>CM038793.1:202304370-203640752 GCA_021764765.1 Vicia sativa
AGATACATAATTTAAACTTGCGGAAAATAAAAGCCCTAATTAAACTATTACATCCCATGAGCAGTTAGATTATTGAAAAAAGAAAAAATAGTAAAATGAATCGTCTGAAACAAGATAACCTGTGAAAAGATGAGAAAATCGGAAAATACGATGAAATCGAATAAGAGGAAAATGTTAGTAAAAATGATAATTTTTGAATGAGAAAAATATTTCATGCTGGAAATGACATAAATATGCTAAAATAATTTTTTGGGATTTTTTGGATGCAATTTAGTAATTAAAACTAATTAAAAGTGATTTAAATGGTAAATTAGAAATAAAATTAAATATGCATGCAAAATAATATTTTTTTAATTTTATAAATTAAATAAACATTTTATGAAAATAAATGCAAAAGAAGAAGTATTTTTGGTGATTTTAATGCATGAGAAAATTATTGAAAAGAATTAAAATGAATGCAAAATATTAAATAAATAAGAAAAATATGAAAAGTTTATAAACTAGTAAAAAACAAATGGTCTTGCCAAGATTCGAACTGGAGACCTTGGCTTCACAGCATCCACGCCTTGCCATCTGAGCTAACGCGCGTGTGTGTCACTGAATCGGAGCGAATGGATTACAAGCACGCGTCTCCTCCCTATTGCCTCGTCTACGCGCCAAAGTTCATCTCCTTCGTTTTGAATTTTTGAAAATTCAGCGATGGCCATTGTTCGACGCTACAACCCTGGCAAAATCAAAAATCATACACAAGTAATATAAATGAATTCTAAGACCATGGTTCGATTCAGGGCATCATTTCGAATGCATTGGTAACAGTCTCGTGGTCTAATTTTTCCGTTTAAGGGAAACCCTAAATCGAGGTCAAGAACCCTAATCATGGCATATTGAGTTCCAGGCCATAGAAACGCAATTAACCTGCCCAGATCGCTTGCAAACTTCTCATTAATCACAAAAACAACAATAAAACATGTTAATAATGCATGAATATGAGAAATCGATTTTGAAATTTTCTTGAACAAACCGAATTCGGATTCTTTGATTCTGGATGGTTTTGAGCAAAGTGAGGGTCTGGATCGATTCAAGAGGTATCAAGGAATGTGTTTGAGTGCTTGGAATCGATTGAA
This sequence comes from Vicia sativa, assembly GCA_021764765.1. NCBI lineage: Eukaryota > Viridiplantae > Streptophyta > Magnoliopsida > Fabales > Fabaceae > Vicia > Vicia sativa. Next base: position 202,305,495 of record CM038793.1, read on the forward strand.
ACGACCTAAATCCAAGGCTGCTAGTTGCTTGTGTAGCACGGTTTTTTGAGCTTCAATAAGGGTTTCTCTAGCCAGGTTTTCTACCCTAATTCGTGTGGCATGAGTTGTGTATATATAGTAGAAGGATTCAGAGTTGTTTTGAGAAATAATCAATCACTAATCAATGCAAATCAAATTTGATTTTGTACAAAATCAAATTTTCATTTTTTTGATCAATTTTCAATCCAATCTTGCCATATCAATCCAAATTTCGAAATTTGTCGGCTTTATTGAGTTGCTTGATCTCAAGGAAGAGAGAAAATCAAGTTTGCATTTAATTTTGATTTTATACTTTATTTTTAAATTTACTTTGTATTTAAATGAATAAATTCCAAATTAAATAGAAAATAAAATAAAAATTCATGGTATTGGGCTTGGATATTCCTAATTGCATAAGGAACAAGTTTGGATAAAGAAAAGTAAGCCCATTTGCAAAATTTTTATTTTTAGAAGTATTTCTCTTTGGCATCTCTTCAAAATTGCCCAACTTGTGAATGGTGTATCTTGCTCAATTTTCCACATTTTTAGTGTTCTTGGACTTTTAGAAAGATATATGAGTCCTCTAACCAACCTTTTGGTTTCATCTCAATTGAGTTTCCATGCTCAATATATCTTCAAAACAAAAGGTTGACTTTTGTTGACTTTGAAAAGGACCAGAATGTTTTGATTCATACCTTCCAAATAAAGCATTTTTGAAGATTCTTGTGAGACATGAAGTTGTAGAGAATTGAATTCTTCAAAAAGAGGTGGTGGAAAATTTCGAGAAAGTATGAAGAAGTTATGATCAACAAAGTTCATTGACTTTCCTCGAGAAACCCTAATTTAGAAAGTTTGACTTTTGAGCAAATCTTGAGTTTTCTTGATGAATCATGATCAACCCTTGATCAAATGATGAATGTAAGTTCAAAATGAGGATGTTGACCAAAATCATGTAGTTTGACCGTATGTTGACCATGCTTGACTTTTTGTCCAATACAACCGATTTTCAACCATCCGAGCAACTTTCTCGAGGAAACTTGACTTGAGGCTGAAACTTGACATGGAGAACATTGAAGCATATGAGGAGGCATGATGACCATTGGAGATGTTGGAAGTCCATCTTGATCTCGAGAATTGCCAAACCCTAGTTTGGGTTGATTGTCTGAGAGGGTTTGTCCGATCAACCCTCGAGGAACTTGAGTATGGATGTATGAAATATCTTGAGAAGATGGAGGGCAAATTTTGGGGTATGACACCATGACCTGGAAAGTGATTTGAAAAGTATGCGGGCCAATTGTCATCGGGAGATCGACTTCCCCAATAACTAACTTCCGTGATCCGTCGAAAGCTCTTACCACTATGTCATTGAACTTCATCGGCGTCCCTTTGTAAGCTAAACGAGCGAGAGTCGTTTTCGGCATTACGTTTAAAGACGAACCTGTATCCACTAATACATTGGACAGGGAATCTGATTGACAAATCATTGAGATATGTAAAGCCAAATTGTGATCTTTCCTTCTTTCGGAAGTTCTCGCCATCGAAACTTAGATTATTACATGCTGTTATGTTGGCGACAATACCTCCAAACTGGTCTGTAGTCACATCATGGTCTACATAAGCTTGATCTAGTACTTTCATTAAAGCTTCTCGGTGAGCTTTAGAGTTTAATAGTAGAGACAGTATTGAAATCTTGGAGGGAGTCTACATCAGCTGATCCACGACTCGATACTCGCTCTTTTTGATTAACTTCGGTATTTCATCAAAATCTGGTTGACATTGGCTCGTCAGAGGACCAACATTCGTGCTTGATTAACAATGAATCATTGCGTGATTCTCAAGATATGTTAATCGGATTTTGTCTAACGGCGTGAATGTGAGCCGTCTTGGTGGCAACGGAGCATGTACTCGTCCACTTCGCATTACTCGTCCTATTTCGGTTATGTTGACATTAACTGGAAGAGTTGGCATGGGTTTTTCTTTCCCATTCTCTACCACAGTTGCATTGTATTGATAGGGAATTGCTTTGCTAGAACTGTATGGAACAGGACCGGGTAAGCAAATTACCAAAGGAGACTCTGGGATGTTTGAACCATCATACTCAATCTCCACATGCTTGGGTATGTTGAAACAGGGGATAACAACGTTTACTCCGGGATTTTCCGAGTTGATATCTGAGACTAAAAGCTCATGCGGAAAATGCCCCATCGTATTTACGTCATGGTCATCTCTGTTTTTGTAGATCTGTATGTCACCAATGTCTAGTAGTCGTTGAATGTCTGCTCTTATGGTGAGACATCCTTGAAAATTGTTGAAGCAGATGTTGAAAGCTGCGTAATCGTGCTTAGTGAAAGCGCCCATTGCACTGTATGCTTCATGGAGATGTACTATGTTTCCTCTGATCAGGTTCACATCTGTGACAAGATATCGATCCGTATTTCTGAGTATCAAACTCACCAGATGCCCACCGTGACTGGAAGTGGATTTGCTTGCACGTTGGGATTTGTATTTAAAGGAAAGATTAGATTTCACTAATCTCGCACTCGCTTTCAATGCTATGCAATGCTCAAGATCGCGGCTCGTGCCCCTTGGTGAAAAGGGCAAGATACGTCCGCTTTGTACCACCACGGTAATTTTTGGAATCGAGGTGGTGACCTTTCGTACAAGATTCCTTTCTATTAAAGCAGGTATAGTTCGCACGTCATCGATGGGTCGAATCATGATAACGGAGGCGCACGGTTTGATTGTTAAACCGCCGAGCCTCGTTGTCGAGGTTGAGTTTGTCGGATGGCCGGAATTGCGGACCAATTCTCGTGTTTGGAGTGTGCACAATGGGTGTTATGGCAATACTGTCGTTGACCGACATTTTTCGCGGTTTTCTGGATACCGCTCCTATGTCATGTTCCTTTTCCTTGGAAAACTGGTTCCAACCTTCTTTGTTCCACTAGAAGATCCTCGCTTCTTGGTTAGGTGTCCGTTCGGACCTTCCTCTAACCGCATTCCCATGCTTACCATCTCTTGAAATCTCCGGAGCTTAGCGATCATTCGCTCGTAGTAGAACGAGCCAAGGGTGTTTAAGAATACCTTAGTCATCTCTTTCTTCTAATGGTGGGTTGACTTGGGCAAGAATTTCCTCCATCGCTGAGCGTATTCTTTGAATGTCTCTTCTTTCTCGAGACATGGAGCGGAGTTGATCCTGATCGGAGCCATATCCAAGTTGAATTTATATTATTGTATGAAGGCTTCACCTAATTCGCTGAATGTTTGATACTTGCTGTCTAACCCTATGTACCACTTCAAGGCACCGTGAGACTGTTTGGAAGTAATGGATTAACAATGGTGATCATCATTGTATGTAGACATTTTTCCGGCATACATCGTGAGATGACTTTGTGGAAAGGAGTTTTGTACTTTTCAAAGTCGTGACTTTGAATTTTGCAGTATCCTTACGCGAGGAACTAAGCACGCATCCCGGGCGCTTCCCAAATGCTTTTTCCACGGATCGTTTTAATTTCAAGTCGCATTTTGAGGAGTTATTCTGGAGATTCTCCATTGAACCACGTGAACTCGCTTTATTTCCTAGAATATGGGGAACTCTTCGCCTATGGTAGTGTGCACTATGGAAGCCGAGTTCGCCATGATTAATGAAACCGTCATTGTCACTTATGGAAGAGTTACCCCACGCTATGGAGTAGGTGTTGAGTTTTGCTGCAGTAGGTATTTCAAGCGTGGTTGTTTGTATTTGAGAAGTCGGTTACAAACCGATGCTAAAGTTGAAAGGCATGCCCCATGGATAGCCTTCTCGGCATCAAGGGTGACCCATCGTCGCAACTGCTGAAACCGTAGTACTAACCTCCAAATCGCTGATATTGACCGCTCGATGTCGCTTGTTGACTTTATGCCGCGCCAATGAATTGACCAAAGACGCGAGTGTCTCCACCTCTTCTTGCGTTGTTATCGTATACGAAGCTCAACATTTTCTTGCTCAAATCCTTCCATTACTTTTCTTCTTTTGAACGTGTATCGTATGTTCGAGTTGGTCAGGACGCGTCGAGAAACTCTAAGACGCGATACTGACGATCTTTTTCCTATCTCGTTGAAACTGCTGAAAGATCAAACTCTAGACAATAGACTTAAATGCAAAGTATGATGCATGATTATGATTGTAAGAGAGATTTCCAAAGAATTTACGCTTAAAGAGAAATTTCGCAAATATTTGGATGAAAACACACATTTTATTAATTATTGAAAGAAGATTACAATAATATTGTTTTTTGGAGCATTGCTCACACAAATGATAAAATAAATGATAAAAATTACAAACTAAACTAATTAAGTGTCTTCGCCGGATGAAGATCCAAAGGCTTGATGCGCTTCAACTTCGTGATTTTTCCATAGTGAGCTTCGCCCGCTTTTCGCTTTTAGCTTGTCGATGACTTTCTTCCATTCGTCGAGGTGATCGCTGGTTGTCATTTCTCAAGCTTCCTTTTCTTTCTTTGACGTATCTTTGATCGCATTATCTTCTAACGAATCTTCTCATCTTTCTCCATGAGCCACTCATCTGGAAGTAAAAAGCCTTTTCATGATCTTTGACTTGCTTCTCGAGCTTCTCATTTTCAAGATTAGTCTTAAGGAATTTGTTTTCCAAAGCTTCTTTCTCAAGCCTTATCTTGGTCAAGGCTTCTTGGTATTCTCCCACGCCTCGACGGAAAATTGTTGATTTGGAAGCGATTGAGAACATGGGGTCCTCATAAGCGTAAGGCATTCGAAATTCCTTCGCTCTTTTCTTTACCCAAGAAGTGTAGGTTTCCATAGCTACACAATTCATTGCCTTACCCTTTTCCTTCCTTCGGATGTGATGCCAAGCTCTAATCATCCTAGCCTTCAATCCCTGGGAATCCTCTCCTTCATGATAGAAGTAGCTTTCTACTGTAAATCTAAGAGGTTTACTAGAGTTTGGTATCCGAGTTGACGCCTCGCCAGAAAGGGTTGTAGTTGATTCCTCCTTTTGTACCGATGAGAGGTACGCTGGCAAATTCTCCAGCCTCAATGATTTCCATCTCATTGTCTCGCTAAGGTATACCAATGGATATCGCTTGTAAGAGACATGAGTCTTCGACCAATGCCACTGCCTTTGTTTTCGCGGAAGATAGAGAGAGGCAAGTGTGATACAATCCATTTGAAAATGTGAGGTACGCAACACACGATAGTTCCGTCTCCTCGACGATTTCTATGATGAATGGAAAAGTACGTATCTCCAAGCATAGTGAGAACGGGATTTCCAATCAGAAAGATCCTTATGGCGTTAATATCAACGAAATTTGGGATGTTGGGAAACAACACCAATCCATAGAGGAGTAAAGCTAAAATAGCTTCAAAGGCTACCATACTACCCGGCCAGAGAATTTAAGAGCCTTCTCCATTAGGAACTTTGAAGTTAGTCCTAAGAGTTTTCCTCGGGTAGTTAGGTTTTTGTCTATCTCAGATTTCTTTAAATGATTCATCATTGCAATGACTGGTGACTTGGGAATGGCTTCCAAACCATTGAAAGGCACTTTGTCGACATCGAGATACCTAGGATATGCGCATTTTCCAAAGTAGGCATCAATTGATAATCGTGAAAGTGAAACAATGATAGATCGGATCGAGAACCGAACGAAAGTTTTGAGAAGTCCTTCATCAACGTTATGCTCGTATAGTTAAAAGAGTTCCATAGCTTTTTCAAACCGAGGGATCTTCTACCAAGGATGCTAACTCTTTAACTTTCCTACATCGTGAATCCTAAAACCTATCTCTTGGTGAATCTTCCTCCGACGTCCATCACTCTAACCTAAAATATTTACAAAGAAAATCTCTAAATTCTTTGGAAATGGGAAGAGAAATGAAGTTTTTGAATGAATGTATGCATGAATGCGTAAACATGGTTAGTAGTTATACACACGGTCAAGCGCTCAAAGTCACGAGCATGAGGCCAACGATAAGAATCAAATGTGGGTAAGTTCAAAGGGCTTATTCATCCGTGAAACGGTTCTACGATAATACAGCTCAACATCTCTTTGAAATATTATCGGATTTGTTGAATACTCGATGGTCCAATAATATTTTTCAAGAGAAACTCGCTCGATCGTAGTCTCGCATGACACTATTCTAGGCCACGCCCGAATAATCTCTCGCACTACATCCTAAATGGCCGATGGGTTATGTGTTCTACCCACTCACCGAGTTCTTTGAAAGCAAAATGTCTTCGCAAATACTGCTAAACACAAATACCCCAAGACAACCTCCACCGAGAGAGGGATATTAACTCGTAAGCATCGAGACTTCTCACAGTTAATACCCCACCTAGATCTTAAAATGTTTCTTAAACCGGTTAGGATTTCTTTCCATCGATGAAATCGCAAAACACACAATAAAGAAAAACAAACATATGCACATATGAAAGCTTATCCCATTTATTTTTTTTTTGAAAACAAAAGCTTGATACTCTTGAGCAGAGTTACATTTTTTTTTGAAAATCAAAATTTCAGCGACTCCCCGAGTCGCCATTTTCCTGTCGTTAAAAGGTGACGCTAGAGGAATTGAATGAATTCATCCTCCGCTCGTAACGATTTACTCTTTTGATTTGTTTATAAAGATGCCATGAGCATCAAGCTTTATTATTTTCAACACAAGAAAATGATTTAATGATTATGAAAAGGGAAAGTCATACACCTCAATTGATTTTGATATGCGAATAACCAGCAAAACTAGACGAACGCATGGGGAGATTCGAAAAGGGATTGTTATATAAAGGAATAGATGGAGCACCCTAAATATATATAGTTATCTATAGCTTTATATATGAATACGTTTGATATGTTTGTTTGTTTTAATTGCTATTTCTATGATTGGGAAAGTTTCTCCTTTGGGATTTTAAGAAATGTAGATTATGTGGGATCCTAGGTTTTGTTATTATTGTGCTCGCAAAGATCTTTGGATCTTCTGCATACATATCCCCTAGTGGGAATCAGAGCATTTGTAGCTCGGATCTACAGGGATCTATGGTTTGTTTGGTCTGAGGGAGAAAGAAATTTGCTCGGCAAGGATGAGACCTCAGGCCTACGTATTCTCAAAAGGATGTTGACAAAGTCGAGCAATCGTAGTTCCCACTTATGCTAGTGGAAAGCAACGGGATGTTAGTAAGAGACAGACAAATGTCATCTCAATGAAAAATGTATCTAATCTATTTCATCACATACATTTTTGAAAAGTTTGTTTGATTGAAATCTTTCATCGTAAGTTATAGGTGTTTTTCTTGAGTATACAAGCGTTACCACTTACATGTTTAAGAAAGATGTTTGAAAAGGATGATTGAATCTTTTAAGTAAGAATTGGGCTTTTGCTTGAGTGTACAAGCTGCCATCACATACCCCAAAATTTGCCCTCCATCTTCTCAAGATATTTCATACCTCCATACTCAAGGATTCCTCAAGGGTTGATCAGACAAACCCTCTCCTAGACAATCAACCCAAACTAGGGTTTGGTGATTCTCAGATCAAAATGGATTTCCAACATCTCCAATGTTCATCATGCCTCCTCATATGCTTCAAATGTTCTCCATGTCAAGTTTTAAGCTTCACAAGTCAAGTTTCCTCATAATTGCTCGATGGTCAAAATCAACAGATTGGACAAAAGTCAATGTGGTCTATACAACAAACTTCATGATTTTTGGTCAACATCCTCATTTTGAAGTCACATTCATCATTTGATCAAGGGTTGATCATGATTCATCAAGAAAACTCAAGATTTGCTCAAAAGTCAAACTTTCTAAATTAGGGTTTCTCTGAGAAAAGTCAACTGAACTTTGACTGATCATAACTTCTTCATACTTTCTCAGAAATATTTCCACCACCTCTTGTTTTGAAGGAAATTTCATTCCCTACAACTTCATGTCTCACAAGAATGTTCAAAAAATGCTTCATTTGAGAGGTAGGGATCAAAACATTACAGGTCCTTTTCAAAAGTCAACAAAAAGTCAACATTTTGTTTTGAAGATATATTGAGCATGGAAACTCATGAGACCAAAACGGTTGGTTAGAGGACTCTTAGAGCTTTCCAAAAAGTCCAAGAACACTCAAAAATGTGGAAAATTGAGCAAGATACACCATTCACAAGTTGGGCAATTTTGAGGAGATGCACAAAGAGAAATACTTCTAAAAATCAAAAAATTTGCAAATGGGCTTACTTTTTCTTTATCAAAACTTGTTCCTCATGCAATTAGGAATATCCAAGCCCAATGCCACGAATTTTTATTTTATTTTTCTATTTAATTTGGAATTTATTCATTTAAATACAAATTAAATTCAAAAATAAAGTACAAAATCAAAATTAAATGCAAATTTGATTTTTCTCTCTTCCTTGGGATCCAAGTAACTCAATAAAGCCAGCAAATTTCGAAATTTGGTTGGATATGGCAAGATTGAATTGAAAATTGATCAAAAGATGAAAATTTGATTTGGTACAAAATCAAATATATTTTGCATTGATTAGTGATTGATTCTTTCTCAAATCAACTCTGAATCCATCTACTATATATATACATCACATGCCACACTAATTAGGGTAGAAAACTGGCTGAGAAACCCTATTGAGCTCAACAAAACTGGTATACAAGCTACTAGCAGCCATCGATCCAGTGGTTTTCAATTGCTTTTGTGATTCAAACACATTTGGCATCCCGGAAGTATTCCAGCATTTACTTTGCCCAAAACCATCCGAATCAAAGAATCAATTCGGTTTGTTCAAGAAAATTTCAAAATCGTATTTCAATTATCATGCATTTTAACATGTTTTATTGTTGTTTTTGTGATTAGTGAGAAGTTTGCAAGTTATCCGGTGTTAATTGTATTTCTATGGCTCGGAACTCGATATGCCATGATTAGGGTTCCCGAGCACGATTTAGGGTTTCCCTTAAACGGAAAAATTAGGCCACGAGACTATTACCATTGCATTCGGAATGATGTCCTGAATCGAACCATGGTCTTAGAATTCATTTATATTACTTGTGTATGATTTTTGATTTTGTTGGGGTTGTAGCGCCGAGCCACGACGCACCGAATTTTCAAAAATTCAAATTGGGAAGATGAAGTCCGCGAGTTTGATGCAACCAAGGGACGACGTGTTTACATTCCACTGCTTCAATTTCCAAACAAATGACACGGCTCATTGGTTAAAGCATTCACTATGCAAAGATACTCCTCCTTGTCACGAGTTCGAATCAGCCTGGGACCAGTTTTGTTTTTCTTTTACAAACTTCAACTATTTTCTTAGTTTTTCATATTTTTAATATTTTGCATTCATTTTAATTCATTTCCATAATTTTTATCATGCATTAAAAAACACCAAAAATATTTTTTCTTTTTGCATTATTTTCAGAAAATGTTTATTTAATTTATAAAATTAAAAAATATTATTTTGCATGCATATTTAATTTTATTTCTAATTTTCCATTTAAATCACTTTTAATAAGTTTTTAATTACTAAATTGCATCCAAAAAATCCCAAAAAATTATTTTAGCATATTAATGTTATTCCAGCATGAAATATTTTTCTCATTCAAAAATTATCATTTTTACTAACATTTTCCTCTTATTCGATTTCATCGTAGTTTCCGATTTTCTCATCTTTTCACAGGTTATCTCGTTTCAGACGATTCTTTTTACTATTTTTATTTTTCCAATAATGTAACTGCTCATGGGATGTAATAGTTTAATTAGGGCTTTTATTTTTCGCAAGTTTAAATTATGTATCTGCCCCAAAGCCATGTAATAGCGTAGGATTTATCTTTCTGCATCTTTACACTTCCGCATTTACATTTCCGCACTTATAAACTGCTAGTAATTAGGCGTGTATAGCAAGATAAAATTGGACGTAGATCATTTCTAATTCCAAGATAATATATCTGAATTTGACACACTCTTTTCACACATGCACCCCTTAGGTAATTCTCTTGTTGCCTTTTAATTCAAATGGTCAAGTCCTCGAACGAGGTATTCTAGCACGCTGCCTTCAAAACAAATCATCATAGTCCCTTCGATACAAAGATCATAAGACCCACGATGTCGCCTCCGAATACATGATCTTGACCCTCGATTGTCACCTACGAAAAATGATGATAGTCCCTTCGAATGTGCTAGGATACTTCCTACAAGTTCTTTCTATGACCATCTGATGTCCCTTCGAATGTCCCTTTTTACATCCAACTATAGAGTTACCTACCAACTAATGGTATGGATAGCACTATTCTAAAGGAACGAAACTAACACGAAATGACCAATTCGAGTAGGTAATAAGACTTTAGTTGCTTGCTCTATCAAAATACTTTTCACACCTCACACTTTTGTCAAAGTTCAAACTCTTTTCAAAACAAAACATTTCCAAACACTTTGTATACATTCCTACATGAATCATTACAAAGTCAAAGCGAAATGCCTTTTCAAAACATTTTGTCAAACACACGAAAGCACAATTTTAAAGTGATCTAAGAGCAACTAAGAGCCTGTAGATAACTACGGATGGAAAGGGTGCTAATACCTTCCCTTTTCATAACCTTCTCCTTACTCGTAATCTAACGAAGATCTTTTTCTGTACTTTTACCTTCCTTAATTGATAAAAGAAAAGTCGGTGGCGACTCTTGCTATCCGTACATTTGCGATAAAACCTCAAAGTCGGTTCACCGTGTTACGTAACCGGTGACTCACTGGGAGACACCCTAAAGAGAGAATGCCTTAGGGATTTTAGATCATCTTTATCGCTTTTGTTTGACTTGCTTGCTTTATCTTTAAGGGTTGCTTGGGTATTATATTTGTGGGGATCCTACACCCGATCCGGTTTCCTTTTAGGTAAGTAGCAATAATCGTCATGACTGCTAGACATATATCAAAACGGTCAACATGATGGCTACGTTAGTGTGACACTTTGGATGTCCCGATACTCTTCATTCCCAAGTCGAGGATAATATTTGGCTTCAGTGGTGTCATCAAGCACTAACTAAACTTTTAGAACCTTAATTGACCCATCTTGGCCATTAGAAGGTAGTGAGATGGCCTGCTTGTGCACTAAAGTTGGTTGATACTGATGCTACGCCATTAAGATCGACTTTTGGGATATTTTTCGACCACTGGCAGTCGATTGAAATACGAGAAAGATCAATGATATGAGATTCCTAGAACCTACTATTTTAGGACAAGATGAACCAACTCAAACTTTTGGCGGGTAATCACCTATACCTCTTGCAAGCCTTAAACCTAGGCTCATTGTGTGAATTGTTTGTGTGCTAAACATGACATCATGACATCATTCGCATTGCATATCATTTCTAACTATTTCAAGGACCTAGGGTTTATCTTTGCTGCTTTGTAGGTATTATGGCTTCTAGAAAGACTATCCGAATCAACTTCATGGGTATACCTTCTCACTCAAAGAATTGGTTTCGTAAATTTCGACCATGCTCGCCATCAAAAGACATGGTTATCTACTTGACTTGGTTATTCCTTTTGAAGAAGATATGACGATGTCCTATTCCAGCTTCTTCGATCCGAAACATCATTGCTTTACATTCCCAGATTATCGCTAGTTCCTACTTTGGAAGAGTTCTCTAAGCTACTGGGATACCTATTCTTGATCAAATGCCATTCACCGCCTAGAAAAGGTTCCTAGGTACGAAGACATCGCAAATTTACATCTTAAGCCGACATTGAAGCCAATTGGGAAACAAGAAGTGGAGTTAAGGGTTTACTTGCCAAGTTCTTAATTAAGAAAGCCCGAGAATTCCTCAAAGTTATGAGTTTCCATGCATTTGAAGACATTGTGGCCTTGCTAATCTATGGTTTGGTTCTATTTCCTAACTCGGATCAATTCATAGATGTCAACGCCATCAAGTTGTTTCTTACCCGTAATCCGGTGCCTACTTTACTTGAGACTCTACATTCTTCCACACTGCATTACTAAAAGACAAGGAACTCTCATGTGTTGTATAACTTTTCTGTGTGGTTTATTTCGCACCTTCCTCCATCGCTTTGAAGAATGAACAAAGGATGAGATGGTCTCAAAGGTTAATGTCACCTCTCATTCGATATTTGTTGGAATCTTTTCTCTCAAAAGGATTTCACTTTCATCGAGCGCTATGGAGAATTCTAACGTACCACTACTTGGTATAAGGGAGGTATTACTTACAACCCTTCTTTAGCTCTACGCCTTGGTTTTGCTCAAGAGATGGTCCACATGATATGCTTCTCCAAGATATTGTGTTCGACAACCACGATCTCCGTAATTACCGATGAAGGTTCATACATGTGGGGCATGGTAAAGAAGAATGATACCAAGACTTTGGGGCACCGTAACTCCATTCCTTGGGAACCTTACCTCAAATGGGTGCGAGCTCGAGCTCAAAACCTCATGATGCCATTCACTGCTTTACCCGTAATTATGGAACCTGCTATAGGTGACGACTTATAGTGTTCTCCATCCCGACATGCCTACCGATTTTGAAGACTTGAAGAGATCCCGATTCACCAAGGAAGAAAGGGATACCTTTGAAGCTCAAGTTATGCAAGTGAGAAGAAAGTGCTAGAGTTGACCAAGCTACTTCACGAGGAGCGAAACATCAACGCCCACCGGCACCAAGAGGAAGCGCCTGGGAGACTTAGAGCTTTTTGATTTATATGTTTTCTTTTATTGTTTTGAACTATCCTTTGTACTTAAAAAGAAAAAGAATAAAAGGAGTACTAATAAATGTTTGTTCATTGCTTGTTTAAACAAATTTAAATCTCTAAGGTCCTTGAAAACATTGCATTGCATTCGCATAAACATCGAAGCATAGCATAACATTGCATCAGTGTACATTGAAGATTGGTTTTCATTCTCTCGCTATTTATTTTAGCAGTAAATGGCTCTTGAAATCACAAAGATCTTCAAGCTCGTAATGCCTGGGCCCAGATGTTTACCAGCTTGGTCCAAGGCCAAGAAGATCAAGAAGCTCATCAATGTAAAGAAGAAGGTTGGTCTTCTCAACATGGGCGACGCTACAAAGGTGGTCCTAGAGTGGTCACCGAATTGAGCTCTCAAGGAAGTGTCAAGAAGGAGGATGAGCAAAGTGACAAGGGTGATGGCAAAGGTAGCAGCATGAGCCCGAGAAAGACTATGATAATGGCCAATACTCGATGAAGATGACAAGTACAAACAACTTGAAGACCGTCTCAATGTCGTGGAAAACTCAAGATGTCCGGCGGAATTTTGATGATCCGAGTCTTGTCCTCGTGTTGTGATTCCTCCCAAGTTCAAAGTTCCTACTTTTGCTAAGTATGATGGCATGTCTTGTCCGGTTGCATTTGAAGTCCTATGTGCGTAAGATCAATCCCCACACCGATGATGTAAAGTGTGGATGCACTATTTTCACGAGTTTGTCCGAACTCATTGGAGTGGTATTATCACCAGAGAATGACCGATCCGTATTGGAGTGACTTAGCCGATGCTTTTCTGCATAAGATGAGTACAATGTTGAATTGACACCCACACGCATGCAACTACAAAGCATGTCTATGGGTCGATGAGAAGTTCAAAGAGTATGCTCGTAAATGGAGAGATCTAGCGTAGTTCACCACCCTTGTCCAATAGGAGTTGGTTGATATGTTCATGGAACACCGACAGCCCATTCTTCAATCATCCGATTGAAATTCTTCACGGTTCACCGAATGGTATTGACAAAGCAGCGATCAAGCGGTATCAAGAGGAAAGATTCGTAGAGTCATCATCAAATGCGCAAGAGATTTGGTGCCAAGAAAGAAGCCATGTCGTGTATGGTCGAAAAGCCGAGCCAAGACCGACTGTGCTCAATCCGTAAGGGCCAGATCTCCAATCCTACATCAAGACAACCTCACGAGACAACGCCAGAGCGTAACGCCACGAAGATAGCATTTAAGATCAACATGCCTTTGTCGCAAGCCTTGCAACACATGTTGAAAGCAGAGTCGACACTGAGGGATCCTCCTCAAAATGTCAACACTTCCTCTCCGAGATACAATCTTAATGCTAAGTGTGCTTACCACCCAATAGCCCCTGGACATAACAATCGATGATTGTTGGGCTCAAGAACAAAATTCAAGACATGATCAAGCTAAGCAGATTGAGTTTGACCCTCCGTTGAGACCGAATGTGATCAACGCACCTATGCCTAACCATGATAAGAGTTTCAATGTTGTTGGTGACGATACTTACGTTTCCAACATAGATGACTTGACCATTCCTCCGACATCTTAAGAAGAACTTGCGCAAGTCGTGTCAACCTGTGATGCCCAGAGAATTGCATGGTGCCCATCTCACCGATGGTCAGGTTTGGTCGAGAAGACGGTCCAAAGGTATGATGAATAACCGTGAGATACTATTTCAAACCACTTGTGCGTGGTGTGAAGATATGTCTAAGTTGAAGATTGACAATGCGAATGAAACTACACCGTCTGTGGGATACGCTTGGCGCCAAGTGGAAAGTTTGATTACATGGTGAAGTACACTGCCTCGAAGCTACAAAATTCCTATTGAAGATTAAAGCAACCGGATGGGGTGACGATTTCCCGTAAGACTACGCCGATGTTAACACTATAAGGATTTCTCACGATCATGTGCCTAGAGTGGCACCTCTCATTATCACTTCTCCAAGACCAGCCATATTCCTCCGACAAGGCTATTCCTTGGAATTATGGAGCTGATGTTTACTATCATGGCGTCAAGCAAGACCCTCTGACCAATAAAGATCTTACAGTTGAGGCTACCATTCCTGACATTGACAACATCACCGGATCAAGCAAGGTGACCCGAACGGGAAGGGTGTTCTCTCCAGATATCTCTCCTCCAAAAGACACTGCGACTCCATCTCGCATTCCAACTATCCAACCCATTCCCCAAGCTAGAGGGAAAGAACAAGTGACTCATCCTGCTCAACCAGAAGTGCCAAAGGAAGTTGCTGAAGACACCTCCAAACAAGAAATGGAGGAAATTCTGAAGATTATCAAGAAGAGTGACTACAATGTTGTGGAATATTGGGATGACCATTCAAAATCTCCATGCTTGCTCGCTTTTGGCTCGAGGCTCATGCTAACGCCTGGTGAAGTTTCAAGAATGCTCACGTGTCGCAAGACGCTACTACCGATCGCTTGAAGTTTGTATTGCTAGTCCGCTGCCAACAATGGCCTAGGCTTCTCGATGTCGATTTGACTCCGCCAGAAGGAAACACAACAAAGCCTTGCACATCTTTGTTGAATGCAAGGGCACTACATTGTCTCATGTTTTGGTGGATACCGGCTCGCTCAATATCCTTCCAAGACCGCTTTTGATCGACTTGATGTTGAAGGGTTGGTTCGAGACCCTGACATTATTGTGAGAGCTTTTGATGGTTCTAAGCTTAACAAGATTGAGAGCTCATCAAGTTAAAGTCGGTTCGCACTTTTGACTCCACTTTTGTCATGGACATCCGTCCACTTTCTTGCCTACTTGACGCCTTGATACATGGGCAAAGGTACTCTACCTTGCATCGGGTCAAGTACCCAAAGGAAAGGGAAGGTTGTTACAAGATGTGGTGAAGAAGAGTATATGGTCACCATCTACGTCTCGATATCTCGAGATGGAAGGTGAATTCTTCGAGACTCCCTCAAGCTTTTGAAACAATTGAGTCATGCCTGCTGACTCTCCCGCACCCCGAGTTACACAAGCTCCGCCTAGGATGGCCTCATCAAGGATGCTCAAGTCGCAGCAAAGAGAGGTAGCACTATTTGGGGCCGCCCCGATCTTCCTTTCAAATTTGACAAGACGGTTTAGGCTTCACCGCAAGGGTCGTAAGATGATACGCCGCGAATGTGCCAGCCAACTTCCTTTCCGCATCACTCAGAGTGGAATCCATGCTATAGAAGACGATGACAACGACTTCGACATCGCAAGTGGATCTTCCCAACCTGCATAATGGGCTCAAGAATTGGAAGACCAAGACGCTATACCAATCTCCTTTAGACAGAGTAATTGCTCTTGTTTTGTTTAGCTTTTCGTATTTTTGAACGATAAACTTTGAAAGCCTAGTGCCTTGCCCGGGGCATCATGGCTCGTTTGTGAGGGTTATTATCTGTCATTTGCATATTTTCATTCAATAAATCGTTGGACTTTTGCATTCAATTGTTTGTTTTCTTTACTTTATCACCCCTTCAAAAGCTATGTTTCTTACACACACCCACGTGATACACCGTAATCACTCAATCTCGTTGATAACACCTATGCTATTGCTAAATATGACTTCGATAATCCGATCTACCATGCCAAGACGAAAGTGAGGAAGATTGTGAAGTGCCAGAGAACTTGTCGATTGCTACAAGAAGAAGAGAGTCATACACCGCATCAAGAGCAAGTCGAGGTTGTGAATTTGGGTACCGACGAAGATGTAAAAGAGATCAAGCTAGGAGCGGGTCTCGAGAACAGGTTAAAGAAAGGTTGGCATGATGCTACGAGACTATATTGAGGTTTTTGCTTGGTCATACGAAGACATGCCGTGTTTGACATTGATATTGTGGTACACCGATTGCCGATAAAAGAAGGTTTTCTCCCTGAAATAGAAGGTTCACGATGGGTCCTAAGATGTCGAGAAAATCAAAGCCGGGTTATGAAACAGCTTCAACGCCGTTTTTAGTCGTTGCTTCCTATCCCCTGGTTGCGAATGTGGTGCCTTGCCTAAGAAGGATGGTAAAGTACGAATGTGTGGATTACGTAGATTTGAACAAAGCGAGTCCGAAAGACGATTTTCCACTTCCTCATATCGATGTTCGTTGACAACACCACTCAAAGATAAGGTTTCTCCTTCATGGATGGTTTCTCCTACATAATCGATTAAAATGGCTCAAGACATGGAGAAGACTACTTATTACACAAGCAAGCACTTTCACATAAGGTTATGCCGCTCGGATCGAAGAACGCAGCGCCACTTATCGCTGTGCTATGGTGACATTATTTCATGACATGATCCATCACGAGATAGAGGTCTACGCCGATTTACATGATAGCTCGATAATGATCAAGAAGAACATCTTGATCATTTGCGTAAACTATTTGATGATTGAAGAAGTATAGATCGAGACTTAATCCTAACAAGTGCACCTTGGAGTCAGTCCGAAAACTCCTAGGGTTTGTCGCTGGTAAAGGTATCGAGGTTGATCCCACCAAGGTTAAAGCGATTCAAGAAATGCCACCCCCGCACCGAGAAGGAAGTCGAGGTTTCGCCGATTGAACTACATCTCTATCATTGCACATCCGATCGCTACTTGTGAGCCAATCTTCAAGTTACTAAAGAAAGATCAAGTGGTAGAATGGAACGACGATTGCCGATCGCTTTTGACAAAATCAAGGAATACCTACGTAATCCTCCTATCCCGATGCCTCCCGCCAAGGAAGACTCTTATCATGTACTTGACAAATGTTAGAGAACTCAATGGGGTGTGTTGGGCAATATGACGAGTCCGTCGAAAAGAGCATGCAATATACTACCTTAGCAAAAGTTTATCGATCTGAAACAAGATACTCACACGAGAAAACTTGCAACGCTTTGGCTGTCACGACTAAGACAAGATATGTTGACTCACACTACCTTGTTGATTTCCAAGATGGATCCGATAAAATACATATTTGAGAAACCACTCTCCTAAGAATAGCAAGATGGCAAATGATCTTGACCAGACACGACATCCAAGACACTTCGTAAAGCGATCAAAGGAAGTGTAGTAGCCGATCATTTGGCTCATCACAACTCGATTTTCAAAAAATCATTTAAATGAATTTTCAAACAATGAAATCGCCACCTAATTTTATTTGTTCTAGAAAGAATGGGAAATATAGATAAAACCCACAAAATCGGATAAGGCGGTCTACAAGACCAAAAAGGATGGATTCGGAGTCGGTTACGCAAGAGGAAGGTATTAGCACCTCTTACGCCCATCGATTTCGATGGGACCCATTTAGTTCAAAATGTGTTTGTGTGTGTAATCGCTAATTTCTAAATTATGAATAAGAATGAAACGGGATTTGTTTATTATTATTTTGAGTTTGACACGGTTTCAAACCGCTGCTCACGTATTCCCTCGCAATGGAAAGTCAAACACGGCTCAAACCGCGGCCTACGTATTCCCTCGCAATGGGAAAGTCAAACTCCGTAGTTCTTGTTGAAAATGTCTTGGATTGGTTGTGTTGATTTTAGTTGAAATGTTTTGATGACCGTATGAGCGGAAAAGGAATTTGAATGGGTTGAATTGATTTTAATTGTAGATGACAAGTACCAAAACATCGGATATCCTCTAACGATTCGATACTCGAGATTGGTGATTGAGGTCAACCGATCTTCTCTCATCCAAAATCTTTATTATGAAAGGAGTGAGGTGAAACAAAGTTCACTTTTTATTAAGTGTTATGGAATAAAGTATTCAAGTCATTGTTGCCCTCTAATGGCCCAAATATTTTACATTTTAATTAAATTGTTTAACCTCTAACAATTTAATTAAGTACCATAACACTATGTTTTTTTGGTTTTTGTAGAAAAATTGTTTTTTGAAAACAAATTCAATTAATTAATTTAATATGAAAGTGTTTTAAATGTTCAAGTGTATGGAATAAAGTATTCGAGTCATTGGGTTTCTCTAATGGCCCAAATATTTTACATTTTAATTAAATTGTTGCTAACCTCTAACAATTTAATTAAGTACCATAACACTATGTTTTTTGGTTTTTGTAGAAAATTGTTTTTTGAAAACAAATTCAATTAATTAATTTAATATGAAAGTGTTTTAAATGTTCATGTATGGAATAAAGTATTCGAGTCATTGGGTTTCTAATGGCCCAAATATTTTACATTTTAATTAAATTGTTCTAACCTCTAACAATTTAATTAAGTACCATAACACTATGTTGAAAATTGGCGCTGGACGAGAGAATGATATTTCGGGTTATGGTTAACCAAGTATATGGACTTGATTAACCATGAGACCCTGGTGCATGGTGATTGGTATATGGACCAATTATTTTTCGGGTTATGATTAATCAAGGCAACGAGGGCCTTAATTAACCTCGTGAGGATGGCCATGCCCATCCCCAACCATGAGACCCTTAGAGAATTTGGTGTGGGTAACCAAAAATAAGAGAGAGAGCGGAGGCGTTGTTGATTTTATATTAATGTGAGAGTGGCGTGTTCAATTGCGTAATAAAACATGCAAGCGGATAATGTAATAGCGGATAAATAAAGAAAATAAATTAACACACAATACAATATCGGAATTTAAATAATTATTAGTATAGATATTTTTTCACTTGATGAAAAATCAACTAACAATTTAATCGATAATTCAACAAACAAAAAACTACCATATGCCAAACATTATTTAATACATCATTATATATAAAAACTTGCATAATAATTGAATTTAAAGAGAAAGGTTTAGGAATGGGCCTGTTTGAAGCTTTTGTCGGAGGGTGTGAGTAGCAATCGAGCCCAAGCCCAAAACAATGTCGGATCTGTGTGAAGCTCCATGGAGGCATGTGGTCCCCATTCGATCGTTGATCCGGATCTTGGCATCGGACGGCTTATGGCGTATGGCAAGATAGGTATAATAGACATACACACACTAGATTGAGATCAAACAGGGGGTGACAAGTGTCACCACCTGGACTAACCACCAAGACCAAAAATTCTAACATCTTCCTAAATCCAATTTATACTATAAGGTATAGAAACAATAAATAATACTAAATCATATAGAAAAGAAAATAAATTAATATTAATATAAATGGAAACAAAAGAAAAATCAGTTTATTTTTATAATATTATTATGTATATATTTTTTTACACTCGTTATTATGACATAAATAATACTACACCTATTAATAATTAACTTTAAATTATTTTATAAGATAAAATAAAATTTATATTTCTTAAAATCCAAAACTAATTATTTTTTAGGAACAAAATTAGTTTATGAACAAAAAATGATTTACTAACATTTTCTGAGAAATAAATATTATATATATAAAAGGGAAATTAGAACTAAATCTAAAGAAGGTTATTTACTAAAAAAACTGATTATACTTAAAAAAAACAAACAGAAAGCGATTAACTTGTGGTTAGAGATCTTGAACTAAAAAAGGAAAAGAACAGTCTCATTCTCTCACAACCCTCATCGGTTTTCAACTCTCGAACCCTTGCATGTTCTCACCGCCGCTTCATCCTCACGATCGCCATCGTCGCCGCCGCCGCCACTCGCTCGAACTCACCGCGATTTCGCCCTCTCTCGCCTCGATCTCACCGCTCTCCTCTCTTGTTCACGATTCCTCACCGAATCTCGTCCCACTCGCGATACGCCCACCTGTGAACTCGTGTCCTTCTCTCTCACTGATTTATTTGTCTCGCTTGTACCGATTTCACACTAATTGTTTGGTTGATTCTACAGTGACCCCGAATCGAGGGAAAAGGGAATCTAACTTCTGTTTGGGTGAAACCGGCGATGCTTAGAGGGTTTACAACTGATGGAAACACGATAACGAAAAGAAAAGGAAAGGTTGCGATTCTGAAGTCTACACAGCGGCGGACGGCGGTGTAAAAAACCGCAACCCCTGTGAGATCAATCCGTTTACCTTGCTTTCTGTCTCTATATTTTTCTCAAGGGTTTTCTTTTCTGGAAAATGATGAGCTTTTTTCTGGGTTTTTGGGTTGGATGTTGTTTTGGGATTAGGGTTTTTGCTTGACAGTAACGATTTAGTATGCTGCTAGGGTTTGGTTTCTGATGGTTTTCGGCTATTTGGTGAAAGAGTTTCCTTTGAGTTATAAACTTCAATGTTTTTATACCGCCGCTAGGGTTTTCGTTTTGGCCATGCTTGCTTGTGAAAATTCAAATTGGGCCTTGGCATCTGCTTTTGGGCCTCGATGTTATATTTTCCGATATCCGCTTTGATATGTTGGTCGTTAGTATTATTTTCTCGTTATTTGTTTTGATATGCCGCCGTGGATGTCGCTTATGGTAAATCTTGCCCAAAAGGTGCATACCTTGCTGCTCAGATAAAGCTACAAGACTGCATGCCAAAACCGCTTTTCAAAATCGCTTCTCATCTTCTTTCCACACCTCCTATTGGAACCAAGGGTACCTTGTGGATTTGCAATAGTGAGCTTTACGGCCGATGATTTGTATATGAGGCCCTTTTGAACGATCAAACCTTGCACAACCTCGATTCCTAAAGAAAATCCTAATGATGAGATAGGATTATGTATTTCTTGTGTTATCATTGCTGTCCGTTATTGCTAACCAATTTTTTGTTGTTTCATGAACATGAGCAACGTGTAGCTTGATGAATGGCAAAGGACAGCCTGGGCAAGGAGGCAAAATCTTCAATGGAGCAAGAGAACTTGGAAGTCAATTAAACAGAAAACTCTTGATGGAAAGAAAGGACTTAGGCATATAACACTTGTAGCATAATGTTAGAATTCAAAACTTGTAACCTAGGAATCTTTGTATTTAGAAATCTCAAACATTGTAGTATTTTTACAAACCAAAGCTAAGAGAATGTTTGAACTTGGAGGTTTGATTCTAACTTGTAAACGGGTTCTATTTAATGTCCTTTTGTATTCAAACAAGATTTGTGACACTTGAATGACAAAAAGAAGTTGAATAATGAGTGAAATTGTTTGGCTTCGGATTAGAACTTGTATTCAAGATTTGATAGGTTGTAAAACCGTACTCATTCTTGTACTTTGTGAGACCTTAGAGTAATTCAAAGCTCTTGAAAATTTATGAACACAAAAATTGGTAGTTATGCATCGACATGAGTTTTAATTTCAAATCTTTGAATACTACTAATGTGGCCTTCGTTGTAGCATTTGTGCATGAAAGTCGAAAAATCACGATTTAATAAAACATTCCAACTAAAATGTCATGAACCAAAATTACTTTGGTTAAAACAAAACTAAGTCGAAATGTTGACTTAAGATACGCTAAATCCAAATCCGTCCACCATTCCCATCCGTATTTTTGAATCAAATGAGTAGTAACATGATTGTTGTATTTTAGAACTTGAACCTCTAGTATACAAAACTTGAGAATCATCCTCTAAATACAAAGATGGTTTGATGGCTTGAGTTTTAGAAACACTTGAATCCTTTTCAATTTCCCGCCACAAAACTTCTATGTTAATCCGCTCGTAGAAAAATCCGCCACAAAACTCTTGATTGAAAATCTTAGTCGATTTGTTCGTTTATGATTCTTTCAAGAATTGAGCGATAGATTCCACTTGAAATTAATGGAATTATCACCGCTTCCAAATCGAAACATATTCAAGAGCGGAGTAAGATTCGAACCAAACGAATTCCAAAAGGAAGCTTCTAGTTTTTTCATGAAATCCTCAATCTTGTGAGCGATGAACGCGACAAGAAAAGATCTCAACATGTGGCGCTTTGACGCTCAGAAATCTTGTAATCAAGCCCTCTCGATGAATATTTTCACATACATCAACTATCGCCAAGAACGAATAAAGTTGACGAGCAAACCAAATGCACTAGAACTTGAATTGTTGATCAATAAACGGATAATCATAATCCACCCTTTTACATCTTGCACAAAGAACTTGAAACAACAAAGAAAACCCAAACTCGTGATGAATTGATCTCCGAATCAGAGGTAATAACATTCAAAATAACCGCACTCCGTAGCTCCAAACAAGAATGACTATTCAATTCAACAATCGAACACCAAGCCCCGAAAGTCGATAGATATGAACGAATAAGATTTAACATTAAACCTCATCATTTTCAAATATCCTCAAATTGGTCGAAACACCACGCCTTTTCTACAACAGAGAAATCTTGGGAATCAACTCCAATCCGTAACTACGTAAACAAAGGATATGAAATGCATGAGTGTCATGATAAATGCAAAGCCTAGACCAGATAAGATCGATATAGAGGGCAAATTTTGGGTGCAATAGTTGTTCCTATTTAATCGTTTTAAACCCGAAAGTGAAATTGGCGCTAGCCTTTGAACTTTCAAGGTAAGAAGAGAAATTAAAAGAACCAAAAATTTGCGTCCAAGAACAAGTATAAATGTTTATGTTTTTTCTTGATTTTCAATTTTTTGATAATTTTATTTTTCTATTTTTTTGTGATTTTTTGTAAAAGATTTCAAGACATCGAGAAACGAATGCGCTTAAATAAGCGACTTTTAGACTAGAAATGAAAGTCGATAGATCTTTGGAACGAGCATACTTGAATAAGTTGCTTCACAGACGTAAACGAAACCAATCGCACCTTTGGAACGAGCATACTTCAATAAGTTGCTTCACAGATCGTAAAGGTAAGAACTCATAGATCTTGGAACGAGCATACTTCAATAAGTTGCATCGCAGATCAAAATGAGAACAGGAGATCTTTGAACGCGATACTTCAATAAGTTGCATCGCAGATCAAAACGAAACCAATCGACCTTGGAACGAGCATACTTCAATAAGTTGCTTCGCAGATCGTAAAGGTAAGAACTCATAGATCTTGGAACGCGATACTTCAATAAGTTGCATCGCAGATCAAAATGAGAATGGGAGATCTTTGAACGCCGATACTCAATAAGTTGCATCGCAGATCAAAACGAAACCAATCGACCTTTGAACGAGCATACTTCAATAAGTTGCTTCAAATCGAAGGTAAGAACTCATAGATCTTTGGAACGCGATACTTCAATAAGTTGCATCGCAGATCAAAATGAGAACAGTAGATCTTTGAACGCGATACTTTAATAAGTTGCATCGCAGATCAAAACGAAACCGATGCACCTTTGAACGAGCATACTAAATAAGTTGCTTCAGCAGATCGTAAAGGTAAGAACTCATAGATCTTTGAAAGCATACTTCAATAAGTTGCTTCGCAGATCAAAATGAGAATGTATGTGAGTATATGTGTAAAGATATTAGACACACACAAGAAGGAGACCGACCGAGCAGCACTCACCGGGAGAAAATATATGGAATGGTAAAATCGCCGATCAAGACGAATTCACGGGAAAGAGGCCAAACAAAGGGACTCTAGCAAGGATTGCCAAACTACGTTGGACTTTGAAAGTTTGCGAATATGCAAGAAATACAATATCCTCAGCCAAGGCGGGTGTAATTTTTCAAGAGTGGCAATTATATGAATTACCACACACCAAGTATGGATACTCAAACAATTGAGAAGCAAGAAAGGTTAGACACCGACTCTTACTCACACTCTAACGATAGAGGCAAACGGGTAAGAATACCAAGAATAAAAATTTGCAAAAGTCGACGCTTGGTAATTGAATTGAATCAATAATGTGAGAGACCGACACAGGGTCAAAAATGCAGATGACAACAACAAGAAGAATTTCTTGAGGGAACTCTGACTGGGAATACCACTTGGGGATTTTTTATTGAATGATCTTCGGAGACGCAAAAGGTACTCGATAAAGACTTTAACTGCTTATGCTTAGATGCATGTTTGAGATTATTATTTTTAGCGTAATGCTCCATATCAATGGAAATGCTACGCATTTTGAGGATGCTATGTGATGCAATGATGTGTTTTAATGATTCATCCGAACTAAAGGCAATTGTGAGTCGAGGGACAACAACCTCCGTGAATTGAATACAATCATCCGGTCTTCATCAAAGAGATGATAGTCTGGACCCTGATAGGGGGATTGCAGAATAGAAGTGTCAACTTTCAATGATCTACATCACTGGGGAAGTAACCCTTGGAGATTGACATTCATCTGGGATGATGATCTTGTTGCGTAGAGTTTATGATTTCGATAGCTCTCGATTACGAGCTCTGCATAAGAGGAGTCGACAACATCTTCCGCACAAGTGAGCCTTTGAAAATGATCTTGTCGGGCGTAAGCCGCTTTTGCGATCTTCCGGACGACGAAAGAGTGATAACATTTGAGGGCACACATATGCCATAGATAACTCTTGTTGGAGAGAAAGAAACCTTGTCGGCTTGACCAAGCCCATGCACATGGTGCCCTTCGCATAATTGAAAATGTAAAACAGAGACATAACAAATAATTCACAGAGATCAACTGTTTAATCGTTAATGTGGTGTACCCAAATTCCGAGTAACTTCAGAATTATGCCACGCTACTGGGCAATCGATGTTTTATATATAAGTTTATTAAAATATCGGACGCTTTTGCAAACAAAACATTAAAAAAACATGAAAATAAGACAGAGACAAAATAATAGAAAACACATGCTTGATGAAAGTAATTTTATTGATTGATTAGCCCGTAAATGAGCATTTACATCAAGAAGCAAACTCGAAAAGAGGCAATTGCTTATACATCAAAGTTAAAAGAAAAGGTGACAATAAAATCATGGATTTTGTCGAATCCCCGAATGCCCTTCACAACTTCAACGCTCCTCAATATCGATCCGTCAATGTAAAATGCTCCAATTAGACCGACCTCCATCTCTCCGATTATCAAGTTATTGTAAAAGTCGACCAAACAGTGTCGATGATTGTAGTCGTCACTTTGAATCCCTAATTTTGCTCGACCGCCTTTTCGGTTTTCAATCCACCGATACCTTTTTGCCCAAGCCGCTTTCGTGTTTTCGACTCCGGTGTACAATCTTTTATATTTATCCCTAACTTTGCCCGAACCTCTTGGTTCGTCAGATGCCCTTATTTTGCTTAGGCCCACAACCTAATGTGTCTCTTTATGCTAAGTATTTTTGACTACATCCGCATTGATCGGGTGAGGGAAATCCTCTCCGTCCATAGTCGCGAGCAACATAGCTCCCCCGAGAAAACTTTCTTCACGACATACGGTCCTTCATAATTGGAGCCCATTTGCCCCGAGCGCCAGACTATTGGGAGGCAAAATTCTTCAAGACAAGGTCACCACTTGAAATTCATGACACACTCTCTTGTCAAAAGCCCTTTTCATACGCTCGTATAGCGTCCATGACAAATAGTCACAATCTCTTCTCGCCGATGAGATTCAATTGGTCAAGTCTGCTTTGAATCCATTCACTTCATCGAAGTTGCACATCCGTTAAAATCCTTAAGGAAGGAATTTCAACTTCTGGTGTAGGACTGCCCATACCGTATACCAAGGAGAAAGGAGTTGCACTGCTGACGCATGATTGAAGTGCGATAGTGCAAGGCAAATGGCAACATCTCGTACAATCCTTGTAAGTGACAACCATCTTCCGTACAATCTTCTTATTTCTTGTTTGCCGCCCACGGCACCATTCATCTTTGGACGATATAGAGAAGAGTTATGATGTTTTATCTTGAAATCGTCGCACAACTCTTTCATCATTTTATTGTTGAGATTCGAGCCGTTATCAGTAATGATCTTCTCAGGAACCCCATAACGACAAATGATGTTATGCTTGATGAAACGTGTGACCACTTGTCTAGTGACACGAGCATAAGACGCTGCCTCAACCCATTTGGTAAAGTAGTCAATGGAAACAAGGATGAATCGATGTCCATTAGAAGCGGTGGGCTTAATTTCTCCAATCATATCAATGCCCCACATCGCAAAAGGCCATGGAGAAGTCAAAACATTCAATGAAGAAGGTGGCACATGCATCTTATCAACAGAATTTGACATTTGTAGCATGTTCGCATGGTTGTAGCAAATTCTCCATGGTGGACCAATAATAGCTCGCTCTCAAGATCTTCTTGGCCATGGTGTGTCCACTAGAATGCGTCCCAAAGAACCTTCATGAATCTCTTCTATAATCTTATTTTCTTCGTGTTCTATCCACGATCCGAGCAAAACAGAGTCATAGTTCCTTTTGTACAACACACCGCTTATTGAGGAAAAATTTAGCCGAGTACTTGCCAGGCCTTCTTATCAACGATGGAAGCATCATCGTGGTATTCTTTCGCCCCGAGATACCTTTTGATGTCGTAGAACCAAGGTTTTCATCCGCTTCACCTTCTACTTCATAGCGTAACGCAGCTCATCCAACCTCATTATAGTGATAGATGGGGCATCATTCGCCCATCCGACCTTAAACATGGATGACAGGTAGCCAAAGCCCGCCAAATTATTCTCTCCCTCGATGTGATCAAAAGTGATCTCGTCGAAATAAGGGATCACTTCAAGACATGATCTCGTATGGAATCAAATTCGGATGGCGAGTCTCCCAATCTCCATTGATTTGACTAATTACCAAAGGTAATCTCCAGATACCGCTAAGATTTTGATTCTCGTGTCAATGGTCGCCTAATCCCAAAAATACAAGCTTCAGATCGCCACATTATTGGTGCAATCGAAACAGATTCAAAGGAATGGAATATGAAACCCGGAGAAGTGATAATGGCGCCAACACCATTTCCTAATGCATTTGAGGCTCCATCGAACGCCATTGTCCACCATGAGCTGTGCCAGTCCCTCTTCGTGCCCCGGAATGTTACAATCTCGATATACATAATGTCCTCATCGTGAACTCAAACTTCATCTACCGATAGTCATCATCTAATGGTTGTCGAGATAGTCCGCCACCACACTACCTTTGATGGCCTTCGAGTAGTGTATTGATATCATATTCGTCAAGATCATTTGCCACCGGATATCCTTCCCGTGAGAGTCGGCTTCTCAAAGATATACTTTATCGGGTCCATTTTAGAGATCAAGAAAGTAGTGTGAGTCGCTCGAGTGCTTTGCTGCCCATGCGAGTGCACAACAAGTCTTTTCCAATAACGAATAGATTCCAGGAAATTCTTCTCAAATAGTATATGGCGGCTCTTTTCTCACTGCCTCATCATGTTGACCGAGCACACAACCCATGGAGTTCTCCAACACGGTCAAGTACATAATCAACGGCCTACCCTCCACGGGGTGAGAGAAATGGAGGCTCAGTAGGTACCTCTTTATACCGTCGAATCCGTCTCGACAATCGCCATTCCACCTAGTCGCTGGATTCTTTCAACAGCTTGAAAATGGGCTCACAGTAGTCGTGAGATGAGAAATGAACCTAGCGATGTAATTCGCCTTCCCAAGAAACCTCGCACTTCCTTTTCTCGTCTTGGCTCGCATTTCTTGTATCGCTTTTATCTTTGCAGGTCAACCTCGATCCCTTTCTCGCCACAATAAAGCCTAAGAGTTTCCGATCTCACCCCAAAGGTGCACTTACTGGGTTCAACCTCACCGAACTTTCTCAACCTTTCGAACAATTTTAACAAGTGAACTGTGTGTTCTTCTTCTGTTCGACTTGGCAATCATATCATCCACGAGACTTCAATCTCTTTATGCATCATATCATGAAAGAGAGTAACCATAGCTACCGATATGTTGCCCCCGCTCTTCAAACCGAAAGGCATCACCTTGTAGCGTAAAGTCCCCCACGTGTAATGAAAGTTGTCTTTTCCATATCATCACGCCATCTTAACTGGTTGTAGCTGAGAAACCATCCATGAAGGAGAATACTTTAGCTCGAGCAAGTTATCGACCAAAATGTCGATGTGCGGAGAGGGAAGTCATCCTTAGCTCTATTCAAATCCCTATAATCAACACACATCCTTACCTTGCCGCTTTCTTCGGCACTGTACAATGTTTGCAACCCATGGGGATAAGAAACAACTTTAGAAAACCCGCTCCATCCGCTCAACCTCTTCTTTGATTTTTCTTGACATTTGGATGCTCACAAGCTTCACTGTGGCGCCTTCTTTGAGGGGCAACTCGCATAACGATATCAAGATTCAACCCGCATATCTTCATAAGACCAAGCAAAGATGTCCACATACTCATGTAGCATTTCGACAAGTTTTGCTTAACTCCATCTTCCAATGCGCCCCGATCTTGACCTCCTTTCGAGCATCCTTGGTTCCTAGATTGACCACTTCTAGATCCTCTTGGTGCGGCCGGATGACCTTTTCTTCTTGCCTCAACATCCCGGCTAATTCCTCGTAATTCAAAGTCCTCTTCCTCTTCATTTTGATAAATCGGTTCGTCAAATCATAATGAGCCACAACGAATCATCGTCGACAAAATCCGGTCCGTCAAGGACCGTGATCTGTTGTTGGTAATTTTATTTTATTATTATTTTTAATTAAGTTTTTTTAATAATAAAATTAAAAGAAAAGACAAAAGGTTTGTATAAAGAAGAAAGTAAAATTTGATATTGTCACCTTTAAAAGAAATAAGTGAAGAAAAACAAAGAGAGAAAAATTGAATGCAAAAAGGACGCCCTTCATTAATGATAAACTTGAAAGTTAAAACATGGTGGCCTCTAAAGATGATCACTACGCCTTGGGCATAACGTAGGAATTATGGCATGACATAAAACAGTAAAATTACTCTTCAAAACGGGTAAAGAACATCTTCAACGAACCAATTGAAAGCTCACGCCCGGAGCAGAGGGTAGATCCACTTGTCCACATCATAGTCACCGTCCGCTTCACCATCAACAAAGATCAACATCTTCAACTGGATTCCACCTTTGACAAACTTGACAGAGGAGACACCCTTTGCTCACCGTGGAGATCGAGACCTTCATTCCGGAGCAAACCCAAACCCTCTTATCACCGGTAGGAAGTTCTAGCACTCTTCCCACCCTTCGTGATGTCCTGACTGACAATAGCCTCGAGCTCGCTTGTAGGATGCCATGGAGACTTCACCTTTTGCAAAGGGATCTTATCGATCGACATCGCCTCAAAAGCTTGGCATGGAGTTTCGTGGGTCTCCTTCAACTTCAACGCATCGAAAGTTGCTCGATGACCGACGACATAATCTTCTTCACCATAAATGGTGACCACCTTCCCATTAATTAAGAATTTCTTTTGGTGCAAAGTGGATGTCACAAAGACCAGCCCCATGAATCCAGGCGCCCAAGCAAACAACAAGAGAGGGATTAATATCCATGACAAAAAGTTGATCAAAACTCAGGGCTCACCTTAATAGGTGTGTCCACCTCGCCAAACACCGACCTCTTCGACCCATCAAACGCCTTAACTATCAAATCACGGGTCTCAAAGACAACCCTTCATAATCCAACTTCAAAAGAGTAGACTTTGAAGAACATTGAGGATGATCCGTGTCGACAAAGACACGGATAAAGTAGTTCTCGCTATCTCCACGAAACGTAGCGCTTTGTTATGCTTTCTTCCTGAGGTAAATCAAGTCAAGAAACCGAGACCATTACTTGCCGAAATGTTGTTCACAATGCCTCCAAATTGGTTAACCGAGATCTCTTGGGGAACGAAGGACGCCCCAATAGTGATAAGAGCATCATGAGGCTCTAATCCTCAACAGAGCTAAGATAGAAATCTTGCGGCCCCGTCGAGCTGGTCGATTATCTTGTAATCGCCTTCCTTATATACCCATCGCTCTTCAAAATCTTTGGTCAACTGTGGCTCGTAATGTTCTCAAATCTTTGTGTCGACTCACCCCAATCATAACTCCTTCCTTTGCTTTAGCCTTGGCCAAAGCTTTGACTTTTCTCAACTAGATTGTGGAGAGAAGATTCGCCCACTTCGTAATCCGACTTTCTTCCGCAATGTCATGCATCGCAGCTCAAATCTTCCAATCTTCTTTTCATCGACTTTCCTCCTTCGTAGGTCTCCACATTCAACTTCTTGCCGTCACGGTAGCACTCGCACCCATAATTCCACGGATGGCCTTTTCGCTAGTGTAGGTATCGACCCGCAAAGTGATAATCATGAGGTTTCTTAGTCGGCACGGGATTGTAACGGAATCCTTCTAGAAGTGACGGGATAGTGACCACGCCAACCTCGCCTTCAACATTCTCGCATATCAAGTTCTTTTGGACGAATCAAGAATCCTTCAAGAATCGACGTCAATCTCGCCTCTCAAATTATCACAACCTTCAATTTGGATTAAACATTGTTTACAACCATCATCACAACTGTGGAAATCTCCTTCAACAAGAATTGCTTCTTTATCCACCACAACGGGTGGTCGATCATTAACATCCATTATCGTGTTCAAACCTCCATCTTCGCAAATTGCATTAACAAGATTTCCACCATGAGGAGGTAAAGGTGTGAATGACATTGGGAGTGGGAGGAGGTCCAAAGTTGATTGCCCTGTTCAGTAAATTCGCGACCTTGTACTTGAAAGCATAGTATTCTCAATGGAATGCCCTTAGCATTAGAGGATAGAGACAAATGCATTCGATTGAAGTACTCGTGGGTTATCGTGGTCAATCTTTAGATGGCGAATTCAATCATATTCAGACTTTGCAAATGGGCTAATACCTTCGATAAGACATTGGCAAAGGGTCAAACTTCTTCATGGGTCTTGGCCGGTATTGTCTCGAGCAACATCTTGTTTTGGAACACTAGCGGAATAGTTACAAAAGTTAACTGGCGATTGAATTCTCGGCGCTTCTTTCCTCTTCGCTCATACAAGGCGCTGACTCACCTTCCTTCTTCTTCTCGTAACCACCAAAAGCCTTTTGGCGCCACCAACTTGATTCTTGTCACACTCAACATCTTGGATCTTTCCTAACTTGATCCCCATCTCAACTCTTTCTCCAAACATCACCATGTCGAAAGTACTGGTCGATCAAGAGGCATAGTACGCCCATCTAGTGCTCAAACATTTCCACCATCTCTCGCTCCACCATAGGGGTTGAACTTAGCAGCCACTCGCGCCACCTGCAGACTCTTGAAAGATTCAGTTTTCTCCGAGCTAAGTTGTGCAACCGGGTTCTCGAGGCCTATATCGTTGTTAAAGCCATAGTGTTGAACAAAAGCTACAATCAACTCTCTCCAAGTTCGCACTGGAGCTATCAAGGCCCATATACCAATCCAATGGCCCATCACCAAACTATCTTGGAAAAATGCATCAAGAGCTTCTCATCCTCGTAACGCAGACATCCTCCTATAGTAATACCTCAAGTGGGTTTTAGGACAAGAGTTGCCCTTGTACTTCAAAGCTCGGATTTTAAATTTTGAGGAATCCTCACTCCTTGAACCAATCCCAAGTTGGACATGTCGAAACCCAAAACATCCCGATTCTCAAAGGCTTGCATGCGCCTCGAGCATCTTCAACTTCCTATCGCCTTCGGTCGGCCCTCAACATTGGAAAACCAATCCTCAAAGTTATCTTCATCATGCCGAGGAATCGAATCAATAGTCCTTCCGCCTCGGTGGAGGCACCAACACAGTTCGACACCGGGCGACGTGCGGGTAAGGAGGAGGAACCACCGCAAAGATGATCCGCTTGAGCAGCCTCGGTTCTCGCCAAGATCAAGAAGACCGCTGACTTCCAAGCTAATTTCGCACAAGATTCCCTTGAGCGACTTCTTCAAGAGTGACTACAGCAGCCTCACAACCGTAGCTCTCAACCTCTTGTTGCGAGCCATGTTCTCAATTATCTCCATCAATTGCCCTATACGAGTATCCATTCTGTCCCTAGGCTGCCATGCTTCCATCTTCTCCATCGCTTCTTCAAGTTACTTGTCGGGTAACGATGAACGATGAAACCGTAGTCTCTCGTCTGTGGAGAAGAAAACCAATGGCGTAAGTAAGACGACCGATCTCAATACTCGTTATGTATGATATGCTATGGGAGTATGCATGCATGCCCATGATATGTTTTTGTACATTTTATTTTCGTGGACTCTTTGAAGACTCGTTAGTTAACAATAAACATTAGAGAAAAACCGATTAAACCGCAATTCAATGAAATCTCATAGAAACTCAAAGTGTTATCAGACTACAAGGTCGTTCAAGCTCAAATAGAGCAATAAGATTCGACCGAAATTAAATCATTACATTAATAACTAGATTCAAATATTCAAACAAGATAAGTGGCTAAAACTAGAAATGCTGTCCACGACGAGGCTTCAAATCTCTAGTTTCCGCCTTGAACTCGTTTCACCACCTCTTGGCAGAGGAAGAGGAAATCACCACAAGCAGAGGTATCGGGTTGTCTTCGAGGTCTTCTAGGGCCGACCGAGTCTCCAAGGTACGCCGATAATCAAACGGTTACACATGTCAACCATTTCACTGCATCCAATAGAAATGCCCATTCTCCGTCTTCTAGAAAGGACACTAGTTCATCCTTTTCATCTAATGATTTATCCTTTTGATCTCATCAATCCAACCTTGGCATTGCTCTCTAAGGCCTTCGTAGCATCCCCATTGTTATCTCTTTCTTCCTCGCAATGTTCAGCTCTTGAATTTTTTCACTAATTCAATTGCTTCCAATTCTCATGATGCGCTTCTTCTTTGCGCTTATCTCATTCTCTAGCATTTTATTGGTTCGCTGTAGAAGCTTCTAACTTTGAAATCTTTGTTCGAGACGGCTTTCAATGCCCTCTTTCTTCAACGGCCTTTTCTTCATCTAGATAAGCTCGCCCTTTGTTGCTGAGCGCCTTCATTGTCGACGGAGGTCCCTTGCCCCACTTGCAAAGACTCCTCAAGTTTTCGTAACATCTCATCGTGAGCTCTTCATCCTTTCATTCTCGATTCTTCTTCCTCTAACTCTTCTTTCACCTCCTTAAGGTTAGCTCCAAATTTTCAGCTCGAGAAAATGCGAGAATTAGAGCTTTGTAGCTCCAACCTTCCTCCTCCATCTTTCCGATAATTCCTCAAGCCTCATATTCTCCTCTATTGGCACATGAGTGATTACAGTTCGGATGATCAAAGGGTACCTCTACAAAGTAAGGCAGCTTGATTTCTTGACCTCTCTATCACCCATCGCGATAAGACCTTCCATCAATTCCGCCTCTTGATTAACTCCTCGCTTTCCCTATGGATTTGACCCCAAGCTCTTCTGATCTTCAATACTGCTATGTCCTTTTACCAAGTTCGCACAATGAAGCTTTCCAAGTGCTCAGCCTTGGTTCATTCTCCATTGATACCCCAATTGTCTTGTTGCAAGTCTTGGGTTATAATTGATGCAACCCATAGACCCAATCAAAGGAACATTAGAATATCCACCATGAGTGATAACATCAACGAATCCCCAACCCGAGAATGCCACATCACACCATCTACCGTTAGTGAAGCCAATTTTTGAGACCAAGATAAGTTTCTCGTGATCTTCTCCCACGGTCCACTCGAGGGATATGAGATGTCAACCATAAGTACAAAGAATGGAGAACAAACACGTAACCACCCTCGCTTCGTCGATTTTCTCATGGAGATGGTAAAGAACATCACCAACAATGCGGAATGTGGTTCTTGACATGAATATACCAATAGCAGACGGCTCAAGTAACTAATTTCATTAGTTGGAAACAAAACCACCCCAAAGATGAGCAAAGCAAGAATGGAGCTGAAAGTCGGCCAATCGTCTTGAACACTCAAACTTAACAACTTATCTTCCAAGTTTTGCCTAAGAATACCTTTGTCTCAGAATCCAAGGTGCCACCTCCTTACAGAAGAAACAAAGGCAGCTACCTTAGCCTTATCGAGGTCTTCCCTATGTTGAGGAAAGGAGTGTCGCCCTTCAAAGGCCAATTAAGGATTCTCTCAAACTCTTCAATTGTAGGAACAAGCTGAAAATCTTGGAATGTGAAGCATCGGAGAGGAGGATCATAGTACTTTGCCGAGCAATCAAAGCTTCCATGTCCACATTGGTAGTCAAAAGATCTAGGATGTTCCCAAATCTTTCCCAAAATAAGCTCTACCGACGAAGGAATTCTTTCACTTTGAGTTATCGCCTTCCCAACTTCTTCTTGAATTTGAGACATGGAACGATCTTCACAGCTTGATTCATTCTTCTTCGCCATCGCACCAACAAAATCTATAAGGTTCCTCGAAAATAAAAGTTATATGCTAAATGGTTTTATGCAAATGTATGCAA
Organism: Vicia sativa; assembly: GCA_021764765.1. Classification (NCBI taxonomy): domain Eukaryota; kingdom Viridiplantae; phylum Streptophyta; class Magnoliopsida; order Fabales; family Fabaceae; genus Vicia; species Vicia sativa. The sequence goes on from CM038793.1 coordinate 202,340,351, forward strand.
TGCATGTTGCAAATTAAATAGAATCGTTCATAGGATCTACGGCCATGGTTTCGACGCTCACCCAACAATTCCTGTAAGGCTAATCTTATGTTTTTGCTAAATGTTTCTTGGGGTCAGATCCCTTTACAAACACTATCATCGCCGAGAGGCCTACGCGATAGTATTTGTAAAAGTATACCCCAAGAAACGGTTTTAACAGGATGCTCTAAATCCAAAATTTGAGCGCTTGGTCTCGTTAGGACAACATGAACAAAACTTAGAGTTATAGGTCATTTGTCCAAAGATTGATGTCCAGCTAACGCGGGCCAACGACCTCCTTAAAACAACCAACTCTAAGCCGAGTCTTCGCCGGCCAACAAGACAATGGAGTCAAGTGGACCTAGGCTACGCAACCCTCTATTCCTAAAAAGGTGACCTAGAAGTCGGGTGGGCTTATCTATGTATCAATGCCCATGAATTCCCATCACAATAATATATCAACAAAATAATATACAAAGTATAAAGGAAAATAAGGATAAACAATAGATAAGCATAAAGAAGAAAGCGATAAACAAACACACAAACATGCTAAGAACTAAACTAGGTCGACTCATTAGTCAAAAAAAGATTTAAAATTGTCCCTGAAGTCGCCAATCAAGCAACTCGATTTTCAAAAATCATTTAAATGAATTTTCAAAACAATGAAATCGCCACCTAATTTTATTTGTTCTAGAAAGAACGGGAAATATAGATAAAACCCACAAAAATCGGATAAGGCGGTCTACAAGACCAAAAGGATGGATTCGGAGTCGGTTACGCAAGAGGAAGGTATTAGCACCTCTTACGCCCATCGACTATGGGACCCATTTAGTTCAAAATGTGTTTGTGTGTGTGTAATCGCTAATTTCTAAATTATGAATAAGAATGAAACGGGATTTGTTTATTATTATTTTGAGTTTGACACGGTTTCAAACCGCGGCTCACGTATTCCCTCGCAATGGGAAAGTCAAAACTCGTAGTTCTTGTTGAAAATGTCTTGATTGGTTGTGTTGATTTTAGTTGAAATGTTTTGATGACCGCGTATGAGCGAAAAGGAATTTGAATGGGTTGAATTGATTTTAATTGTAGATGACAAGTACCAAAACATCGGATATCCTCTAACGATTCGATACTCGAGATTGGTGATCGAGGTCAACCGATCTCTCTCATCCAAAATCTTTATTATGAAAGGAGTGAGGTGAAACAAAGTTCACTTTTATTAAGTGTTATGGAATAAAGTATTCAAGTCATTGTTGCCTCTAATGGCCCAAATATTTTACATTTTAATTAAATTGTTAACCTCTAACAATTTAATTAAGTACCATAACACTATGTTTTTTTGGTTTTGTAGAAAAATTGTTTTTGAAAACAAATTCAATTAATTAATTTAATATGAAAGTGTTTTAAATGTTCAAGTGTATGGAATAAAGTATTCGAGTCATTGGGTTTCCCTCTAATGGCCCAAATACTTTACATTTTAATTAAATTGTTGGGCGAACCTCTAACAATTTAATTAAGTACCATAACACTATGTTTTTTTTGGTTTTTGTAGAAAAATTGTTTTTTTGAAAACAAATTCAATTAATTAATTTAATATGAAAGTGTTTTAAATGTTCAAGTGTATGGAATAAAGTATTCGAGTCATTGGTTTCTAATGGCCCAAATATTTACATTTTAATTAAATTGTTGGCTAACCTCTAACAATTTAATTAAGTACCATAACACTATGTTGAAAATTGCGGCGCTGGACGAGAGAAATGATATTTGTTATGGTTAACCAAGTATATGGACTTGATTAACCATGAGACCTCGTGCATGGTGATTGGTATATGGACCAATTATTTTCGGTTATGATTAATCAAGGCAACGAGGGCCTTAATTCCTCGTGAGGATGGCCATGCCCATCCCCAACCATGAGACCCTTAGAGAATTGGTGTGGGTAACCAAAAATAAGAGAGAGAGCGAGGCGTTGTTGATTTTATATTAATGTGAGAGTGGCGTGTTCAATTGCGTAATAAAACATGCAAGCGGATAATGTAATAGCGGATAAATAAAGAAAATAAATTAACACACAATACAATATCGGAATTTAAATAATTATTAGTATAGATATTTTTTCACTTGATGAAAAATCAACTAACAATTTAATCGATAATTCAACAAACAAAAAACTACCATATGCCAAACATTATTTAATACATCATTATATATAAAAACTTGCATAATAATTGAATTTAAAGAGAAAGGTTTAGGAATGGGCCTGTTTGAAGCTTTAAGCTGGAGGGTGTGAGTAGCAATCTGAGCCCAAGCCCAAAACAATGCTGCTGGATCTTGTGTAGAAGCTCCATGGAGGCATGTTGTGGTCCTCATTCTGGATCGTTGGATCTGGATCTTGGCAGATCGGACGGCTTATGGCGTATGCAAGATAGGTATAATAGACATACACATTAGATTAAGACTGGGGTGACAAGTGTCACCACCTGGACTAACCACCAAGACCAAAAATTCTAACATCTTCCTAAATCCAATTTATACTATAAGGTATAGAAACAATAAATAATACTAAATCTCATATAGAAAAGAAAATAAATTAATATTAATATAAATGGAAACAAAAGAAAAATCATTTATTTTTATAATATTATTATGTATATATTTTTTACACTCTATTATGACATAAATAATACTACACCTATTAATAATTAACTTTAAATTATTTTATAAGATAAAATAAAATTTATATTTCTTAAAATCCAAAACTAATTATTTTTAGGAACAAAATTAGTTTATGAACAAAAATGATTTACTAACATTTTCTCGAGAAATAAATATTATATATATAAAAGGAAATTAGAACTAAATCTAAAGAAGGTTATTTACTAAAAACTGATTATACTTTAAAAACAAACAGAAGCGATTAACTTGTGGTTAGAGATCTTGAACTAAAAAGGAAAAGAATAGCCCATTCTCTCACAACCCTCATCGTTTTCAACTCTCGAACCTTGCATGTTCTCACCGCCTTCATCCTCACGATCGCCATCGCCGCCGCCGCCACTCGCCTCGAACTCACCGCGATTTCGTCCTCTATCGCCTCGATCTCACCGCTTCCTCTCTTGTTCACGATTCCTCACCGAATCTCGCTCGTCTCCACTCTCGCGATACGCCGACCCAGAACTCGTGTCCTTCTCTCACACTCGATTTATTTGCCTCCGTTTGTACCGATTTCACACTAATTGTTTGGTTGATTCCTACAGGTGACCCTGAATCAGAAGGGGAAAAGGGAATCTAACTTCTGTTTGGGTGAAACCGGCGATGCTTAGAGGGTTTACAACTGATGGAAACACGATAACGAAAAGAAAAGGAAAGGTTGCGATTCAAGTTCACATACGTGGATTCCGTGTAAAACCGCAACCCCGGTGAGATCAATCCGTTTACCTTGCTTTCTGCTTCTGTTGCCTCGTTATATTTTTCTGAAGGGTTTTCTTTTCTGGAAAATGATGAGCTTTTTTCTGGGTTTTTGGGTTGGATGTTGTTTTGGGATTAGGGTTTTTGCTTGACAGTAACGATTTAGTATGCCGCTAGGTTTGTCGATGGTTTTCGCTAGGTTTTGGTGAATGAGTTGCCTCCTTTGAGTTATAAACTTCAATGTTTTTATACCGCCGCTAGGGTTTTCTTTTCTGCTGTGGCTTGCTTGTGAAAATTCAAAATTGGGCCTCGCATCCGCTTTGATGTTATATTTTCCGATATCTGCTTTGATATGTTGGTGTTAGTATTATTTTCTCTATTTGTTTTGATATGTTGGCTGGATGTCGCTTATGGTAAATCTTGCTAAAAGGTATACCTTGCTGCCTCAGATAAAGCTACAAAGACTGCCATGCCAAAACTGCTTTTTCAAAATCGCTTCCTCATCTTCTTTCCACACCTCCTATTGTGAACCAAGGGTACCTTGTGGATTTGCAATAGTGAGCTTTACGGCCGATGATTTGTATATGAGGCCCCTTGAACGATCGAAACCCTTGCACAACCCGATTCCTAAAGAAAATCCTAATGATGAGATAGGATTATGTATTCTCTTGTGTTATCATTGTCCGTTATTGCTAACCAATTTTTTTGTTGTTTCATGAACATGAGCAACGGTGCGAGCTTGGATGAATGGCAAAGGACACCGGGCAAGGAGGCAAAATCTTCAATGGAGCAAGAGAACTGGAAGTCGATAAACAAAGAAACTCTTGATGGAAAGAAAGGACTTAGGCATATAACACTTGTAGCATAATGTTAGAATTCAAAACTTGTAACCTAGGAATCTTTGTATTTAGAAATCTCAAACATTGTAGTATTTTTACAAACCAAAGCTAAGAGAATGTTTGAACTTGGAGGTTTGATTCTAACTTGTAAACGGCGTTTATTTAATGTCCTTTGTATTCAAACAAGATTTGTGACACTTGAATGACAAAAGAAGTTGAATAATGAGTGAAATTGTTTGGCTTCGGATTAGAACTTGTATTCAAGATTTGATAGGTTGTAAACCGTACTCATTCTTGTACTTTTGTGAGACCTTAGAGTAATTCAAAGCTCTTGAAAATTTATGAACACAAAATTGGTAGTTATGCATCGACATGAGTTTTAATTTCAAATCTTTGAATACTACTAATGTGGCCTTCTGTTGTAGCATTTGTGCATGAAAGTCGAAAATCACGATTTAATAAAACATTCCAACCAAAATGTCATGAACCAAAATTACTTTGGTTAAAACAAAACTAAGTCGAAATGTTGACTTAAGATACGCACTCTAAATCCAAATCCGCCCACCATTCCCATCCGTATTTTGAATCAAATGAGTAGTAACATGATTGTTGTATTTTAGAACTTGAACCTCTAGTATACAAAACTTGAGAATCATCCTCTAAATACAAAGATGGTTTGATGGCTTGAGTTTTAGAAATACTTGAACTTTTCGAATTTCCCGCCACAAAACTTCTATGTTAATCCGCTCGTAGAAAATCCGCCACAAAACTCTTGATTGAAAATCTTAGTCGATTGTTTGCTTTCATGATTCTTTCAAGAATTGAGCGATAGATTCCACTTGAAATTAATGGAATTATCACCGCGTTTCCAAATCGAAACATATTCAGTAGCGGAGTAAGATTCGGAACCAAACGAATTCCAAAAGGAAGCTTCTAGTTTTTTTCATGAAATCCCCCGAATCTTGTGAGCGATGAACGCGACAAGAAAAGATCTCAACATGTGGCAGTTTGACGTTCGTAAATCTTGTAATCAAGCCCTCTGGATGAATATTTTCACATACATCAACTATCGCCAAGAACGAATAAAGTTGACGAGCAAACCAAATGCACTAGAACTTGAATTGTTGATCAATAAACGGATAATCATAATCCACCCTTTTACATCTTGCACAAAGAACTTGAAACAACAGCAAAACCCAAACTCGTGATGAATTGATCTCCTAATCGAGGTAATAACATTCAAAATAACCGACTCCGTAGCTCCAAACAAGAATGTACTATCAATTCAACAATCGAACACCAAGCCCGAAAGTCGATAGATATGAACGAATAAGATTTAACATTAAACCTCATCATTTTCAAATATCCTCAAATTGGTCGAAAACACCACGCCTTTTCTCGCTCAACAGAAATCTTGGGAATCAACTCCAATCCGTAACGTAAACAAAGGATATGAATGCATGTGAGTGTCATGATAAATGCAAAGCCTAGACCGATAAGATCGATATAGAGGGCAAATTTTGGGGTGCAACACTCATCGTCAGATGACTATCCCATGCAGCTCGAATTTCGATGAAGATGTTTTACTAGTTATAGATTGCAAGAACTGTGACCGCACGAAGGACCCGAACAAGGATCCCGATGGACTATGGTCTTTGATGGAGTCTCAAACGCACTTGGCAATGGCATGGCGCCATCATTACATCCCCTACAAAGTGACATACTCCATTCACCAGATTGGTTTCATTGCACCAACAACATGGCCGAATACGGCAGCATCATGGGTATCAAAGTCATATTGACTTAAGAATCAAATTTTGCAAGTGTATGGAGACTCACTGGTGATCACCGATTAAAGGCGAATGGGATACAAACATCCGAATCTCATTCCATATCGAGAGCATGTTCAGTTTGATTCCTATCAAGAGATTACTTTCAACCACATTCCACGAGAAGAGAATCACTGGACGACCGCTACTATGTCATATGTTCAAGGTCGTGGGACAACGAGGCTCCCCAAATCATCATTGAGAAGTTCGACTAACCAAAGATATTGTTACGAGCTTGATACGTAAGAGAAACCTTGGTACTATGACGTGAAGAGGTATCTGAGACTCATGAATATTCCGCAGGGCATCCACAATGATAAGAAGTTCATGAGAAGATTTGTCCAAATTCTTCCTCAAAGAACGGCATCTTATACAAGCGCAACCATGATTTGAGCTTACTCACTGTAGACCAAACAAAGAATACGTATCATGGAAGAGTTACACAAAGGCCCATTTGGTACCAATTCCAGGGACATAACGATGGCTAAGTAGATTTTGAGAACAGTTACTATTGGTCCACCATGGAAGCCGATTGTCACCGCTATGCTCGATCTTGTCACAAATGCCGATTTATGCATAAAGTGCACGTACTCTCCAAGACTCCAATGTTCTAATGCCTTGGCCTTTGCAATGTGGGGCATTGACATGATCGGAGAAATTAAACCCACGCTTCCAACGGACATCGCTTCATCCTTGTGGCAATCGACTATTTCACCAACCGGGAGGCACTCGTCGATCTCGTTACTGTGAATGTGTGGCTCGATTTATCAAGCACAATCTTATATGTCGATATGGCACCCGAAAGGATTATCACAGATAACGGCTCTAACCTTAATAACAAAATGATCATCGAACTCGCACGTAGTTCAAGATCAAGCATCATAACTCTTCTCCTTATCGGTCTAAGATGAATGGCGCAGGAAGCCGCCAACAAGAACATTAAGAAGATTATACGTAAAATGAAGGACTTACAAGGATTGGCATGAAATGTTACCCTTGCTCTTCATGGTTATCGACTACAAGACGGACATCAACAGGGCAACCCTTCTCTCTTGTATACGGTATGGAAGGGCCCCACCCATCGGTTCGATACCTTAACCGTAGTCCTCCAAGACGCAGAAAGTTAAGAGAAGACAATTGTTCGACCGCCTTGACCGATCAACTCGATTGATGAGAAACGACTCGCATCCATCCGCCATGGATGATTTATCGTAAACTAATGATAAGAGCATTCAACAAGAAGGTCAAGCACCGAGTCTATCAAGTCGGTGATCTAGTAGTCAAGCGATCATTCTTCCGCAAGGTGATCCTGGGCAAATGGACTCCCACCCACGAGGGACCATTTGTAGTCAAGACAAGATTTTCTCCGCGGAGCTATGATACTTAGCACCATGGATGATGAAGACTTCCCACACCCTGTGAACGAGACATAGTCAAAAATACTACGATAAAGAGATCCGCTAGGTCGATCGACCTAGGCAAAAATATGGCATCCCGAGAACCAAAAGGGTTCGGAAAAGTTAAGGATATATAAAAACATGTACACACGGCAAGTCGAAAACCCGAAAAGGCGGCTTGGGCAAAAAGGGTATCCTTGAGACTCAAACCCAAAAGGGCGGTCTAGGCAAAAGTTAGATTTAAGCGCACGACTATGTCTCGTCCCGATCACCTACCTATGTACTACTATCAAGATTCAAGATTCAAATGGCGAAAATCAATTCACTCACTTTCACCGACAAGAAGGAGATGAGATAGTTGAAATATATGAGTACTAGCATAGTTGGAACTTAACGAGATTGTTTCCGCATAGCTTTTTACTTTTCTTATGTACAAACTGCCTGGCCATACGCCACATTTCAAATAAATACAAGTTCTTTCTTTACAATTTTTGCTATTGTTGTTTGCATAAAGTCCAACGTTTGCTTTGAATGATTATATGCATCTAACAATAAGAATCTATTTACAAACATGCGAAAAGAGCATACGAAAGTAATTACTACAGGCTTCAGGAATTGAGATGACGACGAAAGTCACCAATGCATTTCCCCCACAGAGCGTGATCCCCACAGAAATGTCACTCACCACAAAATCTTCTCCAACAAAGAAGAGGAGGATCCCAAGCAAAGGATTCCACTCAACTTAATCGGCCACATCCTGCCGAGGTATTTATCCCCGGAGGATGTCTCTCAACAATTCCCCTGTGCTCCAGCAGTAGTATCCAGACTTGAAACTTGGTCAGATAGTGCATCGGAGGAAACTTACATCTTTCCTTTCCCGCCTGTGATCCCAACGGCCCGCACTTTCTAACCCGTTCTCCCGACAACTACCATTTACTCTCCAGCAGGATTTACGCGCAAAATCCCTGGTAGAGTACCTCCCAGACTCTCCCCAGCAGGGTTGTCAACAATTTCTAGCCTCAAGACTTGGTCAGATAGTGCACCGGAGGAATTAAAGTTGTCTGTCTTCTCAGGATCTCCATCCCCAATGTGTCGAAATCTCAAGCGTAACATCCGATCTTCTTCAAGATGGATATGTTTTGAAATACCACAACATCTATCATTCATACATTGCTCATAAAAGTCATAATTTGTGCATATGTCATTCATACACATTGTCATGCATCATACTTTGCATAAGACTAACAATATTCTATCAAAGTTTCTCTTGTGTTCTCCAAAACAGTGAAAATCACTCGCAAACTAGTCCAGATTAAGACCAATCCGCACGGAAAACTATCTGAAGATTTCCCTAGTTGTCCTCCGGACAACTAGTCCAGATTAAGACCCGAATCCGCACGAGAAAACTATCTGAAGACCGCCTCAGTTGTCCTCCGACAACGGGTCCAGATTAAGACCCAATCCGACGGAAAACTATCTAAAGATCGCCCCTAGTTGTCCTCCGACAACCGTCCAAGATTAAGACCAATCCGCACGGAAAACTATCTCGAACGATCGCCTCGCTGTCCTCCGACAACGGATCCGTGATTAATACCCGGTTAGACGGAAACCCTATCCGAACCATCACAAGTTATCCTCTCGATAACGGCAAGTGGATCAACACCGATGCACAACAGGAAGATATCCACATTTTGCCAACTACTACCTCCCTGAGTAGTCAAGACTAAGAACTATTCGACTCATTCTTATTATCAAAGAACTACAGTAGTCTCGGCGATTTACCCGCCTTTGATGGCATCTTAAGCCCATCTCCGATACTTGTCAACATTTCTCCACTTCATGTCGCCGCATATTTGGTTAAAACCAATACAAACCAATAACTTCATTCAAAGATGAGCACTAAGTCTAACATACGGCCTCCTGATGGCATCTTAAGCCCATCTCCATGCTCCTTCCACTATCAAGAACATCTATAGAGCCCAGCGCACTCACCTCAAGACCGACCTTTCCAGATGGCATCTTAAGCCCATCCTCGCCAATTCTCCTATCAACAATCTCCACCAAAGATGACTTCATCCCCAAATAAGTCTCCAACTCTCCAAATGGCATCCGAAGCCCATCTCAAGATCATCACCGATCGCGAGTGCAAAATTCGTACTGAGTGTTCAATCATCTCTCACCCTGTGTCCCGAAGGCTAACATGCCAATCTAGCCCTTCCTACAAGAAGATTGAACAGGCACCGCATACCCCAAAATTTGCCCTCCATCTTCTCAAGATATTTCATACCTCCATACTCAGGATTCCTCAAGGGTTGATCGACAAACCCTCCTAGACAATCAACCCAAACTAGGGTTTGGTGATTCTCGATCAAATGGATTTCCAACATCTCCAATGTTCATCATGCCTCCTCATATGCTTCAAATGTCTCCATGTCAAGTTTCGCATAATTGCTCGATGGTTGAAAATCAATTGTATTGACAAAAGTCAACCGTGGTCAACATACACCAACCTTTATGATTTTTGGTCAACATCCTCATTTTGAAGTTACATTCATCATTTGATCAATGGTTGATCATGATTCATCAAGAAAACTCAAGATTTGCTCAAAAGTCAAACTTTCTAAATTAGGGTTTCTCTGAGAAAAGTCAACTGAACTTTGACTGATCATAACTTCTTCATACTTTCTCAGAAATTTTTCCACCACCTCTTTTTTTGAAGGAAATTCCATTCCCTACAACTTCATGTCTCACAAGAATGTTCAAAAAATGCTTCATTTGAGAGGTAGGGATCAAAACATTACAGGTCGTTTTCAAAAGTCAACAAAAAGTCAACATTTTGTTTTGAAGATATATTGAGCATGGAAACTCATGAGACCAAAACGGTTGGTTAGAGGACTCTTATAGCTTTCCAAAAAGTCTAAGAACACTCAAAAATGTGGAAAATTGAGCAAGATACACCATTCACAAGTTGGGCAATTTTGAAGAGATGCACAAAGAGAAATACTTCTAAAAATCAAAAATTTTGTAAATGGTGTTGCACCCAAAATTCGCCTCTTCATTTTGTTAATAAATAATTGGTTAACACTTAATTAATAGGTGCATCGATAATGATCATTCATGCATTGATCATGGGTTCAAGTTTCTAAATCGTGAACTCATAATCAAGAAGAGGTTTGGTTCTCAAAAGTTGGATATCTGAGGTTCTGTCAATTCAAGCATCCTCTCAGTATACAAGATGTGAACATCCGAAAGCTGTTGATTATCTCGCGAGTTGAGGTTGTGGTGTTCGATCGCCATCGTGGGATATTACGCTTCGAGCCAAGGTGTGGTGGTCGAATATTTGAGCCCGAATTGATTATATGGACTGTGAGTGGTGAAGTATCAAGATACTGACTTATCGATCCACGCGATTTATCAGAAAATCAAGAACGGACGGATAAAATGATATTTGAGTGCATGTATCAAAAAGTCAACAAAAGTCAAAGTTTGACCGGGCGGAATTTCGGGTCAAAATTATTGTCAAAAGTCGACATTTGAGAAAATGCGATCATTCGTTGAGAAAAATCGGAAGAATCGGGTGAAAACGGGGTTTCTTGCATTTTAAGTAATTTTAGACTTAGAAAATTTTTCTAAGTTTAAGGCACTTTGTGTTTACTTGAGCCATGTTGTTGATCTCAGATTCTTCGTCTGTCTGCGGGTCAAGTTTGTGAATTGATAGTCATTGAAAGAGCGATTTCAGACCGACTTTGTCATTGTGAAGTTTTTTCGTAAATGCCCCGATTTCGAGTTATAAAGTCTCAAGTTTCAAGTTCATAACTTTGAAGTTTACACTTAGTGAAAATTTTGAGTGTTTTTAACATGTTCAAGTGCTCTACTGGAGGTATTTTACACGTAGCTTCGAGCGCCGATTCAATCAAGTTCAAAATCAAAGTTGTTAATTTCACGCAATCTAAAACTTTTCAAGGATTCAATCCATTCGGAAACGGATAAAAATTACGGAGCTCGAATTTGGGTTTATCATTTCTCAAAATTCAACACTTAGAAATATTTTGAAGTGTTTGTTTCTATGCTTTGCCGATGCCTTGTGGTCGATTTACAATAGTTCATGGTTCGAATCGAAAAATGTTCAACTGAAAAGTTGTTCATTTCACGGCGATCTAAAACTTTGTTGAAGGAGTAGAATCTATTCGACTCGAATCGGAAATTATAAAGCTTGAAGATAAGAATTCATTAAGTTTGTAAGGTTCGAGCGCTTTTGTGCACATGTTCGTATTGTTTTCGCCAATGATTCGGTCGCCACACCTAAGAAATTCAACACGAAAGTTGGAGTTCAATTCCATCTACAAGTTTTGTTCAGAAACGCTTCATTTTGGACGCCGAGCTGGAAGATACGGAGCCGTAAGTGATAATAAGTTGCTAAATGCAAGACAAGATGCAAATTTTGCCATGGCTATGAGACGATTTACTCATCAGCTTTTGTGCATATGTTCGGGCTGTTTTTCGTTGATCCGATTGCCGCATCTAAAAAACTCCGAACACGAAGATGAAGTTTGCCGTGTCCTCTACAAGTTCGCTAGAAACTTTTTCGCTTTGGACGTCGGAGTCGGGAGATACGGCCGTAAGTGAAGGTTTGAAGTTGGAAATGGCCGCAAGACATGCATCGATTTGCCACCGACCAAGCATTTTATCGAACACTTGTAGGCAAAGTTCAAGCGTATTTTTCTATGATTTAAGCCTCATTCGAATTCGTAATTAAAAGAAAAGTTATTCTATCACGATGCTTTCCAACGGCGCCGAGTTTGTGTTATTCGGTCAAGTATCGGAAAAGTTACGGATCTGCAAAGTGGTGCACATGGATTGTTTCAAGAATACGATACTTAGAGAAATTTTTCAAAACATGCAATACCTTGTGTCGGCATGACTTCGAGGTCAATACGGCGAGCGGTGATCATTTTTTCATCGGCATTCAACATCAATGTTGTTGTATTAAGTGTGCTCTTCGAGTCGACACTTTCGTAATGTCGGCCTGACTACTACGCACCAAGATAGAAGTGTCGAAGTAGCAGTGCATGGTTGTTGTTTCGCTTAGAAAAAGCGCCAAGAGAGGTATTGAAAACAATAATAAACATACTAATGTAATCATTTTTTCTTTCCAGTAGTAATAACTATAACAAAAACCACTTTTTCTTATTCCATTTTGTTTACATACACCATCCTGTACAAAGAAATTCCATTCTTTCTCCCACTGTAATTAAAAACTCTCACCATCTTCTTACTCTAACAGAATGGGTAACAAACTTTTTCCATGGCCACTCCCATTCTTCTCTTTCACTTCAACAGAATGAGAGCATTTTTTTCTCTCCTCACTCTTTTGCTTAACTGTGACAAAACCACCCGTCCAACCTTGACCATCCATCTCTCACTTTCTTTTCTCTCCATCTAAAACAAACTTTCACCACTGCTCTTCCATTCTTGATCCATCATCTCCAACCATTACCTCCTTCACTCCTTCACCAACCATAAAAAAATTTGTAACGACACCATCCAAAAAACCAACACACTCGCTTTTTCTATCATCGCCGTAACTCAACAAACTAGCAACCAACTTCTTCTTCTTCATCACCGCAGAACTGCTTTCTTTCCCTCTTCCCGATCGTAACATTCTCCACTTTCTCCCTCCTCGATAGCATTCTTTTCTCGTTGTTAACAATACTCCACCATACACAACAACACTCATTCTTACCATCAATCAACCGCCAAGAATCCTGCCTTCAAGATCCTGGAATTTCGCTTCGCTATTCTCCATAATCTTGAGTTCCTGATTGCCCCTTGGTTGTTCCTACTAGTCCGGACCGAGAAGACGAATGTAAAATAACAAGGGTGATGGTGACTTTCAGAAAGAAGATATGGAAGAGGTTCAAGTCTCTTTTCTCGATCAGTGAAATTCAAGTATCCGATTCGGTGGTGTCATGTGGTTTCGATGCAGACATGCATGCTTTGCCACGTCATTTGTTGAATCTGTGATTCCGGCCAAGGTTGCACGAAGATGATGATCAGATCGATCCGCAACCAGTCCCCCGTGTCTTTATAAGAAAAGAGCTTTGCTTGTGTTTATTTTGTAGGGAAGTACGTCCGGATGCTTCTTCGATTCCATCTTCCTCTTCGATTCCTGGAGAATACATTAAAGATCGCAGCTGTAGAGTTTTCCGGAGTTCGAGTCCAGATCGAGATGCAACGGACGATCTCCGTTCGGCGAATTCCGAGTCAAGTAGTAGTGGTCCCTTTCATTCCTGACGAAGCACATATTTTCCGGCCACTTCATTGACGGAGAAGATGATCGGAAATGCACTCCGACGCTATTACAAACCCTGTGTGTGGCTATTTTTTATCGTCATGTGTTTTCTTGCCATAGCCAATAGGATTGTGCCACATATCATGTTATTTTTATTTAATAAAAATTAAATCTGATAATATTTAATTAAGACCATGACCAATTGATGCAAGTATTAATATACATAAAAAACGTGACACATTAAATAAAAAGTCTGAATCAAAATAATAAAATATAAGGAGATTTTGTTGTTCAAGGATCCGGCTTAGAACTAAAATTGACTTGGACAAAACAAACCGAACGGGCTTAGTAAATTGGACCAGCTTTGCACATTTTAATCGACCATACCCCCTACTAATAGGCCCGTAATACTATAAACATAAATTAGTTCAATCTCGAATTCGTTTACACCCTGTTCGTGCTTTATAATCTTGATACATCATTCGATTTAGCTGCTTTCGATTGTTTAAAGTATAAAACGATAAAAACATATTCATATTTTAGGACATTTGAATATTTTTTTGACATTTTTTAAATATTTTTTTAATCAATTCCTTTTAGTTTTTTTAATTCATTTTATTAATACATTTAGATGTTTCTAATTTGAATTAACTTAGGAAGTATAATGCCATTTTTTTTAGAAACTCTAAGATAGTTTTTTACCATCTAATTATAATTGGAAGTGTATGTTATCTTAGTGTTGTAAGTAAAATTTCAAATTTATTTTTGATATTCCGATTTCTTTGTAAATAATGCATTTTAAGTCATTTTAGTGTAGATTTTTTTTATTTCTAACTACTCTAGGTCTCTAACTATGTTTTAACATTGAATTTGAGAAATGTTTTGATGGACTTAGCTCAATTTGATGTTGCTCATGGGTTATTTTGCATTATGTGTGTTGCTGCCCGTTTTCCATTCTTATGTTGCTATACACATTTACATTCCATTTCTTCACCTTTGGATCATATTTTGACATGTGATGTGAATATGCAATTATATTCTTGCCTCCTTGTTATTTTTGACATGTTTGTTGACTTGTGCAAGGTACATTGAGGATATTTTGGTTAGGTACCTAATCTTGGTACACTAATCTACCACTTCTCTTGGCTACCACTCTTGTGGTTCTGCTTATGCTTTAAACGATTTTGCTTTGTGTTTTCATATTTCCGAGAAACACGTATTCTGTTGTTTTGTCCGGATATGTACCTGTGTGTGTGTTTTGATTGTTATGAGGACTTGCTTGCTAACACGCATATGTTGCACGATATCACCTTGTGGATTATATTGATCGAATGCTTTTTATCATTGCTTTGTTGATGGAAGTTTACTCAAGTTTTCCGAGTATTTCTACAATTATGCGTTTCTCGGATTTAATATCCGCCGGTATTTATTTTACTTTATCTACCGTGATTTCTAGAGAGCATGAGAAGTAGGATTTTACCGCTTTCCTTGCCATGAGAAGTAGGAATAAAGATGTATGAAGGGCTTCCGAGTTGGAGCATGTTCAGAACCCTCTCGTTTATTTAAAGACCCGCTTAGGGCAATTCTTTGCTAATTATGGTTGGTTTGTTTTAAATCCTCCATCTCGATAGGGAGGTAACTTTCGTTAGTGTTTACATTTGTGCTTGCATAGGTCGAGTGGTTAGACGCCCGACGTGGTACCACTAAGCAAAGTCCCGCTTTTTATATTTCCTCACATCGAGTCATTGATATATGGGCAAGCTCAAGGTAGGGTCCGAACCAACCCCGCATGCCTAGTCCGTGTCACCAACACACGCGAATCGTGTTGCTTTCCTTTATCGAGTCAATAAAAGTGGCAAGAGTTCCCTATTTCGACTCTCTAGGCTTTCCTGGGTTCGTGATTTATTGCGTAATCCTCGCATCATTCGCTCAACAGAATTGGATGTGTCGGCTCGGTTGACTCACGGTATGCTCACATCGCCGAGGCTATGGGACTTCCTCCTCTCGCCAGGTGCCATTTGTTTGTTTGCATTGCATTGTTTGTGTGCTTCACAAAGCACTTGTTTGCTTCATCCCTTTGTCGCCTTCAACTCTACTTTAGTTAGTGATTCGAGATGGACATAGACTTAGGTTGTAAACATTTTCCTCCTGCTTGTCATCTTCGACTCCATTCTAGCTGGTAATTCGAGATAGACATAGATCTAGGTGGTAAACCTTGCATGTTCCTTTAGGATTCTCTCGACTCTACCTTAGTTAGTGATTCGAGTTAGACCTTAGGATGTAATCCATGTATGATGACATTAGGGATAGTATTAGATAGTTTCTTGATTGTTTTCTATTTCTTTTTGCATCCATGCATTTAATAAAACTAAAAATTGTTTTCTTTTTCCTTTTTGCAAATTAAAACACTTACTAATGGTTCAAACTCCTTTTCAAAGGTAAAAACAACCAACCAAATGCAAACTTTTTGCCTACGGTTTACTTTATTGTGTTTTAAATTATTTTCATAATTAAAAACACATAACCCATCATAACACGTGAGCCGAACTACGGCGCCTGACTTTCCCATTGCACACGGAATACGAGGCATCTTGTCACGGGCCTCGATCGAGCAAACTTTGTAAATACTTCCTTCTTTTCCTGTTTTCTTTATTTTCTTCTTTCACATGCATTCTTTTTAGCATTCGGATGTAGCAATTAAGAATAAATATAAACACACCCATTAGATGTAGTAGAAGTGGATACCGAGAGTACTACGGGCGTGGGATGCTAATACCTTCCTCTCGTAATAGATTCCTTACCCTATCTCTCTGCAAGACCGTGCCTTATCCCTTTTAGGTTTTCACGATGCGCTTACCTTTCTCCTTTTTGAGATAAAAACGCTCGATGGCGACTTCATTGATATAGTTATCTGATGATGTTCACGGTTGTTTCACCGCACTTCACTGGGATCGTGTGCACTGGTGGTCCGATCAGGAGTCGATCCTAGCTTTTATTTTCATGTCTATTGGGTGTTTATTTATTTGTTTATTTATTTACTTGCTTTATTGTAACATCCTTTGTATGCTTGCATTGCATTCTATTTGGCATATTTATTGCTTTCATATACTGCTTGGACCGCTGTACAGGTTATTCTATTGATTGGGTGGGAGTTACATGAGGTAAAAGGCCTCCTACCCTGGCCAGAGACATATAGGATAGATGGATGTTCATGTCGAATCCCGCATCCCGTGGTGCGTGTGAGGAGGCATGAAGTACCGAACTCGCATTTAGATTCGATTGACGGCCGCCCTACACCGTTATGTAGATAGCGGAGTACTGATAAAGGATCGTCGACTCTATTTATCATTAGGGACCCCCGTTGTGTCTAGAATTACCCTGTGAGCTGGGGCGGGATATCATTATTACAGGTACAGATGGTGACTATGTTCTGATGGTGACTATTTATTCTGATGGTGATTATATTGGTCCTTATGTGACGCTCGCTATTGATGACCGTGGTGGTTTATGATACTTGGTTCCATGACACTTGGTTCTCTCGGTATTTCTCGTGATATTTCAATTGATGCCGGACCTTTGATCCTATGATATTCAGACTTGGTTCTTCTATGGTATTTTGAATTGGTGCCGAACCTTTGTGAAATTCCTGGCAGCAGATACTTGATGTCACAGAGAATGTTATGACATTAAGATTCCGACATCGTGTTAGCAGCTCACACAAGAAATACGTAAAGCAAGAATAACATAATAAGTTGTTCACCCGCTCGTTCAACAAACCTACATCCGGGGCTACCAAGCCGTGGAGAAAGTTCACTATTAGCGATCAATTGAAGACCCTACAACCAACACACCAGCTTGATGCCTTTTTCACTTAATCACTACCCAATGACCCTTTTACCTAAGTCCTACTTAGATATGAGTTCCTACCACTCCCCTCAATCACCGCAGTTGATATCAACCTATTGACTAATTGAATTGTGAAGACACACTCAATAAAATATCTTGATCTTGCTTCAAAGCTTTAATCAAGAGACAAACACTGTGCTTTAAAGCTTTGAGTGATAAACTACCTACAAAGAAATCCTAGTCCAATGCACTTATCAATTGATAGTTGCTTGGCTCACAAGAGAAACTAGAATTACACAATACCAACTCACATAAATCCTAATAAAGACACAAACATAAGTCGCTATCTCTTCAATACATTCCAAGGGCGCAAAGATGCTTGTAAGGGTTCTTTTCCTTTATAGAAGCAACCCAAACTTCAGCTTTGGCTTTATAAAGATAGCTAGGGTTCACTTAATTTACTCCTAAAACATGGTCTTTCCAACAACCTTTAGGTTTAATTAAGTTTAACCTAGCAGCCACGTGAGCATGCTTTCTAATAATGAAAACAAAATAAATGCTCAACAAACTTCCCGAAAAATCTCAGAAAACCGATTCTCAGTAATGTATCGTCACACCGAATGTCATAAGCCTCATGACATCGACTGCTTGCACTTCAAGTACGCCTTTAGCTTCCCAACAGGAGTCAGATTTTACCATCCTTGTCCAAAGAGGATTTATCTTCAATCTCGAATGTCGTGACATCTATCAAGACATTTCTAAAGCCTAGTTTTACCAAAATTGATGCCAACTTAAAACACTAACAAACTCCCTTGGCACATTTTTGGCTAAAACTACTTGACCCATCGTAGTACAAAATGCAAAGAAAAGACTAACTAGTTCTAAGTTTTCCTAAAATTTCCTAAGCTTCAAGTAACTAGAACTAAGAGAAGATAAATTCTACCCATACACAAGTCCCAAACTCCCACATACAATTGCCCACAAATTGTTAAACTCATACAATTCCATACGCTTCCCCACATTAATACTTCCCACATACAATTGCCCACAAATTGTTAAACTGGTCATACACCCCATACAGCTTCCCACATTAATACTTCCCACAAGATTTCTTCTCCCTTTTAGCCACAAGGGCCAAATGAAACCATAAGTACCCAATTATGCAATATAATTATACCAAGATTTAAATGTTACAACTCACAACACACTTACAACATCCAAAAACACAAATGGAAACAAGAAACAAAGGTATGAAACATAAAACAATTGATGTAATAAGAGCAAACAACAAGTAAAGAGCAACAGGCATTATAGGGACTAGCAACACAGTGTTTTCTCCTCAAGAAGCACTGGAAGGAAGCTTCTTCGATCCTTCTTTAGCGTGTAGCTGCTTGATCAAGATCAAGATCCCCATCATTATCAAGATCCATATCTTCACCAGAGCATCACCAGCAGTTTTCTTCCTCAACCTCTGTGGTCTTCCTCTTCTCAAGTGCGTAGATCAATTCTTCTATGGTCTCGCTTTCTGCTTCAAGTTCCCGTGATGTTTCGCTAGCACCGCAATGACCTTTGGGAAGTTGTCTTGACATTTGATGTCTCAGAGATGTCATGACAATATCTGGGACATGCTTGCCTTGAAAGAGCTTGTAATGGAATCCAAGGTAGTAGCTCTTTGCATATTGAGTCTCTATCACCAAGAATGTCGTGATACCGATCAATTATGATTCCACACAGGAGGGAGGGAAATGCTATTGGTCCTTTTATAGCATAGTCACAAGATGTCTTAGGATCCGATCAAAATGTAGCCCATAGTCAAACTTTGCTTTTGTTCCAACAAAGAAAGATGAACCTCCTGCACTAATGGAGATGGTTGACTGTGGTTGTGGGAACCCAAATGGCGCACCAATCTTGTGCGTAATAGAAAATTTAACACTTAACTTGCTAGCAGAAGTTTTCCTTCAAAGGGCCAATGTTTTACTTGTTTTGCAAGAATTGTTTGACACTTGATTATCAGCTTTCTTCAAGCTCAGTTGAGCTTCCTCCGATCTCCCAAATACTTGTTGATTACTTGGGAAAACTTCACTTTTCTTCCCCTAACAAACACAGCTTGAAAGTCTCGTCAACTTCCATCAAGACATCCATCGGATAGGTTTACAACAAACTCCTTCACCAAGCCTCATAACAATTTGAGAACTTCACCACAGCTCTCATCAACCCAAATTTTTGATCGATCAACCACTTCCTTGCATTCAAGGGCATCTTTATTCATTCCCTCTGGGCAATTTCTTCAAACTCACATACTTCCACCTATTAGCATTTTCGTGGTGGTGAAAGGAGATGTTGTCAATTGGCACTTGTGGACAAGGGCATTTTCCCAAGAGACAACCTTTTTCTTGAATGAATGTCGAGACATTCTCTAACATCAAAGTAATCATCCCGACCGAGGGCCTGTGCTTTCCTTTCTTTTCATCATTCTTTTGCAATGCTGGATTGACATTGGCAATAAGATCATTGTCTCGAGAACATCTCATCTAAATCAATGACCTGGAGGTTCGCTATGGTTAGATTTTGAACTGTGACTCTTCCAAAATGTCACGTAAATGTAGTCATCGTGACTTTACCAGAGGAACATTTTGTCGGTGATTCTTCAAGAATACTATCGTAAATATAACCAAAGAAGGGCTTTATCGAGCAACATTTTGGGGACTTCTCAAGGATGCTGTGAGGTCTCATCTTCCTTATCACCGAGATGTTGTTATGAGCATCATCAATCTCTACATCGCCTCTTTAATGTAATGGTCTTCATTATTCTTGATAGGAGAAGTATTATGATCACCGATGTCTTGACATCCTCTCGTGACATCGGATCCACCGCTAAGCTAGTAAGCACTCTTTCATTTAGAGGGACTGAAACTCGGTACATATTGATTCTCATTTAGGATACTCATCACTATCCTAGCTATTGCTACATGCGCAGACTCCAGACTCCTCCGGGTTCACTCTTTCTGGGGAACCGGAAGATGATGGAATGCAGGTCTTACCGAGGGGATGCTTGTGATCTTCTTGCATTTCTTGTGCGCAATTTCTTAACTTTTTCCGATCAAGAGCTATTATGCGCAATGGAGTAACCTTCAAAGGCTTCAAATTGCATGGATTCAACATTTTCCGACTTCAGCCATGGAGGGAGATGGAGAGCCCGCTCTTGGGATGATGACGAGGATGAAGACATTTTCATTGTTGGTTGTTGAGAGACCGAGATAAAATGGCAAGGATTTAGTTTCTTTTAGATGAAGAAAGAGTGATACTACTTTAAGGAGAAATTATATGTGGGAGTCTCTTCCTATTCTTGGACTTTTAAAATGAGGATGAAAATACTTAAATAACCCACTTATGAGTAATTGGAAAACAAGTCCATTTTACCCTTGTTGTAAGTACGCTTAATTGCTACAACTCCTCATATTGACACAATCCCAATTTGTCCCTTAAAGTCTTAAGTCGACTAACCTCAAGAACTTTTGTAATAATGTCACAGACAAAGTCATGACATCCCGCATTTACATTATACTCAATCAGGTTCGCTTCATCCAATTTCACCCTAGAACAATTGCTATCACCGTTGAGAGTTCACTTCAACATTGTATAGAACCACATGGTTTTGCTTCTTGTTGATCCAAGGAATGACATTACTTCTCAAGGGGACACATCCAATGTAAACTTTTCCACAAGCTTTGATCAACACCTTTCCACTTGTTCTTTGGACACCTTCAAATGTGGAAGGGTAATAGTCCTAGTGTGGTCGCCATTCTTCATTGTGTCTCGAGACTTCTTGATACTAAGTTATCATAGATGAAAGTCACCATGATATTTCCTCTTCTCTGCCAACGAGGATATCATCCAAGACTTTTCTCCTGTAATATTTGACAGTAAGACACTTGGTCAACCTCTCATTCCAGAACCTAGTACTTTGCTTCAGTACTTCAGGAGTGATCAAATGTCTGGACATTGAGTGAAACATTCTTTCGTTCACCTTACAATTACCACAGATTTTCTTTCCCATGTGGACTCTTGGTAATCTTCTGACTCCCTCTATGGAACTGATCCTTCTCATTCCTCTGAGGTGTGGCTGATCAGTTTCTTTTTGCCCCAACTTCACTTTCTCTTCATCTTTGTCTGTTGAGCACATAGATGGCGTGGGGTTCTCAGATTCCCACAAGTAGCAGTTGTCATTTGATCCGACTCATAATCACCGCTTGTTCATCATTAATCACAAGACATTCTGCCTAGTAAAGTTGACTATGAATCCCATATCACATAGCCGACTTATGCTAATGAGATTTGGCAACAAACCTTTACAAGAAGATTCATCTGTGTTTGGAACCCAGCACCTTTGAGTTTCCAACACCTTTGATTTCTCCTTTAGCTCCATCCCCAAAGGTAACAAGGCTGGTAGAACGAGGCTTAACATCATTGAGAAGATTGCCCCAATATATGCTTGGAACACCCAACGTCAAAGTACCAATCTTCCTTGAAGGTACTCTAAGAGAAGACTGTACACGAGCTGTAGTCTTCTTCTTCCACGGTGAGAGTATGATGCCTTGTTGGACTTGGGTTTCACATAAGGAACTTGATTAGGATACCCATGTAGCCTATAACAGTGGACTTTATGTGACCAAACCTTCCACAATAATAACATCTCCATCTTTGAAATTTTGGATCAGTTTCTATGATTTTGATGTTGAATCCAATGTTGTGACATCTCGCTTTGACATTGGTTCATTAGGTCTCTCTTCCTTTGTTATAGACAAACTTTAGTCTTCATATACCCCGTGCGCACTGCTCACCGCTGTGGTATGACATCTTCTTTGTCATTGACTTCCTGTGTTTGTTCCATTCCCGGTTATTTGCAAATCTCTTGCGCACACATAGCCCGAGCTGCATATTATTTCCTGCTTTGGGTTGTGACACCGCTTTGACATTGTTTTCCTATGTCTCTTCTTCTTAATGTCACCAAAGTTGCTTTTCACCACATATCCTAGACCATGCTTATTTCTCGATTTTGTCCAAGTCAAGTATTTCTTCCAACTTATCAAGACCAGATGTCAACATTTTGATGACTTAGACATCCGATCAAGTTTGGAATTCAAGATAACAATATCACTATTTAGGTGATTTATAGAGGTCTGTTTTCCCTTCTCACCCTTCAACTCACATTCTCGCTTCCAACTTCTCAATCTGCCTTTTTCTCGCTCCTCATTTTGTCGACATGCTTCACCATTTTTATACACGCCCTGTAGTTTTCAAGAAGCTCTTCAAATGTCACTCTCATCACTAGAATCCATATCGAGTTGTACACCCGAGAGAAGTGACAAGTTTGGCACCTTCTTCCTCGATTCACTTCCTGAATCACCATCGCACCAAGTGACACCCATTCTTTCTTTTGTTTCTTTAGAAAGGTGGACATTCACTTTAATATGTCCAAATCCTTCACATTCATGACATTGACTTTATCGCTTGACTTCCTTTTCTCTCGACTTGATCTTCTACTGGAGTCATAAGATCCGCTAATGTCGATGGAATGTCCTTGACATTTGACCTTGACTTTGGATCAATCCTCCCGATCGCTTTGTTGAACTGCCTTCCAAGCATGGCAATAGCTTCGATATCTTCTCTTCATCTTCCACCTTGCATCCTTCTTCGCTGTTGGATACAAGTGTTATGCTTTTGTTTTTCTTGTCAACAGCTTTCACCGATTCCCATCTCAAAAGTCATAAGGATCCAATAAGTTCTTCAACCTTCAAGGTGTGATGTCTTGAGCCTCTTCTATTGGCAGGACTTTCATTGCAAATCTCTTAGGCAAGGATTTGAGAATCTTTCTCACCACCTCTTCTACATCTTTTCACCAAGTGTTCCTGAGGCCGAGTTGTTCACTGCAGAATGTTATGACACAAGATTTGACACCGTGTTAGCAGCTCACACAAGAAACAGAAAAGAATAACACAATAAGTTGTTCACCCAATCTGGTTCAACAAACCTACATCCGGGGCTACCAAGCCAGAAGAAAGTTCACTATTAGCAGATCAATTCAAGACCCTACACCAACACACCACTTGCCTCTCACTTAATCACTACCCAATGACCCTTTACCTAAGTCCTACTTAGATATGAGTTCCTACCACTCCCCTCAATCACCGCAGTTGATATCAACCTATTGACTAATTGAATTGTGAAGACACACTTCAATAAAATATCTTGATCTTGCTTCAAAGCTTTAATCAAGAGACAAACACTGTGCTTTAAAGCTTTGAGTGATAAACCACCTTTAAAGAAATCCTAGTCCAATGCACTTATCAATTGATAGTTGCTTGGCTCACAAGAGAAACTAGAATTACACAATACCAATCTTATAAATCCTAATAAAGACACAAACATAAGTCGCTATCTCTTCAATACATTCCAAGGGCGCAGACTTGTAAGGGTTCTTTTCCTTTATAGAAGCAACCAAACTTCAGCTTTGGGCTTCCATAAAGATAGCTAGGTTCACTTAATTTACTCCTAAAAACATGGTCTTTCCAACAACCAATTTAGGTTTAATTAAGTTTAACCTAGCAGCCACGTGAGCATGCTTTCTAATAAAAACAAAAATAAAATGCTCAACAAACTTTCCGAAAATCTCAAAAACTGATTCTGTAATGTAATGTCACACCGAATGTCATAACCTCTCTTATGACATCGACTGCTTTTCGAATTTCAAGCATGCCTTTAGCTTCCAGCCAGGAGTCGTACTTTTACCATCCTTGTCCAAGAGGGATTTATCTTCAATCTCTGAATGTCGTGACATCTACCAAGACATTTCTAAAGCCTAGTTTTACCAAAATTGATGCCAACTTAAAACACTAACACTTTGATCCTGTTTTATTCAGATTGCTCAAAGATTATGCAGCAGTTATTCAGTGGATTGTACAGATGTTACCCGTTGTTATGCTGAAATTTTGAACCCATGGTTAATGCACTTGCATAGCATGTTTATTTTTCAAAAGAAATGTCAGAAAAATTAAATATGTACATATCTAACCTGCATATTCATTCATTTCATGCATTCATAATGTGTTCAAACTTGGGGATTTCTCTTATTCGACTGAGTATTGTCTTTGCGTAACTACAAATCTTGACTTCTTACCACTCTACATCCGATCGATTTAAGTGATGGAACAACTTGGGGAATTGGAGGAAATGAAAGAACAAATGGCGTTTTTGATGCTAAACATACAAGATTTGGTTAGTGGACAAGAACTCTTGAGAGAAGAGAACCATCAGTTGAAGAATCAGTTGAGTTTTGTTATGGAAATTCTGAATACTGTGTTGAGGAAGGAAGACAAACTTGCACCCATTTCCACAACAAGAGTTTCTATTCCTCCCTGTACTTTGGGGGATTCTTCAAGTCTTAAATCAGTGCATGCATCTCCTCTACTACCTTGTGTTCCGGGGTATTCTCGTCCGTAACCGCTTGTTGCTCGAAGATCCAAAGGGTAAAGCTCATCCACTAGGACCGCTACAACCTGAGAGGAAATTTGATCCCATTCCGATGTTGTATGCCTCGCCATTTCCTCAATTGCTTAAGTTTCAGTTGGTTGAGCTTCGAATTTTCACGATGCATGGAAAGCTTCTGCATGATTATGATGAAAGTGCTAGGTGTGATTTCCATTTTGGGGCACCTTGTCATGATACTGAGAACTGTATGGCATTGAAACATAAAGTTCAGGATTTGCTTGATGAAGGGATAATTCTGCTTACTCCCACGGGTTTGAGTGTGCAAATCAATATTACCCCAAGTGTCGATGTGACTATTTCGGCTGCTGCGCCTCAAAAGCAAACTTATGCTCCGAAGCAAGATAATCAACGACGACCAAACGTGCCAAGGAAATTTGATCCTCTCCCGATGTCTCATGCTGAACTGTTCTCCCACTTGCAACGGTTGAAGCTGATTGAATTGCGTACTTTAAGGATCAATCCTAATAAGTTTCCAAGAAATTTTGATGCCAACGCTCAGTGTGCTTTCCATTCTAACGGGCAGGGGCATACTATTGAGAATTGCATGGCTTTCAAGCACATGGTGCAAGACCTGGTTGATTCTAAGGCTTTCAACTTCAGACCAACACCAATACCTGATGCTATTCATCATCCATTACCAACTCATGTTGATGCTACTGTCAATGCTATTTTTTGAAGGTGGAAGTTTGAACCTGGTTAAAGATGTAAATTTGCCGACAGCTCATTTATCCTTTGTGAAAGAGCGTTTGTTGAGAAAGGGTGTATTCCCAGGTTGTGGTATTGATTGTGAAGATTGTATGATCTATCCAGAAGGTTGTAAATCCTTGAGAGATAAAGTGCAAGATCTGCTTGATGCAAAGGTCATTAGTTTCACACCGGATGGTCAGATTTGGGTGCTCCTCTGACTCAGTGAATGTCGGAACTTCAAATGCATCATCTGAAGCAATAAGCCCATTCGGAGACTACTCTCCTCAACAATGGAAATTTCCAGTTTTACTCTGCATTCTCATTTGTAATTTTTCTTGTATGTTCATTACTTACATGTATGCAAAACTTGTTCATTCTTGAATATTAATCATAATGCACTGAATATGTTTGTCTTGAATTAATCCATTCTTATTCACTCTTAATTATTTTTAAATGCTTTTGATACTCAACTCTTGTGAATAAAGCAAAACCTCTGTAGGGAGGATGATGAACAATATACCAAGAATCTCAAACGGTATTGCTTTCGAATGAAAACTTTGCTGATGATGTACAGGCATTGTTTTAAATTCCCAAACACTGGAGATATAAGGGAGTGAAACCCTCGTTAACCCCTTTGAGCCTGAAGTAGGAGTTTCTTTTCTATTAGAAAAAACCCTCAATTTTTAACCCGGGGCAGGGTAGTGTTCAATTAACCTGATCGAGCATTTAAATCTTATCAGGAGAGTACATTCAAGGATCAACCACAATTGTTATCCTTCATTTATCAAGAGGTCGAGAAGATGGCAAAACCCCAATGGGTATTCATTGTCCATCAAGGAATAAGGTAGTCACACCTTAACAAAGAGTCAAATGACTTAGTTTCACACGACTTGTTCAAAAAAATAAATAAGAAAAAAGAAAGAAAAAAAGAAAAAAAGAAGAGAAAGCAAAACAAAAGAAAGAATATGATATTGCAAATCAAAGAGTAAGGTCGTGTGATCAAATACTAAATGAAAGAGGTGAGTGACTAACATGTCCGAAAGAAGATACCTCATTGATTCCCAATTATTGTAAGCTCCCTGTGAAAGATGAATGCTCGTATTGAGTTAATTGAACGTAGGAACGGAGAACATCACGGAGGATGGGTGGGCACTAAATATTTTGAGCCTAAAAATCCTTTTTTTTCTAAAACCGTGAACCAGGCCACGTTACAACCCTTGAAAGTCCTAATTGAAGCATGGGTTAATTTGAAAGCTAAACTGTAACGAAAGTACGGTATCCTGACTCCTAGGAAGCTTGCTAAAATTTTGAGTTGGTATCACTCCATCTTTTTAATTTCTTTGAACAAAAATGTGATGTTTCGACATCTTTTCAATAAATATTTTTAATTTCAAGACAAGCATAGGATTTGCATTAGAATTATCATTCATAGAATAAAACATTCTTTGCATATGAATAAGTGATTAAACATCAAGTAAGCTTGCATAATGAGTATAAGATGAAAAACATGATTATCCCGAGATACAATTTGCTTCAGGGATGTGTTAAAGAATAAGCCATTTTTTGAAGAGTGTTCCTAATCAGGGGCATGCTTTCTTTTGACTCCGTTGAGTATAAGAATACCAATTTGAAGATGATTTGGAATATGTTGTGTGGAAGTTTTGATTGCTTGAAAGTTTTTATTGAGCTATTGCATATCACTTTCATTTGTTCCCGAGGGGTTGATCGCTTAAAATGTCTTCCTGAGCGCGAAGCAGATCATGTTGATAAGAATAATTGTGTGTTAGCCTGCATTCCAGATATAAGACAATTACCCTGATGAGGTTTGGTCTTCAAAATCTGTGAGTCCCTTTTGAGAAGAATTGGATTATCAAAACCCTGCAATGCAGGGGCAGTATCCCATTGATGGTACTCTTTTGAGGAGAATTTTCTTAGTGTTTAATTGCCCTGATGGGTGAAGAAACATGTTAGTGCTATGTGAAGTGAGCGATGACCAAACAGTGGCAAGAGTTCCCTATTCTGACTCTCCACGCTTTCCCGGGGTTCGCATTTATTACAGAACTCGCATCATTCGCTCAACAAGAATTGGATGTGTCGGCTCCTGGTTGACTCACGGTATGCTCGTTACTGTCGAGGCTATGGGACTTCCTCCTCTTCCTGCGCTTGTGTGCCATTTGTTTGTTTGCATTGCATTGTTTGTGTGCTTTCAAAGCACTTGTTTGTTTATCCCTTTGTCGCCTTCGACTTTACTTTAGTTAGTGATTCGAGATGGACATAGACTTAGGTTGTAAACATTTTCCCTCCTGTTTGTCATCTTCGACTCCATTCTAGCTGGTGATTCAAGATAGACATAGATCTAGGTTGTAAACCTTTGCATGTTCCTTTAGGATTCTCTCGACTCTACCTTAGTTAGTGATTCGAGTTAGACCTTAGGATGTAATCCATGTATGATGACATTAGGGATAGCATTAGATAGTTTCCCTTGATTGTTTTCATTTCTTTTTTGCATCCATGCATATAATAAAACTAAAAATTGTTTTCTTTTTCCTTTTTGCAAATTAAAACACTTACTAATGGTTCAAACTCCTTTTCAAAGGTAAAAACAACCAACCAAATGCAAACTTTTTTGCCTACGGGTTTTACTTATTGTGTTTTAAATTATTTTCATAATTAAAAAACACATAACCCATCAAAACACGTGAGCCGAACTACGGCGCTCTGACTTTCCCATTGCACACGGGAATACGTAGGCATCTTGTCATGGGGCTCGATCGAGCAAACTTTGTAAATACTTCCTTCTTTTCCCCGTGTTTTCTTTATTTTCTTTTCTTTCACATGCATTCTTTTTTAGCATTCAGATGTAGCAATTAAGCAGTAAATAAATATAAACACACCCATTAGACAGAAAGTAGAAGTGGATACCGTAGAGTACTACGGGCGTGTGGGGTGCTAATACCTTCCCTTCGCGTAATAGATTCCCTTACCCTATCTCTCGGTTGCAAGACCGTGCCTTATCCCTTTTAGGTTTTCGCGATGCGTTTACCTTTCTCCTTTGGTGAGATAAAAAACGTTTGATGGCGACTTCATTGATATAGTTATCGGATGATGTTCAGCCGGTTGTTTCAATGGGCTTACTTTTTCTTTATCCAAACTTGTTCCTCATGCAATTAGGAATATCCAAGCCCAATGCCACGAATTTTTATTTTATTTTTCTATTTAATTTGGAATTTATTCATTTAAATACAAATTAAATTCAAAAATAAAGTACAAAATCAAAATTAAATGCAAATTTGATTTTTCTCTCTTCCTTGGGATCCAAGTAACTCAATAAAGTCAGCAAATTTCGAAATTTGGTTGGATATGGCAAGATTGGATTGAAAATTGATCAAAAGATGAAAATTTGATTTGGTACAAAATCAAATATATTTTGCATTGATTAGTGATTGATTCTTTCTCAAATCAACTCTGAATCCATCTACTATATATATATACATCACATGCCACACGAATTAGGGTAGAAAAACTGGCTGGAGAAACCCTATTGGAGCTCAACAAAACCGTGCTATACAAGCTACTAGCAGCCATCGATCTAGTGGTTTTCAATTGCTTTTGAGGATTCAAACACATTGGTTGGCATCCCTGGAAGCATTCCAAACTCTTACTTTGCCCAAAACCATCCAGAATCAAAGAATCCGAATTCGGTTTGTTCAAGAAAATTTCAAAATCGTATTTCAATTATCATGCATTTTTAACATGTTTTATTGTTGTTTTTGTGATTAGTGAGAAGTTTGCAAGCGATCTGGGCAGGTTAATTGTATTTCTATGGCCTGGAACTCGATATGCCATGATTAGGGTTCCTGAGCATGATTTAGGGTTTCCCTTAAACGGAAAAATTGGGCCACGAGACTATTACCATTGCATTCGGAATGATGTCCTGAATCGAACCATGGTCTTAGAATTCATTTATATTACTTGTGTATGATTTTTGATTTTGCCAGGGTTGTAGCGTCGAGCCAAGGCCGACGCTGAATTTTCAAAAATTCAAATCGGGGAAGATGAAGTCTGGCGCGAGTTTGATGCAACCAGGGGACGACGCGTGTTTACATTCCACTCGTTCCAATTTCCAAACAGCCGGACACGTTGGCTCAGTTGGTTAAATCGTTCACTATGCAAAGATACTCCTCCTGGTCACGAGTTCGAATTAGCCTGGGACCAGTTTTGTTTTTCTTTTACAAACTTCAACTATTTTCTTAGTTTTTCATATTTTTAATATTTTGCATTCATTTTAATTCATTTCCATAATTTTTATCATGCATTAAAAAACACCAAAAATATTTTTTCTTTTTGCATTATTTTCAGAAAATGTTTATTTAATTTATAAAATTAAAAAATATTATTTTGCATGCATATTTAATTTTATTTCTAATTTACCATTTAAATCACTTTTAATTAGTTTTTAATTACTAAATTGCATCCAAAAAATCCCAAAAAATTATTTTAGCATATTAATGTTATTTCCAGCACGAAATATTTTTCTCATTCAAAAATTATCATTTTTACTAACATTTTCCTCTTATTCGATTTCATCGTAGTTTCCGATTTTCTCATCTTTTCACAGGTTATCTCGTTTGCATTTATTCTTTTACTATTTTTCTTTTTCCAATAATGTAACTGCTCATGGGATGTAATAGTTTAATTAGGGCTTTTATTTTTCGCAAGTTTAAATTATGTATCTGCCCCAAAGCCATGTAATAGCGTAGGATTTATCTTTCCGCATCTTTACACTTCCGCATTTACATTTCCGCACTTATAAACTGCTAGTAATTAGGCGTGTATGGCAAGATCAAATTGGACGTAGATCATTTCTAATTCCAAGATAATATATCTGAATTTGACACACTCTTTTCACACATGCACCCCTTAGGGTAATTCTCTCTCGTTGCCTTACGAATTCAAATGGTCAAGTCCCTCGAACGTAGAGGTATTCTAGCACCGTTGCCTTCAAAACAAATCATCATAGTCCCTTCGATACAAAGATCATAAGACCCACGATGTCGCCTCCGAATACATGATCTTGACCCTCGATTGTCGCCTACGAAAAATGATGATAGTCCCTTCGAATGTGCTAGGATACTTCCTATAAGTTGCTTTCTATGACCATCCGATGTCCCTTCGAATGTCCCTTTTTACATCCAAAGAATAGAGTTACCTACCAACTAATGGTACGGATAACACTATTCTAAAGGAACGTAAAATAACACGAAAACGACCAATTCTGAGTAGGTAATAAGACTTTTAGTTGCTTGCTCTATCAAAATACTTTTCACACCTCACACTTTTGTCAAAGTTCAAACTCTTTTCAAAACAAAACATTTCCAAACACTTTGTATACATTCCTACATGAATCATTACAAAGTCAAAGCGAAATGTCTTTTCAAAATATTTTTGTCAAACACACAGAAAGCACAATTTTAAAGTGATCTAAGAGCAACTAAGAGCCCGTAGATAACTACGGATGGAAAGGGGTGCTAATACCTTCCTTTTCATAACCTTCTCCCTTAGAATCTAACGAAGGTCTTTTTCGTACTTTTTACCTTCCCTTAATTGGATAAAAGAAAATTCGTGGCGACTTTGCTATCCGACATTTGCGATACAAAACCTCAAAGTCAGTTCACCGTGTTACAGTTACCACTTACAATTAAGAGATGTTTTTGTTTGAAAACAGTTTGAAAAGAGTTTGGTTGTATGTGATGTGATAGATGAGATACTTCTTCCATAGAGATGATAAACGTCTAAATCTCGAGGAGAAATTGATTGGATTAAAGGGATGCTTTTAAGAAGCCCATGGGTCCTTGTATTGTTAGCCCAAGAGGAGGCATTCCGAGGGTCATCGAGGGTCCTTGTATGAAGCTCAAGAGGAAGCTATAGGGTATGGCTGGCTTTGTCTTAAAAGGGATTTCACCGGGAAACCATCCTTTTGGAATTAAGAGCAATTTCACCGGGAAATTATACTCTTTGGGTTCTATCTTAACGCGGGTGATTCTTTGTATTGGGAGCCCAATAGGAGGCTGTTAAGAGATTTCCTTATCTCTTTCATTGTATGATGCCCAAGAGAAGGCTAAACTCAATGAGGAGTTCTTTTGAACGAAGCCCAAGAGGAGGCTGACTCAGCAAGTGAGTGTTGTCTTATATGAAGCCTAAGCGGAGGCTAAACTCAGAAGAATGAGTTTTCTTATATGAAGCCTTAGAGTAGGCTGAACTCTGTGGGGAGAGTTATCTTGTATAAAGCCCAAGAGGAGGCTACAACTGTGGGGAACCTATTGGTTAGACTAATTGTTATGTTATAATTAGACAGTTGTATAAACAAGTGTGTGTGTGTGTGTGATATGTATTCACAGGAGTTTATGAAGGAAATATAAACAATGCATGATGTTTATTTATAAGAGTTTATGAAGGAAATATAAACAAGTGTCTGTGAAACGAACGTTTAAAACGAGCGTAACTTGATTATTCACAAGTTTGAACTGTGTACAAGGAAGTGAATATGTACACGAACGAGTATTTATGTACAGAGAAATATGTATGTACATAAGAGGGTTGGGACTTACACCATAAGGGTGACCCATTGGTTTAAAAGCAGTTTCACAGGGAATAATGCTCCTTCTAATACCAATGGTATTCAGTGTATATGTACAGACGAAACAGAAACGATCGATCGAAGTTTATCTGTGTTAGAGTAAAAAGTATATGTATTATGTACAGATAAAAATTTGTATGTATTTGAAAAGAATTTGATATGTACATGAAAAATATGTACATAAAAGAATGTTTTTGAAATTCAGTGTAAAATGAGAACAAACGGAAGAAGTTTGTGAGGCTTGAAACTTGACATGGAGAATCTTTGAAGCATATGAGGAGGCATGAAGGCCATTGGAGATGTTAGAAGTCCATTTGGGTCTGAGAATTGCCAAGCCCTAGATTAGGTTGATTTCTTAGGAGAGGGTTTGTCTGATCAACCCTTGAGGAATCCTTGAGTATGGATGTATGGAATATCTTGAGAAGTAAGAGGGCAAATTTTGGGGTATGACAGCTGCCCCTGTTCAATCTTCTTGTACTGGAAGAGATAGATTGGCGTGTTTGCCTTTCGTGACCTGGAGGTAGAAGATGATTGAACACTCGAGTACACCTGAAAATTTGCACTCGCTGTTGGCTGATGGTGCGGAAATGGGCTTATAGACGCCATCTGGAGAAGTTGGAGACTTTGCTGGGAAATGAGTCGTATGCTAGACTCGAGATTGTTGTATGGATAGGAGAACTTGACGGGGATGGGCTTAAGATGCCATCTGGAAAGATCGATGCTGGGGAGTGAGTCGTACGCTGGACTCTGTAGACGTTTCTGGAAGGAGCATGGAGATGGGCTTAAGATGCCATCCGGAGGGAGTCGTACGTTAGACTTTGTGCTCATCTTTGAATGAAGTTATTGGTTTGTATTGGTTTTTTAACCCAAATATGCAGCATTCTGAAAGTGGAGAAATGTTGACAAGTAATCGGAGATGGGCTTAAAGATGCCATCCAAGGCAACTGAGTCGTACGCTAGACTCTGTAGTTGCTGTTGGTAATAAGAAGGAGTTAGAATAGATCTTCGTGCTGATTACTCTGAGGGGACAATAGTCGGCCATATGTGGACAGCTTCCCTGTTGTGCTTCGGGTGTTGATCCAATGCCTGTTATCGGAGGATAACTTGTGATCTTTCAGATAGTTTTCCCGTCTAGCTTCGGGTATTAATCCTGGAGCAGTTGTCGGAGGACATCTAGGGCGGTCGTTCGGATAGGGTTTCCCGTCTGGATTCGGGTATTAATCCTGGACCAGTTGTCGGAGGACTACTAGGGCGGTCTTTCAGATAGGGTTTCCCGTCTGGATTCGGGTATTAATCTTGGACCTGTTTGCGTCAGAAGTGATTTTCACCTGTTTTGGAGAGAACAAGAGAAACTTTGATAGAATATTGTTAGTCTTATGCAAAGTATGATGCATTACAATGTGTATGAATGACATGCGCACAAATTATGACTTTATGAGAAATGTATGCATGATAGATGTTGTGGTATTTCAAAACATATCCATCTTGAAGAAGATGTGGATGTTCTGCTGGAAGATTCCTGGCTTCTGTTAGGGGATAAAACAAATAGAAACCCTGAGAAGAAAGAACATCTGGATTCCTCCGTTGCACTATCTGACCGAGTCTTGAGCCTAGATGTTGTTGAGGATGGTAGAGACAAAGAGATGTGTCAGTGAGGATCTTGTGCATGGACCCTGTTGGGGAAAGATTAGGAGGTGCTCTACCGGGGATCTTGTGCGTAGGTCCTGCTGGAGAGTATCTGAAAGGTCGCTGGCAAACCGGGTTAGAAGGATCTGGGCCCGTTGTAATCTCTGACTGGGGAATAAAAATGTAAGATGTAGGTTTCCTCTGATGCACTATCTGACCAAGTTTCAAGTCTGGATATTGCTGTTGCCGGGGAGAAGGGGAATTGTTTGAGAGATATTCTGCTGGGGATGAATACCTCGGCTGGGGATGAAGTGTTATTGCTCGAAGAGGGGTGTAATCCGGTTAAGTTGAGTGGACTCACTGCTCGGGGACTAACATACATTCCGCTGGGGAAGATTTGATGGTGAGTGACACCTCTGTGGGGATCATGCGCTGCGGGGGAATGCATTGGTGACTTTCATCGTCATCTCAATTCCTAGAGCCTGTAGTAATTACCTTTGTATGTTCACTTTTCGCATGTTTGTAAAGGAATTTTTATTGTTAGATGCATATAATCATTCAGAGCAAACGTTGGACTTTATGCAAATATCAAACAGCAAAAATTGTAAAGAGAAAGAACTCGTCTTTATTTGAAATGTGGCGTATGGCCAAGTAGTTTGTACACAAGAAAAGTAAAAAGCTATGCGGAAACAATCTCGTTAAGTTCCAACAATGCTAGTACTCATATATTTCAACTATCTCATCTCCTTGCTGTCAGTAGAAAGTGAGTGGATTGATTTTTGCCATTTGAATCTTGAATGTTGATAGTAGTAGTCTGGAAGTGATCTGGACGAGACATAGTCGTACGCTTAAATCCCTAATTTTGCCGACCGCCTTTCGGTTTTTCTACCGATACCTTTTTGCCCAAGCCGCCTTTTCGTGTTTTCGACTTGCCGGTGTACATGTTTTGTATATATATCCTTAACTTTGCCCGAACCTTTTGGTTCGCCAGATGCCCTTATTTTTCCTAGGTCACGACCTAGCGGTCTCTTTTATGCGTAGTATTTTTGACTATGTCTGCGCTCACGTGGTGTGGAAGTCTTCACCATCCACGTTGCTAAGTATCATCTCCCGGAAAAATCTTGTCTTGACTTAAGCGGTCCCTCTCATCGGTGATAGATTGTTTCTGGATCGACCTTGTGGAAGAATGATGCGCGACTACTAGATCACCTTGATGAATGGGCCTCTTAATTGGACCATGCGATGGTGAATCAAATGGACAATCTAATCTCATCGTCGGTTGTAAGCCATTCAGTAGACTGAAGATTGATGCTTTCTTCTTCAGGTGATCTGAAATGAATTATATCTATTTTAATTATATCATATGTTTGATGGAGACAAAGTTGATCTTGATTGATGGTCTCAATAAATCGTTTGGTATAGATTGACTTATGGGCATAATCATAATGTTCCATTGATATATAATTCTCAAAATAGCCATCATATGTCTTAAATTTCCTTCCATATATTTCCATGTACACTCATTCAGATTGGATAAAAATCTTCAGATATATTGATCATATTCTTCAAGTGCCTGGGTGTCAATGATTCAAACTTCTCATGATGATCCCTGTTGATCCCATTTTGATTCTCTCGTGGTATGATTGTAATAATAGATCGATGAATGATGGCCATCTTTGACGGAATTTCTTTCTCAAAATCATTTCATGGATCCATGGAATCAATGGGTGGTAGGGTTAACATATCTTAATCGTGAGCTAAGCTAAGCGTTAAGTTTTCATTGTGAGTATCTTGTTCGACTAAACTTTTTTGCTAATGTGGTATATTTGCATGCTCTTTTGACCAGACTAGTCATGTTGCCCAACACACACCCATTGAATTCTCTAACCTTGCAAGTACATGATAAGAGGTCTTCTTAAAGGCATTAGGATATGAGGATTCAGTACTCCTTGATTTTGTCAAAGCGATCCGCAATCGCTGCCCATTCTACCACTTGATCTTTCTTTAGTAACTTGAAAATTGGCTCACAAGTAGCAATTAGATGCGCAATGAATCTGACAATGTAATTCAATCGGCCCAAGAAACCTCTAACTTCTTTCTCTGTGCGGGGCGCTGGCATCTCTTGAATGGCTTTAACCTTGGCGGGGTCAACTTCAATACCTTTCCCACTGACAACAAACCCTAGGAGTTTACTGGATCTGACTCCAAAGGTGCACTTGTTAGGATTAAGTCTCAGTCTGTACTTCTTCAATCAGTCAAACAATTTCTGTAAATGATCAAGATGTTCTTCCTCAATCTGTGATCGAGCTATCATGTCGTCGACGTAGACCTCTATCTCATGATGGATCATGTCATGAAATAATGTTACCATGGCACGCTGGTAAGTGGCGCCTGCGTTCTTCAGTCCAAACGGCATAACCTTGTAGCAGAAAAAGTGCCCCACTGTGTAACGAAAGTAGTCTTCTCCATGTCTTCAGGAGCCATTTTGATCTGATTGTAACCGGAGAAACCATCCATGAAGGAGAAGACCTTGTGCTGAGCGGTGTTGTCAACCAGAACATCAATATGAAGGAGTGGAAAATCGTCTTTCAGACTCTCTTTGTTTGGATCTCTGTAATCCACACACATTCGTACCTTGCCATCCTTCTTGGGTACAGGTACCACATTTGCAACCCATTGTGGATAAGAAGTAACAGCTAGGAAACCGGTGTTGAACTGCTTCATAACTTCAGCTTTGATTTTCTCTGACATCTCAGGACGTATGCGACGAACCTTCTGTTTCACTGGGAGAAATCCTTCTTTTGTCGGCAATCGGGTGTACCACAATATCAATGTCTAAACCAGGCATGTCTTCGTATGACCAAGCAAAAACCTCAATATAGTCTCGTAGCATCTGCACCAACCTTTCTTTAACACTGTTCTCAAGTCCCACTCCTATCTTGAACTCTTTTCTGTCTTCGCCAGTACCTAGATTCACAACCTCAACTTGCTCTTCGTGTGGCTGTATAACTCGATCTTCTTGTTGTAGCAGTCTGACAAGTTCTCCTGAAACTTCACAATCTTCCTCACCTTTGTCTTCGGCTTGGTAGATCGGATTATCGAAGTCATATTTAGCAATAACATAGCTGTTATCAACGAGATTCGGAGTGATTTTGCAGTGCATCACGTGGGTGTGTGTAAGAAACACATAGCTTTTTGAAGGGGTGACAAAGTAAAAGAAAGAAAACAACAATTGAATGCAAAAAGTCCAACGATTTTATTGAATGAAAATATGCTAATGACAGATAATAACCCTCACAAACGAGCCATGATGCCCCGGGCAAGGCACTAGGCTTTAGAGTTTATTGTTCAAAACATAAAAAATACTAAAAGCAAAACAAAACAAGAGCAATTACTCCTGTCTAAAGGAGATTGGTATGACGTCTTCAGTCTTCCAATTGCTGAGTCCGTTGTCGGGAGTTGGGAAGATCCACTTGCTGATGTCGAGGTCATTGTCGTTGTCTTCTATAGCATGGATTCCATTCTGGCTGATGCAGAAAGGAAGTTGGCCGGCACGTTCGCGGCGTATCATCTTCTGACCCTTGATGGCGAAGCCTACACCAGTCTTGTCATATTTGAAAGGAAGATCAGGGAGCTGTCCCCAAATAGTACTACCTCCTCCTTCAACAGCAGCTTGAGCATCTTTCAATGAGGCCATCCTAGGTGGAACTTGTGTAACTTTTCAGGAGTGACGGGAGAGTCGACAGGCATGACTCTGGGTACTGTTTCAAAAGCTTGACAGGGAGTCTCAAAGAATTCACCCTCCATCTCGAGGTATCGGAACGACTGTAGATGACTTACCATGTACTCTTCTTCACCACATACTGTAACAACCTTCCCTTTCACCGGGTACTTCAGCTTCTGATGTAAGGTAGAGGTAACAGCGCCTGCCCCATGTATCCAAGGGCATCCAACTAGGCAAGAGTAAGTTGGACGGATGTCCATGACAATGAAAGTGGAGTCAAAAGTCTGGGAACTGACTTTAACAGGCAGAATGAGCTCTCCAAGTACTGTTCGCTTAGAACCATCAAAAGCTCTCACAATAATGTCACTGGGTTTCACAACCAACCCTTCAACATCAATTCGATCAAAAGAAATCTTCGGAAGGCTATTCAGAGCAGAACTGGTATCCACCAAAACATGAGACAATGTAACGCCCTTGCATTCAACAGAGATGTGCAAGGCTTTATTGTGTTTCTTTCCGGTGGTAGTCAAATCAGCATCAGAGAAGCCTAGGCCGTTGTTGGCAGCCAGGCTAGCAGTAGTGTCTTGCGGTACGTGAGCATTCTTCAGGAACTTCACCAAGGCTTTAGCATGAGCCTCAGAGCACAGGAAAGAAACACAACAAAGCCTTGCACATCTCTGTTGAATGCAAGGGCGTTACATTGCAAGGGAGTCTGTCCCAACTGTTCCACAACATTGTAGTCACTCTTCTTGATAATCTTCAGAATTTCCTCCATTTCTTGTTTGGAGGTGTCTTCAGTAACTTTCTTTGGTACTTCTGTCTGAGCAGGATGAGTCACTGGTTCTTTCCCTCTAGCTTGGGGTATGGATTCAACAGCTGGAATGCGAGCTGGAGTCGCGGTGTCTTTCGGAGGAGAGATATCTGGAGAAAATACCCTTCCGATTCTGGTCACCTTACTTGATCCGGTGATGTTGTCAATGTCAGGAATAAAAGCTTCAACTGTAAGGTCTTTGATGGTCAGAGGGTCTTGCTTGACGCCATGATAGTAAACATCATATCCATAATCCCAAGGAATAGCTTTGTCAGAGGAATACGGAACTGGTCTTGGAGAGGTGATGATGAGGGGTGCCACTCTAGGCACAGGATCAGTATAGGAAATCCTTATTGTGTTAACATCAGCATAGTCTTCTGGGAAGTTGTCACCCCATCTGGTCACCTTAACATCTTCAATAGGAATCTTGTAACTCTCTGGAACAGTGTACTTCACCATGTAATCATACTTTCCACTTGGCTTCCCCAAGGTATCCCACATAGACGGTACAGCTTCATTCACATCTTTGATATTCAATTTAGACATATCTTCACACAGCTTCTGCATAGGTGGTTTCAGAAATAGTATCTCACGGTTATCCATCATGCACTGAACACGTCTTCTCAACCAAGCGCAACCATCAGGTGCAGATGGGCACCAACGACAATTCTCTGGGCATCCTGGGGTTAACACCGGCTTGCAGCAAATTCTTTTTAACAGTCATCAGAGGAATGATCAAGTCATCTATGTTGTAAACATAAGTATCTTCACCAACAACATTGGAACTTTTGTCATGGTTAGGCATAGGCGCGTGGATCACATTCGGAGTCTCAACAGGAGGGTCAAACTCTATCTGCTTAGCTTCAATCATATCTTGAATCTTGTTCTTCAGGGCCCAACAATCATCAGTGTTATGTCCTGGGCTATTGGAATGGTAAGCACACTTAGCATTAGGATTGTATCTCAGAGAGGAAGTGTTGACACTCTGAGGAGGATCCCTCAAGGTAATCAGCTCTGCTTTCAACATGTGTTGCAAGGCTTGCGACAATGGCATGTTGATCTTCGTAAACCGTCTTCGTGGCGCGTTCTGGATACGCGCGTTGTTTCGCTGAGGTTGTGCTGATGTAGGATTGGAGATCACAACTGCCCCCACAGATTGAGCGCGGTCAGCCTTGGCTCGGCTTTTCTAACCATACACAGCATTAGCTTCTTTCTTACCACCAAAAGATCTCTTCGTAGCATTCGAAGATGACTCTACATGAATCTTCCCACTCTTGATACCAGCTTCAATATGCTCTCCTGTCAATATCAGCTTGGTGAATCCGGCTGAAGAGTTTCCAATCAGATGATTGAAGAACGGGCCTGTCAGTGTTCCCATAAACATATCAACCAACTCCTTATTGGACAAGGGTGGTTGAACTCTGCCTGCTAGATCTCTCCATTTCTGAGCATACTCCTTGAACTTCTCATCACGACCCATAGACATGCTTTGTAGTTGCATGCGGGTGGGTGTCAATTCAGTATTATACTCATACTGTCTGTAGAAAGCATCTGCTAAGTCACTCCAAGTACAGATACGGTCATTCTCTAGCTGATAATACCACTCCAATTGGGTTCCGGACAAACTCTCTTGAAAATAGTGCATCCACAACTTTCTGTCATCAGTGTGGGGGTTGATCTTCTGAACATAGGACTTCAAGTGCAGCTTTGGGCAAGAAATGCCATCATACTTGGAAAAAGTTGGAACTTTGAACTTGGGAGGAATCACAACACCAGGAACAAGATTCAGATCATCAAAGTTCAACCCGGACATCTTCAGGTTTTCCACAGCATTCAGACGGTCTTCAAGTTGTTTGTACTTGTCATCTTCATAAGAGTACTGGCCATTATCATAGTCTTTTTCAGGCTCAGGCTGACTGCCTTCGTCATCACCTTTGACACTCCCCTCATTCTTGACACTTCCTTCATTCTTAACACTTCCTTCTGAGAGCTCTATTCGGCTAACCACTTTAGGACCACCTTTGTAGCGTCTACCCATGTTGAGAACACCAACGACCTTCTTCTTTCTGTTGATGAGCTTTTTCAGATCTTCTTGGCCTTGGACCAAGCTGGTGAACATCTGTTGAACTGAGCATTCGAGCCTGAAGATCTTTGACAGTCTGTTCAAGAGCCATTTCTGCTAAAATAAATAGCGAGCAAATGAGAAAACCAATCTCCAATGTACCTGTTATGCAAATGTTATGCCATGATATGCGATGTTTATGCAGATGCAATGCAATGTTTTCAAGGACCTTAGATATTTAAATTTGTTAAACAAGCACGAACAAACATTTATTAGTTCTCTTTTATTCTTTTTCTTTTTAAGTACAAAAGATAGTTCACAACAATAAAAGAAAAGCATAAAAAATATTAAAGCTCTAAGTCTCCCATGGGTTCTTCCTCTTGGTGCTGAGGTAGGATTTGATGTTTCGCTCCTCGTGAAGTAGCTTCGTCAACTCTAGTACTTTCTTCTCGCTTGCATAGCACTGAGCTTCAAAGGTATCCCTTTCTTCTTTGAGCTGAATCCAAGATCTCTTCAAGTCTTCAAAACCAGTAGGCATGTCAGGATAGAAAACAGTATAGGATTCGTCACCTATAGCAACAGGTTCCATAATTACTGGTAGAACAGGCGTGAATGGCATCATGAGGTTTTGAGCTCGAGCTCGCACCCATTTGAGGTAAGGTTCCCAAGGAATGGAGTTCTGGTGCCCCAAAGTCTTGGTATCCGTCTTCTTTACCATGCCCCAAGCGTGTATGAACCTTCGTCGGTAATTTTGGAGATCGTGGTTGTAGTCGAACACAACATCTTGGAGAAGGATATCATGTGGACCATCTCTTCGAGCAAAACCAAACTGGCGTAGAGCTAAAGAAGGGTTGTAAGTAATACCTCCCCTTATACCAAGGAGTGGCACATTAGGGAATTCTCCATGAATGTGAAGTCCTTCTGAGAGAAAAGACTCCAACGGATATCTGAATGAGAGAGTGACATTAGTCTTTGAGACCACTTCAATCTTTGCTCGTTCTTCAAAATTGATTGAGTAAGGTGCGAAATAAACCACCTGGAAAGTAACGGTATACAACACATGAGAGTTCCTTGTCTTTTGATGGTACGAGTGTGGAGAGAATGTAGGATGTCTCCAAGTAAAGTAGGCACGGGATTACGAGTAAGAAACAACTTGATGGCGTTGACATCTATGAGTTGATCCAAGTTAGGAAATAGAACCAAACCATAAATTAGCAAGGCCACCATGTCTTCAAATGCATGGAAACTCATAACTTTGAGGAATTCTCGGGCTTTCTTGATTAATAAATTAGCAAGTAAACCCTTAACTCCACTTCTGGTTTCCCAATTGGCTTCCATATCTGAGCGCTTTAGGTGTAAGGCTGATGCAATGTCTTCGTACTTAGGAACCTTTTCTAAACCGGTGAATGGCATTTGTTCAAGAATAGGTATCCCAAGTAGCTTAGAGAACTCTTCCAATGTAGGAACCAACTGATAATCTGGGAATGTAAAGCAATGGTGTTTCGGATCAAAGAACTGGAATAGGACATGCATCATATCTTCTTCAAAATCGGAGATAACCAAATCAAGCAGATAACCATGTCTTTGACAATCTGAGCATGATCGGGAATTTCTGAAACCAATTCTTTGAGCTGAGAAGGTTTACCCATGAAGTTGATTCGGATAGTCTTTCTAGAAGCCATAATTCCTACAAAAAAGAGCAAAGATAAATCCCTAGGTCCTTGAAATAGTTAGAAATGATATGCAATGCAAATGATGTCATGATGTCATGTTTAGCACACACAAACAAATCACACAATGAGCCTAGGTTTAAGGCTTGCAAGAGGTATAGGTGATTACCCCACCAAAAGTTTGAGTTGGTTCATCCTGTCCTATAATAGTAACCGGGTTCTAGGAATCTCACATCATTGATCTTTCTCGTAGGCGTTTATTTCAATACGACTATCAAGTGGTCGACCGAAAATATCCCAAAAGTCTGATCTCAATGAGCGTAGCATCGAGTATCAACCAACCTTAGTCTGCACCAAAGCCGGCCATCTCACTACCTTCTAATGGCTAAGATGGGTCAATTAAGGTTCTAAAAGTTTAGTTAGTGCTTGATGACACCACGCAGAAGCGAAATACTATCCTCAACTTGGAAATGAAGAGTATCAGGACATCCAAAGTGTCACACTAACATAGCCATCATGTTGACCGTTTTGATATACGTCTAACGGTCGCGACGATTTATTGCTACTTACCTAAGAGGAAACATGGATCCGGGTGTAGGATCCCCCACAAATATAATACCCAAGCAACCCTTAAAGATAAAGCAAGCAAGTCAAACAGAAAGCAGTAAAGATGATCTAGAAATCCATAAGGCATTCTCTCTTTTAGGGTGTCTCCAGTAGTCGCCAGTCTGGTGAACTGACTTGGTAGGTTTTGTATCGCAAATGTGCGGATAGCAAGAGTCGCCACCGACTTTTCTTTTATCCAATTAAGGGAAGGTAAAAGTGTAAAAGACCTTCGTT
This sequence comes from Vicia sativa, assembly GCA_021764765.1. Taxonomy (NCBI): domain Eukaryota; kingdom Viridiplantae; phylum Streptophyta; class Magnoliopsida; order Fabales; family Fabaceae; genus Vicia; species Vicia sativa. The sequence goes on from CM038793.1 coordinate 202,383,582, forward strand.
AGATTCTCGAGTAAGGAGAAGGTTATGAAAGGGAAGGTATTAGCACCCCTTTTCATCCGTAGTTATCTACAGGCTCTTAGTTGCTTTTAGATCACTTTAAAATTGTGCTTTCTGTGTGTTTGACAAAAATGTTTTGAAAAAGGCATTTCACTTTGACTTTGTAATGATTCATGTAGGAATGTATACAAAGTGTTTGGAAATGTTTCGTTTTGAAAAGAGTTTAAACTTTAACAAAAGTGTGAGGTGTGAAAAGTATTTTGATAGAGCAAGCAACTAAAAGTCTTATTACCTACTCAGAATTGGTCGTTTTCGTGTTATTTTACATTCCTTTAGAATAGCGCTATCCATACCATTAGTTGGTAGGTAACCCTATTCGTTGGATGTAAGCGGGACATTCGAAGGGACATTGTATGGTCATAGAAAGCAACTTGTAGGAGGTAACCTAGCACATTCGAAAGGACTATCATCATTTTTCGTAGGCGACAATCAAGGGTCAAGATCATGTATTCAGAGGCGACATCGTGGGTCTATGATCTTTGTATCGAAGGGACTATGATGATTTGTTTTGAAGGCAACGGTGCTAGAATACCTCTACGTTCGAGGGACATGACCATTTGAATTCGCAAAGGCAACGAGAGAGAATTACCCTAAGGGGTGCGTGTATGAAAGAGTGTGTTGATTTCAGATATTTTATCTTGAAAATTAGAGTGAGCTATGTTCAATTTTAGTCTTGCCATACACGCCTAATTACTAGTAGTTTATAGGGTGCGGAAATTAAAATGCGGAAATGTAAAGTGCGGAAAGATAAATCTTACGCTATTACATGGCTTTGGGGCAGATACATAATTTAAAGTGCGGAAAATAGAATTCCTAATTAAACTATTACATCCCATAGGCAATTACAAAATATGAAGAGAAAGCGATAAAAATTGTCCGAAACGGGATAACCTGTGAACAAATGAAAAATCGGGAAATACGAGGAAATCGAATAAGAGGAAAATGTTAGTAAAAATAATAATTTTTGAATGAGAAAAATGTTTTCATGCTGGAAATAACATTAATATGCTAAAATAATTTTTTGGGATTTTTTGGAGTTAATTTAATAATTAAAAAACAATTAAAAGCTATTTAAATGATAAAATTGAAATTAAATTAAATATGCATGCAAAAATAATATTTTTAATTTTTTAAATTAAATAAACATTTTCTGAAAATAACGCAAAAAAGAAAAATATTTTTGGTGTTTTTTAATGCATGATAAAAATTATTTAAAATTAAATTAAATTGTATGAAAATATTAAATGAAAATAGAAAATATGAAAAAAAGTTGCAAACATGTAAAAAATCAAATGCCATGGCTGGGATTCGAACTCAGGTCCCCTGGATGAAAAGCGCGCAGCCTTGCCAACTGAGCCAGCGTGTACACGTGTTATGGAAACGGAGCGAATGGCTTGTAAACGAGTGTCACCCCCTGATTGCCCCAGATCACACGCCAAGCTTCATCTTCTTCGTTCGAATTTTTGAAAAGATAGAGTCGGCCTCAGTGCGACGCTATAGTCCCTGCATTTTCCAAAATCAAACACAAGCAATATAAATGACATTCAAGGGCATGGTTCGATTCGAAACATCGTTCTAAACACGATGGTGGTGGTCTTTTGGTCCAATTTTTCCGTTTTAAAGAAACCCTAATTCGAAACCAAAAACCCTAACAATGGTGATTTTCGTTCCAGGCCATTAAAACACGATTGGGCTACCCAGATAGCTTGCAAACTTGATGCTGATCATGAACAAACAATCAAAAAGTGTTAAAAATGCATGAATATTAGAAATCGATTTTGAGAAAAACATGAACAAACCAAATTCGGATTTCGTGATTCTTGATGCTTTTGGATGATGTAAAGGTCTGGAATCACTCCAGGGGTATCAAGGAACGTGTTTGAATCCTCAAAACCAATTGAAACGAGCTGGAACAAGGGCTGCTAGTTACATGAAAGGCACAATTTTTTTTGAATTAGGTTAGGGTTCCTCCAAGCAATTTTTCTGTTCTTATTCATGTGGTATGCTTTGTACATTTATAGTAGATGAATTTTGGGCTAATTTTTCTGTTCTTATTCAAGTTTGGATGAAGAAAAACTAGGCCCATTTGCAAAAATTTTAATTTTTACAAGTATCTCTCTTTGTGCACTTCTTCAAAATTGCCCAACTTGCACAAGGTGTATTTTGCTCAATTTTGAGTGTTCTTGGACTTTTTGGAAAGCTCTAAGAGTCCTCTAACCAACCTCTTTGGTTTCATCTCAATTGGAGTTTCCATGATCAATATATCTTCAAAACAAAATGTTGACTTTTTGTTGACTTTGAAAATGACCTGTAATGTTTTGATCCATACCTTTCAAATGAAGCAGTTTTTGAACATTCTTGTGAGACATGAAGATGTAGAGAATTGAATTTCCTTCAAAGCAAGAGGTGGTGGAAAAATTTCTGAGAAAGTATGAAGAAGTTATGCTCAGTCAAAGTTTGGTTGACTTTTCACTAAGAAACCCTAATTTGGAAAGTTTGACTTTTGGGCAAATCTTGAATTTTCTTGATGAATCATGATCAACCCTTGATCAAATGATGAATGTAACTTTAAAATGAGGATGTTGACCAAAAATTATGAAGTTTGACTGTATGTTGACCACAGTTGACTTTTTGACCAATACAACTGATTTTCAACCATCTGAGCAATTGTCTGAGGAAACTTGACTTGTGAGGCTTGAAACTTGACATGGAGAATCTTTGAAGCATATGAGGAGGCATGAAGGCCATTGAAGATGTTAGAAGTCCATCTGGGTCTGAGAATTGCCAAGCCCTAGATTAGGTTGATTGCTTAGGAGAGGGTTTGTCTGATCAACCCTTGAGGAATCCTTGAGTATGGATGTATGGAATGTCTTGAGAAGTAAGAGGGAAAATTTTGGGGGTATGACAGTATCGTACTTCAGTACGTACTTCAATAGGGGAAACTCCTTTTTCTCTAGTATACGGCATGGAAGCAGTGCTCCCCGTAGAAGTTGAGATTTCGTCAATGAGAGTTCTCATGGAAACTAAGTTATCTGAGGCCGAATGGTGTCAAAGCAGATACGACCAGCTGAACTTAATCGAAGAAAAGCGTCTGACCGCTCTGTGCCATGGACAACTATATCAAAGAAGGATGAAGAAAGCCTTCGACAAAAAGGTTCGACCTCGTGAATTCCGAGAGGGCGACCTCGTGCTTAAAAAGATCCTGTCTTTTCAACCAGATTCTAGGGGCAAATGGACTCCTAATTACGAAGGCCCATACATCGTCAAAAGAAGCTTTTCTGGCGGTGCTATGACTCTCACAACCATGGACGGTGATGAACTCCCACATCCTGTGAATGCTGATGTAGTCAAGAAATACTTTGTCTAAAAAATAAAAGAACAGCTCGGTAAGTCGAAAACCCAAAAAGGGCGACTTAGGCAAAAAAGAGCGTCTCGGTGGATTGAAAACCTGAAAAGGCGGTCCAGGCAAAAATTAGAGACACTAAACAGAAATTCTCCTGATAGATTGAAAACCTGAAAAGGCAATCTATGCAAAATTTAAGGATACAAAAAATGACAAAGTAACTACATCAGTCCGTACTTCGTCAATCTGAAGAAACTTCCATCAACGGATCTTCAATCAAATCTTCTGAAGCAACAAGAACAGTTGGAATTCAATGTTGTTGGGGATCATAATGGTTATTATTTTCAATGTAGCCTTTTCCCAATAAATTATCATTTCCAACTCTTGTAAATAGCTCATGGAATCACGCCTTTGGCTGATTACCATTCTATCAATAAAATTTGAGCCTTGTGCCCATTTGTTTGCAATTCTTGCTTTATTCTATTTTGCAAAATAACGCTTTTTGTTGTGAAAATCACTTTTGAAACTAAAAATTTTTTAAAATGAATTTTTACTTCAAAATTTTGAAATAAAAGCGAAATTTTCCTTTGAACTATGAATACGGAAAAAACTTCAACAATTTTCTCCATAGAGTGTTTCGACCTCTGAAAGATAGTATAACTGCTACAGAAGTTTTCTTCTCTTCAGCAGAGATCATCAAAGGATGGTATTCTTATCCAAAAAGAATTCCCAACAAAGTTGCCAATGAAATGCCTTTTTCGGAAAGTTTAAAGCATGCAACTCAGATTCATCATCAGTAACGTCTACACCATTGCTGCAGATTTTGCTGAGTATTTGTTGAACTATGATGTAGTCCTTTTCCCAAATACCCTTTTGTTGTCTTGTTAAGTATCGTCAGCATGCATATGACATTCATAACATTCATCATTCATACATAATAGCATCATTAATGCATTCCTGTATTTCTTAAATGTTTGCTTCAACATCACTTGTTTAGGTTGCATTTATTCCCAAAAACAAGTGTGGGTATGTCATCTCTCCAGTAGATTATCCCCAAGCAGAGAAATACAACTTTTCTCTATCATGTTCCTCAGCTGAGATCATTCCTCATTAGGAACAAAGTCTTGATTGACCTTTTCTTTTCAGCTTATTCTTGGATAGAACCTTGTCTCTAATCAACTCAGGATTAGATTTCACAGAAAAAATCTACCTGCAAACAGTAAGCAATAGCCTCGTCATTCGAGCTGCTTATTTTCCTTTTCATCTTGAAACTTGTCATAAAACAATTGTTCTTCTCAGCAAGTTCAAATCATGACAGTTCAAGAAATCCCCACAGTTGTCTTTCTGTTTAAAAAAAACATGTGTCTTCTCAATCAAAATGCCCGCATCTTATCAAAAAAAAGAGATCCCTGGCAAGATTGTAGATTTGAAAATATAAACTCACTTGAGATCTGTTTCCATCATTGTCTGTTATTCACAAGGCTGAATACTCAGTAATTTTCTCAAGAATTACCTTGTTATAGTTATCACTTCGCTGATAATTGGTAATATCTTCAGAATTCGTTACCATAAACTATCACAAGGCTGATAATTGGTAATATCATCTTCATTTACCTTAAACATTGTCACAAGGCTGACAGAAGGTAATTTCCTCGAAACAGATATTCACATTCATTGTGAATCTATTTTCCCAGTGAAACAAATTGCTTGTTTCCCAACAAACAGGATTCTCCTTTCTGAGATAGATTGATTCATCCTCACAATCTTTCTCCAACATTTCATTCTTTGATATCTCCTGGGTGAACTTTTTGCAATCATTTTGGATCATTCGCATTTTTTGGTATCTTAGGTCCAAAATTTGCGTATTCTGATATTTAAGTCTCTTCACACCTATTGAGACGAAGATATTCATCTTCATATCTCAGGTTAAAGAAACTTAAATAGGGGCATCTGTCATACCCCAATTTTTGACCTAATATACCACCTTACATTTGCATTATTGCATCACTATCAGTTCAGAACAGAATTAATTGCGTGTGGCTTCTACAGGTCAAAATCAGGGTTTCACAAAATTTTCATCTGATCAAGAGGTAATCAATTAGGGTTTGAGTTTCCACTCACCTAAATTGATCTATCTTAATCAATCATCAACAATTGATCTTCAGATATCCAATTTTTTCTCATAATCTATCAAGGATCGACCAATTAGGGTTTCTGTCGAGGATAAGGAATTGCTGATTTTCTGATCAATGAATGACTTTTTTGCTTGGAGATTGATATTCATATCTACAATACAACATCTTGACCTAATTTCTTGATTCAAAACATCACAGAAGTTCACAATTTTCATCAGTCAATTTCTGGATCATCTGATAAAATTTCATTTGCACTGAAAAGTCAAACTTTGTATTTTGGTCAACTTTTTCAAGACAAAACTTTTTCAATCATCAAAATACTTCAAATGATCCATCATGATCATAAAAAATCAAGAAATTTGGAAAAGTCAACAAAAAGTCAAAATTTTCAACACTTAGAAAATTTTTAAGTGTTAAACATTTCATGTTTTTTCCTACTTTCATGGCAATTTTTCACATAGTTCCATTTGGAATTAGAAAAAACTCAAAACATGAAAGTTGTAGCCCTTGTTACAAGCTTTCCAAAATGTCCAAGAACTTGCAAAACCATTTTGTCTAGCTATACTTTTTATTTTGAAACATAAAGCTCCAAAAGCCATGAATTTCAAGTTCACACTTCAAAGTTATAAGTCATTTTTTGCAAAATCTCTTTCTAGAAGCCTTGTCACCAATTGGAGATAGGCTAGAGCTGATAAAAATCAGATGAGAGGTAATTATGATGGAGATAAGATCAAGTTAAGTTTTAACCATGGTTAAAAGAAGATTCCATTTGCATTTATGGAAAAAATGACTTTCTTGCCCTCTAAGGCAAGTTGTTCAAATCCAAGCCAATCTTCTTCACTTACCATTCTGATTTCTTGACCTATAAATAGAGGTCATGTTTGCAAATTGATACCACACCAAAGCTATACAAGATCAAGCTTTCTCTCTTCTTTCTTAAATTTCAAGTTACATAGTTCAAAAGTGAGGATTTTGCACTTTTGCAAATCTTGTGAAAAACTGTAAAATTTGGTGTCTAATATGTCTTAAAATCAATATAAAACTTGTTTGAAACTTAAAATCAACACAAGAACTTCTAAAACTCAGAATCCATGTTTGAAACCAAAAGCTTGCAAAAACTGCCTTAACTTTCACACTGATAATTGGCTCGAGCAAGTTGTGTTTTTATCATTCAAACATCATCAACATACTTCATATGGATGATACAAATCATTACTTCTGAACTGTAACACCTCTAATCACGAATTCAAAGTTTACTTCAAGCATATGTAGGTGGACTTGGGTAGAGAATTCCCAGACCATTTCAGAGTGTGCATAGTGATCAAACACCTTCCATAAGGTTCACTGGTGCTCCAGCAGTCTTCAAACATCAACTGGACACACTCCTTCGAAGAATTCGATCTCAGCTTCAAGAGGTAAGTTGCTCAACTTTGAACTCTTTGATTTTTGATTTACAGTTCAAAAATGGCTTGGCTGTTTTGTTTCTGCACCTTCATTGAAGCTTAACCCTCAATCAATTGATCAAATCCATGGCCATACACGATTTCAATTTGAATTTTAGGAATTAGGGTTCTTTGTGTTTCTGGGAAATTTAATCATGTTTAACAAAAAATAAATGAAATTAATCACCACCATCATGTTCCTGGTAAAATTTCGTTCATGTTTGATGTTTACATCGATCATTTTCATTGAGAAACAAAGAATTTGGGTTTGAAGAAGGATCAAGGAAGAAGGAGATGGAGTTCGCGCGTGTTCTTGTTGTTTTTTCAAATTCAAATATTTCGTTTATAATATAATAACATGAAGTAAAATAAATAAACGGATGTATTGCCGCCCCAGCGGTTGCCAGCTCACCTTTAAGTCACTTGCCTTGCCTTGCCCAATGGTCCCGGGTTCGAGTAGCCTTGGGACCATTTTTGCCAAACTTTTTTGTTTCTCTTCACATTTTTTTTCAAACTTTAACACTTTCAAAACCCAATCAAAACTCTTCATTTTGAGGTGATTTTTTGCACACTTGTCATTTAACATGTCTATTTTATGATGATGTCAAAAAAATTCAAAAATGTTCTCTTTTTATTATATTTTCATCGAGCTGAAAACGAGACGTTTTATGTACGTTTCAAGTACTTTTCAAAGACATTATTTCAACGTTTGAAACTCGAATCTTTTCCAAACTTCTTGTAAGTATATTTCATCTTTCAAAAACACTTTCAAGATCTTTTCAAAACTTTTCAACAAACTTACACTCTTTTCCATGATCGATCCGATTTGAAGATAAAACCGAACTCGTTTTTTCCGCAAATTTCTTAACCGATCATGGGCCTCCCTCACGGTGTAAGTCCCAATTTTTCTTTATGTACATACATATTTCCTTGTACATATCAAATTCTTTCATGTACATACCAATTTTTACTTGTACATAATACATACGTCTTTTGTAAATATTCAAGTATAGACAAACTTTGTTCGTTTGTTTTCATTTCGCTTGTATATACACTGAATACCATTGGTATTAAAAAAGGAGCATTATTCCCGGTGAAACTTCTTTTAAACCAATGGGCCTCCCTTACGGTGTAAGTCCCAACTCTCCTATGTACATATTCATTTCCTTGTACATAAATACTCATTCTTGTACATATTCATTCCCTTGTACACATTCAAACTTGTAAATAATCAAGTTACGCTCGTTTTAAGCGCACGTTTTATACACTTGTTTATATTTCTTCATAAACTCTTGTAAATAAACATTACACATTGTTTACATTTCCTTCATAAACTCCTGTGAATAGACTTCATACACTTGTTTATATAGCTATTTAGTTATAACATAACAACTAGTCTGACCATTAAGTTCCCCACAAAGTTAGCCTCCTCTTGGGCTTTGTACAAGGTAACTCATTCATCTGAGTTCAGCCTCCTCTTAGGCTTCATATAAGAAACTCATTCATCTGAGTTTAACCTCCGCTTAGGCTTCATATAAGACAATACTCCCCTGCTGAGTCAGCCTCCTCTTGGGCTTCGTTCAAAAGAACTCCTCATTGAGTTTAGCCTTCTCTTGGGCATCAAACAAGAAAGAGACCAGGAAAACTCTTAACAGCCTCCTATTGGGCTTCCAATACAAAGAATCACCCGCGCTAGGATAGAACCCTGAGAGTATGATTTCCCGGTGAAATCGCTCTTCAAATCCTAAGAGGATGGTTTCCCAGTGAAATCACTCTTAAAGCCAAAGCCAGCCATACCCTATAGCTTCCTCTTGAGCTTCATACAAGGACCCTCGATGACCCTCGATGACCCTCAGAATGCCTCCTCTTGGGCTTACAATACAAGGACCCATGGGCTTCTTAAAAGCATCCCCCTAATCCAATCAATTTCTCCTAGAGATTTAGACGTTTATCATCTCTATGGAAGAAGTATCTCATCTATCGCATCACATACAATCAAATTCCTTTTCAAACTCTTTTTAAACAAAAACATCTCTTAATCGTAAGTGGTAACGCTTTTACACTCAAGCAAAACACTCAATGCTTACAATTAAAAGATTCAATCATCTTTTTCAAACATCTTTCTAAAACTCGTAAGTGGTAATGCTTGTACACTCAAGCAAAACACCTATAACTTACGATTAAAGATTTAAATCAATCAATCATTTCAAAATGTATGTGATGAAATAGATTAGATATATTTTTCATTAAGATGACATTTATCTTTGTCTCTTAATAACATCCTGTCGCTTCCACTAGCATAAGTCGGAACTACGATTGCTCTGACTTTCTCAACATCCTTTTGAGAATACGTAGGCACAAGGTCTCATCCTTGCCGAGCAAATTTCTTTCTCCTTCAAACCAAAAAAACCATAGATCCCTTTAGATCCGAGCTACAAATGCTCTGATTCCCATTAAGGGATATGTATGCAGAAGATCTCAATGATCTTTGCAAGCACAATAATAACAAAACCTAGGATCCCACATAATCTACCCTTTCTTAAAATCCAAAGGAGAAACTTTCCCAATCATAGAAATAGCAATTTAAAACACACAAACATATCAAACATATTCATATATAAAGCTATAGATAACTATATATATTTAGGGTGCTCCATCTATTCCCTTTATATAACAAACCCCTTGCCCGAAATCTCCCCAATGCGTTGCGTCTAGTTTGCGCTAGTCGTAATGCATATCATATCAATTGAGGGTATTGCAGCTTTCCCCTTTTTCATAATCATTTTTCTTGTGTTGGAAATAATAAAGCTTGATGCTCACGGCATCTTTATAAACAAATCAAAAGAGTGAATCGTTTCGAGCCAGAGAATCCGAATTCAGATTCGATTCCCTAGCGCGTCACTTTTTAACGCGAACACATAACACTATGTTTTTTTGTTTTAGAACATGGATTGAAATTTCTCAATTTATTAGGCTATCATCTAATAAACTAGAAACTTCGATTCGTTTAATCGTTAGGCTAACATCTAACAATTGAAACCAATCTTATCCAAATGTTTTTTTTTGTAGAAAAAATTAATTTAAAGAAAACAAATTCAATTAACTATTTTGATTTGAAAGTGTTTTGGAAATCTCGGCATTGGACATAGAGAAATGATGTTTCGGGTTATGATTAACCAAGTATGTGGACTTGATTAACCTCGTGAGGATAGGTGCTCCTATCCCCAACCATGAGACCCTTGTGCATGGTTATTGGTATGTGGACCAATTGTTATTTTGGGTTATGATTAATCAAGGCAACGAGGGCCTTGATTAACCTCGTGAGGATGGCCATGCTCATCCCCAACCATGAGACCCTTAGAGAATTTGGTGTGGGTAACCAAAAATGAGAGATCGGAGGTGTTGTTTCTTTTTATGTTAATTAGTGAGTGGAGTGTACAATTGCGTAATAAAATACAAGCGAATAACATAATAAAACGGATAATAAAAAAGGTAAATTAACACACAATACAACCGGAATTTAAATAATTATTAGGATAGATTTTTTCTACTTGATAAAAAATCAACTAATAATTTAATTGATAATTTAGCAAATAAAAAATATCTTATAGTAATTATTATTTAATACATCAATAAAAAAATACTTTGCATAATAATTAAATTAAAGAGAGAGTTAGAAATGGGCCTGATTGGAGCTTTAAATCTGGGGGTGTGAATAGCAAACTGAGCCCAAGCCCAAAAGCAAAGCTGGATCTTGTATGGAAACTCCAAAGAAAAGTAGTGTGGTCCACCGTTCTGGAGCGTTGGATCTGGATCTCAACAGATCTGATGGCTTATGGAAGGAGGTGTAAGATTGCTACCATGGATGTACCTGCATCGGATTCTGAACGGACCACACAGACGGTGACAAGTGTCACCGCCTGGCTTAGACAACTCCAATCCTACTTATATTTCAACTAATACTAATCTAAATCATTTTATTATAACTAAAATAAATAAAAAATCTAATCCTAATACTAATTAAATGTTAATACTAAATAAAAAACAAAAATCAGTTTTATAAAATCAAAAAATCTAATCCTAAGTAAATACTAATACTATCTTAAGCTCATTTTATAAAATAAACAAAAATCAGTTTTTAAAACTCTCTCATCCTCACAATCCCTCACGATCGGTTCATCCTCTCTCTCTCTAAAGCTCGCTCTCTCTCACGATCTCATGCAAACTCTCATCGTCGTCGCTCCTTCCCGACGCCGCTCTCTCGCCGCTTCGATTCTCCACTGTGGCTCGCGATATCTCACCGTGGAACCTCTCTTATTTGCGATTTTAAGACCCATCTCTCTCTCTCACTCGATTGTTATCGTTATTGTTTTGTGTTTACAGACTGGAAATGGAAAGGGGGAAATGAAACCCTAACTCCTGTTTGAGCGAAATCGGTGATGCTCTAAGGGAAACCCTATGATGGAAATACAACAATACGAAAAGAAAAAAGGCTATGGTGATGATTCAGAGGTCGAAACGGCGGCGGACGGCGGCTTACAACCGCAACCCCCGGTGAGACCGTTCCATTTACCTTAAGTTTTACGTCTGTTGCCTTGATTTCTTACCTTTCTGAAGGATCTTTGTTTGGAAAATGATGATAGGGTTCTTAGTCTCTTCTGTATGTTAGGGTTCTTTCTGAAAAATTAGGGTTTTCAGCCGTTTTAGGGTTTGTTGTGTGACCAGTAGGCTCCCCTGGTTCTTGTGTCTTTAATGTTTATATACTGTCTGAGTTAAGGTTTTTACTCTGATGAAGTGTTTTGAAAACAAGGGCTGCTTGGGAAAAATGAAAAATGGGCTTTTGGTATTTGTTTTTGATCTGTTGGGTCAGAATTTGTATGCCAGCCTTGTTCTTGTACTGGATTTAGCAATGTTGATTAAATGGGTTGTTGGGGATTTCTGTTATGCTGGCTGTTTGAGGTATTGGGCTGCTCTAGATTCTGATATGCTAGCTGTTTGATGTTGTTTGTGGTAAAAACTTAACCAAAATGGTACCTGTCCTTGCTGCCCTGTATTAAAGTTTCTGTACTATGATGCCATGCTGAGTTATATTTGCTTTTCTTCCTCTTTACACCTCCTACTGTGAACCAAGAATTGAAATTCTTGAGGATTTGTAGTAGCGAGTTCATGGTCGATGAAAGGACTTTATAGTTCCGAGGCCTTGTTGGTTACGATTGAAACTCTTGCAACCTGATTCCGAACAATAGATCCTAATGATGAGATAAAAAAAATGCATTGTCTTGTATTTTTTTGCTTATGTTTATGTTTGGATTCTTTGATCATTTGCTAATCATTTCCTTTCTTGTTTCATGTAACTCGGGCATTGGATTGACGAAAGTAAAGTGGCGAAGATGAACCATGGTGTGGCTTTGGCACAACATTCAAGCATGGAGGAATGGAGACTTGAAGGAATCAGAGGGAAGGCTTGAAAATGAAGTCGAAGACATATCCATGAAGAAACTTGCAGCTTGGAGGATTCACAAATAGTTTAGGATATACTAGTATTATAGGGACTTTGTAACTTGTATTTAAAGTTTTGACAAGTTGTAATACACGAATCTTGACTTGTTCTTGCATTTTTGTGCAATAAAAACCTTATAGCAAACTTGAAACTCTTCAGTTTTCGTGAACACAAGATTTGAGAACTATGTAACAACTTGGGTTCTTAGTTTTAAATCCTTTAAATACTACTAATGTGATCTTCATCGCCATAGAATTTGTAGATGCAAGTTGGAAGTCCGTCATGAACCAAATATCCTTGAAATCTTCCGTAAACTAATATTAACTTGGTTGAGACAAACCATGTCGAAATGTTGATTAGAATACGCGCCCAACTCCAATTCAATCTACAACCCCAATCCGTAGACTTGAATCAAATGAGTAGTAACATGGTTGTTGTATTTTTAGAGCTTGAATCCTCTAGTATGTGAAACTTGAGAATTACTCTTCTTGATGCAAAGATGGTTTGATGACTTAGATTTTTGAAATACTTGAATTCCTTTGAAGTTCCCGGCCATAAAGCTTTCGTGTTTATCCATTCATGTAGAAATTCGGAGCCCTTTCCCATTTGAAACAAAAATCGAAACTCTTAGTTTCAAATAAAGTTCTTGATTCAAAACCTTAGTCAACTTGATGATTTCATGATTCTTCAGGAATTGAGCGATAGATTCCACTTGAAATTAATGGGATCATCACCAAATTTGCAAATTGAAACAAATCGGTATTAGAGAAAGATTTGAAACCAAATGAATTTCATAAAGAACTTCTAACTTTACATTGAATGCCTTGAATCTCGTGAGCGATGAACGTGACTGGAAAAGATCTAAACACGTGGAAACTTGGACATTCTTGAATCTTGTAAGCAATCATTCTGGATGAGTATTTTCACACATGCCATACATCAACTCTTGCTAAGAATAAACGAAGTTAACGAGCAAGCCAAATGAACAAGAACTTGAATTGTTGATCAAGAATCAGATAATCATAACCCAACTTTCTTACTTCTTGAAGAACGAACTAAATAATCAGAAGAAACCAAGGCATCTGACTTTGCAGAGTAAAATCTCGAACCACCAGCAAATCCTAAACTCGTGATGAATTGATCTCTTGAATTCAGGAGGCAATGATATTCAATATAACAAAACTTCTATAGTTCCATCAAGAAAGAGACCGCTCATTTCAACAATCAAAAATCCAAACCCAAAAATCGATAGATAAGAAAGGATAAGATTCAACGTTTAAACCTCGTCGTTTCCAAATATCCTAGATTGGTTGAAAGCACCACGTATTTTCTGCTCAAAGGAAGATCTTTGGAAGTCAACTCCAACCTGCAACCATAGAACCAGTGGTATGAATGCATGTGAGTGTTATGATAAATGTGAAGCCTAAATCAGATAAAATCGAGATAAGAGGGAAAATTTTGGGGTGCAACAGCATGCCCCATGGATAACCTTCCCATCAAGAGAGGATTACCGATGACAATTGAAACGGAGTAGTAGTGATCTCTGAAATCGTCGCTTGATTTTGACTGCTTAATGTCACTTGTTGACTTTGCGTAGTTGCCAACGAACTTACTAAAGAAGTGAGTCTCTCCACCTCTTCCTGAAGTGTTGCCACTGTGCTACGAAGCTCAACATTTTCTTGTTCAAAACCATCCATTATTTTTCTCCTCTTTGAACGAGTATTGTATCTGTGAGTTCACTGTGAGCGTAGTCGAGAAACTCTAAGACGCGAAAGCTTGACGATCTTTCTCTCTGGAAAAAATTCCAAAAGATAAGATTCTAAACAACAAACTCGATATGCAAAGTATGATGCATGATTATGAATGCAAAGAGACAAGAATTTCCAAAGAATTTATACTAAAAGAGAAATTTCTAGCAAATATTTGGATGGAAAACACTTATTTTATTAATTATTGAAAGAAGATTACAACAATTTTTGTTTTGGAGCATAGCTCTTACAATGATAAAATAAATGATAAAGCTAAAGCTAAACTAATTAATCGTCTTCGTCTAATGAATAACCAAAGGCTTGATGTAGCTTCAACTTCAGGATTTCTTTCCTATAGTGAGCTTTCAGTTCATGTCTCTTACAATTGACGATATCCATTGGTATACCTTGGCAGACAATGAGATGGAAATCATTGAAAGTTGTGGAGAATTTGCCAACGTACCTCTCATCGGTACGAAAGGAGGAATCAACTATAACCCATTCTTGGCAAGACGTCAACTCGGGTATGCAAACTCTAGTAAACCTCTTGGTTTTACAGTAGAGAGCTACTTTTATCATGAAGGGGAAGATTCCCAAGGTTTGAAAGCCAGAATGATAAGAGCTTGGCATCACATCCGAAGGAAAGAAAAGGGTAATGCAAGGAATTGTGTAGCCATGGAAATCTACACTTGTTGGGTGAAGAAAAGAGCGTAGGAATTCTGAATCCTTATGCTTATGAAGAACCTATGTTCTTAGCAGAATCAAAATCAACCACTTTTCCCTTTGAGACTATGGGAGAATACCAAGAAGCTTTGGCCAAGATGAGGCTAGAAAATGAGGCTTTGGAAGACAAGTTTTTTAAGACTGACTTCGAAAACGAGAAGCTTAAGAAGCAGGTCAAAGATCATGAAAAGACGCTCTACTTCCAAGATGAGTGGCTCATGGAAAAAGATGAGAAGATTCGTCGGAAAGATAACACGATCAAAAGATACATCAAAGAAAGAAAAAGAAAGCTTGAGGAAATGACGACCAGCGATCCTGCGCCTGACGAGTGGAAGAAAGTCATCAACAAGCTCAATGTCAAAATTGGAATTTCTGTGTTGAACTTAGCTAAAAAATCAACTATAAATAATAATGCGATAACCAAAACATTTTATTTATCTTTTATATTACATTACTTCATCTCAAAATAATATTTATAATTTAAAATATTGTCCATAAAAATATCAAATATAGTTAGTTTCCTATTTAAAATCTTAATATTTCCATGCGTGTAAAAACAAATTACGCGATTAAAATTTACTATTTAGAGTTGACACCATGTGACTTAGTTTTATTGGTTGGTACAATGTCATCTCGAATAAATTACTTCCAATTTATCAAAGTTAAATAAATAAAAAACTATTATTTTATGACACATTTGTATATTTAAAAATATATTAACATTCGTTATTTATGACACATTTGTATATTTAAAAATATATTAACATTCGTTATTCATATCTTGTCTGATTAAATCAGCTAAGTTTATAGATATACAAAAAAGTTAAATATAAAAACGCATGCTTAAATTTTTAAAATTTTATTTATTCAATTTTAAATAATAAATTTCATTTTTTCAATTAGAAAAATAGATATGGTTAGATTTGACACATTTTGACGTAATCAATAAACTCATAGTAAAAATTAATGCATAAAATTAAATTCCTTAAGGAAAAGAATTCACATTCAAATGAAACCTACCAGCACAATAATGAATTGTCAATAAAAAAAGAATTTATTCACACCAAACTTTAAGGTTGTTCAATCTTGGGTGCAACAAAAACAACCAATCTCAACACCTTCTTTTCCTCTATGGTTATAACCACTTGGTTGAAATTCAAACCTTTTGTCTATAAAATCATTTAGTACAAACCATTTTACTTATCCATTCTTCTCAATGCGTAATTCCAAAGTTCAACCCATCAAATTATCCAACCATTCTAAAGCAAATTCTTCTATTAACACCTCTCTTCATCTCCAAGTAACACCAAACTTGCAACTTGATCATGGATCATGGTCTCTTCGTGGTCGCGAATTTTGGTATGCAAGACGAGCATTTCTGAATAGTTACCATTTGAATTTGGAAAGAGAGAGTGTTAGTTTCAAGGAAAAGCTGAAAAGGTCGGTGAGGGAAGTGAATGAAGCTACCATGAACATTGTTTTGGATATGCATAGAGGGGTGCAGAGGAGAAGGCTTGGAATTAGGGCTTATAGAGTCACTGTGTCTTTGCCATCTATGTTTCTTGTTACCATGAGATGTTTTATGCCATGCTTTAATAAAAAGGAGATTACGTAATGTAACAAACATAGTAAAAAAAAGAAAGATTCTATTGTATGGGATTGGACGAGATAAATTATAGATTGAGTGCATTTATTTTTTAAGAATACTTGTAATAAAAGTTATGACAATTGATAATCTATATCCTATTAAAAATTAGCGTGTTTAATCTCTATAAATAAATTACTATAACTCTATTTTATTTATATAAAAAAAATAGAAGGCTGCAAAATTAATTATTCTTAGTTTGAATTTGTATATTCATAATTTGTGTTTATTTATTTATTTATATATAAATTGTACTTAAATAACAAACTTTGTTTATTATCTTGTTAAGGAATATTGACATTTAAAATTATTTATCAGTAATTGTGGCATAAATAATTTATTACGGTTGAACAATATAAATTATTGGACATGTTAATTACATTACAAAAACAAACTACATCAACATACAAATAAAAATTTATTAGAGATGCATATTTCAAATAGATAAGGTGTCTTTGGACACATATTAATTAATTGTCTTAAAAAACATAGTAGTTAATAAATTAATTACCAATTTCTCAATAACGATTTATGACTATATAAATATATAGCTTATATACACACAAATAAGAACACTCTGACGATTAGGAAGAATGAGTCGCGACCGACCATGTAAACAGGCGGGGTGGACTCCACTGACAATGGTTCAAGTGTTTACACCATTGTCTTCAACACATACAGGCAGCGATAGTAATGCTCACATGCAAATAGAATTGACACTAAATGACATACCTACACTTGAATCGATAGTAGAAGAGGAACTAATTGTATCGGAGATAGAGGCTGGAAAAAAGTATGAGAAAACGGCGAAATAAGCAAAAGTAACTATTTCCCATCTAATGGCATCGAAATTACTTATACCTCATCTCTCAATTGTTAATGGCGAAATTGAGGTTTAGATTGAAGAGGAGAAAATAACATCGAAAATTAGGTTTTGCAAAAATGCTTTGGTAATGTATGTTATAGGAGAAGATTTATCCATGAACACGATGAAGAAGTTTATGATTAATATGTGAAATTTTGTCTCCCTACCAGAGCTTTACTACAACGATGAAGGCACTTCATCATTAGATTCAACTCAAAAAATGATAGAGACATGGTTCTTATGCGGGGCCTTATACAATCCCCATAAAACCAATGTTTCTACATGAATAAAAACCTGATTTCACAATGAAAAATGACATGATTAGAACACTTCCTTTATGTGTCATGTTTCCACAGTTGCCATTGGTTTATTGGGGTGAGATGAGCATTGGTAAGATAGCTAGTGCCCTAGAAAAGCCACTCTTGACGGATGAATGTACACCCAAGAAACTAAGAGTATCTTATGCTAGTGTTCTCATTGAAATTGATGTAACTATAGAACTTAAGAACTAGATTAACATTAGAGGCCCATCTAGGGTAGAAGAAAGTGACACTTGCCTCTGAGAAGACGAAGTCGGAGACACCTGAACTCTAGAAGTAGACGCTTTTGCATCAAATAAACTAGAATCAACCAATAGTCATGAGTGTCTAGCTCCCTCCCAACGAACATACGCATACTGGGACACTCTATTGTGCCTTAATTGATCTTGGTTGTCAACCATTTTACCTATATTAAACTAGATAAAACAAGCAAAATAGACAAAATCAAAACCATATGGCATAAATGCAAAATCAAACAATGCAAGCAAACATAATACAAAAGTTCTCTTACGTAACTCAGGAAAATCAAATTCAGACAAAATACGAAAGTGTCATTCTGTATTTTCCTGAAATGTTGAAATGGCAGAAAACATAGAAATGTCTCATTCCATATGCTCTAAATGTCAAGGCATGCCTAAATAAACTATGTATTATGAGTGTAACTACAACCTATTATAACTTAAGCAACTTATTTAATAATGCATGTATCACAAATATAAAAAAGGAGGGAAATGAAAAAACGTATCAAATGTGAGAAGTGGAGGCTCTTGGGTTGAATGTACTTGAAGTAGAAAGTTTGAGAAAAAGGGTGGATTTGGGGTTTCTCACACATACCTTTTTTTGTTTTAGAATAAGCTCAGCTGAAAATGAGGAAGCGGGAAGGTCTGACGCGATAATATCACTTAAAACGCTTTCGAAGGTATACGTCCATAAGTTTTACGAAAATGCATCTCCATACTAATTTATGACAAAATTAGGGTGGCTTAATTACAAATTGATATGGTGTATGGTTTTGTAATATCTGAAAATGCATCACTAAATCTTAGGGGGCATTTTTTGTTTTTTCGCTAGGGTGTGTGAGCCCCACCATGGGTGCAATAATCAATCCCCACTAATACAAAAAGTACTTGTAACTGTTACCTTGAAAAATCTCAAGGTATTCAAGCACGTGTATTAAATGAGGGTGTTCTCATAAGTTAAGGGTAGTTTCTTGAAATAAGGATCTTTTGGAAACTGAGAACAAGTGTTCGAAAGTTGGTTTTGGAAAATTAAAGAAATCAATGATTAAAAAGAATATCAAGTTACAATGGAGTCGACCACGAGGAAAATATGTTAAAATATGAGGAAAATGGTCGAATCGACCAAGGCGTACAAAGAAAAGGAAGTGGTCGAATTTCTTCTACTACTTGTGACCACCAAACAAAGTACCTTGAATTGTGATGCAAACAAATCCAAATTGATTGACTAAGGAATAGATGATCCAACATAATAATTCCATAGTCCTTAACCTTGACCAAATGAGAAGCACACTCATAGAAAGAGATGTCTTGATTCGAAAACCATGTATGCAAGTTCCCACCCTTGAGTTATTGAAAACAAAACCCTGCAACTTGATGTTCATAAGAAGAAAATGGCCTCGTAGCTCAACGAAGAGAGATAATAAACCTCCTAGCCTGATGAATAAAGAATCCATAATAACCATGAACCAAGACCCTAATTTCACAGTCCAATGCACAAAAAAGAACTAGGGAGATCATACTTTATTTGGTATATAAACCTCAAACCACGTAGAAACCCTACTATTGCACAACCACTAAATTTTGAACCTCATGTGTTTTATTGAATGAACATACATGCTATGTTAGTGGCGATGACCTATTAAAAAGATGAGAATGCAGCACTACGGTAGATAAAAGAAAATACGTGGGAAAATTTTAGGGTGCAACACGTTTATGTAACCAGTTACCATAAAAGCTACAAATGGTTCTCATTGTACCAAAAATGAAAAAAAAAACTTTTGAAAATAGTTCGAAACTAGTGACAATGTATTTTTTTTCAAAAATTAATTCATAAGTATGAATATATTAAGTAATTGTTTTAGCATACTATGTATGTCATAACTTGAAATGCAACTTGTAGCTATCAAATAAGATCAAAGATCCAAAGTGAATTTCATCTTTGACAATATTGATTGAGATACAAGACTTGATTCCATAGATTTTTGCTCAAGATGCTATTGATCATCCTTTGATATATGAACATGGTAGTTTCCTTCATCAAAACATAATGTTGGAGAAGTTTGACTTTGCAATTCTATCCCGTATAAAGCTTTTACTAGTGTAGGAAAGACTATGAAGGAAACATTACTTTCCTTTTGCAACTTAGAAATACATTGTCGGGATATCATAGAGGAAAAGTCTACTGATGAGGGGAAGAAACATTTTGGTATATATTTTTCTCTTCTTCTAGTTGTAGTTTATGCTCTCGCATATGCTCTTACTAGATAATTACCTTAATCTTTTACAGATGACCAAAAAGGAAGGACTCATCGCCTGGCTTTATCACATTTATGCTAAATGTTGGGGCTCCCTTAGTTGCGTCGACGTCTTCGGAGAGTTAAGGTAAGAAAAATCATGATCAACTTGCTAATATTGACATGGGAAAATAAGTCGTCCCAACAAGTCGTGCAAAGAAGAAAAATTCAAAAAATCTTGGTCCTACACCGAGTATCCATTTGGGGGATACTTTAGTTCCTTTGACCTCTATGATGCTCAATCATTTACATCGGACCCTAATAGAAATTAATAAGTGTGTGTCCCTTGACAACCATGAGCATATTTATCATTTTTCCCTATTGGGAAATCTAATTTCCTAGAAAAAAAAAATCAACTTATCAAGTATTTTAGAATATTCATCTTCTGAATCAACTTATAGATGGTCATACTGATCTGTAGATCTCGTACAAAAATCTTTTCATACATCAAACATATTTTTCTAAATGTTCAAAAAATATTAAGTCATTAAACTTTGCGCATAACGTTTAAATTATTTTAAGGTTACATACCATATTGTGAGCAATTAACATACATTAGTTTGGATTGTAATTTTGAGAAAGGGAAGAACAAATTGTTACAATTTGAATAAAGTCAAAATCAACTTTCTTCAAGATCATTTAAAGTGAGTGTGTTGTAACTTAATCACCAAGTTTGTGGTGATAAGTTTTTTGTTGTAAAAGGTTCTTTTGATTGGTGTAATTCAAAGTCCACCACAATGTTTGGTGTTTATGGAAAAGGTACTATAACTTATAGAGATTTAAAGTCCATCATAGATTTAGTGTTTATGTTAGAAGATTGTAAGAGATGTCTTTGTGTGAGGCTTGTACAAAGATCTAATGTAGTGAAAAATCCTTTAAGGTGTGAAAGGACTTGATGTACCATTGGTTGATAAGGGAAACTATGATATATCCTTGTGTCGTTTACTTTCTTGATTTTTAATTTCTTGCAATTTTCATTTTAAGTTTAATAACTTAATTCCAGAAAAAATAAAAGGGAAAAATATTTGCTCAAAACAAGAAAAATCCAAAAAAAAAAACTAATTCACATGCCCTATTAGGTTTCACTATATACTTTTAATTGGTATCAGAGCAGGATAATGTAACTTGATCCTCTATTAGGGTAGATATGGCTTATGCAAAACCTTTATTGGAAAATGGTGGCAATAGTAACACACCTCCATGTTTTGTTGGTGAATATTATGACTTATGGAAGATTCACATGCTAATGTCCTTAAAAACACAAGGAGAAGAAATATGGGATGTTGTTTAAAATAAACAATTCATTCGTACAACTGTCATAAACAATGTAAAACAACCAAAGGTGAAAGGATCTTGCAACAACGACGAAAAGAAGAAAATGTAATATGACAAGAATGCAAATAACATATTTACACTTGCCTTAGGAATGAAAGAATTTTTTCGAGTATCAAATTGTAAAATTATAAAGGAAATTTAGGATACACTAGAAGTAACACACGAAGGAACTCAAGAAATCAAAAGATCAAAATTAAACACTTTATCTCAAGCATATGAATTGTTCAAAATGCAACCCCGTGAAAGTATTCTTGATATACAGAAAAAGTTTACCGTCCTAACTAATCACTTGGTCTCTCTAGAAATTGTCCTCAACAATAATGTATTAAATTTAAAAGTCATTAGATCATTGTCTAGAACATGACAACCAAAAGTAACAATAATATCTAAAAAGAAAAGTATTTCTAAAATACCATTGGCTGCATTAATTCAAAAACTTCAAGAACATGAAATGAAACTTGATTGGTTACACATATATGAATTGGATTATGATAGATTGGAGAAGCATGAAGGGTATGAAGTTAAAGTAAAATCCATTGCTTTGAAGTCTAAACATGATAGTGACCAAGAAGAAGAATTTCAATTGGAAGATGATGAAGGTGATGCACTAATCAAGAAATTTAAAAAATTCTTACAGAAATAAAAGACAAAGGAAATTAATCAAAGAGAAGCATCAATTTTAAGAAACAAAGTTACTTATTTTGAATGTGGAAGAAGAGGTCATGTCAAAAATGAGTACCCTACTCTTTAAAAGAAGATCAAAGTAAACAACAAGAAGGATATGAAATCAAATAGGCTTACATGAAATAAGTTCATCTTTATATGAAGAACAAGCAAACAAGAAACAAGACATCAATGGCTTCATACCATTTTGTTGATAAAGAAAATGAAGTTAGTGATTTTGAACTATCTTATGATGAATTGCATAATGATTTCCTTGAATTGAATACATAATGTTTGACACTTTCTCCACGTTTAAAATAAAAGAAAATAATTTTATCTCTAGAAATTAAGGCTAATGAAAGTGAAATTAGACCAAGTCAAAAATTCAGCATGTAATAAACGTAGATCTTTTGAATATAAAATTGTTGAATTGAACCAAGTTTTAAATAAATATGAAAGATGACAACTTGGTTTTGAAAATATGCTTAAGAAACAAAGATACTCTAATGATAAATATGAACTTTGATACTCTAAAATTAATAAATCAAATTCAAGCCAAACTATCTTTGTTAAGGCTAACAATAATTTTTTTTAAAAAAAGAATCAAAGAAAGTGCAAGTAGTCATTTATCCTAAGGAGACCTAAGTTAAAAATAATTCTTATGTTTCTAAAGATAAAAATTTCTTTAAGTCTGTGTTGTAATGCAATACAAAAGATCATACTTCTAATGTTTTTTGCTATATAAGAAATTTTGATATTTCTAGTGAATTATATGTATGAGTTGAGAAATGAGCTAACCCAATGGGACCTAAAGAATATTGGATACCTAGAAAGACATTTTAATTTTATTTTGTAGGTGTTCTTGGAGACCAGGTGCTGAAATTGTAAAAATAAAATTGGTTGTTTAAGATACAATAAAATCATATGATATGGTAGATTAAAGTTTCATTTAGTTGAAGATGAATTGAAAATATTGGCATTTTCAAAGAGCATCTCATTAGTATTTACATAATCATTTTATAAGAGTATCAACATTGATATCAAATCACTGTGGAAAAAAAGAGTACTTTAACATATGATTTATCTTTTTCCTATATTACTTTACTTTGGATTTTACTATTTGATTATGTCAAAGGGGGATAAAAGATGATTGTTTTTGTTAAATTTAAGAATAGCAAAGACAAATATGAATTGTAAAATAAAGGGGGAGATATACAAGATAAGGGGAACATCAAATATCAAACAAAAACTTCCCATTAATATATTTTGTCATTATAAAAAAAGGGGATGATTGTGTAGAAGATGTTCATCATATATCTTGAATTAATTTTAATGATGACAAAAACTTATCAAAGAAGATAAAGAATAAAAGTGGGATGTCAAATGCTTATAATTGATAAGATAATCAAATGAAAGAAATGCTTATAATTGATAAGATAATCAAATGAAAGAAACAAGAAGGAGATTTCTTAACTCACCCCATGCTTTTCTTACACACCACACGAAATTCCAAAAATATCTCTTAAAATCGGAAATATATTTCTGGTGCGCACCAACACTCATATAATTCATTCGCTTCCTGAAATTCACTTAATTTTACAACAAATTTTCTCGAAAATATACTTTCGTTATAAAATCGAAAATGCACTTCCAGTTTATATGTAAATTTAATATATTCGAGTCAACCAAAATATTTCTAACAGAAAAAGTGGTAAGAACACAATGTTATGAGGTGGATGAAGAGCCAAAATAGAAAACCAGTGTGCACCATCAACTAATCGTTTCAATTCCAAAATAAAGGCTTTAGAAACTTTAACTTCATTGCTTACTTTGACCTAATCCTTTTTGGACAATGAATAAATTGTTGCGGGAAGTGACAACACTAATGGGATGAGAACCCTACACTAGAACAAGAAATCCGAGACATGTTTTGTTATTGAATATAATTAAGATATCAAGATATATGTAAAGAAGAAGAAACGGGAGGGAAAAAAGACACTACTATAAAGTTGTACTAAAATGAACAGAATTCGGAAGTGTATTTCGAATTTTAAATCGGAAATACATTTCCAGAAAAATTTTGTCGTAAAATATAGTAGAATCACATTGACCTCTTTATGTGAAGAATGTGGTGCGAACCAAAAATATATTTTCAATTTTCTGAAGAGTAATTTCGAAATTACATAAAGTGATTGTTTATGACAAAAAGAATGATGATGATTAAAAGTGCATTAAAATTCTAATTATATCACGTTGAATGTTCAAAGATATGTATTAAACTTCATCTATATTCTTCCTAAACATGTTTATTCAAATGCATGGATCCATTAATAAAAAACCATTTTTTAGCCAAATGCATGTAGGTTTTCGAATACTGTATATTAATATTCGATTATTGCTCAAACAAAAACAAAATTGACTTTACAGTATTCAAATACCATATATAATATTCGAATACTAATTTAAAAAATTAATGATGGTATTCAAATATATTTGTTTCATAATTTTAAATATTAAATTCTTCTGTACTTTCCTGCGTGCACAATTATATATAATATACAAATTACATTAGTTACTTAATTTTGATTAAAATTGATGACAAATTCAACAACATTACAATATCTATCAAATTATCACCCACACCTTCTCTTTCTAGATCATGGTTGATGATTATACATCAACTCTCCATATTTAGAGTTTCACTAATTATAATGTTTCACCTAATCACATGTCTTTATACATAGGAGATAAAATGTGCCTTCTCATCTACTAGTATAGTGGAATTCAATTCCATGTTATTGTAGGATCTAAATAAAATCTTTACCAACTAGACCAATATCTAATCTATGTGGGAGCATTGTACCAAAATTTTAATGTGAAATTGAAAAAAATGGTAGTTGGCATGACCTTGAAATTGGTACTTGTCCCAATTTTGATACTTGTTCCCACTTGACAAAGCACATGATTCTTCAATGTCAAGGACCACACACATAAAATATCAACAAACAACTTGGTTTCTCCTCAGCCACACAAATACCAAACCTACCCCACTTTATAGCTGTTTTTCACACGTAAATTCAAATCCTTATCTCCATTCTCCTTTTCCACGGTCCAGCTACCACACTGTCACATCATTCACCTCTTCACCCACCCATCAACGTTTTTCCCATTTTTTGGCTTTCTAAAAGTTAAATAATCTTGAATTTGTAGACTTGTTGTTGGATCTTTGAAAGTGTAAGGGATCAGAGAAGATGAAAATTCAGTGTGATGTTTGTGAGAAAGCTCCTGCTACTGTAATCTGTTGTGCTGATGAAGCTGCTTTGTGTGCTAAATGTGATGTTGAAGTTCATGCTGCTAACAAACTTGCTAGCAAGCATCAAAGGCTTCTCCTTCAATCTCTTTCTAATAAGCTTCCCAAATGTGATATCTGCCAAGTATGATTTTGTTTCTTTGATCATCTTGTTTTGATTTTGATTAAGTAATGAAATTTATAGGATTTAATATTAGGGTTTGAGGGAAAAATGTGATTTTTCAATTAGGGTTTATCTGATCATGTAGATTTATGAAGATATTTTAGCATGATAGTGATACTATGAATGATTTGATTGGATACATGTGTATGAAATATATGTTGAACATGGATGATTTTTGTTGAACAGGTGTATGAAATATTTGTTGAACATGGGTGATTTTTCTAACTATGTTGTTCTTGATGTAACTATAGGATAAGCCAGCTTTCATATTTTGTGTTGAAGATAGAGCACTGTTCTGTAAGGACTGTGATGAACCAATTCATGTAGCTGGTAGTCTTTCTGCGAACCACCAGCGTTTTCTCGCGACAGGTATCCGTGTCGCTTTGGGTTCTAGTTGCACTAAAGGTAATGATAAAAGCCAAAGTGAACCTTCTAATCAAGATACAAAACAAGTTCCTATTGAAGTTCCTGCACAGCAAGTACCTAGTTTTGATTCCTCTTGGGCTGTTGATGACTTATTGGAATTTACAGACTTTGATTCTTCAGACAAAGTAAGAAAACTTCATTTTGTTATTGTAGTTACTACTTGAAGTTGTATGTGATAAGAATTTGTAGTGCTTTTTTGATAGAATCTAGAACAGTTACGGTAACAATGTTCTGATGTTCACTTTACTGATTCTGCCATGTGATTCATGTCTATATGAAATTTTAAGGTCTTGAATAGATACTTAGAAGTTTGAACCATATTAGCATAGTATTTCGTGAAGGGCAACAATGGTAAGGAAATTTTTTTTTTGCCGCCTTTGTGATTTTCTATTAGTCGTTTAATTTTATCAATCCTTCTTTACCTTGTTTTAATATTAAGAACTTTTCTCCTTTCTCTCTTTTCAGAAGCAATCCATGGAATTCGGAGAGCTTGAGTGGCTATCAGACGCAGGTCTTTTCAACGAACAATTTCCTCATGAAGGTTTAGCAGCGGCTGAAGTTCCTCAACTTCCATTAACACATGCTAGCAATGTTGCCTCATACAAAGCTCCTAAATCTTATATGTCTTACAAAAAACCTAGGATTGAAGTCCACCGTGAAGACGATGATGATGAGCATTTCACTGTGCCTGATCTCGGATAAAGAACATGACCATCTATAGATGGATGAGTTTATATGCATACTTCTCTAAAGATACCAAGTACTAAAAAGTATGTTAACTAGCTGTGTGTAGTAAGTACACCACATTTTAGGCGCTTTGAATCGAATCATACTTTAAGAGTATGGATTTTTGCATGGTTTGTGATCATTGTTAATAGCCTAAAGATGCTCACACCCTCCATGCAAAATTGGATGGTTTATGTTGTGTGGTTTTTTGTCTTGAAGACCATTTTGGTATATTTGCTACAATGAGGGCAAGCGGTATGGCATCTTTATTTTGTGATTTCTAAACTTGCAAGGAAACAATCTATTATCCTGACCTGTTCTTAAGGAACACAGGGCAAAACTACAATGAATTGGAAGTTTTTTATAACACATTGTCAATAAAAAGTTTATTATTATATGAAAACCTCAAATGATTCAAGATTTAAGTTAGTTGTATTTATTATGTTGAAAAAAATGTGGTTTTCTACACCAAGTTTGTTTAGATAGTGATTCATTCTAATAGCCACCACAAGTAACTTAAAATGTTGGATTTTGGCTCTCAGTTTTTTAATCTCTCTATTTAACATCTTCAAGAGATATTTTTAGCCCATTCAACTTTGCACATGTGGCAATGTTGTGAAAATAATCAAAGAATATCTACCTCCACCTCTATATGCTGAGTTAAACCTTTGAAAAATCGAATCATTTGAATGTGCATATTCGAAAGCACCTTTCTAGTAGTTTAAGAAATGCACATTCAAAGACACATTTTTCCACGTTTTAATATTTAAACGTTGGATTTAAAATTCTAGAGGTAGTTTCGGAAATGCATATTCCAAACTACCATTGCCATATTAAAATGACGCATGATCACCCTTCCCACTATTTCATTCAATTTCTTTTCTCCTATAACTAAAATCTTCAACAAAACTTCAAACGAATATCAATTAAATTTTTGTCTCCACACCAAGTTTCAAATGTTTGAGAATAGCAAAGAGAGCATAGAAAACTGCATTTTGAGGTAAACTTTTCTCATTTTATCTCACACTCCTTGCATTGATGCTGATTTTAAGATGAAAAAACAACATCATTTTGAATATGCATATTCGAATTCCACCTACCATAATAGCACGTGCACAATGCTCTTGTTTCAAGTGTTAGCGTTCGCGCACCAATTGAAAAGTGGATGAGTTTTCCTCAAATGGATCATCTTATAGCAAGTGCATATGAGAGGGTATATAACGATTTCATGAGATATAGTTTTTTGAAAACATTTTTTCCACTTCGTAGTCCCCCACCTAAAGACTCATCCTACCACATCATGTGTATTGGGTACCTTATATCACACCATTTTGATCAGGTTTATTTGAAATTTGGGTGTCCTATTTCGACTACATTAATGGAGTAGACGACACATTCCACAAAAAGAGGCAGAAAATTGGCCAGATCACTTTTGGAAAGGATGGTGGAGTTCACCAAATTGACGGAGCTTGAGAGAGAAGCAAATAGGGAGAAATCAAACAAAGAACTGATTTTAAATTTAAGCGGAGATAATTCTTTTGGTGCATTTTAGAATATAATTGAATCATTTTTTGAATGTATTGTCGTGCACAATGTGAAATCTATAAGATTTAATACATATATAATATATCTATATATCATTTTATCGATGTTTATTGTTACGGATTTTATTTTACCTCTATGTGTCTACTGATTCTTCCTGCCATAACATTAAAATATCGCATCTGCATAATTCAGAAATACACTTCTGAAGAAATCATGTATTTAAAAAAACACACTAGGGCTTATTTCGCATGTGCACATCTGAATTAACCCGTTATTAGAAAATAACATATAGGTGGTTTCAGATGTGCATACGCGAAATAAGCTCTGATGTGTTTTAAAAAAAATACACGGTTTCTTCTAGTGTGTATTTCTGAATTATGCAGATGCAGTAGATAAGATTTTTGGGTCTACATTGCTCCACAAAGACTATAAATAGGGTCTCTAAACCATTTCATCAAAATCACAAACCACAACCAAAAATGACTCAAAATATCCTCACCTTGCTTTTGTCTACTTCATTGGTGCAAAGTCGTCGTTTCAATTCAGGTTCTCGTAGGACACACTGTTCACCGAGCTTATTACCATATTGAATTCACTCTTGCAATATCCAAAGAATCAAAAGGTGGCCAAGCTTGAGTTTCATTCACCTTCACTTGACACTGAAGGAAACATAAAGTCCAAACCGTTTGAGCTCAAGAACGATGACGATTTAGAGGTTATGTGGGATACTTTTCAATGATAGTCTTCTAAGGGTCCGATTGAGGTGGATGTGAAGCTTCAAAGATCGGGGGAAGATGTTATCAAAATATTGCAACGTTCTCAAGTATCTGTTTATAACAATATGTAAATTTAAATTTTTGTAGAACTATATGTATAATTTCGATGAATTATGTTGAATCTATGTTATGAATCATGTTGATGCAGGTGACTTCGGATATTCATATGCGAAGTCAATTTAATAAAAAATGAATTGTGGTGACTTCAGATATGCAAATGTGAACGAACATATTCTTGACAAAATAAGGGGAGTTTAAATATGCACATCTGAAGTCTGGGGGTATTTTGGGATTTTCTTTCGGGATCTCAAGAAGACATAAAGGTTGGAAAAGAAATTCCCAAATTATTATAAATCATTTATATTTTTTCTTCTCATCAGAATTGATACCCTATGCATCACATCTTAACAATAAATGGAGGATTTAACTTGAAACCCCCACACTTATATTTGACATTCCCCCACTTGCATGTTTTTACCATTTAATTTAAAACTAAGTGCATGGGCTCAAGTGGTAAACGAGTTCCTGCTAAGGAACGATGGTTCGGGGAATACCGAGTTTGATTTCTGGTGGGAACATTCCTTGGTCAGTGCCATGACCTCTCAGCACGAGCTCTGAACTACTAGGGTCCCTTTCCCATAGGAACCAGAGTGCAAAAGCAAAAAAAAGTTACTAATTTAATAAAAGTGTGGTTTACCGAAAATTTCAAAAAATTATCGTATTAGGGTTTAGGTTTTATCGGAAATTTCAAAATATATCAGAAATTTATCAGATTTTTCAAAATATCTAGTAGCTCATTTTTGAAGAAAAAAATTTTGTTCTACAAAAATTTTTGAAATTTCAAGTAGTACTAAATAATTTTTTTCCCGGAAATTCCATTCTTGCCACCCCAAAATGGGCAATTTGAAATTAAAAAATTTGGAGGGGGGTTTCCATGTTTAATTTGTGGGGTGTCAGGTTAAATCCTCCAATAAATAGGAGATAACCATATTTATAATTGTCAGATAAGTCTAAAAAACAGGCAGTACCAAAATGTATTTTATTTTCTTTTATCTCTTGAGATTTTAAGATATCTCACAACAATTCTCCAGATTGATTTAAAATCGATGGTGATGTCAATTTAACCACCAACCATCTTGTTAATCTCTCCAAAGCTTGAATCATTCTTTAATAAATTTGATCAAGTCTAAGTAATATTTAAAAATTAATGTCGATAATTATTTGGTCAATATATTCGATGGATTTTCTTCCAAGGACACTTTTTGAACCTAAATCGTTGTTGAATTTATCATGTTCTTTATAAAGTATAAATGAATGTCACTGATTTCCGTTCTCACATTGATAAACTTGATTATTGACCAAGTGAATGAATCTTTCACTATTCTAATTTATCTTCACACGTTCTTGAGTAATTTCATAACTCCCCAATCATGTTTTGTCATATGTCTTCCTTAATCCTTTTAACTATGGAAATATATTCGGTATGAGTAGTAGCTAACATATGATCAATGATTGTTAATATTGTTTTGAAAATGAGACTCCACACAAAAGAGGGGGGAGCGGGGGAGGGGTGAATAGTGGGGGTTTGAAAATGGTAGTTTAAAAATTCATTATTATCATTTTAGAGTTTTAAAATGTTGGATGAGAATATGAATTAATAATGGTCTAGAAGGGGAAGGGGGTTTGAATATACCTCCTACATTAAAATCAAAGTTTGTTACATTTTTTTTATCAGAGTTTCAAAATTAAAATATTTTGTGTGAGAAGCAAGATTTGTGTAAAAGAGATTATATTTATTGAGCATAACCTATGATAGTTTACTCAAACAATTTATAATACAACCAAGATAAACTATGCTAGTTTACTTACCCCAAACTTTACAAGTCAATAGTATTGCATAATTTTTTAATTTCATTGGAAGTGTTATTGAATAACTTTCAATATAATTAAGATTATACTATCAAAGTCTTCACGCTTAATCCACACTAAACATAAAATGAACTGTCGATTCTAACAAAATCTACTACTTACAAAATAAATCACTATTTACCATAAGATAAATTCTATCAACATGCGATTCTAGAAAACATTAAAAAAAAAACTAATCATACGATCAACAACAAAACTAAATGTGTGTGTGTGTGAGAGAGAGAATAGTGTACACCATAATTTATAGTGGTTTGGCATATTTGTCCTCGCTTTGTGCTTATTCCACTCTCCAATGATTTCCCATTAATTTTTTTTGTCTTCCAATATAATTGGTAATAATTTTACACGAGTTTGTACAATCACTATTCCAAAAATAAACATTGAAAAGATAAATTCCTTCGTTCTAGATCTTGGCTTGTACACAACTTCACAAACTAAACTTTATGCAAAATATTTACTTGAATAGCTTCTTCAACTCTCCATCTCCAACAACTTGCTAATAAGTCTATGTCTGCAGCAATTTCCACACAATTTCGTCAATATCTTGAGCAGTGTACTATTTAAAGATTGAATATAACCCATACCCTATTTCAAGAATTCCACACAGTATAACCAAGGTCAACCCAAAAAGAAGAACTTCTTTCTTTTTCACTAGAATTGTCACAACCAGACACAACACCACACAATCTTACAAGCCTATGAAGTCTGAACAAGTTCTTAAAGAAACCTTAAATTCATAACACATCTCTTCGATCAATTATGAATCTTCCAAAATGATATTTAGATATGTGTAACAATGAAAAGAATGAGATAAAATATGAAAGAAATCATTTGCAAGTGTTCACTAAAAATTCAAACTTTTTTGACAAAAGAAAGAATAGTTGGTTTGTGAGTTTTCAAATCATCAATGTAAGAATATGTTTTCTAACCTTATAATATTTTGAGATACAAAAATGATTTATAAGTGTTGGATATGAAGCACGAAAAATAGTGAAAAATATCATGTTTGATTCTAGTCAATAGCATTTGGTGACTTGATCCAAGTAGCCAAGTGATACAAAACAAGATTTGAGTTAAAGATAAAGACCATTTTTATGTGATTTGAATCAAGAGTAAAGAATTATTCAACTCATACATGGATATGATTCGATTCATGGTTTGATCATGATTCGACTTAAACTTGGCAGAGGCTGAAGAAAGATTTGTGATTCGACTCATATACAAATTGTGTTTCGACTCACAAAGTGCATAATTCAAATCAAGAGCAAGTTATGATTCACTCAAGAAGACCTAATCAGATCCCTGAGATTTGATCTTGAGAGTATCCAGTAATTCCTAAGAGATTTTAGTAGTTTAAAATCTTAAAACCATTTATACAAGGAAACGTGAATTTTCAGGTTGACTTTCAGCCAA
Source organism: Vicia sativa (assembly GCA_021764765.1). Classification (NCBI taxonomy): domain Eukaryota; kingdom Viridiplantae; phylum Streptophyta; class Magnoliopsida; order Fabales; family Fabaceae; genus Vicia; species Vicia sativa. Next base: position 202,416,179 of record CM038793.1, read on the forward strand.
ACAACAAACAACGAAGATAAAGAGTTGGTCTTTCTTCCAAGCAGAACTTAAAGCGGTTTGTCCCCAAGTTAAATCTAGATTTTCTACGGACTTATCTAGAATCAAATGTGGATTCTTAACTGACTTTCCTTGAAACTAAATTGGGGATTTAAATAGGCTAACCACAAACTGAATTGAGATTTTACACCAGAACTATCATGAACCTATCCGAGACTGTAGATAAGTTGACCACAAAGCAAATTGATATTTTATATCAGGATGATCTTGAACCATAGTAAGATTTTACACGGGCTTAACTTAAGAATTAAACCAACGACTTACAAAATCCCCAAACAAATCTTTTAACGCTTTCGCTTTAAACCCAAACAAATAATCCCTTAAGGAAAAATTATTCAACCAAGAAAAACACTCCTTGGTGAATTTACAATAACATCCTTTTCCAAAATACAAATGACATCACTTAAACATAATGACTTTCTCTAAGCGCTATGGCTAAAAAAAAATTACAGAGAGTAAATAAATACTTTTATGGAGTGGGTGAGGAGTGAGATAGAGAACTCGTGATTTCTGGAAGTGAAAAACGTGAAGGGAGAAGCCTCTACTTATAGGCAAGAGGTTGACACAAAAAAGTAAATATCAATGGGCCAAAATAAATGAGCCAATTGATTGGGAACTTAGGTCAATCGATTGGGAGCTCTAAGTAATCGCCAAAGGCTCAAAATGGAAAGAATAGATACAAATACATTAATCTTCATCAAGACTCATTTACAATCTCTTATGGACATCCTTTCGCTATCCTAATCAATTCAGTATATATTTAAATTGATTTGACAATTCAAAAACTTGTCCAAAATTATTCTGACAGTTCCTGATTCAACTAACCCGACTTCAAAACATTTTTGGGATGTTTTCTTTTATAAAAGACTTTAAAAAATTATGTGTGTGTGTGCGTGTAACACCCCAGTATTTTGATTATTAAATAATTCGAATTTTTAATTATTTATTTAATTAGAAATTTAATTATTGGTATTTTTAGGATTATTGGAATTAATTAGATGAAATGAGAAGGTTGATTTTGGTGTAAAAAGTAGAGGAGGGGGTGTAAGGAGTAAAAGACTCTAACCATATTTTATTATTATTATCATTATAGAATAATAAGGAAGAAGAAGAGAATAGACAACCATTTGGGGAAGACTGGTCATACGTGAAAGTGAGAAGAGGCAGAAGGAAGAGAAGAACCAAAGAGTTCAAGAATTCAAAGAATTGCTAAGGTAAAGGGTGATTTCTCCTAATTATTGTGCCTTATGAATTTTGGGAATAATAGGATGGATTGGTTAGATTAGAAATCCCAATTTAGGATTTTCTAGGTTTATGGAATTGTCCCTAATGTTGTCTAATTGCATGGAATTGAACCAATCATATGTTATAAGATTATTAGGTATGGTTGAATTCTGTTATTTGGTATTATGTTGTTGTTCATTAGATGATTCTGGTGTTATTTGGTGTTGTGGTTCGTAATGGAATGCTAGAATTGAGTTGGAATTAAGCATGATGTCAAAAATATCTAAGTTTTCTGCTACAGACGTCGTAGGAATCGATTCCTGTGTGGGAGGAACCGGTTTCCCGGTATAATTTCCAGGGAGGAGGAAATTATGTGTCTAAGGAACCGGTTACTCCTGATGAGGAACCGGTTACTCCTGAGGAGGAACCAGGTTCCCAGTGTAAATTTTCAAAGAAAACTATTTTTAAAACGCAGGAACCGGTTACCTCCTGGGAGGAACCGAGTTCTTGGTACATTTTCCAGGGGGATGATTTTCTGTGAGTCTTAGGAACCGGTTCCCTGGTGGGAGGAACCGGGTTCCCAGTACAAAATCCAGGAGCGTGTTTTCACTGAGAGTGTGGGAACCGGGTTCTCCCAGGGAGGAACCGGTTACCACTATAACATTTTTGAAAATACCAAACTTTGAAAAATCATATCTTTCAAACCGTAAGTCCGTTTTAATCGCCGTTTTGAACAGTATTATTTAAATTAAATAATCTAATTTATGAAATGAAGAAAATAATAATTAATTGGTTTTATGTTGGGAAGTGTTGGTTTTTCTGAATTATGGTTAATTGTACTCAGTGTGATTGGTGGATGAAACTAGTATATGATTGTACTGATGAGTTGAATGTAGATTGATGCTTGCATGCTATCTTTCTGGTGTTTATTCATGATGTGTTGATATCATGTGTTGCTGTTGATGTTGTTTATTCATGACATATTGTTGATATCATGTGTTGTTGATGATGTTGCATGTTGTTGATGTGCATGCATATACATTTGGTGGTAGCTAATTTCATTGTGTGGAATTAGTGAGTTCACCAATATCCGTTGTCAAGTTGGAATGGGCAGTGAGGTTTTATTTATGTCCAAGTTGGAATGGAATAGATGTTAATGCTATGTCCGAGTTGGAATGGAACAGTATGTGAATTTAGTTCACTGTCGGTACCACATGCATAGAGTCTTGCATCATATTTTGTATGGATTATAACATGATAGGATGGTTTCCAGTGTTATAATCTTGTTCTTGTGTATGATGTATGCTATGACTTGGATTGTGAAATAAATTTGATTATGCTGAATAGGGTGGACTAATAACTTGTGAAATTCTGTTATTTTGATGAATTTATAATGCATTTTACTTATGATGAAGTCTCACCGTTACTTTGATGATTTCAGATTTGAGGCTATAGCGGCTTAGGAGTTGGTGATGATGGCTCGTAGAGCTATGCTTTTATGTTATTCGCGTGTCAGTGTCATGCTCTAGTCTTGTAACACTGGGGAACGTTCGATTTAGAGTTATGAATTAACTTTGTAGATTTATTTAGATTTAAACTCTGAATCTATTATATAATTACGTTTCCCAGTGTTTAAAACCAGAGCATGACACCGACACATAATAAGTAAATGCACGGCTCAATGAGCCATCCTCACCAGCTCCTAAGCCGCTAAACTTCAATCTGAAATCATCAAAGTAAGGGTGAGACTTCATCATAATTAAGATGCATTATAAATTCATCAAGCAACAGAAATTCATAAGTTATCAGTCCACCCTCTTCAGCATAATTAGATTCATATCACAATTTAAGTCATAACATACATCATACACAACAACAAGATTATAACACTGGAATCCATCCTAACATTTCATAATCCATAAAAGATGTGTAACACAGTGGGAGAACTGACTTGTTTCTTTTGCGTTTTATCGCAAATGTTGCGGATAGCAACAGTCGCCACCGACTTTTCTTTTATCCAATTAAGGGAAGGTGAAAAGAACAGGAAAAGACCTTCGTTAGATTCTGAGTAAGGGAGTTGCTTATGAAAAGGGAAGGTATTAACACTCTCTCCATCTGTGGTTGTGTACGGGCTCTTAATTGCTTTAGCTCACTTTATAAATTTCTTTTGTGTGTGTGTGTTTGAAAAGATTTTTGAAAAGGCATTTAGCTTTGACTTCGTAATGATTCTCGTTGGAATGTATACGAAGTGTTTGGAAATGTTTTGTTTTGGAAAGTGTGAGGTGTGAAAAGTGTTTTGATAGAGCACGCAAAAGAGACTTATTTTATCTACTCAGAATGGTCGTTTCCGTGTTATTTTGCTTTCCTTTAGAACAGCGTTATCCATACCATTAGTTGGTAGGTAACCCTCTTCGTTGGATGTAAAAGGGACATTCGAAGGGACATCGGATGGTCATAGAAGGCAACTTGTAGGAGTATCCTAGCACATTCGTAGGGACGATCATCACTTTTCGTAGGCAACAATCGAGGGACGAGATGTATTCGTAGGCAACATCGAGGGACTATGATCTTTTAAGTCGAAGGGACTGTGATGATATTTCGTAGGCAACCGTGCTAAGATACCCCCACGTTTGAGGGACTTGACCATTTATAAGGCAACAATAGAGAATACCCTAGGGGGTGCATGTGTGAGAATAGTGTATTGTTTTTAGATATTTTATCTTATGATTAGAATTGATCTACGTTGTTTTTTATCTTGCCATACACGCCTAATTACTAGCAGTTAATAGGTGCAGAAAATAAATTGCAGAAATATAAAGGGTTATACGCTATTACATGGCTTTGGGGAAGATACATAATAGGAGATGCGGAAAGTAAAGTGCGGAATGTAAAATCCTACGCTATTACATGATAAAAAATTTGTAACCTATACATCCTTTCTAGAATTTAAATGCAAGAAAATAAATAGCAGAAAAGAAAACTAGTCCTAATATTTTTTGGTTTTTGAAATTAGAGTTTATGTGAAAATGTCCTAGTTCTAATTGATTTTAATTAATTAATTAAAAAAAGAATTATTAGTGAACTCTAACCTAAATTAATTAATTAAATTAGATAAAAGAAAATATTAGTGGAAGTTATCTAATTAACCATAAATTAATTAACCTAATTTACTAATTAAATTAATTAATTACTTAAAAAAAGAAAATAAGCAAAAATATGGAAAAGCACAAAATAAAACAAAAAGGAGCTTCTGGCAGAAGTTATCCCAGAAGCTGGAGCTTCTGGAGGTTTTGTTGCTGGAGGCACCCAGAAGCTAGGGCTTCTAGGGTTTCGTTGCTGAAGGAACCTAGAAGCTGGAGCTTCTAGGGTTTCGTTGTCGGAAGGGTCGAAGCTAGAGCTTGAGACTCGATCGCCGTGTCGGAGCCGGGACTTCACATCTGGGGTCATCCAAAAGCTAGAGCTTCTGGAGTGTTTTGCACTGGTGAGGCCCAGAAGTTGGTACTTTTGATGCTGAGGATGCCCAGAAGTTGGCACTTCTGGCGCGGGAGAGGATAGAGAAGCTGGAGCTTCTGGGGCGTGACTTCTGGAAACCTGCAAGAAATAAATAAAAGGAAAAAGGTGGGGTTTGAACCCATGACCTGATAAGGAGAATGACATAGTGCGCGCAAGGTGAATCGTTGGGGCGGTGATACATCCATCCATTCTTCTGGAACCATAAATAGATAAGGGCTATAAGCTTCTGAGTAAGAAGCAATAGAACGGTGCTCTGGTCATTTTCTCTGATTGGTGTCAATCATCAAAAACCTGTAAAATGCATCAATTTATGAAAAATAAAAGCCCAGATTGACTAAATAGGACCCTACGATTATGATGGTAAGGTTTTTTGTCCTGAAACAGCCTGTATCATGGAATACGAATCTTCACTAAGTTCATGCCCTAACAATGGCATCTAGTGATTTATACGTGAAAACTCGTGGAGGATGGATTAAACTTGTTCTAAAAGACTTCATGAACATATTAGCATGGTTAAATATCATGTAAACAGAATAAAATGCAAAATTCAATTTCAACAAAGTATGAAAACGGATGCTTATGAATGGCACGATTTAGCATGTTTTGGCCATGGATAATGATCCATTCTTACCCTACTATACCTCAGGAACAAGAATCAATGCTTAGAAGCACTTGAAATCGGCTAGAAGTTAGAATACGATTTGGCCAACTTTGAGAAAAATTTGAGAATTTTTAGGGTTTGTGAGAAGCTTGGCTGCACGTGTAAGGGTTGTGTAAAAGGTCTTCTTGTCTTGTAAGAATGCTAGGTATTTATAGAAGAGTGGAATTAGGTCAAGGCATTAAGAGAAAATATTCTCCTTAAATGGAGAATATTTGATTTGAAAAATGGAACAAAATCTTTCCAATCTTGATCAATCTCTTCCTCAATCTTCTTGCACAAAATTGACAGCTTGTAGTGAGCTATCTTGGACCCCAAGCCATGCAAGTATCCAACCCAACTTGCCTTATCTTTTATTTTTGCATTTTATTTAATTAAATTTGAATTTAAGCTATTTTAATTCAAAAATTAATAAATAAAAAGGTAGAGGGCATGGCATGCAACATAGTGGTCATGGATAATCTCATGATCAAGTTTAAATCATAAAATCTTAGGCCCATAATTTTGGCTTTTGCAAGGTGTTTTTCTTCATGCACCTCCTCAAAAACACTTAACTTGCACAATTTGTATCTTGCTCAATTTTCAACATTTTTGGGTGTTCTTGGACTTTTTAGAAAGCTCAAGATGTCTTTATAAACAACATTTTTGGTTTCATCTTCATTGGAGTTTCCATGTTCATGGATACTTCTTTGCAAAAAGATGACTTTTGTTGACTTTTATAGAAGGACCTGTAATGTCTTGGCCCATATCTTTCAAATGAAGCATTTTCTGCCCAGGCTTGTGAGGAATGAAGTTGTAGAGAATTGAATTCTCTTCAAAATGAGTTGTGATGGAGAAATTTTTGATGAAGTATGTGAAAGTTATGCTTGGTCAAAGTTCTGTTGACTTTTGTCTAGAGAAGCCCTAATTTGGAAACTTTGACTTTTGATCAGATCTTGACTTTTCTTGATGAATCATGATCAACCCTTGATCAAATGATGAATATCACTTCAAAATATTGATGTTGACCAAAAATTATGAAGTTTGACTGTATATTGACCATAGTTGACTTTTTGTCCAATACAGTTGATCTTCAGCTATCTGAGCAATTGGATGAGCAAATTTGACTTGTAAGGCTTGGTGTAATACGGGGAACTGACTTTGAGATTTTTGTATCGCAAATGTTGCGGATAGCAAGAGTCGCCACCGACTTTTCTTTTATCCAATTAAGGGAAGGTGAAAAGAACAGGAAAAGACATTCGTTAGATTCTGAGTAAGGGAGAAGGTTATGAAAAGGGAAGGTATTAGCACTCCTTTCCATCCGTAGTTATCTACGGGCTCTTAGTTGCTCTTAGATCACTTTAAAATTGTGCTTTCTATGTGTTTGATAAAAATGTTTTGAAAAGGCATTTCGCTTTGACTTTGAAATGATTCACGCTAGAATGTATACAAAGTGTTTGGAAATGTTTCGTTTTGAAAAGAGTTTGAACTTTGACAAAAGTGTGAGGTGTGAAAAGTATTTTGATAGAGCAAGCAACTAAAAGTCTTATTACCTACTCAGAATGGTCGTTTTTGTGTTATTTTACGTTCCTTTAGAATAGTGCTATCCATACCATTAGTTGGTAGGTAACCCTATTCGTTGGATGTAAAAGGACATTCGAAGGGACATCGGATGGTCATAGAAGGCAACTTGTAGGAAGTACCCTAGCACATTCGAAGGGACTATCATCACTTTTCGTAGGCGACATCGTGGGTCTATGATCTTTGTATCGAAGGGACTATGATGATTTGTTTTGAAGGCAACAATGCTAGGATACCTCTACGTTCGAGGGACTTGACCATTTATTCGGAAGGCAACGAGGGAGAAATACCTTAAGGGGTGCATGTGTGAAAGAGTGTGTTAAATTCCTATATTTTATCTTGTGAATTAGAAGTGATCTATGCCCATTTTTATCTTGCCATACACGCCTAATTATTAGCAGTTTATAGGGTGCAGAAAGTAAATTGCGGAAAGTAAAGTGCGGAAACTAAAAGTCCTACGCTATTACATGGCTTTGGGGCAATTACATAATATAGGAGTGCGGAAAGTAAAGGCGGAAATGTAAAGGTGTGGAAAGTAAATCCTACACTATTATATAATAAAAATTTGCGACCTATACATCTTTTCTAGAATTTGTAAATGCGAGATAATCATAAATAATCAGAATAAAGTTAGTAAAATGTTTTGGAAATTAGTAGAAAAATGTTTTTTAGGTTAGTAACCTTAATTAAAAGAAAGAAAAAATATTTTTGTATTTTTTGACATTGATTTTAATGTAAAAATCCTAAATCTATGTTAATTAGCATTTAATTAGAAAAATAATTGAAAATGCAAATAAAAATAAATGTTTTGTGTCAAAAATTAAAATAAAGGTTTTTGAAACCTAAATCTAAAATTAAAACATTTTTTAGGATTTTAGAAAATAGTCAAATTAATTTATGAAAATGAATTAAAATAAGAAAAGAGAAATTAAAAAAGGTTAGAAAAATTGAAGGAGAAAAGTGGTAAAAAAAAATAGGATTTGGTCCCTGGAAATGTTGAAAGGCAGTGGTGGTGTTCCGTTTAGAACAGCAGGTCAAAAGTTTTGAATCTGGATCGATGCCGAAATGAATTATGAACCTGAAACAAAGTATCGACACAAAAAAAAACACTAGCTTAAAGATGAATCAAAATTAAATCAATGATAATGAAGAAATATTGTCACGGGTCGAAACCCAAGGTTGAGTTGTTGTCGTTGACAAACTGTACGAAATAGATTTCATTCAGATTTTTGATATGTTAATTGTTTGTAGTTTGTTTAGAAAAAAGTGATGTTGTTAATGGTGAAAGATGATTTTGTTAGAAAAAACTTCACTAATACAAATTAGAAAAAATGCATGTAGAAATATATTAGTAAATTGTTAGTAAGGTTTTTAATATGCAAGATATAAATAAAAAAGTTAGTATTTCTAATGGTAGATATGGACCGTAAAAAAAGAGTGGTTCGATTAAAATGATTAATAAAAATGGCTTGAAAGTGTGAAACCGTGAGAATTGTTATACGAAAATAAAATGTAAAAAAAAACAATCAACCATCAAATAAACATCATGTGGTTAGGACAACAAACGAGTTAAAATAAAAGGAATGCCTCATATGAAAATCATCGGCCAAAAACTAGAAACAATTTGAAAAGAAACTTTGAAAAGAGATTGAAAAAAAATATGTGTGAGGAATTGTGGAAATTTGTGGGTGATTGTTTGTAGAAAGAAAAGAAAATGTTAGTGTAGGAAATATGCAATGAAAAATATATCGTGTCTTTTTTTTGTATCAAAATTGGCCTCTATTTATAACAAAATATTAGGTTAAACAAATAGAGAAAAAATTAAATATTGATCAATGACTCAAAAAATATCATTTAATTGTGATTTGTAATTTAACCAATTAATCAATACTTTCCTAATTTCTTTTTACTTGCTCCCCAAGATTTGAAAACATGCCAAAATAAGAACAAATTGATTTTAAAATCTTCCTTTTTTATTTTGGTCTAAAAATGCATAAAATGATTAAAAAAAAGTAAAAAAAAATAACATTCTTGATAAATACATAAATAATAAAATTCGAAAATTAGTATTTAAATAATAAAAATATGATTTTATGATTTTTTTGAAAATAGATTTTAAAAGGAAAAAAAAGTTAGTAACAAATAACAAAAAAAATGTTAAAAGTGCAACATGTGAGATTCGAACCCATGACCTCATATTTATAAAGCTTACCTCCTTACCAATTGTGATATCTTACTTATTCAAAATAAAAATGCCACTGAAAGTATATGGAGAAGCGCAAGTATTTGTCATATTTAAAAATACAAATAATTTGAAATAAATTATTATATTTTTAAATAGACCTTGAGAACGAATATTTATAAAAATCCCCGGATTATTAGTGTAATAAACCAAAAGAAATTTAAAACAAAGTTTAAAAATAATTTTGACCGTAGTACCGAGAGGGCAAATTTTGGGGTATAACACATGGAACTTGACATAGTGATTCCTTGGGACATAGGATGGGGTATGATGACCACTTGAAGCATTAGAAGTCCATCTTGACTTGAGAATGGCAAAACCCTAGCTTGGATTGATTGTTTAGGAGAGAGTTTGTCTGGTCAACCCTTGTGAAATCCTTAAGAACTGAGATGTAAATTGTCTTGAGAAGTAGGAGGGAAAATTTTGGGGTATAACAAGATGCAATGTAAGACTCTATGCATGTGGTACCGACAGTGAACTAAATTCACATATTATTCCATTTCAACTCGGACACAGCATTAACATTTATTCCATTCCAACTCGGACATAGATAAAACCTCACCGCCCATTCCAACTCGGCAACGGATGTTGGTCAACTCACTAATTCCACACAATGGGAATTAGTTACCACCAATGTATATGCATGCACATTCAACAGCATGCAACATCAACAACAACACATGATATCAACAACGACATACCATGAATAAACAACATCGACAACAATGCATGATATCAACACAATCATGAATAAACAACAGGAAGACAACATACAAGCATCAATCCACATTCAACTTGTCAGAACAATCATATACCATTTCATCCACCATTCATATTGAATACCATTATCCACAATTCGGGAAAAACGACTCTTTCCAAGATAAAAATCTGTTAATTATTATTTTCTTCATTTCATAAAATAGATTATTTGATTTAAAGAACACTGCTCAAAACGTCACTTAAAACGGATTTACGGTTTAGAAAATATGATTTTTCAAAATTTAATCATTTTTCAAAATACTACAGTGGTAACTGGTTCCTCCTAGGGAGAACCCGGCTCCCACACTTTCAGTGAAAACGCCCTCTGGATTTTGTACTGGGAATCCGGTTCCTCCCCAGGAGTAACTGGTTCCCAACATTTATAAAAATGCAACTCCCTAGAAAATGTACCAGGAACTCGGTTCCTCCCAGGAGGTAACCGGTTCCTGCATAAAAATCAATTCTATTTGCAAAATTTTCACTAGGAACCCGGCTCCTCCCCAGGAGTAACCGGTTCCTCAGACACAGTATTTCCCTTCTCTGGAATTTACACCAGGAACATGGTTCCTCCCACACAGGAACCGGTTCCTGCGACCTGCAGTAGCAAAAACTCAGTTTTGACAGCATTTCACCATTCCAATCCCATCCAATTCATACCCACACAAATCCAATTCACAACAACGTCAAAATAAGTTATAACTCATGATTCCAATGATCTTGTAACATACCATAACATCATACAATCTCCTCATAATTCCAAATTGAATTAAAGCATAAAATTCTGGAAATTGGGGTTTGAATTTCATAAACCTAACAATCCTTGATCATGCATAAATTCCCCAGTCGAGATGTAAGACCGGAAGGGGGTTTGCAGACATTCGGGATGGATCTCGGACTGAGATGTGAGACCCTTATCCGGCATGATTCCCGGAATTGCGATAGAAGAACGGGTCAGCCCCAGGAAGGATCCTATAGTCGGTAACCGGTGAGCTCCTCGGTGAAACCCCGAGGTCGGATCGCTTCCGCTACTTATGGATTCGACGTACGAATCATTAAGTAGCGGTTTCAAGTATTAATGAACGGTTACATCATTATGATCATTAGTGATGGCTATACTATAAAAGAGACCTTAGGGCCATGGAAAAAGATCATTCTCTCATTACCTCTCTTAGCCACACGCTCAAGAGGGGTCATCTACTTTATCTCTAAAGGGCTCCCAACTGCGGGGTAAGCTAGACCCATAGCTTGGAGGCCATTCATCCTTGTATGAGCCTCCGAATCCCTTAAGATCTTACATGAGGTTTTTCCTGCAAGAACATTGGCGCCCACCGTGGGGCCCGGTAAAACTCTCCCGCGCCACACAAAAACAATCAACTCCTTTTGTGATTTACCTCTAATATGTGGGTACTGTTATCTGCGTGGGGGGTAAATTTCCTCAACAGCCTATGCAAATGGCAAGGTATAGACAACGGTGGTAAAATGAAAGAGTCACGGCCAATCCTGCCCGACGTACATTGGTACATGTGTCAGCTATCCACGACGCCATCATTCCATATCCGGTAGCCACATGTGCTAAGCAACCACACTGTTGTCTATCACTATATGTTGCAAAAACACCAACGCCCTGATACTATTGGTTTTTATTAAAAACGAAGGGCCATTTTGTGAATGGCAATCGGAAAATGGATCAAAATAAGGCGGAAACATTCCTCGTGCTGCAGGATGAAGGGAACACATTGTGTGATGCATGTGGCAGGTTTCGATCTAGCTCAGAAACCCATTGAAGGTACATGCTCTATCATCATCTAAGCGGGTCTATTACGATATACGATCGATTCGAGGAAGATGGTTGAAGATCCAGGTTTCCGGATCTGAGAAGACCTCCAATCTCGTTTCGTAGAAGGTTTGTGCTCTACTGTCCGTTCAAAGGTGATCGGGAAGGAAAGGTCCCGTTAACGTTATCACGGAGTCTCCACGTCGATGAGCAATTCGGCCTTACATCGTCAATACCAACAGATAAGTGATTCCTCATAAATGTTTATTCGGTTTATTGTCATTCAATACTTGACACAACGGAGGACTCGATTCCTCTTAAATTAGTTTGAAAGCTCAATTCGTTACGATGTCGTTATAATTTGTCACAGCGGTTATGAATTAACGCTCAGAGTGATAATTGCTTGTTGGTTGCTTAATGTGGAAGGCGAATAGCAGGTTGGAGGGAAATATCAGCAATCAGAGATGCTCTCAATTATAGGGAAGCTGACAATTATAGATGATTCTGACGATTCATTGAGACATGACGTTATCAGCACCAACTTTAGAGTTGAACAGCTATGTCAAGCCAGAACCTGAGTGAATGACATCTCGTGAGAGAGGGGTTCAATACAACAGGAATTCCTCCATGAACAAATAGGAGTGCAACGCGCGATACGTCGACTCCATCATTAAAAGATAAGTAACGCACATCAGGTTTAAGAGCCTAGCATTAATGAGTTGGCAACTGTTATGTGATTATGCCTTTATTACTAATTATTGCTTTCATTGGCAATTATGAATCCAAAATTCATCTGACTTGACTATGTGTTGCACTTTATTTGATTGAATTGTGTTGCCTCTTTGAGTCAGTTGGTTGTTAACTGGATTCTGCAAGTCTAGTACGAGCTCGAGGAACAGGTGGAGGTTGCTGCCTCCTTAACAGTTGTCGAGGGCTTCGTTTAGTACCAATATCATCAATATGGAGGAACACCCAAGAGAACTCATAGTCACCTTGACATCAGCACCAAAAGATAAGTTACTCCCGTATATTTCGTTAACTGTCTGCAAGACAAATACTTAATTACAAGAGTGTATTGGCTGTTCTACTATTCAATAGCTTATGCATGTTACTGTGTTGGTATTCATTAGCTACACACGATTAGTAAGGTTATGTGAATTGCAAGTTAAACAGTTAGGTCATGAAATATTAGTGGTGTTAGCATGCTTGTGTTCAAGCCTACACAGAAAGACGTAGTAACTCATGAATGTTAAAACAGCACGGCAAGCATTGCTTTTGATAACCAGTGGCTACCACTACCATATCATTGGTCTACTGAGTAATGTTAGAGACTGTTGGAGCACGGAGTACGCGGTTTGCTTCAATGCATCGGTTAAAATCCATTTATTGCTATAAATAGCCATGTGAAACTGCCAAATATACACCGGTTATGATATTCGCTTCATGGAAGCACTTATGCGTGAAATATCAATTAGGATGCAAGATTTTCATGTGTTCTTACACTGGTGGATAAATCACTTTTTATTAGAGGGTGTTCATATTTACTGGTATAATAAACGTGTAGGGAAAGAATTCACATGGTTTAGTAAGTTAGCTTTAAAACATGCTGATTTGATTATGCTAATTCAAAGGGTGCTATTATGGACCAGAAGAATATTTTATTCCCCATAAACATGCTTATTGTTAATTAGAATTAAAAAATATAGTTAAAAGTGAAGCCATGAATAAATTATCATGTGATATATACTTAGATATCATTCTAATCATGTGATTGGAGTACGATGCTATTAGACTTGCATCATAGAAGTAACTTACGGTTCAATATGCAGAGATAAAGTTAAAGGCTATTCAATGAGAAGTCAAATACAAAGGCTCTGTTAGACGGTTACGACATGAAATATTAAGTTGTTTCCGTTTTGTTTATTGAGTTAATGGTGATTATTGCCTCCGTAATCAAAGCTGCTGATGATACGGAATATGGCGTCAACAACAGGGTGAAAATAGAGATGCTCAACTGATTAACCGGGGTATATGTTTCATTCACAAACAAAGTCAACAAGGATTACTGGTCACCAGTATCTCGCTAAAAGACGTCAATAACTGTCATGGGAAGATAAGTAAAAACTGACTACATTAAATTGACTTATTCTCGCTATATTGACGGATTTCCCACCTTTGTTATATGGTTATGTAATTGACTATAATGCTTTGTTTGTAACTGTTAGTGTTTTTAAGTTGGCATTATGTTTGGTAAAACTAGGCTTTAGCAATGTCATGATGGATGTCATGACATTCAGAGATTGAAGATAAATCCTACCTGCTAAGGATGTTAAAAGACATTTCAGCGGAAGATAAAGTTGGAAATTTGAAAACAGATGATATCATAACATATGTTATGACATTCGTGACATTCGCTCGCAGAATCTGCTTGTTCTGATTTTTCGAAGTTTGTTGAGTGCTAAATATTGTTTTTCATTATTAGAAAGCATGCTCACGTGGTGCTAGGTTAAACTTAATTAGACCTAAATTGGTTGTTGAAAAGACCATGTTTTTAGGAGTAAATTAAGTGAACCCTAGCTATCTTTATGGAAGCCCAAAGAAGTTTCAGGACTGCTTCTATAAAAGAAAAAGAACCCTTACAACTGTGTTGCGCCCTTGGAATGTATTGAAGAGATAGCAGCTTGTGTTTGTGTACTGTTAGGATTTGTAACAGTTGGTATTGTGTAATTCTAGTTTCTCTTGTGAGCCAAGCAACTATCAATTGATAAGTGCATTGGACTAGGATTTCTTTGTAAGGGTAGTTTATCACTCAAAGCTTTAAAGCACGAGTGTTTGTCTCTTGATTGAAGCTTTGAAGCAAGATCAAGATATTTTATTGAAGTGTGTCTTCACAATTCAATTAGTCAATAGGTTGATATCACTGCGGTGATTGAGGGGGAGTGAGTAGGAACTCATATCTAAGTAGGACTTAGGTAAAAGGATCATTGGGTAGTGATTAAGTGAGAAGGTCCGTGTGTTGGTACCGGTCTTCGAATTGATCATCGCTAATAGTGAACTTTCTCCCGGCTTGGTAGCCCCGGATGTAGGTTTGTTGAACCGAACGGGTGAACAACTTATTGTGTTATTTATCGCTAGATTTCTTGTGTGAATTGCTAACACGTGTCGAATCGTGTCATAACATTCTGTGACATCAAGTATCTGCCGGAATTTCAATTGGCATCGAGCGGGCACCCGCTTGTTATTTCGGGTGAGATCGAGGGATAATAGTTTCGCGAATGGATAAAGAAGGAGGATTTGGAGGAAGACCACCTATCTTTGGATGGGTCTAATTATGATTCCGAAGCCTCGTATGGTTGCCTTCTTAAGATCGTGGACATTAAAGCTTGGAGAGCTGCGATAAAGGATGGAAACATCCCACCAAGCTTGAGAAAGATGGCACTACTTGTCTTGAAACCCGAGGAGGAATGGAGCAAGAGGAAGAAGAGCTAGCTCTAGGGAACTCTAAAGCATTGAATGCTCTGTTCAATGGTATTGACAGAATATCTTGATGGTTCATCAATGTGAGTGGCCAAGGATGTTTGGGACACTCTCAGAACTACTCATGAGGGAACATCCAAGGTGAAGATGTCAAGACTTCAGATGCTCACTACCAAATTTGAGAATTTGAAGATGAAGGAAGATGAAAATATTCATGAATTTCATATGAATATTTTGGAAATTGCCAATGCCTCAGGAGCACTTGGTGAAAAGATGTCAGAAGAGAAGCTGGTAAGAAAGATTCTCAGATCCTTGCCTAAGAGATTTGCAATGAAAGTCACGCAATAGAGGCTCGGACATCGCACCTTGAAGGTTGAAGAACTGATGGGATCTCTTATGACTTTTGAGATGGGAATCAGTGAAACTGTTGACAAGAAGAACAAGAGCATAGCACTTGTATCCAATTCTGAAGAGGGATGCAAAGAGGAAGATGAGGAGAAGATATCTAAAGCTATAGCCATGCTTGGAAGACAGTTCAACAAACTGATCAGGAGAATTGATCCAAAGTCAAGGTCACATGTCAAGGACATTGCATCTGACATCAGCAAATCTTATGATTCCAGCAAAAGATCCAAGTCAGGAAGAAAAGGAAGAGAGTCCAATGTCATGAATGTGAAGGATATGGTCATGTTAGGGCTGAATGTCCCACCTTTTTAAAGAAACAAAGGAAAGGAATGACAGTCACTTGGTCTGATAGTGAGTCAGGAAGTGAATCTGAGGAAGAAGTAGCTAAACTTGTCACTGCACCTTCTGGAAGATGTAATTCAGATAATGACTCTAGTGATGAGGAAGTGACCTTTGAAGAACTTCGATACTTACAAGCGTGTATCGAGTGGTGAAGTATGTCGGAATGAAAACAGAAAAGTCGATTGAGAAGTTGGAGGCAGACAATGTGAAGCTGGAAGCTGAGAAGAAGGAGAATGCAGTCACTATAAGTCATCTCAACAGTGAAATTGTAGTGTTAAATTCCAAGCTTGATCAGATGACTAAATCTGTCAAAATGCTGACCACTGGAACTGATAAGTTAGAAGAAATTCTTCAGCTTGGACAAAATGCTGGAAATAAGCATGGTCTAGGATATGTGGCTGAAAAGGAACCTGTTAGTGACAAGAAAAAGAAGAGGCATGGGAAACCAAGGTCAAAGCAGATGTCACAGCATAAAACAGGAAATGTTCCTGGCTCAGGATATGTGGCTGCAAAGAAATTTGCTGATAACAGCAAGAAGAACAGACCTGATAAGTCAATGTCAAAGCAGATGTCACAACATTGGGGTCAACATCAGGATCAGAGAAACATGAAGAAGAAGTTTCAAAGATGGAGATGTCATCATTGTGGAAGGTTTGGACACATAAAACCCTTCTGCTATAGGCTTCATGGATATCCTAATCAGACTCCCTATGTTCAGCCTAAGAATATCAAGGTACCCTATACTCAAAAGTGGAAGAAGAAGACTGCAACATTGATTGCTCACACTTCTCTTAGAGTGTCTGCCAAGGAAGATTGGTACTTTGACAGTGGATGTTCCAAGCATATGACTGGAATAAAAAACCTACTGAATAATGTCAAACCTCATTCTACCAGCTTTGTTACTTTTGGAGATGGAGCTAAAGGAGAAATCAAAGGGGTTGGAAACTTGGACCGCTTTGGGGTTCCAAATCTAAATGGAGTGTTCTTTGGTAAAGGCTCGATTGCTAACCTCATAAGCATAAGTCACTATGTGATATGGGATTCAAAGTTAACTTCACCAAGTCCGAATGTCTTGTAATCAATGATAAACAAGAAGTAGTTATGAGAGGAATCGATCAAAGGACAAGCTACATGTGGAATCGAGAACACCAACCTCTCTTCGTGTGCTCTGACAAGGATGAAAAGGAGGTAAAACTATGGCATCAAAACTTGGACATTTGCATCTCGAGGGATGAAAAGATCATCACTATGGAGGTGTCGAGGGATACCAAAACCCATATTGATGAAGGAAGAGTATGTGGTGAATGTCAAGTTGGAAAGCAAACCAGAATGTCACACCCAATGTCTAGACATCTGACCACTTCCAGTCTTGGAGCGCTTCATATGGATTTGATGGGGCCTATGCAGGTTGAGAGTCTTGGTGGAAAAAGATATGCCTATGTTGTTGTGGATGACTTCTCCAGATTTACATGGATAAACTTCATCAAAGAAAAATCTGATGTGATTGATGTCTTTAAAGAGTTATGCAAAAGACTTCAAAGAGAGAAGGAAAGCTGTATTGTCAGAATAAGAAGTGACCATGGAAAGGAATTTGAGAACAGCAAGTTTGATGAATTTTGTTCCTCAGAGGGGATCAATCATGAGTTTTCTTCTCCTATAACACCTCAACAAAATGGAGTTGTAGAAAGAAAGAATAGGACTATACAGGAATCTTCCAGAGCAATGATTCATGCTAAGAAACTTCCTATTCACTTTTGGGCTGCAGCTATGAATACAGCTTGCTATGTTCACAACAAGGTTACCTTAAGAAAGGGAACTTCTTCCACTCTATATGAATTATGGAAGGGAAGAAAACCAACTGTGAAATACTTCCATGTGTTTGGTAGCAAATGCTACATTTTGACAGATCGTGATCAAAGAAGAAAAATGGACTCTAAAAGTGATGAAGGCATTTTTCTGGGATACTCCACTAACAGCAGAGCATATAGGGTATTCAACTCTAGAACCCAAGTTCTAATGGAGTCTATTAATGTCATTGTTGATGATCATCATCAGGAACACAATGTCCCATATGATGTTGAGACATGGTTTGAGATATCACCTCCAACACCTGACAAGGAAGATGTACCAATTCCTACTCCACCAAATTCTGAACCAGAGGAAGCAAACAAAGATCCTTCCATCAGAATTCAGAAAGATCATCCAAAGGATCTCATCATTGGAGATCCAACCAAGGGTGTTGTTACAAGGTCCAGAGAAACTGTTTCAAATTCTTGCTTCGTGTCAAAGATAGAGCCAAAAAATGTTAAAGAAGCTCTATGTGATGAATTTTGGATTGGAGCAATGCAAGATGAATTGAACCAGTTCAAGCAACATGAAGTATGGGAATTAGTTCCTAGACCAGAAGGAACAAATATCATTGGTACAAAGTGGATCTACAAGAACAAGTCTGATGCAGAAGGGACTGTCACCAGGAATAAAGCAAGCCTTGTTGCTCAGGGTTACACTCAGGTTGAGGGGATTGACTTTGATGAGACCTTTGCACCAGTGGCTAGACTGGAATCTATCAGGCTTCTACTAGGGGTTGCTTGCATTCTGAAATTTAAATTATTTCAGATGGATGTGAAAAGTGCCTTCCTAAATGGCTACTTAAATGAGGAAGTATATGTAGAACAGCCTAAAGGATTTGTGGATCCAAGTTATCCTGATCATGTCTACAAATTAAGGAAAGCCCTATATGGACTAAAGCAAGCTCCTAGGGCCTGGTATGAAAGGCTGACCAAGTTCCTTACAGACAAAGGCTACAGAAAAGGAGGCTTGGATAAAACTCTCTTTGTCAAGAATGAAGGAGGAAAGATAATGGTTGCTCAAATTTATGTGGATGACATAGTCTTTGGTGGAATGTCAGACTCAATGGTGAAACATTTTGCCAATCAAATGCAAGCTGAGTTTGAAATGAGTCTTATGGGAGAGTTGACCTACTTTCTTGGACTGCAAGTCACTCATATGGAAGACTCAACATTCCTTTCACAGAGCAAATATGCAAGGAATATTGTCAAAAAGTTTGGAATGGAGAATGCCAGCCATAAAAGGACTCCTGCTCCCACACATGTGAAGTTGTCCAAGGACACAAATGGTGAAAAGGTAGACCAAAGTTTGTATAGAAGCATGATAGGAAGCTTGTTGTATCTAACGACCAAGAGACGACATTGCATTTTTGTTGGAGTATGTGCAAGATACCAAGCTGAACCTAAATTGAGTCACATTAACCAAGTGAAAAGAATTCAAGTATGTGAGTGGAACGTAGCTATGGTATCCTGTATTCCCATGGATGTGAACCCATTCATGCAGTTATTGTGATCTTGATCTGGTAGTCTTGATGACAAAAAGTACCTCTGGAGGATGCTTCTTGGGAAACAATCTTGTTTCTTGGTTCAGAAGAAGCAAAGCGTGTCCTTGTCCACTTGAAGTGAATACATAGCGGTGGTAGCTTGTTCTCAAATGGTCGGATGAAGCGGATCTTTGTCGAGTACAATGTCACACAGGATGTCATGACATTGTACTGTGACAATCTAAGTGCTATTAATATTTCAAAGAATCCTATACAACACAGTAGGACTAAGCACATTGACATAAGACATCACTTCATCAGAGATCTTGTGGAGGAGAAAGTGATTAAACTGGACCATGTAGTCACTGAATTGCAACTGGCTGACATTTTTACTAAAGCTCTTGATGCTAGTCAATTTGAAAATTTAAAGACAACGGGCATTTGTCAATATGAGGAATTGTAGCAATTAAAATTGCTTACAAAGAGGAGAAGAAACCGGGTATTTCAAATAAATATGAATGGGTCATTTCTTTATTTCCCTCTTAGTTTTAAAGGTTTCAAGAATATCAAGAGACACCTCCATATAATAACCTCTCTTATTGAAAGTATCATTTCCTCTCCACCCACGAGATACTTTCAAATTCTCTGTCAATTCCTCAAAATATCCCAGCGAAATATGTCTTCTTCATCCTCTTCTTCCCAAGACTCTGACTGTTCATCTCCCACCATGGCTGAGATTAGGGCATTTGCTAAAGCCATGAATATTGAACCTGTGAAGGTCTCCCCTCAGCGTTCAATGGCAACTGACTCTCAGAATCAGCATGCACGGAATGATCAAGGTTCATCAGCGTCTACTGGTAAGACTACTGCCTCTTCTGTTCCCCCTGAGATAAGAAATAGGGAAGGTACCAAGTATGTAGAAGAAGCCATTGCTAGGATAGTCACCAGAATCCTAGACGAACATCACTTTGTTCCTGGAATTTCTGTTCCCCTTAATCAAAGACCTGCTAGCCCTAGTTTAGCAGATGATCCAGATGTCACAAAGAATGTCATGACATCTGATGATCACGTCCAGGCAACTCATGTGGACCCTGATTCTTCTGCTGATTTCCCTGTCAAAGCAAAGGGAGGTATTTCTGGTTCTCAAGATGAGCAAATAACCAGAACTGGAACTTCCTCAAAGAAGTATAGAGCTAAATTTCTCAAAATGCAAAAGGACACCAATGGCCAAGAAAAGGAAAGCTCCTGAACCTGCAAAGCCTGAACAAGCTTTTGATAAGGCTGATGATGCTGATACTGCTGACAATGAAGATATCTCTTCAGCAGAGAAGAGCAACTAATTAAGTTGTTGTGTTGCTTCCATGTTGATTTGTCAATTTTCTGTCAATTTTTTTTCTGCTCTGTTTCTTGTTTTCTTCCATTCGTGTTTCATTTTGGTTGTTTGTAATCTTTATTGATAGATGTGTAAGGCCTGAACAAAAATGTACCCCTAAAAACTATGCTGGTACTTAATTATTTGCTGGTATATTTGTTTTTGGCACTGTTTGATTAAAAGTTTGGGGAACTTGAAGTGTTTCCTTTGGCCCTTTATGGCTAAAAAGGGGGAGAAGAACTACTGTATAACAGTAGTATGGGACTTTGGGGAAATTGTATGCCTCTTGTTTAAAATTTTGTATATGGGGCAATTGTGGGAATTGTGGGATTTTTTGTATGGGTAGAATTTATCTTCTCTAAGTTCTAGTATAACAGTAGTATGGGAATTGTGGAATTGTTTTTAAGTTGGCATTATGTTTGGTAAAACTAGGCTTTAGCAATGTCATGATGGATGTCATGACATTCAGAGATTGAAGATAAATCCTACCTGCTAAGGATGTTAAAAGACAAGCGAAGCTAAAGGCGTCTGGAAATTCTGAAAGGTGATGTCATAACATATGTTATGACATTACGTGTGACATTCATTCTCTGAACTGTTTGTTCTGAGATTTTCGAAGTTTGTTGCTGCTAAATATTGTTTTTCTGTTATTAGAAAGCATGCTCACGTGGCTGCTAGGTTAAACTTAATTAGACCTAAATTGGTTGTTGAAAAGACCATGTTTTTAGGAGTAAATTAAGTGAACCTAGCTATCTTTATGGAAGCCCAAAGCGAAGTTTCGTGGATCGCTTCTATAAAAGAAAAAGAACCCTTAAACTGCTGCGCCCTTGGAATGTATTGAAGAGATAACACTTGTGTTTGTGTCTTGTTAGGATTTGTAACATTGGTATTGTGTAATTCTAGTTTCTCTTGTGAGCCAAGCAACTATCAATTGATAAGTGCATTGGACTAGGATTTCTTTGTAAGGGTAGTTTATCACTCAAAGCTTTAAAGCACGAGTGTTTGTCTCTTGATTGAAGCTTTGAAGCAAGATCAAGATATTTTATTGAAGTGTGTCTTCACAATTCAATTAGTCAATAGGTTGATATCAACTGCGGTGATTGAGGGAGTGGTAGGAACTCATATCTAAGTAGGACTTAGGTAAAAGGGTCATTGGGTAGTGATTAAGTGAGAAGGTCATCCAGGTGTGTTGGTGTAGGGTCTTCAATTGATCGCTAATAGTGAACTTTCTCCACGGTAGCCCCGGATGTAGGTTTGTTGAACCGAACGGGTGAACAACTTATTGTGTTATTTACTGCTTTCTGTATTTACTGTGTGAATTGCTAACACAGTGTCAGATACTGTGTCATAACATTCTCTGTGACATCAAGTATCTGCTGCCAGGAATTTCAGTAACTATGAACTGAATGTCGTGAGGTTTGAAGTTCTTACAACAAAAACATGTGATAAAGCATGAATTTCTTTCCATCGATTACGACAACGACACTAGTGCAGAGAACGATTACTACCAAAAACACGCGAGCTGAAAGCGAGAAAGTTATGCTTGATCATGTTATTTGTACTTACTTTAAAATGTTCAAATTGCACTTACTTTAAGTTTTTGAGTGTTGTCCTTATCCCCTACGTGGACGGGAGGCATTCTAACTTTATTAGTATCAAAATACGGAAGGGTCTGGAATATGTGTAAAAATGCACAGGTGCCCGGCTAAAGGCGATTAACTGCGGGTAATGGAGTCCTCTTTGATCGGGAAGGCTTGGTGTCAAAAGCGCTTCACTTTGTTCCTACAAATATCACGCTTGGGGGGCTCATATAACCATCCCGATCAAGAATAATAGAAGAAAGGACAGTAGAAAGTCGGGCAGATGGGATAGTTAAAAATATTGTAAAGATTAAAATGTTGTTCAAAAAACACCATTGTATAAAGTTTCGTCTAGATGTAAAGGTGTCGTCTTACTCTCTTGTGTGGGCGAAGAGGCATCTTGGAATTAGTTATAGTTTGTAAAGACCAAAATAGGATGTAACGGATAAAGTGCTCTGCACCTCAAGACTCGGAAATGGCGGGAATCCTTAGACACGTACTGCTGAGCTCGGTCTCGGATCGTCTCTCAGTCACGGTAAAACCCTCTTCCGAAAAGGCTCTGTTCCTACGCGGAACAACCTTCTGGTCAACCTCGATTGGGCTCTGAATCCGTCTCGGATCAACCCTATAGAGGCTCTGAACCCTCAGGTCAACCTCGATTGGGCTCTGAATCCGTCTCGGATCAACCCTATAGAGGCTCTGAACCTCAAAGGCTGTTCCGCGGAACAACCTTGTGAACCTCGGTTGGGCTCAATCCGTCTCGGATCACCCTATAGGCTTTGAACCCTCGGTCAACCTCGGTTGGGCTCAATCCGTCTCGGATCAACCCTATAGAGGCTCACAACCTCAAGGCTCTGTTCCTATCTTGGAACAACCACGGTCAACCTCGGTTGGGCTCGAATCCGTCTCGGATCAACCTATAGAAACCTCGGGTCAACCTCGGTTGGGCTTTGAATCCGTCTCGGATCAACCCTATAGAGGCTTTGAACCTCAAAGGCTCTCTTGTTCAACCTCGGTTGGGCTGAATCCGTCTCGGATCAATCCGTCAACCTCGGTTCAACTCTGATCAATCTCGGATCAACCTATAGAGGCTCGACCTCGGCTTTTTCCTCGGAACAACCTCAGTCAACCTCGGTTGGGCTCATCCATCTCGATCAACCCTATCAAACCCTCGAGTCAACCTCGGTTGGGCTCCGTCTCGGATCAACCCTATAGAGGCAAGGCTCTGCCAACCTTCTAGTCAACCTCGGTTGGGCTGTCTCGGATCAACCCTATAGAGGCTCGAACCTTGGTCAACCTCGGTTGGGCTCGAATTGTCTCGGATCATCCCTATAGAGGCTCTGAACCTTAAAGGCTCTGTTCCTACTCGGAACAACCTTCAAAGGCTCTGTTCCTACTCTGAACAACCTTCAAAGGCTCTGTTCCTACACGGAACAACCTTCAAAACATGTAAAGCGAAGAACCTTAATTGGATTCCGCCTGGCATTTCGCCATAACTCGGCTTAAAGCCTTGGTTCAAAATACTTTGCTTGGATCAGTGTCAGACACAATCCAGTATTTCCGCCACAGCTCGGCTTCAAGCCTTGGGTCATTTTTTGAAAACTTGATAGAGTGTGACTTGGCAAAACCTCGAAAAAACTACTCGGGGGCTGGTCTATTTAAGCTAAGTCTTACTACCAATAGCCCGACAAAGTTCTAAGCCCAGCTCGGACTAAGAACGAGCGTTATGTTTGGGTTAAAACTGGAGTATCGATTCAGCAACGAGGATAGGAATACATTGGCGTTGTGAACAAATTGTTACGTACTCGTCCAAGCCATCAGGGTTGTTGTTTGTTACACCCTATGGCTTGGGGGCTAGTAGCATAACATAAAATCGTTCACGAGCAACCTTAAAAGCTCTGTCTGTACCAGGCATATAAGGCGAAGGACCTTAATTGGATTCCGTCAAAACATTTCACCAAAGCCTTGACTCAAGATACTCGGGGGCTAGTCTGTCTATATATCTTACTACTCCGAGCCGAGATGTGAGGTCGAAAGGAATTTTGTATCCCGGCCATGCGTCCTGGGATCCAGCTCGGGCTAAAAACGAGCGTTACACTGGAGTGTCGATTCCAGCGACGTGCGTTACATTAAAAAACCTCAAAAGCGAAGAATGGTAAACCACTGTGTGCAAATTCACACTAAAGCACAGGTTGGTATTGGAGGTCCGGCCTGGGTCAAAGATTATGCTTCTATTAAATTGACCATAAAGCTTCACGGTCTAGAAGCCATATGCTCGGGGGGCTTATGATCATGCATAAATTCCCCAGCCGAGATGTAAGACCGGAAGGGGGTTTGCAGACATCCGGGATGGATCTCGGACTGAGATGTGAGACCCTTATCCGGCATGATTCCCGGAATTGCGATAGGAGAACGGGTCAGCCCCGGGAAGGATCCTATAGTCGGTAACCGGTGAGCTCCTCGGAGAAACCCCGAGGTCGGACTGGCTTCCGTTACGCTACTTATGGAACAGTTACGGACGTTACGAATCATTAAGTAGAGGTTTCAAGTATTAATGAACGGTTACATCATTATGATCATTGGTGATGGCTATACTATAAAAGAGGCCTTAGGACCATGGAAAAAGATCATTCTCTCATTACCTCTCTTAGCCACACGCTCAAGAGGGGTCATCTACTTTATCTCTAAAGGGCTCCCAACTACGGGGTAAGCTAGACCCATAGCTTGGAGGCCATTCATCCTTGTATGAGCCTCAGAATCCCTTAAGATCTTACATGAGGTTTTTCCTGCAAGAACAATCCTAAATTGGGATTTCTATCAGACTTAATCAATCCTATTGATTTCAAAATCTCTAAGGCATAGAAATTAGGAGAAATCACCCCTTACTTGAGAAATTTTCCAACTCTCTTTTTCCTCTTTTATTCCTTTTTATTATTATTCTACAATAATAATTAACCAATACCTTATTCTTATTATTTAATTAAATGATTCCCAAAAATACTAAAAACTCCATTTTAATTAAATAAATAATTAAAATTCCATTTATTTAATATTTGGAACTATTGGGGTGTTACAGTTTGCATTATCCAAGTTTTGAGAATAATTCTGCTGTGTAGAACATTTACTTTCATGATTATTTGAATTATGTTCTACAGAAAAGCATGACATTATATGGAATTTTATTTTAATGAATTGTGACGCCCTTTTATACATGTTAAACTCTGAATTTATTATATAATCGCAGGGTATTTTAGAAGGGTGTTACAATAGTGGTACCAGAGCATAGTCGGTCGTTGTGACCAGTGTCTTAGTGTCATTATCCCTTTTGTATGCGACTAGTGCAAGGTAACACTGTCGATACTTGTGTTCTAATGAGAATTATTTTGTGATTTCTCAGAACAATGGCTGGAAGAGGTAACGGAAGAGATGATGTTGCAATTACTGAGGTTTTGGGGATGCTTGCTGGTGTGCTTGGAGGGAATCAGCAGGGAGCTGGTATTGGTGCTGACAGGCAATTGGGGAATTTTCAGAGGAACAATCCTCCGTTGTTCAAAGGCACGCATGACCCTGAAGGTGCTCAGAAGTGGTTGAAGGAGATTGAAAGAATCTTCCGAGTGATCGATTGTGCTAAAGACCTGAAGGTGAGGTATGGTGCTTATATGCTGGAAGAAGAAGTTGATGACTGGTGGATTACTACCAAACTGAGATGGAGCAACATGGTACTGTTCTGACTTGGGTTGTGTTCAGAAGGGCTTTTCTGATAAGGTATTTTCTTGAAGATATTTGGGGAAGGAAAGAGATCGAATTTTTGGAGCTCAAGCAGGGTAACATGACTGTAAGTGAGTATGCTTCTAAGTTTACTGAATTAGCTAAGTATTATGCTCACTATAATAATGATGAAGAGGAAGAATTCTCTAAGTGTATCAAGTTTGAGAATGGCCTTCGTGATGAGATTAAGCAGGGTATCATGTATCAGCGTATTTGCAGATTTTCTGATTTGGTGGATTGCAGTAGAATTCTAGAAGAGGATCTTTCTAATACTAGGACAAATTCTCGTGGTTTTGCTGATAGGAAAGGAAAGCAACCGGTGGTTTGTGGCAAACCGTATGACAGGAATAACAAAAGTCTGGTGGTTGGAGAAGGCCTAGTGGGGGAGATTATAATGCTCATATTACGTGCTATAAGTGTGGTGATTTTGGGCATCGAGTTCAGGAATGCAAGAGTGACGCGAAGAAGTGTTACAATTGTGGGAAACCTGGACATGTGGCTAATGACTGTAGAGCAAGGAAGGTGACTTGTTACAACTATGGTGAAGAAGGTCATACTCGTCCGTAGTGTACTAAACCAAAGAAGGAGCAGTCTGGTGGTAAGGTGTTCGCTTTGTCTATGTCAGAGACTAATCCAGATGATCGATTGATTAAAGGTACATGTTTTATTAATGGCACGCCTTTGATTGCAATTACTGATACTAGAGCGACTCATTCGTTTATTGCTTTGGATTGTGCTAAAAGATTGAATTTGGAAATATCTGATATGAATGGAAGTATGGTTATTGACACTCTTGCGTCGGGTTCAGTGACTACTTCGTTTGTGTGTAGAAATTGTTCTATTATAATTTTTGATAGGGGCTTTGGTATGGATTTAGTGTGCCTACCGTTAGAACAACTTGATATCATCCTTGGAATGAACTGGTTGGAATTCAACCAGGTTCATATCAACTGTTTTGAGAAGACGGTTAGTTTTCATGAAGTGGCTAGTTTCGAAGATTTGACTATGTCCGTTAAGCAGATGAATGTAGCTGTTAATGACGATGCGGTAGTGTTTATGTTGTATTCTTAGATGGAAGTGAAGGGAAAAGCTAAGAGTAATGAATTACCTGTCGTGAATGAATTTCCATAAGTTTTTCCGGAAGATTTTAGTGAGTTGCCACCTGAGAGAGAAGTGGAATTTGCCATAGATCTGATTCTTGGAACTAGTCTGGTGTCGATGGTACCTTATCGCATGTCGGCATCCGAGTTGGATGAATTGAAAAAGCAATTAGAGGAGTTACTTGAGAAGAAGTTTATTCATCCGAGTGTTTCGTCGTGGGGTGCTCCTGTGCTGTTGGTTAAGAAGAAAGAAGGTTTAATGAGACTGTGTGTTGATTATAGGCAGTTGAATAAGGTTACGATCAAGAATCGGTATCCATTGCCGAGGATTGATGATTTGATGGATCAACTGGTTGGAGCTTGTGTATTCAGTAAGATTGATCTGAGGTCTGGATATCATCAGATTCGTGTAAAAGCGGAAGATATTCAGAAGACTGCATTTAGAACGAGGTATGGACATTATGACTATTCTGTTATGTCGTTTGGAGTTACTAATGCACCTGGTGTTTTCATGGAGTATATGAACAGGATATTTCATCAGTATCTTGATAAGTTTGTGGTGGTTTTTATTGATGACATTTTGATATACTCAAAGAGTGATGAAGAACATGCAGAACATCTCAGAATTGTGTTGGAGTTGTTGAAAGATAAGAAGCTCTATACGAAGTTGTCTAAGTGTGAATTCTGGTTGAGTGAAGTAAGTTTTCTTGGTCATGTGATTTCCAAGAATGGTATTTTTGTGGATCCTACGAAGGTAGAAACGGTATCTCAGTGGGAAGCACCGAACAATGCTTCTAAAATCCGTAGCTTTCTTCGTCTTGCAGGTTACTATAGAAAGTTCATTGAAGGATTTTTGAAATTAGCTTTGCCGTTAACTAAGTTGTCAAGAAAAGGACAAGTGTTTATGTGGGATTCTGAATGTGAAATAGGTTTTCAAGAGTTGAAGAGGAGGTTACCTAGTGCACCGATTTTGATTTTGCCGAATCCAGCGGAATCTTTTGTTGTGTACTGTGATGCTTCACTGATGGGTTTAGGAGGTGTTTTGATGCAGGATAAGCAGGTAGTAGCTTATGCTTTAAGACAATTGAAGATTCATGAAAGGAATTATCCGACTCATGATTTGGAGTTGGCGGCTGTAGTGTTTGTTTTTAAATTTTGGAGACATTATTTGTATGGATCTCGATTTGAGGTATTCATCGATCATAAGAGTCTGAAATATCTCTTCGATCAGAAGGATCTCAATATGAGACAGAGAAGATGGTTAGAATTTCTGAAGGATTATGATTTTGGTTTGAATTACCATCCTGTTAAGGCAAACATTGTTGCAAATGCGTTGAGTAGGAAGTTTTTGCATATGTCTATGCTGATGGTGCGTGAATTGGATTTGGTTGAACAGTTCAGAGACTTGAGTCTAGTGTGTGAGAACACTCCTAATAGTGTTAAGTTGGGTATGTTGAAGTTGAATAGTGGTATTCTTGATGAGATTCGAATCGGACAGAAATCTGATGTTGGTTTAGTTAATAAATTAACGTTAACAACCAAGGTCAAGAAGGTGAATTCTGAATTGACGAGAATGGTATTATGAGGTTCAGTGATAGAGTTTGTGTTCCGAATATTGTTGAGATTAAGAAAATTATTCTGGAGGAAGGACATCATAGTGGATTGAGTATTCATCCTGGTGCTACAAAGATGTATCATGATTTGAAGAGGTTGTTTTGGTTGCCTGGAATGAAAAAGGAAATTGCTGAGTTCGTCTATGCTTGTTTGATTTGTCAGAAGTTGAAGATCGAACATCAGAAACCGTCGGGGTTGATGGAACCGTTGTTTGTTCCAGATTGGAAATGGGATGACACTTCTATGGATTTTGTGTCTGTTTTACCGAGGACGGCTAAATTTTTTGATGTTATTTGGGGTATCGTAGACAGGTTGACAAAATATGCTCACTTATACCGATGAGAATGGATTATCCGATGGAGAAGTTGGCTCAGTTGTATGTGGAGAAGATCGTGAGTTTTCACGGTATTCCTGCTAGTATTGTGTTGGATAGAGATCCGAGGTTTACGTCTAAGTTCTGGACAAGGTTGCGAGAAGCCTTGGGTACTAAGTTGAGGTTGATTTCTGCTTATCATCCGCAAACAAATGGTCAGACGGAGAGAACGATTCAGTCGTTGGAAGACTTTTTACGAGCTTGGGATAGTTACTTACCTTTGATTGAGTTTACCTACAACAATAGTTTTCATTCGAGTATTGGTATGGCTCCATTTGAGGCATTGTATGGTAGGAGGTGTAGGACATTGTTGTGTTGGTACGAATCTAGAGAAAGTGTTGTGATTGGACCAGAGATTGTCCAACAGACTTCATAGAAAATTAAGATGATTCAGGAGAAGATGAGAGCTTCTCAGAGTCGTCAGAAGAGTTATCATGATAAGAGAAAGAAGAATCTCGAGTTTAGTGAAGGAGATCATGTGTTTATGCGAGTTACTCCGATGATTGGTATTGGTCGAGCTTTGAAGTCAAAGAAGTTAACTCTGCGTTTTATTGGTCCGTTTCAAATTATGAAGAAGGTTGGAAAAGTTGCTTATCAGATTTCTTTAACTCTGTCACTTGCGAATTTGCATGATGTATTACATGTATCACAATTGAGAAAATACATTGTTGATCTGTCTCATGAGATTCAGGTAAATGATATACAAGTGCGAGATAATCTGACTGTTAAAACATTGCATATGAGGATTGAGAATCGGAAGTTGAAGCAATTGTGAGGTAAAGAGATAGCTCTGGTAAAGGTAGCTTGGGGAGGACCAGCTGGTGGTAATGTTACTTGGGAATTGGAGAGTCAAATGAAGGACTCTTACCCGAAACTTTTCGTCTAAGGTATGTTTTCGAGGACGAAAACTCTTTTAGGAGGGGAGAGTTGTAACACCCCAATATTTCGATTATTAAATAATTCGAATTTTTAATTATTTATTTAATTAGAAATTTAATTATTGGTATTTTTGGGATTATTGGAATTAATTAGATAAAATGAGAAGGTTGATTTTGGTGTAAAGAGTGGAGGAGGGGGAGTGAGGAGTAAAAGACTCTAACCTTATTTTATTATTATTATCATTATAGAATAATAAGGAAAAAGAAGAGAGTAGAGAACCATTTGGGGAAGACTGATCGTACGTGAAAGTGAGAAGAGGCAGAAGGAAGAGAAGAACCAAAGAGTTCAAGAATTCAAAGAATTGCTAAGGTAAGGGGTGATTTCTCCTAATTATTGTGCCTTATGAATTTTGGGAATAATAGGATGGATTGAGTAGATTAGAAATCCCAAATTAGGATTTTCTAGGTTTATGGAATTGTCCCTAATGTTGTCTAATTGCATGGAATTGAACCAAACATATGTTATAAGACTATTAGGTATGGTTTAATTGTGTTATTTGGCATTATGTTGTTGTTTATTGGATGATTCTGGTGTTATTTGGTGTTGTGGTTCGTAATGGAATGTTGGAATTGAGTTGGAATTAAGCATGTTGTCAAAAAAACTAAGTTTTTTGCTACATATGTCGCAGGAACCGGTTCCTGTGTGGGAGGAACCGAGTTCCTGATATAATTTTCAGGGAGGAGGAAATTATGTGTCTGAGGAACCGGTTACTCCTGGGGAGGAACCGGGTTCCCAGTGTAAATTTTCAAAGAAAACTATTTTTAAAACGCAGGAACCGGTTACCTCCTGGGAGGAACCGAGTTCTTGGTACATTTT
This sequence comes from Vicia sativa, assembly GCA_021764765.1. Classification (NCBI taxonomy): domain Eukaryota; kingdom Viridiplantae; phylum Streptophyta; class Magnoliopsida; order Fabales; family Fabaceae; genus Vicia; species Vicia sativa. The sequence goes on from CM038793.1 coordinate 202,447,083, forward strand.
CCAGGGGGATGATTTTCTGTGAGTCTTAGGAACCGGTTCCCTGGTGGGAGGAACTGGGTGCCCAGTATAAAATACAGGAGCGTGTTTTCACTGAGAGTGTGGGAACCGGGTTCTCCCATGGAGGAACCGGTTACCACTGTAACATTTTTGAAAATACCAAACTTTGAAAAATCATATCTTTCAAACCGTAAGTCCGTTTTAATCGCCGTTTTGAACAGTATTATTTAAATTAAATAATCTAATTTATGAAATGAAGAAAATAATAATTAATTGGTTTTATGTTGGGAAGTGTTGGTTTTTCTGAATTATGGTTAATTGTACTCAGTGTGATTGGTGGATGAAACTAGTATATGATTGTACTGATGAGTTGAATGTGGATTGATGCTTGCATGCTATCTTTCTGGTGTTTATTTATGATGTGTTGATATTATGTGTTGCTGTTGATGTTGTTTATTCATGACATGTTGATATCATGTGTTGTTGTTGATGTTGCATGTTGTTGATGTGCATGCATATACATTTGGTGGTATCTAATTCTCATTGTGTGGAATTAGTGAGTTCACCAATATCCGTTGTCAAGTTGGAATGGGCGGTGAGATTTTATTTATGTCCGAGTTGGAATGGAATAGATGTTAATGCTATGTCCGAGTTGGAATGGAACAGTATGTGAATTTAGTTCACTGTCGGTACCACATGCATAGAGTCTTGCATCACATTTTGTATGGATTATAACATGATAGGATGGTTTCCAGTGTTATAATCTTGTTCTTGTGTATGATGTATGCTATGACTTGGATTGTGAAATAAATTTGATTATGCTGAATAGGGTGGACTAATAACTTGTGAAATTCTGTTATTTTGATGAATTTATAATGCATTTTAATTATGATGAAGTCTCACCCTTACTTTGATGATTTCAGATTGAGGCTATATCGACTTAGGAGTTGGTGAGGATGGCCCGTAGAGCTATGCTTTTATGTTATTCGTGTGTCAGTGTCATGCTCTGGTCTTGTAACACTGGGGAACGTTCAATTTAGAGTTATGAATTAACTTTGTTGATTTATTTGAGGTTTTGGATAATTGTTTTGCGAACTAAGGCGTTGACCTTATGATATTTGTTTGGTTTGCATTATCCAAGTTTTGAGAATAATCCCGCTGTGTAGAACATGTTACTTTCATGATTATTTGAATTATGTTCTTCAAAAAAGCATGATCTTATATGGAATTTTATTTTAATGAATTGTGATGCCCTTTTATACATGTTAAACTCTGAATTTATTATATAATCGAGGGGTATTTTAGAAGGGTGTTACAGTGCGTGTGCGTGTGTGTGTGGTGTGTGTGTAATTTATCCATATAACTTTTCAAAAAAATCCTTGTGTTTTTTTTTACAAAACATGGTTTCCTCATACGTGACTAGAAGAGTTTTCACACTTTCTCTCTTTCACATTTTGAAGCTTCAAGACTTACCAAATAATCCAATCATGTAAGCATTTGCTTGAATCTTCTTCAAGATGATGCTTCAAATATATTTAATTTAAATTCCATCAGATGATGTTTGCACTGATCAATGAATCATAGTTTGTTTGATTGCTCTTTAATCATTTGTAATACTTGAATGCTTATAGGTTGTAACAATTTTTATACAAGTTCTCATAATCAAAATCACATTATCAATAAAAAACCATGATATTCATCTTTTATAATTGATCACTTCTTTAAATAACATGCAATACATGATTCCACAAATTGTACTTCTAGCTCAAAGTTTTCCCATACAATGTAAACCTAGAATCTTATAGGAATTTTTTAGTTTTCATATTACTTGCATAGTCTGAATCTAAGAAAAAACTTAAAAGTGTCGTCCTTTGACTTTTTGTACTATAAATTAACTTTTAGAGGACCATTCAAATACTATAACACTCACTTCAAAATTTTCCAATGAACCTGACTAGGATTTGCCATACACCGACAACATATGCTAAGTCCATGACAAATATTTAGAAAGGATACTAAATCTTATGAGAGTAATAAAAATTAAAGTTGTATTAAGATGGATTATTTTATCTTAATAAAACAATTAACATGTGTAAATAAAATAATAGAAACTTTAGTATCTTAAAGGAGATTAGGCTTTGTTTTGAGTCCCATATATATCACTATTGATGTCGACATCTATTTGTCTCAAGTTGATTTATAAAAATTTATGACGATTTAATCTAATCGGTACTCAATCCATAGGTGTATAACCAACTATTCTACACTACAATTTTTTAATCCCTTAGGTTAATTTGCAGTTAAAACAAGCAATTTGAACGTTAAACATCTAAGTTGCAATTTATAATTTCTTATTCGTAATCAATTACTAAGTTTAATAGTTAATTTGTTTCAAAGTCACGGAGTTAGAGTCAATAATCCTTATAATTATTGGCTTTCGGCGATGAAAACCTTCCTTTCGGAGCTTCACTTTATTCTCTACCATCAAAATTCCCGTGCTAAGAAAAAGATAAAAAGATCCCATAAAAGCTACATCTTTGCCTTTTATAGAAGTCAAAACGCCTCCAAATGTGCATCATATCAAGCTATGTCACCTTTAGATCGTGCAACAAATGGAACAATAACGTCGACGCAATTTCCAGTGAATCTATCGGTTTTCAATGGAGAAAACTATCAGAGATGGGTTGCGCAAATGAAGGTTATCTTCAGATATCAAGATGTTGTTTAAAACTTGAATGATGGATTACCACTTGTTTAGATAATACTCACGACAGTCTTACTTAGGCCAAAAGAGAATGCATTCTGAGGGTAAATAAGGTCATTAAGGAATCTACATGTCCGCATAACACTTACCCATCTTTAGACATTTTCAGCTGCACTATGATCCCTTTTAATCTTTGGTTTGAATGAGCGTTTACGCTACTGCAAGTCTTATCCATTCATTTTGATACCGGAAGCTCTTGATGAATGTGTGGATGGAAGCTCTTGTCCAATTTAGTTGTTACAAATAGTGCCGGCTACAGAAGCTAACTGGGGATTTCAATTAGGAACCCCACGCCCGGTAGCAGGCACAAAATGAATATGACACCATGAGCTTTTTGTAATTGTGTAATTTGTGAATCTGAAATTTCAAAAATGCAATCACTTGGAACATAGATTTTAAGGAACATAGTGTTTGGATATGCATAGAGAATCCAGTGTTGCTAGCATCTTGCTGTTAGCTGTTACCGCACTAGCATACACTTTGTCGTCCATAGATTATTTATATCAATTAATAGAATCAGTAAATATTACTTCATCTGGTAAAGGCCATTTGCTTAATGGTTCCCCTGTATCCTCATATAGAAATACATAATATGGGGAGTTGGCTACTTTCTTGTTACTGGTATGGATGCACAAATGGATTTTGTTTGTTAAACACTCACAGTCAGCAGGAAAATGGCGATACGAATAATGGTTTTATGCATAAAAGTTACTTATCTTTGACGTCGGAATCGGTGATGTGAACTTTTAATGGCTTGCTTCGGGAATTGGTGCAGCCTCGAACGGTGTTCGCAACAGCGGCTGCAAGCCTTTTTTATCTTCCACTCGGATTTCAGGTGGAATGTATCCGGTGTAGAGGTCGGATGAGTATATAGTCGGTTAAACGAGGTTGCTGCTTAATTTAATATGTCGTGATCGTCAGACAATTTGTGTTTGTTTAGACTCTGGTGGCATTCGTTGTAATCAATTTCTCGGGAGAATTCACCGGGGTTGATTCACCGAAATCAGACAAAGCATCTATACTTTAAATCTGCCACAGCATATCAGTCAAAAACAAAGCCATTGTTCATTAGTATTATAATTAGATGAAGCTCTAAACATCCATAAGTAATTAACTATATATAGCAACCTATTATGCTATTCGTTGCAAACGATGCTTATGATACTGTTCACAGCATCTATGAATGTAGAGTAACCGTTATAATTAGTCAGAAATCACTTATCTTTTAGGATCTGAGCCGATAATGGGGTTCTCCCGACTCTGTTTCTTTGCGTCTCCATATGAGATTTTGTCAATATCCTACATCAGCGATAGTTCATATGATCGCAATTTACGCATTATGTGATTGCATAACTCAGGCTGCTAATTGACAGCATGAACATCACAGGCAGCTCATTTCAATTGATTACGATGTAGTTTTATGTCATCAACATAACTGCTATGTATCAACCCGACATAAATAACACATTCGATCAAAGCCAAAAAGGATTTGTAATTAAATAATAAATAAACAGTGGAGTTGGGAAGTAATCTCATATCTGTCAGCAGAGGCATAGTCATGTAATGACACATAGCTGATCTAAACTGCAAATTCGTGTGAGGACCACTGTTCTTGCCGTAACATCTTCTCAATTATCTGAGCATCGTCACAAGAACAAAGTCGATTAACAGTTCAATCATTTAGAAGTAAGACATGCATATTATTGATCTCAATTGATCCAAAAATATAAGGTTATCAGGATCACAGTGATGGCTTCATCATCTTTTGTATAACACATGAACATACAGTTGCAGTAACTGCTATCATATTCATCTAATGAAATATGTAAGAATCTTAAACGTTGCATTTAAATTCTGAGTGTTAAGGACTTATCTCTCAACATGGATGCCGCAATTATTTATGGTAGTCAAAGTGGCGCGACGCTGACAGATCTAGATGGTGACATCTGGACATCTCCAACGTGGTCCGACATCTCGAAAAACCGCGTGTAAACCATCACAGATGAACTTAAGCAAGATCCGTCCTTGAGCGCTGTCGTGGTCGACTTCTCATGACAAACTTTTTACTCCCAACGTTGAAAAGGATGTCGTATGACAGTACGGCTACGAGCTGTCGCCCCGCCAGGTGAAGATATTTCCTGCAACTATACTTCCATCATTGTCAGTTTTTAATCAGTAACTGTTGTAACTATTAAAAGTTGACAAAGTATAACGGAAACCGCTGCACAGATTTCAGTTTCCTTTTCATGCATTGAACGTCTGTGTCAATTAGAAGATCCATAACATATCGAACGTTAGCTAATCATAGAAATTACAGATAGTTACTTATCTTTTGATATTGGCTCAATGATTCTTGACCCATCTTGATTTGTTCGAGCTCATCTGCCGTAGCAAATCGAATCATCACCTAATAAGCGTTATACCCTTCGTCGTTGCATCTATCACTTTTCTCGACAAATATTTCTTGATCGGACGGTGTATCCGCTTGGATTGAGAATAGGTGCATTTGCTAATCATGTTACAATCTGAATGTGTTATTAGAAACAGTACACCTACCATGAGAATAGTGATCAGGAACCACTTTTCCACGGACAAGGATAAGTAGATCGAATGGTGATGAAGGTTAAGTGCCCCGATTTGGAGGTTGGGAACAACATTATTGTGGTAACAACATGAACCACCTAGGAAAAGGATGATAGTTTAGGTATGATTGGTGTGGCCTAGGAAAGTTTTACCGAGGCCCCACGGTCGGCGCGCCAAATGTTCTTGTTAAAAAATTATATTTAGGATATTAAGGGATTCGGAGGCTCAAACAAGGGATGCATGACCTCCAAGCTATGGGTCTAGCTTACCCCGCAGTTGGGAGCCCTTAAATAAAATGTATAGTACGATGAACGAGGGATCTACACCTTGAGTCCAACCCCTAAATTCATTCCCCAAAGACTCCTTATATAGGCAAGTCCTTGGTCTAATGGTTATAAAAACCACCTTGTAACGTCTGTAACGTCCTCATGAATGATGTAACGTTCATAACCGCTCATAATAGTTTGTAACATCTGTAACCGCTGTCTGTTGAGTTATGTAACCATCTGGTCCTGGCTCAGTTCGGCAGGTGCAGCTCGAACAGGCATAGCTAGGCCTGGATACAACCTAGCCTACACAACACAGCACTAGGCTCGGATACAACTCGGCCTATATGTCAGTACGTTAGGCTCGATACAACTTAGCCTATACATCTCGATCAGGCACAGCTTGGCCTGGATACAACCCGGCCTATACAACTCGATCAGACACAGCTTGGCCTGGATACAACCCGGCCTATACAACTCGGTCAGGCACAGGTAGGCCTGGATACAACCCGCCTATACTGCTCGGTCAGACACAGTTTGGCCTGGATACAACTCGGCCTATACAGCTCGGCAAGGCACAGTTTGGCTTGATGATTCGGGTTATATGCCCTGCAGGGACACCCTTACTTTACTGGTCCAGCAGGTCGTATCTCTTTTATCTCTCCTAGTCCGGGTGGTAGATTTTATTTTATGCACGAACAAGGGGTTATGGTCCCCATTTGTAGACAATTAGAAAACAACTTATAAGGATTTCTCTCTTCATCCCCATCAGAGGAGAATCAAGGAGTCATAAGAAACTCTACAAATTAGAAGATCACATACTCGCAAACCTTCGGTGATTCTCAATGGTAAATTCAAGTACGCTTCTCCTAATAGAAAATTCAGATTCGCTTCCACTTTCATTATCATAATTGTATTCGGATATGAGTTTAAGGGTTTTATTTAGGATTCTGTTCTTGAATTCTATATTGATAGAATTTATAAGGTTTATGAACAAAACCTAACATGGATTAGTAGATACTTGGATCTGAAAGTTGTTTACAATGTGCTGTGGTGAGTGATATTTTTGTAATGTATGACAGAACTGAAGTTAGATTTCCATAAGAGAATAATGAGTGGTACTTGGATCTTCTTTGAAGTGTGTGAAATAGAAGACTGATAAACCAAATTTAGTAGTTTTGCCTTTGAATAGGAGTTGTAATATGTGCTAGTGCTACTACATATATGTTATCTACATATACACTTTGGCAATATTTTGTGGAAATGTTCAATTTCTTTCCTACTTAATTGAAATTGAATAGGAGTTGTAATATGTGCTAGTGCTACTACATATATGTTATCTACATATACACTTTGGCAATATTTTGTGGAAATGTTCAATTTCTTTCCTACTTAATTGAAATTTTGATACGTATCCAAACATGCACTAAATTATTCTGGTGAGTCAATCAGACATAGATGTGCCACTATTTGTTGCCTCAACAAGTTAAATTGATGACCCATAAATCTCGTTGATTCAATTTCAGAAAGGATTTAAACACAAAAACATCACGATGGACTCAAATTTTATTTCAGCTACTGCTTCCAAAACTTAGAAGAAAACAATTTTTAGCAAGCCAAAATCATATATTACCATTGATGCAGAAAGGAAATTTGAAATAAATAAAAAAGTAACAGTAAATCAGGAGATAAAAACCATCTTAAATTGATAGGAAAAGAATGCAAAAGGTGCAAGAAATATATATAAGAAAGAAAACAAAATGACAATTGTACTAAATTTCTATGCCTCTTTGATCAGGCTGAGAACATCAGCTTCTGTGGGAAGAGCAGGAATTGCTCCTTTTTTAGTAGTTGTAATTGCTCCACATGCATTTGCAAATTTGAGCACTTCCCTTAACCTTGCTTCATCTTCAAGTATCGATTGATCATCAACAATCTTCCCCAATAGAGCTCCAACAAATGAATCACCAGCTCCAGTTGTATCAACAGTGTTAACATGGAAAGCATCCACCGAACCATTGAAATTCTGAAAAATTCAAAGAGCCAAAAAGTTATACAATGAAGGTTGATAAAGAAAAGGTACAAATTAAAACTTAAAGATTATCCCTTTTTTTTACCTTGGTATAGTATCTGGAACCATTTTCACCGAGAGTTACAAGAAGCAACTTCAAATTGGGGTGCCACAAAGAGAGAGCAGAAGCATCATCAATTTTATCACTCCCTGTTAAAAATTCCAGCTCCACATCACTGACCTTGATGAGATCAGCCTTGTCCCATATACTGAGTATTTGCTTACGAGCTTCCTCCGGCGACGGCCACAACGGTAGCCGGAGGTTTGGGTCATACGAGAGTAAACACCCTGCCTCTTTCGCAACTTCCATCGCCTTCAGATGTGCTGATCTGCATGGCTCCACAATCAAACTTATTGATCCATAATGGAACACTTTTGCCTGAAAAATCAAGTTTCATAACTCAAATTCAGTCTATAAAGCACGGACATCTCGAACACAATTCCAATACGCAAATCCCCATACTGACACTAACACAGGTAATAATAATTATAATTTGAAAAAATAAATAAATCCTTAATATATTAAGACAAAATACACGTTTAGACGCTCAATTTTAGAGTAAAATCCCGCCTAAACACCGTGCATCGTACGGGGTGAAGTACTAGTTATATATGCTATATAGGTACGGTTAGTATTTCATTAATCATGAAAATTGATTCAAAAAATAAAATAACGCGCCACAACAAAATACAAAAACTGTTTTTTTTTTCTTTTAAATAAAAATAGATAAAAGCACGTAAAGTTAAAATAAATAAATGATTGCTACAGAATAATTCTTCCACTTCAAGAAAGATATCCTCGGCGTTGAGCGTGAACAGCACGCGTATTAATATTTTATTTTAAAAAACTATTTTATACTACGTTATATTGGTGTATCCTAGATCCACTGAGGGACCCACCGCATGCAAGCTGAGTCAGCAAAATCCAATTATTAACGCGCGTGAAAGCGTGAAACAGAATCATAACTACAGTAGCAAATTTTCAAGAAATGAAAGAAGAGAATCAAGTGGAAATAGAAACAAAAAATGGAGGGGAAAATTTGCATACAGATCTGATGAGTTCAAGATTGAGATCTTCTGGAGTGAGAAGCATATCGGCGCTAGGGTTTCTGTAGAACATGAACTCGCGTTCGCCGTCGGCGCGTAACGTGACGAAAGCGAGTGCAGTACGAGCGCCTTTATCGAAGTTTATACCGTCGGCTCTGACGTTGTTCTCCTTCAAGATCCCGGCGAGCATGTGTCCAAATTCGTCATCGCCGAGTTTTCCTACGAAGGCGGATTTACCGCCGAGTCTGGACACGGCGATCGCGACGTTAGCTGGTGCGCCGCCGGGGGCTTTGAGGAAACCGGGAGCCTCGGCGAGGGAGACGCCGGAGGCGGTGGGGACGAAGTCGATGAGCATCTCGCCGAAACTGACGATGAGACCTTCGCCGGTGGTGGGGAGGAGGGAGTTGGTGGAGGCCATGGGGAGAGTAGTTTGAATGGCGGAATGAGAAGAGAGATGATTATGATAGTTGATTAGGTGGAGTTTATATATAGGAAAAAGATTGAGTATGAATGATTTAGATCAACAAACTAGTCGATGAATAAAGGATAAATAGATTTGAAGTCATCCGTTTTCTTTTTGACGAGTAAGACTAAAAATATTTGAGAAAAATAGCCATAAATTATTTTACATTGTCATGCATTAAACTTCGTTTTTAATATGATTATTTTTAAAAACAAATATATCTAATCAAACATAATGTTGACACACTAAAATATCCAAAACCATTTGAGTAAAAGAACAAAGTTATAAATTATTGTGATCCAAGATTTTCAATTAATTCACCGACGCTACTATTTTGCAAGAATATTATATTTTTCAAAGCTTTTCATTCGATTGAATTTGAATTGTAAAATTTTGTCAAAACCCCCGCATCAACATTATGATCTTGGAGAAAAACCCTCACAATTTTTTTGATGAAACTCCCAAAAATTCTCAACTCAATCTTAAGTTACAAAGACTTAAATTGAACGTTATCAACACAAGTTTAGATGGAACCCAAACAAAGAATGATTATGTGTAATTTATTTGTGTGTATGTATAGATAAAATGATGAAGATGATGAGAAAATTTGTTTGTGTTTATAATTTTATCAAGTTGGAAATGATGCATGTATGAAGTATTTATATGTGTGCAAGTTGGAGGAAAAATTGGAGCTTAGAAATTGAAAAGAAATGCAAATTTTCAATATCGTTACAGCATCTGTCGACACATATAAGTCATGTGTCGAGACATGTAATGATATGTATCGACCTATTCGAGGTTATGTGTCGACACATCAAAATAGAGACTTACATGCTTTAAAAATGTAGTACACGTGTTGACCTGAAACATGTATGTGTCGACACATAGATGAAATTTTTTAGCACGTGTCAACCTGAAAGGTTATATGTGTCGACACATAGTTATAGAAGCCATAGGCTTCATTATTGATCCACATTTGTCGACTCATACATCGTATGTGTCGACCCATAGACCTGTTTTTATGTAAGAACTCAATTTTAATGTATTGTACATTTTCCAAACATGTTCTAAATGTATCCAAACATTTTACAAAGGTGCACAAAAAAACTCAGAGATACCGTTCAATATACATAAATGCTAAGTTTATCCTAGTGTTGACATCATGCAAAACATCCAATGGGTACATGCACTCACATAGTGAAACCTGAGGAAGAGTAAGATGATCCTAAATATAAAAATGGTGTCAAATCGACAATATCCTTAAAGACATCACCATAAATGACCACACTGTAAGACTACTCCAAGAAGGGTTGTTTATGTGATAAAAAAAATGAACTATCAAAATGGAATCTCATAATTGTTCACTTCCAAAAAATTCTTTGATAACCCGTTAGTGTTTTCAATCTATATGTTTATAGTGACGTTATGTTTGAATCTTTTGCACTTCATCATATGTGTTTCATAAAGCATATTGTTCAAAATTAATTAGTTGTTGATTCTTTGTTGCTAGTGCTTGTTATTTTTCTTTATTACATGAATTCAACATTTGCTTTGCATAAAATTATCCATGTCCACAACGTATGTCTTGATCCAAAACTAAATAAGTCAACCAAAGGTCAAATCTTGTAAAAAATTTCACTTCTAAATAGTTTGTGTCAACTCCAAACAAGTATGAGTCAGTCCACTTTCATAAATAGTCATATTTTTCAAATTTAGGTCAGTGGGAGTCGACTCCCTAAACTATCAATCGACTCATTCGTGAATTTTTTAAATATTTTTTAGTTGGTTTAGTAGGAGTTGACTCCCCCGTCCTATGGGTTGACTCCTTTACAATTTAATTTACATGTTTTCGTTTAGGTTATAGTAGGAGTTAACTCCACAACTTAAGGATCGACTTCTTCAAAACACTTCACAACTTCCAAAGTCTTGGTCCAGATGAGTCAACTCCCACAAAGAGATGAGTCGACTCTTTTGCTACATATTTTTATTTTTATTTCCTTTTTCCTACTAGGAGTCGATACACAAATTCAAAAACACACTCAAACACTATCTTCTTCCTCACAACTAAATTCATCTCTTCAACCCTCTAACCAAATCTTCAAAATTGTTCACTTTCTTCAATCTTATCCATTCAAAAATCTAATTTGATATACCTATTTCACATTTACTAAGTTAACATACCTTCGGTCCTGTCATGTCATAGAACCCATGACGATTTAATCAGCCAAATTAACATGCCTTTGGCTTGATCATGTCACAAAACCCTTGACCATTAAAACAACCACGTTAATATACCTCTAGCATCTCGAATATGTTAGCATTTATCTAGCTAGGTCAAGTTAACATACTTTTAACCATTAAAAATGCCATATACCTATGGTCGAGATCCCACTAGGGCTCTCCGACTTTTCTATGTCTAAGAACCTACCAGGTTCTACGACGTCAATAGGTTGTGATTCCACTAGGCTCTTTGACTTTTCCATGTCTAGAATTTACCAGGTTCTATGACTCCAATGGGTCGATATCTCACTGGGGCTCTCCGACTTCTCTATGTATAAAAACCTACCAAGTTCCACGATGTTAATAGGGCGAGAGCCTACTAGGACTCTCTGACTTATATATGTCTAGAACATATCGGGTTTTATTAACTCACGTGATAAAAATCGTCACCGCACTTTATTGTTTTTTCAATGGAATGAGAAAAGAGTGAATAAGTCCAAAATAGAGAAGAGATCAAGGTAAGGAGAATTGATTTTTCAAAGGGAATATATTAATACCATAAATATTTACGATACTCCGCACGAACCTCTTTGAAAATATGTGTATTTTGGCTAAAAAGAAGTATGTACAAAATAGATTGTGAAGAAGAGAAAGTAAGTATTTTTTACAATTTAATATGGGTTGGTTCACTCATCTCTCTCCTCTCACCCATTTAAAAGCCAAAAACTTTTAGCCTCACTCTTTTTACCCTAGCAGCCAAAAATCCCTCTTTTTGCCCTCAAACACCACAAATTTCATCTTCTCCAAACACCCAAATATTAATTTAGTGTATGATAAATGGTGTCAAAATAGCAAGACGTGTATCCAGTATTCATAACCGGTATCAAAATAATATTTCTTTTTCCAAATGGACAATTTGTTTGCTGCCTACAATTACAATGGAGTTGCCTTGTACAAGAAATACCGTTAATGATTTTGGTGTCATTTTTAAGTTAACATGTATTGTAATATCATTAATGAGGTATCATAAAATTAGCTGAGGTAACAATATAACCCATTCCCCACAAATCCATTATATTATATTATAGACCATTGCTTGCATTTGGAATTAGAATCATTTTAAAGTTTTATTCTACTGTTAGCTATTTCAATCCTCTAACACTTATCTTAGATTATATCCCAAGCAAACACAAACAAACAAGGGCCGTGCATCTCCTCATCATGAATTGGAAGAAACTTTTTTCCACCCTGAAAAGCACTTTGGCTTTAAGGAGCTTGCATCTAATCAAAAGACTATAATACTCAAAACAAATTCTCCTTTTATAAACAAAATTTCAATTTCATTCAAGGCATTTTTTTATGTACTAGGAGTATTTGGTTTAGTTTACTCAATGCAGCTCTTTAAATGATGTGTCTGTTTAGATATTGATGATGAACCTGTGGTGGAGCATACACTCTGACCATTCATTTTAGTATAATATACTTCTCTTTCTTCACCACCGTCATCTGAACCCAACATGCTGTCTTCTTCTTCAGAATCTGATTCACTCGCTGACAAGTTACCATTTTCAAAGCTATCTTCGGATTCTGATAGCTCCGTCTGTGAGGAATCTACTTCTGTCTCTGACAGATAATAGCTACTCAAGTCAAGATTCTTTTCATCACGAATCCTCTTTTCGTTGGAGCTTCCACTTGGACCGTCAAGTATAGATAAGGGATTGCGGTTGCTAGGGTCACCATAAAGTGCAACGTGTCTGTGATATAGCTCTAATTCTTTCTCCGCGATAGCAATGAAGCGTCTCACTGACTCGAGTGATTGCTCATACTTTGATTTTTCAAGTGCCTGCAGTAAAAAAAAAAAAGAGAGAATTAAAAATAAAAATTTTGTACGTATAGCACTGTTATAACTGTTATTTAACAATGTCGAAAAAGTTAAGTAGTACTTCTAATTCTTCTTAAATGATAAGATACAAAATACTTAACTAATGATGAGATTCATATTGAAAAGCACAAGAACACACCTTTTTCTTGGACAATGTATCTACCGGCGACATAACCTCAGGCTGTATATAGTTCTTTCCTCGATAAAATATTATTGTGTCATCACCAATTATGTGAATTGGAATACCACCACTCAATCTGGCAAGTTCTTGTGCATACTCATGTACTTGACCAGGTTTACAAGGCTTGCATATGCACTTAACAGTCTCATGTTTCTTCCAGTGCATATGCATATTGAGAATAACCCCTCCAAATAATCCTCTTCTTCCAACTTGTAGATAATTAGAACTCTTCTGAGCCATTTTCTTTAGATAAAACCGTTCCTCCCCTGTCAACCCGTCTGGTTTTACATCTGGACCATGTGCTTTAGCAACTTCATATCGTTTGAGTCTTTCAATTAGCAATGCTTCTTTGACTCTCGCCTGAGGTTAAGATCAAAGTCAGACAAAATTTTAGTACAATGTCTAGGCAAATAAGCATTTTGTGATGTTCTCAATGAGCACTTTAGGGGGGAAATACAAGAATGTCACAATGGTCTATTTATTTAAAATAGAGCTTCTCATATAAGCTGAAACTAACTGCTGCATCTTAAATTTTCAGAAACACTTCCATGTAACTTCTCTATAAATATCTGTAGGCTTATTATAAGGACTTTTATGTAAACAAAGAATCACAAACTTATTTTAGATGAGAAACTCTTACAGTGCGTGCATTTACATCTTTTAAGATTATCATAGGTATCTCTATGTATCAGTGTCGTATCCAGTGTAACAACAAAGAAAAAGAACAAAGAACCAAACGACGAAGCTTACATTGTCAATTTTGAACTTGATTCTCTCTTCAGGACTAGCAAACTTCTGCTTCTTCTTCTTCCCTTTAACGCCAAGTCGACGAGGATCTCTCCTATTCGCCGATTTCCTCTTCTCCTTCTCTCTCTTCCTCTGTATCTTCAACCTCTTCTTAGTCTTCCACTTATCTTTCCTCGGAGCCTCAACCTCATGCGTCTCAAACTTTGTCTTCCCATCTCTTATCACAAGATTAACCTTCCCATAACTCAACTCCCTCAAACCCCACCAAAAACCTTTCTTCTCAAAAGCCACACAATCCCTCAATGGAGAACCAATACAATATAATTCACCCCTCCCAACTAACCTAGAACACACACAAAAAAATTGCAATTTAATTGAAATTTCAATTCAAAGTCTTCAACTTTCACTAACCCATTTTAGTTAATTGAATGTATTATTCATAACAATCATAAAAAAATGATTTTTAACTTGTAGATTAACTAAAACCATAACCAATGAAACATGTTGTAACGAGAGGAATGAGAAAGAACCTGGGAGAAACCAAGAACGAGGTAGCAGCATACGAGGATTTGATAACAATGGAACCTCTCTGAATGACGCGGAACAGCGAAGAAGCTGCCATGGTAAGAGATGAAGCAAAACTGATGAAAAATGTGACAGTGTTGGTGTTGTTCTGGTGCACTACCCGTATTGGATCGGGTGGGTCATATTTCGGGTACTAATCTTACGGGCTAGGATCCATTTGATAAAACACGTGGCAATTTTTTATTGGGTCAACAAAAGTGTTGACTTTTTCAGAGATAAGAACCGATAGGATTTTGACACGTAAGAGGGTCACTTGGGAACTATATGTACCTTACCTTAGGTAAATCTGTTCCTTTGTATTCTGGTGTTTCTCTCTGAAGCAACACTCATCGTAGAATCATAATTTCTAGCTTCCGATTTCACGATCATCGATTTTCTGAGTGAGTGTATTTTTATTGTTTAATTATTGTATTATGTGGAAATTCTATTGATGATTTTGATTCTGGTGGATTTTAGGGTTTTTTTGTTTTCTTGTGATTTGGGATTAATAACTGTTTAAGTAGCTGAATTGGAAAATATTGAATCTTCTTTGTTTATGTTTCTATGGTATTTCAAAGGTTATTGAGAAATTAACTCAAAATTGAAGCATGATGTTGGTGTTATTGTTGTTTTTATGTTTTTTTTTTTTAATTTTTTTTATGTGGTATTGTTGTTTGTTCTATGCATGTCATGTTTTTTTGTATTTGTGAATAATATAATATACACATTATTCATGTTAGGTGTTTTTTTTGGGTCTGTTAGTGATGTTTTGTAAGTACTTTGGTGTTTGGATATGCACACTGAAATTCTTATAGTAGATCTTGTGGTCTTGCAGTGGAGTTAGGGATTGATGATTCAGTTAATGATGATACATTAAGAGAAGCTGCCATGGTTGAAGTGGATAGCGTACATGATGAAACCCGAGAAGAAGAAAGTTCTGCCGAACCAACTTACAAACAAGACCAAGACGGTACCATGACTCACGATTTCTCCGGAGCGTTAACAATACCCTCCTCAGAAGAAGTTCTCCCATTATCGGTCGCTTCTGCTGACGAGCCCTACGTGGGTCAGGAGTTTGAGTCGGAAGCAGCTGCACATGCATTTTATAATGCATATGCAGCTGAGGTTGGATTCATCATTCGCGTAAGCAAACTCTCACGGTCAAGGCGCGACGGAACTGCTATTGGGCGCGCTCTTGTTTGCAACAAAGAGGGTTATAGAATGCCGGATAAACGCGAAAAGATCGTTAGGCAAAGGGCAGAGACAAGGGTTGGTTGCAGGGCAATGATTATGGTGAGGAAAGTTGGTTCTGGTAAATGGGTTGTTACGAAATTTGTAAAGGAGCACACTCATCCATTGAATCCTGGAAGTGGTAGAAGGGATTGCATGTTTGAACAATATCCGGTCAGTATAGGTCCTATACGTTTTCATGCACTCTTATCAATTTAATTTTCCCCCCTACTTACAACCTCTTTTGTTTCATGTCAGTCTCAGAACGAACATGATAAAATCCGCGAACTATCTCAGCAATTGGCAATAGAGAAAAAGCGATCAGTGACTTATAAAAGACAACTTGAAGTGATATTTGATTATATCGAGGAGCACAATGTGAGCCTTTCGAAGAAAATACAACACATAGTAGACAGTGTGAAGCAGATGGAACCTAAAGAAGAAGAACACAATCACTCATAGGTTCACCTTTCAATTATCTAGTTTTTTACTTATTAATAATATTCAATCTACTGTCAGTGTCCAAAGTGTCTCCAAGATGAGGTGTGCAATATTATCTGATAATTACTGCTGACATAGGTATCTGCTTTTAGTATCGGTTGTGCGGTAGTCCGGTGAGATACATTGATATTCATTGTACGCTGTCGTATTTTGGTTTAGTTGAAGAAACGAGTTCAATCAAATCAAATGTATAGAGTATAGGTCATTTGAGTCCATTCATATGAAGTTGATGCAAACAATTGTGATAACTCATAAAAGGCATTCAAATGCCCTTATAAAAAGCTTGATTATTCAACTTCTTATTTTGTAAAATTTGATCCAAGCTTGTCCCTTCTGTAAAGTTTCAAAGTTTTTTCATCATGGATAGTAAAAGACATTGTGTTAGGGCATTTTCCATCCCGCCAGCCAAGATTTGGAAACCTATAAATTTTGTGAAATTAGAAACCACTAGAGTATGACTTATCTAATTCCTTAATCAAAGCAACCAAGCAAATTTCTTTCACAAATATAAGTGAGTTTAGGAACCACAATTTTTAAATTTAGCCAATTATGGATCATTTCTTTAGCTTTGGGGCGCATTGTTAGACTATACAAGTTTTTGAGGTTGATTAATCACTATTTATATAGGAATCATTTGTTGTGTGAAAAAGAGAGTTTGATTTGCAACAATCACATTCTCACTTCATAAAATATTTTTCTTTCATACAGACACCATGAGGACAAACTTAAAATAGGCTAAAACATAAAAACAACACAACTGAATCATACAAGAAAACAAAATAACAATAACTAGAACAGATACACAAACATAATATCCTAGATCATTCTATCTTTCAGTGGTGGTGGAGGGTGTTTTTCATGTCCACACCACTTTGGATCATTGGTGGGTGAAGATGGTTTTGGAGTTGTGAGCACTTGGTGGTTATTGGTGGAGAGGAAAGAAAATATGATGGAGGTTGGAGGTAGAATGTGACAAGGACCCAATAGAGATGGACGGTTCAAAGGAATGGAAAACTCCATTGAGGAGAGGACAACCTCAATGTTGAAGGAGAAAAGTTATGATAACGGTGGAGAGACCTCTACAAAAGGGGAGGCGGTGTTCAACAATTTAGAGGGAAAAAAACCTAATTTTAAATAGGGGAGAGCTTCTCTCTTTAAATTTCCAACTTTTCTTGGAGGTTTGTAAAGTTTCAAAGTTACTTATATTATTGAAGATTCTACATGCGTCAAATCAAATCTGTGAACCGAAAAACACTACAAGAAATTATTTCATAAAATTTGAAACTAGGTGAACGATAGAATGAGAGGATCCAAATTCCAAAATAGTGTACATAACATCAAAACAACAATAAATGAAGACACTAAAAATTGATATAAAATTATCAAATAATTAACCAAGGCTAACAAAGTAAAATTAAAAAAAAAAAAACACCCCTCTATCTATCTTGTCCCTTGACTCAATCAAAACAAGAAAACAAATCTCATCTTATACACAGAAGATGCAAATTGAATGAATTGAATAAACAAAATGTTGGTGATGAAATATGCATGCATGCATGCATTCGTTACAATACATTGCATTTGTATAAATACATAAATATATATAGCTAGGCTAGGCTAAACATGTAATGAATGAATTTTAGAATTATCCAAGAGCACTGAATCCTCCTCCTTTCATCATTTGCTTAAACTCTTTATAATTAACCATACCATCACCATCAACATCCACCTTCATGATCATCTTCTTACATTCCTCAACGGTTCTTCCTTGTTTAAGACCAAGAGATGACAAAACCACTCTTAGCTCGTCAACCGTGATAAAACCGTCGCCGTTTTGATCAAAAACATTAAAAGCCTCCCTCATATCTTCCTCTTCGTCACGTTCGTCCATGATGGATTGATACAATTCTCCAAACTCGTCTAAATCTACACAACCGTCTCCGTTGACGTCAATCTTCTCGATCATTTGTGTTAACTCTTTGTCGGGTATGAAGATTCCTAAATTCTCCAACGAATCTGTTAGTTCTTTTTTTGTTATTCTACCGTCCCCGTTCTTGTCGAACATTTGGAATACGCGTTTTAGCTCAGTCGGATCCATATTTTTTAATTGTGGTTGATTGTTTTATTTGTTGAATTGAAGAACAAGGTGGAGGAAGAGTTTTTATGATTTGATTAGAGGAGGAAGAGGAGGGGTTTCAGCTTGATGTTTGGGACAAGACAATACAAGAGAAACCAAATGAGAAATGAAAAGTACAAGGTTGTAATGTAAAGAAATGAAGGTGTAATAATGATCCTTAGGAAAATAGGTGGCATTTGTGGTGTTTGTTTCTTGTTTTCCTTTTTCTTGCTATGCCTTAGACTTTGGGAGAGAATTTTGGGATGAGATCTCTAAATAAAGGAATACAGAAGATATAAGATGGGACAAATATACAAAGGAGTTAATTCAAAAGAAGTGGATCATTTGTAAAAACGGGTAGTAAACTGTAAATAATTGGCAAAAATGTGTTAAGTCCTTTACAATTAAATTTAACTTAAGTTCTAAAGATCGCCATCATTTATCATTTTTTTCTTTAAAAATACTTGATCCGTCTTATATTTAAATTTTACTTTTTAGAATTATTGTATAATTAGTATTGATTTATACATAGATCAGATGCACTAATTATTAAATAAATCTAAAAAATAAAATTTACCTATAATAGAAGATAGAAGGAGTATTTATACGTCTACCACATTTATTCTGAATATTTACACATCTATCACACTTATTCTATTTTACTTATATTTTTTGTGCAGTCATTGATAATATATTATATATAATATTTTAACATTAAAAAACTAGCACTAATAATTAAATTTTTTTATGAAGACTATTTAAAAGATAGTAAAAAAAAAAGCAACTCTACTATTTATTTAAAAAAATCAAAAACAACCTCTATTATAAGACTATGTACAATGGGGTTTTGAAAAAAATTATTTAATAGTTGAATAGGTGCAATTGGTATTGAATAAAGGGTTGAAAATGAGATGAATTAATATATTTCGAAAACATGGTGTTGAATAAAGGGTTGAAAATGAGATGAATTAATATATTTCGAAAAAATTCAATATGTTGAATGAAGAGAAAGTGATACCACGTATAATACGTTGTAAAATCTTATTAATCGTTGTGATTGTTTAGATTATTAATTCACTTTTATTATTTGAAATCAATTATTTTACAATAAATTAATTTTTTATTTATTTTTATTTTCACTAAAATTCATCAATTTTTTGTCTATAAATAAATATTTGATTGATTTGATTTGGACACACAAAAAAATTCATTTTTTCTCTATTTTTTCTATTTAACCTCCAATAAGTTTTTGTTTTATCCACTTTTAATAATGACTATTCTTATAAAATTAGAAAAAATTTCAAATAAATTAAAAATATAAAATTAAAACAATTATTAAATTAAAAAAATTAAAAAATTAAAAAAAGTTATTTAACTCTTAATTATTTTAATTTTATTTCAATCAATAATTAATATTAATATAAAATTATAAAAACAAAAATATAAAAAAAAAATACAAATATAAAATAAAAGAGTAGGGTGTTGAATTATTTGACGAAAGAAATATAAGATGATGTGGAGTATAAAAAAATGAAGAAAAAAAGATGTTGATTATGTAAACCATTTTATATAATCTAAATAATGTTATGAGTTTTAAATGTGATATTACAATTGTTGTTTGAATTAATTGTTTTTTAACAACAATATTTTGTGCTATGAATATTCTTTTGATATGAAGTTTGTGTCATTAGAAATATCGTATCTAATTCTTATAAATACAATAAAAATAAATAAAATTATTTTAGTTGTTATATTATTGTTCAAAGATCATCATTTCGTCAAATTCAACAATAAAATAAACAAACTCTCCTCTTTTTACTGTTAGTCCCACGTAGGAAAATATATTTTCTTATACTTTTCTCTTCTCCTATATATAAAGTGCATCAACATTCTCATTTTCCTATTAGTTCCACACTCGAAAATATATTTCCTTATACTTTCCTCTAGTCCTAGTCCTACATATAGATTTCAATAGAATTGAGTATATAAATGTGAGTTGAATAATAAATTTTAGTGTAAAACTCGTCTAGAATTAATTCTGAAGGGAGAAACTACAAATTTTAGCTTCAAGTAGAATTAATTTTAGAGTCGGAATCAATTTTACTTTTGATAAAACAAACACCTCAAAATATATCTAGAATCAATTCTACACTTTATATATATATATATATATATATATATATATATATATATATATATATATATATATATATATATATATATATATATATATATATATATATTATGGCATTATTGAAACTTTAGTTTTTCAAAATTTATTCTTTTTTGTTCCATTTGATTTGAGCTATTGAGTTTGACTTAATGATCTCGGCTTTATCGTCTATTAATCGGGAGACTGCAAGTGCACAGTCCTATCGCGTAGTTTTAAAAAGATATTGAACCCACAGAGACTATAAATCGATATATTGTTATCCTAAGTTACTGTATAAATCGAACCTAAGTGTATAAAGATGGTTAACTTAATTGTTCTGTAGAGATTATCAGTTTAAAAACCCTCAACTCACACTTTCGTGGTCTTATCTCAGATTATACTCCTAAAGCCCTATGTCTGTTTTCCCTAGCCCATAAGTGTTTAGAAAATATTCTTTGAAAACTTAATAAAATCTAATTCGTTTAAAAGCGCTCTCGTTGTATTTAAATCGAATGTCTAACTTTAGCTATCCGGTTAAAACCTCACACTTTCGTGGTCTCGATCCTAACCTATTATACTTTTCTTACTTTCGTAACAAAAAGATTGATTTTAATTATAAAAAGTCATAACTAGAAATTAAGTTAATTAATATTTTAGTCTGAGAACAAATTAATTCCTAATCTTACTGCTATTACATACCGATACCTACACGGTTTAGCCGGACATATTTATTAATTCAGACATGCATAAATAATAAGGTTCAATATATTTAAACATCTCCATAATCAAATAAATAAATATCAGGCACAATATTTTAAATAAAATAAAATAATTATATTAAAAACCTGAGAATAAGAATACTGGAATAATCTTGTTCTTCGGAAATAAACGAACATTCCACCACAAGTCGGCTGGATCTGCTCGGAGACTTCTCGAATCGAAAGAAAAAATACGACAAGGAATAAAAAGCACTAGATCTAACGTAAGGTTAGATCAGTGAAAAATACACAACAATTTCCGGTGTAAAAATTGTCGTGAGAAAATTATAACAACTTAGAACTAAAAGAAAATCGAAAACGGAAATGGAAAATAAAATAATATTACAAAACTGAAAAGAAAATAAAATTGCGAATAAAGAAAGAACGATTGTTCGGTAAGAATGCCGACCCTTGCTCTGAAACTTGAACTTGTATTTATAGCTTCTTTCGTAACTACCCGTTTCTAAATCTCGCATCCAATCTCATATGAACATGTGATCGTGGGGACATGGAACTGCCAAACAAATGGGAGGGACGGTCGCCTCCACGTGTAGAAAAGGGAATGAGACGTGGGTCTCAACGTGGAGAAGGTGGGCCCCATACATGGGAGGCGGGGCGCCTCCGTGCTGAGTGGGGGGGAGTGAGAGGTGCGTCTCACATGACGTGGCAAGTGGGACGTGCGTCCTGGGCTTGTCTTGCTGGGCTTTTGCTTGGCTTTGTATAATTATTTCCTTCTTCTTAACTCCTCCTTTTTGCTATTTCACCCTTGCTTCATTTCTTTGGCTTTTTAATCCAATTTTTCCTCAATTTTATTTCTTTGCTCAATTGATCTTTATCTAATACAAATACCTAAAACATTAAAAATACCAACGTAATACAGAAATAAAACAGAATAATTAAATAAAAATAGTAACATTATCCATGAAAATTAAGTCAAATATGTTATATAAATTCGTGTTATCAGTTAACGAGGCAAATTGTAATCTTTAATTGAGTTGATGTTGAGCTAAAAAAATATTTTTTATTGATAATGCTAACATGTGTTCTAAGTGAAATTCCTGGCAGCAGATACGTGATGTCACAGAGAATGTTATGACACACTATCTGACACTCTGTTAACAATTTACACAGTAAATATAAATAACAGTAAAGAACACAATAAGTTGTTTACCCGCAGGTCTAACTACACCTACATCCGGGGCTACCAAGCAGGAGGAAATTCACTATTAGTAGAATTAATTCGTGAATAAACCACCGCTTATCTCCTTCACTTAAAACCTACCCAATGCAACTTCAACCTAAGTCCTACTTAGATCCGAGTACCTACACTCCCCTCAATCACAACAAAGGATATCAACCTATTGACTAATTGAATTGTGAAGACACACTTCAATAAACTATCTTGATCTCGCTTCAAAGCTTTCAATCAAGAGACAAACACTGTGCTTTAAAGCTTTGAGTGATAAACTACCCTTACAAACAAATCCTAGTCCAATGCACTTATCAATTGATAGTTGCTTGGCTCACAAGAGAAACTAGAATTACAAAACCAATCACATTAATCCTAACAAGACACAAAAACAAGTCGCTATCTCTTCAATACATTTAAAGGGCGCAAGACATTGTGGGTGAATTCCTTTTATAGAAACATCCAAACTTTGGGCTTCCATAAAGATAGCTAGGTTCACTTAATTTAATCCTAAAACATGGTCTTTTCAACAACCAATTTAGGTTTAATTAAGATTAACCTAGCAGCCACGTGAGCATGCTTTCTAATAACAAAAACAATATTTAGCAACAAACTTCCCGAAAAATCTCAGAACAAAAGATTCGCAGAATGTCACATCAATGTCATAACATCCGTTATGACATCGATCTCGCATTTCAAAGATGCCTTTAGCTTCCATCGAAATGTCTTTTAACATCCTTAGTGTAGGATTTATCTTCAATCTCGAATGTCATGACATCTATCATGACATTGCTAAAGTCTAGTTTTACCAAAATTGATGCCAACTTAAAACACTAACAAACCCCTTTGGCACATTTTTGGCTAAAACTACTTAACCTATCGAGTATATTAGAAGACAAACTAGTTCTAAGCTTAAATAAACTAGAACCTAGAGATAAGATAAATTCTACCCATACAGAAATCCCACAATTGCCCACATACAAAATTTAAACAGCCATACAATTCCCCAAAGTCCCGGCCACTGTCACACACAGTTGCTCATAGTTTCCCACACACAGATTCTTCTCCCCCTTTTTAGCCATAAAGGGCCAAAGGAAACAATACAAGTACCCCAAACTTTTAATCAAGCAAAGTTAAAAAATACGAGCATAAATATTCAAGGGTTACACATCCACAACACAATGATTACAATCATCCAAATTTTAAACAAAATACAGAAGGCAAAAACAAATAAGAACAGGAGACATTTGACAGAGTAACATCAGAGGCAACAAGGGCAACAGCTCAAGTACTTTCTTCTCCATAAGAAGCATTGTGAAAGGACACATCTTCGTAACCTTTTTACCGATCGCTGGTCAAGATCATCATCTTCCTCCATACGAGCAGCGAAGTATCACCATCAAGCCTTTCTTCCTCAACCTCTGTCTATTTCTTTTTCAAGAGTAGAGATCAGAGCTTCAAGGTTCTGCTTCCTTGCTTCAAGTTCCCTACAGGTCTCTTTTAGCACAACAATGACATCTGCCTTCTGAGAATTGGCCTTGACATTTGATGTCTCACCTGATGTCATGACAATGTCGTGACATGCTTCCTTGAAATAATTTGTAGTGGAAGCCAAGGGCTCTTTACACATCGTATCTCTATTTCCCAGAATGTCAGGATAGTGATCAATTATAATTCCACACAAGAGGGAGGGAAATGCTATTGGTCCTTTTATAGCATAACTGTCAGCGTGTTTAAGAATATGATAAAAAATGTAGCTTCCATAATCAAACTTTGCCTTTGTTCCAACAGCAAAAATGAACCTCCCCAGACCAATGGAGATGGTAGACTTGTGATTTGTGGGAACTGAAGCAACTCGATTTTCAAAAATCATTTAAATGGATTTTCAAAACAATGAAATCGCCACCTAATTTTATTTGTTCTAGAAAGAACGGGAAAATATAGATAAAACCCACAAAAATTGGATAAGGCGGTCTACAAGACCAAAAAGCATGGATTCGGGAGTCGGTTACGCAAGAGGAAGGTATTAGCACCTCTTACGTCCATCGTACTCGATGGGACCCATTTAGTTCGAAATGTGTTTGTGTGTGTAATCGCTAATTTCTAAGTCATGAATAAGAAAAAGAAAATGGGTTTGTTTATTATTTATTTTGAGTTTGACACCTTCGAAACCGCTGCCTACGATTCCCTCGTGCAATGGGAAAGTCAAAACTCCGTAGTTCTGGTTGAAAATGTTTGAATTGGTTGTGTTGATTTTAATTTGAAATGTTTTTTTTAATTTTTGATAATCGCATATGAGCGAAAAAGGATTTGAATGGGTTGGATTGATTTTAATTGTAGATGACAAGTATCAAAATGTTGGGCTATCCTCTAACGATTCAATACTCGAGATTGGTGATTGAGGTCAACCGATCATCTCTCATCCAAAATCTTTATTATGAAAAGAGTGAGGTGAAACAAAGTTCACTTTTATTAAGTGTATGGAATAAAGTATTTAAGTCATTGGGTTACCCTCTAATGGCCCAAATACTTTATGTTAGTGTTTTAAGTTGGCATCAATTTTGGTAAAACTAGGCTTTAGAAATGTCTTGATAGATGTCATGACATTCAGAGATTGAAGATAAATCCTACTGGACAAGGATGGTAAAAGTACACCAGAACTGGAAGCTAAAGTCGTGGAAATTCAAAATCGATGTCATAATGTATGGTATGACATTCAGGTGACATTCTGCTCGTAATCGCTTTTTCTTGAGATTTTTCAGAAGTTTGTTGAGCATTTTATTTATGTTTTTCTCGTTATTAGAAAGCATGCTCACGTGGCTGCTAGGTTAATCTTAATTAAACCTAAATTGGTTGTTGAACAAACCATGTTTTTAGGAGAGAATTAAGTAAACCCTAGCTATCTTTATGGAAGCCCAAACCAAGATTCGTGGATCGCTTCTATATAAAGAAATCAACCCTTACTTCAACCACGCCTGGATTCCATTGAAGACATTGAAGGCTTTTGTTTGTGTAATGTTAAGGTTAGTAACAGTTGGTATTGTGTAATTCTAGTTTCTGAGCCAAGCAACTATCAATTGATAAGTGCATTGACTAGGATTTGTTGTAAGGGTAGTTTATCACCAAAGCTTTAAAGCACGAGTGTTTGTCTCTTGATTAAAGCTTGAAGCAAGATCAAGATATTTTATTGAAGTGTGTCTTCATAATTCAATTAGTCAATAGGTTGATATCACCGCGTGATCGAGGGGAGTGAGAGAACTCGAACATTCTTCGACATTAAGTATCCGCCGCCGTGAATTTCAATTGGCATCGAGGGCACGCTTGTTATTTCGGGTGAGATCTAGGGATTATAGTTTCCGCTCGATGGATAAGGAAACAGATTTGGAGGTAGACCACCCATTCGGATGGGTCTAATTATGAGTACCGAAGCCTCGATGGTTGCCTTCTTAAGATCAAGGATATCAAGGCTTGAGAGTCCGATAAAGGATGGAAACATCCAACCAAGGTTGAGAAAGATGGGACTACCGCCTTGAAACCCGAGGAAGAATGGAGCAAAGAGGAAGAGGAGCTTCTGGGAATTCTAAAGCATCAATGCTTTATTTAATGGTATTGATGTAAACATCTTCGATTGGTTCATCAATGTGAACTCGCCAAGGATGTTTAGGACACCTCAAAACCACTCATGAGGGAACATCCAAGGTGAAGATGTCAAGACTTCAGATGCTCACTACCAAATTTGAGAATTTGAAGATGAAGGAAGATGAGACTATTCATGAGTTTCACATGAATGTTTTGAGATTGCCAATGCCTCGTGAGCTCTTGGTGAAAAGATGTCGAGGAGAAGCTAGTGAGGAAAATTCTCGATCCTTGCCTAAAAGATTTGCAATGAAAGTAATCGCAATAGAGGAGGCACAGGACATCAAGACCGAAAGTTGAAGAGCTTATCGGATCTCTTATGACTTTTGAGATGGGAATCTGAAACCGCTGATGTGAAGAACAAAGCATAGCACTTGTATCCAATAATCAAGAAGGATGCAAGGTGGAAGATGAGGAGAAGATATCCAAGCTATAGCTATGCTTGGAAGACAGTTCAACAAACTCATCAAGAGGATTGATCCAAAGTCAAGGTCAAATGTCAAGGACATTCCATCGACATCAATGATCTTATGACTCCAGCAGAAGATCCGTGTCAAGAAAAGGAAGTCAAAGAGAGGAGTCCAATGTCATGAATGTGAAGGATATGGACACATTAAAGTCGAATGTCCCACCTTCTTAAGAAACAAAAGAAAGGAATGGTCATACTGGTCCGATTCAGAAGTGAACGAGGAAGAAGCCTAATCTTGTCACCGCATCTTCCGAAGTTGTAATTCGATAATAACTCGAGTGATGAGGAAGTGACCTTTGAAGAACTTCACGATACTTACAAGAAACCGTATCGAAGTGGTGAAGTATGTCACCGAATGAAAAAAAAAGTCGATTGAGAAGTCGAGGTAAAATGTGAAGTCGAAGTCGAAAAGAAGGAGAATACAAACACTATAAGACATCTCAACAAAGGAAATTACATGTTAAATTCCAAGCTTGATCGATGACTAAATCACAAAATGTCGACCGAATGTAAAAATTGGAAGAAATTCTTCAACTTGGGCAAAATGTCGAAACAAGCATGGTCTAGGATATGTAGTCAAAGGAACCCGTTAGTGACAAGAAAAGAAGAGGCCAAGGAAACCAAAGTCAAGGCGATGTCACAACATTGGAATCAACATCGATCGAGAAACATGAAAAGAAGTTTCAAAGATGGAGATGTCATCATGTGGAAGGTTTGGACACATAAAACCCTTCCGTTATAGGCTACATGGATACCCTAATCGACCCTATGTTAAGCCTAAAAACATCAAAGTACCATACACTCAAAAGTGGAAGAAGAGGATCAAGCAATGATTGCTCACACTTCTTAGAGTGTCCGCCAAAGAAGATTGGTACTTTGGGGTGTTCTAAGCATATGACCGAATAAAAACCTATCAATAATGTCAAACCTCATTCCACCTTTGTTACCTTGGAGATGGAGCTAAAGGAGAAATCAAAGGTGTTGGAAACTTAGACCGCCCGAGTTCCAAATCTAAGTGGAGTGTCACGGTAAAAGGCTCGACCGCTAACCTCATAAGCATAAGTCACCTATGTGATATGGGATTCAAAGTTAACTTCACTAGATCCGAATGTCTTGTAATCAATGATCAACAAGAAGTAGTTATGAGAGGAATCGATCAAAAGACAACCGTTACATGGAATCGAGAACACCAACCTCTCATCCGTATGTTCCATGCATAAAGATGAAAAGGAGGTCAAGTTGTGGCACCAAAACTAGGACATCCGCATCTCGAGGAATGAAAAGATCATCTCAATGGAGGTCGCCGAGGGATACCAAGACTTCATATTGATGAAGGGGGTGTGAGTGCCAGTTGGAAAGCAAACCGTAATGTCACACCCAATGTCTAGACATCGCACCACATCTAAAGTAATCGGAGCTGCGCACATGGACTTGATGGGCCTATGCAGTTGAAAGCCTTGGTGGAAAAAGATATGCCTATGTTGTTGTGGATGACTCTCCGATTTACCGGATAAACTTCATCAAAGAAAAATCAAGTGTTTGATGTCTTTAAGGAGTCAGGCAAAAGACTTCAGAGAGAAGGAAAGTCGATTGTCGTAATAAGAAGTGACCATGGAAAAGAATTTGAGAATAGCAAGTTTGATGAATTCGCTCCTCGTAAGGATCAACCATGAGTTCTCTTCTCCTATAACACCACAACAAAATGGGGTTGTGGAAAGAAAGAATAGGACTATACAGAATCGCCAGAGCAATGATTCATGCTAAGAAACTTCCTATTCATTTTGGGTCAAGCTATGAATACAAATTGCTATGTTCACAACAGGTTACCTTAAGAAAGGGAACCGCCTCCACCCCGTATGAGCTATGGAAAGGAAGAAACCAACCGTGAAATACTTTCATGTGTTTGGGAGCAAATGCTATATTCGACAGATCGTGATCAAAGGAGAAAATGGATTCTAAGAGTGATGAAGGCATTTTTCGATACTCCACAAACAAGCAGAGCATATAGGTATTCAACTCCGTAACCTGTGTTATGATGGAGTCTATTAATGTCATTGTTGATGATCATTATCGTGAGCACAATGTCCCATATGATGTTGAGACATGGTTTGAGACATCACCTCAAGTACCGATAAGGAAAATGTTCCTACTCCTACTTCACCTAAATCGAACCCGAGGAAGCAAACAAAGATCCCTCAATCAGATTCGTAAAGATCATCCAAAGGATCTCATCATGGAGACCCAACCAAAGGTGTTGTTACAAGATCCGAGAAACTGCCTCAAACTCCCGTCAGGTCAAAAGTAGAGCCAAAAAGTGTCAAAGAAGCTCTATGTGATGAATTTTGATTGGAGCAATGCAAGAGGAATTGAACCACCAAGCAACATGAAGTATGGGAATTAGTTCCTAGACCGAAGGAACCAACATCATTGGCACTAAGTGGATCTATAAGAACAAGTCCGATGCGTATGGACCGCCACCGTGAATAAAGCAAGACTTGTTGCTCGTGGTTACACTCAAGTGGAGGGAATTGACTTTGATGAGACCTTTGCACCAGCTAGACCGAATCAATCAGCTTCTACTAGGAGTTGCTTGCATTCAAATTCAAATTATTTCGATGGATGTGAAAAGTGCCTTCCTAAATGGCTACTTAAATGAGGAAGTATATGTAGAACAAATTTAAGGGATTTGTGGATCCAAGTTTTCCTAAACATGTCTACAGAAAGCCCTATATGGTATAAAACAAGCCCCTAGGGCCCGTATGAAAGGCTAACCAAGTTTCTTACAGATAAAGGATACAGGAAAGGAGGATTGGATAAAACTCTCTTTGTCAAGAATGAAGGTGGAAAGGTTATGGTGGCTCAAATCTATGTTGATGACATAGTATTTGGAGGAATGTCAGAGACAATGGTGAAACAATTTGCCAATCAAATGCAAGCAGAGTTTGAAATGAGTCTCATGGGAGAGTTAACTTACTTCCTTGGATTGCAAGTCACACAGATGGAAGATTCAACATTTCTTTCACAAAGCAAGTATGCAAGGAATATTGTCAAGAAGTTTGGAATGGAGAATGCCAGCCATAAAAGGACTCCGCCTCCACATTTGAAGTTGACCAAGGATGCAAGTGGAGAAAAGGTTGATCAAAGTTTATA
The DNA here is from genome assembly GCA_021764765.1 of Vicia sativa. Classification (NCBI taxonomy): domain Eukaryota; kingdom Viridiplantae; phylum Streptophyta; class Magnoliopsida; order Fabales; family Fabaceae; genus Vicia; species Vicia sativa. The sequence goes on from CM038793.1 coordinate 202,477,069, forward strand.
TAGAAGCATGATAGGAGCTTGTACCAAACCAGACCGACATTGCTTATGCAATGGGTATGTGCAAGATATCGTCGAGCCTAAAGTAAGTCACATTAACCCGTGAAAAGAATCTCAAATATGTGTGTGGAACTTGCAATTATGGTATCCTATATTCCCATGGATGTGAACCAATTCGTCTCGATACCGGATGCCGACGGCCGAGGCCGATGATGAAAAGTACTGAGGATGCTTCTTCTGGGAAACAATCTTGTTTCTTGGTTTAGCAAGAAGCAAACTGTGTCCCTATCCATCAAGTCAATACATAGTACCGGTAGCAGCTTGTTCTCAAATGGTCCGATGAAGCATATGTCGTCGAGTACAATGTCACATGATGTCATGACATTGTATCGTGACAACTGAAAGCTATTAATATATCAAAGAATCCTATACAACACAAGAGGACTAAGCACATAGACATCGACATCACTTCATCGAGAACTTGTGGAGGAGAAGGTGATTAAATTGGATCATGTAGTCACGTAACTTCAACCGGTCGACATTTTTACCAAGGCTCTTGATGCTAGTCAATTTGAAAACTTAAGGAGCAAACTGGCATTTGTCAAGATGAGGAATTGTAGCAATTAAGATTGCCTCCAAGAAAGGGAAGAGACCATTTATTAATTATAAGTGGGTCATTGATTATTTGCCTCTTATTTGTATAGGGTTCAAGAATGTGAAAAGACTCCTCCATATAATAGCCTTTTCATTTGAAAGTATCATACCTTCTCCATCCAATGATACTCTCAATCGCTTCACCTTGGTCTCGATTCTCAACCTTTCCTGAGAAATATGTCTTCCTCATCCTCCTCGATTTTGACTGCTCATCTCCCACCATGGTCGAGATTAGGCATTTGTCAAGCCATGAATATTGAACCTGTGAAGGTCTCCTCGCTGCTCAATGGCAATCGACTCCGTAATCAAGATGCATGTATGATCAAGGTTCATCATCACCGTAAGACTACCGCCTTCCCCTCGAGATAAGAAATAGGAAGGTACCAAGTATGTAGAGGAAGCCATTGCTAGGATAGTCACCGTAATCCTAGACGAACATCACTTTGTTCCCGGAATTTCGCCTCCTTAATCAAAGACCTGCTAGCCCTAGTTTAGCAGATGATCCAGATGTCACAAAGAATGTCATGACATCTGATGATCACGTCCAGGCAACTCATGTAAACCCCGATTCTTCCGATTTCACAAAGCAAAGGGAGGTATTCGGTTCTCAAGTCGAGCAAATAACTGTAATCGAACTTCCTCAAAGAAGTATAGAGCTAAATTTGGTTGTTTAAAATGCAAAAGGACACCAATGGTCAAGAAAAGGAAAGCTCCCGGACCGCAAAGCCCGAACAAGCTTCGATAAGGCGATGATGCCGATGTCACGACAAAGAAGATGCCTCTTCACAGAGAGAGCAACTAATTGTTGCCGTGTTGCTTTATCTGTTTTGTATTCTGTCCATGCCTGTCGCTGTGATTCTATGTCCCTGTTGCTATTCTGTTTCTTGTATTTTTCCAATTTTGTTTGGATGTGTGTAATCCTTTATTGACAGATGTGTAATGCCTAAACAATGATGTATCCCTGTTATACTTGTTGGTACTTAATTACTTGCTGGTATATTATTTTTTTTGTTGCTGATGACACTTTTGATTAAAAGGTTTGGGGACAATTGTATGGTTTCCTTTGGCCCTTTGTGGCTAAAAAGGGGGAGAAGAAATACTGTGGGAAGTATTAATGTTTGGGAAATTGTATGGGGGAATTGTATGGCCTGAAATTTTATGGCCTGTTTGTTTGTGGGCAATTGTATTTGGGGCAACTATGGGAGAATGTTGGGACTTTTGTATGGGTAGAATTTATCTTCTCTTAGTTCTAGTCACTTGAAGCTTAGGAAAGCTTAGGAAATCTTAGAACTAGGTTGTTAGTCTTCGCTGCATTTGTACTGATAGGTCAAGAAGTTTTAGCCAAAATGTGCCAAAGGGGAGTTTGTTAGTGTTTTAAGTTGGCATCAATTTTGGTAAAACTAGGCTTTAGAAATGTCTTGATAGATGTCATGACATTCAGAGATTGAAGATAAATCCCACGGACAAGGATGGTAAAAGTACAACTCGAATCGAAGCTAAAGTCAGGGAAATTCTAGAACAAACGATGTCATAATGATGGTATGACATTCAAGCAGACATTCTGCTCGCAATCGCTTTTCTTGAGATTTTCGTGAAGTTTGTTGAGCATTTTATTTATGTTTTTCCGTTATTAGAAAGCATGCTCACGTGGCTGCTAGGTTAATCTTAATTAAACCTAAATTGGTTGTTGAACAAACCATGTTTTTAGGAGAGAATTAAGTAAACCCTAGCTATCTTTATGGAAGCCCAAAATCAAGATTCGTGGATCGCTTCTATATAAAGAAATCAACCCTTACTCTACACCCACGCCCGATTCCATTGAAGACATTGAAGGCTTTTGTTTGTGTAATCGTTAAGGTTAGTAACAGTTGGTATTGTGTAATTCTAGTTTCTCTTGTGAGCCAAGCAACTATCAATTTATAAGTGCATTGGACTAGGATTTGTTGTAAGGGTAGTTTATCACCAAAGCTTTAAAGCACGAGTGTTTGTCTCTTGATTAAAGCTTGAAGCAAGATCAAGATATTTTATTGAAGTGTGTCTTCACAATTCAATTAGTCAATAGGTTGATATCATGCGGTGATCGAGGGGAGTGAGTAGAACTCGATCTAAGTAGGACTTAGGTTGAAGTGTCATTGGGTGGATTAAGTGAGGAGTTGTAAACGGGCGAGTTTAACTCGAATTGATACTACTAATAGTGAATTTCCTCCTGCTTGGTAGCCTGCACGTAGGTTTGTTAGAACCGAACGGGTGAACAACTTATTGTGTTATTTATCGCTTTCTATATTTATCGTGTGAATTGTCAAAGCAAAGGTCGACATCGTGTCATAACATTCTCTCGTGACATTAAGTATCCGCCGCCAGAATTTCACTTTACATTTTAATTAAATCGCCTGCTAACCTCTAACAATTTAATTAAATACCATAGCACTATGTTTTTGTTTTGTAGAAAAATTGATTTAGAAAACAAATTCAATTAATTAATTTAATTTGAAAGTGTTTTAGGAGTTTGATTGTGGATAGAATAATTTGATTAGGAAAACAAGCGAGGCCATGCAAAGTGGCTTTATGTATGCTCCTAAAAGTGGGACTAGCGTGACACTAGTATTCTAAACGACCGATTGAAACAATCGATCGAATAGTTGTCGCTGTAGAAAAGCCCAGGACCAAACTATAAATGTGTGCAAGTGTGCATTGTGTATGTTCACCGCTTGATGAGGAGCCTGCGGAGGCTATGTGTTCTAATATGATAAACGCATAATTAAACGGTAATTAGAACACACAAGGAAATAAATTCTAAGCTATTACAACCAAATCGAATTAGTTTGAATAATTAAATAGCTTGCAATGCGCTTCAAGTAGTCTTCAAGATCGGACAAAGCTTGATGCATCGGATGAATACCAAATGAAGGTTCCTACATCATTCAAGATACAAACAAAAACTATGCTAAGAATAGATATATTTATGCTCAAATTCATTCGAAGGTTGAAATAAATTCCAAATTCAAAATCATAACACAAGAATAATAATTATAATATGATTTTATTTACAAAATGAACCAAATAAAATATATGAATAAAAGTAGTATAATTGTATTTACAATACTAAATATGAAATAGAAATACTATATAATTGTATTCACAATACTAAATATAAAATAGAAATACTATATAATTATATTTTATATCAAAAATGGTAATAGAACTATAATAACAATTAAAGAATATATAGGTGCACCAATAAAAAATATACTCTTGGACAATTCTTGAGTACCTTCACAAATTGCAAACATGTTAGTAGCATAGTGTGGAATAGATTTGAAATGAAATGGCAATAAGATAAACGTAGTTAATGAGCAAGATCTTAAAATCGGATGCAACTTATATGTATGATTGAACAATTCAAGAATCAAGAACTTATTCATGATTAACGATTCACAAATGGACTAACCGAAAGAACTCAAGCTATTAATCAATCGAAACATGAAAAATTGAGTTCTAAACCCATTTAAACCACATGAACCGGGAACGGGCAGCAACTATTATCTTAAGAAAACACTTAAAATATCGATCAAAACCTCATAAACTCAAAGGCAAACGCAAACAAGTGTTAAGACAAACTTAATCAACCACAAATCATCAACTAACTTGAGCATTTCAACCACTTACCAAAACGGGCAGCAACTATGCAAATACAAAACTGCTCAAGAAAATCATCTCAAAGAGGTTCTAACCTTACGGTGATTCCACGACATCAAGCACAAAACTTATGAATTGAGATAAACTCGAAACATCATCAGAAATCAACTTTCAAATGGCTTAAACATCAAGACGAAATCAACATTGATAACAAGTATAAACAAACTCGTGGTTTTCAATTAAATTCGAAGAGGGAACAAAACATGATCGATTTGAAGTTTCAAACATGATGTTAGAATCCGGACAGCCATATACACTTGTGTGTAGAAAATTGATTACAATTCAAACAAAACAAAGTCGGGCAGCCGCTAATCCATCAATTTTACTCAAGATAAAATGACTTTTCTTGCTCAAATTCAATATAAAAGATACGACATGCTGCCCCAAAAGTTTCTCGGCCATAATCTACGCGAATATACGCAACATAGACATTTAAACCATCATTGAAACTTACATGGAATCCTCAATCAACTATTTACAAAAGAGATCGACAAAGTGAAATCGTCACGAACCAAACCGAATGCTCCCAATATATGTGTTCATACGATTTTCGAAATTCAAATTTACTTCAAGTTTCGAAATCGCAACACAATGAAAAATGTAACAATATGCAATTATAATTTTCTGTTAGATAGACACGCGAGTAAACGCGCCTTATCGTTAAACCATCATCGAAAATAAAAGTGGAATCCTTATCACAAATTCAAACGAAAACAAAAGTAGCATGGCTGCCCACGTTTCTTGGTTATATCTTTCACGAATAACGCGATTTAGATGTCGAACCATCATCGAAACTAGTCATGGAAACCTTATCTCAAATTCAATTGAAATTAAAAGATGAGAGCAACATAATACGCGATGTCTCAACGGTTTCTCGGCGAGTTTCTACGCGAATAATCGCGGAAACAAACTTACCTTCATCGAAACCGATATGGAATCTTCGTGTCAAATCCGATCAAAATTAAAAATAAATGAGAATAACATAATACACGGCGCCACAATGGTTCCTCGGTTAGAATTGCACACGAGTAATGCGGCCTAATCATCAAACCATCATCGGAACCAAACATAGATATCACTTCCCGACTTAAATCGAAATAGCACAACACCTTGTTACTAAACAAATTCAAATTCATGAAAGCAATTAACGTGGTAATCACGCGGACTCGACACAAACAGAGCAAGTAACCCAGTTTTGTTACAAATTTAAGCAGTGTAACGGTTATAACTCGTAAAAACAACATATCAGCCGTTATCAATTAGCACCGACTTCATAGCAACAATACTTTTATACAAAAAAAAATGATCAGCACCTGTTCTTTACAAACAACTTAACCAAATCAATAATAATCATGTTGTTATCAAAGGTTAACTCATCGCAGCAAGTCAACAGCAAGATAGAGTTAATATACCAGAGAAATTATCTTATATTTCACAGCATATCAGATATGTATAAGGGCACGAAATGACTCAAAATCTTACCGAAGAAGCTGAAAACGTGATGATGACGAGTGAACCGAATTGAGCTGGTGCGAGGAGGATGTCTGCTGCTTGCGGAATCAGTGAAGCTGCGATAGAATGAAACGGAGGAGTATGAAAGCTTAAGGGTGGCAGTGGCGGCTGGAACAGGGTAATATGAAGGTGCTGTCGAGAGAGAGACGCGGCTGGCTCGACTGATGATGGCAGCGAGAGCGTTGAATCGCAGAGAGAACAGGGAGGTTGAAACAGAAAGGATGAAGAGGGTTGTTGGTTTGCAGCGATAGGAGAGGTTGTTCTGTGTTTGAAAGAAACAGTGGGGGTGTTATGGTGTGAGATTTCGGCGAACAGAAGGATGGAGGTGGAGTAGAAGGGAGCTTGGAAGAGGACGGCGGGATTGTTGGATCGGAACAGAAGTGTTGTTCGGTGAGATTGAGAAGGCGGAGAAGATGGAAAGGGGTTGCGGTGGCTGGAGGTTACAGGATGGGGTTCGGAACTGTGAAGGAGGTATGAAGGCAAGGTGATGATGTATGAATGGAAGGTTTCGCCGGTGAAGAGGGTTCCGATGAAGATGATGTTGCGGTGACAGTGAGGAGAGTGAGGTAGCGAGAAGAAGATGATGAGGAGATTTTGTTTATAATTTTCAAATTGGTTTCTACTTTTTCAATCCGCCTCCAATGTTCCGTTTCTCATTCTTTTCAATTTTTTTTGGCCCCCTCAACAATAAATTATAACACATATATATATCCAATAGATTAGGGTTTAGCAATTTTTGATAATGCCTAAAATACCCTTCATGCTTAAATGGGCCATAAAATTGGGTTGGGTAAAAATTAATAAGCCCAAAAGTATTTTGTTTGATTTTTTTGAGATAAAAATTAGACACCTAAAATTATCAAAAATGGTAAAAGTTCAGACAATAATTATCCGAAAAAATTAGATGAGCATATTAAAATAAACTGCGGGTTTAATAGATTAAAGAAAAATTATCGAAATAATTAAAATTGAAATAAAACGATAATAAAGAATATCTGATTTTAAAACACTTACGGTTAAAAACAAAACTTCCAAAATGTATCGAAAAATTAGAGAGATCACATTTTCATGATCCACGCGACACGTAGATTCATAAAGCAGTGAGTTAGAGGCGAAAACTTGAAATATTTTTCCGCTAATTTTCGTACAGTGTCGAATCGCTTTTAATGTACCGTTTGTAAACCGAAATATTGATATCATCGACATATAATCAACTTAAAATGACACAGTAAACAGGTAAGAAGATAAAAAATGAATGAAGTGAAATATCAGGTATTTTATAACTATAAAACGATTCAGATATCGATTTAAACTGACTTTTGGTCAATTTAAATACGACAAAATGATGCATATGCAATGAGTGAATGACTGTTTAATGCCAATGACCTAATGGACGTGCATGCAGATGAATGTGAAGCCTAAGCCAGATAAAATCGAGATAGGAGGGCAAATTTTGGGGTGCAATAGTTTTTATTTAATCGTCTTAAACCGAAAGTGAAATTACGCTAGCCTTTGAACTTTCAAGGTTGAAGAAGATTAAATACTAAAAGAACCCAAAAATTTGCGCTCCGAAGAACAAGTAGAAATGTTTATGCTTTTTTTGATTTTTTTCTCTTGATTTTTTTGCATTTTTTTTTTAAAAAAAGAAAAGATTTCGGTACATCAGGAAACGAATACGCTTAAATAAGCGACTTCGCAGATTAGAAATGAAATCTGATAGATCTTTGGAACGAGCATACTTTAATAAGTTGCTTCGCAGATCAGAAACGAAACCAGACAGACCTTTGGAACGAGCATACTTTAATAAGTTGCTTCACAGATCGAAGGTAAGAACTCATAGATCTTTGAACGAGCATACTTCAATAAGTTGCTTCGCAGATCAAAAATGAGAACAGGCAGATCTTTGGAACGAGCATACTTTAATAAGTTGCTCGCAGATCGAAACGAAACCGATGCACCTTTGGAACGAGCATACTTTAATAAGTTGCTCGCAGATCGAAGGTAAGAACTCATAGATCTTTGAACGAGCATACTTCAAAAAGTTGCTCACAGATCAAAATGAGAACAGCAGATCTTTGAACGAGCATACTTCAATAAGTTGCTTCAGATCGAAACGAAACCGCATGCACCTTTGGAACGAGCATACTTCAATAAGTTGCTTTGGATCGTAAAGGTAAGAACTCATAGATCTTTGGAACGAGCATACTTCAATAAGTTGCTTCGCAGATCGAAAGGTAAGAACTCATAGATCTTTGAACGAGCATATTTCAATAAGTTGCTTCGCAGATCAAAATGAGAACAGCATGATCTTGGAACGAGCATACTTTAATAAGTTGCTCACAGATCGAAAGGTAAAACTCATAGATCTTTGGAACGAGCATACTTCAATAAGTTGCTTCGCAGATCAAAAATGAGAACAAACGGGAGTATATGTCAGGTAAAGATATTAGACACACACAAGAAGGAGACCGGCTGGAGCAGACTCACTGGGGAGAAAATATATGGAATGGTAAAAACGTCGATCGAAGACGAATTTACGGGGAAAGAGGCCAACCAAAAGAGACTCTAGCAAGGATTGCTGAGCTACGTTGGACTTTGAAAGTTTGCGAATATGCAAGAAATACAATATCCCTCAGGCCAAAGGCGGGGTGTAATTCTTCAAGAGCGGCAATTATATGAATTACCGCACACCAAGTATGGATACTCAAATAACCGAGAAGCAAGAAAGGTTAGACACCGACTCTTACTCACACTCTAACGACAGAGGCAAACACGGGTAAGAATACCAAAATAAAAATTTGCAAAAAAGCAAGACGCTTGGTAAATGGATTGAATTTGAATGATGTGAGAGACCGACACAGGGTCAAAAATGCAGATAACAACAACAAGAAGAATTTCTTGAGGGAACTCTGACTGGGAATACCACTTGGGATTTTTTAGATGGATAGACTTCTCTTCGGAGACGCAGAAGGTTCTCGAGAAAGACTTTAATTTGGCCTATGCTTAGATGCATGTTTGAGATTATTATTTTTTAGCGTAATGCTCCATATCAATGGAAATGCTACGCGTTTTTTGGATGTTATGCAATGCAATGATGCATGTTTTAATATTTCATTTGGGACTATAGGCAATTGTGAGCTGCCGAGGAAACATCAACCATTCATGAATTGAATATAAATCATCTGGTTTTTAACAAAGAGATGATAGTCTGGACCCTGACAAGGGATTGCAGAGTAGAAGTATCAACTTTCAATGATCAACATCACTGGGGAAGTAACTCTTGGAAATTGACATTCATATGGGATGACAATCATGTTGCATAGAATTCCTGAAACTATCTCTAGATTACGAGCTCTTGCGTAAGAGAAATCGACAATATCTTCTGGAACAAGTGAGCCTTTGAAAATGATCTTGGTGTGCTTATGCTCTTCCCGAGGAAAGAGTGATCACATTTGAGGGCACACATATACCATAGATAACTTTTGTCGGAGAGAAAGAATCTTTGTTAGTTGACCGATGCCCAGGCGCATGATGCCTTTTCATTCTAGAATCTTCGCATAACTGAAACTGTAAAATAGGAGACATAACAATAATTCTGCTACAGAGATCAACTGTTTCATTCGTTAATGCTGTGTACCCGAAATTCCGAGTAACTTCAGAAATTATGCCACGTGTCGTTGGGGCACTGATGTTTTAGATGCGAAGTTTATTAAAAATATCGGACGTTGTTTTTGCAAAGACAGAGATAAAATAATAGAAAAACACAGTTTGGATGAAAGTAATTTTATTGATTGATTAGCCCGCAAATGAGCATTTACATCAAGAAGCAATTCCTGAAAAGAGGCAATTGCTTATACATCAAGATTAAAAGAAAACAAAGGTGACAATAAAATCATGGATTTTGTCGAACCCTGAATCCGCCGTGCCCTTCACAACTTCAACATCCCTTGATACCGAGCTGTCCAAAATGCTCCGACTAGACTAACCCTCCATCTCTCTGGATTATCAAGTTATTGTAAAAGAGCTGACCAAAATAGGTGTGGTGCAGATTGTAGTCGTTCGCCTTGAATCCCTAATTTTTGTCTGGACCGCCCTTTTGGGTTTTCGATCCACCAGGATACCCCTTTTTGCCCAAGCCGCCCTTTCAGGTTTTCGGCTTGCCGGGTGTACAATCTTTTATATTTATCCCTACCTTTTGCCCGAATCTTTTGATTCGTCGGGATGCCCTTATTTTGCTTAGGCCAGTCAACCTAACGGGCCTCTTTTATGCGAAGTATTTTTTGACTACATCTGCATTGATCGGGTGGGGGAAATCCTCTCCGTCCATAGTCGCGAGCAACATAGCTCCTCTAGAGAAAACTTTCTTCACGACATACGGTCCTTCATAATTTGGAGCCCACTTGCCCCGAGCGTCCGTAATGTTAGGAGGCAAAATTCTCTTCAGCACGAGGTCACCAGCTTGGAAATTCCGAGGACACACTCTCTTGTCGAAAGCCCTTTTCATACGCTTTTGGTATAACTGTCCGTGACAAACAGCTGTCAATCTCTTCTCGTCAATGAGATTCAACTGATCAAGTCTGTTCTGAACCCATTCAGCTTCATCGAGTTGCACATCTGTTAAAATCCTTAAGGAAGGAATTTCAACTTCCACGGGTAGGACTGCTTCCATACCGTATACCAAGGAGAAGGGAGTTGCCCCTGTTGACGTGCGTATTGAAGTGCGATAGCCGTGCAATGCAAATGGCAGCATCTCGTGCCAATCCTTGTAAGTGACAACCATCTTCTGTACAATCCTCTTGATATTCTTGTTTGCCGCCTCCGCAACACCATTCATTTTTGGACGATATGGAGAAGAGTTATGATGTTTTATCTTGAAACTGTCACACAGTTCTTTCATCATTTTATTGTTGAGATTCAAGCCGTTATCAGTAATGATCTTCTCAGGAACCCCATAGCGACAAATGATATTATGCTTGATAAAACGTGTGACCACTTGTCTAGTGACACGAGCATAAGATGTTGCCTCAACCCATTTGGTAAAGTAGTCAATGGCAACAAGGATGAATCGATGTCCATTAGAAGCGGTGGGCTTAATTTCTCCAATCATATCAATGCCCCACATTGCAAAAGGCCATAGAGAAGTCAAAACATTCAATGAAGAAGGTGGCACATGCATCTTATCAGCGTAAATTTGACATTTGTAGCAGGTTCTGGCATGATTGTAGCAGTCATTCTCCATGGTGGACCAATAATAGCCTGCTCTCAAGATCTTCGTGGCCATGGTGTGTCCGCTAGAATGCGTCCCGAAGGAACCTTCATGAATTTCTTCTATAATCTTATTTGCTTCGTGTCTATCCACGCATCTGAGCAAAACAGAGTCATAGTTCCTTTTGTACAACACACCCCCATTGAGGAAAAATTTAGCGGAGTACTTGCGCAAAGCCTTCTTATCAACGATGGAAGCATCTTCGGGGTATTCTTTCGTCTCGAGATACCTTTTGATGTCATAGAACCAAGGTTTTTCATCTGCCTCACCTTCTACTTTATAGCAGAACGCAGGCTCGTCCAACCTCATTATAGTGATAGACGGGGCATCATTCGCCGATCTGACCTTAAACATGGATGACAGAGTAGCCAAAGCATCTGCCAAATTGTTCTCCTCCCTTGGGATGTGGTCAAAAGTGATCTCGTCGAAATAAGGGATCAACTTCAAGACATGATCTCGGTATGGAATCAAATTCGGGTGGTGAGTCTCCCAATCTCCTTTGATTTGACTAATTACCAAAGCGGAATCTCCATATACCGCTAAGATTTTGATTCTCAGATCAATGGCTGCTTTCAATCCCAAAAATACAAGCTTCGTACTCGGCCACATTATTGGTGCAATCAAAACAGATTCTAGCCGTGAATGGAATGTGAAAACCCGTCGGAGAGGTGATAATGGCGCCAACACCATTTCCTAATGCATTTGAGGCCCCATCGAATGCCATCGTCCACCGCGAGCTGCTCGGGTCCTCTTCGTGGCTGTGAACGTTATAATCGATATACATAATGTCCTCATCGGGGAACTCAAACTTCATCGGCTGATAGTCATCTTCTAATGGTTGCTGAGCGAGATAGTCTGCCACCACACTACCTTTGATAGCCTTTTGAGTAGTGTATTGGATATCATATTCTGTCAGGATCATTTGCCAACGGGCCACCCTTCCCGTGAGAGCCGGCTTCTCAAAGATATACTTTATCAGGTCCATTTTGGAGATCAAGAAAGTAGTGTGAGTCAACATGTATTGTCTGAGTCGTTTTGCTGCCCACGCGAGTGCACAACAAGTCTTTTCCAATAATGAATACCTCGATTCACATTCTGTGAACTTCTTGCTCAAATAGTATATGGCGTGCTCTTTTCTGCCCGTCTCATCATGTTGACCGAGCACACAACCCATGGAATTCTCCAACACGGTCAAGTACATAATCAACGGTCTACCATCCACCGGGGGTGAGAGAATTGGAGGTTCTTGTAGGTACTTTTTTATACTGTCGAACACCGTCTGACAATCGTCGTTCCACCGGGTTGTTGGATTCTTTCTTAACAGCTTGAAAATGGGTTCACAGGTAGCTGTAAGATGAGAAATAAACCTAGCAATGTAATTCAGTCTTCCCAAGAAACCTCGCACTTCTTTTTCTGTCCTTGGCTCTGGCATCTCTTGTATCGCTTTTATCTTTGCAGGGTCAACCTCAATTCCTTTCTCGCTCACAATAAAGCCTAAAAGTTTCCCTGATCTCACCCCAAAGGTGCACTTACTTGGGTTTAACCTCAGCCTGAACTTTCTCAACCTTTCGAATAATTTTAACAAGTGAACCAGGTGTTCTTCTTCTGTCTGGGACTTGGCAATCATATCATCCACGTAGACTTCAATCTCTTTATGCATCATATCATGAAAGAGAGTAACCATAGGACACGCTTTCCTCCGCTCTTCAAACCAAAAGGCATCACTTTGTAGCGTAAAGTTCCCACTGTAATGAAAGTAGTTTTCTCCATATCATTGGGTGCCATCTTAACGGTTGTAGCCGAGAAACCATCCATGAAGGAGAATACTTTAGCTTGAGCAGATTATCGACCAAAATGTCGATGTGCGGAGAGGAAGTCATCCTTAGGGCTAGCTCTATTCAGATCCCTATAATCAACACACATCCTTACCTTGCCGTCTTTCTTCGGTACTGGTACAATATTTGCAACCCATGGGGGATAAGAAACAACCTTTAGGAAACCTGCTTCCATCTGTTTCTGAACTTCTTCTTTGATTTTCCTTGACATTTTTGGATGTGTTCTCATAAGCTTCGCTACCGGCAGCCTTCTTTGAGGGGCAATTCGTGCATAACGATGTCAGTATCTAACCCGGGCATATCTTCATAAGACAAAGCAAAGATATCCACGTATTCATGTAGCATTTCGACAAGCTTTTGCTTCACTCCATCTTCCAAAGCTGCCCCGATCTTGACCTCCTTTCGAGCATCCTCGGTTCCTAGATTGATCACTTCTAGAGCCTCTTGGTGCGGCTGGATGACCTTTTCTTCTTGCCTCAACATCCTGGCTAATTCTTCAGGTAATTCACAGTCCTCTTCGGCTTCTTCTTCAGCTTGATAAATCGGTTCGTCGAAATCATAATGAGCCACGGCGGAATCATCGTCGACAAAATCCGGGATCAACGAAGGATCGCATCTGCGTGGTTGGTAATTTTATTTTTATTTTATTTTTTAATTAATTTTTTTATAATAAAATAAAAAGAAAAGACAAAAAGTTTGTATAAAAAGAAAGTAAAATTTGATATTGTCACCTTTTAAAGAATAAGTGAAGAAAAACAAAGAGAGAAAAATTTGAATGCAAAAAGGACGCCCTTTATTAATGATAAACTTGAAAGTTAAAAACATGGTGGCCTACAGCATGATCACTACGTCTTGGGCATAACGTAGGAATTATGGCATGACATAAAAATGTAAAATTACTCTTCAAAACGGGTAACCACAGAACATCTTCAACGAACCAATTTGAAAGCTCACGTCCTGGAACAGTTAGGTAGATCCACTTGTCCACATCATAGTCACCGTCTGCTTCACCATCAATTGCATCAACATCTTCAATCTGGATTCCACCTTTGACAAACTTGACAGGAGGAGACACCCCTTTTCTCATTGGGGTGGAGACTGAGACCTTTATTCCGGGAGCAAAACCCAAACCCCTCTTATTCGTCTGGGTAGGAAGCTCTAGCACTCTTCCCCACCCTTCAGGATGTCCTGACTTGACAATAGCCTGAGTTGCTTGTAGGATGCCATGGAGACTTCACCTTTTTGCAAAGGGATCTTATCGACTGATACTGCCTCAAAAGCTTGGCATGGAGTTTCGTGGACCTCTCCTTCAACTTCAACATATCAAAAGTTGCTCAGATGACTGACGACATAATCTTCTTCACCATAAATGGTGACCACCTTCTCATTAATTAAGAACTTCAGCTTTTGGTGCAAGGTGGATGTCACACCACCAGCCCCATGAATCCAGGGGCGTCCAAGCAAACAACAGTAGGAGGGATTGATATCCATCACGAAAAAGGTTGCATCAAAAACCTGCGGGCCTACCTTAATAGGCAAATCCACCTCGCCAAACACTAACCTCTTTGACCCATCAAATGCCTTAACTATCAAATCACTGGGTCTCAGCACAACCCCTTCATAGTCCAACTTCAAGAGAGTCGACTTTGGAAGAACATTGAGGGATGATCCCGTGTCAACCAGCACACGGGATAAAGTAGTTATCGCTATTTCCACAGAAACGTGTAGCGCTTTGTTATGCTTCCTTCCCTCGGGAGGTAAATCAAAGTCAGTAAAACCGAGACCATTACTTGCTGAAATGTTGTTCACGATACCTCCAAACTGGTTAACCGAGATCTCTTGGGGAACGAAAGACGTTCCCAACAATGCATCAGCGTTGCGGTGAGGCTCGTAATCCTCAACAAAGCTAAGATAGAAATTCGGGCTGTCGTGGTCGATTATCTTGTAATCGCTCTTCCTTATATACCTCATCAGTTCTTCAACATCTTTGGTCATCTTAGGGCTCAGAACAGGTTCTGAAATCTTTGGTGTTGACCCACCCCCAATCATGACTCCTTTCCCTTTTGCTTTAGCCTTAGCCAAAGCTTCAGGACTTTTCTCAACTAGATTGGGTGGAGAGAAGATTCGTCCACTTCGGGTAATCCGAATTTCTTCCGCAATATCATGCACTACAGGCTCAATGCTTCCAATCTTCTTTTCATCAGACTTTCCTCCTTCAGAGGTCTCCACATTCAATTTCTTGCCGTCACGGTAGCATTCAGACCCATAATTCCACGGAATGGCCTTTTCACTAGTGTAGGGGACTGGGCCCGGCAAAGTAATGATCACAGGAGGTTTCTTAGTCGGCACAGGGATTGTAACGGGAATCCTTCTAGAAGTGACGGGGATAGTTACCACGTCAACCTCATCTTCACCATTCTGCACATCAAGTTCTTTCTGGACGAACTGAAGAGTCCCTTCAAGAATCGATCAATCTCGCTTTCAAATTAACACAACCTTCAACTTGGATTAAACATTGTTTGCAACCATCATCACAACCAGGGAAATCTCCCCTCAACAATAATTGCTTCTTTATCCACCACAACGGAGTGGTCAAACCACTAACATCCATTATCGTGTTCAAACTTCCATCTTCGAATTGCATTTTTCCACCATGAGGAGGCAAAGTCGAATGACATTAGAGTAGGAGGAGGTCCAAAGTTGATTGCCTCGGTTCAGTAAATTCAACCTTGTACTTGAAAGCATAGCAATTCTCAATGGAATGCCCCGAGCATTGAATGATAGAGACAACGGCATTCGCTGAAGTACTTCGGGTTATCGTGGTCAATCTTTAGATGGCGCAATTCAATCATATTCAGACTTTGCAAGTGGGCAAATACCTCTGCATAAGACATTGGCAAAGGGTCAAACTTCTTCATGGGTCTTGGTTGATATTGTCTCGGGGCAACATCTTGTTTTGGAACACTAGTGGGAATAGTTACAGCAGCAACTTGACGATTGAATTCCTGGCGCTTATCTTTCCCTCTTCGCTCATACAGTGCGCTTGACTCGCCTTCTTTCTTTTTCTGGTAACCACCAAAAGACTTCTTGGCGCCACCAACTTGATTCTTGTCAGTACCAACATCTTAAATCTTTCCTAACTTGATCCCCATCTCAACTCTTTCACCAAACATCACCATGTCAGCGAAAGTACTGGTCAGACTGCAAGAGGCATAGTACGGCCCATCTAGTGTGCCGGTAAACATTTCCACCATCTCTCGTTCCACCATAGGGGGTTGAACTTTAGTAGCTACCTCGCGCCACCTTTGCTGCATTTTGAAAGATTCTTCCTCGAGCTAAGTTGTGCAACCGGGTTCTAGTAGGTGCCATGTCAGTGTTAAAGCCATAGTGTTGAACAAAAGCTACAACCAACTCTCTCCAAGTTCGCACCTGGGAGCTATCAAGGCCCATATACCAATCCAATGGCCCATCACCAAACTATCTTGAAAAAATGCATCAAGAGCTTCTCATCCGTATAAGCATACATCCTCCCGTAGTAATACCTCAAATGAGTTTTAGGACAAGAGTTGCCCTTGTACTTTGAAAGCGGGATTTTGAATTTTGAGGAATCTTCACCTTGAACCGATCCAAGTTGGACATGTCGAACCCAAACTTCCCGATTCTCAAAGGCTTGCATGCGCCTCCTCAGCATTCAACTTTCGATCACTTCGTTGGTTCTTCGACATTGGAAAACCAATCCTCAAAATTATCCTCCTCAGCCGGGAGGAGGAATCAATAGTCCTTTCGCCGGTGGAGGAACCAACACGGGCTCGATGGCGGCGAGTGGGGTAGGTGGAGGAGGAACCACCGCAAGATGATCCATTTGAGCACTGATTTCTCCGTAAGATCCACAAGACCGGTGTTGACTTCCAAGCTAATTCCAGATAGAGCATTCCTCGAGGGGAGGAACAACTGCTCCTTCAAGTAGTGGTCAAGGGCTCACAACCAAAGCTCTCAACTCTTCTTGTTGCAGAGCCATGTTTTGAATTATCTACATCAATTGCCCTACACGAGCATCCATTCTTGTCCCTAGGGCAGCCATGTCAGCTTCCATCTTCTCCATCAATTTCTTCATGTTACTTGTCGGTATCGATGAACGACGAAACCTCGTAGTCTCTCGTCTGTGGAGAAGAAAATCAACGGCAGAAGTAAGATGACTGATCTCAATACCCTGTTATGTATGATATGTTATGGGAGTATGTATGCATGCCCATGATATGTTTTTGTACATTTTATTTTCAGGGACTCTTTGAAGACTCGTTAGTTAACAATAAACATTAGAGAAAAAACTGACTAAACTGCAATTCAACGAAATCTCATAGAAAACCAAAATGTTAGGTGCGACTACAAGGTTGTTCAAGCTCAAACAGAGCGATAAGATTCATACTGGAATTTAAATCATTACATTAATAATTAGATTCAAATATTCAAATAAGATAAGTGGTTAAAAAAAACTAGAAATGCTGTCCACGACGAGGCTTCAAATCTCTAGTTTCCGCCTTGAACATGTTCACCACGTCTTGACAAAGGAAGAGGAAATCACTCACAGCAGGAGGTATCTGGTTGCCTTCGAGGTCTTCTAGGGCCTACCTGAGTCTCCAAGGTACGTCAACAATCAAACGGTTACACATGTCAACCATTCCACTGTACTTCCAATAGAAATGCCCATTCTGCTCTTCAAGAAAGGACACCATTTCATCCTTTTCATCCAACAATTCAGCTTATGGATCTCATCAATCCAACCTTGAAATTGCTCTCTAAGGCCTTCGTAAGCATCCCTATTGTTATCCCTTTCGTCCCTTGCAATGTTCAGCTCTTGAACCTTTTCAGCTAGTTCAATCGCTTCTAATTTCCTGCGATGCTTTTCTTTTGCGCTATCTCATTTTCTAGCATTTTATTGGTTCGTTCTAGAGAAGCTTCTAATTTTGAAATCTTTGCTTCGAGACGTGCTTTCAATACTCTCTTTTCTTCAATGGCCCTTTCTTCATCTAGATAAGCTCGTCTCTTTGATGCCGAAAGTGCCTTCAATTGTCGACGGAGGTCCCTTGCCCCACTTGCAGACTCCTCAAGTCTTCGTAACATCTCATCGTGAGCTCTTCATCCTCTTCATTCTCTTCTTCTTCCCGCTAATTCTTCTTTACCTCCTTGAGGTTGGCCTCCAAATTTTCAGCCGAGAAAATGCGAGAATTAGAGCTTTGTAGCTCCAATCTTTCCTCCTCCATCTTCCCGATAATTTCTCAAGCCTCATATTCTCCTCTATCGCACATGAGTGATTGCAGTTCGGATGATCAAAAGGTACCTCCACAAAGTAAGGCACTTGATTTCTTGAACCTCTCTATCACCCATCGCGATAAGACCTTCCATCAATTCCGCCTCTTGATTAGCTCTCGACTTTCCCTATGAATTTGACCCCAAGCTCTTCGGATCTTCAAGATTGCGGTCCTTTTACCAAGCTCGTACAATGAAGCTTTCCAAGTGCTCAGGCCTTGGTTCATTCTCCATCGGATACCCCAATTGTCTTGTTGCAAGTCTTGGGTTATAATTGATGCAACCCATAGACCCAATCAAAGGAACATTAGAATATCCACCACAGTGAGTGATAACATCAACGAATCCCCAACCTGGAGAATGCCACAACACACCATCGGCTGTTAGCGAAGCCAATTTTTGAGACCAAGATAAGTTTCTCAGGATCCTTTCCCACGGTCCGCTCTAAGGGATATGAGACGTCAACCATAAATACAGCAGTGGAGAACAACACAGAACCACCCCTCGCTTCTTCAGATGTCTCTCATGGAGATGGTAAAGAACATCAGCCAATAGTGCAGGAACAGGGTTCTTTGACATGAATATGCCAATAGCAGACGGGCTCAAGTAACCAATTTCATTAGTTGGAAACAAAACCACCCCAAAGATGAGCAAAGCAAGAATGGAGCTGAAAGTCGGCCAATCGTCTTGAACACTCAAACTTAATAACTTATCCTCCAAGTTTTGCGTCTGTAATCCAAGGTGACACCTCCCTTACAGGAAGAAACAAGGCAGCAGCTACCTTAGCCTTATCCAAGTCTTGCCTATGTTGAGGAAAGGAGTGTCGTCCTTCAAAGGCCAATTAAGGATTCTCTCAAACTCTTCAATTGTAGGAACAAGCTGAAAGTCTTGGAATGTGAAGCATCAAAGAGGAGGATCATAGTATTTTGCCAAAGCAATCAAAGCTTCCATGTCCACATTGGTAGTCAAAAGATCTAGGATGTTCCCAAACCTTTTCCCAAAATAAGCTATACTGACAGGCGGAATTCTTTCACTTTGAGTTATCAGCCTCCCCAACTTCAGTTCTTTGAATTTGAGACAGGGAACGATCTTCACAGTTGGATTCATCCTTCCTTTCTGCTTACTGCACCAACAAAATCTATAAGGTTCCCTGAAAATAAAAGTTATATGCTAAATGGTTTTGTGCAAATGTATGCAATGCATGTTGCAAATTAAATAAAACTGGTTCGTAGGATCGGTCGATCATGGTTTCGACGTCTACCCAACAATTCCTCGGGTAAGGCTAATCTTATGTTTTTTGGCTAAATGTCTCTTGGGGTCTCAGATCCCCTTTTACAAACGCTATCATCGCGCGAGAGGCCTACGTGGCGATAGTATTTGTAAAAGTATACCCCAAGAAACGGCTCTTAACGTTTAAATGAATTTTCAAAACAATGAAATCGCCACCTAATTTTATTTGTTCTAGAAAGAATGGGGAAATATAGATAAAACCCACAAAAATCGGATAAGGCAGTCTACAAGACCAAAAAGGATGAATTCGGGAGTCGGTTACGCAAGAGGAAGGTATTAGCACCTCTTACGTCCATCGTACTCGATGGGACCCATTTAGTTCAAAATGTGTTTGTGTGTGTAATCGCTAATTTCTAAGTTATGAATAAATAAAAAGAAAAGGGATTTGTTTATTTATTATTTTGAGTTTGACACGGTTTCGAAACCGCGTGCCTACGTATTCCCTCGTGCAATGGGAAAGTCAAAACTCCGTAGTTCTTGTTGAAAATGTTTGAATTGGTTGTGTTGATTTTAATTGAAATGTTTTTGATCTTTGATAATCGCATATGAGCGAAAAAAGATTTGAATGGGTTAGATTGATTTTAATTGTAGATGACAAGTATCAAAACGTTGGGCAACCCTCTAACGATTCAATACTCGAGATTGGTGATTGAGGTCAACCGATCATCTCTCATCCAAAATCTTTATTATGAAAGAGTGAGGTGAAACAAAGTTCACTTTTATTAAGTGTATGGAATAAAGTATTTAAGTCATTGGGTTACCCTCTAATGGCCCAAATATTTTACATTTTAATTAAATCGTCGGGCTATCCTCTAACGATTTACTTAAATACCATAGCACCATGTTTTTTTGTTTTGTAGAAAAATTGATTTTTGAAAGAACAAGTTCAATTAATTATTTTTGACTTGAAAGTGTTTTAGGGGTTTGGTTGTGGATAGAATAATTTGATTAGGAAAACAAGCGAGCCCATACAAAGTGGCTTTATGTATGCTCCTAAAAGTGGGACTAGCGTGACACTAGTATTCTAAACGACCAATTGGAATAATCGATCGAATAGTTGTCGCTGTAGAAAAGCCCAGGACCAAACTATGAATGTGTGCAAGTGTGCATTGTGTATGTTTACCTGTTCATTGATGAGGAGCCCAAGAGGAGGCTATGTGTTCTAATATGATAAACGCATAATTAAATGGTAATTAGAACACACAAGGAATTACAATCCTAAGCTATTACAACCAAATCGAATTAGTTTGAATAATTAAATAGCTTCTATGCGGTGAAAGAATTGAGCTCCAAGTAGTCTTCAAGGTCGGATAAGGCTTGATGCATCGGATGAATACCAAATGAAGATTCCTACATCACTCAAGATACAAACAAAAACTATGCGAAGAATAGATATATTTGCATCCAAATTCATTCGAAGGTTGAATTAAATTCCAAATTCAAAATTGCAACACAAAGATCATTAAAATGTAATTGAATTTATTTACAAATGGATATAAATAAAGTTATAAGAATAGAAATAGTATAATTGTACTTACAATACTAAATATGAAATAGAAATACCATATAATTATATCTACAATACTAAATATAAAATAAAAATATTATATATACAATATCAAATGTAAGAAATAAAAATAATAATACTAAGTACTATATATATTTACAACATTAAATATACATTACTAAATACTAAATAGAAGTAATAATTTATGCATCAATTGTAGGTGAATGCTTGAAATGATCTTTGGATATCTCTTCACAAGTAACAAATGTATTAGTAACATAGTGTGGAATAAAATCGAAATGAAATGGCAATAAGATAAACATGGTTAATAAGCAAGATGTTAAAATCGAATGCAACTTATATGAATGAATGAACAATTCAAGAAACAAGAATTTATTCATGGTTATCTATTCACAAATGGACTAACCAAAGAACTTATGTTGTTAATCAATCAAAAAACGGAAAATTGAGTTCTAAACGCGTTTACAACACACAAACGAAAATCGGGCAGCCACTACATACATTCAATTATGCTCCATAAACTCATTTCAAACAAGCATTCGACACAAATAGAATCCAAAGGCATTACCAATAGGTTCTCGGTCATATCATGCACAAGTAAATGCAACGAAATCAGACCATCATCGAATCGGATACAAATATCGTTCACAACTAGTAAAAATCCATAAAATGATGCCATCATCAATTAACATTTGAATTTAAACTTGAATTGTATTAAGAAAATCTCTTTCGAATAAAAATGAACAAAATAAACACCGAAACGATGAAACATAAATGGCTGCCCACGTAGTTACTCGGTTATATCTTGCGCGAATAACGCGGCATAGACATTGAACCGTCATCGAAACCAATATGGAATCCTTATCTCAAATTCAATTGAAACTAAAAGATGAGAGTAACATAATATGCGATGTCTCAACGGTTTCTCGGCGAGTTTCTACGCGAATATACGCAACATAGACATTTAAACCATCATTGAAACTTACATGGAATCCTCAATCAACTTAATTACCATAGAAATTGACAAAATGCAAGCATCACAAACCAAACCGAATGCTCCCAATATATGTGTTCATGTGGTTTTCGACATTCAAATTTACTTCAAGTTTCGAAATCGCAACACAATGGAAAATGTAACAATATACAATTATAGTTTTCTCGGTTAGATATACACGCGAGTAAACGCGGCATTATCATTAAACCATCATCGAAAATAAAAGTGAAATCCTTATCACAAATTCAAAAGAAAACAAAAATGACATGGCTGCCCATGACAGTTTCTCGGCCAGATCGCGCACAATTAAGTGCGGCATCATTGTTAACCATCATCGAAACTAAACTCGAATTTGAACATAAATCAAAATGAAAACGAACCCCCATTGTGTGAGTACTGAAACTAACATCATGACATAGTTTCTTTCAGCAACAGACTTTCTAAACTTAACAAATCAATAATCACAAATACACACTACTTCTCAGCAGTTATCACAGATTCAGAAATTCAAGCATGAACATATATCCATCTTGTTTTCAACACAGGAACTCAAATGTTCTTTCACACACAGTTGTATCAATTCATATTGGTATTATTGCAAACATTCATCATCAAAACTCGACAAAGGTTCAGTTTAACAGATTTAAAAGAAACTAGATCTTACCGAAACGTTGGAAAATCAACAGAAGTCGTGCTGCCGGAACGTTGCTGCTGTTGATGTTGAATGATGGTTTACAGTGAAGTTGATGTCGGTTGATTCTTGTTGGAACGGATGAACCAAAGGTTGATGATTGTTTGAAATTGTATAGATGCAACAGATCCTTAACTGTAGGTTGACCAGGAGCCGAAACTATCCTTTGGTTTTGTTGAATGTCTTCCCGCGTATAGAGTCATGGAACTCGTGAGCAACCACCTTCCCATTTCGGCCGAAACGCAGAACAAGCTGTTAGGTGTTTTTGAAAAGAGTTGGAAGAGCTGAATAGTGACTCGATGTTTCTCACGGCCGGGTCACTGTGATGTTGACGAGAGAAGCGGTGATAAGAATGGATGTATGGAGCGGTCAGGGGTTGAGTTGAGCATCGGCGATGAGTTTGAGAGAGCTGCGTTTTGAGAGGGAAACGGAGACAGCTGCGGTGGAGGGTAACAGAACGGAGGGTCGAGGGTTTGTATTGAGAGGGTGCTGACGGTTGGGTCTTGAGAGAGTGTGAGAGCTACGAGTGAATGGAGGGAGCAGTAGAGAGAGACATCGAGGGGAGGATTGGCCGAAGGTGAGAGTTTGGATTCCGGCGGAGAGATGGAGGTTTGAGGTTATGGGTGATGATGGTGGTTTCGGTGAGTTGGAATCGAGAGAGATGGAATGGTGTGGCAGTGGCTGTTGAAGGGAGTTTGTGAAGGGAGTTAACAGAAAGTTAACAGAAATGGTGGGGGTTGTATGAGGAAGAGGTTGAGATGGAGGTTGTGTGAGACACGATGAAGAAGAATTTCTTCTTCTAAGTTTTTTATAAATTTGTTTTTGCTATTTCAAATGGATCCGCCTCTCCTATGTTTTCGTTTTTTTTTTCTCAACAGTAAATTATAACACATATATATACCCAATAAATTAGGGTTTAGCAATTTTTGATAATGCCTAAAATACCCTTTTTGATAAAATGGGCCTCAAAGCCCAAAAGATAAAAAATAATCTACTCAAACATATTATTTGTTTTAATTTTTAGAGATAAAAAATTAGACACTTAAAATTGTCAAAAATGGCAAAAGTTCGGACAATAATTATCCGAAAAAATTAAATGAGCATATTAAAATAAACTGCGGGTTTAATAGATTAAAGAAAAAATTATCGAAATAATCAAAATTGAAATAAAACGATAATAAAGAATACCTGATTTTAAAACACTTACGGTTAAAAACAAAACTTCGAAAATGTATCGAAAAAATTAGAGAGATCACATTTTCATGATCCACACGACACGTAGATTCATAAAGCAGTGAGTTAGAGGCGAAAACTTGAAATATTTTTCCCGCTAATTTTCGTACAGTGTCGAATCGCTTTTAACAGTCTGTTTGTAAACCCAAAATATCAATATTATCAACACATAATCAACTTAAAACGATACAATAAACAGGTAAGGAGATAAAAATGAATGAAGTGAAATATCGGGTATTTTATAACTATAAAACGATTCAGATATCGATTTAAACTGACTTTTGGTCGATTTAAATACGACGAAATGATGCATATGCAATGAGTGAATGATTGTTTAATGTCAATGACCTAATGGACGCGTATGCAGATGAATGTGAAGCCTAAGCCAGATAAAATCGAGATAGGAGGGAAAATTTTGGGGTGCAACAGGAACCCAGTTGGCTGCACCTATCTTGTGCAGAATAGCAAATTTGACACTTAATTTGCTAGCAGAAAACTTTCCCTTCAAATGCCAATGTTTTACTTGCTTGGCTGTAATTGTCTGACACACTTGATTGTCAGTTTTTCAAGTTCGGATGAACCTCATCTGATCTCCCCAAATACTTGTTGATTACACTGGGGAAAACTTCACTTTTCTTCCTCCGACAAACACAGTTTAAAATCACGATCTTCCATCAGACAACCACTAGACAGTTCACAATAAACTCCTTCACCGCACCTTCATAACAATTTGAGAACTTCACCACGTTCTCATCAACCCACTCCTTGATCAGTCAATCACATCTTTGCATTCAAGAGCATCTTTGTTCGCCTTTCAAGTGCAATTCTTCAAACTCACATATTTCCACCTATTATCATTTTCGTGGTGGTGAAATGAAATGTTGTCAATTGGCATTTCGTGAACTATGGGCATTTTCCAAGAGACAACCTTCTTTTGAATGAATGTCGAGACATTCTCTCTAACATCAAAGTCGAATCATCCCGATCCGAGGGCTCGTGTACTTTCCTTTACAATTGAAGTGCTTTTGCTTTAGGGTATCACTAACATTCTTGACTTTGTCCTTTCCTTTGGAAGTTCCAACCTTGTTGCCCATACTAGATTTTTCTACCTTCCTCTCTAGGAGTCTTGCAACCAACTTCAACATTCTTCTCATGAATGTAGCTTTGAACAACACTTTTCTTTCCTTTCCTATTCATTACCCTCCTAGCAATGCCGGGATTAACCTTGGCTATGAGGTCATTATCGAAAAACCTCATCTAGATTGATGATATGAGAAACCATATTCGATTGGTGTTCTTCTCGTGAGTATCTTCAAGAATGCTATCGACATGTTATCGCAGAGGCAGGAGGTTTATCGAGGCACTATGATCCGGAGATTTCTCAAGAATCTCATCGTAAATCTCATTCACATTTGTAGGTGATTCAATTACATTATCATTGTTACATCCTTCGTGAGCGGAGCGTAAAGATTTACATCACTTTTCACGGAGAATCATCATCACCGATGTCTTGACATTCTCATTGACATTCGGATCAACCGCTAAGCTAGGGCTAGTGACTTATGATTCTGGGAACCGAAATCCTGTGCATGACTTATTCTCATTTAGGATACCACTATCCTAGCTATGGCCTCATGCACTGACCTAGATCCTTCTCTATTTACTAGTTATGGGGGAACAAAGGATGATGGTACTGAAGTCTTACTTGAGGGAGATACTTGTGCCCTTCTTGCATTTCTTGTGTAACTTGACCTTTTCGGGTCACGGCCATTGCATGCGGTGTCACTGTAGAGCTTCTTGCATGGCTCCGTGTTTGCTCTAACTTCACCATGGAGGAGACAAGGATCCGATTCTTGAGATGAAGAGGATGATGAAGACATATTTCGCTGATGGTTTTTGAGAGAGAGAGAGAGAGAGAATGGCAAAGGGTTTCAGGGTTTCTTTTGAATGAAGGAAGTGTGATACTACTTTCAAAAGAGGAAACTATTATATGTGGGTGTCTCTTCCTATTCTTGGATCTCTTAAAATAAGGATGAAAATACCTAAATAACCCACTTATAAACAATTGAAGTAAACAATCCTTTTACCCTTGTTGTAGGCACGCTAATTGCTACAACTCCTCAAATCGACACCTATCCAATTTGTCCCTTAAGGTCTTAAATTGACCATTCTCAAGAGCTTTAGTAGTAATGTCACAAAGACAATGTCATGACATCCTGATGACATTGTGGTCACAAGATCTTTATCCGCATCATCTTAAAGTAGTTTCTCCTTTCTGCTAGGTATTTAACATAGTATAAAGCTACACAGATTTTCTTCTTATTGATCCAAGAGATAAGATTGCTTCTGAGAAGAGACATCCATCAATGTGGCTTTTACACAAGCTTTGATCAACACTTTCTCCACTTGTTTTCTTGGACAACTTCAAATGTGGAGGGGTAAGAGTCCTAGTGTGGCTGCCATTACTCACTCCAAGCTTCTTGACACAATTTCTTGCATAATTGCTTTGTGAAAGAAGTGTTGAGCCTTCCATCAATGTATCTGGCATTCCTTCAGATACTATGTTATTAACATAGATGGAAGTCACCATGATCTTTTCTCCTCTGACAGAGAGGGTTTCATTCAAGACTCCTCTCCTGTATCTTTTTACAGTAAGATACTTGGTTATCCTTTCATGCCAGATCCTAGTACTTTGTCAGTAGTACTTTAGGGGTGGTTAGATGTCTAGACATTGAGTGTGACATTCGATTTCGTCCAACCTTATACTTACCACCGATTCTCCCTTTGTCCATGAAAGATCTTGGTATCCTTTGACCTCTATGGAACCGATCCTTTTATTCCTCCGAGGTGTGGATGACCGATTCTTGCTGCCACAACTTTACTTCCTCTTCATCTTTGTCTGTAGCACACATAAGGCGAGTGGTGTTCTCGTATCCACATGTAGCGCTTGTCCTTTGATCGACTCTCATAATCACTACTTGATCATCATTGATTACAAGACATTCAGACTTAGTGAAGTTGTTGTGAATCCCATATCACATAGCGACTTATGCTAATGAGATTTGCGTCAAACCTTTTACCAAATAATCCATTTAGATTTGGAACTGCACAGTTTGAGTTTCCAATACCTTTGATTTCTCCTTTGGCTCCATCTCCAAAAGTAACAAAGTGGTAGAGTGATGCTTAACATTATTGAGAAGATTCCTCTCGGTCATGTGTTTGGAACAACCATGTCAAAGTACCAATCTTTCTTGGTAGACACACTAAGAGAAGTGTTAGCTACCGAGCAATCTTCTTCTTCCATGAGGGTATGATACCTGTTGGTTTTAGGCTTCACATAAGACCCTTGATTAGGATATCGATGTAGTGTGTAGCAAAAGATTTTATGTGACCAAACCTTCCACAATAATGACACCTCCATCTTTGAAACTTTTTGTTCATGTTTCTATGATTTTGATGTTGCACCCAATGTTGTGACATCTGCTTTGACATTGGTCTATTAGGTCTTCTTTCTTTTGTTATTGATGACTTCTTAGTCTCCACATACCTTGAGGCAGACCTATTCTCTGACTTGTGGTATGACATCTTCTTTGTCATTGACTTCCTGTGTTTGTTCCATTCACGGTTATTAGCAAATCTCTTTGCACCACATACCCCGAGCGACACATTTCTGCTTTGGGTTGTGACACCGCTTTGACATTGTTTTCCTATGTCTCTTCTTCTTAATGTCACCAATGTGTTTCTTTTCACCACATATCCTAGACCATGCTTATTTCCTACGTTTGTCCAAGTCAAGAATTTCTTCCAACTTATCGATCAGATGTCAACATTTTGATGATTTAGACATCGATCAAGTTTGAGTTCAACATTACAATATCACTATTTAGGTGATTTATAGTGGTGTGTTCTCCTTTTTCTCGACTCCACTTCACATTCTCGCCCAACTTCTCAATCGGTTTTTTCGCTCCTCATTTTGTCGACATACTTCACCATTTTTATACATGCCTGTAGGTTTCAAAGAAGCTCTTCAAATGACACTTCCTCATCACTAGAATCCATATCGAATTGTACACTCCGAGAGAGCAGTGACAAGTTTGGCACCTTCTTCCTCGATTCACTTCCGAATCACCATCGACAAAGTGATGACCATTCCTTTCTTTTGTTTCTTTAGAAAGGTGGGACATTCACTTAATATGTCCAAATCCTTCACATTCATGACATTGGATTTTACCGCTTGACTTCCTTTTTCCTCGACTTGGATCTTCATTGAGTCATAAGATCTGCTGATGTCGATGCAATGTCCTTGACATTTGACCTTGACTTTGGATCAATCCTCCTGATGAGTTTGTTGAACTATCTTCCAAGCATAGCTATAACTTCAGATATCTTCTCTTCATCTTCCACATTGTATCCTTCTTCAGTGTTAGATACAAGTGCTATGCTTTTGTTCTTTTGTCAACAGCCACCGATTCCCATCTCAAAAGTCATAAGAGATCCTATAAGTTCTTCAACCTTCAAGGTGATGTCCCGAGCCTCCTCTATTGCGTACTTTCTTTGCAAACCTTTTAGGCAAGGATCCGAGAATCTTTCTCACCACTTTTCTTCGACATCTTTTCACCAAGTGCTCCCGAGGCATTGGCAATTTCCAAAATATTCATGTGAAATTCATGAATAGTCTCATCTTCCTTCATCTTCAAATTCTCAAATTTGGTAGTGAGCATCTCAAGTCTTGACATCTTCACCTGGATGTCCCTCATGATTAGTTCGAGAGTGTCCCAAACATCCTTGGCCACCACATTGATGGACCATCAAGATGTTCTGTCAATACCATTGAAGAGCATTCAATGCTTTCGAGTTCCCTAGAGCTAGCTCTTCTTCCTCTTTGCTCCATTCCTCCTCGTGTTTCAAGAAGAGTCCCATCTTTCTCAAGCTTGGTGGGATGTTTCCATCCTTTGTCGCAGCTCTCCAAGCTTTAATGTCCACTGATCTTAAGAAGGCAACCATACGAGGCTTCCAATAATCATAATTAGACCCATCCAGAATAGGTGGTCTTCCTCCAAATCCTCCTTCTTTATCCATTACGCCGTAAACTATTATCCCTAGATCTCACCAAATAACAAGGTGGTGCCCGCTCGATGCCAATTGAAATTTCGGCAGCAGACACGTGATGTCACAGAGAATGTTATGACACACTATCTGACAGTCTGTTAACAATTTACATAGTAAATATAAATAACAAGAAGAACACAATAAGTTGTTTACCCGGTTCGGTGTCTAACTACACCTACATCCGGGGCTACCAAGCCGGAGAAAATTCACTATTAGTAAAATTAATTGTGAATAAACCACCGTTTATCTCCTTCACTTAAAACCTACCCAATGCAACTTCAACCTAAGTCCTACTTAGATCCGAGTACCTACTACTCCCCTCAATCACGCAGTGATATCAACCTATTGACTAATTGAATTGTGAAGACACACTTCAATAAACTATCTTGATCTCGCTCAAAGCTTTCAATCAAGAGACAAACACTCGTGCTTTAAAGCTTTGAGTGATAAACTACCCTTACAAAGAAATCCTAGTCCAATGCACTTATCAATTGATAGTTGCTTGGCTCACAAGAGAAACTAGAATTACAAAACCAACTGTTACTAATCCTAACAATACACAAAACAAGTCGATATCTCTTCAATACATTTAAAGGGCGCAAGACGGTGGTTGAATTCTTTTATAGAAGCCCCAAACTTCTTTGGCTTCCATAAAGATAGCTAGGGTTCACTTAATTTAATCCTAAAAACATGGTCTTTTCAACAACCAATTTAGGTTTAATTAAGATTAACCTAGCACCACGTGAGCATGCTTTCTAATAATGAAAAACAATATTTAGTACCAACAAACTCCCGAAAAATCAGAACAAAGCAGATTCTCGAATGTTAGATGAATGTCATAACATTTATGACATCGATCGTTTTCTTTCAAAGACTTTAACTTCCGCTCGAAATGTTTTTAACATCCTTAGTGTAGGATTTATCTTCAATCTCTGAATGTCATGACATCTATCATGACATTGCTAAAGTCTAGTTTTACCAAAATTGATGCCAACTTAAAACACTAACACTAAAGACACATGACTTTACAATCACTCAGAGTAAAAAATCAATATATTTTTTTAAGAACACATGCTAAGAGTTAAATTAGGACACATGTTAAGAGCTAAATGTGAAAAAAAATTTCTTAAGCATTATGCATTATTTTAATTAAATATTAAAAATTAATATATTTACTATTATTTTCAATACAAATTTTCTATTGTTAAGTTTCTTAAGTTAAGGCACATGTTAGCTTTATTTTTTTTTTATTCGAGTTAAGTTTTGAGGCGATCCAATTTTGATCAAATTGAGTCTAGATGAACCAATTTCTATTATTTCCAAATCTAGTAGGCGCAAATGTGATTCTAGTTGTTCTATTATTCTTCTCGCAAGGAAAGCTTCAAAAAATGAGTGACGTCATCTTATAGCTCTAGCAAATTTCCACATAATGATCATCAAAATGTTTGTGGATAGGTTGGCCAATGTTTGTGCTAAATTAATCTCTATTCAGCAAAGAGGTTTCCTAAATTAAAGATAGAATATTTCACACTATGTGATAACAGTTTGCTAAAAGAGTTATGTCAGGGGTCTTACGTTGCTTATAAATTAGGGGTGTTCAAAACTAAATCAATTTAATAAAAAATTGTAAACTAAACCAAACCAAATTGTAAAAAAATGCATTTGATTTAGATTAGTTTGGGTCATCTTTCAACAAAACTGCATAGTTCGGTTCAGTTTTTATTTTACAAACCGAATCAAACCGCATTATTTTACAACCTAGATTTTACTTAACTCTCATCTATTTCAAACTTAAACCTATTATATATTAGTCTTATGATTACGAATAACTTTCTCATTTTTACATTTATGGTTTCAGTTTCAATCTTCTTAAATCTCTCATAACATTATCGTGTCATCTTCACCACTTATACATCTTGCATCTTCTTCTCTAATATCTACTATCTTATATTCTTTCTTTTTCACCTTCTCATTTTTATGCAAATGTTCATTCTTTAAATTTCGTTTTATCGCACATATTTATCTCTAATATTTTATCTCTTATATTCATTCATTTTTATCGTCATTAATCTCTCGTCTCTTCTATTTTTTGGGTTTTATTATAATATTTTTGATATTGTTTTATGCTATTATTTTATGTTTATTATTTAACTTTTGCCTAATATAATTTTTACATATTAAATGAGAAGTTGTTGTCCAAATATGATGAGTTTTGTGTTATTTGGTAGTGTATGAATGATCAATATTAAAAGTTATGTCATATTTTATATGTGTATGTATGACTCAACAAAATATTTGTAAAAAACTGAACCAACCGAATCAAACCAAACCGCATTGGTTTAATTTGGTTTGATTTGATTTTTTTTAAAAGTCAACCAAACCCCACACATTTTTTTCTCGCGGTTCAGATGATTTTTTGCGTCAAAACCGCACCGCGAACATCCCTATTATAAATAACCAGCATTGTAGTAAAATGACATGACATTGTTTATTGTTTTGAATACACTATAGAAGTAACGACAATTAAGTTTTATTTGTCATAAAAATAATAATTTTATATTATTGAGATGAAAGAGAATTAATTTTTAATAGATGAATTCACTATTAAAAATAATTAAAAATAAATATGTGGAGTCAATGATGAGTTATTTATAAGCAACTACAATTAAAGTAAAAAAGGAATCAACTATAAATTTAATACTAATCAATGAGCAATCTATCATATTTGTCTTTTCCTTTTTTTATTTCTCCATTATGAACAAGATATTTTTGTAATTAACAAATTAACCTCATAAATTTGAATATCACATCCCAAAAAGCAAACAAGTGTTTTGTTTTGATTGATCATTTATGAAACATCATTTTACCCTCTATGTAATTACCTCCATATATTACTTATCACATTTCTCTTTCTCTCCCCTTCATCACAAAATTCACAATCTCTCTCATAAAGTTGGATTTTTATCACAAGTTTTTTTTGACATTGTAAAAATAATCACATCAAGGGCTATTTATAATAATGTTTTTTTGTTATTTTTATAATAATATATATTTTTATTAAAAAAATTATAAAGAATTAAAATAAAACCTTCAAATTTTTTTTTTATAAATAATTTTTTAAAAATTTATTTTAATTTTTATCATATTATTCAGTTTATATTATGTTTGGTCTTTACATAATTTAATTTATCATTTTATTCTTCAAAAAATTATTTATCTCACAGGTCACTATCAACACAATATCTATTTTAATTTAATTAATTATTATATTAATTTGAAATTATTTACTTAATTATAAAATGAACAATAATTATACTTAATCGTGAAATTAATCACAAGTCACTACATGATTACTGTTAATTTTATAATTAAATTAATTATTTTAAATTTTATATTTATATTTAAAAATTTGGCATATTTGTATGTGATATTTTCAAATTATTTTAGTTTCATTCATATTTTTCCCGCTTTGTGTATATTATTTAATACAATTGAGTTTACATAATCACTATTAAATTTTTATTTAATAATTTATTTCAAATTTACACGTGCATACAAATATATTTTATATCATATCAAATAATAAAATCTATATCATGTTATTATTATATATGTTATTATATTTTCACGGGTCACTATCAATACAATATCTTTTTTTTAAAATATTATGTTTTTCTCTATCTCAGAGTTATTTTTTTTTATTTTTTTTAAATAATTATTTAATATAATTAAATCTATATAATCATTTATTTTTTACAAAATATATTTTTTAATTATATCTTTATTTTAATTTTTTTAATGATTATTTAATATTTTATATATGATTATTCATTACAGTGAAATTTTTATAATTATTATTTATTTATTTTAAGTTTAATTATATTATATTTTTTTCTTTATATGCTTCTATTAATAATTTACATTTTTTATATTATATTTATATATTTTTTATACGATTCAACTAATAATTTATATTTTTTATTATGTAAATTTCTCATAATTTCTTTTATTTATATTATTCATATTGTTCAAAAAATATTACATCAAAAAAATTTAACCCGTGAGACGAGTAGATCAATTATAAAATCTTTAAATCATATTTAGCAATTTGGGATGGCTAAGATTGGAGCAAAACGGTGACGTGAATATTTGAGTTGGGATAAACACTCTTTACGCGTGACGAGAAAAGCTGTAATTAATTATCCGTACTACATGGCAAAGTCCCGTTGGATTGGTTCATTTTTCAATCGACCACCGAGTCTTCAAAGTTTCAACTCGGAAGTCAAAACCCGCCGTTACTCTCAGTAACCTCTTCGCTTCTCTTCTTCTCAGCAACATTTTCCATTATCAGTAGGTATTGTTTCTCTCACCTCTCGCATCGCATCGCTTCGTTCTCCAATATCTATAGATTACGATTCCTTTTTGCAATCAGAGAACCCAATGTACCATCGCGATTAAATTTTAAGCCATTATTTTATTTTCAGCTTATATTATAAGCTCTTGTAGAATTTACTCCATATTAGGTTTAACGATTTTAAAATTTTTTTAGGTAATAATAATACATATCAAATTATGAAAAACTAGACAAAATGAATATAGAATATTGATCTTGTTACTAGATTTTGATTGCATTTTTATTTTCTTTCTTTTCTGGAAGAAGCTTTCACATTCATTAGGTTTAGTGTAAAATGAGGGGTAAAGCGGCGCGGAGAAATAATGGTAGAGTTGTAGAACGAGGGGCACCTTCGGTGGAGAGTGATTTTGTTGATTCGATAAAAGCGGTTACTGAATTCCCTCGCTCGTCGTTTGAGTTCTATGTCTGGTCAGATCAGGGAGTTAATCTTGAAGTTGATTTTACTTCGTCTCCGTCTGATTGGACTAATAAGTTTAAAAATGAGGTGCGTGTAAGTGATAATGTGAATGGAAACAAGTCTCGGAGTCTTCGGCAAGATCTCACTGGCTTAAGCAATAAATCTTCATTCTTGTGGGATACTAATTATAGTCGAGTTGTTGATTGTGATGGACAGGGCAAATCTTCCTCATCAGGGTTGAAATTAACCAAAGACGGTGTTGCAGTGTTAGGTAGACAAAATAATGGTGAAAGAATGAGTTTAAAAGTGGGAAAGAATTTAGTGTCTGATCCTGGCATGCTGGAGGTTCAACTTTCAAAGCCTGATAATGGAGGTTCTGGGAATTGCAGTCTTCCAAAGGGTTCTTGTATTGTGAACCCTGGTGTGGTGTGTGCTGGAGCTTCATTAAGTATTTCTGTGGAATTACGAAATTCGGAAGTTGCAAGTTCTCATAAATATGCATCAGTTTTACCTGGTGATCCCAAGAACACTCCTGAAATGAAACACTTCCGGGTATAGTGTTTTCTCTCTACCTTTTGAGTGTACCTGTAACACCTTTTCATTTTTCTCATGATTCAATTTCATTATTTTTCTGAGCATAAAATGGCCATTAGATTTGATGAGTATGGTTGGTTATTCAACTTCTAACTCATGATTTGGTGCTTGGTATATAATATTGTATTTTACTGGTGAAATTTTGGACCATGAAGGTAAATTGAAGCGACTTATCTGTCATATGTGGTAAAAAATCTATTAAGCTTTGCATCATACAGTTTTGCACGTGAAATGCTGTTGCCTAAATGATCTTGCTTCTCGAAAATCAGATTTAAAAATCTTTCATTTGTTTAGGTTCTTATAAAACTGAATTGGTATATTTTTCATTGTAGTTTGATCAGCATTTGTATGCTGTTGTATTATGTAGTTCGGACTTGTTTGTTTACATAGGTAGCTCTTCAAATTTTGCTTTCTTTCTTCTTTATAGTTTTTGATTGTGTAATCTCACACTCCCTTGAAAGCCATTTGTATTTTCATTTTTATGATATGTTGAAGATGACGATAATCAATTGTTGATTATTACTTAAATATATTCCACCTAGCAAGTTTGGGCGATACTTTTCTACTTTTGTGTTGTTTACTACATGTGCATATTGTTTACTTTTTTATGTAATCACTTAGCTATACTATTAAAGCATTCCATTTTTGCAGAAGGCGGCCAAGACTGTTGATGGGAAGGGGCGTTTAAGGTAATAATTACTCTTGTTAGTTACAATTGCCTGTGTTTTTCTAGCTATTTTGCAACTGATTTGCGCGTATTTATACTTTGCTTTCAGATGTTCCCAATTTGATGACCCACTTAAGAAGTCTTGCCCAAATTATGATGAAATGGTTTCCAAAACGGAACTTAACAAAAAGAGGAAAGACAAATACTCCGAGATTCAAGGTTCAAGTGGTAAACCTGCTGCAAGAATTTTAAGGAGCACGACGAAAACTGGTGTTATGGCTGATGACCCACTTGAGAAGTCTTGCCTAAATTATGATGATCAGGTTTCCAAAACGGAACGTAACAAAAAGAGGAAAGACAAATACTCCAAGTTTCAAGGTTCAAGTGGTAAACCTGCTGCAAGAATTTTAAGGAGCACAATGGAAACTTGTGTTATGGCTGATGACCCACTTAAGAAGTCTTGCCTAGATTATGATGATCAGGTTTCCAAAACGGAACGTAACAAAAAGAGGAAAGACAAATACTTTGAGTTTCAAGGTTCAAGTGGTAAACCTGCTGCAAGAATTTTAAGGAGCACAATGGAAACTTGTGCTATGGCTGATGACCCACTTAAGAAGTCTCGCCTAGATTATTATGATCAGGTTTCCAAAACGGAACGTAACAAAAAGAGGAAAGACAAATACTCCGAGTTTCAAGGTTCAAATGGTAAACCTGCTGCAAGAATTTTAAGGAGCACAACGGAAACTTGTGTTATGGCTGATGACCCACTTAAGAAGTCTTGCCTAAATTATGATGATCAGGTTTCCAAAACGGAACTTAACAAAAAGAGGAAAGACAAATACTCTGAGATTCAAGATTCAAGTGGTAAACCTGCTGCAAGAATTTTACGGAGCACGACGGAAACTCGTGTTATGGCTGATGACCCACTTAAGAAGTCTCGCCTAAATTATGATGATCAGGTTTCCAAAACGGAACTTAACAAAAAGAGGAAAGACAAATACTCTGAGATTCAAGATTCAAGTGGTAAACCTGCTGCAAGAATTTTACGGAGCACGATGAAAACTGGTGGGATGGCCCTGTCTAGAAGATCGCCAAGCCTAAAGGTGCTTTGATATTTTAGGCATTTAAGTGAAATAATATGATACTAATATTTTAACAGGATGTAGATCTTTGAATTTCCCTTCATTATGCTTTTTATACTTCAAAATGTTAAAGCTTCTACTAAATAATCTTCTGATTTTTGTAATGCTAACGTAACTAAACGTAACTACTCAAAATCTTCTAATGCTCCCAAATGAAGTGGAACAATTGGTATTTTTAATCACAAACTTACTACCTCCTTGGCATATTGATTTAGAGTTAAATTTTCTCCGTTCCCTTCTAGCTTCCATCTTTGTTTACTGAAACTTGCAAAAGCTACTTTATTAACCTTCCCTTTTATAGACTCACAAAAAGGTAGTTCTGACGGCCTGCTTGTGTGCCGTATGCTTTACTTTAGATGCTATTTTTGGTAAAAAGCTACTAATAACTTCAATTGAGTTTGTGTTTTTGATTCTTACATGTTCTTTTACTGAATGTTTTTGTTGTCCAGTGAGTTCCTGAAGTACTTCGCGCACCATTTGAAGGCATTAGTTCCAAATTTTTCAATGAAACTAAAATCCAATGTTCAAAAATGGAGGCGTGACATTTAGTAAGTGTGAACAAGTCTCTTCTCATCTTATTTTTTCTTTAAACACATTACAAATTTATTAGATTGCTAGATAGGTCATGAAATTGAACAAACACTTTTATGACTGATATGTCATGAAGTTGAACACATGCGTTAGTGACTGATGGGATAAACCAAATAAACCACTCTTCTAAATTGGTAAAATTAAAATGTAATTAACCCCACATTATAAGAAAAAGGCTTTTACAATTTTGATTCTCTGGCACCCTTCTTAATTGGTAAAATGTAATGTAATCAAACCCACATTATGATGATTATTATTAATCATGTTAATTGGTTGCAGGTCGCATTGTTCTTCTGGAAGAGTTATACCGAAAGTAACTAAAAGCAAAGTAATCTTTAAAGTAGATTTTAGTTAAACAGTTAAAGAAAATGAACATATAGTTCTTTCTAGTTTTGGTACATTTAGAAATTATAAAATTATTGTTTGTAGTTTTATATAACGTTTAAGGTACTATTTCTGATTGCATATGGATGTGGATGAACGTCCGTGTCGTTGAATTTATTTAGCTTGATGTCTCAGCATATTTGGGGGCATAATGGAATTTGAATATTGAAATGGGGGCATAATGGAATTTGAATATTGAAACAAGCATTAGTGTGTTTGGAAACTTTCATTTTCACGGTAAAAATGGTGGTAGAAGTGCTTCTACTTAATTCTACTATTTGCAAATGGTGGTAGAAGTGCTTCTAGTTAACTCTACTATTTGCAGCTTCTATATTTTTCACGGTAGATATGCATTGGATCGTGATTCTGAACCGACAAATGTGGATCCAAACATATGCTTAGTTAAATTCAAAAAAATGTAGTTTGCCATTGTTTTTAAGCATGCTTTTGTTTAGCTGTCAAATTCCTGAATGGAGATCTTATCCTTGGTTTTATCAGGTGTTTAACTTGTCCTGTAACTAAGCATAAACTCAAGCATATTCTTATATTTAGTTTTATCTGGTGTTTAATAATGCACTTTCTTTTTTGTTGTACATTAGAGGCGAGCCATATACTACTAGTTAATATCCTTGGTTAATATTGTTTTCATATTTAAGTGTATTTTCTCATCTAAAGAACCATTCATGTCAATAATTTGTCTGATATTGAGGTTTTTTTTTTTGAACTTTTTTTTTGACAAAGTTGAGTTTTTGAACTTCTAATATCTCTTAATTGTGTAACTTGTGCAAAAAATAATAAAGAAAATGCTAATTTGTGACTTAGACTCTGTTTCAGAATTTAAGGGGGAAGGGAGGGAAGAATTTGAAAAAAAAGGAAAAAATTAAGTGAAAAAATAGAAGAATTTAGACCCGGAGGGTTTGGGAGGATTATTTTTATTCATAAATAAAATATTCCATAATTTGAAGGAACTGAAATGTCTTTAGTTTGGGAAACTAAAATATTAGTAGAGAAGGGTTTTAGAGGATTTTTGAAGATGTAGACAAATTATTTAAGGGTATGTTTGGATTGATGGAATAGGATAGAATGAAGCGGAATTGAATGAAATAAAATTATGTTTCATTGTTTGGATTGATTTAAAAAGGATGGAATAAAGCAGAATTGAATGAAATAAAGTTATGTTTTATTGTTTGGATTGATTTAAAAATGATGGAATGAAGCGGTATTGGATGGAACACATTCTATCTCATTCTATCACTTTTTATCATTTTTTGCACTCTTCAATTTGAGCGGAATGATAAAATGAATGTATTTCATTATGGCATACCCAAATAATGGAATTAGTATTTTTATTCCATTCCGCTCCGTCCTTGTTTATGTATCCAAACATAGCCTAAATATAATTATGTTGCTATAATATTTCAAAATTAAAAAATTGTGTTAATGATAAATATTTTTTTTTTCAAAAATTATTAAAGATTTATCTATATTTTTTAAATAATACTAACGGGTGTCCGTGTTCCTAGGCATTGTTTTTAGAAGCCATCAATTCTCCTCCAAACTCTCAAACACAATTTTAAGTTACATGTTAAAGACCAATGAATTGATTGTTATATATTTTGAAAAATACTTAAAAACATATTATGTTTTTTTTTTGTTTAGCCAAATTTTTGGTCCTTAGTCCTTATTTTACTTTGGTTGATTAATTAATAAATGTTATTTTTTATTCCCTTCTTTTTTAAACATCATTTTAGAAATTTTTTTATTTCTATTTAGGCGTTATTTTCATAGTTTAAGGATAATACATCTAGACAAAAATTTGACCACATTCGCTAATGAGTGAGCAATTATATTTGATTGATATTTAACAAACTTAACTTCAAAGTTAGGAAAAGAATTTAACATTGCTTAATTGAATGAACAATAATACTATCAGTAACATTAGAATGAATGACTTGAACCATCACTTGAGAGTTGCTTTCGAAGATCACACGATTCAAATTTATATTAATAGCATTTTGCAAAGTTTATTTCAAAGTCATGACTTTTGCTTCTATAGTGAACATAGTGTTGAAATTTCAAATAACAGATGCAGTAATGAATCTCCTCATATTATATCAAATACACTAACCCCTATTAGTACTTCTGTGATGATTGTTGAAACTTGCATCAACATTACACTTTACCCAACCTATCTCTAGAAGTTTCTAGACTAAAAAATTTTGCGTGACATTGTTACTCTCCTAAACCTCACGGGTAGCGAACCAATCATGTCAATTAAAGTATACTTCCAAGTCTAGCCTAGTAACATACTCCACTTATTTTATATTGACAAAAAATGCACTTCTCATTATTTAGTGAATAGTTAATTTATGTAACCTCTGTCATATGCCCTAATTTTTATTTCTAAGATTCCACGTATCATACCAATGCATCTCATCAAGATCACAAACTTGGTAACACTTTACCTCATTTATCTTTGGATTTGTTGCATGGGAGATCACCAAACACCCTTTTTATTTTCTTTCATTTTTGTGTTTATTTCCTCTTTTTTTGCTTTACTAACCCTATTCAAAATACAAAAATATGTTTTGTTTCTTTTGTTAGTTTTGAATGGTAGGGATTTTTTATCAATAAATCAAGATGGTTTCTAAATTTAGGATTTTGGTCCCTCAAGTCAATGTCAAGGTCAACAAATGGTCAAGAAGGCTTATTATTCAAGGCCATGACCTATAATGTTAGGTCACATTCATGTCAAGCTCCATTCAACACTACTTGACCAAGAGAAGTTCAGTTTGATGTTTGGTTTGCAAGTTAACTCAAGATACGTTCATGTGTTTATTTCCATGTCTTTTTCATCATTTTCCCCAAGATTTCATCAAGATTACTCAAGGGCCTATAGAGAGAGAGAGAGGGAGGGAGAGAGAGAGATTTCTCCCTCATTGGTGCCTAGAGATTGGTATAATTCGTCAAAAGCTTGGGTTCCTGTTTTAATCACCGCCTTCTTGGTCCCATTCTTAACTTTCTTGTACTTTTCCCAAGTTTCAGAATTTACACCTAGACTATTATTTAAAACAGTCCACTTTTACTTTAACTTTACACCGAACACTTTCGTTCCACCACAACGATTTTTACCAAAAGGTCCAAAACTTATTGATTCACCGATGTCTCTTTAGCCATTTTTCTAATTTCTCGGGCCATCTTATTTCATATAGCATTTGCACTTTCTTGCGATTTTCTTAACTCTCATTCCAATATCTTGTGCTGGAAATTCCTTGTTTTCACCTTTCAAATGCATCCACTTGATTTGTGGTGCTACCATATGACTTATTCTCTTTTCTCTCCTTTTAATTCTTACATCCATAACCAAAACTCTATGTTGGGTAGTCAAGCTCTCTTCTAGAATAACATTATAGTCCAAGCAAATCTTCATATTCGAGTTCCTGATAAGAAAGAAATCTATCTAAGAAATTGTTACTCCATTTTTATATGTGATAAGATGTTCATCTATTTTCCTAAATCATGTATTTGCTATAGTAAGATTTAAAGCTAACGAAAACTCCAAGATGGATTTATCCTCCGCATTTACCTCCCCTAGGCCAAACCTCCAATGCACACTCTCAAAACTTTCCATGCTACTTACATGTCCATTGAAATCCTCTCCTAGAAAAAGCTTGTCTCATTAGGGTATATCTTGAAGTAAACCTTCTAAATCCTCCAAAATTTTACCTTAAGGTGTTATGTTAACTCTACATGAGGTGCGTACACCTTAATAACATAAAAGTGTTTTGCTCCACTATAAATTTCAAGGCTATGATTCGATCTCCTACTATTTTCACATCCAAAATATCCTTCTTCCACTAATTATCCACAATAACCCCCACCGCATTTCTTGACCTAACTTTTCTAGTGTACCAAAGCTTAAATCCGGAGTTGTCTAATTCTTTTGCTTATTTTCCAGTAATGTTCTTATATTCCATGATCCAAAGTGAATCCTCCTCTGAAGAACTAATTTCTTTACCACATCCGTTCACGAAAATGTGAGAATCTTTGCTTATTTTTCACTATATTCGGGTAGAGATGCAATTACCCTTGCTCTTTTAACACTGTACTCGAGTCATGCAACACGTTGACTTCGGACAATGACCATTATTTCGTAGTTGATGCATGTCATAGAGATTCAACAAAATTTTACATTGACTATCGAATACCTAACACAACCCTCTCATTTCATCCGAACTTGAGACCGACTGTGTGTAACAAAGCTAACCTAGACAAGATTAATTTAAAAGATATATATCTCATAAATTTATGACTTTAAAGAAAAAAATATTTGAAAGAGTTTTAAATTTATTTATTTATTTTAGAATTATGTAGTTAATTTTTTATTAAATTTTTTTTTTGTATTTTTTAAAACAAAGTATGTAATATTAGAAAAATCATTACAAAAAATAGTCAAACCCGTCTTATTTAAAATATACGACTTGAAAATTTTGTTTCAAACAATTTAGAATTTAAAATATGTTTTCCATAACAAATTTCTATTTGTGTCATTAATAATAATAAATCATCAAGAATTCAAATAAAAATAATAAAAGAGTAACGGTTTAGTCCTTCATCATCTAATTTGAATGAAATGAAATAATGAATTGAAGGAGCAGTTGAATATATGTA
The DNA here is from genome assembly GCA_021764765.1 of Vicia sativa. NCBI lineage: Eukaryota > Viridiplantae > Streptophyta > Magnoliopsida > Fabales > Fabaceae > Vicia > Vicia sativa. The sequence continues at coordinate 202,519,041 of CM038793.1, forward strand.
ACGCAAGATACATTGTTAAAACTAATGGTCCCTAATTAACCTACTATCATTATTCTTTAATTAAAGCTATACCAAACTTATTGGTGCAATATTAACGTTAATTTCCTCAAATATCAAACCATAAACATTTCATCAAAGTTTATAGATTAGCTTTTTCTATCTAATTTTTGAACATGAGTCCCCTCTAAACTGAGAATTTTTTCTGACAATTGTAAATTTTCTTTGTAGCAAACAATTAGCAGCTAGTAACAATTTCCCATGAAAATGTTGTATTGCATTAACTTTCTCATTCAATGCTCACCAACAACTTTGCATTAACATGATATAGAAGAAACAGTTTATGTTTATATTTCATTTTACTTTAATGCACCATCTATCTTCCAGTCCCATGTTCTTGTCTGTCTCATGTCTCATGTCTCCAACCACCTTTCAATGGCTGGTGCTTAGTGTGTCGAGGTACTGAGTTCTATTCTTGATCATAAAAATATGATGTTCTTAGGTTTGAATATTACATTAGAACTTGTGGTTTTTGTTTTGATGTCATGGTTATGTTGTCATCATGTTTATAGTCTTGGTTCTATGTCATCTATTGCAATCTCATATGGTGAAAAAGGTTCGGTTTTTTGTGGTTTGAAAGCAGATGGATTGAATACTGTGACATGTTATGGATCTAACTCAGCTATAATGTATGAAACACCTACGCGTTTTTCGTTTCGTGGATTAACGGCTGGTGATGGATTTGTTTGTGGGCTTTTAATGGATTCTAATCAGCCTTATTGTTGGGGTAATAGTGGGTATATTCAGATGGGTGTGCCTCAGCCTATGGTTAGAGAAGCTCAGTATTTGGAAATTAGTGCTGGTGATTATCATGTATGTGGATTGAGAAAGGTTAGGAATAGAAATGTTTCTTTGGTGGACTGTTGGGGATATAACATGACTGCAAATTACGAGTTTGATGGAATGATTCAGTCGATTTCGGCTGGTTCTGCGTTTAATTGTGGATTGTTTTCGAATAATGGGAGTGTTTTTTGTTGGGGTGATGAGACTAGTAGCAAGGTGATTAGTTTGACTCCTTTGAAGATGAAGTTTAGAATGATTTCAGCTGGCGGGTTTCATGTATGTGGAATCTTGGAAGGGGTGAATTCGAGAACTTTTTGTTGGGGGAGAAGCTTGAACATTGAGGAGCAGATTTCAGTGACACATGTAAGTGGTGAAGGGAATGTTGATTTGGCTCCGAATGATCCTATGGTTTCTGTAGTGGGAGGAAGGTTTCATGCTTGTGGAATAAAAAGCTATGATCATAGAGTTGTTTGTTGGGGATTCGTTATCAAACCGAGCACTTCAGTTCCTAGTGAGGTTAAGGTTTATGAGATTGCAGCTGGTGATTATTTTACTTGTGGAGTACTTGCTGAGAGAAAACCACTTAGGCCTGTTTGTTGGGGCGTTGGTTTTCCTACGTCGCTTCCTTTACCTGTTTTACCAGGACTATGCAGGCCTTCTCCGTGTCCTTCCGGTTTCTATGATTTTGATCAGCAAAAGGGTCTTTGCGAGTCTCCAAATTCTGGTCTTTGCAAGCCATGCAGTGGTGATTGTCCTGTTGAAATGTATCAGAAAAGTGGATGCAATTCGGAATCTGATAGAGTGTGCGAATATAACTGTTCGTCTTGTTCTTCATCCGAATGCTTCTCACATTGCTCTTCTTCTTATTCCAATACTGGAACAGAGAAGAAAAATGAGAAATTTTGGGCTTTGCAGTGGCCTGTGGTTATCGCAGGGATTGGTTTGGCTCTTTTCATAGTCTGCATTGTAATTTTGATAGCGGTTTTATATGTTCACCATAGACTAAGAGATTGTGAGTGTTCAACAAGGTTTAAAAAGTCGACCCTTGAAAATGAGAACATCAACAAGATTCGTCCGGAAATGGAGGAGTTCAAGCTTAGGAAGGCTCAGAGATTCACCTATAAAGAACTTGAAACTGCAACATGTGGATTCAAAGAAGAATCCATAGTAGGAAGAGGAAGTTTTGCTTGTGTATTCAAAGGTGTTCTACAAGATGGAACAGTTGTAGCTGTTAAAAGGACTATAGTATCTCTATCTTCTCCTCCCAATAACACGCACAAGAATTTCAATGAGTTTCACACTGAACTTGATTTACTCTCGAGATTAAACCATGCGCATTTGCTCAACCTTCTAGGCTATTGCGAAGAAGGCGGAGAAAGACTTCTTGTCTACGAGTTTATGGCTAATGGATCTTTGTATCAACATCTACATGGAACAAACCATGTTTTGAAACAGCAATTAATCTGGATAAGACGGGTAACGATAGCAGTTCAAGCAGCTCGCGGAATCGAATATTTGCACGGCTACGCTTGTCCACCTGTTATTCATAGAGATATTAAATCCTCAAACATACTCATTGACGAAGAACACAATGCAAGAGTAGCTGATTTTGGTTTATCATTGTTAGGTCCTGTAGACAGTAATTCTCCACTCTCCGAGCTACCGGCCGGAACTCTCGGTTACCTCGATCCCGAATACTATAGGCTTCATTACCTCACAACGAAATCCGATGTCTATAGTTTTGGCGTCCTACTCTTGGAAATTCTAAGTGGTAGAAAAGCCATTGACATGATGCAATATGAAGAAGGGAATAACATAGTTGAATGGGCAGTGCCATTGATTAAATCGGGCGATATATCCGCGATTCTGGATCCGATTCTTAAACCTCCTCACGATCTCGAAGCGTTGAAAAAGATAGCTAATGTTGCTTGTAAGTGTGTGAGAATGAGAGGTAAAGATAGACCTTCAATGGACAAAGTAACAACAGCTTTGGAAAGAGCTCTTGCAGAGTTAATGGGCAGTCCATGCATTGAGCAACCGATTTTGCCGTCTGAGGTTGTTTTAGGAAGTAACAGATTGCATAAGAAATCGTCTCAAATGTCGTCGAATAGGTCTGAAAATGAGGATCAAAGATTTGAGCTTAGAGCACCTTCATGGATAACATTCCCTAGTGTTGCATCTTCTCAAAGAAGATCAATGTCAGAGGTAGATGGTGATGGAAAAATTATAGAAGTGAAGAATGTAGGCAATGTTGGAGGGATCAGTGATGTGTTGAGAAGTTTAGAGGAAGAGATTGGACCTGCTTCTCCACGCCAGAGGTCGTTCTTGGAGCACAACTTCTAACTCAACATGTGAATCATTCTTGATGCATACTCAGGTTTCTGTTTTCATATATGATTCATGTGTTTGATGGTGAAATTTGATATAAAACAAAGAAAAATGTGTCAATTGATGTTTTATATTTAATCTTTCAAGAGTTGTGTCTTTAAGAATATTGGTAAAATTTTAATAGAATTGCAAAATATAATATTTGATTTGATTTTAAATAAATAACCATTGTGATCGCTTAAAAGTTTTTGCGATTTCAGTTAGTTAGGTGTTGCGATAATAATTGGGGTCTCAAAGCAAATCAAGTAAATTCAAAATTAGTATATTTGTATAAGATTATTATTTTAATACTATTATTAAGACTTAAATAAAATAAATATTATACCAAAACAAATAATATTAAAAAATGAGAAAATTATAAAAATTAGTGACAAAGTGAGATGTAATTTTGTTTATAACCTAAATTTAGTAAAAGTTGTTAGTTATAATACTATTTGCATTGTTTAAGATAAAAGAAACAATTTTACTAAAATCCTAAAAATAAGAAAGTTAATTGCCCTCACGCAGGATCGAACTGCGGACCTCCAGTTTACAAGACTGGCGCTCTACCACTGAGCTATAAGGGCAACTTGTTAATTAAATCCTAACTGAAGATATTTATAGCATAAAGGAAATATATACATCAAATGCACTGAGTTAACACTATATATAATTAATTATAAGACATATAGTTTCATAAAAATATCTATCAATTAATCATTAAAATTGACAAAGAGCTTATGACTATGTTGTTTAATGAATCAATTGGAATGCTTCTAAAAATGAGAGTTTATCTCTATTCGTTTTATATTTTTATGAAAAATTATTTCGAGACAATATATGTCATATATAACAATACAACTTAACTTGATTATCACAAATTAATGTTATTGGCCTTATATTTTTAAATTGAAACTCTTTAATTAACTATTTCAAACAAATGAGTTCATAAGTTACTAATGCTATGACCATGTATTATGCCTCAACATTAGATCTTGCAAGTACGTTTTATTACTTTTCAAAAATATCATGTTTTTTCAACAAGTATACAATACCTAAAAGTGAATCACTTTCCAAATCAACATCATATTCAAATATACGACTAATGACTTTCATCTTCACGAATAAGACAATTTCTTAGAGTAACTTTGATGTTTTTGATCATTTAAATTGCAATATACATGTGTTTAGTTAGACGCGCATAATTTAAGAATTTATTTATCACATTGATGACAAAGGAAATACTTAGACGAATCACAGCGATATAATTTAATTTTTCAACCAATTTCATATATCTTAATAAGGTAGTCATTTGATATATGTACCCTATACACGAATATCAACATTGAAATTTAATACACATTGTCTTTAAGAAGGAAATTTCTTAGCTCACTTCATATGAAAAAGAAATACTCTATGCAATTTTGAAATTGTCTATCAGAAAACTAAAAATATATTTTCGATTTGTATCATATTTTACACAAAATAGGTTAAATGTGGTGTCACCCTTCAAAATGCAAAAAAAAAAAAAAAAAACGGTATCGGAGGTAGACTTCAGATTCTAAACCAGGATTCTGGTTCTGGTTCTATTAGCAGGAAGATTGCATTTTGTTGCCACCTTAAACCTTGACATTTCATATATAACCGAAAGTATACTTCTGGATTAATGGACGATGCAAGTTACTTAAAATAGTAACCAAGATGGTCATGTTTGATCATAACCATTTCATCTTTCTTTCTTTAAAACCTCTAAAAAACCCTCATCATTCTCAATCCATTTTTCACTCCAAATCATCATTTTTGTGGTTCATCATATCAAAAAGAGCTCAAGGAAGTAGAGTTTAAGGTAAAGTGTATTCATTTCAACCCTCATTCCCTACATTAATCTATTCTTTATTGTAGAAAAAGATTACGTACAAACCAGATGTATACTTCTGATTGCTAGTTGAATAGAATCGGAAGTTAATTTTTAGTTTCTATCTGTGTTTATTGTGACAGCAGTATGTCAATGTGACATGTTAATAAGTTTTGTGTTTTATGTAACATTAGGTTTGTTGCACCCCGATAACTGTCTCAAACCTGATGTGTCTCAAGTTATTTCGCCTCTCGTAGTTAATTTCTCCTTTCGTAATTAAGGTGGTAGATGTTCGTGAGCAATTTGAAAATATAGAAGAATTTGAATTACGTGAAGACATGTTGTAGTGGATTCATATAGAGGCTACAAAACTAGGATTTGGTGTTGTGATTGCAAGGTCCGATAATGGTATAGATAGAAGAAATGCATTTGTGATTTTTACATGCGAAAGAAGTGGGAAATACATATGTCGTATCCAAAATTTCAAGAAAATGTGATTGTCCATTTAGGTTGCGTGGTTATCTTATTGCAAATAAGAAATAGAAATTTAATGTGCTATGCAGTTTACACAATCATGATTTAAATCAAAAGTTAGTCGGTCATCCAATTGCATGTTGGCTCCTTCCGGATGAGAAGACATGTGTTTCTGATATGACTTTGAATTTGGTACCGTCCAAAAACATACTTGCAACCTTGAAGCGCAAAAGACCCGAGAACACATCAAATATCAACGTGACATGTTAATAAGTTTTGTGTTTTATGTAACATTAGGTTTGTTGCACCCCGATAACTGTCTCAAACCTTATGTGTCTCAACTTATTTCGCCTCTCGTAGTTAATATCTCCTTTCATAATTAAGGTGGTAGATGTTCGTGAGCAATTTGAAAATATAGAAGAATTTGAATTACATGAAGACATGTTGCAATGGATTCATGTGCTATGCAGTTTACACAATCACGATTTAAATCAAAAGTTAGTCGGTCATCCAATTACATGTCGGCTCCTTCCGGATGAGAAGACATGTGTCTCTGATGACTTTGAATTTGGTACCGTCCAAAAACATACTTGCAACCTTGAAACACAAAAGACCCGAGAACACATCAAATATCAAACAAGTTTACAATAAGCATTATCAAGCCAAAATAGAGCTTAGGGAGGATCGAACCGAGATGCAACACTTCAAGAAACTTTTAGATGAAAACAATTATGTTTGTAGGCACCAACAAGGTGATGATGGGGGTAACAGTAAGAGATATTTATTGGACTCATCCAGATTCCATTAAATTGTTCAATACGTTTACCACCATGCTCATAATTAATTCAACGTATAAGACCAACATGTACACCCTCTAATTTAATCTATTATATTCATCTTACTTATTATTTCTATTTGTGCACCATTAAAATACACGATCAAACAAGAATAAAATTGATAAATTTAATCCTGTTAAATCAATCAGTTGATAGTTGTGCAGAAATATCAAATGTAAAATTGTGAACTCGAACTCATGACATCATACTTATTCATCTTTAAAAAGATAAACTCATGTCACTAGGATACGTAACAAAAAACAAAGATAAATTTATTACTCATAAAAAATAAATCATTAAATAAATATCATGTCATACTTTTGGAAATGTGACATGCACACAATAATATATCGAGTTAAGAAAAATTACAATGGGTGAAAAAACTCAACTCCAAAAGATTAAACATTGTTGGACTCATAGAAATAAATTCAAACTCAGAACATTTGATTAAATAGAAAAAAATCTCTTTCATCTTATCCAAACTCTATGGTCTTTTAATTAACCTAATGAATAATTGATCCTATATATAATGAAGTACAATAAATTGCATTTGATATTTTTCTTGAAAAATATGTAATTTTTTTTATGATTTTGTCTTATCATGTTTTTCTTTTTTTTCTCGTCGTATTACCTTTTTTTTTTTAATTTATTTTTTGTGTTTTCTCATACATTTATCAAAAGAGAATGTGAGAGAATCACTGTATTTCTATAATTTATTTTGAAGGAAGCATAAAATCTTACATATTATATAATTTTTTTCCCACATTTCTTTCCTTTTGATATAAAACTCAACTTGTGCCATAATTTCAGTCATATAAACGGCGTGTTTCTAAGTAAGAGACTCAATGAAGTGTCACGTCTTTTAAACATTTTAAAATGCTCTCACAAACATTTTCTTATTTGTGGTACCACCTTACTTGTCTCCTCATTAAATTAGGGGAATTTTTATCTCAAGGAGTCACTGACACCGATTATAACTATATGAGTATCGATGGCAGTGATGTGTCCCTACAGTTTGCATTTTATGTCGAAGGCTATTATATATGAGGCTTGAAGTTCTATGAAACGAGAGCGCCCCATATTTTATTAGAGAGGGGTTGGAGATCAAGGATCTCACCGCCTCTGGTGGATTGTCTTCTTAACACCATTGATGAATGAACAAGATTTTGTTATGTAGGGCTTTGTTGGAGTGACACAATTTTTTCATAGCGGTCTAAATATTTGATAAGGGCTAAGTATCGCTTTAGCTAATGCTGGTGCCTCGTCTCAATATTTTGAATGGGTGTTCAAGACAATTGGATGTTATGTGAGAGAGTGGTCTAAGTTATTTTTACTAAGATCTAATTGTGGGTGCCAATTCTATTTATGATAAATACATTGATGTGAATCCTACTTGCATATGGGATAACAAGAGGTATTCAGGATGCTTAATTTGTATAAAGTAAATGAATCTTTTATCCATTCGATGAGAGTATTTATAACCTCTAGACGTAAGGCTAAGTAAATTTTGTTGGTCTCATTCCCATTTTGCTGAATTGTGGAGATAGGAAAGCCAATATCCCCATACTAGAAGGAAAGGTTACCATGTGGAACAATGGTTGTGTTTGTTATTTCACCTCATACGTGGCTTGACACGTCTATATTTGATTTCGGAGTTGGGCAAATTGACTTGAATCAAATAATTCATGCTCTAGAAGTGTTGGACCAGGTCGACCAAGCTTAGTTATCACCACTTGATTCCACCTTTTTTTGCCCATACCTTATTTCTATGTTATTGGGTCGAGTGTTATATCAAATTGCCCTTTTTAGACTCCAACCAAAGTTATACCCCCACACACACGCACATGCACGCGCGCGCGCGCGCACACACACACACACATATATATATATATATATATATATATATATATATATATATATATTTAACTTTTTTGAAAAAAAACTCTATTTTTTTAAATAAGATTGAATTGAATCAAAGAAAAAGATACAAAAAAGGAGGGGGGGACTATAACAAAACCCTCTCAAGGAGTACTGAACCTAAAGAAAGGAAAGCATAGCCTTCAAAAAATAAGGAATATCAATGTAGTTAGTGTAATTTGTCAGTGTTAGACCTATATTAGCCAGAGAATCTGCACAACTATTCTCTTCTCTGAAAATATGAGAAGTTAAAAAAGAAATGTTATTCGTAATATTCACACAATTTACTCAACGAGTACAAATTTTTCAAAGAACAATGAAGGGGGGAGAAAACTCGAATCAACGCTAAAAATGTGATTCTAACCAAATCTTACGTCAACCCCTCTCATGGGAAAACTCGATAGCTAACATAACATCGGTGAGTTCGAAAATGAGAGAATTAGAGACACTAATACAATTAGAAAAATCTCTAAAAAACCCCTGCCATCGTGGTCTCTAGCAATACCACCACAAACAGAAGGACCCAAATTGCCAAGGGAAGCTCTGTCGCAATTAATTTTGGTCAAATCCCACGAAGGGGGTTTCCAAATAACTTCCACACTCTTATGACCATTAGGAGGTTGAATATTGACCCTAAAATTCTTCAACATCTCAAACTCATGAATGTTGATGTAAGAAGGAGTCCTGAAATTATTACTGACCAGACTGCAGGAAGAAATAATTCAAGTAATAAAAGAAGCAGGGGGTGCGAGAATCTTTGTATCTCACTTTGTTTCGAGATAACCAAGTGGAATTAATCAAATGGATAATAGAAGCATTAAAAATAAACTTACATTGGGCATGCCAAGAACGCTTTCAAATTCTCCGAATGTCCTCCCAGGAAGAAATATGTGGGTTAATGTTTAAGACCGAGCCCAAGCAATTCCAAAGATTCGCCGCATATTCACACTCAAAGAAAAGATGCAAGGAACTCTCTTCTTCCGCATGACAGAGGCTACAAAGGGATGGGAAAGTGAAATTCTTCTTCTTCAACTGGTCATCCGTAGAAAGTTTGTTAAGCAAAAGCCTCCAAACTAAGAACGATTTGGAAGGAGGGGTAAATTTTTCCCAAATCCAACTCCACCAGTCAAAACAAACTCTAGGACGTCTCTTAAAATCGTAAGCATCTTTCAGAGAAAGATCACTCGAAGCCGTGGAATTCAAAAAAATATTTATCCGAATATAGATTGAAGGGGATATAGTAGTTCAGGAGTCTAACCTGAATGGAATTAGGAATGCTACCAAGGTTGCTCTGAAAATTCCAGTGTCTGTCTCTATTAAAAGAGCACACTAAAAAGTCTTATGAAACTAAAGTGTTCCCCAACTTAAGATGCAGCGGCGCTCCACACTAGGAACCAAACCAGAATCTAATAGAGTTACCATTCTCAAGCAAACAAGAAGAATTATCACTGATAATCGGAACTTCAACTTTAATACTCGGCCAAATCAAAGAGAATATGTGGTGCCTTATGAACTTTTTTTTCTCACCCAACTTCTAGCAGGGATGGCCCAAGGTTCCTCCGAATTAAAAAAATCCCAAACAAGCTTCAAGTTTGTTGCCACATTAAGCTGAATTAAAGATCGAATGCCAAGACCTCCTTCCGATAAAGGCTTGCAAATATTTTTCCAGATAGCATTGACCATTTTATTCTTAGAGACGTTCCCACTCCATATGAAATTAAGGGAAGCCTTCTCAATGATTCTCAACAATGAAATTGGTCACGCATAGACTGACATGGAATGAATGAGCATGCTTTGAATCAAAGACTTTACCATATCCACTCTACCCGCAAAGTGTAACACCCTTCTAAAACCCCACAAATAATATAAATAAATAATCAGGGTATTTCACCAAAAGGGCATCACATGCTTCATAAAACATATTACATGCATGTCTTACTCCATTACACGGGTTTTCAAAATCATTTATGACAAATATTCCATTAATAACAACCATAATACTTCAACTACTCACAGCGGAATTCATATTTCAAAATGTCTTTATTAAACACAACATAGAAACTTTGTTGTTCATGGTTCACAATTCAAAACAACTTAAATATCATGAAAAATAGTTCAAAATCTTACAATAAACAAAATAATACAAGTTCAAAATCAAACATTCCCAACCCTGATGTTACACTCCTACACTCTCTCTCATTTATTGAGAAAGTAAGGGTATAATTGATAAGTTATGACATTAAATTATAAAACGACATTTAAATAGAAACAGAAACATTCTTCTAAAACGACACTTAAAAAGGAACGGAGGGAGTATCTTCTAAGCTCTTACGATCTACTCTTGATCACCTGCGTGTTACCCACATGGAGGCTTAAGGCCAACATTGGACTAACGTCCTCAACAACACTGTACTTACATCCTAAATCAACACTGGACTTTCATCCAAACAATGCTATAAATACATGATGTACAATCAACATAATTATTTACGACCACATCTAGTCAAGTGCATCACCATTCACTGATTCATCAACAATATTCGCATGGCATAAATACACATCAATGTATTAGCATCAACATCATAAAATACTTCAAAGTCACCACAGATTATCATCTTATTGAATACAAATTATTATAGCAATATCCATCGATGTAGTCTACCTCTTAAGGATCTAAGCCTATATTAGCCTAGGTACTGGAATTATACCTCTTCTTACTTGTTTTATTCCACCCACATGAAGTTCATCGCATTAGCTATCGAACACTTTGAACGACACATTAAACGAAGTTCTGAAAATCAAGTTATGACACTTAAAAATTCCATTGTTGTCCATTCCTTGGCGCTCGCCTGAGGCTCGCCCAACGACGTGGGAGCGACAACGCCATCTATCTTTTCTGGCCTCCATTATCCGACGAAAAACTTTGCTCTCTTGGCGACGTGCCTCTCTCTTCTGCATCTCCCAACGACGCTCGAGCGAGGCATCCCTCTCCATAAAAAAAATCTAGGAGAACCACTTTTCCACCCACTCCTTCGCTTATTAGCTCGCCCGACGACGACCAGGCGATGTTGCCTCACCCGACGACGCATCTCTTTGCCTGACAACACGCACCAGACAACAACTACCTGTTACGATTCTGCACATGTTCATTCCCAAGTCCCCATGCAATTTCATACCAATACAATCCATATTTTCAAAGTTTTCAACATAGAATTATCATACAACAACCACAAAACATTATAGGCAATATATACACAAACTCATGGAAAATCAACATGGTATTTTCATCAATTTCCACATAATTTCATCACAATTGCAACAATCATCAAAATCATCATAAACCCCAATAAATCCCTACATACCTCTAAACCTCATATCAATTATAATGACAGATCACCCCCCGATTACCTTAGATTCCTAGCTTGATCTTTCCTCTTTGCGATCTACCAAATTCCTCTATATTCTTCGTATCCTAGCTTTCTTCATTGCTTCTCTCAATTCTTTCACGATCATACCAAATGAAATATTTTCCCTTAATCCTTGTTTAACCTTTGGACCCCTAATATGTTTTGCCTAATTTGTCCTCACTTGGCCTTTCATCAATTGCCACTTTGCCCTTATCTTCTTTACACCAATTATTCTTTTATTTTATTATCAATAATAATTCTAACTAATTTTAAATAATTTTAACTAGTTATCTAAATTTCTAAAATACTCCCTCCTCGTGTAACTTCCCATTATCCCACAACATAGCATCACATCACGCATCATACTCAACAAAACATCACATATTCATCAATAATTCACGAATATTTCTAATAACTCATTTAAATAATTAATTTTAAAAATCGGGGTGTTACACAAAGGGTAAAAGAGATCCTTTCCAAGACACGAGCTTAAGGATGATTTTGTCCGCAATAGGAAGAAGAAAGTTGACGCAAGGCTTTCCCTTAAAAATGGGGACACCAAGGTAAACAAAAGGGGAAACCCCAACTTTAAATCCCGATAGAGAAGATAATATATTCAAACGAGCTTGGTACATGGCCCCACCATAAATAAAAGATTTTCCATAATTAATCACTTGGCCAGAAATAGTCGCATAATCACTAAAAACCAAAACCAGATTACTTAAGTTGGCAATACTACATTTGTAAAAGATAAGCATGTCGTCTGCATAGAAGATGTGAGATGAAACATGAACCTTATTAGGGCATGTGATCATAGAAATGGATCCAAAATTCACCATCCTGATGTTGTGTCTACTGAGAACGTCTTTCGCAAGACAAAAAAGTAGAGGCGAAAGAGGATCATCTTGGCGAACCCCCCGAGAGCAATTAAATAAGCCTTAGAGCGAACCATTAATAGAAATAGAAATCCAGGCTGAATGCAAAATACTAGTAATCCACTGAGAAGAAATTGACAGTCTAATAATATGCTGAAGTTCTAGGAATTTGTTAAATTTCAAAAGATATTAGCTGCGGATATTGATTTATGCAGATATTTTTTCCTGCGAATAATTTTTCCTGCGAAATTACCTGCGGATATACATTGTGTATAGCAACATGCAAGGCCGAATTTGGGCCTGTGCAAGCTGGGCTATCGCACAGGGCCTCCGAAAAATTGGGGCCTCGATTTTTAATTTTAGGACCTGAAAATTATTAACTTAAAATAGATATATACACGTACGTTCTTTTATCAAGACAAACAATTGTAGTAGTGCAACGGTTGCACGTTTAGTATGTGAAGCGAGTGGCCTTGGTTTGATTGATGTTGTAGGCTATTCTTATCAAATTTTCATCAATTTAACAAATGTTATTCAATTGTACTTTTTTTTTGTTGTTGTTCAATTGTACTGTTTTTTTGTTATTTCATTTAATATTCTAGCATAAGCTAATATTCTTAAAGTTTTTTTTAATTAATTTTTGTTATTTGATTTAATATTCTAGCATAAGTTAACATTCTTAAAGTTTCATAATTTTTCTAATTAATTGAACTTCTTTCATACTACAATGTCAACTATAATAAAATTTTAAAACCCTTAACATAATTTCTCAAATTTTTTAGGATATCATAATTTTAATAATATTTTTAAAATATAAATGTTAGAACATATGCTCTTTGTTTCTTAACTGCCTTGCTTCCTTAGGAAATTCTTATTAACAGTTTCTGTTATAAGTTAGTTAGGATTTGTTATTTGGAAGTTAGTTAGTTAAGAAACACTGTGTATATATAAGCTGCTTGGTGTCTTCTTTGTAAGCTAAGCAATCATAAACAAAGCTTCATTGTTTCATTCTCTCTTTCACAAGCTTTTCTTTACTCCATCATGGAGTCTTTCATATTCTAACATGGTATCACACGCCTTTCCGATCCAACCTTTTCTTTCTTCTTGATTTCCATAACCTTTTCTCTAATGGCACCACCATCACGCAACCTACCTCTTGATCCTCAACTCGATCCTATCAGCCCTTTTTACGTTCATCCTAGCGATGGACCTGGTTCGGTTAAAGTCACACCCACACTCAATGGTTCTAACTATCATTCTTGGGCACGTCCAATGCGTCGCGCTCTTCGTGCTAAGATGAAGCTTGAATTCATAGATGGTTCGATTCTGATACTTGCAGATGCCTTCGATCCTTTCATGCGCACTTGGAGTAGATGCAACATGTTGATTCTTCCATGGATTATCAACTCAGTTTTAGAAGCTATTGCTCATTCTATCGTGTACATGGAAAATGTTGCTGACGTCTGGAATGATATGAAGGAACGATTCTCGCAATGTGATCTTGTGCATATTTCTGAACTACATCAAGAAATCTATGCCCTAAAAAAAGATTCAAAGTCTATCACAAATCTATTCTCTGAGCTGAAAATCTTATGGGAAGACCTAGAGATTTACATGCCAATTTCGCAATGCGTGTGCAGAGTTCAATGTTCTTGCGAAGCCATGCGAACTACAAGAAACAACCACAATCTACTATACGTAATTCGATTCATTACAGGTTTGAATGAAAACTTTGTTGTGGTTAAGTCTCATATCTTGTTAATGGATCTTTTACCTGTTATAAACAACACTTTTCCATGGTGCTGCAACATGAGCGGCAAAACAATCTAGATTCATCTGAAGATACGCAGACATTGATCAATGCTGTGAATTCCAAGAAAGCAAACCAAAAACCTGGTAATTCTGGCTACAATTCTAGCTCTGCTAGATATAAAGTCTACACTCACTGTGGTAGAAATGGTCACACGATTGAAGTTTGCTATCGCAAATATGGTTTTCCACCCCACTTTGGCAAAGGATCAACGACTAACAATGCTACTACCATTGACAGTGAGGAAGAAGAGCATACTGCAGCCCAACATCAAGAAGAAAAGCATGGTTCTTCCACCATTATTCAAGCTCAATATGACAAACTTGTCAATATTCTTCAACAATCCACCATAAGTCAAGCCTCGATTCCTGTCATGTCCAACCAAGTCAATTCCACTTCATTTTCTGGTCATGCATCTTTGAGAGCTCCAGGTAATATCACACCTTACAAATGTTCCATACTTAATTCATGGATAATAGATTCTGGTGCAAGTGACCATATTTGCTCTAATTGTTCATGGTTTCATCACATTCACTCTATCACTCCCATAAATGTGAAGTTGCCAAATGGTCAGTTTGCCTTGGAAAATTCTTTGGCACGGTTAAGTTTTCTTCTGATTTTAGCATATCTGATGTTTTGTACATACCCGAGTTTTCTGTTAACCTCATTTCAGTCCCAAAATTATGCCAAAATCTTCATTTTAATGCCATCTGTAATACGGTGGAAGAACTGACTTTGGATTGTTTTGTGTTTGATCGCAAATGTTGCGGATAGCAAGAGTCGCCACCGACTTTTCTTTTATCCAATTAAGGGAAGGTGAAAAGAACAGGAAAAGACCTTCATTTTAGATTATGAGTAAGGGAGTTGGTTATGAAAAGGGAAGGTATTAGCACCCATTCCATCCATAGTTATCTACGGGCTCTTAATTGCTTTAGCTAACTTTAAAATTTTGCTTTCTGTGTGTGTGTTTGAAAATGTTTTAAAAAGGCATTTCACTTTGACTTCGTAATGATTCACGCTGGAATGTATACGAAGTGTTCGGAAATGTTTCGTTTTGGAAAAGAACTTTGTAATGATTCATGTTGGAATGTATACAAAGTGTTTGAAAATGATTTTTTAGAAAGGTGTGAGGTGTAAAAAGATGTTTTGATGGAGCAAGCAATTAAGAGTCTATTACCTACTCAGAACGGCCGTTTCCATGTTATTTTACTTTCCTTTAGAATAGCGCTATCCATACCATTAGTTGGGTAGGTAACCTTATTCATTGGATGTAAAGGGACGTTCGAAGGGACATCAGATGGTCATAGAAGGCAACTTGTAGGAGTATCCTAGCACATTCGTATGGACGATCATCACTTTTCGTAGGCAACAATCGAGGGACTAGATCATGTATTCGTAGGCAACATCGAGGGTCATCGAGGGACTATGATCTTTGATTCGAAGGGAGTATGATGATATATTTGTAGGTAACGGTGCTAGGATACCTCTACATTTGAGGGACTTGACCATTTATTCGAAAAGGCAACGAGCGAGTGTAACACGATGGGAGAACTGAGTTTGGATTGTTTTGCGTTTTATTGCAAATGTTGCGGATAGCAAGAGTCGCCACCGACTTTTCTTTTATCCAATTAAGGGAAGGTGAAAAGAACAGGAAAAGACCTTCGTTAGATTCTGAGTAAGGGAGGTGATTATGAAAAGGGAAGGTATTAGCAGCCTTTCCATCCGTAGTTATCTACGGACTCTTAATTGCTTTATCTCACTTTAAAATTTGCTTTCTGTGTGTGTGAAAATGTTTTGAAAAGGCATTTTGCTTTGAATTCGTAATGATTCACGCTGGAATGTATACGAAGTGTTTGGAAATGTTTCGTTTTGAAAATGTGTTTTAACTTTATAAAAGTGTGAGGTGTGAAAAGATGTTTTGACAGAGCAAGCAATTTAAGAGTCTATTACCTACTCAGAACGGTCGTTTCCGTGTTATTTTACTTTCCTTTAGAATAACGTTATCCATACCATTAGTTGGTAGGTAACCCTGTTCGTTGGATGTAAAGGGACATTCGAAGAGACATCGGATGGTCATAGAAGGCAACATGTAAGGATATCTTAGCATATTCGTAGGGACGATCATCACTTTTTGTAGGCAACAATCGAGGGACGAGATCATATATTCGTAGGCAACATCGAGGGTCATCGAGGGACTATGATCTTTGTATCGAAGTAAAGTGCGGGAACGTAAACCCTAGACTATTACATGGCTTTGGGACAGATACATGATAAAGTGCGGAAATGCAAAGGTGCGGAAAGTAAATCCTACACTATTACATAATAAAACTGTGACCTATACATCTTTTTCTAGAATTTGTAAATGCGAAATAATCAGAATAAAGTTAGTAAAATATTTTGGAAATTAGTAGGAAAATGTTTTTTAGGTTAGTAACCCTAATTAAAAGAAAGAAAAAATATTTTTGTATTTTTTGAGATTGATTTTAATGTAAAAATCCTAAATCTATGTTAATTAGCATTTAATTAGAAAAATAATTGAAAATGCAAATAAAAAATAAATGCTTTTGTGTCAAAAATTAAAATAAAGGTTTTTGAAACCTAAATCTAAAATTAAAACATTTTTTAGGATTTTAGAAAATAGTCAAATTAATTTATGAAAGTGAATTAAAATAAGAAAAGAGAAATTAAAAAAAGGTTAGAAAAATTGAAGGAGAAAAGTGGTAAAAAAAAAGAGGATTTGGTCCCTGGAGGTGTTGAAAGGCAGTGGTGGTGTTCCGTTTAGAACAGCAGGTCGAAAGTTTTGAATCTGGATCGATGCCGAAATGAATTCTGAACCTGAAACAAAGTATCGACACAAAAAAAACACTAGCATAAAGATGAATCAAAATTAAACCAATGATAATGGAGGAATATTGTCACGGATCGAAACCCAAGATTGAGTTGTTGTCGTTGACAAACTGTACGAAATAGATTTCATTCAGATTTTTGATATGTTAGTTGTTTGTAGTTTGTTTAAAAAAAGTGATGTTATTAATGGTGAAAGATGGTTTTGTTAGAAAAAACTTCACTAATACAAATTAGAAAAAATGCATGTTGAAATATATTAGTAAGTTGTTAGTAAGGTTTTTAATATGCAAGGTATAAAAAAAAAGTTAGTATTTCTAATGGTAGATATTGACCGTAAAAAAAGAGTGGTTCGATTAAAATGATAAATAAAAATGGCTTGTAAGTGTGAAACCGTGAGAATTGTTATACGAAAATAAAATGTAAAAAAAACAATCAACAATCAAATAAACATCATGTGGTTAGGACAACAAACGAGTTAAAATAAAAGGAATGCCTCATATGAAAATCATCGGCCAAAAACTAGAAATAATTTGAAAAGAAACTTTGAAAAGAGATTGAAAAAAAAATATGTGTGAGAAATTGTGGAAATTTGTGGGTGATTGTTGGTAGAAAGAAAAGAAAATGTTAGTGTAGAAAATATGCAATGAAAAATATATCGTGTCCTCTTGTGTTGTATCAAAATTGGCATCTATTTATAACAAAATATTAGGTTAAACAAATATAGAAAAAATTAAATATTGATCAATGACTCAAAAAAATGTCATTTAATTGTGATTTGTAATTTAATCAATTAATTAATATTTTCCTAATTTATTTTTACTTGCTCCCCAAGATTTGAAAACATGCCAAAATAAGAACAAATTGATTTTAAAACTTTCCTTTTTTTGATTTTGGTCTAAAAATGCATAAAATGATTAAAAAAAAGTAAAAAATAACATTTTTGAAAAATACATAAATAATAAAATTCGAAAATTAGTATTTAAATAATAAAAATATGATTTTATGATTTTTGAAAATAGATTTTAAAAGGAAAAGAAAGTTAGTAACAAATAACAAAAAAAATGTTAAAAGTGCAACATGTAAGATTCAAACTCATGACCTCATATTTATAAAGCTTACCTCCTTACCAATTGTGCTATCTTACTTATTCAAAATAGAAATGCAACTGAAAGTATATGGAGACGCGCAAGTATTTGTCATATTTAAAAATACAAATAATTTGAAATAAATTATTATATTTTTAAATAGACCTTGAGAACGAATATTTATAAAAATCCCCGGAATATTAGTGTAATAAACCAAAAGAAATTTAAAACCAAGTTTAAAAATAATTTTGACCTTAGTATCGGGTGGGCAAATTTTGGGGTATAACAGAGAGAATACCCTAAGGTGGGTGCATGTGTGAAGGGAGTGTGTTGAATTCAGATGTGTTATCTTGTGATTAGAGTTAGCTATGTTGATTTTATCTTGCCATACACGCCCTGTTCACGCCTAGTTACTAGCAGTTTATATGGGTGCGGAAAGTAAATTGCGGAAAATATAAAGTGCGGAAAGTAAATTCTACGCTATTACATGGCTTTGGGGCAAATCCATAATATAGGAGTGCGGAAAGTAAATCCTAATTAAGCTATTACATCCCATGAGCAGTTACATAATATTGGAAAAAAGAATACGAGAAAATTAACCTAACTATTACAACTTGGAAGTAGTTACAATAATCGAAAAAAGAATCGAATTGCGAATAATAGAAAATAATGTTAGTGAAAAAAAATTTTGGGTTAGGAAAAAGGTTTTAGGGTTAGGAAACCTAATTTGATGAGAAAATAATTTTTTGGGAATTTTCTGGATTGATTTTAATAAGGAAAAACCATTAGAAGTCAATTTTCGATTAATTAACGATTAATTAAAAATATGCATGCAAAATATAATTTTTTTATGTCAAAAATTAAATAAGTATTTTTCTGACATAAATGCAAAAAGAAATAATTTTTTTGTAATTTTTTGATGCATTAGAAAATTGTTTGAAAAGAAATTAAATGAAAAGTAAGAAAAAATAAGAAAAAATGTAAAAGGAAGTTAGTTTAAAAGGTGATAAAAAAGAAGTGTGGTCACTGAGAATCGATCCTAGGACCCTCTGGGTAATCACACAACAACATGACCATCTGAGCTGCGCGCGTTTGTTGTCTATGGAATACCTGCATTAGATTATGTGTGATTCTATTTTTTTTTTGGGCCCCGTTATAACGTGGAATCAAAGCGCACGGTCAACGGTCTACCTCGGAAACCTAGCCGATCTTCTCCCGATTTTTCGCAAAAATCAAAGCTCATGGTTAAGGCTATAACCCGAAACCCAGTGATGGTGGCGCTCTGGTTCGGTTATTCGATTCAAAGCCCTAACAATTCCAAATCACGTTTCGGTCGTTAGGAGCTTCATGCGATCGTCCAGACCTGTTCTATAATGTGTCAGGGATACACTACAGCTGTTAGTTTCAGACAAAACACAACAAATATTGAAACACGAATTTGAAAAAAATATGCAAGTGTATGTTCATGTATGGCACGATTCAGGGACATTTGGCCATGGCTATTGCCCTGTACTTACTCTATCACACCTCAGGAGCACGATGGAGTGCTTGGATTTGATTGAAAACGGCTGGAAAATAGGATACGAAATTTTTAAGTTTGTGAAATGTTTTGAGAGATTAGGGTTGACTCATGAGGCTAGGGTTTCGTTTTTTGTGCTTGTGAATGTATCATGTATATATAGAGTATGAGATTTGATCAGAAATAATGAGAAAATATCTTCCCTTGAATGCAAAAATATTCCCTTGTAAATATTTACCAAATCTTTCCAAAAATGCATTTTACCTTCCTTGTAGTATCTTGCACGAATTTTACAGTTTGCATGGGCTATCTTGGACCTCAAGATAAGTAGAAACCTAGCCCAACTTGTCTTAGAATTTAGTGCTTTAAAATTGAATTTAGTGCTTTAAATCCAAAATAAATTAAATAAATTACAAAGGAGGCGTGGCCAGGAGCATAGAGACCATGGATAATGTTAAGCTCTAGTTTGGATCATAAAATTATAAGCCCATTTGAAAAATATTTGCATTTGTCAAGTATTTCTCTTTGCGCACCTCCTCAAAAATACTCAACTTGCACAATGTGTATCTTGCTCAATTTTTAACATTTTTGGGTGTTCTTGGACTTTTTAGAAATCTCAAGGTGTCTTATGAACAGCCCTTTTGGTTTCATCTTCATTGGAGTTTCCATGCTCATGAACACTTCGTTTCAAAAAAGATGACTTTTTGTTGACTTTTAAAAGGACTTGTAATGTTTTGATCCATAACTTCCAAATGAAGCATTTTCTACCCAAGCTTGTGAGACATGAAGTTGTAGAGAATTGAATTCTATTCAAAATGAGCTCTGATGGAAAAATTTATGATAAATTATGTGAAAGTTATGCCTGGTCAAACTTCTGTTGACTTTTGTCTAAAAAACCCTAATTTAGAAACTCTAACTTTTGATCAAATCTTGACTTTTCTTGAAGAATCATGATCAACCCTTGATCAAATGATGAATATTGCTTCAAAATGTTGGTGTTGACCAATTTTTTTGAAGTTTGACTGTATGTTGACCACAGTTGACTTTTTGTCCAATACAGTTGATTTTCAACCATCTGAGCAATTGATTGAGCATACTTGACTTGTAAGGCTTGAAACTTGACATGGAGATTCTTTGAAGCATAAGATGAGGCATGATGACCACTTGAAGTGTTAGATGTACATCTTGACTTGAGAATGGCAAAACCCTAGTCTGGATTGATTGCTTAGGAGAGGGTTTTTCTGGTTAACCCTTGTGAAATCCTTGAGTATGAATATGTGAATTGTCTTGAGAAGTGGGAGGGAAAATTTTGGGGTATAACACCATCTTTAACACCAATGGTTGTTTCATTCAGGATCCCCACACACTGAAGATGATTGGTTCAGCTGAGAAGTTTGAAGGATTGTATCACTTAGTTCTCAAGGACAAACCTGCCATCCACCACAGATCAAATCATGCCTCTACACATACCATACATGTTGGTGCTTTATGGCATTTTAGACTTGGCCATTTATCTTTCTCTAGGTTACAAGCTTTACAAACTAGCTTTCCTTCAATTGTTGTTGATAATAAAGCTATATGTGATGTTTGTCATTACTCTAAACATACGAAATTTTCTTTTAATAAAAGCTATACTACAACATCTCACCCTTTTGAGTTAAATCACTTTGATGTTTGGGGACCCTTAGCTATTGAATCTCATAATGGCCACTCTTATTTCTTAACTGCTGTTGATGATTTCAATAGATTTACTTGGATAATTTTGATGAAGTCCAAGTCTGAAACCTGCCCTAATGTTCTTAACTTTCTCAAAATGATTGAAACATAACACAACATTTGTGTCAAAATTGTTAGAACAAATAATGGACCAGAATTCATTATGCCATATTTTTACGCTTCTAAAGGAATTTTACACCAAACAAGTTGTGTTGAATCCCCTCAACAAAATGGTAGGGCTGAGAGGAAGTAGCAAAACATTTTAAACATAGCTAGAGCCCTCTTATTTCAAGCGAACTTACCTAAAAAAAATTGGTCTTTTGTTGTTCATCATGCTGTTTTTATCATGAATCATGTACCAAGCATTGTTTTGAACAACAAGTCACCCTACCAGTGCTTGTATAATACATATCCTGATTTTCTTGCTCTCAAAACTTTTGGAACCTTATCTTATGTTTCCATTATCCAAGCACATAGGACTAAGCTTGACCATCGAGGGAGAAAATGTATTTTCTTAGGATACAAGCAAGGAGTAAAAGGGAATGTCTTGCTTGATCTTAATAATCATGAGATTTTTGTTTCTAGGCATGTTACCCATCATGACCATATTTTCCCTTACAAGCCAAACTGGCAGTATCACACCACTGATGGTGTGACTTGTGAACCTGCCCATACGGATGATAGCCATTCATCATATGTTGATTGTCCTAATTTATTGCAGGAAATTCACACAGATTTTGATGCGGTATAGCGGCAAGCAAAGAGTTGGTATTATTTTTACCGGGTGATATATATCGGTTAGGTTATATCGTATCGTGTCCACAGAGATTGGTTATTGATTCGTCGTTCGACAATTCTACCGTTAATGAGTTTGGGATTAAAAGAAATGAAAATAAAAGACAAAAAGTAAATGAACAAAAAGTATAAAGGATAGACAGCTTATCTGGAACGAATGTAAACTACCCGTCACAGACTTAAATCTACCACCCATGTCATACTCGGCCTACGATACTCGTGTCATCACATACCTCTCACAACCTTGGTTATTTCTAACCCAAATTGAGAATCCTCCCGAATCATCTCAATAGCCATGTTTGTCCTATCTCAACAACACAGAAGTCAACTGCGTCACCTCCATAACCATCTCTAGCATACTTCACCGACGCAGAGGCATTAAGTTCAGATACTCTATAGTGAATGTTAGATCTAAACCCATTTCTAGTATTCAGAAACTAATAGATAATCATCCTAGGTAAGAATCTAAGCAATCTATCTCTAGTAAAGCTTAAACCCCTAACATAGAGTAAAAACCTAAGACAATCACCGACACAAATTCGTCAAGTAAACTTTATACAACGCCAAGGGCGATAAATATACAGGAGTTATGAGTAGAAATACATACAAACCCAACAAAAGAGAAATACACAAAGAGGAGAAGAGATAAACCACAGATCTACACTGGTTGTTAGAGCCAATCGAAGAGCAATCCACCTCCAATCATCCATGAGCAAGCCCTAGTGTTGTTTTCTAAGCTAATCTACCAAAAATGAAGGTTGATGGAAATGGGGATCAAAATCCACCCCAAAACCATAACCTAGAAATCTGTTTTGAAAAGTATTTATAAAACAAAATCCCGCAGACCGCGCTAAGCGCGACATACTTTATTCTTAAACTACCTTACCGCGCTAAGCGCGCTAAACGCGAAAGTTGTTGTTTTTCTTCCCAAAAATGCGTCTTTGGAGCCGTGTCTTCGACACTTTATTCCTCCATGCTCCAAATATGCAATAAATACCTACAAAAATAGATACAAAACTATCAAACGGTACATTATATACGCAAAACACAATAAAACGTATTTTCAACAAAAATTTGGGTTATTCAACGTGTTAGTGTTTTAAGTTGGCATCAATTTTGGTAAAACTAGGCTTTAGAAATGTCTTGATAGATGTCATGACATTCAGAGATTGAAGATAAATCCTACTGGACAAGGATGGTAAAAGTACAACTCACAACCGGAAGCTAAAGTCGGCTTGAAATTGCAGATCGATGTCATAATGTATGTTATGACATTCGGTGACATTCTGCTCAGAATCGCTTTTCCCGAGATTTTTCGAAGTTTGTTGAGCATTTTATTTATGTGTTTCTGTTATTAGAAAGCATGCTCACGTGGCTGCTAGGTTAATCTTAATTAAACCTAAATTGGTTGTTGAACAAACCATGTTTTAGGAGAAAATTAAGTGAACCCTAGCTATCTTTATGGAAGCCCAAAATCAAGATTCAGGATCGCTTCTATATAAAGAATTCAACCTTACTCTACAATGCGCCCTTGGAATGTATTGAAGAGATAGCACTTTTGTTTGTGTATCGTTAGGATTTGTAATTGGTATTGTGTAATTCTAGTTTTCTTGTGAGCCAAGCAACTATCAATTGATAGGTGCATTGGACTAGGATTTGTAAGGGTAGTTTATCACCAAAGCTTTAAAGCACGAGTGTTTGTCTCTTGATTAAAGCTTTGAAGCAAGATCAAGATATTTTATTGAAGTGTGTCTTCACAATTCAATTAGTCAATAGGTTGATATCACGCGGTGATTGAGGGGAGGAGTAGGAACTCATATCTAAGTAGGACTTAGGTAAAAGGGTCATTGGGTAGTGATTAAGTGAGAAGGTCAACCGTGTGTTGGTGTAGGGTCTTCGAATTGATATCGCTAATAGTGAACTTTCTCCGGCTTGGTAGCCCCGATGTAGGTTTGTTGAACCGAACTGGTGAACAACTTATTGTGTTATTTATCGCTTCAGATTTATCGTGTGAATTGCTAACACAAGGTCGACATCGTGTCATAACATTCTCTGTGACATCAAGTATCCGCCGCCGAATTTCAATTGGCATCGAGCAGCACCCGCTTGTTATTTCGGTGAGATCTAGGATAATAGTTTCCGTAATGGATAAAGAAGGAGGATTTGGAGGAAGACCACCTATTCGGATGGGTCTAATTATGATTACCGAAGCCTCGTATGGTTGCCTTCTTAAGGTCGTGGACATTAAAGCTTGGAGAGCGATAAAGGATGGAAACATCCCACCAAGCTTGAGAAAGATGGCACTACTGCCTTGAAACCCGAGGAGGAATGGAGTAAAGAGGAAGAAGAGCTAGCTCTTGGGAACTCTAAAGCATTGAATGCTGCTCAATGGTATTGACAGAATATCTTCGATGGTTCATCAATGTGAGCTGGCCAAGGATGTTTGGGACACTCGTAACTACTCATGAGGAACATCCAAGGTGAAGATGTCAAGACTTCGATGCTCACTACAAAATTTGAGAATTTGAAGATGAAGGAAGATGAGAATATTCATGAATTTCACATGAATATTTTGAAATTGCCAATGCCTCGTGAGCACTTGGTGAAAAGATGTCCAAGAGAAGTCGGTGAGAAAGATTCTCGATCCTTGCCTAAGAGATTTGCAATGAAAGTCACGCAATAGAAGAGGCTCAAGACCTCAAGACTTGAAGGTTGAAGAACTTATTGGATCCCTTATGACTTTTGAGATGGGAATCGGAAACCGCTGACAAGAAAACAAAAGCATAGCACTTGTATCCAACATCAAGAAGGATGCAAAGTGGAAGATGAAGAGAAGATATCCAAGCTATTGCCATGCTTGGAAGACAGTTCAACAAACCGATCAGAGGATTGATCCAAAGTCAAGGTCAAATGTCAAGGACATTCCATCCGACATTAGGGTCTTATGACTCAGAAGATCCAAGTCGAGGAAAAGGAAGTCAAGGCAAGAAAGTCCAATGTCATGAATGTGAAGGATTTGGACATATTAAAGTGAATGTCCCACCTTTCTAAAGAAACAAAAGAAAGGAATGGTCACTTGGTCCGATGGTGATTCGTGAAGTGAATCGAGGAAGAAGGTGCCAAACTTGTCACGCTCTCTCCGGAGTGTACAACTCGATATGGATTCTAGTGATGAGGAAGTGACATTTGAAGAGCTTTGAAAACTACAGAAGTGTATAAAAATGGTGAAGCATGTCAAAAATGAGGAGCGTAAAAGTCGATTGAGAAGTTGAAGTCGAGAATGTGAAGTTGAAGGTCGAGAAAGAGGAAAACACACCACTATAAATCACCTCAATAGTGATATTGTTATGTTGAATTCCAAACTTGATCGATGTCTAAGTCTCAAAATGTTGACATCCATCGATAAGTTGGAAGAAATTCTTCACTGACGAATGCGTGAAATAAGCATGGTCTAGGATATGTGGTGAAAAGCAACCCGTTGGTGACATTAAGAAGAAGAGACATAGGAAAACAATGTCAAAGCGGTGTCACAACCCAAAACAGAAATGTGTCCGCTCAGCTATGTGAATGCAAAGAGATTTGCAAATAACCGTGAATGGAACAACACGGAAGTCAATGACAAAGAAGATGCCAATGTGTCCACAGGTATATGAAGACTAAGAAGTTTGTCTATAACAAAAGGAAGAACAAACCTAATGAACCAATGTCAAAGCAGATGTCACAACATTGGATTCAACATCAAAATCATAGAAACCCGATCCAAAAGTTTCAAAGATGGAGATGTTATTATTGTGGAAGGTTTGGTCACATAAAGTCCACCTGCTATAGACTACATGGGTATCCTAATCAAGTTCCTTATGTGAAACCCAAGTCCAACAAGGCATCACACTCTCACTGGAAGAAGAAGAAGACTACTCGATAGCACTTCTCTTAGAGTACCTTCCAAGGAAGATTGGTACTTTGACATGGGTGTTCCAAGCATATGACCGAGATGTAAATCTTCTCAATGATGTTAAGCCTCATTCTACCAGCCTTGTTACCTTTGGGGATGGAGCTAAAGGAGAAATCAAAGGTGTTGGAAACTCAAACTGGTCTGGAGTTTTAAACCTGAATGGAGTATCGGTAAAAGGTTTGACCGCAAATCTCATTAGCATAATTCACTATGTGATATGGGATTCATAGTCAACTTTACTAAGACCGAATGTCTTGTGATTAATGATGAACAAGCGATCATGAGAGGAGTCGATCAAAGGACAACCGCTACTTGTGGGAATCGAGAACCCCACTGTCATCTATGTGCTCAGCACAAAGATGAAGAGAAAGTGAAGTTGGGGCAAAGAAACCGATCACCACACCTCGGAGGAATGAGAAGGATCGGCCCATAGAGGAGTCAAGATTACCAAGAGTCCACATGGGAAAAGAGAAAATGTGGTAATTGTAAGGTGGACAAAAATCGAATGTTTCACTCAATGTCCGGACATTTGATCACTCCCAATCAAGCAAAGTACTAGGTTCGGAATGAGAGGTTGACCAAGTGTCTTGTCAAATATTACAGAGAAAAGTCTTGGATGATATCCTCGCGTAAGAGGAAATATCATGGTGACTTTCATCTATGGTAATAACTTAGTATCAAGAAGTCTCGCACACAATGAAGAATGGCACCACACTAGGACTATTACCCTTCCACATTTGAAGGTGTCCAAAAGAACAAGTGGAAAAGGTGTTGATCAAAGCTTGTGGAAAAGGAATTCTGTTGGATGTGTCCTCTTGAGAAGTAATGTCATCCCTTGGATCAGCAAGAAGCAAAACCATGTGGTCCTATACAATGTTGAAGCTGAACTCTCAACAGCTGATAGCAATTGTTCTAGGGTGGGCTGGATGAAGGCATACGATTGAGTATAATGTCGCATGTGATGTCATGACTTTGTACGTGACATTGTTACAAAAGTTCTTGAGGTTAGTCGACTTAAGACTTTAAGGGACAAATTGGGATTGTGTCAATATGAGGAGTTGTAGCAATTAAGCTTACAACAAGGGATAAAATGGACTTGTTTTTCAATTACTCATAAGTGGGTTATTTAAGTATTTTCATCCTCATTTTAAAAGTCCAAGAATAGGAAGAGACTCCCACATATAAAAGTTTCTCCTTCCGAAAGTAGTATCACTCTTTCTTCATCTAAAAGAAACTCGAATCCTTGCCATTTTCGCTCTCGTCTCTCAACAACCAATGAAAAATGTCTTCATCCTCGTCATCATCCCAAAAGACAGCTCTCCATCTCCTCCACGGTGAAGTCGGGAAAATGTTGAATCCATGCAAGTCAAGCATCAAGGTTACTCCATTGCGCGCAATAGCTACGATCCGAAAAATTTAAGAAATTGCGCACAAGAAATGCAAGAAGATCACAAGCATCCCCTTCTGGTAAGGCCTCTGTTCCATCATCTTCCGCCCCCGAAAGAGTGAACCCATAGGAGTCTAGGTCGCATGTAGCAATAGCTAGGATAGTGATGAGTATCCTAAATGAGAATCAATATGTACCGGAGTTTCATCCTCTAATGAAAAGTCGCTAGCCCTAGCTTAGCGGTGGATCCAGATGTCACAGAGGATGTCAAGACATCTGGTGATCATAATACTTCTCCTATCAAGAATAATGAAGACAATTCTGTTAAAGAGACTGATGTAGGGATTGATGATGCTCATACCAACATCTCAGCTGATAAGGAACATGAGACCTCTGACAGCATTCTTGAGAAGTCCCCAGCAAAATGTTGCTCGATAAAGCCACTGGTTATATTTCGATAGTATTCTTGAAGAATCACCAAGAAAATGTTCCTCCGTAAAGTCCCTGATGACTACATTTCGACAAAGATTTTGGAAGAGTCCTGCTCAAGATTCGAGAATTTGGATGAAACCCCCCATAGACACGGATGAAGTATTCTCAGACAATGACCTCATTGCCAATGTTAATCCTAGCATTGCAAAGAGGATGATGAGGAGAAAGGGAAAACAGTGCCTCACGTTAAAGAAAAGGTTGTTGTTTTAAGGTGAGAAATGCACAAGGTGAACCTCTACAAAGAAATGTAGGGCAAAACTGCTGGTGGTGGCTCCACCCAAGAGGACACCAATTGTAAAGAAAAGAAAAATTCACGAACCTTTGAGTCGATCAAGATTCGAGTTTGATGTTGAAATGAATGTCACCGACATCCATCCAAGGAAGAAGGCAACTCTCGGAAACCGCCCATGGTGCTGAAGTGGCCATTGACAACATCTCATTCCATCATCCCGAGAATGGAGATGGAAGTATGTTTACTCAAGAGGATTGCTTTGGAGAGGAGTGAATAAGAGTGCTCGAGTGTAAAGAGATTGTAATCGATTAAGGAGGCCGATGAAAACAAAGGAGAAACTCTCAAACTGTTATGAAACTTTGGTAAGAGAGTTTATTGTCAATCTCTCAAATGGTGTGGAGATAGGAATTCGATGATTACCGATGTTTATGTGAGGGGAGAAAATCAAGTTTTCTTCAAATGTGATCAATAGATTCCTAGGTAGAATGCTAACACTCACCAGAGTGGAAGAAACCGACAACAAGATTTATCAAACCATCAACGCCAAACAAGTCGACAATGGCCTCTAAAGGAAAACTCTCAAAGAAATTGAGTGTCAAATTTGCCATACGCATAAGATTGGTGCTTAAACTGGTCCCAACCAATCACAAGTCCACTATTTCTAATGGATTGGGAAGATTCATTTATGCGTAGGAACTCAAGCTTCCTTTGACTATGGATCCTACATATTTGATCGACACTCAAGCATGCTAATGACTATGCTATCAAAGGTCTAATAGCTTTTCCCTCCTGCCGTGTGGAATTATAATTGATCAGATCCGACATTCTTGGTAAGAGATTCCAAGAGAGCCCCTGCTCTTGGATTCCACTACAACTGCTCCAAGGGAAGCATGTCCCAGACATTGTCATGACATCTCGAGACATCAGTCAAAGAAAATTTCGAAGGCAAATGTCATTGCTAAGAGCAACTTGCAAGGAGCTTGAAGCAAGAAAGCAAAGTGGAAGAGCTTATCTCTCAACTAGAGCAGACACGAGGTTGAGGATGAAGAGAAAGTCGATAATGATGTTGGTGATACTGAAGATGATGATGTTCAGATGGCTGGTGGTGAAGAAGGTTCTGAAGATGCTTCCTTCCACAGTGCTTCTTCTGGAGAAGAAAGCACTTGATGTCTCCCTGCCCCTGTTGCTGCTGTGCTGATTTCATTTCCCTGTTGCTGTTTCTGCCAATGTTCTATTCTGCTTCTTGTATTTCCTCCATTTGTGTTTCATTTTGTTTGTTTGTCCTCTTTATTGACAGATGTGTAATGCCTAAACAAAAATGTACCCCTAAAAACTATGCTGGTACTTATTGATCTGCTGATATACTTGTTTTTGGCACTGTTTGATTAAAAGTTTGGGGACAATTGTATGGTTCCTTTGGCCCTTTGTGGCTAAAAAGGGGGAGAAGAAATACTGTGGGAAGTATTGATTTTTGGGAAACTGTATGGGAGTTTAAAAATTTGTGGGCAATTGTATGTGGGAAGTTTGGGACGTTTGTATGGGTAGAATTTATCTTCTCTAAGTTCTAGTTACTTAAAGCTTAGGAAAGCTTAGGAAAACTTAGAACTAGGTTGTTAGTCTTCTGCTGCATTTTGTACTCTGATAGGTCAAGTAGTTTTAGCCAAAAATGTGCCAAAGGGGGAGTTTGTTAGTGTTTTAAGTTGGCATCAATTTTGGTAAAACTAGGCTTTAGAAATGTCTTGATAGATGTCATGACATTCAGAGATTGAAGATAAATCCCTCGGACAAGGATGGTAAAAGTACATGGGAAGCTAAAGGCGTGCTTGAAATTCTAATCGATGTCATAACGTATGTTATGACATTCGGTGACATACAGAATCGCTTTTTCCGAGATTTTCGGAAGTTTGTTGAGCATTTTATTTATGTTTTTATTAGAAAGCATGCTCACGTGGCTGCTAGGTTAATCTTAATTAAACCTAAATTGGTTGTTGAACAAACCATGTTTTTAGGAGAAAATTAAGTGAACCCTAGATATCTTTATGGAAGCCCAAAACTGAAGATTCAGGACTGCTTCTATATAAAGAATTCAACCCTTACTCTACAGCTGCGCCCTTGGAATGTATTGAAGAGATAGCAGCTTTTGTTTGTGTACTGTTAGGATTTGTAACAGTTGGTATTGTGTAATTCTAGTTTCTCTTGTGAGCCAAGCAACTATCAATTGATAGGTGCATTGGACTAGGATTTGCTGTAAGGGTAGTTTATCACTCAAAGCTTTAAAGCACGAGTGTTTGTCTCTTGATTAAAGCTTTGAAGCAAGATCAAGATATTTTATTGAAGTGTGTCTTCACAATTCAATTAGTCAATAGGTTGATATCACTGCGGTGATTGAGGGGGAGTGAGTAGGAACTCATATCTAAGTAGGACTTAGGTAAAGGGTCATTGGGTAGTGATTAAGTGAGAAGGTCACAACCGTGTGTTGGTGTAGGGTCTTCGAATTGATATGCTAATAGTGAACTTTCTCCCGGCTTGGTAGCCCCGGATGTAGGTTTGTTGAACCGAACGGTGAACAACTTCTTGTGTTATTTTGCTTTCATATTCTTGTGTGAATTGCTAACATAGTGTCAGATACTGTGTCATAACATTCTCTGTGACATCAAGTATTTGCTGCCAGGAATTTCACAACGATTATTAACAAACAAGAACAGATAAGTGCCACAAAACCTATATACAAAATAACTACATTTTGGCACTTATCAACTCTCCCCAACTTGACACATTGTTTGTCCTCAAACAAAGTCAAATAACTCAAAGAAACAAAGAATGATAATCAAATAATCACGAATCAACAAGTTTTTAAAACAGAAAACAAATGTATGGTTCAAACGAAAACGTACACGACAAATACAAACTTACCACTATACTACAACAATAACATATAAACGAAACAAATCCTAAGTACAAAAATCATGCATAACATTCTAAAATAAAACAAGCTCAATCATGAATCACACCTAGCAAAAATTCATCGGTAGATGAAGAACACACAAAGGTGGGGATAAAAAACACTCCTCCATAATCTTGCAAACAATAGACTAAATTATGCATTCATCCAAAAACGTATTGAAAATACAAATGCAAGAATCACAAGGGCTTTTCAAGGTTGTAATGTGGCTTGGTTAACAAACAAGTGATAAGTCCTAAAGCTAATCGAAACAAAAACTTGCCTAAACCTAAGGGAGTGATCAACTCACAAAGTTCCAAACAATATAATTTCAATCAAATTTATTCTTCATCACAAATTTCACACCAAACACACCTCACTTATTAATATAACATTATTCCTACTCTTTTTGTTTTTATTTTTCAAAGCTTTTCTCTTTTTTTCTTTCTTTTTCTAATCTTTCTTTTTCACTTTTTTTTCTCTTTTTTTTTCTCTTAACCTCATATCAACCACAATATAAGTATATAAATATTTCTCTCCCCAACTTGAATTCAACCAACATTAATGTGTGGATACTCCCTACTTTCTAAGGCAAGGTAAAAATCCATACAACAACATATAGTTGAGGGTTCAAGAAACAAAGAAATCAACATCCATACAAAAAAAGTGAATAGACACTCATAGACAAGCATCAATTTCAAATAAAAATGGATGTTGATAAAAGTTCAAAGGGGCTAACAAAGGATCACACACTCACAAGGTGAATTGAATATTTGGCAAGGTAGTTATGTTCAAAATCAACAAAATGCCTTGATCATTTTCTTGCAATCATACAATCAATACAAAACTAAAGATTAAGCATAATAAAATCTAGTTAAAACAAGAATGTGGACTCTCATATGTAAACAATGGAAAACTTCCTCACATTTATGGTTAAAAATGGTACTAAACTGATTCAATTCATGAGCAAGTAATGCAAAAAGAATAAATGGCATGGTAATTGTACAAATGATAAATTTTCTAAACATGTTATGCTATAAAAAGCGATAAACGAGTAACTGACATGTACCAACTTTGAAAACTATCATTACCATACATCCGCGAGTTGAAACGATCAAACTCAGAAAATCACCTCAAAAGTCTTCAAGTTACCAAACCAAAATTTGAGTCCAAACAACAACAAAAGAATTAGAAAAACAATACTAATTTTATTCAATACAAAAAGCCTTGGTGAAAGTGGGAAAAAGGAAAACCAAGTGAAATTTTAAAAGAATTCACTGGCCCTGCATAGCAGAGTGTGCTACACCAGTTGCAGAAAAATGACAGCAACAGGTGCAACTGCTATGCAAGCTCCACTTACACACCTATACAATCTCATTTACACATCTAAACAATATTTACAATACATACACACTTCCACAAGTTAAAACACTACAAACTTGTGGAAAATAACAAATTGACATAACAAAACAAAAGCAAATAACAATACACACAATTGGTGAAAAGGAATTAACAAGTTGAAAAGTGAAAATTTGAAATTAAGAGCAAGTCCTATTTCAACTTGTCAAAACACAAGTCACCACACACATAAACAACATAAACAAACATGCTTGTGTTACGTCGTAAGTTCGACGCCTTTATTGTGCGAGCACTAGTAACCTCATCTCGTCATGCCATGGTATTGTCACACCGCGCAAACCAAAAGAAAGTGTCCTAACAATCACACAACAAAGGTTATGAGTACGAGACAATTCACAACATCACATGAAAACTAAGAAAATCACAAATATGTACAAGTATGGAAAGTAAACACATAACAGGTACAAGTAATAATATACAAGTTCATATGCAAAGTCTATACAACATATACAATAATTACAAAACTCAAAAACAACGGAATTATCGCAATACAGAAACAATAAAACCAATCCCCAGCAACGGCGCCATTTTGTTGTTGCGGTATAGCGGCAAGCAAAGAGTTGGTATTATTTTTACCGGGTGATATATACCGGTTAGGTTATATCGTATCGTGTCCATAGAAATTGGTTATTGATTCGTCGCCGTTCGACAATTCTACCATTAATGAGTTTGGGATCAAAAGAAATGAAAATAAAAGACAAAAAGTAAATGAACAAAAAGTATAAAGGATAGACAGCTTATCTGGAACGAATGTAAACTACCCGTCATAGACTTAAATCTACCACCCATGTCATACTCGGCCGTCGATACTCGTCCGTGTCATCACATACCTCTCACAACCTTGGTTATTTCTAACCCAAACTGAGAATCCTCCCGAATCATCTCAATAGCCATGTTTGGCCTATCTCAACAACACAGAAGTCAATTGCGTCACCTCCATAACCATCTCTAGCATACTTCACTGACGCAGAGGCATTAAGTTCAGATACTCTAACTTAAGACAATCACCGACACAAATTCGTCAAGTAAACTTTATACAACGCCAAGGGCGATAAATATACAAGAGTTATGAGTAGAAATACATACAAACCCAACAAAAGAGAAATACACAAAGAGGAGAAGAGATAAACCACAGATCTACACTGGTTGTCAGAGCCAATCGAAGAGCAATCCACCTCCAATCATCCATGAGCAAGCCCTAGTGTTGTTTTCTAAGCTAATCTACCAAAAATGAAGGTTGATGGAAATGGGGATCAAAATCCACCCCAAAACCATAACCTAGAAATATGTTTTGAAAAGTATTTATAAAACAAAATCTCGCAGACCGCGCTAGCCGCGCTAAGCGCGACATACTTTATTCTTAAACCGCCTTACCGCGCTAAGCGCGCTCAAAACTGCGCTAAGCGCGAAAGTTGTTGTTTTTCTTCCCAAAAATGCGTCTTCGGAGCCGTGTCTTCGACACTTTATTCCTCCATGCTCCAAATATGCAACAAATACCTACAAAAATAGATACAAAACTATCAAATGGTACATTATGTACGCAAAACACAATAAAACGTATTTTCAACAAAAATTGGGGTTATTCAACGATTATTAACAAACAAGAACATATAAGTGTCACAAAACCTATATACAAAATAACTACATTTTGGCACTTATCAACAGACACCCCTGAACCCTCCCCTCCCCTCCCACTACTACACCTACTAGTATTGCTCCCTTATCTAATTCTACTAGACCTATTCGAAACAAACAACCACCACCTCACCGTGAACACTATGTGTGCAATTCCTCAAACAACGTGGCTGCATCATCTACTTCAGGTATTTCCTACCCTATATCCTCTTTTCATTCCTTTGATCATTTGTCTTCTGCTCATAAGTCTTTTAGCATCTCCATTACTCATGATTCTGAGCCTCACAATTATGAAGAGGCTTGCAAGAATGTGAATTGGCAGATGGCCATGCAGAATGAGTTGGAGGCTTTGTCTAAGAATGGTACTTGGGTGATGGTGGACTTACCACCTTTGGTTAAACCCATAGGTAGTAGATGGGTTTACAAATTCAAGCAAAAATTTGATGGCTCCATAGAGAGATATAAAGCCAAATTAGTTGCCAAAGGATATATCCAAGTTGAGGGACTGGATTTCTTTAACACTTTCTCACAAGTTGCAAATTTATCTACAGTCAGAACCCTTCTTGCTGTTGCATCTGTCAACAACTGGAATTTACATCAACTTGATGTGAATAATGCTTTTTTGCATGGTGACTTGGATGAAAATGTTTATATGCATGTACCACAGATGCAGATTGGGCAGGATGTGTAGACACTAGAAAGTCCACTTTAGGCTATTGCTTCTTCTTAGGGTCATCCTTGATCTCATGGAAAGCTAAAAAGCAGCAGACTGCATCTCGAAGTTCATTAGAAGCTGAGTATCGGGCTTTAGGATCAGCAACCTGTGAACTAATATGGTTGCTCTATGTCTTGAGGGATCTGCATGTTTTATTCTCTAAGCCACCAGTCTTGTATTGTGACAATCAAAGTGCTATTCATATAGCATCCAATCCAGTGTTTCATGAACGGACGAAGCATCTAGAAATAGACTGCCATTTGGTTCGTGAAAAAATTCAACAAGGCTTACTGAAATTACTACGATCTCATCACAAGAGCAATTGGCAGATTTTTTGACCAAGCTGCTTCAACCAACAAAGTTCAATGAATTCATTTCCAAGCTTGGCATGATCAATACTTATCATGCTGCAACTTGAGGAAGGTTGTTAGAACACATGCTCTTTGTTGCTTAACTGCCTAGCTTCCTTAGGAAATTCTTACTAACAGTTTCTGTTATAAGTTAGTTAGGGTTTGTTATTTGGCAGTTAGTTAGTTAAGAAACATTGTGTATATATAAGCTGCTTGGTGTCTTCTTTGTAAGCTAAGCAATCATAAACAAAGCTTCATTGTTTCATTCTCTCTTTCACAAGCTTTTCTTCACTCCATCAATGGAGTCTTTCATATTCTAACAATAAATTTTTAAAAGTTTATATTATTATATCCGTGTGAATTGAATCGACACATGGTTATTGGTGATCTATTTACACAAATCAAATTTGCATAAGTCAATTTTCTTTTGAAATATTTACCGATCATTTTTATAGGGCCTTCAATGGAAGATGTCTTCTTTACCTATTAGAGTTTGTTGTTTTTGACATAATTTTATATGGTTTTTAACAGAATTTTGTATGGTCTCTTACAAAAAAAATATTTTCAATGAGCACATACTTATAATTTTCTCTTAATTATATTTATTGATGAGTCAACCCAATACATGTCTCTCGTAAAATTCTGTACTATGCTTAGAATAAGGTATCAAAAGATTTATTAGAAATCCAATTTTAAATTAGAACAGGGCCTCTAAATTGTTTGAGATGGCCCTGGCAACATGCATATGTAAAGCAACATCCATGATGTGAACCTGATGTGAGATAACATACAATTCTTTGATCGATTGTATCTGTATGAGATAAAGGAAAGAGGGTTGAATCCAAATGTTATAAATTTCTTAGCTTTAGAAGTTTGTCTAATTGTAGATGAAGGAATGCCCCCTTTGATAGAATTATTTCTCATATTAATGCTAGGAAGATTATGCCATTAAAAAATAATAAATAAAGCATATTTAGACATTATTGTTTCTTTTAACTCGAATTAGCCCTTACACTACTAGAAATATGTAACACTCTGATTCTACCCCATATATTTAATTAATTAAAATCAGAGTATAACAATTTCAGGATATCACAATCCTCAACGTAAACACAAAATCATGTCATTTTCATTCAACAGATACATAACACTTTTAAATAGTTTTCAACGTAAGCAATTTCATTAACTAGCAGCGGAATTAAAAATAGTTTTTACAAAACAAAATATAGCATCTTATGATTATTAACAACATCAGTTTCAACATAAACATAACAGAATAAAAACAACGCGCATTTCCCCTGAGTGCTACATATCAGAGCAAATGACATCATACTCGAACTAACGGCTACTAACTCTTCATTCTTCATTACCTGCACGTTACCAATATAAAGGCAACGGCGAAAACAAGCAAAGGGTGAGATATCAAACCATATAATTGAGATTATGATAAATAATATATAGTCAGAAATCATATAATATCACCATTCTGAAATCACACGACTAATCAACGCTAACACGCAACTATTCCGTAACAACGTAATTCAATACAACAACATATCAACAACAACTTATATGTAATGAAATTTATCAAACAACAACTAAATTCAACGATAAATTATATTAACAGCAAATCATATTCAATAGCCATAACAACATATATCAATCGACGACATGAAAATCAACAACAACAACAACAACAACTCAAACAGCAACAACAACGGCAACAACAACGTAATCAACAATTCAAATGCGACTCAACTATGTAAATGCATGTGGATCCATCGGAGTATAACTCCCAACGTAAACAACTGCCAGTAATTCCGAGGCATCAAGGCGTAAGTCTTCAACGTAAACAACATGCCCCTAATGGCTCAACGTGGTTTTTCCCCTCACGGCTCAACATAATATGCAAATGTATGTATGCGATGAAATTAAAAAGCATACAACAACAACAACGTAATCCACAATGGAAACCAACTTACAACATATTCATTTTTCCCCTTACGAACGACGTAATTAACAACAAAAGCAACCATCAACCTTAGCTATCAAAGCCTCTACAACAACGTTCAACAATAATGACAACAACGGATTCACTTACGGAAACTACAAAAAATCATTAAAAAATTCACCTACTGTACCTAAAGACATTATTATAGGCTAATTCATGATTCCAGCTTTCCAACGGTCCGAACGGTATCAAAATCGGAGTTACTGTCGCGAAGATACGACCAAAACAGTTTTTTCAAAATTATCTTTCATTTTCTTGTACAGTATGTGTCGACGCATAAGCCCATGTGTCGGCTCATAGCTTAAAATTTTCAATTTTTCACACAATATGCATCGACGTATAGGTCGTATGAGTCGACTCATAGCTTTTCAAAATTCTGTTTTTTCAATTTCCTTCAGTATGATTCGATGCATACATGCTTTGTATTGATGCATACATCACAGCCTGCCTCCATGAGCCAATACATGTCCTTTTGGATCGATACAAGCTGATACTATGCTTCTGGTTTTTAACATCAATATTGCATGTATCGATGCATACATGCATGAGTCGATACATGCTTCTCAATTTTACCCCATGAGCCAATAAATTACAATTTGTATCGATGCATGCTGTTTCCAAACTTCTGGTTTTTAAAACAAACACAACATGTATCGATACATGCTTTCTTGTGTCGGCTCATGCAGCGTGGGAATGTCCAAATTCCAGTTTTTCCTTTAAGTTTCACAATTCAGAATCATGCATTCTATTCAATCAATAACAACAATTTACTCCTAATAGCCAAATTCATATATTTCAATTGGGATTTTCTACGGTTAATCACATTGACATGACACAATCTAGCGAATCATACATCCCAAAACTACCTACTGCCCATCATATCCCTAATTATAGAGCAAGAACCTCACCCTTACCTTAGATTGAAGGTTGCTATAAGAATTCTTGATCGTTCCACTTTTCTCCGTCAAAATCCTTGTTCCTCTTTGGTTTGCAGTTTCTCTTTTTCACGATCTATTCTCCCAAAAGCCAAAACCTTATTCTACTGCAACCTAATTTCCTTCTAATACTATTATTTCTAATATTATTTCTCCGATCAACCGACTATCGCTCAACTATCAACTTAACCGCTCAACCAGCCTATTAATCCAATAATAAAATACTTTAATAATTTAATTAACTGATTAATTAAATTTGGGGCGTTACAATAATATACCATTATACAATGAAAATCCACGGGTAATCTCACAAGAAACTTACCTGCGAAATTTGCTGTAGATTACAGTTTTTTTCTAAATATTTTAATTTGTTGTTAAATTAAAGGTATTTTTGTAATTATTCAACTTGTATTTTTTTAAAAATAAAATGTTTTTTCTCAAAAATTTAACAAATTTAAATGTTTTTGAAAAATAATTGTAGTTTTGTTTAAATTTTACAAAAATTATTATTCCTTATTTTCTTTTCTATTTTACAAAGAATTATTAATTATTTTGATGGTGTGTTTTATTTAGTTTTAAATTTTTAATTCGATATATATATATATATATATATATATATATATATATATATATATATATATATATATATATATATATATATAGGAGCAGAAAAATTATAAAGCTGGCAAAAATTTCAAGACTTAAAATTCATAATTTTAAAATTCGGGTATAAAATTTAAAGATAAAAATTCACAATTATAAAGTCCGGTAAAATATATAAAAACCAAAAATTTATATTGTATATAACAAAAAAAAATATTTGGCCCTTTTTCAATTATAAATTCCAGAAAAAAATTTAAAGACCAAAAATTTATATTGTATATTACAAAAATAAATATTTGGCCTTTTTTTCTTTTTTAATTTTTTAATTTTTTTAATTTTATTTAGTTCAAAAAAAATAAGGGAGCCTGGGCAATGGCCCTAGCAGGCCGTATGGTGAAACCGCCCATATATATATATATATATATATATTGATCCACATATTGAATTGGTTTCTTTCGTGGTTCAGAGGGACAACTCGGGTAGGCAAAATTTTGCTTCCAATAAGAATCGAACCCAAATAATACCCGAACAATTTATACTTAGTGAAGTTTATTTCCCACTAGAGCACAGGTAATTAGTTTTGATTTATATTTGTTTAATTTTGGAAAGGATTAAATTAAAAAGTATTATAAATTTAAAAAAAATTATGGTATAAATAAAATTAAAAAAGTATACAAATTGGAATTAGTGAGTGAGAATCGAACCCAAATACTATTTCATACACAACTAATCTTTATATTTTAAAGATAATTTTAATATATATTAATTTCACGAGATTAATAAAAATGTATTGATAGTGTAAAATTAATTTACATTAGCGTATCATCTTTTTTTAGTTTCATTAAATACATAATTTTATATTTTTAATAATTATTTATATCTATAAAATTAAACTGAAATTTTTAATTCTTATTTTTTATTTATTTCAATACTTTTATAGTGTTTTTTAATTAGTTTTTAATTTTATTTCAATCTGAATTTTTTTATAAAATAAAAGTTATGAAAATTTTATACATATGTATATATATAATGTCAAAATTAGTTTTTTAATTATTAAAAAACAAATTAAGATGAAGTTATTTAAGTCTCTTTTATTATAATAAATATAATTAAGATATTAAAAATATTAGTTTTACTCAATAAAAATTTTTTTGTTTGAAAATTTTATATTTATATATAATATAATTTGATATGTAATTCATCAATTGTATTTAAATAATAACTATAAAATTTTGAAAAATAAAAAAAGTTTTAAAAAAATTGTTCACACTCCACCTCCTTACACTAGAATTTTAAATTTATAAATCACTTTTACTATTTTATTGAAGCATGAAAAAGAGTTTATGGATATAATTTTATCAATTAAAGTTATGAGAATACTCTCTCTTGTTATTCTCTTCGGACTATTCTTATTAACATTAAATTTTATAAATAAAAGGTCAATATATAAATAATAAGAATATTTTAAAATTTATAATTTCTCATTTACTATTTTTTGGTGTGTATAAAATTAAATAATTAATAATTTGATATATTATTTTGTAGTAAAATAAGTAGTTATTCATTTGAGATTAAATTTATTTTAGTCCATTTTTGCTTTTAGCATTTTCTTTTCCATTTTCAAAAATGTGAACGCGCTCGCGATCTTCTTTCTCTCTGAAAACTCTATCGCAGCCTCCGAATCACCTTCTTTCTATCCCTCCAGCCACCGCAACTCTAATCGAAGAAATGAGGTTATTTTCGTGCTCATTCTGTAATATCATGATGCAAAATAACTAAGAATGTATAAATTTGATGATAGTGTTGTTGCAAGTGAAAAATTAAATTTTTATAATAAATTATTGTTCTATGAATTTGTCTTATTTAAAGTATTTTTGCATTAAATTTTATGTTTATATCATGATTATTTTGATATATAATTTATAATTTTTAAAAATAAAAATCGAGATAGAAGTTTTTTGCGGATTTATCTGCAGATTGAAATTTGCTGCGAGTTTACATGCGGAATATTTTCTACGGATTTTTCTGCGGATCTTTTTGCCAAAAATATTACCCACAAAAATTTTAAAAACTTCATGTGTTTCCTTCGCAAGTAAATCCGCAGAAAATCCAAATATGTTTAGCAGTGACACATATATAACTCTTGATTCTTCAAATGTATTTAGACTCTAAATTACATGATTTAAATGTATTCTCTAATTAATAAATTATCTAAATATATTTATTTGACTTGCAAGTTTGAAAATATTCATGCTTGTTCAATTTACAATTAACTTATTTTTGGATAAAGATTATATTTTTTGATTTTAGGATTAAATATGTCTTTGGTCACTATAAATATCTTAATTTTCATTTTTAGTCTCTATTAAAATGTAATATATTTTAGTCCTTACAAATTGTTTATGCATGTAATTTTAGTCCTTCTTATTTTTTAAAATTTTGGAAACTATTTAATTACCCTTAAACTATTAAGTTTTTTGAATAATTTTTTCATGCATATTTAGAATACTATGAAATATTTTTTTATTAAATTTTAGAATTTTTTAAAATGAGAAGAATTAAATGTAAATTATTTAAATTTCAAAAGATAATGATAAAAGTAATAAAAATTCCGACTTAGAAATCAAATTTTGAATTTCTTTTTTTCGAGGAATTTTTTATAACGTTCTAAAGATGTCTGCAAAATAATTATTTAAAACTACATATTTGTTTAACAAAAAGAACTTAGATTATGTTCATAATAATTTTATAAAAACTGAAATATATTATTTTTTTAATAGAGACTAAAAATAAAAATAAAAATATTTACAGGAGAAAACCAAATTTAACCTTGATTTTATCCATGAAAATTTTATTGAAAGAAATTGCATACACATATTTGATTTTGCAAAATTTGTGATCATTAAAAATGTATTTTGACTTCAAAATCACATGATTTAAAAGTTGTTCCAACTATATTCTCTAATTAATGAGTGATCTACATATATTCATTTGGTTTGCATGTGTGAAAATATTTATGATTGATCTACATATAAGATTATCCTCTAAAGGTCTATTAGGTTGAGAGTTTTTGGATGGAAGATGAGAGAACATTTTAAATGAGAAAAAGGATCAAAATCTTTTGTAGTGATATTTCATTTTTCCTCCAATTGAGGTTTTTTTTTAGGGGAATGGAGACTAAAATATAATTTACTAGTGTGTATACCCGTGCGAGGCACGACTTTAATTTGTATTAGTTTAAATAATTATGTCTATTACATATAAAATAATTATATTTCGAATATCTAACTAAAATAATAAAATAGAGATAATTTAATTAAAAATTAAAATTAAAATAATATAATAATATAATAATATTTTTTGTCTTATTAGTTTCATTTTTAATACAATATTTTATCAAAATTATAATTATTAAATAATAATTTTAGAAGAAATTATAATTTTATAAAAAATTATAAATCACAAAATAAATTTATAGTAAAATATATATATTTTTAAAATATAGTATTTACTATTAATATAGATATATTTGTTTTATTTAAATATAAAATGATTATTTATTATAAATATATATATTTTTTTCATATTAATATCAACAGAGATATTAAGTATATTAAAAAATAAATAAAATAAAATAAAATATTAAATCCTTTATAAAAAATAATTTCCACAAATAGTGACACATATGTCTAACTGAAACGTGTGAGAATGAAAAAAGTTAATCTAGAAACGGAATAGAAAGTATTTATTTTATAATTTATTTTTTAAAATAATCTTTAAATATAATAATTATTAAATATACTAAAATAAAAGTATCATTAATTATAATTCTAATATTTTTGAAAGATTAATCTTTGCAATTGCTCAAAGGAGATTATTATAAAATATTATTTATATTATAAAAAATTTAAAAAATATATATTTATAGATTAATTTTATTTATGTGATCATAAAATAATTATGATTTGTTTATATTAACATATACTTTCAATGTCATTTAATTCATATATTACTTATGATTTGTTTTATTTAAATATTATTAGTTATTTATACTATTTATTAGCAATAAATATTCAAATAACCTTTTTGACATGTTATTTATGCAATTTATCTCATCAATCTCTAATATGCACTATTACATTTAAGTAATATTATTTTGAGATGTTGAAGAATATTAATTAATTATTTTAATTCCTAATTTGTAATATATATATATATATATATATATATATATATATATATATATATATATATATATCATTAAAACTTAGTATTTATAAATATTATTTTAATTGTATAAACAATAATAATAACAATTATTTTAATTTACTCATTAATTAAAAAATTTAACATTTAACAACAATTTGAAGAAAAAAAAACTCTAAACGTAGAAAATGCGCTTAAATTAGAATAAATCATTTATTTCAAAAAAGGCTTAAAATATAATAAATCATTTAAACCAAAAAAATACCATATTATAAATTTTGTTTCATCGTTCACTTTAACATTTAATTTATAATTCAATTATAAATCCAACAAATTAAATAACAATGATTAATATTAACAAAAATTTATTAGTTTTAAAAATCATGTACAAAATATTTAATATATTACTATAAAATAACAATGTCAAATAACAATGTAAGGAAGGATATGAATGAAATAAAAGTTAAATGCAAATTACATCTTGAGAGTCTTTTAGTTCCTCTATTGTTTTACGTTGACTCAGATTCAAGAAATCTTCTTCCAAACTCGTCTCTGAAGCATCTTCATATAGCTAAATGGTTGAGTAGGTGATCCAATGTTATCGCTAATAAGAAAGAAATAAGAAAGAAAAAAGTAATAATCAATTATTAACTTTCAGAAACTTCAGAAGACTTAATTATACAAATTGAAAGATATGTGAATCAAAAAAGTATTTACTTCAGCTTTAAAGAATCTGCCTCGGGTATGTTTGGGTTGAACAACAGTTTGGTACAATTCATTGCATTCTGCATCTGGATTTTGATTTTTCCATTATACAATTTGACTTTCAAAAACTGAGCAAGAAGAACAACATTGTCGGGTTACCGGATTTTAGGTATGCATCAAGTTCATCAACATATGGTCCAAACAGCGTACAATCAAGCTTCATCCTACAGGAAACCAATTAATTCAAAAGTTATTGGATTGTAACTCTAACTGCATAAAAAATTATATAAGTTTT
Organism: Vicia sativa; assembly: GCA_021764765.1. NCBI lineage: Eukaryota > Viridiplantae > Streptophyta > Magnoliopsida > Fabales > Fabaceae > Vicia > Vicia sativa. Next base: position 202,563,262 of record CM038793.1, read on the forward strand.
TAATCATATGACTTACCCATGGGATTGTAACTCAATAACCTTAAACTTAGTAGTTACACCATTCCTTTCATAGACCCTTTCACGTAAGCCAACAAAATGGCCACAACATCTATTACATACATTAATGGTCAAATAAAAAAACTATTACATACATTAATGGTCAAATAAAAAAACTTGAAAGTAGAATTTACATTTTGTATATGGTAAACATGAAAATAAGATAATTTTGAAAAAATTACATGAAAATGATTAATTAGATTTGTATCATACATTTAATTTAGATAACTTTATTTGTTTTAAAAAAATAATAAGAATAAAAAAATAGAAATATAAAATAACTTTACCAGTGAATTTTGTTTTTGGTACAACAAAATATTTATATGATCAAATTAATTGTGTATCATTTATATTTTAGAAAAAAATAGTAAAAATCATTTATGTTGGCTATAAATATTGGTATTAATTATTAATAAATTCTATAAAATCAACTGAAATAATTCTTAATGAATCTCAAACTTAATTCTATTTTTTCTTTTTATAATTATTATAATTATTAATTATATAGAGAAAGTAAATTTAATTTATATTATAGTTTTATATTTATTAAATGCATTTTTAATTCTTCAAAATATGAGTATTCAAAATATGTCAGTTAACATTTTTACTTTGTAATAATGATCATAAAGAAATTAATGGGAAGGAAATTAATGCTTCATTTTTGCACTGGAACAATACAAAAGTTAATGGGAAGAAAAATAATGTGGACGGCTCATTTTTCTAAAAATCTCAATTGCTGTGTAAGCGTGACATTACAGAATTTGTGTAATGATATCAAAAATTAAAATAAAATTAATAATAATTAAATAAAAGAAAGTTTCCATGTATAGAAAATTTACAAATAGAAGAATGCATGAGAATTTGACAAGTGGCAAACTTGCCAAAGTACTCATCTTGCTTTTTTCTATTGTATGATTATGTTTGTGAAATTAATCTCTATTTTCTTGAATAATCTTAATTTATGTCTAAGAAAATATTAAAATTAGTTTTCTATCCAACTGTTTGTTTAATATTGAATGGGTTTTTCTCTTTTGTAGCTAAATGCTTACTTGGACTTCAAGTCAATCTCATGAGCAACAATGATTGCTACTTCCATTTTTTCAAATCAATATCATTATTTTCATTATGTTATTTTCATGTGTTTTATTTTATGCTTTTCTAGAATTTCATACTATAATTTATTTTTCTGTTTTTATTAATTTATCTAAAATATTGAATATTTTGTGCTTAATTATTTGTGTTGTATATAAACGAGAAAATTTTCTGTGATAAAATACAAAATTATTGTTACGTATAACTATTTTACTTAATATGAATGTTGTAGAAATTTTTAAAATTATCTTTGCATATATATATATATATATATATATATATATATATATATATATATATATATATATATATATATATATATATATATATATATATATATATATATATATATATATATATATATATATATATATATATATATATAAAATAATTCTTTATGATAACTTTTATTTGGCTGCGTACACATGTTTTTCATATTTCAAATTCTCAAATGACAAGTAAGTTCTGACAAATCAAATGCCTCTAACATATATTTATTTACATTAATTTACTATTTTCTAATAACTACGAAATAAGTACAGACTGTATATGTGAATCTAACCACCAATATATTGTCAATACCTATTTTAATTTATTTTATGAGAACAGATAAGATAGAACATTTTATTATATTTTTAAAACTTAATGATATGCACTTTTTAAATACAAAGTTAACATGCCTCTTATAGTTTAAATTTTGTAGCTAACTTAAGTTCATTTTCTATCTTGAAATATGAAGAGAAAAAAAGTTAAAAAATTATAGACCCTAAAATGAGCAATCACACTAAGAAGAAAGGTGAAAAGGTCCGTCATAATTGATTATGACGATGAAGCAATTCGTACTTGGTCAAACTATCTCTCTTCCAAATGATTTAGATATGATTATTAGTTTCTTTTGTAAGGATTATCTAATGAAAATTTTATTCGACTTAAGTTTTATTCAATTTAATTCTTAGTATGATGTACATTTTATGGTTATATGAATAAAATCAAAATTAAAGAATCCATAATAATGATTCGTGTTTTGGATGGCTCAAACACATTCGAGCGTACGATCTGTCCTCATAATACTACGACCAATTCGACCTCACAACGTCGCCACGATGCCCCCTGCGAGCGTCCTCGTCATAATGAGCTCGATATCTGTCTGACCGAGCGAAACCTGCCCTCGTCGCGCTATATGCTCTCCCTGAGCTAACACAACGGTAAGTAGCGGTCGTGACCCCCGATTTTGACCTGGTCAGACCGAATAGCTATATTCGTGGATCCGCGTATTTCGGCCCATATTCAGTGGCCAATAAGAATCTTCCTATGGTATTATATAAACCCTCATATCTTTGAGGGCAAGGTATCTTTTTCTTACACTCTAATCACTCAAATACTTCAAACCTATCCTTTCAATCATTTTACTCACTTTAGCATCGGAGTGCCTTGCAGGTACACCACCCCCTCTTCACCAACTTGCCCGGAAGATTGTCAACTGCTCGGCGGTCTCCAATTCTGGTCAACAGTTCAGATCAATTCACAAAAACAATAGTAACGAAGAACAACAGTGAGAGAAGTTTTTTTGTTCGCTATGACTCCTTGGAGAAGAAGTGTTCTTTCTTTGGCTGGAGAAGAAGTGTTATTTCGCCAGGGCTCAAAACGAAAATGAAAGAGACGCTGAAGGGATAATAATTATAAAGAGTATTAATCTCGATTTTACTTAAAATTGAGGTAACATACCCGACGTAAAATCTATAGAAAATAAAGGCGCATTTTTGTTTGAAAAAAAATAAAAATTAGGAAAATTTTATCTCGGGTTTATAAAAACCAAATTAACATAGCCGACATAAAATATTTAAAAAATAAAGGCGTCTTTTTGGTTCCATATAAAACATTAATTAGCAGGAGCATATAAAACATTAAGGCGCCTTGAGCATATATTTATGTTGGATTTTTTAAATATCTGAGGTAACATATTTATCATTATTTTTTAAAATAAAACAATGTGCTCCCTTCACATGTACCCGCTTCATCATGAAAATGTTATTTGTAGTAGTGCAGGCACCCTGTTCTGTTTATTTAGTGAGCTTCAGGGAGAATATTTATGGTACTATTGACAAGGAAGGAGGATACAATAACATACCACCTCTGTTAGATGGTACAAACTATGATTATTTGAAGGCTGGGATGGTAGATTTTCTGAAATTCATGGACAACAAATCTTGAAAGGTTGTTTTGAAATGATCAAATCATCATGTTGTGAAGGACATAGATGGGAATGAGTCTTTGAAGCTAGAAGACGACTGGTCTAAAGAGGAAGTTGAATTAGCTCCTGGAAATTCCAAAGCTTTGAATGCTCTATTCAACGGAGTGGACACAAATGTTTTTAGGTTAATAAATACATGTATTATTGCTAAAGATGCTTGAGAAATCCTCAAAACAACTCGTGAAGGCACATCTGAATTGAATATGTCTAGACTTCAACTTCTCACTACCAAATTTGAGAACATAAAGATGAATGATGATAAAAGCATTTAGAACTTTCATATGAATTTTTTTGAAATAGAAAATGCTTCTAGTGCCTTGGGGAGAAGATGTTAGAAGAAAAGTTGGTTAGAAAGATTTTCAGGTCTCTATCTAAGAAATTTGACATGAAGGTAACTGTCATTTAAGAAGTATAAGACATTAGCAACATGAAAGTTGATAAACTTGTTGGGTCTCACTCTTACATGACACATGACGCTCTTAAACGTCCACCTATATGAGGAGATTTTAAAGAATGAGCAGATCACGGATGACCATGTCGTTGATTTGTTTCGCGTTGTTAAACCATTATACGACTTACACGTGGCGTCGAGTCTGGAGTGTTTGCGAGAGGTGAAGATGAAGCGGCCGTCCTAGCACAGTCCATTATTATTTAGGCACGAAGTGTCGTGGCTTACATAAGGAAGAAGAAGAACCAAGATGTTAGAATTAGGTATATATATATATATATATAATAGAGTATGAATTTGATTGTATTTTGTTTAATTTTAATCGATCTTGAAAAAAAATTGTTGCGCTAATATATTTGGTTTCTATTGAAGACTTAGAAAACACTTAGAAGGGGGGTTGAATAAGTTTTTCCCTTTTAAATTTTTCTTTTAATCAACGACAATCTAAACACACAATGATTTTTATCCTGGTTCGTTTAAAACTCAAACTACTCTAGTCCACCCGTCAAGGTGATTTCGCCTCTCTCAACGAGGACTTAATTCACTATAATCAATTTGATTACAACTGCACAACCAACTGTTGTCACTAACAACAATGCACAAGCCAACTGCAAGTGACTAACACCTCTAAGACTCTCTAGTCCTAAAACCCTCTTGAGAAATCTGATCCAACTGGTCTCCCTCTTGAGAAATCTGATCCAACTGGTCTCCCTCTTGAGAAATCTGATCCAACTGGTCTCTCAAGGAACAATTGCACAAATGAACTTCTAACAAGGTGTATAACATTGCTTCTAAAAAACTTTATCACAACTGTGATTTTTACACAAGAGTTTAAGCTCAATACAGAAAAATAAACTTAACAAAATAGTATTTGATTTTTGGCAGCATAAGTTTACTTTTTAGAATTGTTTATGAATATTTGTTTTTTTCTACTTTGAACGTTTGCTCTTTATATAGCTCCTAGTAAATTATTCTGTTGCATTCTGTTGCATGTCTTGGATGATGAGAGACGTAATAAATGTTGTTTATCTGCATGTGCTTTGTTTTTTCAATGAACCTCAAAAGTTGATTCACTCAAGTACTTAAGTCGTGTTAACTTCAATTAGTAACGGTATTATAGCATACTTTGCCTTAGAAGATGACGTGTTGATAAATCATGATCTTCTGCTAGTCTTGTTCAAAGTATCTTCTAACCGAGGTTTCCTTGGTGTTTTTATCAGAGGTTGTGTTAGCATGCTTCCTTCAGAAGTTACTTTCAGCGTGCGTGTTCAAAAATTTCATTCATCATTAGAACTTATATTACTTGTTTACTCAGCATAATTTGATATTTCCTTATTCTAGAATGCTTGAGTCAGAACATCATCTGAAATGAGAACAATACACATCAGAGTATCATATTTATTATACAAAATTTATTTCATTTGTTATCATCAAACTCTAAGATATAATTATAACCAAACTATGTTCTAACATCTATAATATTCAATTTTATTAAAGTTTTATGTGGTTGTTTAATATTTGTTTTTATTACTCATTGAAACAAATAACGACAATTTTAATCAAATTGAAATTAGTTTCAATTGAAAACACCACGATAATAAAAAACTGATTCTGAAAAAAATCTCATCTGCAGCCACTTTGTCCGGTTTTCGGCTAAATGAATGAACAATTCATAAGCTATATATACATATTTACATCAGGACATTAATGTACAACAAAATCCTTAGAAAAAGAAATAATAAAGGGGTGGGGAATCAAATAAAGCTGCAAAATTGATGTACAAAATTCTGTTCTATATTTTGGAAGGGATTGGAGAGCATCATGATGATATAATTCTTTTGGCCAAATCCTGTAGATAATCTGCCTATAGCTTTTGAATTAGACCAGTGTGATTTATGAACCAAAAACGACTTCAGCTATTAATGTTTGAAGGCAAAACAACTTAGCTTAACAGAAAAGACGATCAAATCCATATGGAGGGGTTTCTAAATTGTGTTGCCATAGCATCCGATAGAAACTTGACTAGGTTCTCTCTCTCGACATTTTTCTCCTTCTTAAGTTCAAGATGTCGAACCTGGAGGCAATTTAAACCAGTTAATGTAATAGTGTCTTAGAATCAGATTGCACTTGCACCGTGCTGCCATGAAGGCCATATGTCCCACTTTTAATAACATTATGTTTGTGACATAATATAAAAAATAAAATAACAAAAGGACTCTACAAGCATCCCAATTCTCATATAGAAAGAATTGTTAGATCATTTCTACGAATAACCGAACATTGATAAGTTTACTTTATTAGATATTCAACGAAAATACCACAACTCTAATAACCAAATTGGCATTGATAAAGTTGTGTATATGGAGCATAATAGATTAACCTAGGACATTTTCAGTATTAACAAGGAATTGATTACAACCTATCCCAAACATGATTTTAGTGCAATATATGTTTACTTAAGATAGAATTGATTTTGCCTCTAAGCCTCGGCCTCAAAAAAAGGTGGTTTTGGCTTTAGGTTGAAAATTTTAAGCTAGGTTTAACATCAGACTTGTGTTTGGAGTGCAAGAATCAAATATAAACCACTTCACTTCAAACTCAATCTTATGTCTTAACTGAACAATGAAATTACAGAAAATATATTATTACCTTAACTGAATCAGTCAGGGAGAAACCTGCATCCGTAATAATAACGAGACATTTGATATCACGTTCATTAGCGTACTCATACTGCTCTGTAAGACTTGGATCAGGGACGGGGACATATTCGGCCTGATGACAAGAAAAATGAATAGCAGAACTTTAGGTTATAATCCTAAATTATACGGATCAAAATTGTCTAGAAATCTCAACCTTAAACTTCTCCCGCCATAATTCAGAAACTAGTTCCATGCGCTCCACCAACAAACCACCTCCTCCTCTTGAGCACACAAGAATTTTGATGCTGGCTTCGTTTCTGAAACAGTTGAGAAAGTCAAATGTGTATATGTACCCATCAGCAGCCAAGCCTACTCCTATTAAGAAATTCTGCTATTTGGACGCATGTAAGCGCACACAACATTCATATGCACTATTGTATAATTGAAAAGCCAATAACCTTAATGCTAAGAAGTTTATAGAGTGTAAAACTAACAAAACCAAAAAAAAATGTACGAGCTTAGGGATACTAACCGATTGGGTACAGAACAATTCTGAATTATTGTCTCTAGGGCAAGGCTAGTCCCCACACCAGTGGGGGGATTTCCTTTCTGCATAACAGAAAATACAGGCTATTAGAAACAACATTAAATTCCTAGACAAAAGATACTTTAAGTTGTCCAAGACTGCTACAGGAAGAAAACACCCTGAACAACTGAAACACATGCAAAAGAAAAAGAAACATGCTGATATCATCAGTTACGTTAACTGACACTAATATGTTTAGAGTAAAGATAACAAAAAGTATTGATAACACAAGGGACAAACCACCGCATTCAATCAGGACTTAGTCAGACTAAGACCAGTGAGTTTAAGCATGATTAGTTGATAACACAGTTAGAGATCAAAGCAAGCAACAATCAAATTATACAATGGTCAAGAAAACATAAAAATACGTAATTTTGAACATTCAGGAAGAGAACTACGGAGAGAAAAAACCATAACCTACATAGTCACTGCTCCTCAACTGATGAAGCAAATAGTCATATCGACCACCAACAGCTAGCAGGACACCCTCAGAGAGTGATCCAGGACTGTTCTCCTTCCTTGAGTATACCTTCCATGAAAAGTTCAACTTCATTAGAATCATCAAAAGATTCAAAACATAAATATCTCTAATCCTTCTGTTTCCTTGACACAATTCAAAGAACCATTAGTTGTGAGTTTCTCGTGGTTATCACTTCGCCTACAGACCCAAAAAAGTGCCCACAAGCATATTGACCATGCCAAGATTGACATAATTCAATATCAATCTTTTTCAGCTACCTTTTTATATCCCATTGATAAACATAGGCAGAAAAAAGCTTGGAATAGTATCAGATGGACAAATACAGACAACAGAAAATGTTTTAGTATTTGACTCAAATCATGTGCGGGAGATTAATGTATCTTGTATGACTCAATCTTCCATGTGAAACGTCAACAAAAATACAACAAATAGATGGTTGCTAGTGAGTGATTCATATAGTGAGTGGTCCAAGTTTAAAATAGTTAAGTTTACAAAAGACAAATCATAAATAAGGAGTGGGCAGTGTTTCTTATATAGTACAAGTATGGAACCCATACTACAACGGTGTGATAATTTTTAGAAAACAAATGACATATTTATGGTACCTGAAAAAACAAATCTCTATGATATCTTTCATTTGGCGGCATTAATGGATCTATATATACATTTTTGTCAATCCTCCAAATTCTCAAGAGACGGACAAGCTCAGACAATTCATCAAGTGCCTTTAAAGTCCGCTTATCTGCATTAGTTTATTATTTTCCAATAAGTGTGAATTTCCTTCTATAACATGTACATGTATATTTCAATTTAACCACAAAAATGTACCAGATGGTAGAGCTCCCCTTAGTCTAGGAAGTGCCTGATCTGCAGATCCACAAAATCTCAAACCTACTGTCTGTAACCTATTCACCATAGCTTCAACTAAACCCAGTTCCTAGAAAAGCATTAAAATGCAAATAAATTAATTTTGACTGAGAATCGATTTTTTTGAACATGTTAATTACCGGGGGGAAAATTATGACAAATATTCCACATCAATAATTATTGTAGCCAAACACACTAGGTGTCTCACTAATTTTTCTCACCTGCAAAAGTTGTCGCCTTATCACTACCCATTTTGATTTCCTTTCTGGGGATTGAGGACGCAAAGAACTCATCATTGAAAGAAGCTTAAAAAAATCAAAAATTGGTCATATATTCTAACAAACTTTAATGATATGCGCTTTTTGGTTACCCAGCTAACATACCTCTGCTACTTTAAATCTGTGTTCTACTCGGATTCCAGTCCATGACCAAATTGCATCCAGTAATTCAGCATGATTTAGATGAATGTCACATGAGTCTTCATGGAAAAAACAAGTGACTATGTCCTTCGTGACCTATAATGCAATTAGTAAAATATGATATATTTAGTATTACCAAGTGATCAACATTATTATTTTAATATTATATGACACAATCTAAAAGGTTTCTGAGACACAAAACAAACAAGATACAAGCTGAATAATAAATACTCAGTTAAGTCAGCTATATTTTATTTTGAAAAAAATATAAAAAAGAAAAGTATAGATTTATTGACCATGTGGCTTTTATGGAAGTGATTTAACAACTGAGGTGCAGCATAGTACTACCACATATAACTATATATATCATTAAGAATTTAATAAAAAGATAAAATAAAGCGAAAAAGAAACTGTAAAATCTAACAGAATACAGTTGAAAATTTCACCTTTATGACCTCTGCCTCTGTCAATACTGAAGTGCCACCAATAATGTCAAAATCTCCCTGTGAAAAAATGGTTTTGTATCAAAGAGTTTGAATAACCGATATGTTTTGCTTGAAAGTCTCACATAGAGCATCACAAACCATTATAGAAACCTTAAACGCCAAACACATTATTCATGGAATACTAGAGATTTTTATATTCTTCTTTAACCAAAATCAACTAACAAAACCAAAAACGGAGAAATGTTGATTATCTATGCAGTTCCTCAAATTGAGTCAAAAAAAACAAGAGAACCACTGAAAAATTTGAAAGAAATAATAGAATGGTACCTGAAGGTAGCAGTTTGGTGATGAATGCCCAATAGCTCTTCTGTAAACATATGATATCTCATATCGTTTGAATGAAGATTTCTACACATAATTTATAATTTGTTTTAGATTTTTCAAACCTTTCTGAAAGCCATCTAAAATAATAGAGAAGCAGTGTAAAACTTGCCAAGGACATTTTCTTTCCTATGGGATACAGTTCATAATTCAAATATAAACAGGCTGAAGATCTTATTGTGAGTTTTGAGTTCTTGGTTCTTTGTTTTACAAGTCAATATCAAAATCAAAACCTATTTGGATAAAACAAGGATGAGGTAACTTTTAACATTCTAACTGGTCTTAACATCCTAATGATAATTGATGCTTAAGTTATAACAGTGACGAAGAGAAAAAAGATGAATGGGAGGAGAAGAGGTTTTCACCTACTGCACTTCATTTTTTATCCGAAAAGCATTTTCTTTGCTCATTTTTTTATTTGGCAAATTGGCACACAACTAAAAATCTAAAAATAATTATACAAAGGAGTAGCAAATGAAGGGTAAAATTGAAATGGAGTTTTTTTCATTACTTTTGTAATATATATCATTTAAAAATATACTTTTTGGTGAATCATTTCGGTAAATAGACATTTAAAACTATTTTTGATTAATATACATTTATATTATTAAAAATACTTTTTAGGTAAATACACTTTTGTTGATATTTTTAATATTGGATAATGAGGTGCGCGTTAAATAGAGTGACTTGATTCAAAATAAAATATGAAAACTAACATCGAAACTCGAAACAGAAATTTAAAACTCAGCCAAAACTAGTTATAGTTTTTGAGATTTTCAAAACAAAACAAAAAAAAACACACCGAGTGGGACCTTAGGTTTTAATTTAGCTCTTTCTTTTATCATTAGTTTAGATATTTGTAAAAAACTTGGCTAAACCATTAATAAATATTTAGAGTTAAATCATCTATCATTGGTCCTAAATTATAATGTGAGCAAGACAATATGTCATATGGTTTGATCCTTGTAGTTGATTCCACAAGTGGGAAAAAGCTTTGGGGGGTTTTATTCAAACACAGTTTGATTAGTAACTCAAAACACATTTTTTTACATTCCAAACACCATATGAACAATGAGTTTGTTTTGTTAACTGAGTCTTAAATGATCTACATTTAAACAATAAATTACTTAAGTTTTGGAGGACCACCAACCCCACACAGTCATTTGTCACTATGAAACAATGTTATCGATGGTCGTTGGCGGACCATGGAGAAAGCCTAAAGTCCGACATATGACACCACCACCCTTCACGAATTGGCCATGATGGCTGTCAAAAAATCCACCACCGCGATCTGCCATGGCAGGTTGCTATGCAAGAATAAAGGTACATTATATAAATAAGACCAAGCATGATTCTTTAGGTATTATGTTTTCTATAACTCCACTAATCAAGCAAGACCCTCCAATCGACTATGAATTTTCAACAAACAATATTATGATGCAAAATAACTTTTTCAGTAGATCTTGACGGATATTTAATACTATCGGTTTTCCAAACTAAATGTACGTTGTTACTTGTTATCCAGACACGAGGTTTGATTTATAAATCAACTGAAATCACATGTTTTTACATTATAAACACCCTCATAAGAACAACAAAATCCTTTTGTTAACTCTATGTCTTAACTGATTTCCATTTGAGTAAGAAATCACATAGTAATTCCCATCAGAGGACCAACACCAACATAGTCATTGTCACTAAACAAGAACAATGGCACATCAACCAAGCATGATTTTATAGGCATTATGTTTTTTAATAACCTTGCAGACTAAGTAATGACATCTAAATCTCATCTACTATGAGTAGTTCTATTAAAGAGTCCTGCATTAGATGTGATATGGCTTGATGAAAGAGTGTTTAAGTTGGATTAGACCAAAACCCAAATTTTAAGATGGTCTCAGTGTTATTTTGAAGGACTGAGTTAAAACCCAAAAGCATATTCCAAAATGTTCAAAAAGAATTTTATAGTGAATCTTAAGGGATGTTGTAATACTAATTTTGTTTGAAGAGCACTATTTATATCCATAAATTCAATACTAGTCAGAGACCCGTGCTCCCGCACGGGTGAATTTATTTTAATATTGATCAAATAATTTTTTTTGATATACATATAAAAAGTTCATATTTATTGGGAAAGTACAATGAAAAATTATGAAATCAAAATGTTATAACAAATAATATGATTATACAAAATATAATGGTAAACTTGACAAATGATGTTGTTGATATTTGTAAATATATATATATATATATATATATATATATATATATATATATATATATATATATATATATATATATATATATATATATATAGTGTTAAGAATATTTATATGTAGAATAGTCCCACATCGATTATATCATGTAATTAGTTGTAATCTCTCTATATATAATAAAGTCTCCGTAGTGCTTTCAAGACACACGGTTTAACCTAAATGTCTCTTAGTCTCTCCTAATTCAATATGGTATCAGAGCCTACTAAGAGACAAATCTTCACCGTTCACTACCCGGTTGACCCACTGTCTTCTGGTGAGAAATTTTCTTCTGCAAACCGTGTCATCATTCCGGTTTGCCTCACTTTTTTTTCAGCAACCTCCGCCGCCGCACTGTCCACGAAAAAAAAAAAAAAAGAAGAGTTTTTTTTGTGCGCTACTATTCACTGCGTCGTCGCTATTGTTCACGAACAAAAAAAATTCTGGCAAATTGCCCCCTTCTTCCGGTTCCAGTTCTGCCCTCGGTTTCTATTTTCGACCCCAAGAAAGTCTTACTCTAGTTCAAACAGCCTCCGTTGTTGTGTGTTACGCCATGGGAGATCTTGATTCTCGTTTACTAAAGTTCCGCTTATCCCATGTGAAAACTAATGGATCAGCCAACTATAACATATGGGCTCGTCTTTGTCGAGATGTGGTTTAACGGTCGGGATATGAAGAGCATCTAACCACCCTATTGAGTAACGTTGCCGCCAAACTCGCTAAATGGAAGCGATGCCTCTTTGTATCTGTATTGTGGTTTTCCATAGCACCTAACCTCCAAGCACGCATCAAGCATTCTCCACTTGTTATGAGGTGTGGCAAAGGCCAAGAAAGTCTTTTCCAACGACGTTCATTCTCTATACAGTGTCATCCATAAACTCAACACACTGAAGTTGGAAAATATGGATGTGCAAGCTTATCTGAGTAAGCTTGATGCCTTGAAAGCAAGTTACGCAACCCTCATGCCTTACGCAAAAGATGCAACAGCTCATGCCGAACAACAGAGTAAATATTTCATGGTCATGGCACTTAAAGGACTACCATCAGAACTTGAATCTGTTCGTAACCAGATTTTATCAGGTACTACTGTTCCTAACTATGATACAGTTAGTGAACAATTATTGCGCTTGGCTACACCTCATGCGTTTAGCCAGGTTAACCCTCCATCTATTGCTATTCCAACACAAGGTGACACTGCTGCTCTTGCATCTCTTGGCAACAATCAGATTCGCCTTCGAGGAGGGTCATCCAACTCCAAACCTCGTCCTAAGTGTGACCATTGTAACCGGCTTGGACACACTATCGGTCGTTGCTGGAAGTTGCATAGAAAACATTCAAGGCAGGTAAATGCAACTCAAATTGATAACCCAGACACTATACAGACTACACCTTCTCTTCAGAACCCTACGCCAAGCTACACAGATTTTCTCAGGTGGTGTCAGATTAACCAGACCTCTGTTCCACAGCTTCGATTGCACACACTGGTAATTCATCTGTTTGCGTCTCTCAATCATCTCCTCTTGGTCCTTGGGTCCTCGACTCTGGTGCGTCTGATCATGTTACCGGTAATAAAAATCTTTTCTCTTTCCTTTCTGCCTCTGGTTTCTTACCGAGTATAACTTCTGCAAATGGTTCTCAAACCCGATCCCAAGGGATCGGTACTGTTCAAATTCTACCATCTCTCTGTGTTACTTCTGTACTATATGTACCTAATTGCCCATTTAATCTACTGTCAGTCAGTCGTTTAACTCGTTCCCTTAATTGTTCTATCACTTTTACTAATAGTGATGTTATTCTGCAGGATCGGAGTTCGGGACAGACGATTGGCGTCGGATGTGAGTCTCAAGGCCTCTACTACTTCTCTACGTCATCTACCACATGCTCTACCACAAATGCTCCACTCATTATGCATGCGCAGTTAGGTCATCCAGGTCTTCCCAAGCTACAAAAGTTGGTGCCCAGTTTATCTAAATTATCCACTTTACATTGTGAGTCTTGTCAGTTAGGGAAACATACTCGTAGTCACTTTCCCGATCGAGTCAATAAACGGGTTGCGTCCCCTTTTGCTTTAGTTCACTCCGATGTTTGGGGTCCATCACGTACCGTGTCTACTTTTGAGTCTAGGTATTTTGTAACATTTATTGATGATTTTTCACGTTGCACGTGGTTATTTTTAATGAAAAATAGATCTGAATTGTTTTCTATTTTTGAACAATTTTATCGAGAAATAAGAACGCAATTTGGTTTGTCAATTCGTACCTTAAGAAGTGACAATGCACGTGAATATTTATCCCAACAATTTCAAACTTTTATGTCATCCAATGGTATTCTGCACCAAACATCTTGCCCTCATACACCTCAACAAAACGGGGTAGCCGAACGCAAAAATCGGCATCTCGTAGAAACCACTCGGACTCTACTTCTCCATGGTAATGTCCCTCTCAGATTTTGGGGGGATGCTGTGCTCACGGCGTGTTACCTCATAAATCGCATGCCCTCATCTATCCTTAATAATAAAATCCCTCATTCAATCCTGTTTCCAAACTCTCCTCTTCACCCAATTCCTCCTCGAGTCTTCGGGTCTACATGTTTTGTGCATAATCTCTCCCCTGGTCTTGACAAACTATCAGCTCGATCACTAAAGTGTGTCTTTCTTGGTTATCATCGATCCCAAAAGGGTTATCGTTGCTACTCACACACTCTGCAACGATACCTGATATCGGCCGATGTTACGTTCTTCGAGTCTGTGCCATATTTTGCATCCACCCAAGTCACTCCGGAACCCCTTCAGTCCCACACCTCTTTCGGAAGTCCCATTTTCCAGTATCCCTTATCATTCTAGGGAACCTGTCCCACGAGAAACCCCTATGGTTAACCCCCCACTTCTCGCCCACTTCAAACATATCATCGTCGTCAACCAACGTCTGTCATACCTGTCCCTGAGGTTGTACATGCCCCTGAGGTCATACATGTTCCTGAGGTCATTGCAGACTCTCCTCCGACGCTATCGCCATCACCGGATTCGATCCTGCAACCTGAGTCTGATCTTCCGATTGCCCTTCGCAAAGGTATACGTCAAACACGAAATCCTTCTCCACATTATATTGATTTATGTTATCATCGTCTTTCCTCGTTGCAGTATACTTGTTTGTCTTCTTTGTCTTCTGTTTCTATTCCTAAATCTCCAGGTGAAGCATTATCTCACCTTGAGTGGAGGCAAGCAATGATTGATGAAATGTGTGCTCTTCAAAGCAGTGGTACCTGGGAACTGGTTCCTCTACCCACTGGAAAATCTTTAGTAGGTTGTCGTTGGCTTTATACAGTGAAGGTTGGTCCAGATGGTAAGATTGATCGTTTTAAAGCTCGCTTGGTAGCCAAAGGATACACTCAGATTTTTGAATTGGATTATAGTGATACCTTCTCGTCTGTAGCCAAGATGGCATCTGTTAGACTTCTTCTAGCCATTGCAGCCATTCGACATTGGCCTCTTCATCAACTTGACATCAAAATGCATTTTACATGGTGATCTTGACGAAGTATATATGAAGCAACCACGGGTTTGTTGCTCGGGAGTCATCGAATATGGTTTGTAGGCTACATGTGTCTCTTTATGGTCTTAAGCAATCTCAGAGCTTGGTTTGGCAGATTTAGCACTGTAGTACAACAATTTGGTATGGTCCGTAGTGAAGCTAATCATTCTGTCTTTTATCGTCACTCAGTCCAAAGGTGTATTTATCTTATTGTGTATGTAGATGATATTGTCATAACTGGTAGTGATGAGCCGGGAATACTCCAGTTGAAACAACATCTTTCGAATCAATTTCAAACAAAAGATCTTGGTAAACTCCGGTATTTCTTGGGAATTGAGGTGGCCCAATCTAAAGATGGTTTGGTGATTTCTCAACGGAAATATGCTATGGATATTTTGGAAGAAACAGGTTTGTTGAACGCTAAACCAGCTGATACTCCTATGGACCCAAGTGTCAAACTACTACCCAATCGGGGAGCCTCACGACTCGGAAGATATAGGAGATTGGTTGGAAAGTTAAATTATCTCACAATCACTCGTCCAGACATTTCTTTTGCAGTCAGTGTGGTAAGTCAGTTCTTAAATTCCCCTTGTCAGGAACACATGGATGTTGTTATCCGGATTCTGAGATACATCAAATGTGCCCCAGGAAAAGGTTTAGTGTATGGAGATAAAGGACATACTCAGATAGTTGGATACTCTGATGCTGATTGGGCAGGGTCACCAATTGATAGACGATCCACCTCTGGGTATTGTGTACTTGTTGGAGGAAACCTTATATCCTGGAAAAGTAAGAAACAAAATGTAGTTGCAAGATCAAGCGCCGAGGCAGAGTATAGAGCCATGGCAATGGCAACATGTGAACTCATTTGGTTAGAACAGTTGCTCAAAGAACTTAAAATTGAAGAAGCAAGATCAATAACACTTGTATGTGATAATCAAGCTGCATTGCACATTTCTTCAAATCCAGTCTTCCATGAGAGGACCAAACATATTGAGATAGATTGTCACTTTGTCAGAGAGAAGATTGAATCTGACGACATCGTCACAAGTTTTGTCAACTCTAATGATCAATTGGCAGATGTGTTTACAAAATCTCTGCGAAGTCCCAAAACTAATTATATATGTGGCAAGCTTGGTGCATTTGACTTATATGCTCCAGCTTGAGGGAGAGTGTTGATATTTGTATATATATATATATATATATATATATATATATATATATATATATATATATATATATATATATATATATGTGTTAAGAATATTTATATGTAGAATAGTCTCACATCGATTATATCATGTAATTAGTTGTAATCTCTCTATATATAATAAAGTCTCCGTAGTGCTTTCAAGACACACGGTTTAACCTAAATGTCTCTTAGTCTCTCCTAATTCAATAGATGTATTTAAATATACATGTGAATTTAAATTGAATTACGTAATGTTAAAATAAACTCAATGTATTAAGTAATTTTAAAAAAAACTTTTGACATGGAGAAAGAAAAAAATTAACATTCGAAAATAATAGTAATAATTTGATAGTGACCCGTAAGATAAAAAGTTAGTTATGTGAATGATATGTAGTATTATTCAATTTCATAAAATATATTTTTAATTTTATTAAATTTAAATAATAGATTAATTAGTATTTAATGGGAAAGTACAATGAAAAATTATAAAATCAAAATATTACAACAAATAATATGATTATAAAAAATATAATGGTAAATTTGATAAATGATATATTTAGATATACGTGTGGATTTAAATTGAATTATGTAATGTTAAAATAAACTCAATTGTATTAAGTAATTTAAAAAAAAAAACTTGTAACATGGAGAGAAAAAATTAACATTTGAAAATAATGGTAATAATTTGATAATGACCCGTAAGATAAAAAGTTAGTTGTGTGAATGATATGCAGTATTATTCAATTTCATAAAATATATTTTTAATTTTATTAAAGTTAAATAATAGATTAATTAGTATTTAATGGAAAAGTACAATGAAAAATTATGAAATCAAAATATTACAACAAATAATATAATTATACAAAATATTACAACAAATAATATAATTATACAAAATATAATGGTAAACTTGACAAATGATGTATTTAGATACACATGTGAGTTTAAATTGAATTACGTAATATTAAAATAAACTCAATGTATTAAGTAATTTAAAAAAAATATTGTGAAATGGAGAAAGAAAAAAATTAACATTTGAAAATAATGATAATAATTTGATAGTGACCCGTAAGATAAAAAGTTAGTTGTGTGAATGATACTCCATCCGTTTCAAATTATAAGAGAAAAAATGAATTTTTCTTGTTCCAAAGTTATTAGAGAAAAAATCACTTTCATCATTTTCAAAGTAAAATTAAATGAAAAATACATTTAGTTTATCTTCTCTCTCATATTTTATATAACCAACAACTAATTAGAATTACTTTTACATTTTCCAAAGCACTTTATTTGAAAAAAAAACTAGTCAAATAATTGTGTTTTTACTTTTCTTAATAAGTGTGTTTTTTATTTTTTTTTCTCTTATATTTTGGGACGGAGGGAGTATGTTGTATTATTCAATTTCATAAAATATATTTTTAATTTTATTAAAGTTAAATAATCGATTAATTAGTATTTTAGTGATAATAAACAAATAGAAAAGATAAAATATATCCTAAAATGTATGTTTAAAATGAGATAATTAATTGTAAAAGAATTAATTATATTCAAATTCAAATGTATTAAATAATTATATAAAATAAAAAGAGAAGAGAGAGAAAAGAGAAAGTAGTGTAAGATGGGAAAATGAGTTTTTTAATTTAGACCAATGAAAAATTGACAATTGGTGCATGAAATGAGAAAAGTGAAAAAATTAAGGGTTATTTTGTTAGTTACTAAAATGTCCAAAATGTAGTGTAAAATATATTTTAGAAAAGGACAATTTAAGTAGTTTTGACAATCTTTTAGCATATGTTAGATAATAGATTACAAAGCATTTTTTTTCTCTACTTATTAAGAACGTTATTTTAAAACTTATACAACAAGCAATACAACTAAAGAGAAGCTCATAACCATATATCTCTTAGATTAATAAAATATCAATTATTGCAATATTTATCACATTATATTTAAATTCTAACGTAATGGAACACATTTGAAGAAAAATTAGAAGAATTGAAAAGAAAATAAATCAATCTAATATGCCCGTACCTGGTTAGATATAATCCAATTCACAAAAGGCAAACGCAACTCATGGGAAAGTTCAAGCATGTCTCCTCCATGGGTCAGAAGTTTAACTGTATTTCTACTCAATGAAAATCAAACTCATCAATCTTTTATCTAGGCTGTCAAGTTAATAAGAAACTAAACTGCAAACTAGTAAAAAACTTAGGTGAAGATATTGACCTATTAAACTGCGGACAATCGTCCAATAAACGAATCGGTAATATTTTGAGGTGTTCAGCACAATGTTGTCTAAAAATATCCTTGCTGGCATCAACAATGTAATCTCGAACTTGGGTTATAAAATCTGTGTGCTGAATGGATGAATTGTTATCTCCAACAGACCCTAATCTACCAACTTGATGAATGTGCTTTGAGCTTAACATTTCTTCATCGAAGATAGCATTTAAAACTTTATCATAAATGCTTCTATCTTCTGATTTCAGCATCGTTCGCAACATATCTGAACATAGATAACTGATATTCACTAAGGGTCATGGAAGAAACTTTACAAAAACGTTTTTAAAAAATTAAACAAGGACTTAAGATTCTTAATGTCAAAAGCATGTATTTAAGTAAACTTACAATCATGAATTTTTTATATATCTAGTATACACTCCCACTCTCAAGATTTGGCCTTATCAAATGTTGACCACTTGATCAGAGGCTTTATTATAATGTCATGAACTAACTATCCTAAAATGTTGACCACTTGGTGAAGATTTATGTATGATTCTAATATCTAATATAGCATGCACATACATTGAATTCAGCTGAGCACGGGTAACACACACACATCAAGTATATATTTAGAAACACATGCAATTCTCACCATATCAGAAACCAAAACCTCTAAAGTAAATGTAATTGTAGTCTTGTATAACGACGTTAAATTTCATAAATGACCAAACCACCTTTCAACACAAATTGATGGGAATGCATTGAGTTCAAACATTGCAAAATGTGTGGAAACCTAGTTGGTTTTGCATAAGCCTCAGGCGTGATTGATCTACTATTTTTCATTTATTTTCTTTTGATTGATAATCCAATGGCATTGATACTATTTGGCCCATGTAACTGACTCTGTCTAACGAGATAAGATGGTGAATTCTTTTGGTGGATAACTTTTACTATGTAGGTTCATTACGATAAAAAAGTAGCAGAATGAAAAGCAAAGGTAATAATCACTTGCCGTCAAAAAATTCAGACTCCATTCGTGGAGGAAATGCGTTCTTCAGAAGTTCTGGGGCAGAGGGGCGATCTGAGGGACCTAGAGACATTAACTGCCGCAATAGGGATTCTTGTTCAGGAAACTCAGCAACCCAAGTAGGTGGAAGCCCTGCTTTTTGTTTCAGATCGGATAAAACAACATGTCTCTCCATTGCTGTCCCAAATGGATGCCAGAGCTCAAAGAAAATCACTCCCAAGCTGTACATGTCAGCCTGCACATTAAGAAAATCCAAGAATTACATAATTTTGCTCGAAGCAAAGATATTAGATAGCTAGAAAAGGATAATCTTGAATGCTTTACACCTTTTCATCAATCTTAGGCCACCCTTGTTCAATTTCAGGAGCTGTATAGAAATATGTCCCTACTTGTCCAGTGCCATCAATGGAAACTCCAGTTGTATCAGCAAAATGGGTTGGATCTTGATCCACCTGCTCCAACTTCAAGAACTTGGCTGAAAGAAAAGAAGAAAAAACAATAACTAAAGAAAATTTGATATTTCATTCACAACCACTACTCCCTCCAGTGTAGAAAGGTCACACATTAACATGAGATTGCTTAATATGAATTTTTAGACCGAATCAAAAATAGGGAAACACTACACCAAGTGGTAATAGCGTTACTGCTCACATAGGAAAATGTGTATATGTGCAGGCGTTTGTCACTAACCTCGATTGTATTATAAAGATACATCATATTGATAAATGAAAATTGCACATGCAAATCAGAATGCAATATGAAACCTTGTGTTAGACCTTAAGAATTGCTAGGAATCATAAATGAATGTGGTTGTTCTATTCTGTCAAGTATCAGTTACAGGAGTAGGAGCAGCCCTATTAAATGTTATTTGTAGCGGCAACAAAGTCTAAGAGAAACTATTAGTATTATTAGAGTAACAATTATTATTATTATTAGAAATTGTTACAAAACTTGGGCAGAATAAGAAGGGAAACAAAACCATGTTCGGGGCATGCTGAAAAATTAGAAAGAGGTTATATTTGGGAGGGAGAGACCAAGCTCTTGAATTCATGGAAGGGAGGGAACCAAGACTCTCAATTTCTTGGAAACTCGTTGTAATTACTATTAAATTTTATTGTTTGGTATCAGCTTCTATCACCTTGCTAGCTATTATAGATTACTAGGCCTATCATATATTTTAATAATGTCATGATCACCATTCACACGTATTAAAGTATTGAAGTTGTTTGTTGTTGCAATAAGCTAGATAGAGAAAATATTGGAAACAAACATGAAGAAAATGAAAATAAGCAACTAAAGGATTCAAGATCTTACCAAGACCAAAGTCACCGATTTTAATATCATTGCGAGCATCAAAGAATATGTTGCTTGGTGTTAAGTCCCGATGAATTATTCCTTGCCCATGTATGTGTGCCAAACCTTCTACTATTTGGCGAAACAAATGCCATGGAAGTTCTTTGTCAAAATGACTATATGATTCAAACATCTGGCGAAGAGTCCTTTGAACCCAATAACAACAATTAGCGAGTACAGCATAATGAACAATAATAGTGAAATTGTAAAATTTTGTTTAGATGAGACGAGAATAAAAACAAACAACAGACATAAGGAATCAGTAGACATATGATGTCAGAATTTCACACGAATTAAAAATTGTAATTAATTTTACTGGAAAAGAGAAATTACGTGTGAGATAGAGAGAGAAATCAAAGGAAAAAAGCTAAAGCTAGACTTTCTTAAATAATCTGTGTTGAAAAATCTAGTAATCTTAAATATAAAAAACATAGTTCACTGAAAATAACTTTGCACATAAAAAACATAGTTCACTGAAAAACTTACATGGGACAGTACTCCATTTGTATATAAAGATATGTTGATTCAAGCTGATTCTCGCGCCCAATAGCATCATTGGAGCTTGCACCTTTGTAACTGAAAGTAGAGCTCGCTGGAGTTCTTGAATCTCCAGCAAGATCACCATAAGAATCAGTAACTCCAGTTTCAAACCATGCCTGGAAGTTTTACAGCTATTAAGAATTTAAAAGCATCATATAAACACATAACATTTATGGTAAAAAAACATTTTAAAAGTGAGTCCCTCACTCCCGCACTGAATATAATCAAAGTAGTTTTCAGAGTTACAAATCCAAAAGACCATACGGGACAGTCAACATAATAAAGAGGGCAGAGCTAATGAGAAACATAAGGAAATAAAAATCTAATACAAGACACATGAGTTGCGATAATATGAAAATTTGTGCAAAAAATAATAGACATTTGTACCTGATAATATCGAACAACATGTTGATGTTGTAAACGAGAAAGTGTAGCTACTTCCCTGAGTTTTTCACCATAGATAGATGATAAACAAGTAAGTTATTGCAATTCAAAAAAAAGAGTATACAATTACATGTAAACAGTAAAAAAAGATTAAAAAATGGGCACAATTGTTAGTAATATAATAACTACATTACTTTCTCCAATAATTTACAAAACATGAAGAATAAAATTGATATGGATAGAACAAAATAAAGGAAAATGAATTATATCAAAACATGAGATGGGACAAAAAGTAGGATATATCATACTTATACCCTAACATCTAATCGACCAAGAAAAAAAAAAGTTCCTGTAAGATGCAAAGAGAAGGCATACTCATAGTTATTTACAAGCCATACTTGCTTTTTAAAATTTCAATTCTCTTCTGTATGTCATTTCAATTTAATGCAACACAACATTAGCACCGATTAAGCAAATTTGACCATCATATCTATTCACAACTTTTTTCTTTTTCAAATCTCATTTAAATTTGTAATCATCCATCACAAATCCTATTTTCTATATTTATGATCTACATTAGATATCAGATTTATTTTTTTGTCATCAATATAAAACAGCTCTACTTCTTATCTTGATTCCCTTGATATAATCTAAGATACAGCTACAAGGCATACTAGTTGATGCACGATTTCAGTAAGTTTGAGAACAGAGAGAAAAAAGATTTTATTAGAAATTTAGGTTCAGCACTAATAAAACTGGAGGAAGAAATAGTTTGTATTATTCAACAGATAACTAGTGTAACTATTCTCAATATCTTGGATCCACTTAGTGGGATAAGGCTTGATTGTTGTTGTTGTATCAAAATAGCAGCAAGTCAGGTCATATTTCCCGTAGGATGAATAAAACGTATGCTAAACAACAAAATCAATCCTTAGATTCTAAAGAAAGGGTAGTTTCCACACCAGTTACGATTACTGTTTCAACGTGTTTCATTATCCCAAAATTAATCATAAATTACTGCATGCGTGCAGGAGTTGGACTAGAGAATGCAGATAACAAAACAACTCACTTTCTCAAAAGAAATTGAAGAATTGTAAAAAAAAACGGATCAGGTAAATGGTCTAATATTAATCAATATGACTGAAAATGTAATGCAATGGGCTATTATTACAGAATCATGCCCTGAACTATATACATTAGTGAAAAAAGCTACACATTCAAAAGCAACAGCTAATTTTGCCAATCCTATAGCTAGATCCTTCCTGAATAATTCAAATTCACCTTAATATTCGGTCACGCATGGTTTTGTCCTTAAGGCGAATTTTCTTCATTGCATACTGCCTTCCATCGAGTTTATTTTTGCACAGCACAACGTGACCAAAACCACCATGACCTATTTACATTGCCAGATAAAAATTATTAGTAAATGATTAAAAATATGAAGGAAAAAAATAGTTAATTAATCATCTTGTAGTAAAAAAAATAAAAAAAACTCATTGAAATGTTCATTCAATAGCCAATAAAAATACAGCATAAGCAGGAGCTAAACTATAACAAAGTGAAACTTTTTCTTGTAACAATGAGCGTACAGGAAAAGAGTGTTATTTGCTATCAAAAACAAACAGAAAATTGCAACCCAAACTGTAGACTACCCGAAATTCCTTCAACAAATTTATAGCTAATATGGATGACAATATATGGCCTGAACATGTGTTTATAAGTGGGAGCAATCCTCACCTTACAAGCCGGTTTTGTAGGGTCGAGTTAGGCCCAACCCGCACATTCTAAGATGGTATCAAAGCCTCATCTAAGATCCATTGGGCCACCCACCATATAATTCCACGCTCCAGCTCCTAATTCCTGGGCGTGAGAGGGGGTGTTAAGAGTCCCACATCGGACAATATATGGCCTGAACATGTGTTTATAAGTGGGAGCAATCCTCACCTTACAAGCCGGTTTTGTAGGGTCGAGTTAGGCCCAATCCGCACATTCTAAGAGATGAGATGGAGACTTGACAACAAATTCATTCCTTATTGTTAAGAGTTCCACAACGGACAATATATGGCTGAAACATGTCTTTATAAGTGGGGGCAATTCTCACCCTACAAGCCGGTTTTGTACGGTTGAATAAGGCCTAAAACAAATTTCTTAACATGGTATCAGAGTTTGTTTTAAGATCCAGTGGGCCACCTATTATCAGGTTTCTCCTATCGGGCAACCCACCATTTATTGTCACGCTCCAAATGTCCAGTCCTAAGCATGAGAGGGTGTGTTAAAAGTCTCACATTGGACAATATATGGCCTGAACATGTCGGCCGCAATGCTCACCCTACAAACCGGTTTTGTAGGGTTGAGTTAGGCCTAAACCACATTTCCAACAAAGGCTTTCACGAATTAGACAGTTTATTGCATACTCTGAATTACATGAGAATTCCTATCTTTTTCCCTAGTACTAATTGAAACTTTCACGGGCCACCCGCCATTTATATCCACACAATAAGTCCAATAGTGTTGAACGTGAAGGGATGTTAAAAGTCTCACATCAGACATTATATGATATGAACATTTGCTTATATATGGTTGAGTTAGACTCAACCACAATTTTAAAAATCCCTATAAAGGATTTAGTTGTAGATTTAATTGTAACCACTTGGTTATAAATAAATAACAAGATTGAGAGTAATTTCTCTCAAGCAATTCAAATCATTCTTTCAACATCACTTGGTTCAAATGTAATGACAAAAAATAAAAATAATTGAACTATTTTCTAAGAGCCTAAAGTTCAAATGTTTCATAAACAGTAATTCGTGTTATCTTTTTGAACAAACACAAACGCCCGGGCAATTAAGATCATTAACAAAAAGAAATTCTAGTACTCTATCATCATCATGGTATACATCTAAGAGAATATGACATCAAAGCATAAGTTCATGAAGTTCCTTTACCAAGGGGGCGTAGCTCCTCAAAATCATTTAAATATCGAGAATTATTGTGAACGGTATTAGAGCTTCCAAGATCAGAAGATGTCCACAATTGAGATATTTTGGATAATGCCTAGAAAAATAAATAAATAAATAAATAAATAATTGTGGTCAGAAAGAGAATATATGTCCCCATATATTTATTTGCAAACCGGTTGTTTCTTGATGATATGATCAAAGGTTTTGTTGAAAAGAGAAGACGGTTTTGATGCCATAACACGTGTCGAGTCAGAAACGAACTGGAAAAGCAACTCAAAGAATTAGGATCATTGTAAAATTAGAAATTATTTGAAAATGAAAGTGAGAATATATTTCTTTAGGTAAAAATAGAAATCTTCTTTATACCCCTAAATGGTCCAGCTCTGTTGCTATTTGGGGCAAAGAGTCGGGCAATGTGCCTTCAGATGCCAAAGCAATGCGAAGCAAGTGAACCTAATGCAAAAGAGAAAAGACCTAACTAATGTTGAGCATGACTCTATTGTGAAAAACTGATAGCAGTAAATTTTGAGTTTTTTACCATTAGTAGATCCTTTTCTATTTGAGATGCCTGGTGATGAGGCAAGGACACAGAAGACAGAGACTCTGTAGATTCGTTGTCAGATATACCTTTGCTATCCTCTGCAGATTCGCTGTCAGATATACCTTTGCTATCCTCAGTTGTATACTGGTCAAATATAGAATACTGCATGTAAAATGATAGAAAATAAAGGTATCGGCATAAACGGGTGTCTCAGATAAAGGTACCTAGACCTCACAGATATACAGTAGGAGCCTTAAAATCCAGGTAGACTTGGGTTTAAAAAGAGTAATCATGTGCACCAACCACTCAAAAACAAAGGTTACTAACTTCTAAATTACGTGATTTGCATTGTTCATGTTCATGTGCTTAATTAAAAGTCAACAAACTAATGTGTTAAACCTAATGTCTGGGACGTCAAACAAACAGTACACAGACCCTTACAACAAGCAAATTACATTACCTCTTTCTCACCTTCAGTATCGTTCCCCGTAAAGTCACCCACCAAAGATCTACTTGAACAAGTCAAAGATAAGCTGTCTTCGCTAACTTCTCCTACAGCATCTAATTTGTCAGGAAGTTCATGCAATATGAACGGGTCTTCCTTGCAATCGGATTTCTTTTCCCGGGTTTCAATTCGTAGTGTGGAGGCATCCAACTTAGAAGAAGGAATAGAAGAACTTTTTACAGTAGTCTCATCAATTCCAAAACCCCAATTCCAGGACTCTCCATAGCCACTGAAAAGGTCGACGAAACCATAAACAAAAGATCTATTCTTATTTGAAGATGCCATATCTTTGGAACACAGTTCTCCAATGCCTTCTGTAGTTGGGTGTAAAAGCTTCTACAATCAGAGGATAGAAACATATAATCATAAGTTTAAGAAGCAAATTAACTTTATACATAAACGATCAATCAAACATGAATAATTATATAGCAAATTAACTTTATACTGATATCTATAATCTTCTTTTCTATAACACTAATATTATGATTAGAGGTTTCAGTGAATAATAGTAAAAACAAATGAATGAGAATAGTTACAATAGCTTGACAGAAAATAGTATGCAAGTAATAGTAAGCTCACAGATTCAGTTGGTTTGGCAATAGGCTCAATTCTAGACAGAAATTCTTGAGCAGCCTCAACTAAATTAAAGATCATTACTCGTCCCTCCCTAGCATTTAAATTGGCCTGAAAAATGGCAAGAACGAAATATCACTACATTTAACTCACAGCAGAGAATATATCAACCTTGCCACACTCACTCAAAGAATAAATTACCAATTAACAACGAAACAATAGTTAATTCTGAAAGAATAGACAAGCACCTGATCAACAAGGAGAGACAAAAGTTTATTAGCATCAGTCTGTGATAAACCCATTTCAGGAGTAACCTGCAACTTGGGACACTTGAAGGGATACCCAGGTAAGCACCTAGCCATAAAAAATAGAGCAAAAACAATTATTGACTTCATAGCAACAAAGATCCCCTTCTTCACAAACAAAAATGGAAAGGAACCTACGCAGCTGACTCTAACACATTTGGAACACTGGCACCTCCGAACAAAGGCATACTCTGTCCGTAACAATTTATAAGCAAATTTAACTTTTTTGATACATTTGACAATTAATGTATCTAATCTATATATGGACTAGATACATTAATTGTCAAATATGCCAAAAAAATCAAATTTACTTATAAATCGTTACGAAGGGTGTATCTGGTGTCTAACACCGACTTGATTACGTTCTTTATTTAAATTATAACCAATGTCAATGTGTCATTATCGTTTCCGGTGTCTGAGTGTGTCAGTACTACATTCAACCATTTCCGTTTACTTAAAAATGATTATCCTCATAACATACCTAACAACAAGAAGAGCAGAAACATCCACATCCTCATAACCCATGTCATTCGAGTAAGGCCTGCAAGACAATGATGATCATGATCATGACGACGACAATGACAACAACAACAACAATCATTATAGCGACAACAATATCACTATTAATCAAGTAATGAATTAATTAATTAATCATGATTATAGAGAAAAAGAAACCTGAGTTTAATAACTATTTGAGCAGGCGATCCAGGAAGAATTTCACAATCCTCTTGAAAAATCGCACATCTAATGAAAAGTAATGAAACAGAATAACAATCCGGTGAATGCATATGATAGAATGAATGTGTTGAAGTTGAAGTAGAAAAGAAAAGTTAGAAAGTTAGTTACAGTGCAGTAATCTCTTCGGCAAGCTGTTCGTTATCATCAGCGTTACCGAATTGAGAAGTGTGGTCTTTGGAAGGTGTTCTTGACTTGTTTCTTCTTCCTCCACCACCTCGCTTCTTCTTATTCGAACTATGTCCCATTGATTTCGAAACTTCAATCAAAACGATAAATGTTTCCAAGGCAACACGAAGGAGTTAGTGACGGAATGAGCAATGGAGTTCACGAGATTTTGACGATAAATGCGTGCGTGAGAGAGTCAGAGAAGGTGGCGCCTCCCTATATCTGCACCGGGTTACTGGAGGAAGGGGAGATGTTTGTGTCTAAGTTCTCATAGTTTGTTTTACTCACGTCACTTTTTAATTATTTAAAATAAATACTGGGTCAAATATTCTCATTCTCATTAAATTAAATTGAATAACCTAATACTATCTTAAATTATAAATTATTTTTAAAAAAATTAAAATCTAAATATTCGATAACTTTTAAATATTAAAATATATTAGAAGTTTTTAAAAAGATTTATCTTGTGTTTTTTTTTAGACTATTCTGTTAATAGTCTAACAAATTAATGAGACTCAATACATATTTGTATTGATTTAATCAACTTTATCTATTAACATGTATCTTGTGATATTATATTTGAGATAAATTATAAAAATATCTTATGATATTGTTCATAAAAAAATTTATAGCTTATTTTCATAAATTATTAAATATTTATTTATTTTATTTTATATATTAATTAAAAATACAAATATAATATAATAATAATAATAATAATAAAATTATTCACAATTATTTAAATAAGATGATCTAATAAACTAAAAAAATATTTTATGTTTAGTGTTCTAACAATTTTTAACTAAATAGATTAATGAAAAAATTTGAATCTACACAGTCTAGACCATAAGTTCCTATTAGTTAGCCTTCTCACCTCTAGCATTAATAAAAATTAATTTCAAATAAATTTATTTTATAAAATTGAAAAATAAAATATATTATAAAATAATTAAATAGTAAAATCCAATGTTACAGTTATAAATCTTAATTTTAAGCATAATCAACTCAAATTATGGGTGGTGTCCCGCCTCGCCTTCTTCATTTTAAATTCACTCAAAAAAATAGAAAATTGAGATTAAAAATCTAATTTGTTCCACTAAGATGACAGATCCTTGATTTTTTATTTTTTTATTTTTTATTTTTTTAATAAATAAATATGCTTTTTATATTTTAAATAGATTTTTATTTATTTTTTAAAACAATTTTTTATAAAATTTGTAAAAAAAACAAATATAACAACGAGAATTGATAGTCCTTATAAAAATTCACATGACTCATGTATGCAATTTTAGTTTCCCGAACAGGAATTGAGTTATAGTCAAATTGAACTGTATTAAAAAAGAAAAGAAAAAATTTCTAATTATCAATTGTTTTTATGATGATTGACGTTGGATTTGATGGAAAAGATCACGGTTTAATTATCCACAATCCCCACAGCTGCGATCAGAAGAGAGCTGTAATCACTTGATATCAAAACTGACATCCGAACTAGCCTATATCTGTAGTGAGAACCGGAAGAAAAAAAAACAATTAAAAAACAACATAATTAATGTTACACATAATGTACTACATTTAATTTAAAAAAGAAGTATTATGTACTAAATAAACACATTGCACAACTCCTAAAAGTAAAACATTTTTCCTAAAAATAGTTGCATAATAAAATACTTTCATTGATGTAAAAAGATTACATTACAAAATGCATAATTAAATCTTTTATAGTATTATTAGACTGTTAATTCTATAAATTTCATCTAATTTCTAGACAAAAAAAAGTTATTAATATACTAAATAAACACACTACACAACTCCAGATAGTAAAATATTTTTCTCAAAATAGTTGAATAATAAAACACTTTTATTGATGTACAAAGATTACATTACAAAGATATCTTTTATAATGTTATTATACTGTTAATTCTATAAATTTTATGTAAATTCTATAAATTTCATGTAAATTCTAGAAAAAAAATTACAAAACTTGGTAAGTTTAGGAGTCACTTCCGTATCAATTCGTATCAATTTTGATTTCAAATGTGAAATTATGTCAAATTAGTGTTGCCTTCAAAACCGGAAGAAGAACCAAAAGAAAAACTTAAAATTCATACGAACAAGCCGTGGCTTAGCAGGTATGCGAGACGGGTTGCAGCGAATCCAAAATCCAAAAGACCTATTTTATCATCCTCTAAATGCATAATTTATTTTAGTTTAAAAATTTTAAATTCGTCAAAATCTAACTCAACAATTTTAAATTTATTTTTTACTCTTTCAAAATAAAAATCAAATATACTCTTTCTATGTAGTTTAAATTTGAAGGTTGTGAATTTTAATTTGAAGTTATTTCAATAAGAGTAGTTAAAAAATATGCAAAATATTTTATCTTTGGGTTCACATTGTTCTCTTAACTTTTTTACGTGTCATTTTGATCTTTTAACTTTAAAAAAAATCATTTTAGTCATTTTTATTTAATTAGCGACAATTTTTTATTTAAATTTATCGCTAAATTCGTCGCTAATTAGACAAAAATGACTAAAATAAAACATTTTGAAAGTTAAGAGATTAAAATGACACGAAAAAATGTTAAGTGGCCAATGTGAATCCCTTAGAGGTGCTAAAATGACCCTACCCATAAGTTCATTAATTTAGCGCGAGGCGGATCGCAAAATACCTTTAAAAATACGACCCTATTTGTTTTGCCTAGCCTATCGGGGCTATTTTTTCCATGGACAAGGTCGGGCCGTATCAAGCGAGCTTCGAGCTGACCCATTAAAAAAAGATTTTGGTAAATTTTAGAGGAAAAAGATTGAGATAAGATATGATTCATAAATGTGTTTTAAAGTGATAAAAAAAAACGTTAAAAAAGATGAAAATATATTTTCAATATGACGTGATCAAAGAAATGGTTGTGAGATGAAGAAAAATTTGATAAATATTGGTGATAATATTAAGATACACTATACTTTTACATGGATATTTCTTATATATATATATATATATATATATATATATATATATATATATATATATATATATATATATATATATATATATATATATATATATATATATATATATATATATATATATATTAAAAATTATAAAGTCCAAAATTATAATAACAAAAACATATTTTGTATGGTCCAACTAATCAACCTATTGTAAAAACAATAGTAATAACAAAAGCATCTTTTGCATGGTCCAACTAACCAACCTAACGTAAAAACAATAGTAATAACAAAAGTCTTTTGCATAGTCCAACTAATCAACCATTGATGGACCTAAGGACAGAATCATTAATTAAACAAATGAATAACTCTCTGCCTTATTTTACATGTGCTATTTAAAAAATAACATTGATTTAGATATCATGCTGCTAGAAATATTCAAAGAATAAAGAACAAGAAAAAATTCACAATTATTTGCACCCAAATCAATCAATATTCAGATCAATGCATCTCGTCATTATGTTCCCTACATAATATATCTCAATCAAACATTGTATACTATTAGGTAGTATGTCCATGATTCCAAAAATGACTACATGTTAACAACAGAAACATTACACACTCGCACACAACTCCATGCCCAAGAAATTCAGGATTTTTTATAGGCAATGATACTTTTTGAATAGAAGGGAAAGAACCCAAGTGCAAGATGTCTCTAAGAACACCGTCGAAAATAGTTTTATACAAAACAAGATTATGTTACATTGTTACTCCCAACAATATTGCTCAAAAACTGCACTGATATAGCTGAGATCTTCAGAAAGCTACTTAACATTTAGAATACAACTCAGTTTCCAAGCTTGAAAGTTTTCAACCAGATTATAACCAGCATTAATGCAGATTGTTTTGAAGCCATATCAGCAAGATAAAAACAAAAACAGCTTTGAAAGATCAAAACCTAGACAATAAGGATTCTAAAACTAAACTACAAAGAAAAGAATTCTGGCATTTGCAAGGTAAATAATTCCATTAAAGCAACAGGATCAAAGGCCTCGTTTAAACCCGACATTGCGAACTAAGGAAAGAGTAAACCGAAAGATCATAGACGAATCAAACAAGCCGTGTTTCAAAGCAGAAGCCGGCAAATCAAACGAGCAGTGTTTCAAAACTGAAGCTCGCAGTCAATTGATCAAACACTTAGTGTGCATACAATTCTAATCAAATTTCACAACTTTGTGGCTCAAATTTCACAAATTTTTGAAAAAACAAGCTAAACAAATATAGTAGGCACAATTTCTTGTTCAAATAGAGGAAAGACAAACATAAAAAGTTGAAAAACTCACTGATTGCAGAACAAAGCTGTGACCATAAGAGAGGACGTTTCAACCTACAAATTTTCTAATATTCCAACTTTATCCCTTTACTATTTTTACTTTTCTATGGAATGTTTTACTATTTTCACTATTCATCTGAACGCATCCGGAAAAGGCAAGTGGAATCTGAAATTTAAGAACCGGATAATCCAAGATGGAGAAATCCGGTATGTATTTTAGCATAAACTGATAATCTTTTAAAGCTAAATCCGGATCGCGTTTTTTTCGCGGAAAACCAGGCCACAAGTTATCTGGTTAACAACATTAACTAACCGGATATCATTTGGCTGTGAGTTCCGGTTTGTAATAAAAAGCCAACCGGATAACATGCGTAGATACCACTGATATGTTTACATCTGCCCAACGTTTTGCTACAAGAGAAGAGGCGATAAGATGGATTAGGGAGATTGAAATCAGGAATAAAGTGACCGTTATAATAACACGTTCAGATACCAAAACAGGCAAGAGAGGAAGAAGTGATAAAGTAATATTTGGTTGTGATAAAGGTGGAAAATACAAAGAAGGAGAAAGTGAAACACATAGTGCTAGTAAGAAATGTGGTTGTCTGTTCAAAATTAGATCCACACCGTCAAAAGATGGTTTCGGATGGAATATTGATGTAAAATATGGAGTTCATAATCATGGGTTACCTGATACATTTGAAGGGCATCCTTTTGTAAGTCGACTTAATGCAGAAGAACAACAACATATTGTTGATTTGACAAAACATCATGTTCCACCAAGACACATACTTTTGTCATTGCAAGAGCGAGATCCAGAAAATGTTATTCGGATCACGCAAATATATAAGCACAAGAGTAAAATACAGAAAGATATAAGGGGGCCTAGAACAGAAATGCAACATTTGTTTAAGCTGGTAAAGGAATCAGATTATGTATACTGGAGCAGGAAAAAAGATGATTCAGAAGTTGTGAGGGATATTTTCTGGGCTCATCCAGAATCAGTGAAGTTGTTGAATATGTTTCCTGTTGTGTTGATTATGAATAGGACATACAAGACAAATAAGTATAGAAAACCTCTTATTGAAATAGTTGGTGTGACATCCACTGAGTTGACATTTGCTGTTGCATTTGCATATATGGAATCAGAGCAGACTTAAAATTTTTGTTGGGTTTTGGATAAGTTGAAACTGTTGTATACTAAGGACAGGTTTTGGCCACAAGTGGTGTTGACTGATAGAGATCTTGCCTTGATGAAAGCAATTGAAACAGTATTTCTAAAAACAACCAATTTGCTTTGTCGATTTCACATCAACAGAAATGTGAAAGCGAAGTGTAAGGAATATGTTGTGGATGACATGCGGGAGTCGATAGAGAAAATGTGGTATGAACTTGTAAGGGCTAGTGATGAGGTGGAGTATCAACAACGGTTGCAACAACTTGAGCATGCATACAAGACAAATAAGTATAGAAAACCTCTGATTGAAATAGTTGGTCTGACATCCACTGAGTTGACATTTGCTATTGCATTTGCATATATGGAATCAGAGCAGACTTAAAAATTTTGTTGGGTTTTGGATAAGTTGAAACAGTTGTTTACTAAGGACAGGTTTTGTCCACAAGTGGTGTTGACTGATAGAGATCTTACCTTGATGAAATCAATTGAAACAGTATTTCCAAAAACAACCAATTTGTTTTGTCGATTTCACATCAACAAAAATGTGAAAGCGAAGTGTAAGGAATATGTTGTGGATGACATGCGGGAGTCGATAGAGAAAATATGGTATGAACTTGTAAGGGCTGGTGATGAGGTGGAGTATCAACAACGGTTGCAACAACTTGACCATGCATGTGTTGACTTTACAACATTTATTGATTATGTGAAAGATACATGGTTGTCTCCGTATAGACATAGATTCGTCGAAGCATGGATCAATCAAGTGTTGAATTTGGGAAACACCACAACCAATAGGTGTGCTTATGTTAATATATCTTGATTTTATTCAAAGTTTTTTATATTAATATTACGTGTACTTACTTGTTTTGTGATTTATTTAAAGGGTTGAATCCGCATATTGGAAATTGAAGCAAATGTTGGAGAATAGTTTAGGTTATATGTGCAAATGTTGGGAGGCTATGAATGGAAATCTTAAGATACAATTGGGCAAAATTAGAGCTTCATTTCAGAAGAGCTTTTATGAAGTCGAACATGCACACGCTAGCCCATTTTATGGAAATTTGTGTGGGTCTGTATCTAGAGCTGCTTTGAGGTATATTGCTGAAGAGTGGGTGAGGGTTGATATTGTTGGTACAGACACCCAAAAGTGCAAGTGTACTCATAGAAAAGTGTATGGGTTACTTTGTGCTTGTGAGTTAGGGAGATATACACTGAGTGGTGATCCAAAACCAATTGAGGCTATTCACATTCATTGGAGAAAGCTAAGTATGTAAGGCAAACAAGAGCTGGATGCAGATGATGGATCAGAGGTGGACATGACCAATGAAATTGAGGAAATTTAGAAAAAGTACAGGGCAACAGATGTTGTCGGGAAAAGAGCATTAAAGAGTAGGTTGTGTGAAATTGCTTATCCCACTACATCAAAAATGTTGCCACCGCCTGAAAAAATAAAAACCAAGGGAGGAGTGAAGAAGAATGGGAAGAGACATGTGGTATATGATGTTTATTGTGATCCTTCATATCATGAGTATTTTGATCGAGCGCAATCGAGCTCCCAAAAGTCTTCAAAGAGCGTATGTTCACAATTATCCCAAACCTCTGAGAAGAAACCATATAGTAAATTCATTACACAATTTCCAACACATATCAGACCATTTATTGATGACATTGTTGATGTGATGAAGGATGGAAATTGTGGTTTTAGAGTCATTGCATTGTTTCGTTGTTATGGATCGGATAGATGGTCAATTGTTCGTCGTGATTTGGATAATGAAGAAGAAGTGTGTTTTTCTGGTTTTCTAGCACAGCAAAGTGGGTGAAAAACAGAGAGTATGTGAGCCAAAAGTAAAAGCATGGGTCCCGTCCTTTTCGATTTCGACCGCACTAAGCCGCTTATCCGCTGCACTCATCTTCGCGCTAAGCGCGACCTGTAGCATGCTTCTTCTTCCAAAAATTTCTTCAAAAAGTCCCAAGAGCTCTTCAAGTTTCCTTGAATCCAATCTTGAGGGAATCAATATTAAAAACCTACAATTCAAATGTAAATTAAGTTAAATAATATATTATAAATAAAAACTAAATAAAAACATAATTAGACCAAAATACTATACTAAATACTACAAATTAATCAAAAGACATTGTAAAGGACCACAAAATGATCTACAAAATATCCACAATTTGGTCCTTAACACTTATATCAACAACAATCTCAACGTAACCAATCACAACAACAACTTAAACATCACAACAACAACCACAACTTGAACATACCAACCGAATGCGACTCAACTATGCAAATACATGTGGTACCATTTGGAGTAAAACTCCCAACTTAAAATCATGTCAGGTTATCGAGGCATTCTACAAGGCATAAGCCTTCAACATGGTGCCATCAAGGCCAAGGCATAAGCCTTCAACTTTCAACGTGGTGCTATCAAGCCCAACTTAATCATGCAATGCATGCCATGGGACATCGACTTCAACAACAAATACACAACAAATCCAACAACAACAACAACGCGCATCAACAACAACTTATAATATGAATCAATGACATCAACTTAGATCAACACTGGTCATACGACCTACAACATCATCAACATATTAAACAACATATCACAGCAACACATTCATCTTCTCATCCCAAACGTCACCGCATCACAACAAAATTAATAGCAGTACAAAACATCCTACAACTTCACATAAATCCATAATAACGTACAACAACATATACATCACTGATATATCACAAGAAAATAGCAACACGACGTATTCACATAATTTCCCAAAACAAATCAACTACAATTACCTACTAATATATATGAACTACCACGGAAAATTTCAGTTAATTCCAGACAACTAATTTTTTACCGTCTAGTTTACTACACCGATTAATTCTGTATTGTGTTCATATATGATTAGTACTATTACTAAATGCCAAATTATTATCACAATTGCTACTACTTTATATACTTTAGCTACCATTATCTTTCACCAAACTTATGATTCTATTGTTCCAATTTCCAGCTACTACTACCAAGTTTTGTTCCAGCTAAACTGATTCTGCTTAATACTATTACTTTGATTAAATTACTATCATGTTACTTCATAAAATAATTCCTATCATTATAATTTATCAAAATATAATTGAGTTAACTTCATATATTTATTTACTAAACATACTAATCCATTAGCTAGATGCCAAATGAAGCATACACGCGACTTAAGCAACAGAGAATCACAATAACATAATAACATAAGGAAATGGGATATGAGGCGCCCACCTCAAGGGAGGTGAGGCCCACGCCTCAAAAGGCTTAAGTGGAGGCAATTACATGAGGTGTGAGGCGCCCACCTCCAAGGGTGAGGCCCACGCCTCCTATTTTCTACTTGGCAGGGTGCCCGCCTCCAAAATGGTGGCCCCCGCCTCTACATTCTTCATCTCCCTCGTTTCACTTATGCACTCCATGTTCATTCTGCCCAGTTTCTTCGTTTAATTTCCCAGAAAACTCAATAGATTCATACGATTCGTTACCATATTTCCTAGAATAACTTAGCAATAATTTCAATTAACAAATCAAAATCAATTCAACATACTTTTCGCGGAATAAACCAGAATCAACAATTTCCCAGAACCACATCAATAATCAATTTTTTAGAAAATGTAGTTTATCAAAATCAACTCAACATTTAACATGCTCACAGCAAAATTCATACATCCCAATCCCATCTATCAATCATCATATTCTCGATTATAAAATTCGAACCCCACCCTTACCTTAATTTTACGGTCAGTCGAATTTTCGATCGAAATTCCAATTTCCGACTCCGGCTTGTGCACTTCTTGTATCCTCTCTTCTCCAATGGCACTTTGCCTTCTTTTCCACAAACCCTTGTTTCTGTTTTCTTCAAAATGCTACGTGACTTATTCCTTTTCTTTTGGTTTTGTTTGCTGCCACTTCTAACTACTAACAATTGGAGACCTAGTAAAATAATGAGTCATTATGGGTCTTAATGGGTTTACTAGATAATACCCCCAATATTGCTATTTCACACTCACAACTTAACTCAACTAATTTAATTAATAACTCTACTAATACTATTATTATTTCTAATATTAATTTCTAATAAAACTAATATTATTTATCAATAATATTTTCTCCTGGTCAAACCGACTAATTATCTGATTATCAACTTATCAACTCAAATAACGTATTAATTCAAAATGCCTCTTATAATTAAATCCAACTAATATTATTATTATTATTATTATTATTATTATTATTATTATTCTATTGGGCCTATTATTCATACTTCCAACTTTGTTATTTCTCACACAACAATTAAGCCAAACTAAATAAATAATATTATTATTAATATTATTCCTCCAATTTAACTGATTAAACCCAACTTTAATTTTTAATAATTCAAACACGCTTCTTACAATAATACCAATAAATTCAATTACTCCGATTAATTCTCAAACTTCGTCTAATTCCAACAAATAATTCATTTAATAATTTAATTAACTAATTAATTAAATTTTTGGACGTTACATATATATTGTTTGTATCCAAACTGACACAAACATCTGTCAGATAGATATATCATTATTGTACCATACCATTTTAGACCACCCTTGTATAGACATATATCATCAAATGGACGTATATGTCGGTGATCCTAAAAAGGACGCCAAATGACATCACCCGGTGTTAATGCATCTAAATGCACTCTGTGTTGATCGACCTTTGTAGTCGATTGCCTGTAACACCACTTCATCGCCTTCGGAAGTGGACTACCTACACCACAAATCCCAGATAGACCTTTCTTCCCAATAGAGGGAAAATACTCGTGGATCCAGCACTGTTACACATCATGAATAATATAAATAAAATTCGTAAATGACTAAAGATAATATATATATATATATATATATATATATATATATATATATATATATATATATATGTACATGTAATAGAGAGACATATCCACCCAACTGTTTGCAAGAATAGAAAGAAGCATCACCTAGATAGGGTAAAGATTAACCAATGGCGCAGCTCCCCAACAGTATCTACCACATTCATCCAAATCCCTAAATAGTGATAAATACTTTGTCTCCACCAGAGTAAATGTCTTATATGTCATAATGGTGCAACCCAATAACAACAACATGTACGCTCTAGCAGCACAATCAAACATGTTAGCAGCCCGCTGACGCTCAAAAATAATCTTTAACCAATCCAATTTGTAGTAAGGACCTCTACAAAATTGGACCTCTCAACAATCTCCTCCAACGAAACTCCCATAAGATCAATAGTTAATCTAATAACATCATTATCAATGAATCCTTCTGTAGGGTCAACCAAGTCACCCTTAATCGGCACGTGGAGAAGACATGAAACATTGTCTAAAGTAATGGTCATCTCACCAAATGGCATGTGAAATGACGATGTTTCAAGATGTCATCGCTCTACAAATGCCGATACTAGATGTTGGTCAATCCTCGACAAACTAGTTCTTTTAAGAGAGGATATATTAGAATTCAACAACCAGTTCTCTATAATAGGAGGGAGCATGTGTGGAACCCAACCGATCAATTTGCTGCCATGTGCAACAACTTTTAACTCTTTTTTAGGATGTCTCTCTTGAAAATAATTTATACCAAACATGTTATAAAATATATAAATTTTAACAAATAAAAATTATTCAAAATAAAATGATAACGATTAACTTACCTCGCCAAACCAGAGATAACGAGCAACGTGACCATCATATCTGACCAAAAGAGAAGTATCGGTGGGTTCTCTTGGAAAAGGTGGATGCATCTGATCCCCTGCAGGCGACTGATGTCCCTCTACATCGTCCGCTTCACGGCGACGTTGTCGTTCCTCTATTCTTCTGCGCATATTATTGTCACCCGCCGCGCCTCCTCGTCTGCGAACCACTGAAGAAAAAAAGTCAAAAATCAGATAACCCAAGGGGACATTTTCTGAAATACGATGCAATAAATCGGATAACCCAAGCAGTGCTTATCCGGGGTGTTTCGAAGCAAATCGGATAACCCTATAACATTAATTCTGGAGTGTTTCCAAAGCAAACCGGATAACCCCTTAACGTGACTTCCGGGGTGTTTCAAAACGCAAACTGGATAACCTCTTAACGTGTTATCCAGTGTGTATAATTTCATTTATGCCAAACCGAAATACTTACTCTTGTGTCCTCTGGGGTGTAAAATAAAGAATCGGATGTGGACTTGTTGGGTTCTCCGATTTGTCAAAAAAACTCTCTTTCTATCGTTTTACAGAAGTGAAAATGGTAAAAGTAAAAAAAATAATTATGTGATTAGTATTTACACAAGGGTAATTTCGTCCAAATATCAAAATTGTAGGGGTTGGAAATAAATGTAGGGGTATAGGGTAAAATTTTCTTGATTTGATGAATATTTTAAATATCACTTAATTAAGTGTATGATGACTCTCTTATGTAGCTTTTATCAATTACATTCTTTTTTATAAATAAAAGCTATAATATTGAAATACACATCAAACTCATTTTTGTAGCCCATTAAGCAATCGGGTTGGGCCAGACTACCTCATTTTAACACGTTGGTCCACCAAACTGAATCGGGTTGAGTCAAATCAAACCAATTGATTTAACAACTCTAAGTATAGTTAAGGGACCAAAATAAATATTTTATCTATAAAAAATTATAAAATAATTCTTTTTGGGAGAAACCATAAAGACGCAATGAATAACATAACAAAATTTGTTGAAATAAAAGTATTGTATGACAACTCAACGTTGGCATGAGATAGTGTCAAATAAATTGTTGAAATAAAAGTATTGTATGATCAACTTAACGTTGGCATGAGATAGTGTCAAATGAAATTTAAAATAAGACTGACATATTTTTAGGGGTGGCAAAACAAGTTCGGCCCATTGGATATGCCCTTTTGCCTGCACTTTAGTGCAGAACAAATCAAGAATTTAGATTTTTACTCTCTAATGTGATCGTTCCGTCCCTCCTTGTTCTCTTTGCGAGTTTTACGAGCACGAATATTAACATAAAATATTATATTTTTAGTCTTAAAAGGTAGTGTCTGCAGATTTTCTTCGTCCGCACTCATTTTTTTCGGGACGAACAAATATTTTAGACTCCATCCTCAACTATGACCGCTCCCACGCCGCCCCGTTTTTTGCGGGACAAACATGCCTATTTTCATCCCTACATATTTTATTATCATTTGAACAAAAATATGTGAGTTGATCGATATAAATTGTAAAATTGAGTTGTGCAAAAATTATATTTAAATTTAAAAATTACAAATCATTCTAGAAAATACAATCATTCTTTGTCAGAGTAACGAAACATATTAAAACCAAATTTAGTATCTAAATTTCTTTACTATGTTCCAAACATGAAACTAAACATTCTATAGTAGGAATCAATTCTCAAAGAGATCACCAATTTTATTTGACACAATTAAATATATTAAAATTAAGCTTGCACATAAGTAACAAATTAGGTGTTCTAAGCATTGAACCAAACATGAATTTGCTAAATTAAAAAAAAACAAAACAATAAAAAAAAGAGTCATTTTTATATATTTATTTCTATATATTATACATTCACTTACCCATGTGGTTGGCTTAGCTTCATTTGGCTTATTCACTAATTGTATATATACTAGGGTATTATTTTGCCATACTCCATTTGTTTCTCAAAAAAGGAAAAAAGAAAGAAAAAAAAGTCACTTTCATTGGGTAAAGAAATTAATTGTGCTTAGAGAGAGAAAGTGATGTAGGGGCAGATTGGGTGTGATCCAACCTCACCCTATTTCAACCAATCACAAACTCTTATTATATTACTTTTGATGAGCCCTTCACTGCCCCTCCCCACATATTCCTTATCTCCTTACTCCTACAAACCACACCAGCAAGCCTGCACAATATCAAAGCCTTGAAATTCTTCACATCACATTCACTCATCTTCTCCTTCAACAATTTCTATAACCCTTATCCTTTCTTGTATCCTAAACTAACTATAGAATATTGCATTATGGCAACTAATTCTCTTCATTCAATTCAACACCATTCTCTCATCAAACGCCAATACAACTACCACCCTTCTGAAACAGCTCCTCCTTCCACACTTTCATCCTCACTTTTCCTCAAACCAACCAGCACCAGCATAAGCCTCTCTCACTCTTCAACTTCAAACACTTTTACCACATTCTCACTCTCTCAAACAACATCTTCCACACCATCATCAACCTCTCAATCCTCCTCCTTTGAACTCCTCCAGCAGCTTCTCTCAGCCAAAAACTTCCGAGAAGCCGACAACGAGACAAGGCGCCTTCTCATCGTCTTAGCAGGCGAAGCGGCTCAGAAGCGGGGATATGTTTTCTTCTCAGAGGTCCAGTTCATCTCAGAAACAGACCTCCAAACAATTGACAAGCTGTGGAGGGAGCATAGTGACAACAAGTTTGGATACAGTGTTCAGAAGAAACTATTTGGTAAGGCTAAAAAGGACTTCACCAACTTCTTCATTAAGGTTGGTTGGATGAAGAAACTTGACACTGAGATGGAGCAATATAACTATAGGTCTTTTCCTACAGAGTTTATATGGGAGCTCAATGATGATACACCAGAGGGTCATTTACCTTTGACAAATGCACTCAGAGGAACACAGTTGCTGAGTAATATTTTTAGCCATCCAGCTTTTGATGCAGTTCAATATGAAGTTGAGGTTTCATTTGGTAACACTGGGGGAAGTGGAGGATTCAAAGGGTTAAAAGATTCATCAAAGACACCAGCTCAGAATAAGCTCAAAACAGACTATAGTTTCTGATAGAGTTCAGGACAAAGTTTACAATAATAAAGCCTGCTGAATGCATAGAGAAGAATGTAACTTAATTTGTGCTTTCATTATACACATAGTAATTATTGATTCATCATCATCAAGAGATGAAGGTAGTTACTTGAATTGTATTTTTTTTTACTTTAGTAAGGATAACTGCATTCTATAAATAAACTCTTTAAACTGTCATAATTTTGTGTGAATCCTTGTGCGCATAATGGACAAAATTACATAGCCTGCCATATAATGTATGTTTCTATAGTGACAACCGTTAATTTTTCAATTGCAACTTGCAGAGGAGCTTTACCACAAATACAAAAATTGACTTCAGCCACTTGGGCATTTTCTATGTATTGTTTACTTAAAAAGTCTTTCACTTTACTTTTCACTTTCCCCTCCACAATTTCATTTCTCGTTTCATTCCCTTCCATCCCACCAAACCAAAACCTAATTAACATCTTCATTCCAATTTTTTAAATAATTAGGAACTATGTTATTTGCTACAGTTACTTTAGAACGTTTATAATCAAGAATAGTGCTAGTGCAACACTTCTATTGTACACATAAAGTAGGTACTGAGAAAAATGAAGTAAAACTAAATGTTGTAGTGGCAAAATACATGCAGTTAAGTGCTGAAAAATTAAGAAATGCAGGTTAGAACTTGCACCACTCAATCTCAAATGTGTTTGATGCTTTTATCCTCTAAATTGTACTTACATGGAGATGTATATGCAAGTCTATAAGTATTGTTATTGTTTTTATAATTAATGGGTATAGAATCGGTAATGGAGAATATAGCCGTTTCTATTTAATTTTTACATTTATTTTTTGTTCCATAAATTTAGTTTCTTGTTAAAAAAATATATAAAAAAATATTAACAGCCAGTGTTAAAATTTACTTACAACATTTTATCACTACATTTCTTCTCTCTTTAATCCATTAAAACATTAAAGTAACCCTTTTTCTATCTAGCCTATTCTCTTTCCCTTGTATCTCTATCTCATTCTCTCTAAATTTTCCAATCTCTGCCCGAAGTAGTCTTCTTTCCAAATTGACCAAGAAAAAGCTAATAAGCTAAATTTTTACAACATAAATGGATATTAAATTTCTCAAGGTTGACGCTTTTTACATGTTTCCTCCTTCCATACCATCAAAACAAGAGCTGCCACTTCGATACCAGCTCTTCCAGTGCTACAAATCTAGTACATCAGAAATTTGAGATTTAAACGAAAAGGAAGCAAAAGTTGTAAGGAAACACGTTAAATAGATAACTTCTACCTTAAGAAAATTAGTCACTTAACTTAAAATTACAAGAGAGAATGCCACACTTGACTTCAGTTTTATAGAATTTTTTTCTTTTCTATTGCAAACTGATAAAGAAAAATATTTTAATTTTTAACATCACGGACAATTTAAAAATGTTAAAAGGACCACAACTTACCCGGCAAAAAACACTAAGCACATGGACACAGTCTCTTTGTGTGCTGATGTGAACCATCACAAGAAAGTATAGATTGTGTTTCCGTGTATAAACATGATCCTGGATTCTGAAAACAACCCAAATCAAATATCAATTTAAATGTTCTGAAATTGTTTTCCTTAGCATAGATTTCACCAGTATTGCAGAAGTTCAAACTGAGTATTTCAGCCATTCACATCGAATAATCATTAAATGTGTGAATTCTATGACACTGTATCATCTTAATCCAATTTATATAGGGAAAAACATTCTGCCTTTAACCACTATTCATAAATTTCTGGAATCTAACATTTTGTTTTTTTTCTAAATCATGAAATAAACTATTACCAGATACTTGGGGGCATCGTAAACTACTTCAGCAGGTTGATCTGTCCCAACACTTGCCAAGCAAGATCCTTTGCAGTTCATGTATTTTTGTATACTGCTCAATAACGAAGTTCAATTGATATGATCAGTACATAAAGTGAAAATAAACAAAGCATTCACACGCTGGAATAATATTCTTTTTCGCTTCATATTATTTTCCTTGCCGATACATTATCCATGACAAGCATGCTAGCACCAAACATTGATAAAATGGATTCTAGGTTATTTGTCTAGAGGATAAACAAAAAACAAAAACAAACACCGGAAAGACTGTATATATGCCTTATATGTATGTAAGATAAAAACCATAAAAGTTAACAAAATAATAGATTTAATGGACAGTGCAGATGCATTACACAATAGTACCATTGAATTATATCAGCAACAGAATTTAGAACACAGATTCAAAGCATCACTTACATGTCACAATGATTAAGCACCACAAGTTTATTTGGGACACATGATTGTCCTCTTGATTTGCAAACTGAATTACATGATTCACCTTGCCTGTCAAACAAGTGATAAGATGTTCAACTGCTAAGCCACAGCAAGAAACTACAAACATTAACCTCGACTAAAAAGAACCAATGTCAATAATAATATACCTCCCAACAACGACATTGATGCCATTCAGCCTTGCTTCTGTGAGAGTACTATTTGCCCCTGCGCTTTCCATACATGAAAAATACCAGATTCCATCAAAATAGCAGAAATATACTACACAAAAAACCTAAATCTACAATTCACCCATAATAACAACATGGCTGCAATATATGTATCCAGATGAATACGAAGTACAATGTCATTTGAATGAAATGTAGCTGTCTACTTAACTACTCAATATTATCTCACACCGT
Organism: Vicia sativa; assembly: GCA_021764765.1. Classification (NCBI taxonomy): domain Eukaryota; kingdom Viridiplantae; phylum Streptophyta; class Magnoliopsida; order Fabales; family Fabaceae; genus Vicia; species Vicia sativa. The sequence continues at coordinate 202,608,236 of CM038793.1, forward strand.
TGACCGTTCTCTTTCAGTATGAGCAAAAAAAGTATGCTAAGTTATTTCTACACTATATGTATCACTAACTGCTGAAATTTTAGAGTTGGCACATGGCTAGGTCAAAAAAGGATTAGGAGCTTAACACAATTACAAGGCAGTCACTTCTCCAGACTTACCAGAAGAATTTGATGGCAGAGAAAAGCAGTGGTGGAGGTCACTAAGATAAGCATTTTCATGAACCTGAAACATTAAATACCAAGATAGAAACATTAGCAACTTTACTTATCATAAACATGGTTTTCAAACTATCTCCCAAGCTAACTCTTAGACTCTAACGAACTTACAATCCTAGGCAGCAAAAGTAAGTTATTTCGCATGCAAACGCTTTTCGTCAAACTAATATGTGTTCAATTAAACTTTTTGACAAAATCAATAAATTCTATGAACAAGTTAATGAGTGAATTTAGACATTGTGTTGGCTTCAATATGCATGGTTTGTTCGACTTTCTAGGATACTTGAGTTGAGTTTCATCTCTATTGGGCAGCATGTATAGGTTTATGAACCTAATAACAGACTAGAAGGGAACAATTTCATATATCATGGAAATTTGAGATAAAAAGCAAAGAACAAAAGACATGTTCCAAATAAGTTGCTATGTTGATTGAGAGATAAAAGTGCATAAGATACAGCCAACTCCTCCCCCGTAAATGTGTAGGACTAGACGACTATGCAAAGCTTCCTCTGACAAGAAGATAAGTTACCATGAAAATAGTTTTTTAAACATAAAAAAGTAACCTTATGTTATTCAAGTTATTAACCTCATAAGAAAATTTCTAGAACATAGATACAGACATACAGTTTCAGAAACAAAAGAATACCGGGCATACGGAAATTTACTCACCACACTCTCAGAACTATGACGACATCTCCCAGTGCAGTAGTCAAAAATACTTTCATAACTCCCTGCAAAAAAAGAAAAAGTCAAACGGTGTTTTTTGGAAAACAAAAGAAAAAAAACGTTGACTTATGCATATTACTTAACAAAGTGTTTGAGAGAGCTTACAAAAACAACTTATAATATCCTTATTAGCTACTTCCAGCTAATTCTTATAAGCTCTTTAAGATAGCTTACGAAAACAACTTATAACTTAAATGAAATCATTTTGAGCAAATTTTCTCTGACAATCTATATAGTTTATACATAAGCGCCTATACGAAGAGTGCTTATCCTATAAAATCTAAACTAAGTCATTCATCCAAACAGACCCAAGTCCTTAAATTTACATAGCAAGTTCCAACAGTATTGATTCAAAACACACCTCTACCTACAATCTATACTAGTTCATTCATCGCTCTAAATACATGTTCAAAACTAAACAAAATTTCAAATTATTAAAAACAGAAACATTACTCGCAGTAGCAGGTTTCGCAACCTTCATCTTCAACACTTGTTCCTTCTTTGTCTGACAAATTAAAAGCCAATTAAACACTTATCCCCCTTCGCGGAACTTGAATTAACAAAAAGGCGGCAAAAAAATTTACCAGTGCAGGATTGAGACAGCAAGAAACACAATATTCATAAGAGTTGCAACACTGTGAAAGAAGATTGCATCCACTGCAAATTATTAAACATAACCAATTTTTTGTTATTAATTTTCACTTTCGAAATTCAAATTAACGAAAAGAGTTACGAAACAAACTCACTGACAAGAGAATTTCTTCCCGGTTTGAGGACAACAGCGAGACTTTGGATCAATCGAAAGAGCATTGCAAACATAACCTAAAATTAAAAATAATATAAATATAAATAAAAAATTAATTTTCTGATATCAAATTGAGAAAAGAAAAAATGGATACCATTGTTATCGGAGAGAAGGTATCTGCCTTGAACGGTGTTTTTGCAGGAAGGGATGAATTTGAAGCCGATATCTTTTCTGATAGCGGTGGTGAATGAAAAGTGAGAGAGGAAGAAGAAGATTAATGTTACGGTGGTTCTAGATGCGGAGAGTCCCATCGTGCAACCGTGTGCCGTGAGTTTCATCGATCATTGATTGAGCTTCGCCACCTTTTCTGGATAGATTCCAATTGAATACAGTGTTTCCTGATTCATTCGTTGTTGTTTTTAGTGGGTCTCGCGTATGATATAAATGGGCCGTGACCGATTTTTAAGGAGAATTTATTTTACTATCCTAAGTTGTACCTGCCACCCCCCTCCAAGAGTATCTCTTGTGAAAAATCTTTTTTTTTTAATTGAATTTTATCGGAAATTTCGAATCTCATACCATAAATATTTAATAGGTTTTATAATTTTTTAAAAAAATAAAATTTTAAAAATAACGGAAATTAGGGGTGAGACCAAAAATTTACGATATTTTTTATATTTTTTAGAATTTTCAAAAAATAAAACCAGAACTTTAGGGGGTGTACCGGAAATTTCAGTAAAATACCGAGAATTTACAAAATTTCTAATAAAAATACATAATTTTTTTTTCAAAAAAATTATCGGAAATTTCAACAGGGGAAAAGTGAAAATACAAAAGTTTGGGAGGTGTCAGGTTAAATGAAAGGGGTGGCAAGCAAATTTCTCATTTTAAGAGACGTTTCTTTTTATATCATATTCAATTCCTAAAATGTTATTTGAAAACCAAAAATATATTTTCCTTGCGCATTTTTTTTATTAAACATTGATTAGAAATCGAAAATATATTATAAAGTGAATCAGAAAGACTTATATAGGTAATGGGTATTTTTGCACATTGTTTTACATTGAATACAAAGACGTATACAACAAAACATATTACAAAGACATATAGTCTACAAATACATACATATATAAATAGATAGCAGTAAACAATACAAAAGGTATTCATTGTGAATATAAGGGGTAACCCAAAATATTATACAAATACAATTAAAAATATGATAATCAGTATACATATATAACAGTAAACACTAATGGGTATGGCAAACTCTGAATCAGTTTGTCACCCTTCCGACATTCCTCTGTTATCTCATATAATAATTTACTATACCATCAAGATATCTAAAGATTAACTTCAAAATAAACTCTCGTATAACGTTAATTTTGATGTAGTTCGATGACATGATAAATTATTATAGATTAATCTCAAAATTTATAGGCATGATCTATATGATATTATGTTTCAATCCAACGATATATATATATATATATATATATATATATATATATATATATATATATATATATATATATATATATATATATATATATATATATATATATATATATATATATATATGAGAAATTCTTGCATGGAAACACCATAAATCAACGTTCTTAAAACAACCAATAAGAATAGACAAACTTTTAAATTTATTTATATTTTAATTTTTTTTTAATTGGATTCATTGGTGGTTGTGACTATAAAGGAGAGAGAAAATATAATATTTATTTTTTAATTAATTAGAATTTTGTGATTGTTTGTGTGTAAAATTATTTCTTGTGTGTTAAACACTAAGTTGGTGACTTCCTGGGAGAATTAAGGAATCTCAGAGGAAGCCTCTAGTAACCAAATTGATTAGAGGATGATGTTTAGGAGCTCAGGGGCTTAAACTGGTAATGCCTAAGCTCAAAGAGACGTGTCTTGCTTACCTCTCAGTCGGAAGCCCTGTGTATAGATGTGCATGGACCTCATCAATCACTGCATGTAACCGTCGTGACCCTTCATCATGCGTAATTGAGTTTCCATAAAGACATGTAACGTTTGTCGCTGCCAATGATAGTTGATAACATAACATGCACCATCATGCATAGATAAATGGTTACGTTCTTGATGGGAAAGTCACTTCATAACAACCTCATCATGGTCGGTCCTAGAGTAATGTCTGGAGCCGATGAGGTTAGTCGAGCATGAATTCAACTACTGACCCTTCATCTCCCAATGTGTCTGATCTGATGCTCCCGGTCATCAAAACCGGCTTCGATCTAGGGATCATGCAGAGATGTTACTCGGCTATCTACTAGTAAGTCTACGTCATACCCCAAAATTTTTCCTCCCATTTCTCAAAGATAATTCATAAGGGTTGACCAGACAAAAACCCTCTCCCAAGCAATCAATCCAAACTAGGGTTTTGCTCATCTCAGGTCAAAATGGATTTCCAATGCTTCAAGTGGTCATCATACCTCATGATATGCTTCAAGGGATCACCATGTCAAAAAGTTTCAAGCCTTACAAGTCAAATATACTCAGTCAATTGCTTAGATGGTTGAAAATCAATTGTATTTGACAAAAAGTCAATTGTGGTCAACATATAGTCAAACTTCATAATTTTTGGTCAACATCAATATTTTGATGTAATATTCATCATTTGATCAAGGATTGATCATGACTCCTCAAGAAAAGTCAAGATTTGATCAAAAGTCAAAGTTTCTAAATTAGGGTTTTTCAAACAAAAGTCAACAGAACTTTGACCACGCATAACTTTCACATACTTTATCAGAAATTTTTCCACCAAAGCTCATTTTTGAAGGGAATTAAATTCTCCACAACTTCATGTCTCACAAGCTTTGGCCATAAATGCTTCATTTGGAAGTTATGGATCAAAACATTAAAGGTCTTTTTAAAAGTCAACAAAAAGTCATCTTTTTGCAAAGAAGTGTTAATGAACATGGAAGCTTCAATGAAGATGAAACCAAAAGTAGTTTTTATATGACATCTTGAGTTTCCTAAAAAGTCCAAGAGCACCCAAAAATATTGAAAATTGAGCAAGATACAAATTGTACAAGTTGAGCATTTTTGAGGAGGTGCATGAAGAGAAATACTTGAGAAAATCAATTTTTTTCTAAATGGGCTTGACTTTTCTTGGTTCAAACTTGTTCCTTATCTGAATTAGAACCTCTAAGCCCAAGGCCACGCCATTTATCTTTTATTTTTATTTATTTTGAATTTTTATTCATTTAAAACTAATTTAATTAAAATAAATGATATAAAATCAAAAACATTAAGTGCAAGGCTGATTTTCTCTTATTCTTGAGGTCCAAGCAAGCCATACAAGCTGTCAATTTAGAAATTATTGAGATTGGCAAGAGATTTCATTGAAATTGGTTTAAAAAAGTCAAAATAAAGTTTGATTCCAATCAAATATTTTCACATTGATGAGGATATATTTTCTCATCAATTCTTGACCTAATGTCATCTAGTATATATACACACTGATCCCAGATGCACAAGAAACATATTGTAACACCCCTTCTAATTACCCGCGATTTTATAAATAATAATCAGAGTATATAACACATATCAAGAGGCATCACAATTTTTATTATAATTCAAAACAGTTGTCATGCTTTCACTGAAGAAAATCCATTAAATGAAACATACTTAAGATTATGTTTAACAGCGGAAATGAAACATAACGGATTCCCGAATACAACATCCATAATTATTCCAGGACATAACAACAAAACATGATTCAAACCATTAAAAATATCCATTAAAGGATTCAAACAACCGTTTCCCCAGTGTTACATCTACCAGAGCACGACACTGACACGCGGACTAATTAACTGACTCGACTCTTAGAGCTATCCTCACCAACTCCAAGCAGCTAATCACTTCGGATCTGAAATTGTTAAAGTAAGGGTGAGATTTCAATTCAATATAACATGCATTATACGTTTTTAAAATGCAACAGAATAATCGGATACGTTAATCCATTAACCAAACACAAATCATAATCAATTCACAAGGCATTTCACATAATGAACATGTATATAACAAGCAATGGAAATTGCAACACTGGAATTCATCCTAGCATGTTACAATCCCATATGCAATGCAGACTCTATGCATGTGGTACCAAAATGTGAACCGAGTTCACCCACCGCTCCGTTTACATGTGGAAAGACAGTGTATATCCATGATTCGCCCAGAACACTGAATCAAGAATCCAATCCCTGATTCGCCCATAACCACCGGGTCAAGAATCTAGCCTCACTACCTCTGCACCAGGTAAGTCTATTGGCTCTGCCAGTTCACTTCCGCACAATGGGAATGAACCAATTTAACAAATGCTCATGCATGCATCATAAAAGCATGCACATCAATTCAACGGAATATGATAACAACATGATTCCACATATATACCAATACCAATCTATCACATGATAACAACATAATCATAAATTAAATTATCACAAAGCATAAACATGCCAAATGCTTACTCTTCAACCAGTAAGTCTATCACCAGCATATAATAACAATAACACATGATACCAATACAATCATGAATAAACCACAAGGGAAAGAAACATCACATGAACGTCAATCTCCATTCAAATTGTCAAACAATCTAAACCAATTCATAGATTACGATCCCGACATAATTCACTTATTGCCAATCACCAACGTATCACATTCAATCACAATGAATATCAAGATACAACATAGCAAGCATTAATAACTCATCCGGTAACTCAGACCATTCGTAATAGTTTCCCATTATCCTTAACTATCACTCTTTTCAAAAATCGGGAGCTCAACTATTTTTAAAATAATTTTAGCAAAATAATATTTTTCTCTTTTCAAAAGGTAGTATTTTAAATTTAAGAAATAACGCCGAAAACGGCACTCGAATCGGAGTTACGGTTTAGAAAATATGAATTTTTAAAGTTTTAGAAATTTTAGAAAAATACTTGCTCCCTGGTTTTTGTATGGGAACTCGGTTCCTACCTACAGGAACCAGTTCACGAGTGTAAAATCCATTTATTTAACACTGGGAACTCGGTTCCTCCCACAGGAACCGGTTCCCACGTCTATAACATCATTTTACGCAACTTTTGTGACATTTTGCACCCATTATCATTTCCAAACTTTCAAGTACGAATTGGGACATTAGGAACACTATTTCATGATCATTTCACACCATTATAACATCACACAACATGGTTTATTCATTCCTATCAATTATTTGACATACAAATGATCCTAATTCCAAACACCGACACAAAATAGGGTTTATTTCCATAACTTATAATCATCAACATTCAAACTTCCTAACATACCCAATTATCCCTTTGATTCCCAAAACCCATAAAGCATATTAACCGAAAGAAATCACCCCTTACCTCGCGATGATTCTTGATTTCCTCGGCGTCGGTTTTTCCTCTCTTTTCCTCTTCTCTCCAATTCTACGTGAAAGCAGTTTCTCCAAAAAGACTCCTCTTTTTCTTATTTTCCTTTTTATACTCCTTTTAATATTTCCTTTATTTATTCCAATAAAATATAATTAAATGGTAATTAGTAAGAGTAGAGTAATTTACTCCTCACACCCCTAATTAAACCTCACACCTCCAACTCTTCTTTTCTTTATTTAACCCCATAACATCCGAAAATATAATAATCAAGCTTTTAATTAATCAAATAATTAAATTCCCATTTATTTAATATTTGAATTAAATCGGGGTGTCACACATATCCTTGCCTGCACAAAGAACCCTAACTCTCCAAAAATTCTTACAAACTTGCAAGTTCGATTTCACTTTTGCAGTCATCTTCAAGCCATTCCAGCCATCTATTCATTCTTCTGAAGCTTCCAGAAGTCGATCCAAGCACTCACACGAGTTCAAAGCACCCAGAACCACCCTCACAAGGTTACACCGGGTTTGGTAAATTTTGAAATTGCTAACCTTTAATTTACATGATATTAATTGTTGTCATACATTCATTCATGGTCATTAGGTTGTTTTAAAACGTTTTGATGCATTGTTTGTGAGTTTGCACGCAGGAACAAGGATTTGCCATTGTTAGGGAAAACCTATTTGAGAGCTTCGAAGCTCATGATATAGGGATTTTTAGGACAAAAGAACACCACCAACGTGTTCGTAAGATCCCAAATATACAATTTGGGCTTTTATTTTGCTTTGAATGATGCATTTTTGCAGATTTTAACATGATTGTAGGTCAGAGAAGATGATCAGAGCCCTAGCTCCGGTGATGTCTCAAGCGAAGAGAGATCAGAAGATCTGGAACATTGACTCACTTATATATTTATGAGTATGCTGTAATACATGGATGTATCACCGCCCCAGCGGTTCACCATGCACGCGCTAAGTCACTCTCTCTCAAAGGCACGAGTTCGAACCTTGCTCTAGAAGGAACAGTTTCCAGAAGCTCTGGAAGGAACGGGTTTTTAGAAGCTCTGGAAGGAATAATTTCCGAAAGCTCTGGCAAGGTACGTTAGCGCGGTCCCTATAAGTTCTGGCAAGGAACGATGACTCAATTTCCAAAAGTTTTGGAAAAGAGTGAGCCAGAAGTTCTAGGTCAAATCCATAAGAAGTTCTGACAAAAAACATAAAAATTTCTAATTTTTTTTTCAATTAAAACTAATTAATTAGAATTAGGCTTTTCACTAAAATCAACTTCAAAAAAACCAAAAATATATTATTTTTCTCCATTTAAATTCTAGAAAAGATGTATAGGTTGCAAGGTCTTTTTCCATGTAATAACGTAGATTTACATTTCTGCCTTTACTTTCCGCACCTCCTATTATGTATCTGCCCCAAAGTCATGTAATAGCGTAGGATTTACGTTTCCTCACTTTACTTTTTGCACTTTAATTTTTGTATATATATTAATTGCTAGTAACTAGGCATGTATGGCAAGACTAATTCAATCAACATATATCACTTCTAACACAAGATAAACATCTGAGTACAACACACTTTTCAAACATGCACCCACCTTAGGGTATCCTCTCTTGTTGCCTTGAGAATACATGGTCATGTCCCTCGAACGTAGGGATATCTTAGCTAAGACACTTACAAACATATCATCATAGTCCCTTTGATATAAAGATCATAATTCCTCGATGATCCTTGATTGTTGCCTACGAATACATGATCTAGTCCCTCGATTGTTGCCTACGAAAAGTGATGATCGTCCCTACGAATATGCTAAGGTATCCCTTCATGTTGCCTTCTCTGACCATATGATGACCCTTCGAATGTTCCTCTACATCTAACGAATAGAGTTACCTACCAACTAATGGTATGGATAACGCTACCCTAAAGGAAAGCAAAATAACATGGAAACGACCATTCTGAGTAGGTAATAAGACTCTTTTGCTTGCTCAAAACTATCAAAATATTTTTTACACCTCACACTATTTTCAAAATCTTTTCAAACACTTTGTATACATTCCAGCGTGAATCATTACAAAGTCTTTCCAAAACAAAACATTTCCAAACACTTCGTATACATTCCAGCGATAATCATTACGAAGTCAAAGCGAAATGCCTTTTCAAAAACATCTTTTCAAACAAACACAAAAAGCAATTTATAAAGTGAGCTAAGCAATTAAAAGCCCGTAGATAACTACGGATGGAAAGCGTGCTAACACCTTCCCTTTTCATAACTGCCTCCCGTACTCAGAATCTAACGAAGGTCTTTTCCTGTTCTTTTCGCCTTCCCTTAATTGGATAAAAGAAAAGTCGGTGGAGACTCTTGCTATCCATAATATTTACGATTAAACGCAAAACAAATAAGTTAGTTCTCCCACCATATTACAGTCTATCTTGATCTCTTTTATCTCTCCTAGCCCGATCACTAAATCTATATATGAACATAAGCCACACGTGCATATGACTTTTAACAAGCCTTATGTTTGAAAAACATGAATATTGATATTTGGTCAATCTCCCATTACCGAGTAAGAGCTCGGCGCGCGTGATACTCACACTCTAGTTTCTTAATAGTCACCTAGGATTTTAGGCATAATCATTAATTTAAGATTTTTCATAACTTACACAAGTTTCCATTTCAGCAGCCCATAACTTCTCTCTTTTTAAAGTTAATTCCAGAAAACTCTCTCATATTCTGCTTTGCATGCGCCTCCTCTAATACCCTTTGCCTCAGTTGCATGAGCCCTAAGTGTTGCCTTAAATACGATATGTGACTGAGGTTGGGATACAGGTTGTGGCTAGGATAGTTTCTCCCTGTTTCATGTGAAATAGCTCAAACTCTTGGTTAAGTGTGTTAATTCAAGATTGCTTAACTTCAGTAGTGCCATCATAGGCAACGTCTAAAGCATCCCACATTTCTTTAGCTGTCATGCAATGGGATACCCGATAATATTGATCAACACCAAGTGCTGATATTATCATATTTCAGCCTCTCCAATCGCTTGACCACTTTTTCTCATCTTTTTCATCTCAATCGTCCTTTGGTTTAGGCACAATGGCTCATACATCATTCGTCATGGTAATTTCAAAAGGTCCATTTTGAATGGCAGTCCATACAATCCTATCTATGGAGTTCATGTGAACTCGCATGCAGTATTTCCAATAGCCATAATTTTCACCGCTAAAAATATGAGCTCTAGTGTACGCTCCATTAGGTCCATAAACCATATTGTTAGAAGCAGCCACAAAGGACCAACGAACCGGTGCTCTGATACCACATGTTAGACAGTGTGGAAAGTTATCGAGATGGGGGGTGAATAGATCACCTCTTTAATATCACGGATTAAAGATTATTTATCAGAGTTAATGATAAAAAACTTGCGAAAAGCGACAAACGGTCCTGAATTGACTTCCGTTTTTTCTGAACTGGTTACTAGAAAACCGAATATGCGATAATTTGTTGGATTTTAATTGAGATGAGAAAGATGAATTAACACAAAACTTATGTCGAATTAACGCACTTATCACTATAACATTATTTCCAATGAAAGAAATCAAGCTAGCACTTTTGTCAAACAGTTGGAGTATGCTTGTTCAATGATCAATGGCAATGGAGTTTTGATAAAGAGTTTCTTTCAGCCTTGTATCAAAGAGCAGAAAACTGCACACCAATTGAATCACAAACGTATTGTAAAAGTAAAGAGAAAGAGAGAAAAAATATGATACACAGAGCGATTTGGTAAGGAAGTTCCCCACGTTCGTCCTCGCGTGTGGGTACGTCTCCCTCTCCATTTCTAAATTGGAATTGAGAACTTTCTTTATCAATATGCTGAAAATTGTTTACAAGGTTGCAATACAAAGACAGAAAAAACAAATCACACTGATTTTCTTCTTCTTGTATCAACCTTCTCTTGATCTAAGCTGATCAAGAACACACCTGTAAGATACATAAACAATTCACCGGTTCCACGACCTATTTCGTGATCACCCCGATCTCTAAACCCTACGCTGCGGCTGAATCTACTTTGTGTAATCGTGACTAACAAACCCACAGGAACACCTCCGTTCTTGCTGAATAAACCTTCTGGTTTTTCCTCGAAACCCCCTTCGAATCTTCAACTCAGCTAGATCACCGATCGTACCACTGAACGTTATCTCTTTGATCCTTTGATACAACGAACAATGATGATTATGTGTCAATTCTTGAACCAAGGTGATTGAGAAGATGATGAAGATGAAGTCTCTTTCAGGTTTCTATGTGCTCAGAATTGGATGCTCACAAACTGATTTTGAACACCCGTTGTAAATTGAAAACTGCCAAACTGTCTTATATATGGAAACAACAAATGTTAGTTGAAAAACAAACTTATGCGTTGACACATAACTCGTATGAGTCAATACAAGATACATATGAGTCGACCTGAGAGAGTTTGTATCGATACATACTGTATTAAGCATTGGTTTCAGAGAGTAAACATATGTATGAGTCGATGCAAATATCGTATGTGTCAACACAAACAACTTATGTGTGATACAAGAGGTTTTGTATCAATGCATACTGTATTAAGATGACTTCCAGAATATTGAAATGACTATGAGTCGATGCAAGCAGTTATGTATCAATACATACTGTTTGTTAAAATGATTTCTAGAAAACTAAATGCAGTATGAGTCGATACATAACACGTATGTGTCGATGCAAGACTGATATGTATTGACACTAGTGCTTTTGTATCGATACAAAGACTAAGGCATGCAAACAGAACTGAACTCCAATGTTTTGATGTATTTATGTATTGGTGCAAAATGGTATGTATCGATCCAAGGCTTAAACTCTTGAGCCATCCAACTGTTTTGTATTGATACAAAACACGTTTGAGTCGACTCATACTGAAGTGAAATTGCTTATGTATTGATGCATGGTTATTTGTATTGACACAAGAGTTTATGTATTGATTCATGCATTTTTGTATTAACATAAGAGGTTTGTACATGACTAACATTATACTTTGACCACTTTTATGCACACATGTATATTAACTTAATTAGACAATCAAACATATATTTGCTATCATTCAAAACTGTTAACCATTATTGTAAAGGGTTGCTCACAAACTGTTCAATACTAACTATAACAAATTTTCATTACAACACCGTAGGTTTCTTACATCTGTGACGATGGAGAAAGAGTCGATGATATTTATAGAAGCGGTAAAAGATAACAGATGGCGCTCCGCAATGCAAGAAGAAATAAGAGCTCTTAAAGATAATAATACATGGACGGTGTGCTCACTTCCAATGGATAAAAAGGAATTAAGGTGCAAATGGGGCTATAAAGTCAAGTATAAATAAGATGGAACCATAGAACGATTTAAAGCTCGAATAGTTATTCTTGGAAATCATCAAGTTGAAGGCATCGACTACAACAAAACTTTCGCTCCAGTGGCAAAAATGGTTATTGTTCGAACTGTTCTAGCAGTTGCTGCTGCAAAGAATTGGGGACTCCACCAAATGGACGTACATAATGCATTCCTACATGATGATTTACAAGAAGAAATTTTTATGAAATTTGCCTCGGGTTTTCGCTCATCTCAATCAGGAATGGTTTGTAAACTTCGCAAATCAATACATGGATTAAAGCAAGCTCCACGATGTTTATTTGCAAAATTGCCTTTGGCACTCCAAAAGTATGGTTTTGAGCGATCCTACTCAGGTTATTCTTTGTTCACACTACATGATAAAAACATATAGTTGGGGCTTCTAGTGTTTCTTGATGATTTGATTATATGTGGCAATGATCATGACTCCATACAACAATTCAAACAATACTTGAGCAGATGCTTCCATATGAAAGATTTAGGAAAAATAACATACTTCCTAGGTGTGGAAGTTGTTAGATCACTTGCTAGCATTTTTCTTTGTCAAAGAAAATATGCTTGAGATATTATTAGTGAAGCTGGATTACTTGCTGCGAAACCTGCAAGTACCCCTCTAGAACAAAACCATAATCTTGGTCTTACTAATGGAGAGCTTTTTGCTAATCATGATCGTTATCGTCGATTGGTGGGATGCCTCATTTATCCGTGTTTCACCCGACCTGACCTATCATACGGTGTTCATGTGCTATCCCAGTTCATGCAACAGCCGCAAATTGAACAATGGGAAACTGCTTTATGAGTAGTCAGATACCTCAAAGGAGACTTCAGACAAGGGGTCCTCTTGGATAGTCATTGTGATCTTCAACTTTTTGGATGGTGTAACTCTAAATGGGCAACACGCCCTAATACTTGCAGATCACTTATAGGATGGATTAATTTTTTGGGAAACTCTCTCATTCCTTAGAAGACAAAAAACACAACACACGGTGGCTCGTTCATCTGCGGAAGCTGAGTATTATTCAATGGTCAGTACCACATGTGAGTTGAAACAACTTAAAGGTGTTATCTCAAGCATTGGGATCACTTATCCAATGGCCATACAACTTTACCGTGACAGTCAAGCTGCATTACATATTGCGAAGAATCTCTTATTTCATGAAGAAAAAAAAGAAGCATATCGAAATAGATTGTCACTTCATATGTGATGAGATTTCCTGTTGCAATTTTGCAACCGTCTTATGTTCCCACTTATGCACAACTTACAGATACATTTACTAAAGCTTTGGGGTGCAAACAGTTTCATGTCTTACTTGTCAAGTTGGACATTTGGACTCCACATGCACCATTTTGAGAGGGTAGTGTATATATATATATATATATATATATATATATATATATATATATATATATATATATATATATATATATATATTGATCCTATAAATATCTCAAATTTCGTTTTTAGTCTCTCTAAAATGTTCCTTTAAAGAATGATCCTTCTACAAATTTAAATTATAACTTTTGGTCCCTCGTGGCAAAATCGTAGCTAAAATGGTCTCTTATTTCGTCGCTAAATCGCTAAATAAAAAATCGTCGCTAAAACGTCGTAAAAACCGTCGCTAAATTGTAAAAATCGTCGCTAAATTGCAGGAGGGACCAAAAGTTAAAATTTAAATTTTTAAGAGGACCATTTAAAAAAAAAAAGTTTTAGAGGGACTAAAAACAAAATTTGAGATATTCATAGGACCAAAAACTTATTTAATCTATATATATATATATATATATATATATAAGGAGAGATCAAATTACACCAATTAGTTACACAAAGTATTACACTCATTTATAATCTTTGATTTATTTAAAATCTAATGGCTATTATAAAAAGCATCTTAGTAAAATGTTTCTTTTTTTCACAAGACCAACCATTCCATATATATTTTGCTAAAATATATATGAAATTTAATAGCAAAATATGACATTTATTAAATATTTATATGAAATGGTTGATCTTGTGAAAAAAGGAAACATTTTACTAAGATGTTTTTTTATAATAGCCATTAGATTTTAAATAAATCAAAGTATAAATGGTGTAATTGCTGAATATATATATATATATATATATATATATATATATATATATATATATATATATATTAGTAATAGGAATTTAAATTACTAAGAAACAATATCTGTCAATTAGGAAATTGTATTATACACTTTCCTTTTATATGGAATCACCGTCAAGGAAATTAATATTGATTTAATGTTGTTGTACCTCTGATCTAACTGTCAAGAGAGAGATTATAGGCATAGATTTAAGAATTCTGATACTAATAGCTAGCATATATGGTGTATATATAGAGTCTGCAGTATGAATATAAAGCACACAGAATTATCTCATCTCATAAATTTATCATTAAGATTTTTAAGCAACACCTAATAGTTTTCTTGTATGCTATAAGTAAAAAATTTCTTTTTAGATTTATTAAATATTTATATATCTAAATTATATAAAAATTAGATATGTTAATAATTTAGTGAATCTTAAAAGTAAATTTTTATTTATAACAGTAAACGGTGGAGTGTATTTTTAACAATTGTTTAAAAATTTAACATAACTTTTCTAAATAGTAAAAACAAAAACTAAGAAATGATTAAAGTAATCTAAGTTGTTGCCATTTGGCGCAACGCTTAGCCGTTTGCGCGTATAAACAACAATAATCACATTGCTTAATCAACTCATCATCGTGCTGTCAAGTTCCCCCGATCACACCACCAACGGTTACTTTAACTTTTTCTTTTTCTTTTCTCTTTTTCCTTTTCACATTTCCTTCTTTTTTTTTTTCCTCTCCATTACAAAAAGTTACATTCTTCCACCTTCATTAATTTCCCACTTCAATAGTTAGTTACTAGTACTAAACTAATAACTACCCAGAAAATGTTATATAACAAAACGTTACTGTTTCCTAACGACGTTAATGTGTAACTGAAAACACCACAAACTGTCGGCAATTAATCCATATCTTTTTTTAATAAATCAGATATCTTCTGCACGCAACCGCAGAGACTAATTTCTCGAGTCACAGAGACTAATCCCTCGAGTCCGAGTAGGATTACAATAGTCAGCAAACAACAATTATATGCGAAGGTGATATTTTTTAATTACTTCCTTTGAATTTGATCGTGAGCCTCTCATTTCTGAAATGTGTGTTTACTTTTTATCAGATCGCGTTCTGAGACACTTGAATTTGCTATGAACTAGAGTTTCTTCGTTTGGATTTAAGGTAAGTCAATGTTGTAATTAATTTTTGATTTTGAGCTCAGTGAATTATGGATAGGTTTTAATTTTTTGATGAAATGTGTGAATTGTGGTAGGTTTGTTTGTGAGGAGAGTGTTGAGGGAAGGAGGTTTGTGATAAGTAGCGAAATGGGGGTTATGTCGAGGCGGGTTGTGCCTGCCTGTGGCAACCTCTGTTGCGTTTGTCCGGCTCTCCGTGCTAGCTCGAGACAACCGGTGAAGCGTTACAAGAAATTGTTGGCTGATATTTTCCCTCGTAATCAGGTGAGATTTTTGGTTGTTGTAAGTTTACTCGTTTGAGTTGCAAGCTTACAACACCAAACAAGTTTACTACTATCTATGTGTGTGATGGTTGCTGTTTTTGGCAGGAGGCTGAACCCAATGATAGAAAAATTGGAAAGCTATGTGACTATGCATCTAAAAATCCGTTGAGGATTCCTAAGGTAAAATGCTTTTAATCTTGGAGGTCTTTAGTTTTCTTTGGTGTTTTTGTTGTTTTCGTTCGGATGTGTCATTTAATCAAGACAAACTGATTTGGTGGTGAAAATTGTTGTATCTGATTAATATGATGATATGGTAGAACTATTTCTTGGAACGTTACCTAAGTGCAAAGTTACATTTGTTTGGGGATAAAGTCATATTGGCTTCCACCTAAGTTTCGCTGGTGTTTTATCTTTGCAGATTACTGATAACTTGGAGCAAATGTGTTACAAGGATTTGCGTAATGAAGCCTTTGGGTCAGTGAAAGTTGTTTTGTGCGTATACAGGAAACTCTTATCGTCGTGTAAGGAGCAGATGTAAGTTTATTGATATTTACATAGATATTCATCAATTCTTACATAACCACTTCTATTGAGTAGATTTAGTTTGCATTAAGAAAGTTGCTGTTCTTCTGTTTTCTATTGCTGGGTTGCCATTTTTTCTTCTTCTGTTGAATGTGTGATGATATTCAAACAATGCTTCTTCATCTTGTAGGACACTTTTTGCGGGTAGTTTATTAGAGATTATTCGGACTCTTCTAGAACAAACTCGAATGGATGAAATCAGGATTTTAGGCTGCAACACTCTTTCTGATTTTATAGATTGTCAGGTATTTGGTTAACAAACCTTTCTAAGTTGTTGAAGTTGATATCACTGTGTGCTTGCCTTCTATGGATGTTGTGTAGTAAGAGATTTACCACCCATTTGACGAAAAATTCATTTACTTAAATTTTAACTTTTTGGACTCTGGGTGGGAAGTTAATGGAGGTAGTAAAAGTGGATACTCCCTAGCTTAAAAACCGTGGTAGCTTGGTGATAATTACATTCTATAGCTCCATGACTATGTATATTTTGTCCATATATTTTTTATTGTGAATTGAATAACTTTTTGAGATCCTGATTTTTTTTTCCAAAATTTAAAATAGACAGATGGTACATACATGTTCAACTTAGAGAGTTTTATTCCTAAGCTTTGTCAATTGGCTCAAGAAATGGGGGAAGATGAACGCATTCTACGTCTCCGTTCAGCTGGACTACAAGCTCTATCCTATATGGTACTGCTTCGTTCTGTGTGTCACTTGTTACATTTTCTGGAAATTATTGGTTATGCATTCCTGTAACTTGATGACACGTGGATTAAGGACTTTACTATTTTTTATTGATCAAATACACACCTGAATCTGCACGCCTTAACTATTATTTTAATGAATATGAATTCACTGAAGAGAAGTAGAATGCAAATGAGAGGTTAAGGATAAAATTATGGTCCTCATAAACTCTTGTGATTACTGATCGTGTCATCAATAATAGTAGCAATAGTAATAATAATTTTAGCTGTAGAAGGATAGTAAGAGCGATACATCTAAATAATTTGAAATTTATGAACTGGTTAGTAGTTACATTATTCCTACCACAGTAGTATCATTTTCTCAGTTGAGTTTTAGGTTATTTATACCATCTCTTGTTGATACCTCTTTGCTCATGTTTTCCATGGTTAGGTGCGTTTCATGGGCGAGCAATCACATCTTTCACTGGATTTGGATGAAGTGAGTACGGTTTTCATACTTGAACTATTCTTTTCATGTTCAATCATACAAGAATAGGGATGCATTTACATTGATGTTTAGTTTGTTATTTATGTTCTTGTTTTTCCAAACTTTGAACCAAAACTTGTGCATCAATTTTTGAAGCCAGTTTCTACTTTTAGCAACAGACAATTTATCTTTCCAATTCTAATTACTTTCTTTTCTTTCTCGTTGGGACTTTTGGTTGGTCGGATCTAACATAGATCATGCTAGTGACTTTGGAGAATTATATGAGTCTTCAGTCTAACTCCAATCCCCCCAAAGAACATAAATTGAATTCAATGTCCTTGGACCAGTTAGCAGATGAATTTCCCAAAGAGGACTGCTCCTCGACAGATATCTCCAAGAAGGATCATTTGTGGCTGACACTTGTGGCAGGGGCTGGGATGGACTCTATGTTGTATGTCTTATTACACTCTTTCCCCCCTCCTTTATTTTGAAGTCAAAGGTCATCATCATTTGAAACAAGTCTCGTGTCTATCACTTTTACAGGGATACTGCTAAAGATCCAGCATATTGGTCAAAGGCTTGCTTATATAATATGGTCAAACTGGCAAAGGAAGCTACAACTTTGCGGCGTGTCCTTGAACCTCTTTTTCATTACTTTAATACTCAAAATCAATGGTCATCTGAAAAAGGAGAAGCTGCCCGTATTTTGATGTATTTACAATCTATTTTAGAAGATTCAGGTACCCTGCAACATTTAGAGACACAATTTTCTAAAATAGGATATTCTCAAATTTCAGTATACTTATTGTCTTTTTTGTAAACCAGGACATAACTCCTATCTTCTGTTGTCTATTTTGGTCAAGCACTTGGATCATAAGAATGTTTCCAAGCAGCCTATCCTTCAGATTAATATTACTAACACCACAACACAACTTGCACAAAATGTGAAGCAACATGCTTCAGTTGCAATAATTGGTGCAATATCTGACCTTGTTAAACACTTAAGGAAATGCCTACAAAATTTAGCTGCAGCTTCCAATATTGGGAATGACGAGTATAAGTTGAATACTGAACTTCAATCTGCCTTAGAAAGATGTATATTACAACTTTCAAACAAGGTATGCATGCCATATTATTTGTTTTTCAAACTTCATATACTTCAACTGTAACATTTTGAGAATAACAGGTTGGGGATGTAGGACCTGTCCTTGATTTGATGGCTGTGGTTTTAGAGAATATCTCAACTACGACCATTGTAGCAAGAACAACCATCTATGCCATTTATCAAACTGTAAAGTTAGTTGCATCCATCCCTAATGTGTCATATCACAAGAAGGCAAGTATTTTTACTTTGACATGAAATGATCCTTTCTAAATGCTCAGCTCCAGCAAGATAGTATAAACTCTCGTGTTGCATTTTTGTCCATTCCAGGCGTTTCCTGATGCCTTGTTTCATCAATTGCTCCTGGTGATGGCTCATCCTGACCAAGAAACTCGAATTGGGGCGCATTCTGTCTTTTCCACAGTGCTTTCTCCCCAGTTAGACCATAAAACAGCGACGGCTCAGAATATGCCAAGTGAGAGCTTCTCCATTCAGCATAAAAGCTCTTTAGGGGTAGATCAGATGAATAGGAAACATATGGAAGGAAGGGCAGTAGTTGATGTCAGCAGTAGGATTCCATACCGTGGTTACAGCTTTTCTGGTGCTCTAAATCATGGGAATGATGTATAGTTTTTCTTACTCCACACTTTTTAGTCTATATCATATTAATTTAAATCATGGGAATGTTGTATTGCTAATATTATCAAGTGGCTCAGTCTGTTTAGTTTTTTTCTGGACAATGGGGACTTTTCTTGCTGTAATATTAGTTCAAATATTGAATGAATAATCTTTCAGGAGCTAAGTTCCTTTCGGTTAAGCAGCCACCAAGTAAGTCTCTTGCTTTCTTCAATCTGGGTTCAGGCAACATCTATGGACAATGCACCGGAAAATTTTGAGGCTATGGCTCACACTTTTAGCATTGCTTTATTGTTCACTCGTTCGAAGGTGAGATTGGTATAACACAAACACATTTTGTTTTAAATTGTAATCAGTAAAGACAATAAATAATGCTGCTCATTTTCAACAGTTTCTAATTATTTATAACAAGTTACATTCTTAAGTATCAGCTTACATTTATTATTTACTTTGAATTGCAAATGTTATGGGGGAGTAGATCGCACGAACCCTTATCTCTCTAACCCTTATGCTCCTCCTCCGCAAACCACCTTACCATTCCATGTCAACTTACATTTATAAATGTACTATCATTTCATACTCTTATGTGTGTTGATATAAAGCAGCATAGTTCCTATTCTTGAGAGTGCAATTTCGACATTTTATGGTTTTAATTCAGACAATTTAAGTCTACATTGATGATATAAAGCAGCATAGCTCCTATTCTTGTGAGTGCAATTTTGACATTTTATGGTTTTAATTCAGACAATTTAAGTCTACATTGTTGAACTTAAACTTAATCAGGCAACTAGGTTATTCTTGTATCAGAACCGCTATAAATGAGTATTTCAATTTGGTATGAAATTGTCACTAGTATTTAGTGGTGGATAGATTCTAACTGCTTTAACCTTTCAAGAATCAATAATGTTAGTGCACAGGATGCAGAGTGTAAACCACCTGCAGTTCTGTTACTTAGCTTATGAGATTCAAATATTATGGTTTTCTTTTCTCTCAATTCTCCTAACAGTTTTCTTTAAAAAACTTACCTTATTTTCATATTAAACAGACGTCCAGTTACACGGCTTTAGTAAGATGTTTCCAACTGGCATTCTCCCTCATGAATATCTCATTGGACCAAGAAGGTAAGTACAGATCCACATTATTGATTTACAAATTTCATGGTTTGTTATTGTAAAACGATGTATGCACGTCTATCTATGCATGCTATAATTTTTTTCATTATGCTGTAAAGTTGTTGGACTAACACTTTTCTGATGCTAAGTTTCTAACATGTTCATTCTCTGCATGCTTGTTAAAGGAGGTCTACAGCCATCTCGCAGGAGGTCTCTTTTTACCTTGGCATCATACATGCTTATATTCTCTGCCAGGACAGGCAATTTCCCTGAGCTAATTCCAATAGATAAAGCATCCCTAATACATTCAAATGTCAGTTTCTTCCCCTAACCTCTTTCAATCCCCATTTCCTGTCCTTGCTGTTCAGCTTCCTTTTCAAGATTGATTTGCATTACCTACTACCTACTGTCTGTTTGCCTTTTTTAAATTTTAATTAGGTAAATTAATCAGTGTTTAAATCCACAGGTAGATCCTTTTTTTGAGTTGGTCGATGATGTCAGGCTTCAGGCTGTTAATATGGAATCCGAGAAGATAATCTATGGATCTCAAGAAGATGATCTTGCTGCTATTGAGTCACTTTCGGCCGTAGAGTTGGATGATAAGCAGTTGAAAGAAACTGTAATTTCGTACTTCCTGACTAAATATTCAAAACTACCGGAGGTAATATGAATTCATTTCCCTTTTTTATTATATTCAAGATTAGGATATAGCCGGGGGTTAGTTGGGAGTACCTTAAAGTAAAGAGACTACTGTATGTCAACTTTTCATTTGTTTTTTGCATATCAAACAATAAAAATCACATTAAAGTCGGTTTATCAGATGCAGGCTATGCTTATGCTCAAATGATGGTTGAGTTACTTCTTCGGAAGTGGAAATGTCAATATTATGACCCTACTCTTGGTTAATGTATAAAATAACATCTAGCTTTAAGCTTCTTACCATAAATTACGAGGGTGCCACGCCTCTGCCTTATCAAAGGACGAGATAGCTAGACAAGCCATAAGTAATTGAACTGTGGAATACATTATTTTATATCAAATTTAAAAGCTTATTCACCATGTTTACTTGGGCTGACAAATAATACTGTGATATGATGTTCATTAATAATTGAATGTATTTTTATCAATTTAAACAGCTATTTGGGTTTCTTCTGGTTTAAATTTCTATATCTGAATTTGTACCCTGTAGTACGCATGCACGCGTTTATCCTGGAAACTATGGATTGAATCGTTCATTTTCTTGTAGAGAAAGATACTTGCAAGTATTATATCAGGTGTCAGTAAAATGTGGAATGTTCTAAAAAAATGGAGGCAGAGTTGTTTGTGGAGCAATGTGATTAGTAATTGTGAATAACATGATCTTTTTCCATATTATGAAAATTATCCAGGATGAGTTGTCAAGCATCAAGAATCAACTTGCACAGGGGTTTTCTCCCGATGACGCATATCCATCGGGACCTCCATTATTTATTGAGACACCGAGTACATCTTCTCCAGTTGCTCAGATTGAGTTTCCAGATTTTGATGAGGTAAAATTCTTCATAATTGTATATGCATCTACGTGGCTTCGAAAAGTATGTTTCACTATATCTGTGATGAAATGTTTCTAGATGGCTTCGGTAGCTTTGATGGATGAAGAGACTGGGCCTGAACCAAGTGGAAATCAGTCAGACTGCAAATCATCACTATCTTTCAATAACCTAACCATTTTAAGTGTTAATCAACTCTTAGAATCGGTAAAATTTGTTATACTGTTCTTTTTATTGTTCTTAGTTCTAGATGGTGGACCGTGATTGTATTTTAAATCAAACATTTAGACTTTCTGCTAGAGTAGTGTCAGTTTCTTCTTCAGTTAAAGACTCCATGAAGATTATTGTATTTACAGGTTTTGGAAACCGCACGACAAGTCGCTAGTTTTCCCATTTCTGCAAATCCTGTACCATATGACCAAATGAAGAACCAGTGTCAGGCCCTTGTATCAGGAAAACAACAGAAAATGGCAGTTCTTCACAGTTTTAAGCATCAACAGGAGACTAGAGCATTAGTTCTTTCTAGTGGAAATGAAACGGTAATCACCTCTCTACCAATTAAGGTTAGTAATTTTTTTATCATGGAAGTTTGGTTTTCTGCAAAACACTAAGAAAATGGTGTATCTGGAGAGCTCTTGGCAATGTACTTTAGACACAGTTTGGTTATTTGTTTACTGCCACATTTTATCACATTTTTTGCCTGTCATTGTGTAGACACTGGAGTATTCAGAAGTTGATCTGAAGTTAGTGAGCCAGGAGCAGTTACAGGTGCTGTATCCAGTACACCCGTGTTCGTATGACTATAGACAACAACATTCTTTGAGACTACCTCCGGCGAGCCCCTATGATAAATTCTTGAAAGCTGCTGGATGCTAATGGATGCTAGATTTCCACAACTGTTGTGTATGTAACTACTATATATGTTGTCTTTTGTTTGGTTGTCCATGGCACTGTGGTAAAATGGTTGAGTTACATGTGAGATGCAGATTCTTTTTTTTTTTTGGGGTGTTTTGAATTTGGATGTTCATTACTTAGGCTTTTATTCTCTATAAGCGTTTATTGCATAATTTGTTTCTACTATGAAAGAGTGTGAAAGTAAAACTCTACACAAATTTTAAAAAACTTGACTATATTTGATATCAGAGAGTGAAAGACAAACATAATTAATCATTTTATTCGCACCCCATTGCTCTTATTATCTCTTGTAGTATATGCCCGACCTCATAAAATTTACATTAGCATAGGCCACGAAGTTATACATTATATTATTATATTATAAATTTTCATTCTCAGAAATGTGGCCTAGAAAATCTTTCATTCTGTTTGATTTAAGTTTTTATTGATTATGTTAAGAAGTAAACGCCAGTAATTTCTCACTCTTAAATATTTAATTCTTTTGTGTTATTTTTTAAACATTGTAATTTATATATTTTTAGAAAATTAAGTTACTTATTACTTATTAAACATATAGACCAGAATAAAAGTTTTAGTAACGATTTATTGAAAACAATATTCACATAATTTTAGTTTTATCTTCAATCAAGAATTTAAAACTATTTAAATAAAGACAAAATTCATGTATAATTTTTTAAATGTAAATTTTGTTATTTTTCAATAAAAATTTCATAAATATACTTAAATAGAAGCAATTTAAATATGTGTTTATATTTGTTATATTTTTATTATAAAATAATATAAATCACGTCTAAAAAATTATACCTAAATTTTTTATTTTAAATAAATACATAAAGTAATTAATTAAGTGATAGATATACCATTAAATCTGTAGCTAAAGTAGATAAACCCTGTTCTTTCATCAATCACTTGAAAATCAATTTTTATTCCTTACTTTTTTAATAAGCCCTTGCTTTTCTTCTTTCACTAGGTGTTCCTTTTACTATGGAATTTGTTATTCCACTCCCATACTTTTTTAGTGTGTTTTATGCGAAATTATAAAAACATCTTTGAAAATCATAAATGTATTTTCTTTGTTCGTATCTTATTAAACATGAATTACGTTGAAGGAGCTGGGTGTTAATCGAAAATATAACTACAATTTAAAACCGTAAATATATTTTCGATTTGTAGACGGACTAAAAGGCATGATGCTTGTTCCCCTCCCATTATAATGACTTTCAAAACCAAAAACAAAAACAAAAATTCACCAAAATTCTCTCAATTTCACTTTCACCAAATCAACCACATTTATAACCCAAGTTGTTAGAAGTCATCAAGCTTAGTCTCTTAAGCATGCAACCACAACCAAACAAGAAAAATCAACCACAATCAATCAAGTAAGTTGATTTTGAAATTTTTAGAATTTATGTAAAATTCACTCAAATGTGTGATTTAGGTTAGAAATTGGAATTTTTTGTTTGTTAACATTATTAGGAATCATTAGGTAGTTGTTGGCAATGTCATTTTCATGAACAATGATTTTTTTAGCTCATTTTGGGGCAAGGAAGCCATTAACGCAACTCTGTTATCGCAACAGAAACCGAAGTGCATCTCCGATTTTAACAAGAACAAAGCCGCAAGTGCATTTCTGATTTTTATCTGTACCTATTTTCAGCTTTGTTTTGAACATTAGTCAGTAAGTTAACATTATTTTCGTACTTCTACAGGAACAATGATTGAGAGACCATCTCGAATGGGGCTCGACAAGGTTGCACAACATGTCTTTGTGCATAGAGAAAGAAGTCAGACAACCCAATCTCCTTTTGCCTCTGGTCAGGCCGTACTGAATGCACCTCAGACTCCTTCAGCATCTGGTGTTCATCCTTCTACTTCTACGACACCGTCCTCCCGCAGCAGGTGGTATTCTCCAATTCATCTATCTTCGCCCCTGTCGTCCCGCAGATGCACTTCTCCACTATTTAACTATAGTTATTAATTATAAGATTGTAAGAATTTTGTTGTTGTTATGAATTTATGATATTAGGTCAAATAGAATTGTTTTTTATTAAATTCAAATTTTTAATATTTTAACTTAGCACTTATATTGTATTTTTAAAAAAAAATATTTGGTGTATTTTATCTAATTTTTTTAATAATGTCATTTTGGTCATTAGGATAACACATTGATCAGTTACAAACTCTTTTTTTAGTGGAAGGAGAAAATTGTTTCATATCTCTCAAATGATTACATTTATATGTAGCATGATTGTGTTTATATTTATTAATAATTAAAGACGTATACGTTTAGAACCACACTTGTTCACTTGTTTTTTTATCACTTGTTATAATGGTAGCATGTCAATAATTTAAATGATTACCTAAAATCGTAGATAAATTAAAAATAATTTAAAATTTTATCTTTAAAATTTTATCTTTAAAATTGATTTATAGATAGGAGTGTTTACCTGAAAGAAGAGAAAATAAAAAGAATGGAGAAAACTGTTTTTAATTTGATTTATTTATATAAATTATACAATTGAATGTATTTTATATTAATGTAACTACAAAAATCTATTTATTTTCTAGAATTAAATTATGGAGTTGTTGAGTTACAAAAGCATATTTTCCCGCTTAAAATATGATTAATTTAATTATTTTTAATAATTATTTAAATTTAAATTTATTGCCACTCTCTCTATTTTCTCACCTAATTTTTTCACATGCCCTTTTTTTTAAAATACTTTCATATTTTAAAGTATTTTATCCAGAATAAATATTTTTTTATATATTTTTTATTTTATTTTTGTATAATAAGTAAACTATACCAAATTTTTTGTAAGAGTGTGATTTATTATTATATTAATTATTATGATTTTATATTTATCAATTTAACTTTTTTTTTCTTCTTTTTTTTTCTTTCGCACTCTGGTTCCCTGGATTACGTCCTTAGCAAGAGCTCCTTTACCACTGGAGTCCAAGTGCTTGGTTATAAATGAGTCACGCAATCTGGTGCCCTTAGCACATTGTTTAAGGATACTAAATAATTATTTTTTTTATAAAAGTTAATTATCTCAATTTCCAATATATTAATTACACGTATTCGTAAAAAATATTACTAATTTAAATATTTAAATAGTACCCCAAAGTCACGGGTACTACCACATTAAAACTGTTGGTCATATTATGATCCTAATAGGGGAACATTTACCATAAAAGAAGCTTATAACAAAGGTTCTACACTTAGAAATATTGTTAGTTACCATGTTAGTCTTTTAGCATCAGATTTCAAATAGTAAGAAACCTGTGTCACACAGATCCAGTCTGAATTTCATATAACATAGAACTAATTTTGAATTGTAAAAGATCATTCGTATATCTCAATTAAAAAATAAATATAATTCAACAAAAATTCTATCAATTCTCAATCAAATAGTACATCAAACAAATGAGATAACATTCAAGCAACTAATAATAAAAATATGTTCCTGAGCTTTCTAAGTCCGGATGTAAGCATCTCCATGGTACCAATATCCTATTTGAACTTTAGATGCAAAGGAATCAGTTTTTCATCAACTTTTTTACTACATTTATGTGCATTCTAATTTTGGTCCAGACATAATTTTTGCGTCAATGATATGATTTGCTAACCTTGTAACAATTAATCTTCTTCCATTGCGCAAACCATCATTTTGGTCCAAATTCCTCATTAGGATAATTGGTGTGATCATATGATTTGGTAGACTTGATGTTCTTAGTTAACTAAGAAACTCTTGAGTTAAAACTTCATACGCTTCGTTATAACTTGTATCGGTTCTATCAATTGAATCGAAACAAATGCAATAACATGAAAGTAATAATAAATTAGTTAAGTCAACATGATGCACTCATTTGTTGTATGAATATATAGAATAAAATAAAATTTATTTTACCTGGTATCATGTCCAATACATAATGATTCACATTACACATCTACTAAACAGTTTGAATTTATTTTACAATTGGTTAATTTATTTTCCAATTGATTAACGTTTACATAGTTATAAATATAGGCTAATAATATACATTTGCTTTTTAACCATTGATTCATACTTATAATAAATGATACAACTCATTCTCTAACTTCAATTATATTAAACAATAGCAAAACAAATATATAAAATATGAACATTAAAATTAACAGCCTATAGTTTGTATCTCATACTTTAACATCTACCCGTGAATTATCTCATAGATATGTTAAAATCTACTAGAAGTTATTAATCCTATTATATATACAAACCCAGTATTACAGTTTTCCTTGTCCAAACCTAAAATGTATCACAACTCCCATCAAATCTTTAAAGTTTTCTACATTTAATGTATATTATTATAATATAAAAAATATAATTTCTTAAGTTTTTTAATTATAAAATTAAACATAGTAACAAAATAAAATTTATTAAACCTATAAAATTTTCTACATTTAATGTATATTATTATAATATAAAAAATATAATTTTTTAAGTTTAAAATTATATAATTTTAATTATAAAATTAAACATAGTAAGAGAATAAAATTTATTAAACCTATTTGAGATATTAGCTCATTTTATCCAAACCTAAAATCTATGACAACTCCAGTCAAATGCTTAAGAGTTTCTAGGTTTAATGTATATTATTATAATAATTAAAATTATTGCAATTAATATATATATTATTTTCTACGTTTTTATAAAGACACAAAACTTACTTGCGGTAATAAAATTTTATGTTATGTGTACTAATTGAATAAGATGATAATGTATAATTGGAGAAATGTAAAAATAATGATAAATTTATATTTTTCCTAACAAATTTATGTATGCTTATATCATAATTGTCTCAGGTTCTTTTATAACATTTTTTTTAGTATAACAGATACAATTTTATCACAAAAAATAGTAAACAATTAAAAAACACCTAAATATTCTTTATAATTTTTTTATTTTTTTATTTTTTTCATGACTATCATTTATCATAAAAGATTTTAAATTGAAAAATTAAATTATTCATATATTTTTAAAATGAAAAACTATATGCCATTAATGCCAACACATTCATCCACTTTTTCCATACCAAATTCTAGTAATTAATAATAAAATAACAAATTATAATAAATAAAATGATAATAAATAAAATAAGACAAAATATCAGGGAAAAACGGTATTGTGTTGGCATCTCATTAACTAATGAAATATAATTAAATAAAAACCACGCCTAGAGAAATGTACTAAGTTTTGTCCTAAATTTTTACCTTTTATCATTAATTTTTTATGATTATCATTTATCATAAATTTTCATGTACCCTTTAATATTTTTTACCATGATTAGAAATATAAAGTTAATTTGAACAGATTATGATATGTTTTAGTTATTTCATAAATTTAAAAAAATTACAAAATTGTAATTGATTTTGTTTTGTTTTATTAACCTTTATATAAAAAACTAAATACTTTCAAAACATATTTTATTTCAAATAAGAATCTAAATAATTATAAAATAATTTTTATTTTTATGTTTTTAGAATGATAAACTGAATATTCATAATTTATAACTTGTATTAAAAAGGATAAACATGATTTTTTAGATACTTTAGTTAAGTTGTATGATATTTCTTAAAAATAAGTGATTTTTATTAATATTTCATCAAAATACATTATTTTTTATATATTTTAGTAACAAAATATTACTTAAACTATAATACTTACAATCAATTTTAAACAAATCACAATTTTGAAATAAAATAAAATAATTTATTCTTATTAATATTTCTTAGAAAAATATAATGTTTAAATATTTATTAATAAGAAATTATTTTTAAAATTAAATTTGTTTAAAAATGATACAAAATTTTATCGATTTAAATCATCCCCTTTATATATATTTAATTTCTCGTTAATCATTACTTATTTTGAAATATTTATTTTAAAATAAATTTAATATATCATTTTAGAATAAATTATAAATCATGTGTAATTTATATGATTTTTAATATAATTTATATCATTACTTATTTTGAAATATTTATTTTAAAATAAATTTAATATGTCATTTTAGAATAAATCATAAATCATGTGTAATTTATATGATTTTTAATCATAAATCATAACTTATATAATTTTAAAAATACTTATAATTATAGTGTCCAGTGACAATTAATGAGTGCATGGTGTATAGTATAGATTCAATTGAATACATTTTAATTAGAAAATATATATAATTTCATATTCATATTTTACAATATATATATATATATATATATATATATATATATATATATATATATATATATATATATATATATATATATATATATATATATATATATTTTTTTTTTCATTTAAATGTTTTTCAAATCTTTCATATATTACTCTTTATAATATTGTAATGTTTAAATTTTTTTTATAAATAGAGAAAAAAAGATATCAATGTAAAATAGTTGTATATTGACAATCAATTTATGACATATTTAAATAAATTAGAATGATATAGGCTTCTATTTTTAAAATATAAAATCATAATTAATTATACAAATCCTGATATATGTTTTTTTCATGTATTAAATTCTAAACAGACAAATAATGCAAATTCAAATTGACACCGTAAATCAATTACAAATTAAATTTTTCTAGTAAAAAAAAGGCATATACAATATAATGTTAGTATAAATTATTCATAATAAATTTAATATCAAAATAACATTCTTTAATATTAAAAGTTATTGTAATTTATTATTAAAATAAATTAATAATTTTGCTTTATAATTTATTTACAAATCTAATATGTAAATAAATTAATATCAACATAAAATTTACAAAGAAACATCACCAATTTTATTTAAATTAAATTAACAACATAAAATTTACAAAGAAACATCACCCATTTAAAAAATGTACATAAAATATATCAATGTACATAAAATATATGTACTGCAGATAAGAAGACAATAAAATTTCAAAAGAAAGCATGTCTCTGTGTTGTTTACGCCTTTTCATCTTGTCCTACCCATCAAGGCAACCAATATATTAGTGATATTAGTTTGTACCGCATTCCATCATTCCAATTAAATATAGAGGATGTCATATATTCCAATTAAAATATTTTATAAACAGATGAATTATAAATGTGTAACGCATCAAAAACAATTATCAACCTACTGAAATAGAAATAATGTAACATATTCTTTTATAATAAAAGCCTAAAAACAGATCAACTCAAAAAATATATTCTTCCTCTTTCAGATGGATAATGTTATAATTTCATAAGCACACTAAATATAGTAACAACTTCAATTTGGGAGAAGTATTGCTTGTCTTTATAAAAAATATTGAATGGATGATACCTGTTGTGAAATTGAACAGACCAGATGAGTATATGTATACAACAAAGGATTTATCATGGAGAAGCTCAAGGGAGTATTGAAAAGACAACAAAAATTAAGAAACTCTTTCTCAACTCTTCTTTTCCAGCGTCACCGTTTCTTTCACTTGACTATTTGAATTCGGTCATGAAACTTGTAGTTAAAAGTGATTATTAGATTTTAGTCCCAATAAAAATGAGTATCCTTAATATATTAACGCAAAATATTAAGCTACTATTTAGGCGCCTAAATCTCAAACTCAATCCGCCTAAATCTCAAACTCAACCACTCTTCCAATAAAATAATAATAATAATAATAATAATAATTATTATTATTATTATTATTATTATTATTATTATTATAATTAATGTTATTACCCCACCACCTAGTTAGTTAGGGTAACGGTTCAGGCAACAATGCATGAATGATTTTCTTAAAATACACAACTCAACCTCCCTTTTAAATGCCTAAAAATTTGCATCCCACCTAAAACTCAGTCTCATTTTAACCAAAACTAAATATCTTTTATTTATTTAACCACCACCGTTAATCTTCTTTTACAAAGTATTAAGTACAAACATTTGATTAACATTATAATTACAATAGTCAAATAACAACATTTTTAATAGTCAAATAACTTACATCTAATAATTTTATTTTACATTTGATCTATTATAAATTCATTGTCAAAAAATAAATTTCAAATTAAATACGATTTTTTTTACCTAAAAATAACTTACATATTTTTTAAATTAATAAATAATATTTGATTATTTTTCACATTTATAATTGTTATGCAATACCAATATTATAAAAAATCTTCAAATTAACTACCGTATTACATATAAAATATTTTTTTATAAATATTAGGTTAGTAATAATTGCTACACAATACCAATATTATAAAAAATCTTCAAATTAACTATTATATTAAATATAAAATATTTTTTTATAAATATTAGGTTAGTAATAAATATTAGGTTAATGGAGACTGCCATCTAAAACTATTAATGGTTTTTATACTAAATAAATTATATAATAGGAATTTTCCACTAAAATATAAATTAATTATTACTATTATTATTAGTGTAATTAGTGTAAATTGTGTAATAACATCCACCTCTTTAATAGTGAGACGGCTAAATAGTGAGACGGTTTAAGGAACGATGAATTCTCAAAAAAATTGTCTGCTTCTACTTTTCTCCATTCTTTGAATCTACCTTTTCAATTCTTTTACAACTTCCGATGCAATTTCTAATAACACTATTATCATCCTGATTTTAGTATAAATAGATTCAACCTTCCTTAAGGCACAATATGCTCTCCAAACCCTAAACCCACACCAAGGTTTAGGTAAATAAAATGTTTATTGTGAGTTCTTAATCCACATATGTTTTCATGTTTTGACTTCATCTATTTCAATTAATTGTTTTAATTTTTTCTTTTGCAATTTATGCAGAATGACTCTATGTATCAGCATGATTTCTGAAATCGTTCCCCCAAAACTGAACTGGCAGATTAAAGTTCGTATACGAAGCTTGTGGAAAGTCCATTTTTGGAATGACCACAATAATATTACCAGTTTAGAAATGATTTTGATTGATGACAAAGTGAGTGTTACAATTGTTGTTTATTAGTTGTCATCTGTTGTTGTTTTTTTTTTTTTGTTATTTTGCCAAAATATTGCATTTTTAGATATTGTGTTGGAATATTTAAAGTAAAATTTTGCACTATCATTTGATTATTATTATGTTTATATTATACAATAACACTCATGTATTGATTGATTAAAATTGTTGTTTTATTTGTACCATCAATACAAAGGAAATAATGTTGATTGTACTTTGTAGGCGGAACATGCTAAACAGATGAACACTTATTTGACTGATAATGGTTATGATAAATCTGTAGTAGTCATTTTACAATTGTGTAAGCCAAAAGTTTTTCAATGCAAGTGACTTATATTTTAATAGATTGTAATTTATTATAGTTATACTATTTACAAATCATACTAAGAGAATAATATCTATATATATTTTCCAGCAATTCATGGCATATCAAATGCCTTTAATGGTACAAAGATCTTTATAAATAGAAATCTAAAGGAATCTCTTGAATACAAAAAAAAGTAAGTTCAATAATATGCTTACAGTTTCTTTTTAGTATGTTTCTTTGTTTTATTGTTTGTTTCATTATTTTTTTAGATTTATATTTTATGGTAATTTTATTGTTAGGTTGGAGAATGGAAATAAATTACTAAACCAAATGATTAGTTATGTATCTAGCCAAAGCAACAATGTTTCAATGGATGGTTTTCTTAAACATCCAAAAATGACTATTTTTGAAGTTCTTCAATGTTCTAAGGTAATAATCTATCTTTTACATCTATATGTATAAATCCAATTTCTTCTTTTAGATACATAAATCAAATCAATTGTTATTTGATATATGTGTATTTGCATATTAGGTTTCTACTGTAGTTGTTCTTGCGAAAACAATTGACTTCTACCACCCAAAGAAATGGTATTACCAAGCTTATACATATTTTCGTGACTCTAATTTTCATTACTATTTTTGGTTACATCTTTTCGTGTTTAAAGCCATTTAAAGAATTGCTTGATACGAAAGTGGCAGTATCAAATTGCCAACATTTTAAATTGGTAGTTCATTTTGCTTACTCAAAGTTTATACCATAATCTAATACTGTACTATTCTAATATTAAATATAATTGTGTTAATTTAGATTTGGTTTGACTGATGACGAGTTACAAAATTTCGCTCTTGTCGAGATAGAGAAATTACTACAGAGCAATAGCACAACTTTGAAAGACTTTCCTGCCATGCCATAACCAGATATGTCATTGTTATCTAATGGTCAGAACAAACTCATACAAGATGAACTTAATTATGATAGACAAGCTTTGGCTATCGAACATGAAAAGTTGGTGTCATTGATGACTTCAGAGCAAAGAGGGTATATAACAATATAATGCAATTAGTTGCTCGAGATAAAGGTGGAATTTTCTTTGTCTGTGGATATGGGGGAACAAGAAAAACTTACATTTGGAGAGCTATATTTGCAGCTATAAGATCAAGAGGTGAAGTTGTGCTCACAGTTGCTTTAAGTGGAATAGCAGCGCTGCTAATACCAAGTGGTCGAACGACACATTCAAGGTTTGTTATTCCATAAAATATTGATGAATTTTCTACTTGCAACATTGCACCAAAAAGTCTTTTAGCTCAGTTGATAATAAAGGCTAGACTTATCATATGGATGAGGCTCCAATGATGCACAAATATTGCTTTCAAGCTGTTGATAATTTTTTAGAGATATTCTTAAATCCTCCAATCCTAATAGTAAAAATATTTCATTTGGAGGTAAAGTAGTTGTTTTGGGTGGTGACTTTAGATGAATCCTTCCTGTTATACCGAAGGGAACAAAAGAAGATATTGTGGATGCCAACATTAATTCATCTTATCTATGGGATTTTCGTAAAGTAATGACATTAACCAAGAACATGAGGCTTCAAACTGGATCTTTGGGATCTGATGTAAATCAAATGAAGCAATTTTCTGATTGGTTGTTGAGTATTGGAGAAGGAAATATTGGTGAGGATAATGATGGAGACTTAAACATTGAAATTCCAGATGATATGATAATTAAAAATTTATGAGAATCCATTTCTTCTATAGTTAGTGATACTTATCCATCTTTCTCCGAGAATTTTCACGATCCATCATATTTTCAAGATAGGGCTATTTTGACACCAAAAAATGAAGTTGTTGAACTCGTAAATGATTACATGTTATATTTGATTCATGGTGAAGTTAAAACATATTTGAGTTTTGATACACCATGTGAACAAAGTGAAACTCTTGATGGTCCATATAATATTCTTACTCCTGAATTATTGAATACCATCAAAGCTTTAAGTCTACCAAATCATGAATTGAAATTAAAAGTTGGTGTGCCTGTTATGTTGCTCAGAAATATTGACCAATCATCAGGATTATGTAATGGTACGCGTCTCATTATTACTTAATTGGGAAATTTTGTGTTTGAGGCGAAGGTTATTTCTGGAAATAATATTGGCCAAAAAATGTTTATTCCGAGGTTGTCTTTGACTCCTTCTAACATGAGAATTCCATTTAGATTTCAGCGCAAACAATTTCCTATATCTGTTTCTTTTGCAATGACAATAAATAAGAGTCAAGACCAATCTCTTAAACATGTTGGGATCTACCTTCCACAATCTGTTTTTACCCATGGTCTATTATATGTTGCAGTTTCTAGAGTTACTTCAGGAGTTGGTTTAAAACTTCTTATCACTGACGATGATGGTGATGCCACTAACAAGACTTCAAACGTTGTTTACAAGGAGGTCTTCCAAAATATGAATAACGTACGTTATCTATTATATGCTAAATTATTATCAAAGTTGATTTTATTTTTTATTTAACGAATTACTTTATAGAGTTAATTTTTCTTTGTAGGTTTAGTCCATTTGTTGATTATGCTATCGAATGTTATTGGAATGCTTAGAGATTTCTTACTTAAATACTTTTATATCCCAATATATAAATATACGAACTCTATTAATATATGTGGTGTTTGCTTTATTTTTAATATTGATGGGTAGTGCCAACCACAAATTCGAAAGATTTTGATGCACATTATATATTGTATAAGTTTGTTCAAATTACTATTTTAATTCCTTTTCAACATTTGTACATTGTGTAAGTTTGTTCAAATTGCTATTTTAATTAACTTGCAACTTTTGTATATTGTGTAAACTTTTGATATATATATATATATATATATATATATATATATATATATATAGAAGAGATCAAATTACACCCGAAGAGTTACGATCAAGATATCCAAAGATTAACGTCAAAATGGACTTTCATATAACGTTAATTTTGATGTAGTTCAATGTAGGGGCGGAGCCAGCATCCGGCCAGGTAGGGCAGCTGCCCAGGCTCGGCCCGGCAGTGCTTCACCATCCTGAGCCGGAGATATTCCATTCCATGGTCATCCTTCACCACACCACAGCGCAAATATACGCAAACCGCGACTCCAACCTTGCCATACTAGTTTCTGTTCAATCAACCATCAATGATCCTCCGCCAATTCTTTCTTCTCTTTGCTTTTGTTTTAGTTTATTTCTTGTTACAACATTGTTGTTGTGTTGTTATTTGTTGTTGTTGTAGGTTGTGGTTGAGGAATTGATGGAGAATTGGTGTCGAATTTTTTGTTTCGCGCTATGTCCACCAAGTGTTCGGTAAAAGTTTTGAACTAATATTCTTCTTCCTTTATCTTAATTTTGCTTTGCTGGATTTTTTATAATCGAACATTGATTTATGATGGTAGTAGAAGCGACTGAGTATTGAAACTTTGTTTCTTTTTCTACTTAATATGTTTCTTTTCAACTTCATTCACATTCAAGTTCATCTATGCCGATAAGATCACATACAATGGCCACTCTCTTATTATCGACAGTGAACATAAGCTTCTTTTCTTTGCTTCAATTCATTATCCAAGAAGCATTCTCGCCATCAGTAATGACTACTAATACTACTACTTTATTATTACACCTTTAACTTGTATCACTGTGTCTAGTTTTGCTATTGATTTCCTCACTATGCTCCTTTATTTAAGTACCATTAATTATTGTCAATGTTATTGTTCTAACACCTTGTGATATGATATAAATGTGGTATGGTCTAGCTCAGACTGTCAAACAAGGTGGCACGTCATTGAGACCTATATTTTTTGGAATGGTCATGAGCTTTCTCCAAGAAATGTGAGTTAGATGAAGTGATTTTTAAAAGCTTTAAATAATTCTAGTTTTAGAATAAGAGAGGTTATAATGATTTATGAAAGATCTTATGGTTTTACTTTCAATTTTGAAGTTGTAGCATTACTTTGGAGGACGGTTCGATCTCATCAAATTTGTAAAGATTGTGCACGGGGTTGGAATTCCATTGATTCTTGAGATCGCTCCATTTATTGCTGCTGAATGGAATTTTGGGTGTGTTAATGTTATTTTTGCTAAGTTTTTGTTTCTTAGGCTCTAGGAGGATTAGTTATATTCATAGGAGAGGTGGTATGTGAAAGATAATATAGTATAGATGAATTAATTCTTGTTAACCACTTCTACAAAATTGATTACAAGAATTCTTAACCATAGTTGTATATTACAGTGGAGTACCAGTATGGCTGCATTATATTCCAGGCATTGTATTCAGGACTTACAACCAACTTTTTATGGTATGTATGTAGTGTGGTACTTTGAGTATAACTTGTGCTATCCTTTTTTAAAATTATTTTGAGTAAATGAATTGTGATGAACAACATTGTTTTGGTAGAAAATTATGTAGTCAGTGGTGGAACTAATGAAAATTTGCCCAGGCTTTATAATTTTTCTGGCTCCGCCACTGGTTCAATGACATAGTAAATCATTATAGATTAATCTCAAACTTTATAAGTATGCTCTATATGATGGTATGTTTCAATCCAACGGTTGATTTTAAAAAATATTAATCCGAAGTGACGTTTTTGAGCGAGTGTAACTCATGGTGTAACTCTTCGAGTGTAATTTAATCCCTCTTTTTCTTCCTATATATATATATATATATATATATATATTTGTTAATTTCAAACATTCATATTTTTATTATAAACATATAATATCTAACAACAATTTGTCCGTGCATCGCACGGGTAGAAGTATTAGTTGTTATTAATAATAAATAAGATTAAAAAAAATTCAATTATGTAGTATTTATTAGGGTTGTTTTAAAATGCAATGTGTGTGTGAATTAAAAAAAAATAAAAACTGGCAGCAAAAAAAATAATGTGTCAAATGAATGTGGTGTCAGTAGTGTCAAAGACTAAATTATTATTTGATTAAGACTAAATTAAAATTTGTTAATTAAGTCATTAGTGTAATCTAATATTAATGTGATTTTTATAAGTTTATAATAGGTTAATCGAATTTTAAAGCCCAAGAAGTGTTAAATTTTGTGTTTATCGTAGCTTAATTATAGTCATTAATTTGTACATAATTCATAAAAAATAAACGATTGAGTTTCACAATACTTATGTAAATTCAACATGTGTTAAGGTGAATATGATATGATGTTAGACATATCTACGATATAAGATATAAGAAAGGTTACTGATCTGGAAATACATAACTGCCCCTCTATATTTTTTAACTTGCCACGTGGACAAATTACTCTTCCTTCCTTCCCAACATTTTACTTCTTTTTCTTCAAAAGACTAATAAACACTCTTACACTTTTCTGCAAAAAAAATATTCAATATTCAAATATATTTAAAAATCCTTTCACATTAACTGCAGAAAGAGTAGCCAACCTACATGGCTACATTATGTTTTTAAAAACCCTTTCCATTACTAAATACTATATAATTAATAAATATATTTTTAATTATCATAAATTTATAAAATATGCAATAGTTTCTAATTAAAAAATGATAAATTAGTATTTATTATTACTATATTAATAAAATTTATTATTCATTATGACATAAATTAATTTCTAATATATTTATAATTTTGTTATGTTCATTTCTTTCTTTCCAACAGTATTATTTTAAAATTAATTATTGTGATATTGAACTCTAAAATTGATAACTATTGAAAAAAAAATTCAAAAAAAAAAAAAGTAAAAATAAATAAAAACATATATATTGAAGCACAACACTTGGTAAAATAAAATTTAGATAATATTTTTATAAATGAGTAGGATGGCGCACAGATTTATAAACGAAAAGGGTGACGCACGGGTTTTTATAAACAAAGTTTTTTACAAGCAATTTATTTTTGTATTAGGATGACGACCCATTAAATACTATAAATAAAAATGTGATTTGTGATAGATTAGATATAAATTAATATTACAGTAATATTTATTAAAAATAGAATATTTAACATATTCAAAATAAATAATATTATAATAATAATTATTAATATTAATAATT
Source organism: Vicia sativa (assembly GCA_021764765.1). Classification (NCBI taxonomy): domain Eukaryota; kingdom Viridiplantae; phylum Streptophyta; class Magnoliopsida; order Fabales; family Fabaceae; genus Vicia; species Vicia sativa. The sequence continues at coordinate 202,646,741 of CM038793.1, forward strand.
TATGTATACTTATTAATATTTTTAATTAGAAATTATTTTTAATCGATGTATAATATATAGAAAAAAAACTGAATTCTTCATTTCATTAATATATGTTATTTATGACAAAAGTTACTTTTAAATTAATAAGTGAATCTTATTTTTTTAAACGGAATTTTTTATTTAATTCAAATATTTTTAATATTTAATTCATATATAAATTAAAATATGTCTCTCTTTTATAAATAATAAACTCTTTCGCTCAATTAATTTTGTTTTTGTATTTTATATTTTTATTACATTTAAAAACAAATGCGTGTGGTATATCATTGCATCACAATGATATGTTTATTAATATTGATCAAAATATTTAATATTAACGGGAATACGGAGTTAGCATTAATATATTAAATATTAATGAGAATATATTAATTAAAATTTTGAATATTAACAATAACATGAAGTTATTGATCAAAATATCAAATATTAACGGGAACATAAAGTTACCGATCAAAATATTTTATATTAATTATAAATTCAATTTTTACTTTTTCACGAGTATCAAATATTTTTCTATTAAATAATATATATTTAAAACAAATGCGCGTCCCGTATCAGAATCCATGCGAAGACACGAGATTGTTACTAGTTTTATATTAAGAGGAAACATAAATCGTTAATCTGCTATAAATGAATACTCATTTAGAAGATGAGTGTTGTCATGGCTAACATAAGAATCAACTCCACCTAACACAAGCCAAACAATGCCAACTAAGTCTACTATTTTGTACACCTTCTAGTTGTGTATGTGTCTATATTATACTATTTTGGTACATGTTTAATGTCAAATTTATTTAGTGTCTTTGATTAGAATAAAAAAAAATGTAACAAGATTTTGATTTAATGACGTTAAATTTAAAATTTTGTTTATATGAAATTCTAATATGGTAAATAACAGATTAGGCTCAAATAAAATATTATGAGATGAACTAATTGTTAGTTGGTTTAATGGAGATTTTCACCGAATTTATTAGGGAGAACACAACTCGATTCTCTGCAATTACGATTGGGAGGAGGTTAGACTCACTTAATACTAGAATTATCCCTCGAACCGAATTATATTGGTGGTGATAAGTCAAAAAAATATTATGAGCTCATATAATCCCTTTAATCACAATTTGATTAGTGTCCTGATATGGTCTGATAAAATAATAGAATATAATATTATTTCATTTCATTTCATTCCGCTGTATTTCATCGTATTTCATGAATCCAATCATATACTCTTAATTATCTAAAATGTTTTAATTTAATCTCTTAACCAAATTATTTACCTACTCTTTTGACTTTTGTCAATGTTGTCATGTTACATCTTCACACCTTAATATTTTCTTAACGTCTAATAAAAATAATTAATTTAACTAACAAAATTGTTTTTAAATTACTTAATGTAACATTTATCATATATATGATTGAAATTGCTAATAAGAAAAACGAAAGATTTGTGTAGTAGACAAATGTGCTAGAATATAGATGAAAGACAAGCTTGAATGAATATATTTTTATACATAATGAAAGTAAAATCCATATATTCAAAAAAAGAAATACTACATCTTCAAAAATTATAAAAGATAAATCATGTTAAAGATTATGAATTTATGTTCTTTTAAAATAGAAAAAAAAATTGTTCCATTAGTAAAATCATTTAAAATGAGAAAAATGTGTTTTATTAAATTAATTCAATTGATAGTTCTGCAATAACATCAAATGTAATTAGAAATTTCAATGGGTTGATGAATATTAAGAAGATATTTTCGCTTTCTCCGCTTCGCCCTCAAATTTATTTCTCATTCTCGTCTTTAATCTCCGCCACAGGCGAATATTTTTTCATTCTCATTCCCACATATCCCCACCAAGATGGAATCTTACAAAAATTTCTATACTTTTCGATCAAAACTATGACATTAGTATTTTATTATTTTTTTCTTTTTAAAAAAGCACATATATTTTGCATTTTTTTTTATAAATAAAATATATCTTGTACCAATAACAAAAAAAATACTTGTTGTTGTTAATATTTTTCCGTAAATATTTTGTTGCTACCATATTTTCGCTAATTTACTACGACAGTACTATCGTCGTTCGACTGTTGATTATGTGTGAGTGTGACAAATCCATAATTTCTAATTTATTAATTGAATAAAAAATATATTTCTAATGAAAGTAAAGTGAATTTGAAATTCATTATTATAAGCACAATAAACAAAGGAGAATGGTTGTTGTGATGTTGATGAGAACATATGAGATGATGAATGAAAGAGACAAAGACAATTGAGAAAAGTAAAGAAGCGACGGTGAATATATTCCATGTATTAGTTGTATTTTTCTAGAACTTGGTACTTGGATACTAAAATAGTATATTATATAATAAAACTAGTAAAATACCCGTGCGTTTGCACGGGTACTAATGTTGTACGAATATTTGGTAGCATATTTATAAAGTTTGTGAAAAGAATTTATTGTAAAGATCAAATTGAACCGTGCAATTAAAAAAAATTATAAGAAAAACATATAAAACAATAGTTGTAAAAAATAATTGATGTTGTTAAAAAGTAATAATATTGAAGAATAAAAGAAATTACACAAAATACTGTAAATAAAATTGATTTGTAATAGTAATTTAGCAATCCTAAAGAAAAATTGAAGTTGATAGTCCACATAAAAGAATTAATATTGATGGTGTAAATTTATGGTTGATATTTTTAAGTAATTGATATTGTTGCTTTGTAGTTTCATGATTTGGTTAGTTAATGTAATATATTTGGTTAGTTAAATCAGGAAAATTGATTTTGATGTGAAACTATATATGCGTGAAAAATACCGGTAACAGAGTGGCCGACGAATGATGAAAATGAGACGTCAAATGTGTTATAAATAGAAATTTTTATATTGATAGTCTAAAAGGCACTAATCAAAACCAAAACTGGGACATTAAAACACAAATATATAAAATAGCAGTATGGTACTGAATTGTTAATACAACTAATAAATGTAAAAAAAAAAAGGATGGCATGGTTTTTGCTTCACTTTTAGTCTAGCAATACAAAAATATCATAAGTATTTATACAACTAATTTATTTCAATTTTTTTTTTGTATAGGTCGTAGTTTCAAGTTTAATCCAGCAATAATGAAATATCAGCCAACAACTAATGACATGCAGATGAAGAACCAATGAATGACCTGTAAAAAGGATAAAAATGGTTAAGAAACAGTAATTAAGAAAGAAACATAACTATATATATACCACAAATTGACTCATAATTACCATTTAGATGTTGGCAAAGACTTCTTTGTATACGACGTTTGCGGTACACGACTTTGGCTTGTTTGTGTCATTGTGTATCAAAATTTTGATACCCTTTTTACTTGTAACCCTTGAAATAGCAACATATAATTGCCCATGACTAAAAACATCTCCAGGTATATACAGTCCAACACAATCCAATGATTGTCCTTGAGATTTGTTGATGGTCATTGCATATGATACAATGATCGAGAACTGTCTCCTGCTTAATTTAAACGGCCAAGGTGAATCTGAAGGTGATGTATCCATTCTTGGAATATAGATAACCTTGCCATGGCCTATTCCCCCCATAATTTGTGCTTCAAGAACGTGATTGGCCATTTTTGTTACTATAAGCCTTGTACCGTTGCACAAACCATTAGATTGATCAATGTTTCTCATAAGCATTATGGGACAACCGACCTTTAATTTAATGTGATGGTTTGGCAATCCAGAAGTCCTTAAGGAACTGAGAAATTCAAGACTTAGGACTTCAATTATGTTGTTGTCATGTATTTCAGATCTGTCAACTGAATTACAACTATAATAATCTTTTGATTCTCCTATAAAAAATATATATAGTTAGTGAATAAAATAAAAGTAGTAAGTAATGAATATATAAAAATGTAAATAGGCATGCAAAAGAGACCTGACATCATATCTAGTATGTGATTGTTAATTTGATCAACAACTTCAATGGTTGATGCTAAAATAGCCCGACTCCTAAGGTAGTCATAAGATTTGTAATTATCCATGAAAGCAGGATAGGTACTTTCCACAATGGCGACAATAGGGTCATCAAAGTCTTCAATTAAAATGTCACGTGGAATATCAATATCAGCATAACCATCGTTAGGCTCTGAGAGCCTACCTTCACCCAATTTTAAAAGCCATTTAGAAAATTCAGCAATATCATGGTTTTCTTGATCAGTTTGACCAGATTTCAGACGCATATTTTTCGTTAAAGTCAAGACCTCAACAGAATGCCATATGTAAGATGCATTGATTGTAGAGTGACCAGATTTCAGACGCATATTTTTTGTTAAAGTCAACACATCATTCAACGAAACTTGAAAGTTTGTTATGGTATAAGTGTTGTTGACAGTCAAAACAGAATCATAAATTTGTTTAAAAGCAGTAGGAACTTTACAATGTATATCAGATCTCTGAAAGTAAAAAAGAAGTACATGAACGAACAGGTAACTAACAAAATAATATGAAACAAACATAAAGTATGATATATGAAACCAAAATAACACATACCTATATGAAACGAAACACATAGTATATTTATATGAAACCAAACACAAAGTAACTACAAACGAACTATATAAAATGAAACGAAACGCACAAATTATTGTAACAAAGTAGAGTTTTATGCATGAAAATAATATTATTCAGAAAACCGTAAAACTATTAAACATTGTAAACAAAACCTAAAACTTTACAACTGTAAAACCGATGAAGTAGAAAGTTATTCCAACCAAATATTATTCTGAAAAAGTATCAAACATTTGAAAGGCTGTTTATATGAAAAACCGTAAAACTGATGAAGTAGAATGTTATTCCAATGTCAACAAACCCTATAACAATAAAATCGTAAAACTGAAAAACAAGTAGTTTATATGCAACTAAAATCATATTCTGTAAAAAACAATACTTGAACCACCTGTATGAGAAATTGTAAACAAACCCTAAAATTATGTAACCGTAAACCGAGAAACTTACTTCTTTATCAACCAATATCATCTCAAAGTGTTCTTTACTCTTGGAGATAACTGTCCATTTGTGATGGATTCTGACCGCTATCTTCCAGAGCTCCTTTGAATCATTTATGTCCTTCACATTTTCAAAAGGTCTTGCCATAGTGATGCAGAGACCAGTTTTGGATGTTGGAAGATTTTGTTGTTTTGGGTAGAAAAAGTGAAGCTGAAACTAAGTTGAAGAATCAGAAGAGTTGTATGTAGTGTTATAAGAAGAATGAATGAGAAGAGAGATAAGCAATGGAAATAGTGAATGAAAAGACAACACTCAGGAAGCGTGTTGGTATTGTATTTTAGGAAGAGTGAGAGACCTTTTTGCATCACGTGATATCAGTTTGGAAGAAGAAGAAAAAGTAAAACTTTATCAATATTATATTTCCTTTTGTATATCAAACAGAATCATTCAAGTTTTCTTATATTACATTAATTAATAATATATTTCCATTTGTAAAAAAGGGTAAAAAAGTGAATCGTAGAACATAAAATATTTGGAATAAAAAGACATGTTTAACCCCATCTTAAAGATGAGATTTGTAAAAATAACAAAGGGTAAAAAAGTGAATTCCAGAACATCAAATTTTCTTATATTATAGATATAAAAATAAAATGATTCACTAATGACTTTACATTTTCTAATACATTAATTTTTTTAATATAAAATTTTAAAATTATATATTAAATAATATATAAAATCTATATAATATAATCAGATTCAAGAAATCTCCACCCCAAAGTGTCATCGGAAAATTTTTCCCCTCCATCTTCATATTTGTAGGAGAAAAATCTTCAAATTCAGCATTCTGAACAGATAATTCCTACAGAAATTTCTTTTAACATATGCAAATTGACATCGGTAAATTCAGTTATATGAAATAAAATCAACAATATTCTACCTATTCACCTTATTCACCTTTAAGAGGTAAAATTTAAAATAAAAAAATAAAAAAGAAAAGAATAGTGTATGCAACAAATTTATAGGGTGTAGGTAGTAAGGTCCTTGAATGTTTCCCAACAGCCCAATAGAGTACTATCAAGTGAGCGGGTTACGGATCCGGGTTGTACAACAGTTTACAAAATACAGTGTAAATGTGAACGAACAAGAGAAAAATAAACAAAACCAGAGAAAAACCAGAACACACAGAGAAAGGGTTTTTGGCTTTGGCCTCTGAAAACCTCAAAACTCACTCTCCTCTCTCCGCTAAACCTTCTCCCAAACCCTAACTTCATGCATTCATTCATTCCTCGCGATCAGGTTTTCACTTTTGATTTTTTTCTCATCGTTTTTTCATCGTTTTCTGTTTCCAATAAACTCAACTCAACTTAATGGAATGGACTTTGTTTTATGAACTTTCTCTTGTACTGGATTTAATGGATTTTGTTTTTGACTTCATTGTTGTTGCTCTCTTCATTTGTTTCAGTTTTCTTATTGTAAATCCTTGTTTTTTTATTTGTTTATTTTATTTTTTTATTTATTTTATTTATTTATTTTTTATGTATGATAAATGTGGTGTATGTTTATAGGTTGTTTGATGTATGCATGTTGGAGTTTGTTACTTGTAGCTATGTTAAATGTTGTGCCCTAATTTGAGAATGGAGTTCTTGGTTTCATGATCTGATTTTAGTTTTAAAGTTTCATTATTTTACATGTTTAGAAGGTTTTAAATAGCGGCCGCCTAAAGGTTTTCGTGATTTCGCTGATTGCGGTCGTCACAGTGTGAATTAACTGCAATTTGTTCTTTATCACTAAAACGGTGAAGATTGGTATCGGTATCAGCACCTTTTGATACCATTTTGTCGCATCTGTTTTTGCGGGAACAGACTGGTCTTTAAAATCTTGAGTATGTGACTTGTGTTTACTTTTGCTGGAACATGAATAAGTCATGATTATAGGACAAGTGTAGTTCATGTTTCAGAATGTTTTTGGATGAGTCTTTGGTGAAGACGAAGTCTCTAATTGCTTCATGCCCCATGTCAATAATATGTTTTAAAAAAATGTTCAATAATATGCAGTTTAGCACAAGCTTGCATAGAAATATACAATTACCTTTGGTTTGACTTTGTTGTTTTTAGTAAAGCTTTTGATATTTTCTGGTACCTATGTATGTGAGTCTTGTGAAAATTTAACTGTAGTAGACTCTGCTCTCTATGCAGGTGTGTAACTGACTGAGATATGCTGATCATGTGATTTTTTTTAAATCACAAAACTTAGCATTCTTTCATGTATCCCAAACGTTCTAGTCAGGATGATCCTGTTTCCGGGCCAGTACGCACAAGTGATAGGATTAAAACAAGGCCACCAGTCTATAACCGCGCACCATTCTTGTATTACAGCTCAAATCTTATGCGCCCTAGGAAAAGCAAGACTAAGACGAGAACAGCTGCTTCACAGATTGCTAAGATGCTGCGTCCAGGGAATCGGAAAGCACACGACTCAAATGCTAATGTAAATGCCTACATCTCAAAATATGTTCTAGGAGCATATTTGCTCAGAATGTCATTATTTTATTTATTTTAAGTACATGGTTTATACTTAAATAGCTAGGACTATCAGGCTCCATGTCATGCATTTCTCCCTCTAAGTTCGGAGATATATGGGTGCCTATGGAATTATTAAGAACAATTATAATTTGTCAAAATTTGTTTATATATTCCTTGTGGCAATTTAACCTTTGTCGTATTACAAGTTGTCCAGTGGGTGAGTCTATTGTGAAAGAACTATATCTCAAAGAACTATATCTGTTGGTTCCTTAGCCTATGTTTGGGACTTGTGAAAATTCACGGTGTGACCGTGCGTTAGGTTGAAGCTACAAATAGTTGCTTCAGAAAATCACAGTAAAAACAACTCTAAACGCGAGGTGGCGGTGGATCACGGCTTTGCCAAACACACTTAGTTCCAGATCACTTTTTTAGCCAATGTAAAACTTGTCGAATCTTTTATTTCTGGGTTCAATAACTGGGTTTCCATATCTCTTAAAATTTCTCTTGTTTTTTGTAAACCCTAATTAATGACAGAGGAGCCAATAGACCTATTATGCATTAGATAGCTTTGCCGCTTTCCGCAGATCGCATTCGCTTAACTATTAGCTGTGTTTTCCTGATGCATCTCCTTATTACACATGTAAATCCATGTTCCATTTTCTGACTCATAGCCCTCCAGATCAGAATGTTTCTCTATGTCTTATTGTTTCAAAAGTTAAAGTTCCCACCAAGGCTAATATAATGACTTATATTTGGGCAATGGTAATTAATAGAACAGAATCAGCACAAATGATCTGCCTGTAGGTCTCAAAATGATGTTTTTCTTTATGTTTAAGCATGGGTACTTCTAAAATGATGGAAATGACAATCTTTGCTTCATGAAGTTGCTTTTCTACGTTGCAGTTTGCACAATTGCACTTCAATAATTTTCTTCCTTGTTCTTTTATTCTGAAAGAGTATTGGTGGAGAGTGGGTTTGAATCCCATCACACCCAAAATGATTGTCTGCTCCTAGGGGTGTAAGTTGGGGTTTCATTGTTTGTGTGTTTGTACTGAAATGAACTATATAACTTAACATGCAAGTTTTGTCTCTTTAGTGTTTGGTATATTATTATTGTCTGCATATGGCCGAGTTTTGAAGTTATGGATGTTTGCGAACTATTGACTCGCATGAAGATCATCAACCTCTGCTTTCTTCGATAACAGTAGATCTCTCCTCATTTCTCTCTTTTGTCCTCTGTCGGTTTCTTTGATGGCTGCGACTAGCTGTTTTTGATGAATTGGTGTAATTATTTTTGTAATTGAAAGGACTTCAAAAAGCAAGCTGAACGTGCGATGTCAGATTAAATTATTTTTCTAATATTGCACTTCTGTGTGTATTTCACTTTCATATTGCTTATAAACATGCCATTTGCTGAAGTTGATCTGATGTTAACTTTAATTCTCAGTTTTGTTATGTTAGATGTTTTAAATCCTGAGATGTGTTATCTGTGTTTCTATTCAGTCTGGCTCTGCCAACCTTCGCCGCTCAACCAGGGAGAGAAGGGTTAATGTAAATCTTGTTGCGTTTGCAGGCAGTTCTGGATCCGAGGATGCAGACTTAATGGTGAGTTGTTGTACTTTATTAAATATAAATATTGGGTTATAAAGCATGAAATATCTGTAATTATGGCTTAATGTATGTAGCCATGTTTCAGAGACATACATATCGACCATTAAGAAACCAGATTGGCAGCAGCGTCAGCCGAGATGATGTAGTATCTTCTAAGCGCAAACGTGCTGTGGATACTAAACCAGCACCTCGACGGGAAGGTCTAAGGCCTCGTCGATCGAAGGCTGCTGGTAGAGAAAATTTAATTTCAGAATCTGATGATGGTCAAGATCTTTCAGAGGAGAAGGTTGAACAAGATGAAACAGAAAATGGAGATGATGTTGAGGAAAATGATGCAGAAGATGGTCATGAGAGGGAGGGGGATGCTGAGGGTGAAGATGAAGGCGAAGATGAAGGCGAGGATGAAGGTGAGGATGAAGGTGATGAGGATGGTGATGATGAAGACGGTGAAGAAGAGCATGGAAGAAGGCGCTATGATCTTCGAAATCGTGCAGATGTCCGCAGGTTCTCTATGGAGGAAGGGAAGACGCGGCCAAGGTCACCTCGAAGAGTGTTACAACAAGGTATGGGAACTAAGGTCAGCAGGGATGTTAGGAAGGGTGGATCACGTGTTCACAAGCGCCACCGTTTAACAAGGCCTGAAGATTCGGATGACTCCCTTCTTGTGGATGAGTTGGACCAAGGACCTGCTATTCCGTGGGGTCGAGGTGGCGGCAGATCTGGCCCACCTTTTCTTTTTGGGGGCCTAGACACGCATGGAACAACAGCTTGGGGATTAAACATTGCTGCATCGGGTTGGGGTCATCAGGGCGATGCTTTTGCTACTCTAACTTCAGGAATTCAAACTGCTGGTCCAAGCTCTAAGGGAGGGGCTGATATCCAACCCTTGCAGGTTGATGATAGTGTGAGTTTTGATGATATAGGTGGGCTCTCTGAATACATTGATGCTCTGAAGGAAATGGTTTTCTTTCCATTGTTGTATCCAGATTTTTTTGCAAGTTACCATATAACTCCACCTAGGGGGGTGTTGTTATGTGGCCCCCCTGGCACGGGAAAAACATTGATTGCAAGAGCTTTGGCTTGCTCTGCTTCAAAAGCTGGTCAGAAGGTTAGCTTTTACATGCGCAAAGGAGCAGACGTGCTAAGCAAGTGGGTAGGTGAGGCTGAAAGACAACTGAAACTTCTTTTTGAGGAGGCACAAAGGAATCAACCATCTATCATCTTCTTTGATGAAATTGATGGACTTGCACCTGTGAGATCTAGCAAGCAAGAACAAATTCACAATTCCATTGTATCTACTTTGCTTGCTTTGATGGATGGTCTTGATTCTCGTGGACAAGTTGTTTTAATTGGTGCTACCAACAGGATTGATGCTATTGACGGAGCCTTGCGACGTCCTGGCAGGTTTGATCGAGAATTTAACTTTCCCTTACCTGGTTGTGAGGCACGTGCTGAAATATTAAATATTCATACTCGTAAGTGGAAACATCCTCCTCCAGAGGAACTGAAAAAGGAACTTGCAGCTAGTTGTGTAGGTTACTGTGGTGCTGACCTAAAGGCTCTCTGTACTGAAGCTGCCATTCGTGCTTTCCGTGTAAAATATCCACAGGTTTATACAAGTGATGACAAATTTCTAATTGATGTTGATTCTATTAGAGTAGAAAAGTGTCATTTTATTGAAGCAATGTCTACAATTACTCCTGCTGCTCATAGAGGAGCTACTGTGCACTCTAGGCCATTGTCACTAGTAGTTCAACCTTGTCTTCAGAGATACCTGGAGAAAGCCATGAGTACTATCTCTGATATTTTCCCTCCAGTATCTGTCGCATCGGAATTAACCAAGCTTTCCATGCTTTCGTACGGGTCTGCAATTCCACTTGTATATCGACCTAGGCTTCTACTTTGTGGTGGGGAAGGCACAGGGCTGGTAATTATTTTGGAACCTTTTTATATTATTGAAGCTATGCTTTAAAACATCTCAAGACTGAATATACTTACTGCTCTAGTGTAACAGGATCATCTTGGGCCTGCGGTTTTACATGAACTGGAAAAATTTCCTGTGCATTCATTAGGACTTCCATCTCTTCTGTCAGATCCCAGTGCAAAGACGCCGGAGGAGGCGTTGGTACATATATTTGGTGAAGCTAGAAGAACGACACCATCAATTCTCTATTTACCACAGTTTGATGTTTGGTGGGAAACTGTGAGTACATATCTTAGTTAACTGTAAATTTGCTCTAAGTGAACTGATCTGCTGGCTCAAGTTTTATATTTTATTCTGATGAGTTCCCTAATTATTGTATTGCTTCTTTTATTGTGGCCACTGAATTTGATTGGCTTACTAATCATGCAGGCTCATGAACAGCTCAGAGCCGTTCTCCTGACTATGCTAGAAGAATTGCCATCTGACTTGCCTATCTTACTTCTTGGTACATCCTCAGTTGCACTTGCTGATGTTGAGGAAGTGCCTACTTCAGTTTTCCCCCATCGCTCAGTGTACGACTAATCTAAATTACAGGAATTCTTTGATTTGAGTTCCTCAAGATTTCCTTTTTATAGAAGCACTCTGGATGGTTGTGTATGGGCTAAACTAGTAACGCGGTTCCTTGAGAAAGCATATTTTTGATATAGATTTGAAAACATTAAGTTTTGCTGATAGTGGTTTTTTTGAGAAACCTGTTTGTCTGTTTTTTTAGTAATTTTCTCAATCTTATATCTGTTTTTAGTAATTTTCTCAAAATCTTAATTTATTGAAGAGAAGACCAGAAATCTTCATTACATTGCCGTTCATACATCACTATTAAATGTATTTCAGATGCTTTCACATCATTGCAAATACTATTGCTTCTTATATTTGGTGCCATATTTCTTTATTGAAGTTTCTATAGTTGGTGCGTATTCCCACGAGTATTTCAGTAACTGTTGGTTCAAAAAACTAAGGCAATAAGGCTAAATGAATACTTCCTCCGGCCCTAACTGTAGGCACTACTAACGAAAATCACGGCTATTAGAAAAAGTTACAGGAGTATAAATTTGTTTGAATTGTATGTTAGTTTTATATATCTGCTTCAATAATTATTAATATCTTAAGAGAGAAAATGTATTAAGGACATTTTTCTATTGAAGTCATTAATGCGTGTGGAGATGTGTAAAAGGTCAAAAATATTTTTTAAAGGGTCCTATAGTTTATTATTCTATTTTTAAGTTGAAAAGCATTATGCCTAGGATTTTGTTTCTGATTACATGTGTTCATTGTCTCTCCCTTTTGAACAGTTATCAAGTGAACATGCCATCTACCGAAGATAGGACTTTGTTTTTTACTCGTTTAATAGAAGCTGCTATGTCGATATTGTTGGAGCGAATCAGCAACAAATCCCAGGATACAGGGCGCCGTTCTGAACTTCCCAAGGCCCCAAAATTGGCGAGTGGCCCAAAGGCATCTGAGCTAAAAGCAAAGGTTGAAGCTGAGCAGCATGCACTTCGAAGATTGCGAATGTGCCTTAGAGATGTTTGCAACCGGTAGGTTGGCTTGTGGTTGATGTACAATTGTTGTTTTCACTCGGCTTATTGACGCCTTTATTAAATTTATGTTGTGTTCCTACTGCAGGATATTGTATGACAAACGGTTTAATGCCTTCCATTTTCCCGTCTCAGATGAAGACGCGCCTAATTATCGCTCAATTATACAGAACCCAATGGACATTGCTACCATCTTGCAGCATGTTGATAACGGCAACTATGTTACATGTGCAGCATTCCTGCAGGACATTGATCTTATTGTTTCCAATGCAAAGGCTAGCATCTTGTACCCTGGGTTCTATTTTTGATTTGATTGGGTCATGTATATGTCTTTTACCTGTGGGTAATGGAGAATGTGTGATCATTTATATTGTTTTAACCAAGTTCAATCAGTGCTGAAATTTGTTGGAAATACTTCACACAACTCTTTCAAAATTTAAAGCACGTCCCTAGTTTGATCCTATTTTGTATGAATGTAATTCAGGCTTACAATGGGGATGACTACAATGGCACTAGGATTGTCAGTAGAGCTTGTGAGCTTCGTGATACGGTACTTCAACTTTAAATTTTACATTGCTGTTTTATTCAGATGTCGATTACTGTCTGGAAAATGCACTTTATCTTGCTCTTTTCTTTCATTACTTTTTCAGGTGCATGGGATGCTCTCTCAAATGGATCCAGCACTGGTTGCATTTTGTGACAAGATTGCTAGCCAAGGTGGCCCAGTTCATTTGCCTGAGGAATTAGGGGAGTCTACCTTCCCTGCTACTCCTGTTGTACAGCTGGGTACTACTATTAGAACAAGTGCTCGACTTCGTCATGTCCAACCAGAGGTTAACATGGATCAAGGTTACGAAGTATTGAAGCGGACTAAGAAGATCGGTGAGGCTGTACATGCAGGTATAAGCACCTTTACACTTTCCCTTTGAATTTTTTTCTCATGTCAAATGGTTGTAATGCAAATGTTCCCGAGATTCATATACACAACTGGTTTTGTTGTTATGATACCGTTATTCTGAAACATTTGGAAGTTATCTTGCATTCCTAACTAACAAAAGCAGTAACAGAGGATGACTGTGGATGTTTTAACTTTTAACCGTAACTGTTCTTTTGTCGTAAGTATGGACTGAGCCATGATAATCACATGGTAATGTTGTGTCTTTGAAAATTGTGGAATCTCTATACTTCATCAAATCCTTTCATATTGGTGTTGTTGCTTTATATGTTTGGTTATACTTGCCAACACAATGATATTGGTCATGCTTATAAACCCAATGATGGTTCTGATTTGATTTCCAATTATAAATATATATTCCGTATCAAATGCTGATTTTAATGTTTATTAAAAATGGGTTTTACAGGAGAAAGCAAATCACATGATTCAATAGCAGTAAAGTCCTCCCAGGAGCAGCATCTAACACAAGACGTGGATTCTGAAGAACCTGAAGCAATTGATGGAGATTTGCTTGGATCTTGTACAAATAACCTTGCTGATGGTAGCAGCCCGCACGATATAACAATGCATGATGCCACAATTCCAGATGGTGAATTTTCAAGACAGGTTGAGTCTATTAAGCAGCATTTTGTCAAGCGCAGTGAAAAATACAGCATCCCCCAACTGGAAAGGCTTTACACAAGAATCATGAAGGGTGTGTTTGAAACCAAAGATAGAAGAATGAATAATGATGACATCAAGAATTCGGTTTTGGGGTTTTTGTTGAAATTTGTAGAGGATGATGCAAATTTCTGACCACTAAGTTTTCCCTTCCATGATTTAGAAAAAGGATAGATGTTTACTGTAAATTCGGGATTTTTTTTAAAATTTCAATTCAATGTTATTTGATTGAGCATTGGAGTTCCTCTCTTTTTCACCAGACAGAAAGGTCCAAACCGATGTACAGAGGAGTAAGCATTTATTCTTTCTATATATTCCATGACATTGTAATTTTAGATTATCATGATCAAATGTTTTAGTTTAGACATACTTTAGTTAGCTAGAGCTTAGAAATTTCAGCTAGAATGGTTGAACCCTTTTTTTTTATTGCTCATGTTCTCAATCACTTTCACTAGCCCTACCGTGAAGAACTTGCAAAAATTATGCTAATGTTGTATTTTACTCGGATGTATATTACAATCACTTTTCTCTCGAAAAAAGGATGTTAATTACGATCACTTTCCTCAAAAAATTTTTGTTAACATGGAGAGAATTGCATTTGCTATCTTGCCATTTATGTATTCTAACTTTGTGAAATTGACTTGTTTTTTTCTTCTTTCTCATAGTTTATCAGTTCACATTTATTTATTCAGTGTACAATTTTAAATTCGAATTGAAAAAGTAGATTGGTTATACTATCCTTCTATCCTCCTTCCTTTTGAATACACTATGCAGCAGTACACGAGTCATTTGCTTCTGGCATACTAATTCTCATACAGTCATCATGTATTCAAATACATATTGGTTGACAACATGCCCTATCACATGGTTATAGTTGAGTCCACATAATAATACAGCCATATGAAAAAGCAGTTCTCTTCATGTTGATAATATTCTACCCTACAGGCAAAAACCAAGAACCACTACAAAAGCATGCATTTCTACACTTCCAACATTGCTTGGTTAATTTTCCCCTACATGTTACCCTCATCTGAACACTGAATCTCGGCTCCCTTAATAGTAGTACGTTAGCTATGATCCACCTTCAAAAGAAATTATGATGCAGATCAGGACATCATATATAATATTCTCTCATAATAGACATATGTAAAGTAGACATCTTTAGTATATCATGGACAACATTCGTTTTAATGATAAGAAAACAAATGTTATTAACTAATTTGCAGGATCTAGATGGTGTTATGTCATGAAAACAAATTAAAAAACACTCTCTCTAGTAGTCGAGATTCAAGCTAATGTGCCGAGATTCGAGAGATATAACGCATTGGAGGGGGTTCGTTTCGCAGCGGAGGGGTCGCGATTAAGAAGGATGGGAGATCTTTTGCGGATGTGGTTGCTGGTAGTCAGGCTAAGGGTGGGGAGGGAGAGACGAACATCGTGAACTACAGCTCTAAGAAGGAAATGCAGGGTTCGGTCCGTTATGACTATAATTTGTTTTAAAAGTTAAATAAATATTTTTTATCTATTAGTTCGAAATTAAAATAAATCCTGTTAAATTCTTATTATAAGGACTTAAGTATATTTTCTTATATTATGGCATAATATTATATATAATAGTTTCATCAAAGTTTATAATATTGTTTTAAATAGATATTTTATAAAATAATCATAATTTATTTATTTATTGAATAGTTATACTTTTTTTTATAACTAATTACATTTTATCAAAAACAATACTAATGTTTTTTTATAAATTAAAATTTTAACATAATTTATTATTGTCATCCAATTTATATTTTCATATCGTCATAAATTATTGTCTTTTCTATAAAAATAATATAGTGGTAGGAATTGAATGATAAGTTTCTAATTATTGTTCAATGAAGATTTTCCTTTCTTATGAATACCATTTTGTTTTTATAAGTAAACAAAAATAAATTAATTATTGTTAGAGAAATATTACCTAAAAAAATAATATGTTATATAAAATATATTTTTTCAAAAGATTAAAAATATATTTTTTGAACACATGAAAATTGTGATGTTCAATTATATATTTGAACACATGAAAATTGTGATTAATGAAGTTACGACCATTGTTTTAAAAACCGGACCTATAACACCCCTTCTAAAATATCCCACGAATATAATAATTAAATCAGAGTTAACATAAATGAAAGAGCATTACAATTAAATATAAATATAAATCTCATTTCAAATGTCATGCTTCACTGAGGACTTTATTAAAACATAATTCAAAATCCAATAATATGTTATACACCGCAGAAAATAGCATCAAAACAGAATAAACTCCAATTCATAAGTATTCCAACATAAACCAAAGGAAAACAAGTTCAATTCTATAATTCCAAAACAATCGTTCCCCAGTATTACAACTACCAGAGCATGACACTGACACGCGGATCTAAATAGCACAACTCAAAGTTATCCTCACCAGCTTCTAAGCGGCTAACACTTTAATCTGAAACCATCAAAGTAAGGGTGAGATTTCATCAACAATTAAAATGCATTATACATTTCTTAAACAATACAACAGTTAATACATTAGTTCACCCTTATTAGCATATTCAGATTTGCAATACACAAATACAATTCACATAGGTCAATATGCATATAACAACAATCAATGAAATTATAACACTGGAAACCATCCTAACATGTTATAATTCCATATGCAATGCAGACTCAATGCATGTGGTACCAAACGTGAACTCAATTCACACCCTGTTCCGTTTACACCCCAGAAACAACGTTAATCAACGATTCGCCCATACACCACTGGGACATGAATTCAGCCTCACCACCACTAAACCACTGGGTACGGGTATTGGCTCTGCAGGTCCAATTCCACACAATGAGAATTAACCACCACCAGAATGCATATGCATGCGCAACATAAAGCATGCAACATTCAAATAAGGAATATGATATCACAACATCATTTCGTACATGGTTAACACTATCAAACAACACAGTATAATCATGCATATACAACGTTAATCACAACACATGGTATTAGCATCTATCAAACATGTACTACGTCAACGACGAACAATCACGAATTACAACGAATTCCTCATACAGAAAGCCATATTAATCCAACAAGATTCAATTATTAGGTCTTAAGAATGTTTTATTAGTAAAGTACATACTCCCAACTTTTCAACGGATCCAACTACGCCTAAATCGGAGTTACGGTCGCAAAGATATGCCCAAAACAGTTTTCAAAAAGTTATGTTCTGTTTTCAAACAGTATGAGTCGATCCAAAACTCCATGTGTCGACTCATACATGGCTTCTGTCGATCCAAGATGCATATGTGTCGACTCATACGCAAATAATTTTTCCATTTTTAAAAGTTTCTTCAGTATGAGTCGATCCATAGCCCTCTTGTGTCGATGCATAACATCCTTGTGTCAATGCATAGCATCCTTGTGTCGATGCAAAGCTTCCAAAATTTCCCTATGGATACATAACAGCCAAAATTTGTATCGATACAAGCCTTATTGCAGCTTCTGGTTTTCAAACGTTTTGCTACTTGTATCGATACATAACAGCATGTGTCGATCCATACTGCGTTTTTTCACAAAAAAATCACTTTTGTTCGCAATTCCAATTGATCCCATTCATCACCATCAGCCATAGTGCAACAGAAACAACAGAACTTATGTATTTTCACATCAAATCAATAACAGAATTACGCTCCCTAATTAATCCACAATCAACCTACACATAATAACCATTCCTATGAATTCCAATTGGGGTTTTTACGTCGGATTATATCATTAGGGCATAACCTAGAAAATTCTAACTCGAGATTCCTAACGTATCAAATCATCCTATTGATTATCAAAACCTATAAGGCATATTAACCAGACAAAATCACCCCTTACCTTGCGATGATTCTTCGAATTCTGACGATTTGGCTTTTTCCTCTTTCTCCTCTCTTCTCCAATGTACGTAGAATGAAAAACCTCTAATTCTCTTCTCTTTTTCCTTTTTCCTTTATTTATTCTTTTTTATTATCCCGTATAATAGAAATAAATTAATTAGAATAATTAGAGTGTTTTACTCCACACACCCTCCAATTCCACTTCACACCACCATGCTTCTATTTATTTAATTAATTAATTAAATCCAATAACCCAAAAATACTAATAATTAAACTTTTAATTAAATTAATAATTAAAATTTTAATTATTTAATAATTGAATTATTTAGAGTGTCACAGGACCAAACATCAAACCGGTGAGAATATTGAGTCACTAGTGTATTAATAAAAACCACTAAGTCACTAGTCGAACCGCATGACCATTATAATAAAATTATATAGGTATAAAACTTGTCAAATTGAATGATTCCGTCTCTACAAATTATAATTAACAATTAAATTTTTTACAAATATCATAGCATAAATAAATTCACAAGTTCATAATTTTAATTTTAATTTTAATTAATTTAAATTTTAAACATAAGTATCACATATAATAAAATAGTACAAAATTACAAAATCTAATTATAAACAAAGTCTTATTGCAACATAATCTAATAAAATAGTTTATAACAAAATAATTTCATTGTCTCATTTTTCAATATCAAAATCATCTGCAACAAAATCAATTACATCTATAACATGTTCTTCGTCAATAAAACCATAATTTTATGTTATTTTTTATTTAAAAAATTTATTAATTAATTAAAAAGTCTAGTCATTTTGATTTTTAAAATAAAAAAATAAAAAAAAAATTAAAAGAAATTTAAAATGCAATTGAACGACCGGTTTTGAAAAAACGCCGATTTTTTCGGTTGACATCGGTTTTGACCAGTTCAAAGACACATCCGATCTAACTATTGAATCAGACCGGTTACCTCGCCGGTTCTCAGTTCGACCAGTCCGACCGGCCGGTCCTGTTTTTAAGACATTGTTACGACAATGATTAATGAGATTTAATACTTAGTATATCCATTAACCAAACATAATTAACCACCTCTTTGAACTAACATTAACCACACTATGATTGTTGTCGCATACAAACACAACATTTTTAGCAATTATAATAATTTCTTAAACCTTGACAAAACCAGATCCGTCGGATTTCTCAATAAACAATCTACTTTCTAGAGAGTCTTACCATCTGATTGAGATTGATGTAAGTTGGTAGGACCCAACTGTTTTCATGGCATAACACCATCTTGATCCTGCAAGATTAAACAAGTCAATAGTTGTTTTCAATGAATTGCACATAAATTAATGGGACCAAAATGAATATCAGTTAATAGTGAAAAGAATGGCATAGTGTCGACAGCACTCAAGATGCATCTATTTGGTTAATTGGTTCCATACCCAACATAACTATTTTTTACAATTGATATATCATAGTCTTGTATGAACAGAACTAAACAGAAGTAGAACAATGAAGCATCACATATGTAGCAAAATCTTCTCCTTAGACTCAATAGAAATCACTAGGTGATTGTTTTCATGAACCACAATTATAGCCGCCCTATTATATGATGTAATGATAAATAATGCATTGAACCATTTTTTCACGTTTAGCTTAGTCATAAGAAATTCAAATACAAAAACAAGGAAGTAAATGGAATGTCTTGCCTGGTATGAACTTTGCAGCTCAGACAAATTTCTCTTCTTACTAGGGAAGCTTTGTTGTCCACCCATGCCTTCTTGATTTGTTACAGATACATCATTACATCCTTCCATAATGCATTCTATCATCGATTCATAGTCATCTTTCCCATCTACAAATGTCAACAAGACATAATAAAATAAATAGCTATTAAGAGAAAAGAGTAGATGTAGGCCTAAACTAGCATCAGATCCATTCGGGTGTTCGAAACAGAAAATAAAAACTATCATAGAATCAGCAAAGAGAGGATAAACCTCAAAAAACACTATATAGGGAGAAAAGTCATATTGACAGAATAATGAACCTGAGAATCAAAACAACGAACAATACAGTGAAAAGAAAATTACCAGTTAGCATTCTCTGAATTTTTTCATCACAACTAGCGATCTCATCATCAATTTTGTGCTGCTGAAGGGCCTGAATGGCATAAATAAGTCTAAGATGAGTGCAAATATAGTTTTCTTGGCATTCCAAAGTAGCAATAAGAAGTAAATTTCAAAATTAAGTTGAAACCAATACTTTATGACCAAGGGGGTAGTCAATGGGCGAAAGAAGCAAAATAATACTGTAATGGTCCGAAGAAAACATTTCAACATTTGACACACATTACATGGGAGTGTTAGCTGTGAACTATGTGCCACTCTTTTTTGTTTTTATCTCACTGGCTTTCCACAACAAAGTATATTTTTATTTAGGTGCAAATGCATAGGTACGGAAATGAGTATAGAATATAAAGTATTCTTGTCATTAGAAAGAATAAAGCAATGCAAAATGTTTTACCAGCTCATTCCTCCTTCGTATTAGAGAAGATATGGCAGTTCGCGACAGTGTCTTTTTGGAATCTTGATGACTTTTGAGCTTCACTGTATCTGAGTTAGAATCATTTGAATTTTGAGTACAGGCATCTGTTGTTTCTTTTTCATACGAGGTATTTGGACTATTGGCACAAGGCTTGCCGCAAGAAACAATATTGTTGGTTCCACCTCCTTTGACGAGCATATTTGTCGAATCAACCGTCATAGCCTGCCAAACCAATGGCATTCAGCTAGATGGGAAGAAGTAATAAACAAGTGAACCAAACATGGATGGGCAGAAAACTATTTCTTGATCAGAAACACAATTGTGACGGTCCTTTGACACCTTTAGAAAGGTCAATCTGAAGGGGATAGCCATGCATAACAAAGGAATTTTTTGGGTACAACATTGTAAAATCTCTCCCATATAAACAAACACATAGATTACAATATTAAACATGACAATATTTTTCAAATTACTTTCTACAACTAGTCCCAGACCTGAATAGCACTAGCAGTGCCATTGGAGCTACGATGCTCAGATGCATTGTTTTTTTCTTGATTTTCACAAACTTGTATAGTTTTTGTGATATTCTGTCGTTTTTCTCTGTTTTGAGATGGATAAACTGAAGATCCGTTGACATCCATTTCACATGTCTCCTTGATAAAATTGCATGGACTGGGAGCACTGCTTCCATTGTTCTCTTTCTGCTCCATAGATTCTTTTCTGGCAAAGTAAAATATATTACACAAATAGTTAGCCGCATATATTACAAATAGTTGTCAAAGAAAATATAACAGTATGCTTTGGCTTTGAGAAAGACAATAAATGGATGTAGTTGGAATTTTGCAAACCCTGCAATCATACAAGCGAGACTGTACGAGCAAAAAGGGGTTCAATGATATTTAAGAATCTCACACATTAACCTTCCTTTAAAGCTCACAGCAGATGGTAATTCTGAGCAAAAATAAGCACTTACATAATGAATCTCTTCAAATACTGTAAGGACAAGGCTTGGGAATGCAAGAGCCAAAAAGCACATGGTATTAGTGTTTTAGAAGTGCATATACATTAAAACGGTTCAGGTAAGCTAAACCGGTATAAACAAAGTTTTTCAAAAAGGAGAACCGCACCAACCTAGAAATGCACTGTGAGATTATTTGAGAATAAGGAAGCACATTGAAGTATGCCACAGCTGGAGTGATCGTCCAACTGCTAGAACCCTTTTTGACCAAAGGACCCTGCAAGCTATGCAACAGAAGACATAGATGTTATTCAGAAGCAAATGCTAAGTTTATTTACTATCAATGATACTTCTTTATGATGATCAGATAATTTCAAAGTATGGGAACAATCATCTAGGGTGTGTTTGGATTGGCGGTGGACAAAATTGATTTTAATAGAATTGAGTTTAGTAGAATTGATTTATGTTTGGATACATTTATGTAAAGTGAGTTGAATAATAAATTTCAGTGTAAAAATCATCCAGAATCAATTCTGGAGACAGAAGCTACAAATCCTAGCTTCAAGTAGAATCAATTCTAGAGTCAGAATCAATTCTACTTTTGATAAAACAAACACCTCAAAATTACCCAGAATCAATTCTACACCTCTAGAATAATTCTGGTTTTGTAGAAGTGGAACCAAACATATACTAAGAATTAAATCCACACAACCAACTAATACTTCCGGCTTCACAGAATGTACATCCCTAATTACTGTAAAAGTCATTCTATAATAATCTCTTACATACACCTTCACAATAAGACTGTAACGTTCTGGCTAACAATCCTGTCTATCCAAAATCTTTGTGCAAACTTATTTTAAAAAAAATCAAAATGAAAGGTTAATATGTCGTTAGTTCTCAAAGACATTAAAAATTAAACTCATAACTTGATTTAGTAGTAACTAGAAAGTGACATTAATGTGTAGTTTGAATTGAACACAACTACACAAGTATATTTGATTCCGCATAAAAAAAATACTCCACTTAAATGCCTGACAGAAATATGCATTAACGCCATTATTTTATCGATGGGGAAAATGGCGACATTAATGCCATTCACCCTAGAGAATTGAGTAATCATCCAAAAGCAAAACGATAGTAACAACTGAAACGAACCTTTCAATTACATCTTTGAGGGGAACTTTAATAATGTCCTGATTGATTGACTGGGAGCACTGCATTATAAAAAAGCGAGAAGCCGCCTTCTCTTTGCTTTGGGAATAAACAGTGTAGCTTTCCAAACGCATAATATCGGTGTTATTGATACCTGAGCCACATTACACGAATCATGAGTTAGACATCATGTTAGTATTGTTATCATGTTATTAGGCAGCAGTTATTATTGAATAAATAAGGAAATTAATCAAAAAGCCAATAGGCAATTAATTGGGTCTGTATTGGTTGGGAGATACCAAAGTGGCAAAGACAGAACAAAGTGATGAAACAATAATAACCTCGAATAGATTGGAACAGAAACCCTATGTATACATCATGAAGAGTGTACTAAGAATGCCCCTTTGTCATATTGACATCGTCTCTTGTTAAATAAACTAGAAAATGGGAGAGATCTTGAAAAATTCAAATGTCCTTTGATTTGTGAGGCCAATTTATGCATAAAAACAATCTTATAATTAAACTACAGCAATTGCAAAGCCATGGGGATCTTTCCCATTGACAAGAATGATTACCTGTGGCTTCCTTCACGGCAGAATACCCAATTTGTAGAAGTCCGTCTTCATCAACTTTTAATTCATCTTTTTTAGACTTCTTAATGACTCTTTTCCTTTTGCTTGTATTCGTCATTTCCGGTGTAACTTCAGAACTTTGACTAGAGGAGGCATCTATACATTTCTCAACCACAGACCATACCCCCTGGGTGACGGAACCAAACAGCAAAAAGCAGTTCTCCTTCTTTCCGTCTATTAAAAAGACAGAAACTTTCGAAATGGGCCATGTCTCCATATTAGGAGCATTCTTGGATGCATCTAAACACTTACAGATATCACACGCATGGATGATAACATTTTCAGTTAACGATAACTGCTTCTCGACGTCAATAAGCTCTACTTCATTAAAATTTTGCATGAATTGCATGTATGCCAGTAAAGGCGGCCTTAGTACCACAAGCAACTTGCAAAATTCGTTAAATGGTAGATATTCTAGCTCCGGATGCTGTTTCCTGTGGTAGTAGTTGTACAACATGACAGCAGCACGCACCTATAAACCAACCCTAATCATTTCCAAATAAAAAGAGAAACAGCATCACCATTCACCACAAGAGAAACAAACAAAAACAGACCTGTTTAGCGATAGATTCCTGTTGAGAAGGTGTGGGATTATCTTTGACAGAAGATTTATCGGGCAGTAATGGATCAACCAAATATTGCAAAAATACCTCAATTGCATCCTCAGTTGGACACACCATATCCACGCTTTCTGGTATCATATACACATAAAAACACACATTACTATTTGACCTAACATGCATGTGTGAGAGAAATGAAGGTTTACCTGAGAATTGGAGAGATGAAGCAATTACACAGATTTGAGTGCAGTAGTCAAAGTAGTGGATTGAAAATAAAGAGTATGGAGTGATTTATTGAGCAAACAAGGGAAATATGGGAGGAGTACTTTTTGAATTCGTACTACTAGTATTGCCATTCATGATCATAGGTAGCTTTTTTTTACTTTTTTTAATTTGGATTTTGTGTAAGGTTTTTTTAGGTTTCAATATTTTTTTTTTAAAAAGTTTACTTTTAGATTTAGTCAGTGATGTCAGTCACTTTTTAGAATAATAAATTCAAAAACACTTTAATCATGCTATCACGTGAAATTTTTTTTGGAATAACCAATTTTTTTAAAAAAAATACAAAAATAACCAACTTTTGAAAAATTTTATGCAAATAATCAAGTTTCAGAAAAAAAATACAGAATGGGATGGCTCAAATCAGTGCAGGAGCCAAGGGAGATGGCGCCTTCAATTTTTGACCTAAAAGCCATCTCGGATGGCTCCTGTGTAAAACACAAGGAAAAGCCATCCGAGATGGCGCCTTTCAATTTTAAAAAAAAAAAATTTTCAATTTAAATTAAAGTGCACGACAATTTTGTAAAATAATTCTTGTATTATAAATTTTGATTAAAAGCGATTACATAAGTTCATTCATGGCGACCGGGACTCGTAGATGACCACGGTTCCACACGCGTCTCTCCTAACTCGTCTGCGAGGTTCGGATCCGGTTGTTGTTGGGTCGATGGGACCGATCATGGGTTGATGGTGCCCGTAGTGGATGAGATCGGGATCCATGAATGCCTCAAGATTTACATCGCTTGTTCGTATAAACGTGTCCCCATGTTCTCAAGCTTGGTCGTTCGGTCGGGGTTAGGGTCCATTTGAGGACTATAGCATCCTCCGTATATGTGGACCGTGAATGTGTAAAAGGAAATTGGGTGTTGAGTCTCGCACCCATATGAATGGCGGGGTTGTACGACGATGGTTGGGGAATGTTGGGTTGGTTGGGAATATTCTTGGAAGCCGAGTGCAGGGTGAGGTGAGATGTTGATGGACCCATATAGGGGGGTTGGACATATGCCCTTTGTTCGGTGTATTGAACTTGGGTGTGTGGCATATGTGAGTATTGGGTGGGTGGGTGATGAGGTTGTTGTTGGGGTTGGGGTTGGGATTGAGTGGTTGTGGTTCTCGTCGGGTTGATTGGCGGGAAGTTGATGGTTGTTGGTAGTGTTGTTGGGATGGTTGTTGGTAGTGTTGTTGGGGTGGTTGTTGGTAGTATTGCTGGGGTGGTTGTTGGTAGTGTTGTTGGGGTGGTTGTTGGTAGTGTTGGGGTGGTTCTTGTTGTTGTTGGTAGTGTTGGGGTTGTTGTTGGGGTTGTTGTCGGTAGCGTTGTCTTCGTTGTTGTTGTGACTCTTGAGGTTGCCCCCACTGGGTGCGAGGGTCAACCAAATAGCGAGGTTGGAAACATGCATATCTGGGCTGTTGTTTGGTACCAAGCAATGTCCGACGAGTGTTGCATAATCTCGTCATCTTCATAAACGGAAATTGTAAGATATGGTGCGCTCGGTTTTCCACATCCTACAATACTCCCGCAAAATTCCTCCAATTATTGAGTCCCCATTGGGCATCGACCCTTTTTAGATGCCAAGGATCCAAGCACATCGGATCGCGAGGTATGTCTTGGAACATACCAAACTGCATCTTCACACGGTCGTGGTGCATCTCCACAATGTTGAACCGTATAATTGCGATCTTGGTCCAAACCTCTGCATCTTCATCATTTGGTACATGGTCCAAACCCAATACGGTCTCCATGTAAACGGTGAAAAAAATAATAGAGATTAATAATAATGATAAAAATAATATACGTTAAATTTAAAATAATTTGGAGTTAATAGAAATGACGACATCGGTTGGTCCAAGGTGGTCTATTAGATTACGGTATAGAGAACATTGTGTCTCGGATTCTTTAATCCATGCCCACTACGCTAAACCTAAATGAATTAACATTTAATATATTAAGATTTTATATATGTGAAAGATATAAATAAAATTTAATAAATAAACAATGTACTTACTTTGTTGCGTAGGGAAAAAAAATTCAAGAAAAAGAATGAAAACAAAAAAATGAAAGGATACTTACATAGCTTGCAATGTTCGCCCTTGTTCCTCGGTGCGATTCTCCCAAAGTTAAGAGACTCATGATGGAAATTTCTACAATTTATTTGAGGAAGAGAGAATTGTATTAGAGATAGAGGAGGAGTGAAGAGTGGTGGTGATGGAAAAAACACAAATGAGAAGCCATATTTATAGGTGATTCAAGAAGAGAGGAATAAATGAGGTGGTTGGAGGTTGCATGCATGGATGACACTTGTCAAGGAGGAGCCAAATGGGATGGCTCCTCCCTTTAATTTGAACTAAGGCGCCATCCTAGATGGCTTGTGCCGAGCTAGGTGGCGCTAGGTTCACTAGGTGGCAGTTGCATGCATGCAGCTAGTGTGTCGACTCGTGGCGGACCTATTTATGACTAGGCCGCAAAAGCCAAAGGAGATGGCGCCTCCCTTGTGTTTTACACAGGAGCCATTCAACTTGGCTTTTACGCACCTAGTGATAAATAGGTCCCTAGTCACCCTAGATCGCATGTGATTTTTTTTCAATTATAAAACCCTAATCGAAAACCCTAATTTCCAACACTAAAATCGAAACCCTAATCAAATCAAAACCCTAATTTCACACACTCAAACCCGATCGAAATGTCATCGTACCACAATATGTTATCATCAGAAATTTCAATGGCGAGACATACAACAGTGAGGTCTCGGTTTTTGTTCAAACACCGAAAATTTCCAATTTTGTCTAAATAGCAATGCAATTTTTCGATTTCAAAAAAGACTCGAGAACAAACTTCCGAGGTCCGACGTCAAACATTTTCTACCAACATCCTGTTTTCTGGTGAGAACCAAGTAACATTTTACCGTAGCTGTTGAAGACGACGAAGATCGCAAAACATGTTTTGTAATCATGAATATTCGGTACGACTCGATTCGGTTATACGTCGTGTTCGGGACACGAGAGGGTTGATCCTACGCGGAGGAACAAGTCGAGGTGGATGTTCCGAAGAAGAGGAAGCAGAGGAGACCCAGTTCAACATCATGGTAAATGAAGAATCGAGGCCGAGAAGAAAGCCAACTTCCTCCACATCGATCTTCACCACCTCCGTACATGACCACCCTGAACATGTCCACAGATGACCATTCATCTGATATATTCTACAACCCTGAAGTGCAGTCAGATGCAAATTTGAAAGTCAAAGACAAATTTCGTTCAAAAGAAGATTGCGTCCGAGCAATAAAAAAGTTCCACATGATAAACAACTATGACTTTCATGTGGATCGAACAGCAGCAGAGAGATACAAAATCATTTGTACTCACCCTGAGTGTAACTTCCATCTAACTGCATCGTATAGAATGCGTAGTGATTCTTGGGTGATAGGTTCTATGACGGAACACACTTGTGTTAATTCCACACAATCACAGGATCACCGGAAGTTGAGTCATGATCTCATTTGTCAAGAAATCTTACCTCTTGTTAGCTGCGATCCTTCATTGAAGGTGAAAACAATAATATCCCACATCACTACAACATACAACTATACCCCCTCGTATAGAAAGGCCTGGTTGGCAAAAAACAAGGCTATCGAGCAAATCTACGAAATGGGAGGGTTCGTACAAAGAGTTACCTCGCTACATGAACGCGAACGTATGCTCGGAACATTTATGCTTTGGAGACGGCGTTTTCCCAAGAGCAGTACACGTGTCGGACATGGTATATTCATGACTTTTGGCTTTTCGACCTTGCATCACGGGTTTGCACACGCAAACCTATCATGATAGATGGAACATGGTTGTACGGAAATACAAGGGCACCCTCGATGATGACAACAATAATTCCCAATCGCCTATGCTCTTGTAGGCGAGACCGAGCAGCTTGGAGTTTCTTCCTAAAGCATCTTCGAACACACGTAGCACCACAACGTGATCTTTGTCTAATTTCGAGACATGCCTCAATTGAGTGCGTACAACAATCCCGCCAACGGTTGCACGACCCACCGTCAAATGTTTATTCGCAAGACACATCGCTCAAAACTTCATGCGAGATCAAAGATAACCGTCTTCGAAAATATGAATGCATACGCGTTAACACAACCAGTTTTACATATTATCGCGATCGATCATTGGAAAACCGGATGCAGTGCGTGGGTTGATAATGCAGTGGAAAAGTGGACACGGTCATACGACAATGGAGTGCGTTGGGGCCACATGACAACAAATCTAGTCGAATCAATGAACGCGTCTTCAAAGGCATAAGAGCACTCCCAATAACTGCGTTGGTTAGTACAACATATTTTAGAATGGCCTCCTTGTTTGCGAGAGAGGTGAAAAGTGGAACGGTGGTACAATCCGGACAAGTGTGGAGTGAAAAAAATTTATTAAGGCCGAGAGTGCAAGCTAGCACTCATCTTGTTACAAGATTCGACCGACATAACCATAACTTCATTGTCAAAGAGATAATCGACCACAATGAGGGTTTGCCTGACAAAGTCGTGGTTAAGCTACCATCCTGGTGCGATGTGAAAATTTCAGGCATTTCGAATGCCCTGCTCTCATGTCATTGCGGCGTGTGCACATGTTCATCAGGATGCACTAGTACTTCTTTCTCCAATTTACAAGTCTCAGACCTTGCTCAACGTATACAACAATGCCTTCGAACCAGTAGCAAAAGCAGATTATTGGCCTGCGTACAAAGGGGAAGTAGTTTGGCATAACAATCAAATGCGGAGAAATAAAAAGGGTCGTCCCAAGAGCAAACGTATAACAACTGAAATGGACGACGTTGATAAACTAGAAAGAAAGTGTGGTCTATGTCGTCAATCCGGACACAATCGAAAAAATTGTCCCCAGCGTGCTACAACCTCAACATCCTAAAATTTGTATTTCATTTATCTGCACTTTTAATATTGTAACAAATCTTCTTCTTTCCATTAATTCGCATTTATTACAAACACCAATACGGAGACAACAAAATTAAAAACTACACGATTAAAAGAAACAACAATACGAAGACAACAAAATTAAAAACTACACGATTAAAAGAAACAACAACATGAACTATGACGCATCAACAACACAAGAAATTTATTTAAGACACTACAACCGTCAAAACAATCTCATCGGAACCATACATCATCGCAATAACGTCGACGTCTATTTTGACTTCCTCCAACCAAATTCGAGGTTGACCAGTTGCGAAGTTCATGGTTGTTCGCTTCCTCTGAATCCTTCTAATTTCATCACCATCTTCAATTTCTCCCTCTAACCAACGCATCAACTCTTTTTTCAGTTTGGCCATGGTAAATATGTGCCAAAATTTCATTTTCATTGGAGGTTTTGTGGCCGAGAAAACAACGTATCCATCTCTGGTATGGATGTATGGAGATGTCATGGTAGAAAAAAAGAGAGAGATACAGAGAATAAGAGAGAACATCAGAGAGAGAATATGAGATGAGAAGTTGGACAAATGTGAAAAATGAAGGAGGGATGAGTGTGTATTTATAAAAAAAAAATTGAATTTTTTATATTTAAATTTAACACTAAGGCGCCATCTCAGATGGCTTTTGCCTTGTGTTTTACACTAAGGCGCCATCTGAGGTGGCTTTTAGGGCAAATTTTGAAGGGAGGCGCCATCTGGGATGGCTCCTGCTCTTGATTTTCAGTGCAGGAGCCATCCGAGATGGCTCCTGCTTGTATTTTTGTCCTGAAACTTGGTTATTTGCGTAAATTTTTTCAAAAGTTGGTTATTTTTGTATTTTTTTAAAAAAAATTGGTTATTCCAAAAAAAAATTCCTATCACGTGGTCTCATATAAAAAATTCTTGAAAAATAAGTATGATTATCCTCTCAAAAACTAGTAACTTGAGGTGATTGATTCGCAATTTAGTATTCTTTCACTAATTTAGAGGGTTAAGTGTTAACTTTGTATGTTAGTTATTTTTTTGGTATTAATAAAAGTTAAGTTAATTATAATAGAGTGTCATCTTATTGTATTATCGATTAATTTTAGTTATAAACTAAATAATAACATCGATGGTGAGACTTTGTCAAAATCATATTTTTTGTTTATTCAATTGTTTGTTTTGTGAGAATGAGTATGAAGATGATTGATATGTGTTTTTTGACTATTCGAAAACAAATTTTTGTTGGGGAAGCGGACTTAATTGATGTTATAGCACCTCGTCTTCTTGTTTTTCAGGATGCTTCATCTCTTATTCTTGACTTATCTTGTAAGGAAGATCGTAGAATCGCCGGTAGAGTTATAGTTGTGATGGAATGTTTGTGGAAGAACAAAAATGACTTGGTTTGACATAATGAGAAGGAAGAAGCGTCTAAAATTGATTGGTTGGCCTTTCATAAATGGCAAGAGTGGTTTTTAGCTCAAAGATATAATGATTCAGACTTAAACCAATCGGCTTCGACGAATTAGAGTACGTTCAATATTGGTTGGCTCAAGTGTAACGTATACGCGGGATTTAATCGTTGTCTTGGTACAACAAATAGTGGTTGGTGTCTTCGTGACGATCATGATCTTTTTGTTACTGCATGTGCCACTTGGGATGGTGGTACCCTTTATGTTATTGAAGTGGAAGCCTTAGCTCTTAAGGAGGTTATCCAAGGAGTTATTTCTTTAAATCATAACTTTGTTGTGTTTGAAAGTGATTCCCAAAAAATGATATATGCTCTTAAGTCCAACTTCGTAGGAAATTCGGAGTTTAGTTTCATTATTTCTTCTATTAAGTCACTATTAGTAGATTTTCCAAACTTTGAGGTAAAATTTGTTAAGCGCCAAGGGAATATGGTTGCCCACTCCTTAGCTAAGGCGACCAATTCTTGGACTAGGCGCATTGTTTTCGGTGAAATTCCTCCTTGTATTACACTTTATTGATTAATGAAATACATCTTAGTAGATCTCAGAAGAAGCAAAAAGTTGTTGTTTGGAACTTGCTCAACAAGAAGATGAAGAAGAACACTACAATATGCTACAAAACTTCTGATTATATACATCTTTGTAGAATATTGTAATGAACACTAGAGTTGTTGCTTGTAGAGTGTTCTTGTTCATATCTCTTCATGTAAATTGTTTTAACACTTGAGTTGTTACTCAAAGAAGTGCTAAACAATATGTGCTTAAAACACTTGTTTAATCTACTTAAAAGAAGCACCCATGTAAACACAAGACCATCATCAACTATTGTTGATTGATTCCTTGGGAGACTTGGTAAAGTCATATCTCGAGAACATAATGGTTGCGGTTATTATGGGAAATCTTGATAGGAGATCGTGGGATATCAGATTTGTTGGGTCATATCTCAAACGGAACCGAGTGAAGGTCACTCTTGTGAAATCACTGATGGGTATCATTTTAAGGAAATCCCGATAGGAGATTCTGAGGATCAAATTTTATTGGATCAATAAACGTTATATCCGATTGGATCATTGAACGTGTCATTGGGCGTTGGTCACCGACGGTTGCCCGTGCAAGTGTAATTAGTTTGGTTATAGTGGATTAAGTCCTTGGATAAGGAGAAATCATCCTTGAGAGGATGGACAATATTAGCCTAGTTTATGGAGAACCTGGATAAAATACTTGTGTCATTTTATCTTCATTGTCTTTCTTGTAACTATCATTTGAGCGCTTATATTTTCTAAGGGGAATGTTTTCTATAAACACAATTAATACCCCATTTCTTGTGTTTTATCTACCATCGCATACAAGACAAAGCATACTTATAAACAAAAATCCAACAAAAGATGGTTGCAAGGAGAAGAAATTGAAATTCACGCAGTGTCAAACACAATCCATCAAGCTCCCAGCCCTAAATCATCCATTAATAAACCACAAATATTGTTTTCTAAGCTATACTATACAAAGAATGAAGGTGATAAAATTTAGGAACAAATACCCTAAAAAACCATCCTAACAAATGAATTGAAAATTGAATTTATAAAATTATGTTCAGACACACTCGCCCCGACGCTCAAAAGCCTCGCCCGACGAGCCTCTTTTATTCCTCCACGCAGCCTGCGCCACATGCACAAGAATGGAAAAAATATAGAAATTCCTTCGATGAAGGGAATCATCACCTGTCGTAGATCCAAAATCTCACCCTGCGAGCCCAAGTCAGTACCCACAGGAAAATCTCAAGTGAGCTCTCGCCCCACGCTCGCCCGGCGAGCCATAAGCGAATTCCTCTGGCCTAATTATCGCCCGACGAGGCTTGACAAAAAAAATTTCTTTATTTTTCTTCCAGGTGCGCTGCAATGGCTTTATTCGATCATTCTTGCATCTTTAAAGCCGTGCTTTGGACTTTTATTACTCAAGGCTCCGAACATACATTAACTCCTACAAAATGAATGTGAAACTTATCAAACGATACATTAATTACACGAAAACTCACATATACACAACCTAAACGTATTCACACACCAAACGGGGATTTATTCACAAAATATCAACAAAAAAACGATAAGTGCTCCAAATTATATACACAAAATAACGACATTTTGACACTTATCAATTGCAAGGCACATAAATATTGCAGGTTCTCCCTAACAAAATGGTTTAGCTGAAATGTTTAATCGAACCATTTTGGAAAGACTTAGATGCATATTGGTTAATGTTGGATTGAAGAATGTGTTTTAAACTGAGGCTGTTTCGACAACAACTTATTTTATAAATATATGTCCATCAACTTCTTTTGGGATAAAGACATCTAAAGAAGTCTGGTCGGGATATCCAACTAACCTCGACAAACTTAAAGTATTTGGATATGTAGCTTCATGGGTACCTCGAAGGAGTCAAAGCTTATAGGTAGTGGTGCCCAGAGTCAGGTCATAAGAGGTGTAACACAAGCCAATATATAATTCTCAATGAAGAAGAAATATAATTAAAGAATATTGACGATGTTGGTTGAAATGCATAAATTTATAAAGAGGAACTGGAACGTGAAGATATTGCAATTAAGGTGAAGCATAGTGATGCTAAATTGCATAACCTAGTTGAAGTTGAAAAAGAAGCAACAATTGATGATAAAAATGGGGAAACTAAAAATGACCATGTGTTGGCAAGAGACATGTTGAGAAAAGTCATCAAGCCACCTTAAAGACTTGGTTATGCAAATATCATAATATTTGCATTAATCTTTGTGAGTGAGATTCTTGATAAAAAACCTATAGACTACAAGGAAGGTGCGGGGAGTTGAAATAAGATTGAATGACTGAAGTCCATAGATGATGAGATAAAATCTCTTCATGATAACTACACTTGGGAGTTGATCAAGAAACCTACATGGGACATGTTAGTCAGTTATAAGTGGATTTTCATGTTAAGGAAGAAATCAAATTAGTGATGTTGAATAGATACGAACCAAGGTTGGTAGCGAAGGGGTTTACTAAAAAAGAAGGAAACAAAATCATTGATGTGTTCTCACATGTTTGCCCTCCTACTTCTCAAGACATTCCATACATCCATACTCAAGGATTCCTCAAGGGTTGATCAGACAAACCCTCTCCTAAACAATCAACCCAAACTAGGGTTTGGCAATTCTCAGATAAAGATGGACTTCCAACACTCCCAATGGTCATCATGCCTCCTCATATGCTTCAAAGAATCTCCATGTCAAGTTTCAAGCCTCACAAGTCAAGTTTCCTCAGACAATTGCTCAGATGGTTGAAAATCAATTGTATTGGACAAAAAGTCAACTGTGGTCAACATACAGTCAAACTTCATGATTTTTGGTCAAAATCCATATTTTGAAGTGATATTCATCATTTGATCAAGAGTTGATCATGACTCATCAAGAAAACTCAAGATTTGCTCAAAAGTCAAACTTTCCAAATTAGGGTTTTCTAGAGAAAAGTCAACTAAACTTTGACTGAGCATAACTTTCTCATACTTTATCAAAAAAATTTCCACGACCTCTCATTTTGAAGGAAATTCAATTCTCTACAACTTCATGTCTCACAAGAATGGTAAAAAAATGCTTCATTTTGAAGATATGGATCAAAACATTACATGTCCTTTTCAAAGTCAACAAAAAATCAACTTTTTGTATTGAAGTTTTATTGAGCATGGAAACTCCAAATGAGATGAAACAAAAGAGGTTGTTTAGAGGACACCTTAAGATTTCTAAAAAGTCTAAGAACATTCAGAAATGTGGAAAATTGAGCAAAATACACCTTGCACAAGTTGGGCATTTTTGGACAATTGCACAAAGAGAGATACTTGTCAAAATCCAATTTTTTCCAAATGTGCCTATAATTTTATGATCCAAACTTGATCATAATATTATTTGTGACCATTTGATGCCTTGCCACGACCACTTCCAATTTTTTTGATTTTTCTTCCCATGCATGAGCCCACAAAACATACCAATTTCGTGCTAGCTCATGCATGGGAAGAAAAATCAAATTTTGAAAAGATTTGATTTTATTTGAAAGGAAAATTATTTTGCATTGAATGGCATATCTTTTTTCTTTCTTTTTGCTCCAATATTACACTCTATAAATACCCAGCACATGGAAAAAGACAAAGAACGAAACCCTAGCCCTTGGAAGTAACCCTATTTTTCTCAAAAATTCTTCAAAGTTGGCAATTTCGATTTTCAATTTTCAGCAAGTTTAAAGGAGTTCCAAGCATTCAAACGTGTTCCTTGACATCCCAACAAGCATTCCCAGCCATTATACAAAGCCCAGGCTGCCCAAAACACGATATACACATAGCTCCGATTTGGTATTTTTCTAAATTTTGGTTTTTACAATTCATGCGTTGATAACTGTTTTCGTTTGCATATTTGAACTCAGGATGTCCATTAGAGTGCATTTGAACCCTTACATGTAAGCTTGCACGCAGAAAACTCAAATTGCCATTGTTAGGGCATTTGGAACTGTTTGATTTGAACTGATCGATACAGGCATTTTCAATCCAAACGGACACCACCATTGAATTCGCCATGGTCGATTTAGGGGGTAGGGTATCCCTTTGCTTTTTATTTCACGTATTTTGCAGGTTTTGAATTTTGTTTGGCCGGAGAAGACGACCAGAGCTAGGGCTCTGGCATCGTTGACTCATCTGTGACTGGCGAAGGCATGCGTGGCAAAAGGGAGCTTTCTGATTCGTCCATCCGTTCCAACTGGGGTCCACGCGTGTTGACTGTGCTTTGAGTTATAATCAGGACACGTTAGCGCTTATAAACCACTGGTTGCAATTTCCAAACACAAAAGCAAGCTAGCTCAGATGGCAACGTGTGTGTGGATTTCTGCAAAGGACATGGGTTCGATCCCTGGTTGTGACACTTTCTTTTTACCAGTTTACAAAACTAACTTTTTCTATTTCTTATTTTTTCTTAATATTTTTCATGTTAATTTAATTAATCTTTAAATATTTTTCTCATGCATTTAAAAATCACAAAAAATATTTTCTTTTTGCATTATTATCAGAAAATGTTTATTTAATTTTTAACATTAAAATTAATATTTTTGCATGCATATTTTATTTAATTGTTAATTAATCATTAATTAGACTTTTAATTGCTTTTAATTATCAAAAACGATCCAGAAAATTACCAAAAAATTATCTTATCATCTTATTGTCATTACTAATCAAAAATCTTTTTCCTTATTCAAAAATTATGTTCTTACTAACATTTTTCCTCTTATGCGAATTTCTCTTATTTTCCGATTATGTATCTGTTTACAGGTTGTAACGTTTCAGACGATTTTTCTTGTTTTTCTTTTTCATATTATGTAACTGCCTATGGGATGTAATAGTTTAATTAGGACTTTTATTTCCCGCACTCTTATTATGTAACTGCCCCAAAGCCATGTAATAGCGTATGACTTTATCTTTCCGCACTTTACTTTCCGCAATTTACTTTCTGCACCATATAAACTGCTAGTAACTAGGCGTGTATGGCAAGATAAAAATGAACGTAGATCACTTCTAATTTCAAGATAACATATTTGAATTTAACACACTCTCTTCACACACATGCACCCCCTAGAGTATTCTCTCTCGTTGCCTTTCGAATAAATGGTCAAGTCCCTCGAACGTAGAGGTATCCTAGCACCGTTGCCTTCAAAATATATCATCATAGTCCCTTCGAATCAAAGATCTAAGACCCACGATGTCGCCTACGAATACATGATCTCGTCCCTCGATTGTTGCCTACGAAAAGTGACGATCGTCCCTTCGAGTGTGCTAGGGTACCTCTTACAAGTTGCCTTCTATGACCATCCGATGTCCCTTCGAATGTCCCGCTTACATCCAACGAATAGGGTTACCTACCAACTAATGGTACCGATAACGCTATTCTAAAGGAAACGAAAACAACACGAAAACGACCATTCTGAGTAGGTAATAAGACTTTTAGTTGCTTGCTCTATCAAAATACTTTTCACACCTCACACTTTTGTCAAAGTTCAAACTCTTTTCAAAACGAAACATTTCCGAACACCTTGTATACATTCCTACATGAATCATTACAAAGTCAAAGCGAAATGCCTTTTCAAAACATTTTTGTCAAACACACAGAAAGCACTTTTTGAAAATGATCTAAGAGCAACTAAGAGCCCGTAGATAACTACGGATGGAAAGGGGTGCTAATACCTTCCCTTTTCATAACCTTTTCCCTTACTCAGAATCTAACGAAGGTCTTTTCCTATTCTTTTCACCTTCCCTTAATTGGATAAAAGAAAAGTCGGTGGCGACTCTTGCTATCCGCACATTTGCGATATAAAAATCTCAAAGTCAGTTCACCGTATTACACATATATCTATTATAATGTTGTTAGCCATGGTGGAGAAGTTCTACCTAAAAATTGAACAAATGGATGTGAATATCGCTTTCTGGTATGGTTATATAGATGAGACAATCCTCATGAAGCAACTAGAAAGGTATAAAGAAAAGGGCAATGAGGGTTATGTGTAAAAACTAAATAAGTCTTTGTATGGCCTGAAACAATCTCCCCTGCAATGGAATAAGAGATTTGACAAGTTCATATAACACATAGGTTTCACTAAAAGTCAGTTCGACCATTGTGTTTACTTCAGATTTTGACTTGGAAATTCACTTGTAATTTTATTGCTTTTTGTGGATGATATGAAGGGTAAAGGATGAACTCAGACATGAGTTCGATATGAAATATCTTGGTACTGCCACCAAAATCATTGGCAATGACATTCAAAGAGATATTAAGCAGTTGGAATTGCGCTTATCTCAAAGAGACAAACATGTGAAAAATTCTCGACAAGTTTGGTATATCGGATTCAGAGACTATTGTGACTATCACAAATCCTCAACTCAAGATCAATATATTTCAGTGTCACAATAATGAGGATGAAATAACATATATGCATAATATACAATATGCCAACATATTAGTTTCTTTGATATATGTTATGGTCTATACTAGGCCAGACATATTATATGCAGTAATCCTTGTAGATGGGTATATGACCAATCTTGGAAAGGCGCACTGGTAAGCATTTCAAAGTGGATTTTAAGGTACATAAATGAGTCTCTAAGCATAGTTCTGATTCAAGGTGGAGCTTGTGGTGAAGATAGTAAAATAGAAATCAAAGGATATGTCTACTTTGATTATGCAGGTTGTATGAATTTAGAAAATCTATTCATGGATATGTGTTCATTGTGTTTGGCACAACAATCAGTTGAGAAACGACACTTCAAAAGGTTATTGCCTTATCAACCATTGAATCAAAATATATTACCCTCACCGAAGCTTTGAAAGAAGCATCGTGGCTTGAAGGTTTTGCTAAGGAGCTAAAATTTTAAGGTCGAGCTATCACTATTAAATATGACATCCAAAGTACAATACACATGTCGAAGAATTCAACCTATCATGAGCGAACCAAACACATTGATGTAAGGATGCATTTCGTCAAAGAAATAATTGAGCGTGGAGAAGTTCAAATGATGAAGGGTTTGACTGAAGATAATACTACTGACATGATCACAAAGACATTGCCAAATTGCAAAATTTTCCATTGTACGTAGTTGATAAAGCTGCAAAGAAAGCAAGTTTGTTTCCTTGATGTTGTAGAGTTTGTTCCAAAGTGGAGACTAAATATGACATGAAGAAAGCTTCTTGGTTCGACAAAGATTAAGCATGCTGTTGAAGTTTGTTCACATGCTTATGTCAAAGTCCTGTATATTGTAATCAAAGTATGATCATGCATGCAGTAACCGAAATGCTATGATTGTTAGCATATCAAATTTGACCTATTTTATTTAGTTCAATTATTTAAGTTAGTTTAATAATCTATAAATATATTAGTTATCTTATATTGTTGAGAGAGTTGTTGATTGATAATATTCATTTGTATCACGTAAATCCTAATAAAAAAAGAAGTAAATAGTTGTTCTTCCATAATCCCTCTCATTTGTAAAACTTAGTAGATTTTCTTAGGATTGTTTATGAAACTTAATCTTTCTTAAAATATTGTTTGTTATTGGTGCCCTCTTACCACAACATTATCTCTTTTTAATAATATAAATTGTGACATGTAATCATATATTATTTCTATACAAAGTGATATGTTAATAATTAAAATGACATGTAATGATATTATTATTTCTCTTTAAAGACATTATTATAAATAGATACACTATATAATATATAAAATTAAAATATAATTTGATGTATAGGCTATTCTAATTCTAAATAACATTTTATATATCTCATTTAATCTATTATCTTCCACTATGTTATAAATAATTAAAATTAAATATTATTTAAATCACAAAATGAATTCATAAACACCATACTCCCATAATGTAAAAATGCCAGTCCTTCCCTCTTCTCCATTTGTTTTGGCAAGTTGGAGAATCAAAGTCACGATCATGTCCGAGACAAGACGTTTCCGTCACAAATCTACTCTCTCCACCACCGTCAAACCCTCCGACTCCCAACAACCTCATGTCTATGTCAGAAGAAACAAGAGAGCCAAAGGAATCACCACTGCCGCAAATCTTCAACACAATCATCATCACAAAGTAACCACCTCTTTTGTTTCTCAGTAATCTCTCTTTAGCAATGCAATGAATGATTATTAGCTTCTGATTCTATGTATATATTCTGTATATCTGTTTGAATATAGAAGTTAGGTTTGCCTGATATTGAAGATTTTGCATACAGAGAACCAAATGATTTTACTCATCACAGTAAGTAATGTTTGTTGTCTGCTTACATATTTTTGTATAGGACAATCTTATAAAACTATATTTCATTTCTAGAAAAATCAGAAGTCACCTCAGATGCGACTCCAACCCAAAGCCAAGTTGCTTCTACAACACAAATCAGTAAGTAGTTTGAGACTAATATACTTCCCTACTCTCTGTCTGGTAGCATTGCCAAACCTTTTGTTTAGGATGCTTGAATTGTTTAGTTCATTTATGAATCATAGGTGGATTACCTGCTCTCTGGGAAGAGACGCTTGAAGGTATTCGCAAAATGAGATGTTCTGCAGATGCACCGGTAGACACTATGGGATGCGAGAAAGCTGGTTCTACACTACCTCCTAAGGTCAAGCTGGGTCACGACAATGTTGACCGGCCTCGTTAACTCTTCGTTTAATCTTGTATTAAATTGATTGGTTTGCTAGATATAGGGTTTTGCGAATGAATGTGCATATTAAAATTCCTGTGTGTATAATCAGGAAAGAAGATTTGCTGTCTTGGTATCTTCCCTTTTATCAAGTCAAACCAAGGATCATATTAATCACGGTGAGCACATATGCTTTCTAATGTTTATAGTAAATAAAACCTGTTAAGTTTCTGGCTTCTGTGCATACTAATGCACTCCAACATGTCATAACAAGAAGAAAAGGTAGAAGAAAGTAACTAAGTGAGGAAGTATCATTATAAAATGGATAGTTTATATATTTCTTGATATGGGTGATTGAATTCAAAAAATAAATTTATTGCAAGTTGATTGCTAATTTAACTAACATCATTAATAATGTATGTCATGATTCATTATGTCATTTTACTTTTGATGCATGACATTCATTTCATACCATGTGGTTGCTAAAAAATGTATGTCATGTTTCAACGTATGAAACAATTTTAGTTACAAGTGTGTCTTTAAGAATGTAGGAGCAATTCAACGTCTTCTTCAAAATGATCTGCTTACTCCTGATGCAATCAACAATGCTGACGAAGAAACAATCAAAAAATTGATTTACCCAGTATGTTTCTTCTTTCTTTTCAACATATTGCCTCTTCTGTGGTTCAAATGATATGAAGATTCAAGTTTTTCCTCAGCTTGTATGTTACTGTGTCAACTTTTTTAAAGGTTAGGTTTGTTTTTTTCCTGTATTAACTGAATCTGTGATTGTAATTTTGGGTGTTCTATTCTTCGATTATTCCAGGTTGGATTTTATACAAGAAAAGCCACTAATTTGAAAAAAATTGCAAACATTTGTCTCATGAAGTATTGTGGAGACATACCTAGCACAATTGAGCAACTACTCGTACTTCCGGGCATAGGTCCTAAGATGGCTCATTTGGTATGCGTAATAGTTTTTCTAACTCACAAGCAATATGTTTCACGAATTTTTTCTGAAACAGATTTTGTTAGTGGCATAATAGGTTATGAATGTTGCATGGAACAATGTCCAAGGGATATGTGTAGATACTCATGTGCATCGCATTTGCAATCGGCTAGGCTGGGTGTCAAGACTGGGCACGAAACAGGTTCCTTTATGTTTGGTGGCATCACATTTTATTGTTGAATCATTAATACCTAACCTATTCTTCTCACAGCATCTTCGACTCTTGGTGCTGTGTTTGCTGCTTTCAGTAAAAAATGAAAATTATTTTCTCTTGTTAAGGAATATATACATACATGAAATTGCCTCACATATATTTTCTTAGATTTTTAAGATTGTTATCTTTTAGAATTTGGGTTGGGCTAACTCAACCTTGCAAAACAGACTTGTAATGTGAGGACTGCTCTCACTTATAATTATTGGTTCGTGCCATAAAATGTCAAAATACCATAAAATGTACTATTGGCCTAAAGCTACAAAAGGAAGCTTCTACACTGAGAGCATCTACGGGATTGGGAAATTGAAAGAAAACAGAATACCTAACTGATAGAATTAGTTTTGCCCTTTCCTCTTATACACATTTTGCATAAGAGGTGTAACACAAACATACCACTGATATAGGTTTCTTAAACAAATTTCGAATAAGAGGTGTAACACAAACGTACCACTGATATAGGTCTCTTAACTTACCCCCTCACGCCTAGGACTGAACATCTAAAGTGTGACCCGAGTGGTTCGATAGCAGTGACATGTGGCCCGACGAATCTTTAATAGGCTCTGATGGCATTTTAGAATTTAAATTAAGTCCCACCCAAATTCTATTTACATAGACTCAAACACAAGATCTCAATTGAATCCGTTAAATTAGTTATAACAAGTATTAATATCGGATCGCCAAAAATGCTATATGAGAAATAGCGTACCGGGTGAATAGTGGAAGCTTCAATGCGGTTGAAATATAGATAAATGTATAAATAAAGCATGCCGCATACAAATAAAAGCTGCATAAACAAAGTAAAAAAGTAATTCAATATATAACTCAAAATCTCAATATTTCAAAAAACTAATAAAGCATGATGCATCGTTGCATACATTTCTTGAATGAGATGAAGGAACAAAATGAAGAACAGAGCTTTTTTGCTTTAGGTATATAATACCACTAACCCACTCACCACTTCATATTTCAAACTTTTTAAGAAGTTTGTCTACCACTTCAGATTTTGTAATGTTTTGAAAGTTTGGCCAGCACTAATACACAGAACTCCGCTATTATTCACCATGTACTGGTATAACCATAAATCAAAACGCATGGTCACATGCAAATATCAGAGTTGAGATATCATACCAGCTACCATAAATTCTGATACATAATTGCGGTATAGTGGCTCTATACCGGTTTTTTAATAGCACTGGTTATAACCAGTAACTGCGATACCAGTTTTTAATAGCACTGGTTATAACCACTAACTGATGTAACAAAATATAACTGAAATCCAACTACGCATTTGTACTAGTAACATATTTTGGGACACTTGAACACTTAAAAGTTATAATAAACACTCTTTGTAAGTGACATGGATTTAGTTTGTGTCACTTGGTTATAAGTTAAGAATTGAAGTTTACTAACTATTTTTCACTTGTGCTAGAAAACTTCAACACCTGAAGAGACGAGAGTTTCACTGCAACTGTGGCTTCCAAGGGAAGAATGGGATCCAATAAATCCTCTATTGGTAATTGGCAAACTCATTCTCCAAATTTTTCCTGTTCTATTTCACTTATAATTTACTACAAGCCTATGAATGACGACTTCATCACTTTACATGCAAAAGATCAGCACAGGAAATTTTCAGTATAGTATCTTATTTCATACAAAGTTGCTGTATATCTATTTATCTATCTATCTATTGAATATGAACAGGTAGGATTTGGACAGACAATTTGTACACCT
Source organism: Vicia sativa (assembly GCA_021764765.1). Classification (NCBI taxonomy): domain Eukaryota; kingdom Viridiplantae; phylum Streptophyta; class Magnoliopsida; order Fabales; family Fabaceae; genus Vicia; species Vicia sativa. The sequence goes on from CM038793.1 coordinate 202,689,655, forward strand.
TTGAGACCTCGATGCGGAGAATGTGGTATCAGTCACTTGTGTCCATCAGCGTTCAAGGAGGCCTCAGGTTCAAGCCCAGTATCGAAGTCCACAAAGTCACGAAGGAGCAAGAAGCTTTAGCAAAGGAAAAAAACTTTGAATTCAGATGTACATATCTGATAAAATTCTAATTTTGTACTATCCAAAACTACAATTTAAGAAATGTGAATTCTTTTTAGAAGGGAAGGGGTAAAAAAAGTACACCCTTAACAACTTGGATTGTTTTTTTTGCTAGCCATCTTGCTCTATTCTGACGTGCACTTACAGGCATGTTTGCGTCTGTGATAAAACTGTTTTGGTTATTAATTAGGCTCACATTGTACACAGCAACACATCTAAGGATTAGATGTTTTTTTTTGGATGCTAAAACTGTTTTATTTATTTATGGAGACATCGAAATTGTTCTGTTTCATTGTTTTATATTCTTTTCAAGTATCTACTTTTTACCATCATATTATTTTATTTGTTATATCTTTCTTTATAGTCCAGGACTCTGAACAAAATGTCACGGGAATGGCTTATCACAGCGGTGGAAAAGCACCAAATTCCTTATGATTTTGAAATGCATTTTTGAAAGCACTTTAAATCTCACTGAAACACCTTCAGTTTGATAAAATTGATTCAAAAATATATCTCTGAATTTTCGTATTCATACCAAACATTAATTTTCACTCTTTAAGAGATGCATGGACGATATTGACTATTAATTTTCACTTTCTTTAAGAGATACACGTATGATATTGACGATGCATTATTTCTATACTACTGTATTTAATCTAATATAAATTGAACCATACATTTTTGGAATAATATGAAAATAACATATATAAATTAATAAATTCGTAATACATAACGAAATCAAAATCAAAATAAAATCGCCAATAGTGTTCATAATACAAATACTATATACTATTGCATATTCCGGAACCGAGGCCCCTATTCCTATGCTGACTCCTATATTGTAGTGTCTGTCATGCCTTCTCCACAATGGCATCTAGAATATCCTACGTAGAATAATTTCGGAGATGTACTTCCGACATGGAGAAGACTATGAATGAAGTGTTACTTTTCTTTTCTGTTGATGAGAGGAGGAAGCATTTTGGTACTCACTCTATCTTTGTCTTATTTTTGTTTGTGATTTTCTATGTTTCTTTAATGGTTGATTTTCATTCTCTTTATAAAGGACCTAAATAAGAAATATACCCCGACTAATGCGACTGCGTGTGCTGGGGTTTCTTAAGTTATGCTGATGTCTTTAGAGAGTAAGAGTAAGAAGAACGTGAGCAGCCTACTAACAAGGATCATGGAAAAGTAGTTGTTGAGGGAACCTTACAAAGTCAAAAAGGTAAAAATATCTCTATTTGGGAGATACCCCAGTCCCTTTTTGTAGTACCCTTATAAATCTCATAATTAAATCACAAATTATTTAAGAATAATTCAATTAGTATCACCACTTAAGGGTGTTACACCTCATAGAAAACACCGCAATAACAATCCTGTAACACGAATTACAACAATTATAACATCATTCTCTTTTTCATAACATCAACACATCAATTAAAACTTCGTAGTAGAAATCATAGTCATAAAATAAACTTCATTCACCTTCCAAACTCAAGTATTATAATCTCATCAAAAGTTATATTTAAAACCACTTTAACATCCAAAAATCTCATAAAAACATGTTAACAAAAGTAACATAACATTTGCAAAATATAGCATTCCCAACCCGATGTTACATATCAGAGCAAGACACCTCTAATAAACATAAACTAATAAACTACTCCAAAATCTATATTTAATGCAACTATAAGCTACTCGTGAGCATCTATGCATTTTCCACGTGGAGGCAACATAGATCATACTCTTGTTAACCAACTCAGAAAATCGTGTAATCTATAGGTAACATATGGCTTGCATTATCTCAGACCTCAAAATATTCACAAACTTAAGGCATTTGGATCTCTCAGCATTAGCAGTGTGTTTACTGTGAAAAATGGTAAACAACCGCTGGTCCTCCTAAAATCCTAAAACTAAGGGTTACTCGCAAGATAAACTAGTTGATCTTAAGACATGTGCTAAGATTTTGAAATTATACTAGTTCTGTCGAAATCCTTATCAAAGAAACGATTTTCTAAGACTAAGGGAACAAATATAACGATTTTCTAAGACTGGTAACTCGTGACCGACAACAAGATTTTTATACGAACTAAGACTCAATAAACTAACTGATAGGTGACTCGTGACCGACAAAGAATATTAAATTGTTTACGCGAAGCATAACATAATGTAAAGATTTTGCTCAAAGGTAAATAAAAAGCAAGTAAAGTATTCAAAAGGAACAATTGTAAGATAAAAGATTTGCATTGAAATAAAAGTGGTGATTCACGTACATCAAGCACTTCTCAACTCTTTGTTTCCTAACACTTGGAATGGACAAAGTTTTAGCAAGTGATTTGAGTATACAAGTGAACACACTGAATTTACTTGTTTATAGTATTTACAATGTAACTGTCTAAACATAATCTACAAATGACATTTGAAACCTAAGGCAACCGCTCCACTAGATGTCGCCACCTATTTGGTGCTTAAACGAGTTACAAACTGCTGGTAACTGCTTGGAGACTTTGAATTTTGAATCTTTCTGCTTCTAACTAAAAATCAACCTCTTCTGGCCTGCTTCGACATGCTCCTCCTTTGATAAAAGAAAAACAACAGAATTCTTCCAAGTCAAAAATTCTCTATGGTCGACAGGGCCAAATTCGACAATTTCCTTCGTTTCTCATGCCTTGGTCGATTGACCAATTTCCACATATTTTAACATGTTCTCCTTCTGGTTGACATAACTCCACTTCGACATTGTGGCCTGATATTTTCCTTAATCATTGATTTCTTTAATCTACTAAAACCAAACTTTCAAACACTTTGCCCTTAATTTCTTAAAGGTACTTATTCTAGAAAGCCACCATTAGCTTATGGGAACATCTTCATTTAATACACGTGCTTGAATACCTTGAGATTTTTCAAGGTATAAAAATGCCCCTCCAGAGATGTCATTTTCGAATTTTGACTTACATGAGATAATGACATCTTTGAAGTGTCGGTCTCAGCATTCAACTAAATCGTTCCCACAACTTTAAAAAGTGGGCGTTACTGTTCCACTTTTTATGTGACGTTACGTAATAATGGAAACGTATCACGCTTTCAGTTTCGAGACGTGTGATCATTTAATGTTCACATCATTGCGCTTTTAGTGGCAAACATGGCCCCTCTTATTCTTCAATCTCGCAACACGTGTCCCTCGACTTGACACGATTCTGACTTAGGAAATCACAAAATATTTTCTCCATTATTCTTTATTTCCTTCAAAGGCTATAAATACCCCCTTTTCTCATTTTTCTTTTTTTCTCCTTTCCGCTTTCTTCAACCTTTCGCTTCAGAAAAACCCATAAATCACAAACACCACCATTTTACACTGTCTTCAAACCTCTTCAAGATTTCTACAATGACGAATGCTAGCACCCCAACTACTTATCCAGCCATAGATATTCAGTTACGCCTCGTCGACGGTAAACCTTATATACAAGAGCTTCCATTTGCCGAGGAGAAAACCAAAATCTGGCCATCCCAGGTACTCATTCCCTTTTCTCTCAAAGAAAAACCTCTAGCTTTTCTAGGTCATCTCCCTGCATATATGCCTTATGAAATATATGCAGATGATAAAGGGGATTTTTTCCCTACTAGCACTATCACCATGCCTACAATCTCTTCCTCAAACCCCATTACACTTCAATACGTTGAAAGAAATTTCAGAACTGCTCCACCCTTGAATTTCCCTAAGTTTAGTGATTGGATGACGCGTCTAGAAACCGACAAAGGTGGTCAATGGAGAAAAATGGGAATTTACACATTGCTGGAGCTTTCCTGTTGTGGTCACCCCTATTCTAGTGGCATGCTGTTGGCTGCCTTACACTTTTGGAAGGGGTCGACCAACACTTTCCACACCAAGTGTGGTATGATCACTCCTACCCTGCTCGACGTTGCTGCCATTACGAGATTGAAACCAGATGGCACACTTTTTAAACACCTTGGTGTTGACCCCGTGCCAATATGGTTCAACGTTGGTGAGTGTAAAAATCCAACATACAACAACTTCATCAACCACCATGCTCAAGATTCTGGCCCTATAATTGATGAAGAACATGTAGCATTTTTAATTCTCTGTCTATCCCGTTTCATTTTTTGCTCCAGGTCGATGCAGGTAGCCAAATTTTTTTTCTTATATGGCCATCCAATTACATATGGGTGAGAATGTTGCTTTGGGCCAACTGATTTTGGCCTTCTTGTACGCATCCTTGATTGATGTTGCTAATCAGGTCAAGAATTTCGACCCCACTAATCCAAAGAAAAAGAATATTTTGGTACATGGTCCTTTCTGGCTTTTGCAGTTATGGATGAATGACATTTTTTCTGAAGAAATTAAGCCTTTCAGAAGTAGTAAGATATCATGTCCCCAAAATCAACTTCATGTTGTTTGGCAGCGTCTTCTTCCATTAACTCCAATCGACAAGGGCTCTCTAAACATTGGTGTATTTAAACTGCTTTTCAACATCATGTTGACAAGAGTCGATTTCACACCCTCAATGGCTCAATTTTCTGATGGAAAGATTGACCCAGAGTGGCTCACTAAATCTTTCCCACATGTAAGGGAAGAGGACAAGAAAAGACCTTTAGCTTTCTGGAGACGTTCTCTTTGCAGCTTAGGACAATCACTTCTGAAGTGTCCTGGTTCTTTACATTCATAGCAAATGAAGTCTCTTTTGCTAAACTTCTTATGTCCAGAAGATTCTCCTCTATCTTCTGATCTCTTGTAGTTTCTGAACTTCTTTTGTCCGTGCTTCCACAACTGGTTGATCCTTCTAGAAAGAAGAGATAACTCATCTTCTTCTGATGCAGAGTCTTCAAAGCTTCCTTCTTCATCTTGAAAAACGTTAGCTTCAAACTTTTTAGTAGATTTGAGGGCAACAGACTTACCTTTATTTTGAGACTCAAATTCATCAAGTTCTATCTCATGACTCCTCAGCGCACTGATAAGTTCTTCTAGAGATATACTATTCAAATCCTTTGAAACTTTGAATGCAGTGACCATTGGTGCCCATCTTCTGGGTAAACTTCTGATGATCTTCTTGACGTGGTTTGCTTTGGTGTACCCTTTGCTCAGAACTCTCAGGCCAGCAGCCAAAGTTTGGAATCTTGAGAACATTATTTCAATGGACTCATTTTCTTCCATCTTGAAGGCTTCATACTTCTGATGAGAGCCAGAGCTTTAGTTTCTTTTACTTAGGCATTTCCTTCATGAGACATTTTGAGAGACTCAAAAATATCATGTGCAGTATCTCTTTTTGTGATCTTCTCATACTCCATTTTGAAATGGCGTTCAACAAGATATTTATGGATTTGTGGTGATTTTTGAAATCTATTTTCTGTTGCTTCTCCATTGTCTTTCTATCAATCTTGTTTCCTTCTTTGTCTACAGGATGTTTGTAGCCATCTAAGACCATATCCCATAGGTCAGGATCATAACATAGAAAGAAGCTTTCTAATCTATCTTTCCAGTATTCAAAATCTTCTCCATTAAAGGCAGGAGGTTTTGTGTTGTTGTTGTTTTGATCAGTTGCCATAATGTTTTCCTTATGGATTTTTTTCTGACACGGTTACGTGTTTGCACCTAGAACCAAGAGCTCTGATGTCAATTGAAGGCTAAGAAAACACTTAGAAGGGGGGGGGGTTGAATAAGTTTTTCCTCTTTTAATTTTCCTTTACGTAGCAACAAACTAAACACACAATTATTTTATCCTGGTTCGTTTGAAACTCAAACCACTCTAGTCCACCCGCCAAGGTGATTTCGCCTCTCTCAATGAGGACTCAATTCACTATAATCAGAACTGATTACAATTGCACAACCAACTATTATGAATAATAAACAATGCACAAGCCAACTGCAAGTGACTAACACCTCCAAGACTCTCTAGTCCTAGCCCTCTTGAGAAATCTGACCTAATTGGTCTCTCAAGGAACGATTACAAAATGAAACTTCTAACAGTGTTTAAATTTGCTTCTAAAAAGTTTTATCACAACAATGATGTTTTACACTAAGTTTAAGCTCAGAATAATAAAACTCAAAGTATTTCTATGTTCAACTTTTGTTCAGTGTATGTTTATAATAATAGACGTTGGTTTTTCCTTTGAAAGCTTGAACTTATATATAGCTGTAGAATAAATCCGTTGCGTGTCTTGAACAAAGAGAATATGATTAATATTGCTTGTCTGCTTGTACTTTGTGTTTTCAATGACCTCGAACTTTGTTCCACTTGAGTACGTAAGCCGTCTTAGCCTTAGTAGAGTAACAGTACTATAGCAGAACTTGTCTTAGTCTTATCTTCTATCAGAGGTTGCTTCAACTTTTTTCTTATCAGAGGTTGCGCTTGCATGCTTTTTTCAGAAGTTGCTTTCAGCTTGCGTGTTTAGAAGTTCTTTTTATCTTCTAGAACTTCTAATTCATTTTCTGCTCAACATAATTTGATATTTCACTTTTCTTGAGTGCTTGAGTCAGAACATCATCTGAAATGAAAACAATACTTATCAGAGTGTCATATTTATTATACAAAATTTGTTTCACTTGTTATCATCAAAACTCTAAGATATGATTAGAACCAAACTATGTTCTAACACTATTCCTCTTACTAACTCTATTTTCTCTTTCTATTTATTAAACTCTTACAAAACTAACTATAGTAATCACTATTGAGTTTACTAACACATACCCCCACATTTATTCATAACATTATCACCAAATAGGTCAAATTACTTATTATGCTACTATTTTTTCTAAAATTCTCGCTAATTAAAACATTCTTTCACTAACTGGCATTATGACTAAGTACAATTCTACGGTTCGACATGTTTAACCTGACTAATTTATCACATAGCACATATCGAATATCTCAAAGAAAACCACTTGCGCACGAAATTACACAAATAATTAATATATATATATATATATATATATATATATATATATATATATATATATATATATATATATATATATATATATATATATATATATATATATATATATATATAAACTAATTACTAAAATTGGGGTGTTACAACAGTCATAAGTTGTTGGTGGATGTAAAATCTCATCCCACAGGTTCTATCAGATTTGATGATGAGTTTAAAGGTGAAATCAAAGGGGTTGGAAAATTGATGTGTGTTATTTCTCCTAGTTTAGAAAATGTTATTTTTGTGAAAGAATTAACTGCTAATCTTATTAGCATTAGTCAATTATGTGACCAAGGACTGTCAGTCTACTTCTCAAAATTAGAATGTCTAGTTAAAGATGAGGAAGATGTTATTCTAATGAGGGACATTAAATCTAAAGACAATTGTTATATGTGGAGATCTCAAATAACTACTTATTTTTCCACATTTTTTGACAAATATCAGGTGGATGACTCCCTTATAAAATGTTGTGTTTATTTTAAGTGCGTCCGAAGATGCATATCATAAATATGAAAAGGACAAATTTGAATTTTCAATGTATCTCCTCACTCCATGAGGTGGATAAGGTAATTTCCTTACCGTCTTGAAAGATTTGGACTTTTTCATTCTTCAAATATAGCCCAACTCATTCTTGTTTCCCGAGGCCCAATAGATTACAAATGGGCTAACTGATCCGACCCGAATAAATAATTCGGACGCGAGACCCGAAGCTCCATCTTCATCCTTTTGTCACGAGTCATCAATGGAGGACCCGAATAGAAAACCAGAGACACAGAACTCTGTAGTTCCTTTCTTATCATTTTAGACAGTGAGAGACATTACAATGACCGTAGCAGCAGGAATCGGGTACGCGCTGATCGCTCTAGGACCGTCTTTCTCCCTCTTCGTTTCCGTAATTTCCAAAAAACCATTCTTGATCCTCACTGTTCTCTCCAGGTTCCTCGATTCGATCTCATTTTATTCACGCTTTCTCTCACTTGTTAAAGCTAGAGTTTTGTAATTACTTCGAATGATGCTTTTTCTGCTTCGTTGAATTGTGCTATTAGGTTTTTTTAATGAAATTTTGTTTTGTTTTGGTTATATTGCAGTACACTATTGTGGCTTATAAGCTTAATTCTGTTGTCTGGAATATGGAGGGGTTTTCTTCCATTAAATACAACTGCAGTTTGGCCTTATGGAATACTCATTTTCTCATCAGTTGCATTTCAAGAAGGACTTAGGCTTTTCTTCTGGAAAATATTTAAGTAAGCTTCATTTTTCTTTGCAATTGCACCTTTAAGCTATGGAAAAATACACTAAATCGGGCACGACATTGACACTGATACCGCTAAATTTGAAAAAGAAAATGCAAGTGATTGAATGTTACCGTATGCATTGGTATTGTGTCGGACACCAAACATGCCTATGGGTGTGCTGCCTGCCTAGTTATTATTGTTGGATTGGATGTTTTTAGGAACTCCTTTCTCCTTTACAATAGTGGAAGCATGCGTGGTTTGAGAGTGAGGAGAATGTGTAAAAGAATACTCTCTAGTGGGAGGTTTCAGGTTTCGATTAATTGTGAAAATTACAATAGTTTTGTCAGGGTTGAACATACATTTTTGTTCAGTATGATAAGGAGGTTTGTGACTTTTTATTATGGGAACTGTTTTTTAATATTATAGTGACAATTCTTGTGCTTGTATTGATTTTGATTCTGGGTTAATGTTTTATTTTTTTGGTTGGTCTTGTGTAGAAGGTTAGAAGATATTTTAGATGCTTTTGCTGATAGAGTAGCAAAACCACATCTTTTCCTGACCGATAAGATGCTGATTGCTCTGGGTAAGAAAAATGGATGCTTTCAAGCTTGTTTTCCAATCCTTAAATTTTGCATTGATTTCTCAAGTATCTATTTATGACCAGCTTTCAACTATAAGATAACTCTTACTCTTACCTATTATTTTCGCTTTCTATTGTGATAAAAAAACCACATTCTTGATTGAATTTTTAATTCATGAAAAAATGAATCCCTTGTTGAGATGCTATTGAGAAAAGATATTGCTTCTGGAATAAGATCTGTAAATTATAAATAATAACTTGTATTGATGAAGTGTCTTTTACATATTTTTCACAGCTGGTGGTTTGGGTCATGGTGTGGCCCATGCCGTGTTCTTCTGTATCAGCCTATTAACTCCTGCATTTGGTCCAGCTACATATTTTGTTGATAAGTGTTCAAAGATTCCATTTTTCCTTCTTTCTGGTGAGAGTTTCTACGCGGCTAGTTCTCATATGCATGGGATTCTCCAGTTTCAATCTTTTTGGAAATTTTTGCATTTGAGGCTTAACTGTTTATTTTTTTCATTCACGTGAGTCTATAAGTGGACTTTTCTGTTTGTTGAAGTTGGTATTTTTGTTGTTGGAGTTTGTTTGAAGTCCTACATTGCTTAGGTTTCCGGACTGTTGAACATATAAATATGTGAGGACAACCTCACCCTTTGAGTTAGCTTTTGGGGTTGAGATCCAAACATATTTAACATGGTATCAAAACCTTGGTTTAAGATCCAGTGGGCCACTTACTACCAGGTTTCCGCTATCGGGCCACCCACCATTTATTTCCACGCTTCAGATGTCCAGTCCTGGGCATGAGGGTGTGTGTTAAGAGTCCCACATCAGACAATATATGGCCTGAACATGTACTTATAAGTGGGGGCAATCCTCACCCTACTAGCCGGTTTTGTTGGGTTGAATTAAGCCCAATCACACTTTCTTAAGTTTCTTAAGATGGTATCAGAGCCGGGTTAAGGACTGCAAGTCTGCAATGTGGGCGTTTGGGCCCATACCCACGTTAGGCGTGATGGTGGGTGTTGAAGTTGGTATTTGTGTTGTTGGAGTCTGTTTGGAATTTAACATTGTTAAGCCTCATTTTTTGGATGCATAAATAGTGACCGGAGTTTTTGAAATTACATTAAGAAATCATACTTTTAACATTTGATTTCTGTCGTCCAAATTGTTCACTATTTTTTATATGATTGCAGCGGTTATTGCTCTTGCATTTGTCACTATCCACACCTTTTCGATGGTCATTGCATTTAATGGATATGCAGAGGGGAACAAAGTGGATCGTTATTTTGTTCCCATTGTTCACGTTGTTGCAGGAATGGTGGTAAAATCTCACACTTTCCGCATATATATTTTATTGATTAGGAACTTAAGTATGATTTCCCTGTGATATTATTTTTCCTTTAATTAATATTCAAAGTTATATTGGTTGATTTGCTGTTACCTTATTCAGACAATGGTAAATTTGATACCTGGGGGTTGCGCTGTTGGCATTCCTCTCCTTTATTTCACTGCGATTTTGACCCTAATTCATTGTGGGAGGATGGTTTGGAGAAGATTGACAGAAAATCCAATCAGACCGACTCTCTCGTAGTAAGTGATAATCTTTTATAGATGGCCCTGTTAACAATTGCTTTTATCCTTACCATTCCTGTTGGAATACTTTAAGATACCAGTATTTATCTGTATTGCATGGAAAATGTTTCCTTGATGTTATACTCTCGTTTCTGATTAAGATGGATAGGGTTACTGTGGGGCATCAAATCAACTTCATATTGTATTTGCTAGTTTCATGTATCATCACTGGGGATGATCAAGTTTACTAATGAATGAAGTCTTTGGTTTCAGAAAAGGGTTTACGGAAGTCTAAGTGAGAGAAGCTGAAGATGTTAGTTATGTCCAGCACAACAAAAAATTAGATTAGTAAAGAGATCCGATTCATGTTAACGCACCGCAAGTCGAAATTTCACTTTACATTGGATGTAGTTCCTTCTGATTTTAAAATTTATACTATGTGAAGTTGCTGTATTATACTAAGTGTGTACATATACGGTATCACATTGAAATGAAACCTTCTATGAAGTTGCACAACGTAAATGAGCATATTATGTTTCAAATTAGGCTCCATTTCAGCCAGGCGTTAACTTTTTAATCTGGAAATGAAATCACTTTAAATTAATTGAGACACATACATGAACTCATGAAGTTTATCTTGCTAACTGCAATGATATACAGTTTGATTTACTGCTATTGTGAGATTTTTCTGATTTGGGTTTTCAAATTTTTACTTCAATTATTATAACCAATACTATCTTGAATTTTGAAATAACACTTAAAAATAAACAATTTTTTTTCTTCTAAAAAGGAACAGTTAAAAAGGAACAGTGGGAGTAATTTGTAATATTAGTATGAAACTCATTAAAAAAACATATTAAAAGATTGTTTCAGAATTGTAAATACAACTTTCATATATAATTTTCAATCTCTCCCATATATAATATTCAAATAATTCACATTTACAATTAATGAAATTAAAATTAATAATTAATTAATGTTAAACAGAGATCACACTATATGACAAGAGAACCTCATTTTTTTTTCTTCAGATGAGGCCTATTTTCCATTTACACTCAATCTGTACACTGCTCAAAATATTACAGTGCTCTGCATCATATCATATGAACTCAACTCAGAATTTGGAACTTGGCCTACTCCCCCCACATGAAATTTGAATTCAGTTAATTAGTTAGTTACTACTCCCACAGATTTGTCTTTAAACATTCTGAAGCTTAATGCATTTAACATTGCTCTTGAATACTGTCGAGAAGCCATTTTCCAATCTCCTCCTGTCGTCATCATTGCCTTAAACTCCTCAAAACTTATTCGACCATCCTTCAACAAAACAAAACAAAAACAGTTATATGTCTCTGCACAGTTACCAGTTGAATTAACTTAACAGGACGTGTTTGACAGTTTTTTGTATATATATCTTACCTTATCCAAATCAACATCGTTTAGAATGTCTCTGACAACCTGGTCGTCGACTGAATCATCATCTGATAAGGCGTCTTTTAATTCATCAAACTCAACATATCCGCTCTTATTCTTGTCAAAGAAATTGAATGCTTCGGTGAGATGCTCATCATTTCCAATTCTTCTCAAATGAATACTCATTGTGATGAACTCTTCGCAATTCAAGTTGCCGTTTCCATCAGAATCTGCCTGTTGTCATAAATTAACAACCAGGTTCATTTTTTCATTATAGTAACAATGCTCTCAACATCTAGAAAGTTCATAGTAAGGAACTTACAGCATCTATTAATGTTTGAATATCAGGATCAGGAATAACTTGTCCAATCATTGTAAAGCCGTCTTTCAGCTCGTCAAATGTTAAGACTCCATCACAGTCCTTATCCATCATATCAAACAGTTTTCTAAGTCCATCAATTTGTTCATCTGGTAAGTTATCAGCCACCACCTAAATAGAGAAACAAATTAATTAAGGACTCAAAAAATTGATATCCTTGATCAGAGCCGTCTCAAGTTTTTGGAGGCAGAAAACAAATTAAGATTATATTTAACCACAGTTTAACTGTGACAAATATTTTTTGAGGACCTATTTAGTTACGTTAAATTTTGGGCTTGTGTGGTAGCACGTCCTCAAAGACGGCTCTTTGTCCTTGACCTATGAAAAAGAGATCCTGAAGAAACTTACTCTAAGGACTTTCTTCTTGAATCTATTCATCAACGAGAACTGCTTGATCCTCATTCTCACTTGGTCTCCAAGAGAAACATTTCTACCATGCTCCCTATGTTGTATCCAGGTATGATCTTCACACAACGAAAACAATTCATTATTAGCACAGATTTGTCATCGTGTCAATGAAATTATAGAGGAGCACCATACATACCAAGAACTTCTTGAACTGTGATTCTAGTGTATGGATTTGGATCAAGCATACGCTTAACAAGGTATTTTGCTTCTTCAGAAACTTTAGGCCAAGGATCTCTTGTGAAATCTACATTACCCCTGATAATCGCCTGCGCTATGGCTTCTTCAGTTTCTGTACTCAACAACAAACACATAAACTTTATGAAAACTGAACTTTTAATTCAATTTTTCTTCGCAATCGCGCAGAATATCAAAAAGGACCTACCTGCCCAAAAGGGTGGAACACCACAAAGCAAAATATAAAGAATAACGCCTGTGCTCCAAATATCGATCTCTTGTCCATAGTTACGTCTCAAAACTTCTGGAGCCATGTAATAAGGACTTCCAACAATTTCATTGAATCTATCGCCTGTCACAACCACATTGTAACATTCGCATTTTGTTCTAGTTTTACAACGAAAAATAGACTCCAACAATACTAATAATCAAAGAAAATCACTTTACCAGTTACATAGAAAGTGGAAAGGCCAAAATCAATTGCCTTAAGTGAAGCTGATTCACTTGCATCTGAAAATAAGAAATTTTCAGGCTTCAAGTCCCTATGAATCACACCATGTGCATGACACACCTGCAAAATGTACAAACCAAAAGAACTTCAACAAATGAATCAAAAATTCAAAAACAAAGACAAAAAATTGATTATTAGTACATTACCTTGCAAACTTCAAGAATGGTTTTTGCGACATTCGCAGCAGCTCTTTCGGTATAATGACCTTTAGCAACAATCCTATCGAAAAGTTCACCACCTTCACACAATTCCATAACTAGATAAACAGCATCTTTATCCTCATAAGCCTCTCTAAAAGCAACAATATTAGGATGTTGAGGCAAATGCTTCATGATCTGAACCTCCCTCCTCACATCCTGAATATCAATCTCCGTCCTCAGCTTCGTCTTTGCTATCTTCTTACACGCAAATGCCTCGCCCGTTTTCAGGTCCACGCAACGCACAGTCACGCCGAATTCTCCTCTTCCCAGCTCTTTTCCTAAGTCATATTTATCAAATATGCTGCCTGGACTTGGATTTGTTACGACGTTTAGTGGACGCGACGTGACGCTAGACCTACGCGGCGCAGGCGGGGTTGTGACCTCCTGGTCTTGATCTGTTTTGCTGTGTTTGTTGTTGTTGTTGTGATGATCTTTTGATCTCTTTCGTACGCCTTTGCCATGTGTTGATACGCAACTCCCCATGGATATGAATATGAATAAATTTATGAATCAATAAAATGTATGAATTGAATTGGATTGGATTGAATTGGATTGATTGGATTGGATTATATACAAAAATATATATCGATTTTTGTATGTATATAATCCAATACAATGCAATGCAATTATTAACGCAAGGTGAATTTGAGTTTAACAATGATGATGAAGATGGTTATTTATTATTATTACTATTATGATGATGTTTGTGAGTTACCCAATCTCCATGGGAAGAAGAAGAAGGAACGTAAAGGGAGAATGGGAAACTAGCTAATCTAAAAAAAATTGGAGAGGGAGAGAATGAGAATAAAAGGATGAATGCTATATTTGGTTGAGATGATTTACGTGTTACGCTGGAACATGCAAACTCATAGTTGGTCCCGCCATTTTCCTAGGACTTTCTCTATTACTATTTTATTTTAAGATTTTTGTTATATCCAACTAATGTGTGTTCATCCATTTCTATCAAAACATATAATGTTTCTCATGCATGTTAGGTAAATTAATGTCTATAATTGAATCTACATTAAAATTATCAGCAATTTTTACTTTGTAAACATGAGAATAATATATTTGTTTAGACTGGTTTGTAATAGAAGAGGGTTTGATAAGTTGGAAAGCTAAGATAAGACTTGCTCAATTGATACGTATTGTTTAGTTTTATAGTTATACGTTTTTGGTAGCTTCTTAGATTTTCTTATGGTTTAAAATTTTTTTTATTGAATAATTATTTTATATGAGTATAAATGTAGACACTTTTGAAAATACTATTTTAGAGTAAAAAATAATTTTCTTTTTTTAATGTATACACTATTTCTATGATAAAAAAATATTAATGTTTTAATATTTCTATGCAAATTTGTAATTTATTTTATAAGTTTTTTATTTACAATTTTTTAATTATAAATATAAAAAAATACAACTTGATTAAATTAATACATAAAAAAATCACCAAAATATAGTTAGTAATGATCAACTTAATGCACCAAAATATAACCATTAATTGTTCGAAACAATAACTCACACTCATTTAATTCAACTAACAAATACGATTTCTTAAATTAAAAATGATATTCATATTAATAGAAAATACATAGAATAATATAAACTCAAAATCTTTATAAAATTGAAAAGGATAAATTTGTGAACCAACTCATAGCACCCAGATTAATAACATATAAGGTAAAATGACTACAAATGTGACAAAGCCTACAAATATGATACAATTGAAATGCTCAGAATTCCCATGTGTATATGAATCTGCAGCATTGACGACGCCAAAGTCTGATTAAATATACACTGAATTAAAATTAATTTGTCAATATGAATCGAACAAACACCACACTAAAATGGGAAAACAAAATAATGTCACAATTAGGGGTGTTCAAAACCGAACCAACCCAATAAAAAATCGCAAACCAAACCAAACCAAATCAAACTGAAACAAAAAAAAATTGCATTCGATTCGGATGTGCTTATGTTATTTTTTGTAAAAACTGCATCGTTCGGTTCAGTTTGCAGTTTGTATTTTGCAAACTAAACCGAATCAAATTGCATTATGTTACAACCTAAATTTTAGTTAACTCACACTTAACCCAAATCGAATCAAACTGTATTATGTTAAAACCTAAATTTTACTTAACTCACATTCAACCCAAACCTAAACCTATTATACCTTAGGCTTATGATTACGGACAATTATTTCATCCTTACAATTATGGTTTCAATTCCAATCTTCTCAAATCTCTCTTAACAATATCGCGTCTTCTTTGCCCCATACATCTTACCTCTTTTTCTTTAATCTCTACTCCCTTGTATTCTTTCTTTTTTACTTCTTATTTTTATGCAAATATTTTCTCTTTCAATTTCATTTTTATCGCACATCTACTTCTCTAATCTCTCCTCTCTTATGTTCTTTCTTTTTCATCATCACTAATCTCTCATTTCTTCTATTTTTTATTATAATATTTATAATATTATTTTATGTTATTATTTTATGTTTATTATTTCATTTTTGTCTGATCTAATTTTACATATTAAATAGGAAGTTGTTGTGCAAATATGATGATTTGTTGTTATTTGATAGTATGTAAATGACAAAATATAAAATTATTTTATCATTTATATGTGTATGTATGACTCAATAAAATATTTGTAAAAATCTGAATCAATCAAACTGCATTGATGTTTGATTCAATTTTTTTCTAAAAGTCTAACGAACCAAACCAAACCACACGTTTTTTTTATCTTGCGGTTCAGATGATTCTTAGCATCAAAACCACACCGCAGACATCCCTAATCACAATAAGATGACTCTCTCTCTCTCTCTCACACACACACACACATTGGAATAACTCATAGTGTAAATAAGTTTTACACTGTCAGTGAATCATGACCGTTAAATTATTTATTGAATATCATTAATGGGTAGTTATGATGTACTGACCGTGTAAAAAACAATGCATATCAATTAGTCTATATATATATATATATATATATATATATATATATATATATATATATATATATATATATATATATATAAAAAGAATTTAAAAGAGGTAATTTTGGTTTAAAAAATCAACCATAAAACCACCCTTCTTAATTGGACGAAGAAAAAGATAAAATTTATGTTGAAGAAAGACGGGTGGCTTCTGTAGTGAGTTTTTATAACATTTATAAAAACATTATTTTAAATAAAATTAATTTAAGTAATTATTATAAAAGATTATTTTAAATGTTCATTCTCTTGGTATAATTTTTTTCATGAAACTTCAAAAAATCATTTAAATTTCAAATTATTAATTAACTTTTTATAATAAAACCATTTTTAAAATGTATCTTTTTATAAAATTGTATAATTTTAATAATAATTTAATCTTCAGTTATAATATGCATTTATATTAATGTATGTCAAAATCCGTCAATTTATTATACAGAAATAAGTTTTAAGAAAACTTATTTTAAAAAAATCATATAGTTGTTGGAGCCCATTTAAGTTTTTTATTCAGTATCAGAGTATTGAGTGTGTTGAAAAGTATGTTTAAAAAGTGTTCAACCACATGCAAACACTACTAAATAGCTACCATATTATGAAGACAACAATAACATAATTTCTTCACACACTTAGTGATTTTCTCCCGCATTCTTGAAAAATCAAAAATATCTTTTGTAAGTATATTTACAAACTTATCTTATTGGATGAATTCGTAAGTGCACTTATGAACTATTTTTTTTGGGTGAATTCGTAAGTGCACTTACGGATTCACCTTATTTTGTACGTGTTATTCATTAAAACATAGTTTGACACATTCAGGAAAGGTTTCGTAAGTGCACTTACGAATTCACCTAAAAAGTGAATTTGTAAGTGCACTTACGAAACCTTTCCTGAATGTGTTAAACTATGTTTAAAACTACAATAATTCACTATAAGTCAGATTATATTTCCGTTTTCAGAAATTCAAATAAGGAGCATTTTATATACGCAAACCATGTAAATATTACTATGTGATAGGGGGAAAATTGTCAGAAATATCAAATTACATAAATTATTCCGAAAGTAAGTGCGGTCAAATTATTACAAAACCAAATAACAAAACATAAGGCTATTGTGTATGCCTAATCCTAACCCCGGCACCCTTCTCTGTCTGCGGTAATCCGCTGCACGCTCTGCCTCGACAACGATCCTCTCCATCACGACAACGACATGGTCACCGCCCTCACGCACAATCCTTACATCCAACGACTCCCGTCCAAGCTGGCAGATACGCTGACACATGGATACTAGATCAATGGCATGGTCAACCTCGGTCTGCTTGTTCTCTAGGAGCTCCTCATGTGCTGGCCTCGATGGACATCCAAGAACATCTGGTGTCATGAAAGGGTGTGACACTCTAAAGAACCATGTCACGTACCCCTCTACACAGTGCCACATTTGGGATGCCCGCATCATCCGATACTCCTCTGGCACGAGATGATTCTCCCAATCACAGGTCGTCGGGAGATCTAGGTATCATCAGCAAACGGTGCATACAGCGAGATACCTAACCATCATGTTCGCCACGCTAGGCGGTGGTGTGGCTATAGCCATACCGATTTTTATGATTTTATTTTATTTTATATTATATACTTTATTACATTAATTAATAAAAGAAAAAATATTATCAAGTCTAATTTAATTTTCTCTCTCATTTTTTCTCTTTCTCACGATATATTTTTTTCTTCCTCTCAAACCCTATCTCCTCTATTTAGATTTTTCTCTCATATATATTAATCCAATAATTCTTTATTCTTTTATTCGATTTTCTCACTTGACTTGGTTGCATTATTTATGGGTGATTGAAAATCAAAGGTAAAATAAGTACTTCAATTTTTCTTTATTCTTTTCTTTTTTTTAGTTGAACCCTAAAACCTCAATTTGTTTAAAAATAATTAAATGCTAAGTCACTTAAGGTTGAACTTGAGAAGTTGTTGTATATTAATGCCTTTAGTTTATCTTGCATAAGGGAGCAATGATAACATGGAGCTAACAATATGCAAGGTAATTTTGATGGTTTGAGAACTTTAATTTAAAATGAAAATCATCTGCTTATTATGTGCATGATTTATAAGTTTCTGAATTTTCGTCTTTCTAATAGCGCGTTGAGCGTATTTTTAACTATGAAGTTTGTGAAGAGTCAATTATATAACAAAATGAGTGATTAATGGTTAAATGATCGTCTTGGAATTTTTATAGAAAGATATGTTTTTGGAACAATTAGCAATCATGCTATTTTAACTCAATTTCAAGAAATAGATAGTAGATGATTTTCATTATAAATGTACTTTGTTTATTTCTTATTTTTAATATAATTTAATTTATATTTTCTTTCATGTTTAGCCACACTAATATACAGTGTCTGGATCCGCCCCTGTAGTCACCCAGAGTATAACGAGATCATATCGAATGGGACAACCTCCCCGTAGTCCACAAACGAAGTCCAGTTAATGTCGTCATGGTTGGTGCGATCAAGGAACACCCGGTAAGGACACACAATTTGGTTGCCTCTATTAAGAATAAACTTGGCAGCCCTTGGCATGAAGGCCCGATAGCCAGGATCTTCGGTATAACCATGGATGCGGTGAAAGTATGATATAATCCAGTTATGCATCAACAAAAATATAATGTGTAAGTACAAATAAATTAAAACTAACTAAAATTTATTGTTATAATAAAAACATACCATGAGGAGTATGCACGAGCCAGTGAGCGCCCTCGCCCACCATCTGAAAGCTTCACTCAACTTCTGGTAGAGGTAGGTCAGAACAGCGGCACCCTAGTTCCACTCACGAACGGTAGACGGATCCATAAAATATCTCAGGTAAGCCATATCGGTGTAGTGGCCACTCATGTCCACAAAGACGGACGTGCCTACCAGGTACATAAAGAAACACCGAATGGCATAACCACGATGTAACGGAACAAAAATATCCTCATTCACAGGCTCCATAGCTGCATGTGCAGTTCTTTTTGCAAGAGCTGCTCCTCATATATTTGTTTAGGTAGGAGAACTTCACGTGCGCCCCGTTTGTGTTGTCGCAGTCCTAAGCAGCCTTGTACGAATTAGCTCCTAGATGCTCAACCATCCACTCAACCTCCTCAGCTCTGGTTATCTTGACATGGTTGAGTAACTCTGATAGGTAGTTAGAGCAAGCAAGCAACATCATCGAGCGTGATGGTCAACTCCCCAACTGAAAAGTGGAAAGATGACATCTCCTTATGCCACCTCTCAGTAAAAGCACCTTGCATGCCGGTGCAATGGTATTGTAACCAGTACCGAATAATCCAGCAAGACCGGATCCGATGACAACACTGTGGAACCACTGAGCCTTTGGAATATAGAGATCAAATTTTTTGTGGGAGTGGTTGACATGTTTCAAATCCCTCATCTCCTGAAACATAAGAATTAAACGGAAATAAATCAACAGGAACTGTATTTTTTAATAAAAATTATAATACGAAATAACTCACGTACTTGTGCTTTTGATTGTTTTATGGGCTTCGTTCTTGGGCCCTTATATTTATTTTATAGCTCAAGCCTTTTCTAGCCTTTTTACTTCATTGTACCCCTTGTTTTATTCCTTTTCTCACACAAGCATTGCATAATTAAATACCTGAAACATAATAAAATACCAGCATAATTCCAACATAAAGGAACATAATTAAAATAAAATACAGACATAATTTATGTTAATTGAGCCAAATAAATAATATAATTCCGGGTTATCAAACTCCCCTACACTTGAACCTTTGCTGGTCCTCAAGCAAGTAATAGTTTGAAATTCAAACAAATGCGGGTTAGATGCAGACTCATGACGCCACTCAAATCGTACTTGGTTGCGAGACGTTTTTGTGTTAGAGCATTACGAGTTCAATTTCAACTTTATAAATACAGTAGTGACACTAAACAACTCCGCCATATGCATAACAATCTGAATCATGCCATTATAGCACAACCTAGTCCTATACGCTCTATTTCACTCGTTTTCATTCGCGCGCAATCACATTAAGCCCATTATCTTTTCACACACATAGTAGAGTCGCCGGTTAGTGATGATCTATTAAAGCATGGAGTTCTGGCACAATTGTGTGGTACACTCCTTTATCTACCCAACTGCAAATTGTGGGGGATCGAACCGTAGTACGCCCTACCAAGTTCAGAATCAGAGACCTCTGAACCAACTTCAACTGGATTCTTATGTTGTTGTTTATGATGGTTTTGCGACTGTTGGGTTAAATGACTGGGTGATGGTCACCTAGTTTAATTAGTGCATTTCACATAAAATATTTAGATAGTACAACTTTTATGATATTTTTGGGATCATTCACTTATATTCATCGACTTCCTACGTAGTTTGTGATTAAGACGATGCTGACTGCTAAATAAACTACTCGGGGTTACTTTAAAACTAGAACCTTAGGTTTTTGGTATAATAGGTACTCAAATCGGTCGTGCACACTCGGGGGTTTTAAAGTGTCAAGACAGTAATAATTTTGTTTCTACTTTACCCGGACTCCTATTATTTCTTATAAAATGGACAACCTTCGTACTTTCCGAATGTATTGAGTCATGCATAATAATCGTTAAATAGTAAATTTTCGAATTTTTTTTGTTACGGCTCAAGAAATGCGGAGGAAGTAGAAACAAAAATATTGTTGTATATAAGGCTTAATATAACATATATTTTCATTGAAAAGAGAAAAATAACAAGGGAAATAACGAGAAAATAAATCTACTTAAAAACTTAGAAAGCAATAAAAGATTTCTCCCCTACACTTAAACTAAACATCGTCCCCAATGTTTTAATAGAAGAGAAAAAAGAACGTAGAAAATCACTCCTCCTCGCCGCGTCTACTAGATCTGCCACGAGTCCTTAGTCTACGTCGTCTTTGCACATGTTGATTTCTTTCGATACGTCGGAGCAGCTGCATCATCTCCTCTTGGCGTATTTCCAAGTTTTGTTGATTTCTTTCAATATGTCGTCTTTGCACATGTTGATTTCTTTTAATATGTCGGAGCAGCTGCATCATCTCGTCTTGGCGTATTTTCAAGTTTTGTAAATGCTGATTCTGTTGCATTATTGCAGCATAAATGGTATCTAGTGTGACCGACGGAGGAGCATTTCCAGGAAGTGCTTGCGCTTCTTGAATTTCAGGCTCAAGGGCTTGCTGTTCCATTTCTTGTTCTATTTCATCCGCCTCAGCATTATTAGCCTCGTCTTCCAAATTTTCATCTGGAGCAGGTGCATCCAGATCGTACAGCCAGTTGTTGTTAAGATCTATTCGGGTAATGGCAGTGTTTGGAAGAGTGATGCTCATAATTTCCCTATTATGTACCATGAGATAGTATCCTCCACCTTCTCGTACCTTGATTAGGCGACCAGCTCGGCAGTTGCCTATATTCATAAAAACAGCTTGCAAGTAAGGTAAATTTTGCATTACGGGTGTCAGGTTGAGGTAGTGTACTATTACCGTAACTATACCTCCGACACAGAAAGGTACTTCCCCTTTTCTTGAAAGGAGGGAGTGAATGTGGGCCATGAGGAAGGAACTGGCGTTTACTCTGCAACCGAGTGTGAAGGTACAATAGATGAAATACATTTCCTTAGAGTTTACCCGGTTGATGTTGACTCTTCCAAAAATGGTGTTTGCCAAGATGAGGTGGAAGTACCGGATAACTGGGTTATGAATATGGGTGGAGTTGAGTTTATCCCAACTAGCAGGAACTTCATCGGCGATATTTTCCCAAAGTGATAATGCTGCTCTGTTCCAATCCATTTCAGGCGGAATTCGGTGATTCACCCCTTTGACACGAGTGAACTGGAGTATCTCACTCAGAGTTTCTTGCGTCAAAGTGTGCTATGTGTTCAGCAATCTGAAGGTAGCGGTTCCGGTGAGATACATTCTGTCGCCCGGCAGTGTGTTGTACGAGTAGGAACTTAAGAACTCCAGGGTCAAAGATTCGAAGGTGGGTAAATTTAAGGAATGGAGGTTATGAAGATGGAGAGAATGGAATTATTTTTCATAAAGTCGGAGTTATGAGGTAATAGAGTGGAAGTTATAAAGAAAAGAATTTGAAAATAATTAATTTTTCTGTTACAATTTGAGATGGCATGCATGCAAGGAGTAAAGGCAGGTAAGCATTGTAGAGGGTCACGGGTCAATATGCAGAAAATAAAGGAATAAAGTCACGAATATCTCATTCACGTGGACAAGGGAACTGCCGGCATGGAGGGGCTGGACTTGTGCCGTTCGGCACACATGCTTAGTGGGACAAGAATTGCAGGCTGGTAGGATGTGTCGTTCGACATGCAGGGATAAAGCAAGATGTACCGTTCAGCACACACGGGCATGGCTTAGGAATAATCAAAATTCTCACATGCACAACAATCTTAGCTTTTTGGGACAGAGTAGCAGGCATGCATGCATGTTTTGACTAGCACATGGAAAACACATTAATAGATGTAAATGTAGAGCATAATAGCTATGTATCAGCCAACTCATATATATGTATTGATTAGTACGAAACATAGCAGCTAGTAGAGTTAACAGTAACACTACTGATAAGTATTTATAGTAGGCATAGTCAGTAGCGTGTATCAGTGTAGCAATCATACTTTTGATGCATGTAATTTTATTGATCCAAAAATAGCTCTTCATTTAACAAGTACTGATATTAATATGTTGCACAAAATTTGAAAAGCAGGAACAATACTTTGCTATTAATAACAATACTACATATATAACTTAACTATGATTTAATTGTAAGTATCAAAAATAGTAGTAGCATGTAATGTTATAGTAGTAAGCCTTAGAGAGATACCAGTACTGATTATAATACTAATAACAGTAGAAATATAGTGCAGAAATGGTAAATAGCAGTAGAAATTTTATCAATAGAGAATGATAAAGAAAATGAAATCTGGTATTAATAATATTGAATGTAAATAACAGAAGCAAATATTCTGAAAGCTTGGAAATCCTACTTAGAAAGCATAATAAATCCTAAAATTAATTCTTAACTTGAAATTTAGAAACAAAAACAAAATGAAATCTTAATTAAATATTTCCTTCCCCCACACTTAAACAAAAAAGTGTCCTCATTGTTTAAATGCAAGTGTCAAAAAAAAATCTTCAAAAATAATTAGACACGTCTTGAGTAAATATGCTGATATAGGTCATCCAACTGCTCGGCCATAGCATCTATAAAGTCGTGAAAATCCAAACACAAGGTATTGATATCTCCTCTTAAACTAGCAATTTGATTTTCCAAATTAGTAACAACAGAGGTAACGTCAATAGGAGGAGGGGGGGCATAAGCTGGAGCAACAAATGTGGCAGAGGCTGCGGGACAGACAGGCGAGAGAAAATCATGATAGCCTGAAGGAGTTTCTGGAGGAGTGGGAGGCTGGTCTAGTCCAAAAAGCCAATTGGCGCGGTTATGCACATTGGTAATATGGTTAGGCAAGGTAAATTGGTCCATAATTCAATTATTAATGAATAAGGAAAATTCATGTGGGCCAAGGTTACATATGAGGTCATTGTTAAAGCAAAATCGGATGTTCATTGGTTGGATGCCACCGTGAGGGTTTAGGCCAAGTAGTGGGTGTCGCAGTCCGATTGCCTTTTTTTATCATTGTTACTAGGCCACCTATCAGAATGGGTGCATGGTCAGTCTGAATAAGACGCTCAAAACTAGATAGCATGAAAGTGAATTTGTTAACAGGTCGGTTTTGAGTGGCGCAAAACATGACGAAAAGTTCATCACGTGATACCGAGGTGATGTTTTGTTCTTTTCCAAACAGGGTATGGGCGGTGATCTTATGGAAATACTTGATAGTTGGGTTATGGATATTTTCTGAGAGAAAATCAGTGGGCTCAGGTTACCAGTAATGCACCCCCAGAAATGGTCAAGCTCTCGATAGGCTAAAAGTTCTTCTTGGGTTTCATGGAAGACGGCTACGCCGCTAGGAAAACCTAGGAGATCGGCAAATTCTCTATGGTTAAAATTGTAATTAATACCAAAAGTATAAAGAGAATGAGCCCGCAGCTATATCCTAACCCATGGTTTGTGTTGTAGGTATTTTCTTACGCAAGTATTTTTAATTATCATTTTCCACAAGAATTGATGCGATATTACCGTCGTTCAATAGTTAAAGCGTATTTTAAGATTTGGTAACACAAGGGTTTTGTTTTCTAGTCACAAAAATCATAAGTTTCAATGGTTCAAACATGAACACAAAGTTTTTTAAAATTGTACATGCCAAGATATTTTGCATAAAGCACAAATTTCATACACATTTTAATATTCTATAAAGCAATTAAAAATGTACCTTAAGCGCGGATCAATTGAGAATCATATCATCACCATCACCTTTTGGTGAAAACACACTTATTCTTGCTTTTGAGCATCATTGATTCACAAGGACAAACTAAAAGAAATAAAATTAAAATAAACAATGCATAAATTTAAACGACACCCCAAAATGGTGTTCCAAAATGTACAAGGCATAATGCCTTCAAAATATCAAAGTACATAATATAAAAACCCTCATCCTAAAAAGGATGGAAACTACTACAATAATGTCTCAATATTTAAAACATAATTCTTAAAAAAAACATAAATAAAATGAACAAGCTAAAAAGGATGGAATCAACCGTCCATCACTGCATCACTCTGATGGGCCTCATCTTCCTGCTCTTCCTCAGCAGCATCCTCATTTGCTTCCCCCTCTCTGAAGAATGGCTTGCCCTCAAGGTAATTAGCATAAGTAGAGAACTCTTCTCGAGTGGGAAAAGTAGGGACCTCCTCAGGTGCAATCTGATGGTTGTACAACATCTGCATAAAATCATGTAAAAAAACGAGGCTCTTATTTGAGCCTCCATCATCTGCCAAGAATATAAACATGTCTGGCGAGGATCACAAATTTGGGTTAGGCACACAATGCCTAGTAACATAGTCATCATTCACCACATTAATCCTTTGGTTTTGGGGCCCACATGACCACTAATAGCAATCTTAAGCTTATTTGAAATGATCTGAGCTAATCAATCTCCCATCCATCAATCTAGCACATCAATCTCATCAAAATAGTCAATGACTTTATGTTATTAAGAAGAAAAGTAAAAAACAATTGAGCTTTTGTATTCATGTCTTGTTTTTTTGAAATAAATGGGTTGATTAGATGCATTCAGATGAAATCCATGGTTAGGTGTGACGCCTAAAACTAGACCTACCTCATCCAATTTCTAATCCCTCTTAGCCACCTGCTTCTGATATTCATATTTTTGCCCTCTTTGAAGCATAAGAAGCTTCCCCAAATAATCATTTATGGCATCCCTTATGAATGAAACTGCTTTCCCCCGCACATATGAAATGGAAGTGTACCAAACATTTTTAACCGACATAGCATTCGCGAATCAAATCAAAGTTCAGCTCAACGGGAGGAGATAACAGAGCATCCTATTTCCTCTCTTCCACAACATTCACAAAGTACCTGTAAGTTCCCTGAGGATTCACAACAACAAAAATCTTCTCTGGCTAGGTTTTTCGTTCGAGCAAATTGTTAAAGCGAGCCTCTTGAGGTGGCCTATCGAACTCCGCATCTTCAGCATTAGCTCCTTGTTGAGAGCGAGATGATGACCCAACAGAAGCAAACATGCTAAAATTACTTGATAAAGTATCACATAATAGCTGGACAAAATGCAAAAAAACAACAACAAAAAATTTGTACATGTGAGACCGCGTGAGGACGCTGAGCCGCATAAGGTCGTCGAGCGTGCCTCCCTGGATAGCAGTTCCTCGTTCTATTTTCTATCATGGCAGAATTGAAAAGTAACAACACCCACACCCTAAATCATCATGCTATCATAATGGGTACTACCTAGAAGCATTTACACACAACCTAAATTGTAAAACCAATAAGAATCTAACTCTAACATTCTAAAATCTAACACAAATTTGTACAATTTTTGACATTATAAACCTTCTAATCTAATCCTAACCACAAATCAATCTAATCTAAACACAAACAACCATAAACATCTAATTAAAAACAAAAAGTTAAAGAAATTGGACTTACCTTGGGTTGAGGATGATGGAATATTAGCAAGGAAATTAGAGAAAAGAGATTAGAACACTAGAAATCACTTGAAATCCTTGAAAGGAAAAGAAAAAGTGCAAGAAAAATGCTTGACAAAAGTGAGAATGGGGTTATTTCTGCCCTAGCTGCGCTTTGAGGGTGCTGAGTGGGTCATTGGGCCGGGTCAGGCCCTCTGGCCACGAAATTTTTTCCTGCATAATTGATACCGTGCTGAGTGTGTTGCACGCTGTTGAGTGGCCTCTGTTGCACCAGCAAAAACAGAACTGGCAGCAGTTATGTTTTCTGCCCATAATTCCTACACTTTATAACACTTATTAATCAACATAAAACAGGAAATACTTACAATGTTGGGGTGCCTCCCAACAAGCGCTTTGTTTAACGTTGTTTCAAGCTCGACGGTTCAAGACGATCAAGTATCATCAAAGTATAATGCCGAAATCTCCCAGCTTGTCTCGCCGCCAACATACACTTTCAACCTTTGCCCATTGACAGTCCACTCTTTCTTGTTTCCCGGGTCTTCCAACACAATATCTCCATAATCTTTGACCTATTTGACTATAAATGGATCCGACCATTTTGACTTAACTTTTCCTGGAAAAATCCGTATCCGAGAATTAAACAAAAGTACACTTTGGCCTGGTTGAAAATCCTTGTTCTTGAGCTTCTTATCATGATAAACTTTAACCTTTTCTTTGTAGATATTATTTGAGTGGTAAGCTCCATTTCTCAATTCTTCTAATTCATGAAGTTGATCTTTCCTCTTTTCTCCGGCTAGATTGGAATCAAAGTTCAAAATTTTGAGAGCCCAGAGTGCTCTATGTTCAAAGTCTACCGGAAGATGGTAAGTTTTACCATATACCATTTAGAAGGGTGTTAGTCTGATGGGAGGTTTGTATGCGATACGATATGCCCACAAAGCTTCATCCAATTTGGAGGACCATTCTTTCCTTGCACTTGATACGATTTTCTCAAGAATTCTTTTTATTTCCCTATTAGACACTTCGGTTTGACCATTTGCTTGGGGATGGTAAGGAGTGGTTACTTTGTGCTTGACACCATAATGTTCTAAAACTTTTTACAAAGGTGCATTGCAAAAATGTGAACCACCATCACTTACCAACACCTCGACACACCAAAACGTGAAAATATGCTTTTCTTTAAAACATTTATCACCGTTTTGGATTCGGCTTTGGGTGAAGCAATTGCTTCCACCCATTTTGACTCATAGTCAACCGCTACAAGTGTGTATTCATTGGAAAAAGACGGGGGGAATGGACCAACGAAATCAATGCCCCAACAATCAAAAAACTCAACTTCCAACATATTAGTTAGAGGCATTTCATCTTGTTTACCTATTCCTCCACTTCTTTGGCATTGGTCACAACTTTTTGCATGCTCATGAGCATCTTTAAATAATGACGGCCAATAAAATCCTGATTGTAGGACTTTAATGGATGTTCGCAAACAACTATAGTTTCCTCCATATGGAGAGTTGTGACAATGCCAAAGGATGTCTTTGTACTCTTCACTTGTTACACACCTTCTCAAGATGTTGTCCACACCCTCCTTGAACAAGTATGGGTCATCCCACACATATTACTTGATATTCGATAAGAATTTCTTCTTTTGATTACTAGTGAGGTCTTCCGGTATCAAACCTGTTGCCTTATGATTAGCAAAATCGTCAAACCAAGGCCTCACTTGAATCGCAAAAAGTTTCTCATTCGGAAATTCTTCTCTTACCTCCTCTTCTTTCTTTGTAATTTCTACATTGACCAATCGGACAAGTGATCCGCTACCAAGTTTTTGGAACCTTTTTTATTCCGGATTTCCAAATCAAATTCTTGTAACAATAGAATCCAACGGATTAATGTTTGTTTGGAATCAAACTTGGTGAGAAAATACTTTATAGTCGAATGGTCCGTGAAAATCACAACTTTGGAGCCGTTAAGATAAGAACGAAATTTTTCCAAAGCATACACTATAGCAAGCAACTCCTTTTCAATTGTTGCATAGTTTATTTGAGCATCGTTTAAAACTTTGCTCGCATAGTGTATTGCATGGAAAATTTTATTCTTTCTTTGAGCGAGTACGACTTTCACCGCATAATCAATCGCATCGCACATTAATTCAAAATCTAATTTCCAATTTGGTGCGGTGATTATCGGTGCATTAATCAAATTTTCCTTTAATTTTTCAAAAGCAATTAAACAATCTTTATCAAAAATAAAAGACTTATCTTTGTTGAGAAGATTGCTCAATGACTTTGCGATCTTGGAGAAGTCTTTGATAAATCTTCGATAAAATCCCGCATGGCCAAGAAAACTCTGGATCCCTTTGACATTGGTAGGTGGGGGAAACGTCTTTATCACATCGATCTTGGATTTATCAACCTTGATTCCTTTTGAAGAAATTTTGTGCCCGAGAACAATGCCTTCGGTCACCATAAAGTTGCACTTCTCCCAATTCAAGACCAAGTTAGTATCAACAGACATCTTCAAGACAGTGTCCAAATTCTTCAAACACAAATCGAACGATGCTCCAAAAACGGAGAAATCTTCCATGAATACCTCAATAGTCTTTTCAATCAAGTCGACAAAGATGTCTTGCATGCATTGTTGAAAAGTTGTCGGCGCATTACATAAGCCAAAAGGCATACGTTTAGACGCGGAAATCCCAAAAGGACAAGTGATAGTCGTCTTCTGATGGTCTTCCAGATTCACCAAAATTTAGTTGTAACCCGAATATCCATCTAAGAAACAATAAAATTGTTGCCCCGCAAGCCTCTCCAACATTTTATCCATAAAAGGAAGAGGAAAGTGATCTTTTCTAATAACTTTGTTTAGCCTTCTATAATCGATGCACATCCTCCAACCCGTTACTTTTCGTGTCTGAACCAATTCATTCTTTTAATTTGAAATAACCGTCAAACCACCCTTTTTGGGGACCACATGAACCGGACTAACTCACGTGCTATCCGAGATCGGATAAATCATGTTGGCTTCCAACATCTTAACAACTTCTTTTCTCACAACTTCTTTCATAACCGGATTCAAGCGCCTTTGAGGTTGGTCCATCGATTTGAATTCCTCTTCCAACATGATATTATGCATACAATAAGCGGGGCTTATTCCTATTAAGTCAGATAACACCCAACCTATTGGATTTTGGTTAGTCGTCAAAACATGAATCATACTACATTCCTCCTTTTTAGATAGAGTGTTACTAATAATGACGGGTTTGTTACCTCCATCATCAAGAAACACATATTTTAGATGAGAAGGTAGTGTCTTCAACTCACATTTTGGTTCTTCATCCAATGGATCCTTCTTTAAAATCTCCATCTCATTTCCTCACGGTTGCACTTCCTTTGAAACCTCTAATTCCTCCAAACACTCTTCAAGTTCCCTCCTTTCACCGTCACCGAGCACATTAAAGGCTTCAATCAAGGTACTTTCAAGCGGATTTGTAAGATGCACTTGGCTAGCGACATCTTCTATTGCTTCTTCAATAACATCTATCTTGAAACAATCCTTTTTATCATTTGAATGCTTCATTGCTTCAAAAAGATTGAAACAAATCTCTTCGTCTTACACACGCACTTTCATTAAACCATCATCGATATCAATCATCATTCTCGCGGTCTTCATGAATGGTCGGCCTAGAGTCAAAAGAGCATCCAAATCTTCTTCCATTTCTATCACAACAAAATCAATGGGAAAAAAGAATTTATCCACTTTAACCAACAAATCTAAGGCTACACCATGTGGACGAGTAATAGACTTGTCCGCCAATTGTAAAGTCATCTTTGTAGATTTTAACTCAATATTCCCCAACATCTTCACAATAGATAATGGGATCAAGTTTATGCTAGATACCAAATCTATCAATCCCTTGCCAACATAGACATCACCAATGGTAACGGGAAAAGTGACACTCCCCATATCGCTTTCTTTCTTCGGTATTGTATGTTGAATGATCGCACTACAACTAGCGTCGACCATGATAGTTTCTTGACCCGTATACCTCTTCTTCTTTGTCAAAATGTCTTTCATAAATTTGGCATACTTTGGCATTTTCTCAAATGCCTCGGTAAATGGAATGTTGATTTGTAATTTCTTGAATATGTCCATAAACCGAGCATAATATCGAGATTCATCCTTCTTAGATGGAGCATGAGGATATGGTAAGTTTTGTACCGGTAAGGTCTCAAATTTCTCATTTCCCCTCCTCAAATTCTTCTTCTTCTCTTCAACATTTTCTTTTCAACTACACCATTTTCAACAACATCATTTTCAACTACAACATCCTCAACATTATTTTCAACTACAACTTCCTCCACAACTATCTCTTCATCAATTTCTTCTTCATCTTCATCTTGATCTCTTACATTATTCAATTCTTTCTTTGTCTCATCAACAACTCTACCACTCCTAGTCATAATTTCTTTAAAATGATCCCTTGGATTTGGTTGAGTAGTTGCTGAAAACGAGGTCGAGGCACTTTGATCGAAAATTTGTTTTGCTAATTGTCCCAATTGAGTCTCTAAATTCTTTATCGATGCTTATGTGCTCTTTTGGTTGGCCATTGAAGCTTGCATGAATTGAGCAAGTATATCTTTAATGTTTGAACTCCTAGCTTGTTTTGAGCTTGAGCTTGAGCTTGAGTTCCACTTTGGTAAGGATTTTGTGTTGCTTGATTGTTGTTATTTTCTTGTCTCCATCCATCTTGATAACATTGGTTACCTCTTTGTTGGTAACCTTGGCCTTGATTATAATTTTGATAAGGAGGTCTTTATTGATATCCTTGCCCTTGATTTGCCATGTAATTTGCTTCTTCATCAACCGGAGGACACCTGGTGTTGTGATCACCTTTGCATAATTCACAACTAGCAATTTGCTGAGCTTGCTTGCTAGATTATCCTTGCATTTCCATGATTTGATGTGGAAGTCTTGCCATTTTCTTGGTAAATTCTTCCACTTGCTTTGCAAATAATTTGTATTGGGCCACAACGATTTTAAGAGCTCCCGTCTTCACTTGCACATTCCCTTGATCATTTTGAACTTGGTGGTCATTTCTTCCCATCTTCTCAATGATTTGAATGGCTTCAAAAGGTGTATTCTCTATTAAAGAACCTCCAGTCGTAGCATCCAACAACAATTTATGTTGAGGTTGGAGAACAATGCGGAAAATGTGAATGTGATTTCATCAAAACCATGGCTTGGGCATTTTCTAAGCATATATTGTATCTCTCCCAAGCTCTATTCAAAGGCTCATTAACACCTTGAGAGAACACCGAGATTGCAGTTTTAGCTTCCATGAATCTTGATTGAGGAAAAAATCTTTCAAGAAATTTCTCCTCTAGCACGTTCCAATTCGTCATTGTTTCTTGTGGTTGGTCTAGATACCAACCCTTTTCTTTCCCTACCAAAGAGTGAGGAAAAATCCTTTGAAAATATTGTTCCTCTTTGGCTTCCGGAGCTCCGACCGCACCCACAATTTTATAGAACTTTGTGAGGTAAGTGTAAGGATCTTCATGGTCATGACCAAGAAAAGGATTTGCATAGAGTAGTTGGATTATCCCCGTCTTCATTTACGTAAACCTCGCATTGGCTAGGCGAGCAAGCTTAGCTGTGTGACAAGGGCTATTTACACAAGGGCCTCTCGGTGGTGGTGGTGGATCCGCTATGATGACTTCTCCCAACATTTGTGGTGTAGAAGAAATAGATGCTTTTCCTCTTGCTTGTCTTTGTCTAGCTAGTATTTTCCTTCGTTTAGCACTGCTATTAAGTCTTCTTGTCGTCCTTTCAATTTCTAGATTGAATAGGCGTTGATCGACCGGAACACTTTATCGCATAAACTATACTCTGAAAAATTCTAACCACACTAAAAGAAATAAAGAGAGATTAGTAGATAAATTATCTTAAAACACACAAACTATTGCAATGCTTGCAATATCAAACGCCAATCCCCGGCAACAACGCTATTTTGTTGTACGTATTTTCTTACACAAGTATTTTTAATTATCGTTTTCCACAGAGATTGATGCGATATTACCGTCTTTCAATAGTTAAAGTGTATTTTAAGATTTGGTAACACAAGGGTTTTGTTTTCTTGTCACAAAAATCATAAGTTTCAATCAAACAAGTTTAGTATTCTTTCCAAAAGAGAGTTGTTTGGATTAAAGAGAGTTTTGGTTGGTTTTCAATTGGTAAAGGAATGTCAAGACTAGTTTCATTAACCTAATTTCATATAAATTCAATTAACCAAGCAGATGAACTAGTTGATGATCGATATAATTATGTATCCTCTCAATATTATTGATTTTCAACCAATATTGTGAGTTTTATCATGTTAATATTTAGATGATGTCTCACTCTAACTATTGATATGATAATCTTTAAGTTCAATACAAGTACTAACTCACAAATCTATATCTAGCATTTGTTCCTTAGTAGAAGAATATCTTAGGTCAACTTTGAAGCATATTTCTCAATCATGATCCAAAGCATAAAAAGATAGTAAAACAAATATATTCAACATATATATATATATATATATATATATATATATATATATATATATATATATATATATATCATCAACCAAGTTCGTACACCAAGAGATCAAAAGAAATACATAAAAATTGGGTTAACTACCACTAATCTTGACACAAAGAAATTTAGCTACTCATTCTCATGGTAGCTTGACTTGCAAGAAATGGAGTGATGATGATGAACATGGATGGAAAATAAAGAAGCAAAGATTCAAGAGATTCTTCCAAGAATTTGAGTTACAATGGAGAAAATAGCTTGCTTCTATGCCCTAAATCTGATTTTGGATGGAAAAGGTAGAGTTGTTGAAGAAAATATCTAAGCACGGTACTTATAGAAGTGACCATGATAGGTATCCGCACTCAGCGGCTTGACTGTGCTGAGCACCCTCAGCAAATAAGGAGTTCACGTTTAGTGGCCCGCGCTCAGCGGGACCACGTCGCTCAGCGGCCTCACAAACTCAAATTTGTTCTGCCTGAACAGTAACAGGCAAAGTGCACTTTGATTTGTGCTCAACGGCCTTGCCTGTTCAAAACTTCAAAAATGGCTCTTTTGTTGGTCCAACTTGATCCAAGCTTGCCCAAAACTTCAATGCTTCAAGAATCCACTTCAACAACCTACAAAATGAACATAAAACTTGGTAAAATAAGTTATTTACAACAAAAACTACATAAAAGCATATTTATATCAATTAACAACTAAAATACTAGTAATTTACAAAGGATGTAGTAAAGGACCACAAAATTATCTACAAAAATATCTACATTTTGGTCCTTAACTGTTTGGTAGATAGGTCAGTGAACTAAGGAATTCTAAGGTGAGATTGCGGTATGTAG
Source organism: Vicia sativa (assembly GCA_021764765.1). Classification (NCBI taxonomy): domain Eukaryota; kingdom Viridiplantae; phylum Streptophyta; class Magnoliopsida; order Fabales; family Fabaceae; genus Vicia; species Vicia sativa. Next base: position 202,723,767 of record CM038793.1, read on the forward strand.
CATATATTCTCCGAATAGAAGAGGTGTCTCAACCAATTTGGTTCATCAAGAATAAAACACTCTCTCTAATCCCAAGTGCATTTATAGCACGGTCATTAGCGTAAATTGTAGGTTGCATGTCCCTCTCGGCTAATGCCGCAAATCTGGCCATTTGTGCTCTCCATCTGACAGTAATGCGCATAGTATCAGCTCTTGACATTGAGAGAATTAGTTAGTGACTAAGATTATGATATCCTGAAAATTAAGTAAATCATAATAATAATAGGTCAGTATTGGCCAAATGTCGAAGAAGAAAAAGAATAAAGATAAAATAAGAAAAATCAGAGAATAGAAATAGGAAAAATAAGAGAAAAACAAATATTGAAATAAAAATTAAAAATTGAAAGAAAATAGAGATAAAATTAAAATTAAAAGGGTGGGTTGTCTCCCACAAAGCGCTTTATTTTATGTGTAAGCTCGACATATTTTTGTTAACGGTTAATCTTGTGAATTATCGGGCAGCTTAACAAGCTTTAGACTAGGAGAGTAGTCTCTATTTTCAATACAATGGTAATGTTTCAAACACTTCCCGTTAACCATAAATGGATTACTGGACTTGCCCTTAATTTCTACGGCGCCACTTGGAAAAACTTTAGTAGTTTCAAAAGGACCGGACCACCTAGAACGCAATTTACCTGGAAATTATTTGAGTCTAGAATTGAATAAGATGACTGCATCGCCCTCATTGAAAATCTTCCTAAATATGTGGTTGTCATGCCATTTTTTTGTTCTCTCTTTATGGATCTTCGCATTTTCATACGCATCTAGTCGGAGTTCTTCAAGTTCATTTATGTCTAAGATTCTCTTTTCTCCTGTGGCAGTGTAACTTAAGTTTAGGGTTTTTATAGCCCAATAGGCCTTATGCTCGATTTCAACTGGCAGGTGACAAGATTAACCATAAACTAGTTTGAAAGGTGTCGTTCCTATCGGCGTTTTATACGATGTCCTATATGCCTATAATACTTCGTGTAACTTGGTAAACCAATCTTTCCTAGATGTGGCAACGGTTTTCCCTAGTATTTGCTTAATTTCTCGGTTTGAGACTTCTATTTTCCTGCTTGTTTGTGGGTGATAAGGCATTGCTACACGATGTCGGACTCCATACTTCACTAAGATTTTTTCGAAGATTTTGGAAATGAAGTGTGAGCCACCGTCACTGATGACTAGCCTCGGCACACCGAATCTCAGAAAGATTGCGTTTTTGAAAATCTTGATTACCACTCGTGTGTCATTTGTTGGAGAGGCTACGGCCTCGATCCATTTTGATACGTAATCGACAGCTACGAGTATGCCTTTTTTTCCAAAATAAGATGGGAAGGGTCCCATGAAATTAATTCCTCACACGTCAAATACTTCTACTTCTAGAATGCCTTTTTGAGTCATCTCATCACGTCTGGAGATGTTGCCAATGAGTTGGAAACAATCACAATTTAAAAAAGCGATGTGCACATCTTTCCATAGATTAGGCTAAAAGAAACCGGCTTTTAAGATCTTAGCGCACATCTTCGAGGTGCTTGTGTGTCCTCCATAAGGGGCATTATGGCAGTGGGAAATTATGTTAGTTATTTCATCATCGGGGACACATCGACGAAAAATACCGTCGGCGCCTCTTTTGAAAAGCAAAGGCTCGTCCCAATAATATTGTTTAAGATCCTGAAAGAACTTCTTCTTTTGCTGGTAGGTCAGGTCCAGTGGAATTACTCAGGGTGCTAGGTAGTTGACAAAGTTAGCATACCATGGAAGTATAAAGTTAGTAGAGACTGTGTCCTCTGCTTCACTTGTTTCAACATCGTGATCGGATGAAGAGTATTCGATCTTGTTATGTTCCATCAAGGCGATTAGTCGATCATAAGGAAAATCATCATTTATAGAGACTTTATCAGGTTCTATTCCTTCCATTCTTGATAAATGGTCTGCTACTACGTTTTATGTACCTTTCTTATCCTTAATTTCTAAATCGAACTCTTGTAGGAGTAGAATCCATCTTAGGAGTCTCGGTTTAGCATCTTTCTTGCTCAACAGGTATCTAATTGCGGCGTGATTGGTATAGATGATTATTTTTGCTCCTACGAGGTAAGAATGGAATTTATCTAAGGCGAACACAACAGTTAACAGTTCTTTTTCACTGGTGGAGTAGTTCATTTGTGTAGGATCTAAGGTTCTACTTGCGTATTAAATTGTGTGAAGCTTCTTGTCCTTTATTTGTCCTAGGACTGCGCCTATATCATAATCGCTAGCGTCGCACATGATTTCGAATGCTTCATTCCAATCAGGAGGTTGCATGACCGAAGCTGATATTAACGCTTGTTTAATGGTTTTGAAAGATTTTAAGCATTTATCATCGAAAATGAATTCAGCGTCTTTCATTAATAGTTCGGTAAGCGGCTTGGTTATTTTAGAGAAGTCTTTAATAAAACGTCAGTAAAAACTAGCGTGTCCTAGAAAGCTTCGAATTTCTCTAACAGTTTTAGGAGGTTGAAGATTTTCTATGACTTTGATCTTAGCTTTATCCACTTCCATTCCTCTGTCTGACACTATATGTCCTAGAACAATCCATTGTCGAATCATGAAATGGCATTTTTCCCAATTTAGCACTAAATTGACGCTAACACATCATTCAAGTACCTTTTCTAGGTTCGATAGGCATTCCTCAAAACTTTGTCCGCAGACGGAGCAATCATCCATGAATACTTCCATGATACCGTCTAGGAAATCAGTGAATATTGATATCATACATCATTGGAAATTTGTTGGAGCATTACATAGTCCAAAAGGCATTCTCCGATAGGAAAATGTGCCATAAGGACATGTGAAATATGTTTTATCTTGGTCATCCATATGTATGGGGATTTAGAAGAATCCTGAATAACCATCTAAATAGCAGAAATGAGAGTGTCTTGCCAAACGTTCAAGCATTTGATCGATGAAAGGTAATAGGAAATCATCTTTACGAGTGGCTTTATTTAATTTTCTATAACCAATACACATTCTCCATCCGCTTTGAGTACGTTGAGTTACTAATTCGCCTTTTACATTATGAACAAATATAACACCTCCCTTCTTAGGTACGATATGAACTGGGCTGACCCATTTACTATCGGATATTGGGTATAGAATTTCTGCTTCTAATAGCTTTTGCACCTCCTTTTTTACTACACCGCTTAAAATAGGGTTTATCCTTCTTTGATGTTCTCGAGAAGTCTTACTATCCTCTTCAAGCATAATGTGATGCATACAAATAGAGGGACTTATTCCTTTTAAGTATGAGATATTATAGCCTAAAACGGTCGGATATTTTCGAAGGACATATAGCAATTTTTCGGTTTCTATCCGTCCTAAGTCAGCATTGACTATAATTGGTCGTTCAAGCTCGGTGTCTAGGAATTCATACCTAAGATTTTTGGGTAGTGTTTAAGTTCTACAGCTGGTTGCATTGGATCAGGAGTTAGTGCCAAACATTCGCTTAGGCTATCGTCTCGATAATCTGAGCGAAAGTTATCATCTTCGAAAATTAAAGGAATTGGAATTTTTATAATATCGGAATAAGTTTCTTTTCCTGACGCCATTTCTCTTACGCATTCGTCTATGATGTCTAGCAAGTAGCATGTATCGTCTATGGCTGGTGATTGTAGGAATTGTGTTAGAATAAACTCGACTTTCTCATCACTAACTTCAAAAGTCAACTTGCCTTTCTTTACGTCTATAACGGCTCCGGCGGTAGCTAAGAATGGTCTTCATAATACGATAGGGGTGTTAACATCTTCTTTTATGTCCATAATTATGAAATCGGTAGGGATATAGAATTGACTTAGTCGCACAGGAACGTTCTCAAGAACTCCTATGGAGTATTTATATAGAACGATCTACTAATTGAACGGACATGTTAGTTAGTCTTAATTCTCCCATTTCGAGTCTTGTGCATATGGATAAAGGCATTACACTGATATTGGCTCCAAAATCGCATAGAGCTTTGTCTATGACAAACTTTCCTTATACGCAGGGTATAGAGAAACTACTGGGATCTTTGAGCTTAGGAGGCATTTTGTTTTGAATTATCGCGCTACACTCAGCAGTAAGTGTAACGGTTTCGTTATCCTCTAGATTTTTCTTGTTAGACAGAATTTCTTTAAGGAATTTGGGCAAGATGTGATTGAAGTCAACATAGATCGCAAGTTTGGGCTACTGCAGCCACGGTGGCTGCGAGAGTTGTGGTTAGATTTTCTATCTTTTGGGTAAGGGCTTCAACCTTAGCATTAACTTGGTCCAAACTTCTCACTTTTAACATACCGCCTTTCGTCTGAGGTTTCTCTATAATAGTCATATCGCTTCCCCATTGATAATGGTTTTAAGCCATGCTTTCGATAAGCTGATAAGCTTTGTTGTAAGGTTTGTCCATCAGTGTGTCGCCTGCAACAACGTCTATTGTCAATCTTGTATCATACAAGAGACCATTGTAAAAGGTGTGAATGATCAGCCATTCTTCTAAACCGTGATGTGGGCAGAGTCTCAACATGTATTTGTATCATTCCCACGCCTTGAAAATTGATTCGTTTTCCTTCTGCTTGAATCCATTGATGTTAGCTCTCAGCATAGCGGTTTTTCTAGGTGGAAAATATCTTTCTAAGAAGTCTTTCTTCAAATCATCAGAGTTTGAAGGTATGGATTGGAGCCACGCTCTAGCTCTGTCTCTTAGAGAGAAAGGAAATAGGCACATTCGTATCGCCTCAGGGTTAACACCATTCGCTTTTACAGTGTCTGCGTATTGCACAAACACTAACAAATGTGGGTTCGGGTCGTTCGTAAGGCATCCAGAGAACTGGTTCTGTTGAATAGTTGAAAGTAGCGAAGGGTTCAACTCGAAATCGTTTCGGTTGGTAGCAGGGTAATCAATGTTGTTGTGAGGTTCTGCTTTAGACGGAACTGCGTAATCCTTGAGATGACGAGGTGGTGTTGGTTCAGCCATTTTTGGTTTTGGCTCGGGATCGGAAGAAGAAGAAATAAAAGTTTTAGGAGGAGGAGTAAAACAGTTTTCGAAGTCCAGGACTCGACGTCTGACTCCAATGAAATGTTAGATCTCGTCGATTGGTGGCACTAATTATTCGCCTTTGAGTGAGTACTTGGCATACAACGAACGAGAAATAATTTTTTTGGTGCTTTAGTCTATACGGCGTAACAATAGTTACGATATCGACTTAAGTAGTCCCCGGCAACGGCGCCAAAAACTTGGTCACGACTTTAAGAGTTTATAAAATATCCTTACTGCAAGTGCGTAGTCGTATCACATAGTTTTAAAGATATAGAACCCACAGAGACTATAAATCGACCTATCGTTATCTAAACCTACTGTGTAAAGCTAAAGCTAACGATATATTTGGTATGGATCAGAGGGAAACTAAGGGAATTATAGTCTAACTAAATTTATCAGAGGGGAATATACCAGTATGCAATAGTCGGACTTCGGGGATTTAGTAAGCTAATGACACAACTCGTATTGCTAAAACATATTTTAGTAGAAATTATCAGTTTAAAAACCCTCTTCTCACACTCTCGTGTTTATTGATTTAGATTATATTATCAAACCTAAGTGAGTGCTCTCACTGTTTCATTTAAAGTCCAAAAATACTTTTGAAAACGAATAAAATCCAATTAACCTTAAAGCGCTCTTGCTGTATTTAAAGTTAATGTCTAATTATCACTGTCTAGTTAAAACCTCAAACTCTCGTTCTTATTGATTTTAACCTCTATCTACCTTTTACTCTCGTAATAAAACAATTTGATTATTAATACTGGAAATTGAAACCGGAAAAGTAATTTTATACGATTTATGTCATTATGCTACCAAATCTCTTCTGTTATATGACTTTACATACCGGTGTAAATATTTAGCCTGACATAGTATTCAATACAAAAACAGAATAGTAATAACAATTAAATAACGATGCATACATATTCTCATATATGAAAATAACTTAAAAACATATAAATTGAAACTTGAAAATAAATTGAATAAGTAACTTGAAATAGTATCTTTTAGTACCAACCAAAAGCACTCCTCCACAAACTGGTAGGCTTTGCTTTAATCCGAAACACAAACTAATTGCAGAAATTAAATGACAAAAACCTAAACGATCTGAAAGCTTTGAAACAAACTAAAGGGCAATAGATTTCCGGTGTAGAAATCTATTGCTAACTGGGTTGGCAAATTAAATGCTTAAGACTAAGAAATTGACTGCTCTGAAACTGGAATGCTGGAAAAATAGTGCACGAAGAAGCAAAAACAATGAGATTTTGCTACGTTAAAAATTCGGAACCTTTTTCCTTCAACTCTGATTGCCTTTTATAATCGTTGTTTGTAATTGGCCTTGAGGAAATATAGGGAGAACGTGTATCTCGCTTTTGCTTTGAACGTGCTGAAAATATAGGAAAACAGTTACCAGCTCCGTGCCGTTCGCAACAAGTAAGGAGAAAGAGTTTCCTTTAGAATCATGACGTTCGTCACAAGCAAGGAAGTGGCGTTGTGGGCTAGGTGTGAGAGGCGTGCCGATCGGCACGGTTGGCTATGAGGGGGTGTGACGTTCGTCACACTTCACTTGCGGGCCACGTGCTTGTGCTTTTGATTGTTTGATGAGCTTCGTTCTTAGGCCCTTATATTTATTTTATAGCTCAAGCCTTTTCTAGCCTTTTTACTTCATTGTACCCCTTGTTTTCTTCCTTTTCTCCCACAATCATTGCATAATTAAATATCTGAAACATAATAAGATACCAGCATAATTCCAACATAAAGTAACATAATTAAAATATAATGCAGACATAATTTATGTTAATCGAGCCAAATAAACAATATAATTTCAGGTTATCAATTTTTTTATAAATAAGGTCAATTTGCAGATGCACTTGCGAATTCACCTTATTTTCAAAAACTTATAGTTTATTTCGTAAGTGAACTTGCAAAGTCCACCTCCGAGGTGAATTCGTAAGTGCATTTACAAAATATGGGGGTATTTTTGGTTTTCCACTAAAGGTGGGGAAGAAGCCCACTAGATAGGTGGAGAAATTCTCAGTTCACAAATGTTGTTACAAATGATATGGTATACATTCATTTCGTTCCTTGTCATGATTTTTAAAAATACAACTAAACCATGATGTCATTTATATACACAAATATCTCTAGGATTCTCATAGAAGCTCCCAACAGACAAGCCAAATAAACAAAGGTCCAAACAACCAATATTCGTGTTCATCTCCAGCATCTATATGTTACAACATTCCGTTACTATAGCCTGTAATAGAAACCCACAGAATAGTACAACATCAAATTCGGCGAGTGCGCAAAGAAGGCAATCTTTATGCCATGCCTTAATCCCGTCATCCTCTTCACATATTGGAGCCACTATATAATAAATAACGTGTAATAGCCCCGTATCAGCCTTCAAGGCCGTGGCCACAGAGCAGCAAGTGTTTTGGAAAGAGAACCCAAATTTTCATCGACGTTGATTGCAAATCTGACATGTGGTGGCAGATTTGATATTCATAGAGGAACAATGGTCGCAGCTCCAGTGACTATCATCAGACGTTCTGCTGGTTCGCAAAGCTGCCTTTCCTCTGCCACCTCTCCCCTTGGAGCTCCCTGCTGCATTTTTTGAGCTCGTTGCTTTGCTGAAGGTAGCTCCGTTACCATCCACATCAGCTAAACCATTCTCTAATGCCCTCACTAAATTCTCGAAGTAGTTTTTAGTCACACTACAAAAACGTATATATATCAGAAAATCAAAATTAAGAATATATGGATAAAAACAAGAGCAAAATATAATTTAAAAAATTAGAAGAAATATATACCTAGTCAATCCAGCTAACTTTGTACGAAAGTCGTTGAATTCTTTAGATGGGCCTTCTGCACTGAGGAATTGCTGTAGTTCTTTTTCAGCACATTGATGAAGTCTCTCTAGACCAGATTCAGCTTCACCTGAAAGGAAATTATAGTTGAGTATTAGTAATGGGGAAACCGCCAAAAAGTTACACAGCACATTTCTAATTAAACTCGAGTTGAAAATTTAAACCTTGCAAGTACTCAAAGAACGGTTTTTTTGCACGCTCATGCTCAGGTAAATAGTATCCATAAGCATACGTCCACTTCAGCACTCTCCTACACTCGACTATCTGGAACAATAAAAAATTTATATTGATTAGAAAGCCTGCTATTTCACCTTGAAATGAGTTCAATGAATAACAGCAGCGTTAGAAACTGTCCCCGTGGGAGAAAACTGGTCTACTCTTGCAACCAAAAAACACATCAAAACTTAACGCATTACAAAGGAAACTGAACATAATCATTTACCTGCAACCAGGCCTCAGTAATGAACTTAAGCTGTGACTCAGGTTGGCACTGTGTGTCACTAAGCTTCTCAATCTGTGACCAAAAAGGGAAGGATAAAAAGAAAGACAGAAATATTAGGATTAACAAACTATATCATCCCTAGAAGCATAAACAATACATTATACAAAAAGTAACAAAAATCTAACTACTTATCAGGGAAAATAAGCTACTATTTTAGATATGGCATGTTCATGAAAAGGTCGAGATGGCTGAGCACGTGCTACTTACATGAACAGTTTGCATCTGATGTAGATCAGCAAGAGCTTTCTGCCTTGACTGTGAGACAAGAAAAAGTATAAGCACATAAGAAACATTCTTAAAACAGAATACTCAAGATAATTAGACAGATTCTGGGTTAAATGCATATCCAGAATAGTAACACAGAGTGCGGTTTATAAAATAGAATTAAGGACAAATCAGCCTCAATCAAGAGAGAAATCACTAACTTTCAGGTTAGCCTTCCATTCCATGTAAGTACGCATTTTAAAAAAGTGAAAATATGAAGCATATCAAAACATTCATTGTCAAGAACCAACTCACACAGCAGCTTTTAACATTCCTAACTTACGTGCATTGACTTAGGTGACAGCTTAAGCTTTTAGGGGAGTTGTTCCTTGACAGTATGTTGAAACTAAACTTATAAAAAGAATAAGAGTGATGATAACGAAACTTAATACCACCTGCTTAACGCAGAATAAGTACCCATTATTTGTAATGATTTTAATATATAAATCTGATGACAACATTGTTACTTTGGATATCTATATTATTCCTTAATTTTAGCGATTTCATTTGTGGTGCCATAAAATTTAAAGGAAAATTAAATTTTAGGGAGATTATATTATATAAACATGTGCTCTTTGAATTCTGCTAGACTTAAAAGAGGAAAATCAGAATTATTCACACTACCAAATTATATACTATATGAGAACCTAAGGTAAAAGACACATTTAAGAGGATGTAAATAGCAAGATAGTTAGATAATACCAACATGCCATGTTAATGGAGACAAAGTATATTAGTGCTGATAGTTAGGAAACCTCACCTACTTAGTTGTTACTCAATTATTTAGTTAGTTAGAGGGTTAGGTTGTAATGTATATAAATGAGACAAGATGACAAGAAGACAAGAAAGGGAGTAGAGGGAAGGTATCCTGTCAAGTGAAAGAGAATAGGGGAGATCAATTTAGTTTATGTGGGAGGGAAGATCAGTCATGGATGTTACTACGAAAATTGATGAAAAGATATCTGGGATCTAAAATAGACCTATACATGGATAGCAAGTTGAAAGGGAAAAAATTATTGGGTGGTAAGAAACGTGTTATGAAAGGCTTTAGAAAAAAAAGGAGTTTAGACTAGATATATTATAAGATATTTTCAACAGTCCATAACTAGAAAATATGGAAATACGGGAGTTTTCTTTACAACTATTTGCATTGCATATGTATATAGTTTAGGTTGAAAATAGTCTAGAGAACGAATATATTGAAAGTAAGAAATCTGAAGACAAACCTTCGACGCAAAGGTTTCCGCCTAAGTATGAGTAAAAAAGACTATGAAATGTAAATTAAACAGAAGATACAAATTGTGGCTTAAAGGTAAGAATTGAAGAACATATACAATACCACAAGTTGCATGTTTCAAGTAGTTTGAGTCCAATGTAGAAAATGATGCCATGGAAATAGAGGAAGATGTTAACCATAGAATCCACATAGGATGGTTGAAACAAAAGAATGTTTACGATGTAATTTGTGATAGGAAAATACCAATCAAGTTTAAACGAAATTTTTACTGCACAAATATAAAGTTTTGCTGCAGAGATAAGACTATTACGACGATAGATGGGTGATCACTGATCACACAAGACAACCTATGATAAGAAATGAAGTCATAAGATAGAAAGTTTGGGTAGCTTCAATTGTAGAAAAAAATAGAGGTGCTATGGCAGTTTAAGTATATGCATGGAGAAGACCTACAGAAGCAGCAGTAAGGACGAGGAAGTATACCAGATGAAGGATATACTCAAATACTAGTTAAATTAAGAGAGACCAAAGAAAACTATAGGCCAGACCATTAGGAGAGGCATAAAACTAGATTGTCTATATGTGAGTTGAAAAAGAACTCTGCACCAATGAGTACTTAAGATTTGTCAAAGGAATACCCAGCCAACAGGAGTAATCTTTGTTTGTTTACCAAAGAAGTGTCTTGCAGGAGGAGAATCGTCTAAATTCTCATTCATCATTACTATCATAAAAGCAAATTTGTTAGTGTGAAGGCACATTAGTTGTTTTTTGTTAATCCTACCAACTATTAATTATTGAAGAAAAAATTCAGAAATCATAGCAGAAGACAAATTCCTAATCAAGAATAATGGTGAAAGTATGGACTGATCCTTACAGATTGGTTGCTGGCCCACCGCTCATAATAATGTGTGTATCTCTCCAATGAATTCTTCGCCATTTCTCTTCTTCTTTCAGTATCATCATACTACATGCAAGAAATTTAGTTTGAAGGAACATATCATTATCCAAATAGCTGTGGACAGAACAGTGAGCTAATTGTAGCCAGAAACCCGAATCAAGAAAAGTTTGTTCAGTAAGTGTCTCTTACCACTCCTTCTTGCTTTGCTGCTTCATAACGATTGCAGGCATAAAATCCGCCGGTTCTTTCACCATGATCTGACCATGCACCAAGGCATAGCCTATGTGGATAACGTGTATCAAACTCATAAACTAAATCAGTTAAAAACATGGTGGGGCAAAAAGAGAAAATTCATACCAGCAAAATTCAAATTTACAGGGTGGAGTGCACGTGATGTGCATGCACCCTTGATTTTTTTCAATTGGCCGCTTGCACTTTGGACATGGTTTCGAGTTAGCAAGTATCCTGCAAGTCATTAAATTAACAGTCCACTCAGGTTCTCAAATCACAACTATTAAAAAAGCCACAGCAAGTATCCTGCACCATTACTCTATCTTTCTACTAAATCTGTATGAGCAAAACTCTTAGAAATCTGTACCAGTTCATATTTTCAGACTCTGCACTGTTTTTCATAATCCACTTTACCACAGTGCCACAGTCTACTGGACGATGAGCCTCCTCGGTGCACTGTAGATGCAGTCACATAAGACAGGAGAACAAACAAGACTATAAAAGCTAATACTGTAATAATTAGAAACAATCCAGGCATAGCTTACATTCCAGCAAAAGCTATACGAACAGAGGCAAGAGACATCATAATTTCCACCTCCAGCATCGTAAGTAACTGCATATTCACAGCCAGGGGCAGGACACCACTTTGACTAGACAAAAGAAAAGAAAAGAAGTAAAAAAAATAAGATTATTACAACAACCATAGAGTAGAAATATAAATACTGATCATGATTTAGAAAAGTAGCAAATGTTATAAATCTCGTAATTTAGGAATTTATATTTCAGTTTACCAGTTTAGAATTGGCCAGGATATAATGAACGTGTCCAAATGAATAATTGATTCAAAATGTAAAGAAATATGAATTCATGATGGAAACGAAACATGGAGAACCTATAGTCACAAGGATTTGAATTGGTAGATCATAATTCATATTTGATGCATAATTGCATACCTTTTTGTTGTCTTCAATATAAGATCTAAGAAGGTATCGGGTATACTTTTGTTTATCTTCTTCACATGCTAATAAATCAATCATATCTTGACCAATAGCAGCCCCACAGGTAGGTTCGGGACATCTCAACATCAAACATCCAGGGCCATCATTAATGGACGTGCTGATATATCCTAGCATGCCGAAAAAGAAAAAAAAATGATTTGAAAGAATAAAGTAGAAGAAAAACCTGAAGGAAAAAAACCGAACTAGACAATGATTATAACATCTAAATAATTAAACGAAACAACCTGACAAGAGAAAATCAGCAAAGCTAAAGTGACAAAAGCAAGTCAACAAAGCTATGATTATCAAAAAAGAACTATAGATGGGTAGAGGAAAGAAACTTGCACCAAATTGCATATTCTATCACCCAAAATAACAAAAAGGCCATATATTCTGCTCAATGCCCAAACATGATCTGAGTTAACAAAAGACGAGGAGATTAGAATACAAGACACACCTTCCCAGCATGAGTAACAGTATGGATGACCACAAGAAGCCATTCCAATCCCAGAACAAGGATAATTTTCAAAACAGATGCCACAAGTAAGCTGGTCACAAAAGAAACAAAGACCAAAAATTATAAAGAAATACACAGGAGAAAATAACATCCAGCAACATTATTTCACAGTTTTAAAACCCAGCCATCCTAATCTCACCTCTCTAGCATTACGATTCTGGACAGCTGGCTTTTCCAACAACCCAACCGCTTTTCGGACTCGCTCTTCATCAGCAAACCATGCATCATGAACTTTACTGACACTCCTGCAACACCAATTAATCTCTCAAACAAGCATACAATAAGCAGCAACTACTCATCTCTTTCACAAGTATACATTGAGAAGCAAAAATCTCACGCATCATGCATATGAAGAGAATGTTTTGAAAATTGAAACTCTGAAGAGGGTATGATCATAGTCATGCAGAGACAAAAATGAAATAAATAGCAACCTTGTTTATATTCATTAGTACAGCGTTCTTTGTCATTTGAGGGTATCTTTATAGCGAAAAATAATCAAACTTACGACTAAAATACATATTTAAAACATGTTTAAACCCCCTTACCAATTGTAGTGACGAAGTAGTATGCTTGCAAAAACTCTTGATACAGAAAGAACAGCTGCAACTCTACTTATGTCATCTTCCTGTCTTACATGAATATCCGAATCCTTCAAGATGGTAAAATTTTGCTGAAATCCAACCAGACTAATCAGTCACAATAAAATCGGTACATGATTGCACAAACAAATGTAGTACCTTGATATTCTACAAACTCACATCCAATCCATTCAAAACCAAACAACAACAATAATAAAAAGACATAATCTAACCAAAGAAACCAACATCCTATCTCAACATAAGAACACAATAATTACTGCAATAAAACATATCCGACAAACACTAATCACTAAAACAATATTTTAAGGTAAGAAGAAAAAAAAGGTTATGTTTGGTTTCATAAAACATGTTCAGAAAATATGTTCCTAAATCAAAACTTTGTCCTAAATCAGAAAAAACAAGGAACAAATTATAGAATCGAAAAGAGAGATACCTCAGGGCGACGAGACTCAATCTTATCGGCATCATCGAAGTAATCACCGGCATCATCATCGTAGTCGCTGTAATAATCCAACGCAGCATCATCGGTGTCACCACTGTAGAAATCGTCATCGCCAAGGGACTCCATATCATTGGCATCGTGCATATCATCCTCAGAGTCCATTGAGGAACGAAGGGTATAAAAAGTGGAGCGAATTTCGGGAATCAACGATCCAAAATGGGTGAGGTGAGAGAAAGGGAGAGAATCTAGGGTTGGGAAATTGAATGTGTTGAAAGTGGTTTAATGAATGAAATAAAAATGGTGAAATTGAATTGAGAATTGTTGTTGGTGTGAGAAAAGAAAGAAGGAAGAAAAAGATGGAAGTTGAAACTTGGAAGATAAGGAGCAAAGTTGAAGTGTATTGATAAGTCAGCAAGAAAAGAAGAAACTGAACTAAGTACTACATTGGAAGTAAATTATTGTCATAAATCTATACCAAATGCAATTATGTCTCGGCAGACAAGTAAAAGACAGACATGTTTACTTTTAATGTTTTTTTTAGGTATGTTTAAATTTCCTAATCTTTGTTTTTAATCTTTCAAATTTTCTTTTTTACAATAATAAAATAAAATTGTTATAATTGTTAATATTTTTTAATGATATAGATTACACCATTTTCTACACTTTCATTGAGAGATTCACCAACTCTCTTTTTTAAGTAGCTCCCGTAAACCTTCAACAACATTTTTATTTTTAGTAAATTCAACGAGTATCACTTGAACGTGGATCTTCTAACTTTTACTTCTCTATATTTCTCTAACTTACTCTATCTCTTTTGATTTACTTTCTCTCACTTTTTTCCCCTCCAAAATCAATAGCGATATCTCCTTCATTTCTCTCATATTTTTTATCTAAAGTTACTCTAACTTTCTCTCTCTAAAGTTAGAGAATGTTTACTCCAATCACTTTCTATGAATTTACATAAAAAGTAAAAGGTAATATTTCTATGTATTGGTTAAAAATACACGTGTATGTGTTTTCCTTAGGAGCATTCAAAGATTTTAGTAGGTATATTATAATGTATGGTAATTACAATTTGTCTCACATCGGCGATAAGTCATGTGTGGTAGTGTTTATGGTTGTTTAGATGACCTATTAACGTGAGGTGAGAGATTGTGTCTATATGCGTAATGCTATGGAGTACGGGATATGGATTTAAGTGTTAAATTGTAATTCAATTGTGTCGAAATTGGGTGTGTGTGTGTATGTGTGTCGAAGGGAGGTTGCTCAGTCGAAGAGCTTCTGATTCGACGCGGATTTGATTTGTTTTAGATTTAGATTTAGTTTTAATTTAGATCTAGAACATAATAGATTTGATTTAGTTCCAAATAGATATTTTGGGCTTTTATAGTTTTAGGCTTTGTCTTAGGGAGCAAGCTAACCTAAATCTATAAATAGAAGGATTAACCCCTATTTTGTAATCAAGTTGTATTCACAGAATTTTGCAGTTGCAAAGTGAATAATAAGAAGTTTTCCACAGTTTGTGGGCAGAGAGTTACTCTGCAGAAAATAATTTTTTCTTCTTCTTCTTCTTTTCTTTAATTGTTCATTGCTATTGTGCGGTGATATCAATCTTATTCATCAAGATTGGTAGAAATTCATCATAGGTATTGTGGTGGATTTCCAACATCTGGTATCAAGAGCTCCGGTTGATCGATTCAAGGGAAGATCAAGAACGATCGTGGAAGAAGAATTCAGGATGGCAATGAGTTATGGGAATGCGAATTATCCAGCAAGCCTACCGATTCTAAAAGTATATAACTATGAGAATTGGTGCAAACAGATGACGGTTTTATTTCGTTGTCAATGTCTTTGGGATCTCGTAAAGGATGGAGTAGAAGAGCTTGAAGAAGACGCTTCAGAAGAAGAAAAGAAAGAACACGTAGAATTAGAGAAGAAGAGTTACAAAGCTCTCTTTATAATTCATCAATGTCTGAGTCCAGACAACTTCGAAAAGGTTAGTGATTCAGAATCTGCAAAAGAAGCTTGGGAGATCCTTGAAAAATCTTTTGGAGGCGCTGAAAAGGTGAAAGAGGTGAGGTTACAAACTCACAAGAGAACGTATGGATTGCTTCAGATGGAAGATAGTGAAAGCACATCTGATTTCTTTCCTAGGGTTACAAAGTTGGTGAATCAAATAAAGACTTGTGGAGAAACGTTAACAACAAGAGTAGTTGTTTCAAAGATTTTGAGATCTTTGACTCATAAGTTCGACCATGTGATGGTGGCTATAGAAGAAGGGAAAAATTTGTCGAAATTGATAAAGGAAGAGCTTCAAGGGACACTTGAATCTCATGAACAAAGTATGAATGAAAGAGCTGCAGGAAAATCGAAGAGTGATGTGGCTCTGCATGCTCAATCAGCAAAAGACAAGAAAGGCAAAGGAAAGTGGTTCGACAAAGGTAGAGGTGGCTACAAACTGGAAGAGGAAACCAGAACGAAGGAAACATGTCGAATCAGAGAAGACCATACCAAGGCAACCAAATAGGTGGTGTTTCAAATAGAGGAAGAGGTGGTGGTCGAAAGCCTGACAAGAGTCACATTCAATGTTACAATTGTCAAAAATATGGTCACTATTTTAGTGATTGTCCAGAGAAGCGAAAGAATCAAGAAAGTGATGCAAAGTTCACTAAGTATGAAGAAGAAGAGATGATGTTGATGGTCACAACAAGAGATGAAGAAAAATTCAAGGATCAATGGTACTTAGATTCAGGATGTTCATCACATATGTCTAGAAGGAAATATTAGTTTGTCAATCTAAAGCCCTCAATGAAAAACATGGTGAAATTTACAAATGACAATACTCTAGCACCTGAAGGTATTGGAGATGTTATGATCATGAGAAAAGATGGCAAAAGGGCAGTAATTTCGAATGTGTTGTATATTCCAGGCATGAAGAGCAACTTGCTTAGCGTAGGGCAGTTGATCGGAAAAAAATTACAAAGTGATTGTTGAAGACAAGATGATGAGAGTTGTCGACGCGAATGGAAAATTAATATTGAAGGCTCGTATGTCCCAGAATAGAACCTTCAAGATTGGACTTAATATGATGGAGCATAAGTGCCTTTCGACTGCAGCTAGCAGAGATGAATGGATATGGCACTATCGACTAGGCCATCTTAACTTTAGAGACATCATAGGTTTAAAGAGGAAGAAAATGGTTTCAAGATTTCCAGAAATCGACATTCTAAATGAAGTGTGTGGAGAATGTGTGCAAGTGAAGCAACACAAGAATAGCTTCAGCAAGGATGCAGGAAGCAAGTCACAGGTTGTTCTCCAAGTCATATACTTGATGTATATGGACCAATCCAGGTGGATTCGTTTGGAGGTAATAAATACTTTGTCACGTTCATAGATGATTTTAGTCGAAAACTTTGGACTTACCTAATCAAGAAGAAAAGTGAAGTGATCGAGGTATTTTCCAAGTTTAAGTCTATGGTCGAAAGACAAAGTGGTCAAAAGCTCAAAGTTTTGAAAACTGATGGTGGTGGAGAGTATGTGTCAAAATACTTCGATGGGTTATGTGAAAAAGAAGGGATTATGCATGAGGTGGTGCCACCCTACACTCGACAGCAGAATGGGACTACAGGAAGGAAGAATTGAACTATCACGAATATGGTTTGAAGTATGTTGAAAGGCAAGAATTTACTTAAAGAGTTGTGGGGTGAAGATGTGTCGACTGAAACATATATTTTGAACAGATGCCCGACAAATAAGCTGGAAGGAATTACTCCAAAAGAATGTTGGTCTGGTGTAAAACCTAGCTTGGGTCATCTGAAGGTATTTGGATCTATTGCACATAGTGTAACACGGTGGAAGAACTGACTTTGGATTGTTTTGCGTTTGATCGTAAATGTTACGGATAGCAAGAGTCGCCATCGACTTTTCTTTTATCCAATTAAGGGAAGGTGAAAAGAACAGGAAAAGACCTTCGTTAGATTCTGAGTAAGGGAGATGATTATGAAAAGGGAAGGTATTAGCACCCTTTCCATCCGTAGTTATCTACGGGCTCTTAATTGCTTTAGTTTACTTTAAAATTTGCTTTCTGTGTGTGTATTTGAAAATGTTTTGAAAAGGCATTTCGCTTTGACTTCGTAATGATTCACGCTGGAATGTATACGAAGTGTTAGGAAATGTTTTGGAAAAAGACTTTGTAATGATTCACGCTGGAATGTATACAAAGTGTTCAAAAATGGTTTTTAGAAAGTGTGAGGTGTAAAAAGATGTTTTAATGGAGCAAGCAATTAAAAGTCTACTACCTACTCAGAACGGTCGTTTCCGTGTTATTTTACTTTCCTTTAGAATAACGTTATCCATACCATTAGTTGGTAGGTAACCCTATTCGTTGGATGTAAAGGGACATTCGAAGGGACATTCGTATGGTCATAGAAGGCAACTTGTAGGAGTATCCTAGCACATTCGTAGGAGCGATCATCACTTTTCATAGGCAACAATCGAGGGACTAGATCATATATTCGTAGGCAACATCAAGGATCATCGAGGGACTATGATCTTTGATTCAAAGGGACTATGATGATATATTTGTAGGCAACGGTGCTAAGATACCTCTACGTTCGAGGGACTTGACCATTTATTCGAAAGGCAACGAGAGAAAATACCCTAGGGGTGCATGTGTGAAGAGAGTATGTTAAATTCAAATAATTTATCTTGTATTTAGAAGTGATCTATGTCGATTTTATCTTGCCATACACGCCTAATTTACTAGCAGTTTGTATGGGTGCAGAAAGTAAATTGTGGAAAGTAAAGTGCGGAAAGTAAATCCTACGCTATTACATGGCTTTGGGGTAGTTACATAATTGAGGAGTGCGGAAAGTAAATCCTAGTTAAACTATTACATCCCATGAGCAGTTACATAATATTGGAAAAATGCGAGAAAATAAATAACAGAATAGAAACTAATCTTAATATTTTTTGATTTTTTTATTTGAAAACTGTGGAGAATAATCCTGAGTCTAATTGATTTTAATTAATTTTAGAGAAAATATTAATTAATTCTAACCCTAAATTAATTAATTAAAATGAGAGGAAAAAAATTAGTGGAAGTTGTCTAATTAATCCTAATTGTTTAACCTAATTTACTAATTTTAATTAATTATGAAATTAGAAAAAATAATAACAATATGGAAAAGATAAATGAAAAAAAAAGATGCGAGAAGAAACGCCCCGGCCGGAGCTTGAGGCAATCCCTTGGGGTTTTCGGCGCCCAGTAGGCACCGGGCTTTTCTGGAGGTACCAAGAAATTTGAATTTCTGGGGCTTTCTGCTGGAGACGGATCCAGAAGTAGGCACTTCTGGACGTGGCGTCTTGTGATGGGGTCCAGAAGCTGGAGCTTCTGGACATATCTGCCTCTGAAGGGACCAGAAGTAGGCACTTCAGTTGCTGGAAAGGACCCAGAAGCTGGAGCTTCTGGGGCGTAACTTCTAGAGAGCGTGCTTCTAGAACCCGAAGCTCAGTAAAAAAAATTTTAGAAATTATGGTAAAAGGCAGGGTTCGAACCCATGCCTTTGGAAGCGAGTGACTTAATGCGTGCAAGGTTAACCGCGGGGCCGGTGATACATCCATGAATTAATTTACATGGATTAACATGTATTCTGGTTCTTTCCCTCGCTGGTTCAAGCTAGAAGCTCCGGATCGGACTCACGGTTGTCTTCTCCGGTTGGGTGCTTTGTCCAAAACCTGTATAAACGCATCATTTGAAAAGAAACAAAAGTCCAGATCATATATTTAGGGTGATACGAATTCAATGGTGGTGTTGGTTTGCCCTAAAACGGCATGTATTGTCTAGTTCGAAGCTTCTCCGATCCAAAACCCTAACAATGGCAAATCATGCTCTAGTCGTTATGAGCTTCATGTGATCGTCCAGACCTGTTCTATGATGTCTCAGGAACACATTGCAATGGTTAGTTTCAGACAAAACACAATAAATATTGAAACACGAATTTAAAAAATATATGCAAGTGTATGTTCATGTGTGGCACGATTCAGGGGCATTTGACCATGGCTATTGATCTGTACTTACTCTATCACACCTCAGGAGCACGATTGAGTGCCTGGATTGGATTGAAAACGGTTGGAAAATAGGATTCGAATTTTGCAAGTTTGTGAAATTTTTTGAGAGATTAGGGTTGCTGTTTGAGGCTAGGGTTTCATCCCTTGTGCTTGTGAATGTATCATGTATATATAGAGCATGAGATTTGATTAGAAATAATGAGAAAATATTCTCTCTTGAATGCAAAAATATTCCCTTGTCAATATTCACCAAATCTTTCCAAAATTGTATTTTTTCTTCCTTATAGCTTCTTGCACGAATTATACAGTTGCATGGGCTATCTTGGACCTCAAGATAAGTAGAAACCAAGCCCAACTTGTCTTAGACGTTGCCTTTGTATTTTATTTAATTTAAAATTGAATTTAATGCTTTAAATTCAAAATAATTTAAATAAATTGGAAAAGGGGTGTGGCAAGGAGCATAGAGACCATGGATAATGTTAAGATCTAGTTTGGGTCATAAAATTACAAGCCCATTTGAAAAATATTTGCATTTGTCAAGTATTTCTCTTTGTGCACCTCCTCAAAAATGCTCAACTTGCACAATGTGTATCTTGCTCAATTTTTAACATTTTTGGGTGTTTTTGGACTTTTTAGAAAGCTCAAGGTGTCTTCTAAACATCATTTTTGGTTTCATCTTCATTGGAGTTTCCATGCTTATGAACACTTCTTTTCAAAAAGATGACTTTTTGTTGACTTTAAAAAGGACCTGTAATCTTTTGATCCATAACTTCCAAATGAAGCTTTTTTTGCCCAAGCTTGTGAGACATGAAGTTGTAGAGAATAGAATTCTCTTCAAAATGAGCTATGGTGGAAAAATTTCTGATGAAGTATGTGAAAGTTATGCTTGGTCAAAGTTCTGTTGACTTTTGTCTAAAAAACCCTAATTTATAAACTTTGACTTTTGATCAAATCTTGACTTTTCTTGAGGAATCATGATCAACCCTTGATCAAATAATGAATATTACTTCAAAATATTGGTGTTGACCAAAAATTATGAAGTTTGACTGTATGTTGACCACAGTTAACTTTTTGTCCAATACAGCTGATTTTCAACCATCTAAGCAATTGTCTGAGCATACTTGACTTGTAAGGCTTGAAACTTGGCATGGAGATTCTTTGAAGCATATGATGAGGCATGATGACCACTTGAAGTATTGGATGCCCACCTTGACTTGAGAATGGCCAAACCCTAGTTTGGGTTTGATTGCTTGGAAGAGGGTTTGTCTGGTCAACCCTTGTGAAATCCTTGAGTATGGATAGGTCTGTCTTGAGAAGTGGGAGGGAAAATTTTGGGGTATAACAGTTGCCCATGTTCAATCTTCTTGTACTGGAAGGGTTAGATTGGCATGCTTGCCTTTCGTGACCTGAAGTAGAAGATGATTGAACACTCGAGTACACTTGAAAATTTGCACTCGCTGTTGGTTGATGATGCGCTGGAATGGGCTTATAGATGCCATTTGGAGAAGCTGAGCTGGAGAGTGAGTCGTACACTAGACTTTGTATTTGTCTGTTGAATGGGAGAAACATCACAGATGGGCTCAAGATGGCATCGGGGAACACTGAGTTGTACGCTAGACTCAGTAGGTGTCTTTTGAGTAGAAGAGGCGACGGAGATGGGCTTAGAGATGCCATCCAGGGGAACTAATGTTGGGGGAGTGAGTCGTACGTTAGACTTCACGCTCGTATTTGAATGAGGTTATTGGTATGTATTGATTTTTAACCAAATATGCAGCATTCTGAAGGTGGAGAGATGTTGGCAAGTTGTCGGATATGGGCTTAAAGATGCCATCCGGGGCGATTGATAATAAGAGAGAGTTAGAATGAACCTTTGTCTTGGCTATTCTCGAGGTGGATATTCGGAAGAATGTGGATAGCTTTCCCGTCTTGTTTCGGGTGTTAATCCAATATTTGTTGCCTGGAGACGATTTGTATGGTCTTTCAGATAGGTTTCCCGTCTTGTTTCAGGCATTAACCTTTGACCAGTTGTCTGGAAGTGATTTTTCATGGTCGTTCAGATAGTTCTCCCGTCTTGTTTCGGGCATTAATCTTTGACCTTCCATTTGGAAAATAGCGTTCATGGTCGTTTAGATAGTTCTCTCGTCTTGTTTCGGGTATTAAACTTTGACCTTTCGTTTGGGAAATAGCTTTTACCTGTTTGAAGAGATAAATCTTTGACAAGATATGGTTAGTCCTATGCAGGTTATGATGCATGTATGGCAATATTACTATGATGCAGATAGATGTATGAATGTAGATGTATTTCAAAACATATCCATCTTGAAGAAGATGGGAACATCCTGCTGGAGACTTCTGATGCTCGCTTGGGGATAGGGTTGTTGCAAACCTGATTCGGAGGGGGAAAAGAGATGTTTTTGATTCCTCCGATGCACCATCTGACCAAGTTTCGAGTCTGGATATTAATGCTGTTGGAAGGATATCGGCGATCAAGAGATACTCGGATGGGGATCTTGTGCGTAGATCCTACTGGGGGAATAATGTGATATGAAAAAACCGGTTACTGCTTGGAGACTGATGTAACGTGGCAAAGCTGATAGGGATCACTTGATGTGATAGAGCTGAAGTTTGTTGAAGATTCTGACTGGGGAATAAGAGAGACGTAGGTTCCTCCGATGCACTATCTGACTAAGTTTCGAGTCTGAATATTGCTACTGTCGGGGAATGATAATTACTGGGAGATGCTCCGCTGGGGATGAATAACCAGTTGCTGCTCGGAGACTGATGTAACGTGATAACTTGAGAAGGTAGATAAGCTTGGTAGGATCACTGCTCGGGGACCAATGCGATGAAGCTGATAAGATCACTTCTCGATGACCAATGTGATGAAACTGAAGCATTGGAATACTTGCTGGGAAGAGATTAATATTTCGTCGGAGAAGATTTGTCTTCGAAGGGAGAGAGATGGCTCTGTGGGGATTGTACTCTTGTGAAAGTAACTCTGTGAAAGTGACTATGTGGGGGATGCATTGGTGACTTTAGTTGTCATCTCAATTCCTAGAGTTTGTAGCAATTACTTTTGTTCGTTTGCTTTCATATGTTTGTGAACGAGTGTTTTTTTTTGTCAAATGCATATAATCATTCAAAGCAATCATTGGACTTTATGCAAAAGACGATAAAATATTAACACTGTAAAAGGAATTTGCATTGATTTTGAAAAGTGGCGTATGGCCAAGCAGTTTGTATACAATAGACGAATAAGAGTAAAAGCTATGCGGAAATAATCTCATCGAGTTTCAACTATGCTATTGCTCATATATTTCGACTATCTTATCTCCTTGATGTCAATAGAAAGTGAGTGAATTGATTTTCGCCATTTGAATCTTGAAGCTGATAGTAGTGTAATCTGTAGGTAGGTGATCTGGACGAGACATAGTCGTACGCTTAAATCCCTAACTTTTGCCTAGACCGCCCTTTCGGGTTTTCAGTCTACCGGGATACCCTTTTTTGCCCAAGCCGCCTTTGCAAGTTTTCGACTTGTCGGGTGTACATTTTTGTATATATATCCTTAACTTTTGCCCGAACCTTTTGGTCCTCCAGGATGCCCTTATTTTTGCCTAGGCCAGTCGACCTATCGGGTCTCGTTTATGCGTAGTATTTTTTGACTATGTCTGCATTCACAGGGTGTGGGAAATCTTCTCCATCCATGGTGCTAAGTATCATAGCTCCGCCGGAAAATATTGTCTTGACTACAAATGGCCCCTCATAGGTGGGAGTCCATTTGCCCCTGGGGTCACCTTGTGGAAGAATGATGCGCTTGACTACTAGATCACCGACTCGGTAGACTCAGTGCTTGACTTTTTTGTTAAATGCTCTGATCATTCGCTTCTGGTAGATCTATCCATGGCAGATGGATGTGAGCCGTTTTTCGTTGATCAAGTTGATTTGGTCAAGGCGGGTCTGGATCCATTCGTCTTCACCAAGCCATGCGTCCTAGAGGACTCTGGTTGAGGGTATATGAACCTCGATTGGTATGACTGCTTCCATACCATATACGAGAGAGAAAGGGGTTGCCCCTGTAGATGTTTGTACTGTAGTGCGGTAACCGTGGAGAGCAAATGGAAACATCTCGTGCCAATCTTTGTAATTCACAGTCATCTTCTGTATGATCTTCTTGAGATTTTTGTTGGCGGCTTTCACTGCACCGTTCATTTTAGGCCGATATGGAGAAGAATTATGATGCTTGATCTTGAACTGCGTGCAGATTTTGGTGATCATTTTGTTATTGAGATTGGTACCGTTGTCTGTGATGATCCTTTCGGGGACGCCGTAGCGACAAATAAGATTATGCTTGATGAATCGAGCCACAACATTCTTGGTAACAGATGAGAATGAGGCTGCTTCTACCCATTTGGTAAAGTAGTCAATTTCCACAAGGATGAAACGGTGTCTATTGGAAGCGGTGGGTTTGATCTCTCCAATCATGTCAATGTCCCACATTGCGAAAGGCCAAGGAGTGGTCAGAACATTCAACGGTACTGGAGGTACGTGTACTTTGTCTGTATATATCTGGAATTTGTGACAAGATCGAGCATAGCGATGACAATCAGCTTCCTTGGTGGACCAATAGTAACCTGTTCTCAGAATATTTTTAGCCATTGTATGTCCACTAGAGTGGGTACCAAATGCGCCTTCGTGTAATTCTTCCATGATTCGTTCTGTTGTTTTCTGATCCATGCAACGGAGTAAACACAAGTCGTGATTGCACTTGTATAAGATGTCGTTATTGAGAAAGAATTTGGATGCGAATCTTCTCAAGAATTTCCTGTCATTGGCAGATGCCCCTGCGGGATATTCCTGAGTCTCGAGATACCTCTTCACTTCGTAGAACCAAGGTTTCTCTTCTGTATCAAGTTCACAACAGTATGTTGGTTCGTTAAACTTCTCGATGATGATTTGGGGAGCCTCGTTGTCCCATCTGACCTTGAACATCGAAGATATAGTAGCTAGTGCGTCAGCTAACTGATTCTCTTCTCGTGGAATATGATCGAAAGTGATTTCTTCGAAGTAAGGGATCAAACTCTAAACATGCTCCTGATATGGGATGAGATTCAGATGCTTCGTATCTCATTCGCCTTTAATTTGTCTGATCACTAAAGTTGAGTCTCCATACACTTATAAGAATTTGATTCTTAAGTCAATAACAGCTTTAATACCCATGATGCACGCTTCATATTCGGCCATGTTGTTAGTGCAACTGAAACATAATCTGGCAGTGAAAGGCGTGTGTCTGCCGGTAGGGGATGTAATGATGGCGCCAATGCCATTGCCAAGTGCGTTTGAGGCTCCATCAAATACCATGGTCGATCGGGATCCTGGTTTAGGTCCTTCGTCTGGTCCTGGTTCTTTGCAATCAGTGACTAGCAAAACATCTTCGTCTGGAAACTCGAACTGCATAGACTGATAGTCATCTACGGCTTGATGAGCCAAATGATCGGCTACTACACTTCCTTTGATCGCTTTCTGAGTAGTATACTGGATGTCGTATTCGACCAAGATTATTTGCCATCTTGCTATTCTTCTGGAGAGAGCAGGTTTCTCAAATATGTATTTTATTGGGTCCATCTTGGAGATCAATAAGGTAGTGTGAGTCAACATATACTGTCTTAGTCGGCGAGCAGCCCAAGCCAAAGCACAGCAAGTTTTCTCGAGCTGCGAGTATCTTGTTTCACAGTCGGTAAATTTTTTGCTAAGGTAGTATATTGCATACTCTTTTCGACCAGACTCGTCATGTTGCCCCAACACAGACCCCATTGAATTCTCTAATACTGTCATGTACATGATAAAAGGTCTTCCTTTGGCAGGCGACATCGGGATATGAGGATTCTGTAGATATTCCTTGATTTTGTCAAAATCTGTTTGACAATCGTCGTTCCATTTCACTACTTGATCCTTCTTCAGTAACTTGAAGATTGGCTCACAAGTAGCGGTTAGATGTGCAATGAATCTGGCAATGTAGTTCAATCGTCCCAAGAAACCTCTGACTTCTTTCTCGGTGCGGGGTGCTGGCATTTCTTGGATAACTTTAACCTTGGTGGGGTCAACTTCAATACCTTTACCACTGACTACGAACCCTAAGAGTTTACCGGATCTGACTCCAACGGTGCATTTGTTAGGATTGAGTCTTAGTCTGTACTTCTTCAACCTGTTGAACAATTTTCGCAGATGATCGAGATGTTCTTCTTCAGTCTGTGATCTAGCTATCATGTCATCGACGTAGACCTCTATCTCGTGATGAATCATGTCATGAAACAAAGCCACCATGGCACGTTGATATGTGGCGCCAACGTTCTTCAGACCGAACGACATGACCTTGTAGGAGAATGTGCCCCACTGTGTAACGAAAGTAGTCTTTTCCATGTCTTCAGGATCCATTTTTATCTGATTGTAACCAGAGAAACCATCCATGAAGGAGAAAACCTTATGTTGAGCGGTGTTGTCGACTAGAACATCAATATGAGGAAGTGGAAAATTGTCTTTCGGACTTGCTATGTTCAGATCTCTATAGTCCACACACATTCTCACTTTGCCATCTTTCTTAGGTACGGGTACCACGTTTGCAACCTGTCATACCCCAAAATTTGCCCTCCTTCTTCTCAAGATATTTCTCATTTCCATACTCAAGGATTTCACAAGGGTTGACCAGACAAACCCTCTCCTACGCAATTAACCCAAACTAGGGTTTGGCTATTCTCAGATCAAGGTGGTTTCTAACATCTCCAATGATCATCATGCCTCATCATATGCTTCAAAGAATCTCCATGTCAAGTTTCAAGCCTTACAAGTCAAGCTTCCTCAGACAATTGCTCAGATGGTTGAAAATCAGTTGTATTGGACAAAAATTCAACATTGGTCAACATACAGTCAAACTTCATAAGTTTTGGCCAACATCAATATTTTGAAGTAATATTCATCATTTGATCAAGGGTTGACCATGATTCATCAAGAAAACTCAAGAATTGATCAAAAGTCAAAGTTTCTAAATTGGGCTTTCTCAGACAAAAGTCAACAGAACTTTGACCAGGCATAACTTTCTCATACTTTATCAGATTTTTTTTCCACCACCTCTCATTTTGAAGAGAATTCAATTCTCTACAACTTCATGTCTCACAAGCTTGGTCAGAAAATGCTTCATTTGGAAGATATGGATCAAAACATTACAGGTCCTTTTTAAAGTCAACAAAAAGTAAACTTTTTATAAAGAAGTGTTATTGAGCATGGAAACTTCAATTGAGATGAAACCAAAAAGGTTGTTTAAAGGACATCTAGAGCTTTCTAAAAAGTCCAAGAACACACAAAAATGTTAAAAATTAAGCAAGATACACCTTGCACAAGTTGGGCATTTTTGAAGAGGTGCACAAAGAGAAATACTTGACAAAATCCAAAATTTTGCAAATGGGCCTAACTTTTCTTGGTTCAAACTTGTTTCTCAGCTGATTTGGAACCTCCAAGCCCAAGGCCACGAATTTTATCTTTTATTTTCTATTTATTTTGGATTTTAATCATTTAAAAACCAATTAAATTAAAATAAAAGGTAGAAAATCAAAATTAAATGCAAATTGGATTTTTCTCATTCTTGAGGTCCAAGCAATCCACACAAGCTGGAAAATTCGAAATTGGCATTGATTGGCAAGAGAATTGATTGAAATTTGATCAAAAAGGCAATATTTGGTTTTATACCAAATCAAATATTTTCTCATTGATTGGTACATTATTTCCTCATAATTCTTGACCTAAATCCATCCACTATATATACATGATGTTATTACATGAACAAAGGACGAAAGTTTTGCCTCTAAGAACCCTTGCGTAGAAAATGAAAAGCATAATAGAAAACAAAAGCAATTACTTCTATCTAAAGGAACTTGGTATGACGTCTTCGGTCTTCCAATTGCTGAGTCTGTTGCCTGCAGTTGGGAAGATCCAGTTGCTGATGTCGAAGTCGTTGTCGTCTTCTTCTATAGCATGGACTCCATTTTGGCTGATGCGGACGGGAAATTTGCTGGCACGTTCGCGGTGTATCATCTTCTGTCCTTTGATGGTGAAGCCTAAACCAGTCTTGTCAGATTTGAAAGGAAGATTGGGGAGCTGACCCCAAACAGTACGACCTCCTTCTGCAACTGCAGCTTAAGCGTCCTTCAGTGAGGCCATTCTCGGTGAAACTTATGTAACTTCAGGAGTAATAAGAGAATCAAGAGGCATGACCCTTGGAACTGCTTCGAAGGCTTGACAGGGAGTTTCGAAGAATTCACCTTCCATTTCGAGGTATCAGTACGATTGCAAATGGCTTACCATGTATTCTTCCTCACCGCATACTGTAAAAATCTTCCCCTTCATTGGGTACTTCAGCTTCTGATGCAAGGTAGAGGTAACAACGCCTGCCCCATGTATCCAAGGGCATCCAAGTAGGCAAGAGTAAGCTGAACGAATGTCCATGACAAAGAAGGTAGAGTCAAAAGTCTGGGAACCGACTTTAACAGGAAGAATGAGCTCTCCAAGCACTGTTCGTTTAGAACCATCAAAAGCTCTTACAATTATGTCAGTGGGCTTCAAAACCAATCCTTCAACGTCAAGTCGGTCGAAAGCACTTTTTGGTAGGATATTCATAGCAGAACCGGTATCTACCAACACGTGAGACAATGTAATACCCTTGCATTCAACGGAGATGTGCAAGGCTTTGTTGTGATTCTTTCCGGCAGGAGTTAGATTAGAATCAGAGAAACCTAACCCGTTGTTGACAGTCAGGCTAACAATGCAACCTTCAAATTGATCAGTAGTAGTGTCTTGCGGTATGTGAGCGTTCTTCAAGAAATTCACTAAGGTTTTAGCATGAGCATCAGAGCACAATAGTAGAGCTAGCATGGATATCTTAGACGGAGTTTGTCCCAACTGTTCCACAACATTGTAGTCGCTTTTCTTGATGATCTTCAGAATTTCCTCCATTTCTTGCTTGGAGGTGTCTTAGCAACTTCCTTTGATACTTCTGTCTGAGCAAGATGAGTCACTAGCTCTTTCCCTCTGGCTTCGGGAATTGGTTCGATAGCTGGAATGCGAGCTAGAGTCGCAATATCTTTTGGAGAAGAGATCTCTGGAGAAAATACTCTTCCGATTCTGGTTACTTTGCTTGATCCGGTGATGTTGTCTATGTCAGGATCGATAGCTTCAACTATAATGTCTTCAATGGTTAACGGATCTTGCTTGACGCCATGATAGTAAACTTCGGCTCCATAATTCCACAGTATAGCTTTGTCAGAGAAATATGGAATCGGCCTGGGGGAAGTAATGATGAGAGGTGCTACTCTAGGCGCAGGATCGGCAGAGGAGATCCTTATTGTGTTTACATCAGCATGGTCTTCTGGGAAATCGTCTCCCCATCCGGTTGCCTTGACATCTTCAATAGGAATCTTGTAGCTTTCAGGAGCGGTATACTTAACCATGAAATCAAACTTTCCACTTGGCTGCCCCAAGGTATCCTAGACTTCTGGTAAGGCTTCGTCTGTATCTTCGACCTTCAGATTCTTAGAAATGTCTTCGCACAGATTCTCCATAGATGGAGGCTTCAGAAATAGTACCTCACGATTGTCCATCATGCGTTGAATACGCCTTTTTAACCAAGCACATCCGTCAAATTCAGATGCACACCAACGACAATCATTCGGGCATCCTGGAAATACACCGGCTTGCAGTAAATCTTTCTTAACAGTCATCAGAGGAATAGTCATATTGTTCACATCATAAACATAAGAGTCTTCGTCGATAGCATTGGAAATTTTACCATGGTTAGGCATTGGTGCATTGATCACATTCGGAATTTCGACAGGAGGGTCAAACTCAATTTTCCGGGCTTCGATCATGTCTTGAATGTTGTTCTTCAGAACCCAACAGTTGTCAGTGTCGTGTCCTGGGCTGTTGGAGTGGTATGCACACTTTGCATTAGGATTGTATTTTGGAGAGGAAGTGTTGATGTGTTGAGGAGGATCCCTCAAGGTAATCAGCTCTGCTTTCAACATGTGTTGCATAGCTTGCGACAATGGCATGTTGATCTTCGTAAACTGTCTTAGTGGCACGTTCTAGTTACAGGTGTTGTCTCGTTGAGGTTGCGCTGGTGTAGGATTGGAGATCACAACTGCCCCCACAGATTGAGTACGATCAGCTTTGTCACGACTTTTCTGACCATGCACCACATTGGCTTCTTTCTTACCACCAAAAGATCTTTTTGCAGCATTTGAAGATGACTCTACCTGAATCTTTCCGCTCTTGATTCTAGCTTCAATATATTCGCCTGTCAGTATCAACTCGGTGAATTCGGCTAAAGAGTTTCCAATCAGATGATTGAAAAATGGGTTTGTCATCGTTCCCATGAACATATCAACCAACTCCCTATTGGACAAGGGTGGTTGAACTCTACCTGCTAGATCTCTCCATTTCTGAGCATATTCTTTGAACTTCTCATCACGTCCCATAGACATGCTTTGTAGCTGCTAATTCAGCGTTCTACTGGTACTGCTTGTAAAAAGCATCTGCTAAGTCATTCCAGGTAGGAATGTGGGTACTCTCTAACTGATAATATCACTTTAACTGAGTTTCGGATAAACTCTCTTGAAATAAATGGATCCATAGCTTCCTGTCATCAATGTGGGGATGGATCTTCTGAACATAGGACTTCAAGTGCAACTTCGGGCAAGAGATGCCATCATACTTGGCAAAGGTAGGAACTTTGAACTTGTGGGGAATTACCACGCCAGGAACAAGACTCAGATCATCAAAATTCAGCCCATACATTTTCAGATTTTCCACAGCATTCAGATGGTCTTCAAGTTTCTTGTATCTGTCATCATCAGGAGGATATTGCTCACTCAGGTAGTCTTCTTCTTTGTTTTCAGACCCTTGACGGCTTCCTTCGTTGTTCCTGATATTTCCCTCAGTTTCACCACTCTTGTCTGAGATTTCTAACCGACTGACCACCTTGGCTGCACCCTTGTGATTCCTTCCCATGTTGAGAATACCGATGGTCTTCTTCTTTCTGGTGATGAGCTTCTTCAGGTCTTTCTGGCCTTGGACCAAGTTGGTGAACATCTCCTGGAATTGAGCATTCTGAGCCTGGAGATTTTTGACAGTCTGTTCAAGAGCCATTTTCTGCTGAAATAAACAGCGAGAGAATAAGAAAACCGGTCTTCAACGTACCTGTTATGAAATGTTATGCCATGATATGCGATGTCATGCAATGCAATGCAATGTTTTCAAGGACCTTAGGAATTTAAATTTGTTAAACAAGCACGAACAAACTTTTATTAGTGAAATTCCTGGCAGCAGATACTTGATGTCACAGAGAATGTTATGACACAGTATCTGACACTATGTTAACAATTCACACAAGAAAGAAGCGATAAATAACACAATAAGTTGTTCACCCGTTCGGTTCAACAAACCTACATCAGGGGCTACCAAGTCGGGAGGAAATTCACTATTAGTAGAATTAATTCAGGAATAAACCACCAGTTTATCTCCTTCACTTAAAACCTACCCAATGCAACTTCAACCTAAGTCCTACTTAGATCTGAGTACCCACTCACTCCCCCTCAATCACAGCAGTGATATCAACCTATTGACTAATTGAATTGTGAAGACACACTTCAATAAAATATCTTGATCTTGCTTCACGGCTCAATCAAGAGACAAACACTCGTGCTTTAAAGCTTTGAGTGATAAACTACCCTTACGGCAAATCCTAGTCCAATGCACTTATCAATTGATAGTTGCTTGGCTCACAAGAGAAACTAGAATTACACAATACCAACTGTTACAAATCCTAACAGTACACAAACACAAGCTGCTATCTCTTCAATACAAAAAGGGCGCAGAAAGTGGTTGAATTCCTTTTATAGAAGAAACTTGGGCTTCCATAAAGATAGCTAGGGTTCACTTAATTTAATCCTAAAAACATGGTCTTTTCAACAACCAATTTAGGTTTAATTAAGATTAACCTAGCAACCACGTGAGCATGCTTTTAATAACGAAAAACAATATTTAGCACTCAACAAACTTCCGAAAAATCTCAGAACAAGCAGTTCGAGCAGAATGTCACAGAATGTCATAACATCTGTTATGACATCGAATTTTCAGAATTTCAAGACGACTTTAGCTTCCAGCTGTCTTTTAACATCCTTAGCAGGTAGGATTTATCTTCAATCTCTGAATGTCATAACATCTATCATGACATTGCTAAATCCTAGTTTTACCAAAATTAATGCCAACCTAAAAACACTAACAAACTCCCCCTTTGGCACATTTTTGGCTAAAACTACTTAACACATCAGAGTACATATGCAGCAGAAGACAAACTAGTTCTAAGCTTAAATAAACTAGAACCTAGAGATAAGATAAATTCTACCCATACAAAAATCCCACAATTCCCACAATTGCCCCATATACCAAATTTTAAACAGGCATACAATTTCCCCAAAGTCCCAAGTCCCATACTACTGTCATACAATAGTTCTTCTCCCCCTTTTTAGCCATAAAGGGCCAAAGGAAACAATACAAGTTCCCCAAACTTTTAATCAAACAGTACCAGAAACAATTATACCAGCATATCATTAAGTACCAGCATTGTTTTTAGAGGTACATTTCTGTCAGGACATTATAAATCTGTCAATAATGATTACATCCATTCAAACAAAGTTGGGAAAATACAAGAATCAAAACAGAACAGAAAACAGTTGACAGAATAAAATTAGAGGCAACAGGGGCAGCAGCTTCAAGTGCTTTCTTCTCCAGAAGAAGCGCTGTGAAAGGACACATCTTGAGCCTTCTTTGTCAAGAACTTGGTCAACATCATCTTCCTCCATATGAGCAGCAGAGGTATCACCATCAAGCTTTTCTTCCTCAACCTCTGTGTCTTTTTCTTTTTCAAGAGTAGAGATCAGAGCTTCAAGGGTTTGCTTCCTTGTTTCAAGTTCCCTACAGGTCTCCTTTAGCACAGCTATGACATCTGCCTTCTGAGAATTGGCTTTGACATTTGATGTCTCAGCTGATGTCATGACAATGTCAGGGACATGCTTCTCTTGAAAAAGTTTGTAGTGGAAGCCAAGGGCAGGAGCTCTCTTGCAGACTGTATCTCTATTTCCCAGAACGTCAGGGTATTGATCAGTTAAAATTCCACACAAGAGGGATGGAAATGCTATTGGTCCTTTTATAGCATAACTGTCAGCATGTTTAAGGATCTGATCAAAAATATAGCTTCCATAGTCAAACTTTGCTTTTGTTCCAACAGCAAAAATGAACCTCCCTAGACTAATGGAGATGGTTGACTTGTGATTCGTGGGAACCCAGTTGGCTGCACCAATCTTGTGTAGAATAGCAAATTTGACACTTAATTTGCTAGCAGAAAGCTTTCCCTTCAAAGGCCAATGTTTTACCTGCTTGGCAGTGATTGTCTGACACACTTGATTGTCAGTTTCTTCAAGCTCAGGATGAGCCTCATCTGATCTCCCTAAGTACTTGTTGATTACACTTGAGGAAAACTTCACATTTCTTCCTCTGACAAACACAGTCTCAAAATCACGATCTTCCATCGACAACCATTTGACAGGTTCACAATAAACTCCTTCACCAGACCTTCATAACAATTTGAGAACTTCACCATAGTTCTCATCAACCCAGCTTCATTGATCAGGTCAATCACCTCTTTGCATTCAAGAGCATCTTTGTGCAGTTCCCTTTCAAGTGCAATTCTCTTCAAACTCACATATTTCCACCTATTAGCGTTTTCAGGGTGGTGAAAGGAAATGTTGTCAATTGGCACTTCAGGAACTATGGGCATTTTCCCAAGGGACAACCTTCTTTTTGAATGAATGTCAGAGACATTCTCTGTAGCATCAAAGTCAGAATCATCCTGATCTGAGGACTCAGGTGCTTTCCTTTTCCTTACAATTGAAGTGCTCTTTGCTTTAGGAGTATTACTAACATTCTTGACTTTGTCCTTCCCTTTGGAAGTTCCAACCTTGTTGCCCTTACCAGATTTTTCTACAGCATTCCTCTCAACCCTAGGAGTCTTGCAGCCAACTTCAGCATTCTTCTCATGAACAGAGCTTTGAGCAACACTTTTCTTCCCTTTCCTATTCATTACCCTTCTAGCAATGTTGGGATTAACCTTGGCTATGAGGTCATTATCAGAAAACTCCTCATCTAGATTGATGATATGAGAAACCATATTCTGATTGGTATTCTTCTCAGGAGTATCTTCAAGAATGCTATCAGATATGTTGTCAGCAGAGGCAGCAGGAGAGTTATCAGAGGCACTATGATCTGAAGATTTCTCAAGAACCTCATCAAAAATCTCATTCACATTTGCAGCAGGAGATTCAATTACATTATCATCTTTACATCCTTCAGGAGCTGAAGCAGAAGGATTTACATCATTTTTCACTGGGGAATCAACATCATCACCAGATGTCTTGACATTCTCATTGACATCTGGATCAACTGCTAGGCTAGGGCTAGCAGACTTATGATTCAGGGGAACTGAAATCCCAGGCACAAACTTATTCTCATTTAGGATATTAGACACTATCCTAGCTATGGTCTCATGCACTGACCTAGATCCTTCTCTATTGACTAGT
Organism: Vicia sativa; assembly: GCA_021764765.1. NCBI lineage: Eukaryota > Viridiplantae > Streptophyta > Magnoliopsida > Fabales > Fabaceae > Vicia > Vicia sativa. Next base: position 202,758,134 of record CM038793.1, read on the forward strand.
TCTGGGGGAACAGAGGATGATGGTACTGAGGTCTTACCAGAAGGAGATATTTGTGCCCTTCTTGCATTTCTTGTGCGTAACTTCTTGACCTTTTCTGGGTTAGTGGCCATTGTACGTGTAACACCCCGAATTTAATTATTTAATTAACTTATTTAAGGATTTAATTATTGGATTTAGTTGAAGTTGGTAATTAATTGGCGTAATAGGATTATTTAGTCGACTAGTCGGAAAATTAATAAGGTTAGTTATGTTGGAGAAATAATATTAGAATTATTATTATTATTATTGGACTTTTATTTATTTAAGTTGGTTTAGTGTGGTGTGGTATATAGTAATGTGGAGGTGTACGATTAGTAGGCCCGTTAAGAAATAATAGTAATTATATTATTACTATTTTATTTATTGAATTAAAAGAATATATATAAAAAATTAGGTTTGGTTGGAGAATAAGGGTTTTGAAGCTTTTGGAAAATAGATCGTGAAATAAAACTGCAGTCAAAAGGAACGAAAGTTTTGGCAGAAAAAGGAATCGATTCGATGAATTGTTGGGAAGAGGCAAAGCTTGCACTCGACAGGAAATTTGGAGGCGAACTGAGAGTTGAACTGCTATTGAATCCAGGTAAGGGTGGGATTCAATCACTATAACCGGGTATATGATAGACCGTATGTGGGTTGGGTTGTATGAATTTCCATGAATTAATTGTTGTTTCTGTGCTATGTTGATTTGGTGAAAAATAATTGTTGCGATTGTTGCTATTGTATTGAGTGTGAATTTCAATATTAGATGAATCAATTGATAATATTGACTGTGTAAAAATAAAAGTGTGTTATTCTGTTTTATAAAAAAATGGAATCGAAACTGGAATAAAAAATAAATTGCGGAATGTGTGCCGTTGGGTACAAATTGCATGCCGAGGGGCACATGTGTTTGTTAGTTTTTTTCTCTTATTTCTCGTGTCTGTTCATTAACCAAAACACCAAATAATTGATGGCCTAATTCTATTTCTATTTCATTTCTATACACTACTTTCATCCATTTTCCAAGTATGTCTATATTCTACAATATCTCAATACTAATCCCTTTGACATGTTGGTCACTTTTTATGATGTGTGACTGCTACTTAATAAAGTACACCTAATATCTGCAGGTAAACGTAAAACCATTTCAAATGGCAAGCTAAATCTCTCAAATCTAACTTATTTTTTCATGCTTGACTATGGGAACCAGATAGTGTATTTATAGACTTAGTGCAATAATGCTCCAGATATTAATCCAATTAATTTAGTAGCAAAGTATATTTTTGGCACATTAGTTGTCTATGAATAAATATTTTACAGATGTTAATAAATGTATTTAGAAGCATAGTTAAATATATATATATATATATTAATACTGTAGGGTTATGATATTTATATTAATAATTTAGTGTTAATTTTATAGTTATAACAATTGATTTTATTAGTGTTATAATAATAAATAATAAACAATAAAATGACAGTATATATAAATATATGTTGGATCCAGTAGTTATTTAAGGTATTAGTAGAATAAGCAGAGATGCATCAAGGAAGTAACAGTAAAATGACTTAATAAGAGAAGCAATAGTGTATTTAATTAATTTAGCTGGAGGATATTAAGTATGTATCAGTAGAAAACAAATAAAAGATGATGAGAACGATAACAGAATAGTAAATTTAGTAGTTTAACCGGTAAAATTGTTTAACCGAAAATGGCTGCAACTTGTAGAAATAATTCGTGAACGATCATAGATATAGGGCGGTTGATGCATTTGAATTGTATGTTGAATATCGCAGGTATCTTAGCAATGGAAAAAATTTAGTTGATTAATTAATTAATTTAGTGGAAGATGTTTAATAAATAAATAGTGTTAGCGGTAAATAAGATGTTTTAAGCATAGATTCGTAACGGTTAAGTCGTGCAGTATTTTGTCGTAGTTGTTTGCTTGAATTGTTGTTGTTAATAAATTGTTGTTGATATGTTGATGAAGTTGTAGGCCTATGGCCAATGTTAAATAAGTTGAATCGTCCCGATTTATGGACATGCTTGAGTTGTAGGTCGAATGACCAGTGTTGATCTAAGTTGATGCCATTGATGTAAGTTGTTGTTGTATGTTGTTGTTGTTGTTGCATTGTTGTGTATTTGTTGTTTAAATTGAGGTCGCATGGCATACATTGCATTATCAAGTTGGCCTGGATTGGCACCACGTTGAAAGTTGAAGGCTTATGCCTTAGCCTTGATGGCACCACGTTGAAGGCTTATGCCTTGTTAATGCCTCGATAAACTGGCATATGTTTAAGTTGGGAGTTCTGCTCCAAATGGTACCACATGCATTTGCACGATTGAGTCGCATATTGAGTCGCGTGTTAAAGTTGTTGTTATTATTCGTTGTTTATTGATTGTCATTGTGTTGTTGTTATAAGTTGTTGTTGCTATAAGTTGTTGTTGCTATAAGTTGTTATTGTTGTGAGTTGCTGTCATTGTAAGTTGCTGAGGTTATAAGTTGCTGTTGTTATTAATTTGTGTTGGTTAAGTTGTTACATTGATTGAATAAGTGTGTGGTTGTTGTTACTAAGTGGTTTGTTGGTTGTCGAATAATTGCTATTGTGAAGTGGTGAAATTTGTATGATTCTGATCTAATATACTGTTTATCATAAACCTGCTTGTATTGGTTGATATCTCACCCCTTCTGTTGTGATGTTGCCTCTACGTGGGTAACGTGCAGGTATTAGAGAACGAAGATTTAATTGCTGTTAGTTCGAGTCCGGTTGTCGCTCTGATATGTAACACTCGGGGGATGAACGCTAGTTGTTTAGTTGTTTAGTTATTTTGGTTTTGTTGTTGAATAACTATTTTGATACATGAAAAGTGTTTTGTTGATTTTAAAATAGTTTTAAGTTGAAAAGATCATATGTCATCCAAGTTGAATATTGTAGTTCCGCTGCTTAATATTAATAAAGTTAAATTCATATTGTTTTGGTTCATTCGATGTATTTGTGTTATGTATCTATGATAACGTATAGTTGTTGATAGTTGAATTGTAATACTCCAATTGTTTGTTGAAAAGAATTTTATAACTCTGATTTTCTTAATAATTATCGGGGTAGAATTGGGGTGTTACAGTACGCAGTGGTGTCACTCTCAGAGCTTCAGCTTGCATGGCTTTAGTGTTTGCTCTAACTTCAGCCATGGGGAGAGATGGAGATCCTGATTCTTGAGATGATGAGGATGATGAAGACATTTTTCGCTGATGGTTGTTGAGAGGATGAAAGCGAAAATAACAAAGGGTTTCAAGGTTTCTTTTGAGAGAAGAAAGGATGGTACTACTTTCAAAAGAAGAAACTATTATATGAGGATGTCTCTTCCTATTCTTGGACTTCTTAAAATAAGGAGGAAAATACCTAAATAACCCTTTGAACAAAAGTTGAAACAAACACTCCCTTTCATCCCTTGTTGTAGGCTCAGTTAATTGCTACAACTTCACATATTGACAAGTGCCCAGTTTGTCCCTCAAGGTCTTAAGTTGACTAGTCTTAAGAACTTTAGTACAGATGTCACAGGCCGATGTCATGACATCCTGTATGACATTGTATTCAGTCAGCATCTGCTTCATCCAGATCATCTGAGAACAATTGCTACCAGCTGCTATGTGATCAGTCTCAACATTGTACAGAATACACAGTTTTGCTTCTGAACCAAGAAACCGGATTGTTTCTCAAGATGAACCATCCTTCAAAAGAGCTTTCACACAAGCATTTATCAACACTTTTTCCACTTATTTTCTTGGACAACTTCAAGTGTGTAGGAGCAGTAGTCCTTTTATGGCTGACATTCTTCATCCCAATCCTCTTGACAATCCTCCTTGCATATTTGCTCTGTGAAAGATGTGTTGAGACTTCCATTATTGTGTCTGACATTCCTCCAAATATTATGTCACCAACATAAATTTGAGTCATCATTATCTTTCCTCCTTTATTATTGAAGGAGAGAATTTTATCCAAGACTCTTTTCCTATATCCTTTATCAGTAAGTAGCTTGGTCAGCCTATCATACCAAGCCCTAGGAACTTGCTTCAGCACTATAGAAGTGGTCAGATGTCTAGACATTGGTTGTGACATTCTGGTTTGCTTTCCAATATTACACTTATCACAAACTCTCCCTTTATCAGTGTGAAGTCTTGGTATCCTTCTGACTGCCTCCATGGAATTGATCCTTTTCATTCCTCTGAGATGTAATTGATCAAGTTCTTCGCCACTTTACTTCCTCTTTATCTTTGATAGAACTCATAGAGACAGTGGTGCTCTCGTAATCCCACTTGTAGCAGTTGTCTTTTGATCTGACTCCTCTCATAATCACTATTTGATCACCATTGATTACAAGACATTCAGACTTGGTGAAGCTGACTGTGAATCCCATATCACATAGCTGACTTATGCTAATGAGATTTGCAGTCAAACCTTTTACCAGCAATACTCCATTTAAATTTGGAACCTGCAGACCAGTTTGAGTTTCCAATACCTTTGATTTCTCCTTTGGCTCCATCTCCAAAAGTAACACAGCTGGTAGAGTGATGCTTAACATCATTGAGAAGATTCCTGTCTCCAGTCATGTGCTTGGAACACCCACTATCAAAGTACCACTCTTTCTTGGTAGACATACTAAGAGAAGTGTTAGCTACCAGAGCAACAGGCTTCTTCTTCCACTGTTGAGAGTATGATACCCTGTTGGTTTTAGGCTTCACATAAGACCCTTGAATAGGATATCCATGAAGTCTGTAGCAGAAAGATTTTATGTGACCAAACCTTCCACAATAATGACATCTCCATCTTTGAAACTGTTTGTTCATGTTTCTATGATTTTGATGTTGCACCCAATGTTGTGACATCCGCTTTGACATTGGTCTATTAGGCATTCTTCCTTTTGTTATAGACAAACTTCTTAGTCTTCATATACCCGAGGCGACTGCATCGGCTTGTGGTATGACATCTTCTTTGTCATTGACTTCCTGTGTTTGTTCCATTCTCGTTATTTGCAAATCTCTTTGCGACATAGCTGAGCGACACATTTCCTATTTTGGGTTATGACACCTGCTTTGACATTGTTTTCCTATGTCTCTTCTTCTTAATGTCACCAACAGGTTGCTTTTCAGCCACATATCTTGGACCATGCTTATTTCCTGCATTTTGTCCAAGCTGAAGAATTTCTTCCAACTTATCAAGGATGTCAACATTTTGACAGATTTAGACATCCGATCAAGTTTGGAATTCAGATAACAATATCACTATTGAGGTGATTTATAGTGGGTGTTTTCCTCTTTCTCGACCTCCAACTTCACATTCTCGACTTCCAACTTCTCAATCGCCTTTTTCGCTCCTCATTCACGACATGCTTCACCATTTTTATACACTTCTGTAGTTTTCAAAGAAGCTCTTCAAATGTCACTTCCTCATCACTAGAATCCATATCGAGTTGTACACTCCAGAGAGCGGTGACAAGTTTGGCACCTTCTTCCTCAGATTCACTTCCTGAATCACCAACAGTCCAAGTGACAGCCATTCCTTTCTTTTGTTTCTTTAGAAAGGTGGGACATTCAACTCTAATATGTCCAAATCCTTCACATTCATGACATTGGACTTTCGCCTTGACTCCTTTTTCTTCGACTTGGATCTTCCGCTGGAATCATAAGATCTGCGATGTCGATGCAATGTCCTTGACATGTGACCTTGACTTTGGATCAATTCTCCTGATCAGTTTGTTGAACTGTCTTCCAAGCATGGCTATAGCTTCAGATATCTTCTCCTCATCTTCCTCCTTGCATCCCTCTTCGAATTGGATACAAGTGCTATGCTTTTGTTCTTCTTGTCACAGCTTCACCGATTCCCATCTCAAAAGTCATAAGAGATCCTATCGTTCTTCAACCTTCAAGGTGCTGATGTCCCGAGCCTCCTCTATTGCGTTGACTTTCATTGCAAATTTCTTAGGCAAGGATATGAGAATCTTTCTCACCGCTTCTCTTGACATTTCACCAAGTGCTCCCGAGGCATTGGCAATTTCAAAATATTCATGTGAAATTCATGAATATTCTCATCTTCCTTCATCTTTAAATTCTCAAATTTGGTAGTGAGCATCCAAGTCTTGACATCTTCACCTTGGATGTTCCCTCATGAGTAGTTCGAGAGTGTCCCAAACATCCTTGGCCACTCACATTGATGAACCATCAAGATATTCTGTCAATACCATTGAATGATCATTCAATGCTTTAGAGTTCCCTAGAGCTAGCTCTTCTTCCTCTTTGCTCCATTCCTCCTCAGGTTTCAAGACAGTAGTGCCATCTTTCTCAAGCTTGGTGGGATGTTTCCATCCTTTATCAGCAGCTCTCCAAGCTTTAACGTCCACTGATCTTAAGAAGGCAACCATACGAGGTTTCTAGTAATCATAATTAGACCCATCCAGAATAGGTGGTCTTCCTCCAAATCCTCCTTCTTTATCCATTACGCCAGAAACTATTATCCCTAGATCTCACCCAGAAATAACAAGCAGGGTGCCTGCTCTGATGCCAATTGAAATTCCTGGCAGCAGATACTTGATGTCACAGAGAATGTTATGACACAGTATCTGACACTATGTTAACAATTCACACAGTAAATACAGAAAGCAGTAAATAACACAATAAGTTGTTCACCCAGTTCGGTTCAACAAACCTACATCTGGGGGCTACCAAGCCAGGGAGGAAATTCACTATTAGTAGAATTAATTCAGGAATAAACCACCAGTTTATCTCCTTCACTTAAAACCTACCCAATGCAACTTCAACCTAAGTCCTACTTAGATCTGAGTACCCACTCACTCCCCCTCAATCACAGCAGTGATATCAACCTATTGACTAATTGAATTGTGAAGACACACTTCAATAAAATATCTTGATCTTGCTTCACAGCTTCAATCAAGAGACAAACACTCGTGCTTTAAAGCTTTGAGTGATAAACTACCCTTACAGCAAATCCTAGTCCAATGCACTTATCAATTGATAGTTGCTTGGCTCAAAAGAGAAACTAGAATTACACAATACCAACTGTTACAAATCCTAACAGTACATAAACACAAGCTGCTATCTCTTCAATACAAAAAGCTGACAGGGTGGGTTGAATTCCTTTTATAGAAGCGATCCCGAAACTTCAGTTTTGGGCTTCCATAAAGATAGCTAGGTTCACTTAATTTAATCCTAAAAACATGGTCTTTTCAACAATCAATTTAGGTTTAATTAAGATTAACCTAGCAACCACGTGAGCATGCTTTCTAATAATGAAAAACAATATTTAGCACTCAACAAACTTCCCGAAAAATCTCAGAACAAACAGATTCGAGAATGTCACATTGAATGTCATAACATCTGTTATGACATCGAATTTCAGAATTTCCAGACGACTTTAGCTTCCAGCTCGAAATGTCTTTTAACATCCTAGTAGGTAGGATTTATCTTCACTCTCTGAATGTCATAACATCTATCATGACATTGCTAAATCCTAGTTTTACCAAAATTAATGCCAACCTAAAAACACTAACAATTAGTTTCTCTCTTTTTCTTTTCTTTTTAAGTACAAAAGATAGCTTTTTTGGAAAAATAAAAGAACAAATTCCTAAAGCTCTAAGTCTCCCATGGGCGCTTCCTCTTTGTGTTGAGGTACGCGTTGATGTTTTGCTCCTCGTGAAGTAGCTTTGTCAACTCTAATACCTTCTTCTTGCTTGCATAACACTGAGCTTCGAATGTATCCCTTTCTTCTTTAAGCTGAATCCAAGATCTCTTCAGGTCTTCAGAATCGGTAGGCATGTCAGGATAGAGAATGGTATAGCGTTCTTCACCTATAGCAATAGGTTCCATGATCAACGGTAGCACAGGCGTGAATGGCATTATGAGGTTTTGAGCTCGAGCTCGCACCCATTTGAGGTAAGGTTCCCAAGGAATAGAATTCTTGTGTCCCAAAGTCTTGGTATCAGTCTTCTTTACCATGACCCAAGCGTGCACAAATCTTCGACGGTAGTTCTGGAGATCGTGATTGTAGTCAAACACAATGTCTTGAAGAAGCATATCATGAGGACCATCTCTCATAGCATGACCAAACTGGCATAGAGCGAGAGAAGGGTTGTAAGTGATACCCCCTTATGCCAAGGAGTGGTACATTAGGGAATTCTCCACAACGCTCAATGAATGTGAAGTCCTTTTGAGGGAAAAGACACCAACGGATATCTGAATGAGAGAGTGGCATCAACCTTTGAGACCACTTCAACATTTGCTTGTTCTTCACTACTGATTGAGGAAGGTGCGAAATAAACCACCTAGAAAGCAAAGGTATGCAACACATGAGAGTTCCTTGTCGTTTGATAGTACGAGTGTGGAGAGAATGCAGGATGTCTCCAAGTAAGGTAGGCACAGGATTGCGAGTGAGGAATATCTTGATGGCGTTCACGTCTATGAACTGATATGGATTAGGAAATAGTACCAACCCATAGATTAGCAAGGCCACAATGTCTTCGAATGCATGGAAACTCATAGCTTTGAGGAATTATCGAGCTTTCTTTATCAGAAACTTAGCAAGCAAACCCTTAACTCCGCTTCTGGTTTCCCAATTAGCTTTAATGTCTGATCGCTTTAGATGTAATGCTGATGCGATGTCTTCGTACTTCGAAGCTTTTTCTGAACCGGTGAATGGAATCTTATCAATGATAGGTATCCCAAGTAGCTTAGAGAACTCTTCCAATGTAGGTACCAACTGATAATCTGGGAATGTAAAGCAATGGTGTTTCGGATCGAAGAACTAGAATAAGACGTGCATCATATCTTGTTTAGAGCCGGAGATAACCAAGTCAAGCAGATAGCCATATCTTTTGATGAACTGAGCATGATCGAGAATTTCTGAAACCAACTCTTTGAGTTGAGAAGGTATACCCATGAAGTTGATTCGGATAGTCTTCCTAGAAGCCATAATTCCTATAAAATAGAGCAAAGATAAATACCTAGGTCCTTGAAATGGTTAGAAATGATGATGATGCAATGTTATGATGTCATAATGTCATGTTTAAACAGATAGCAAGCACAAACAATTCACACAATAGCCCTAGGTTTAAGGCTTGCATGAGGCATAGGTGGTTACCCTACCAAAGTTTGAGTGGGTCCATCCTGTCCTATAATAGTAACCGGGTTCTAGGAATCTCATATCATTGATCTTTCTCGTAGGATTTATTTCAATGCGACTACCAAGTGGTCGCCGAAACATCCCAAAAGTCGAATATTAATGAGCGTAGCATCGAGTATCAATCAACCTTAGTCTACACCAAAGCCGACCATCTCACTACCTTCTAATGGCCAAGATGGGTCAATTAGGGTTCTAGAAGTTGAGTTAGTGTTGATGACACCACACAGACGCCAAATACTTTCCTCAACTAGACATGAGGAGCATCGGGACATCCAAAGTGTCGCACTAACGTAGCCATCAAGTTGACCATTTCGATATACGCCTAACGGTCGCGACGATTTATTGCTACTTACCTAAGGAAACCTGGATCCGGGTGTAGGATCCCCCACAAGTACAATACCCAAGCAACCCTTAAGATAAAGCATACAAGTCAAACAGAAAGTAGTAAAAATGATCTAAAATCCTTAAGGTATTCTCTCTTTAGGGTGTCTCCCCGACAGAGTCTCCAGTTCTGTAACACGGTGGGAGAATTGACTTTGGATTGTTTTGCGTTTGATCGCAAATGTTGTGGATAGCAAGAGTCACCACCGACTTTTCTTTTATCCAATTAAGGGAAGGTGAAAAGAACAGGAAAAGACCTTTGTTAGATTCTGAGTAAGGGAGATGATTATGAAAAGTGAAGGTATTAGCACCCTTTCCATCCATAGTTATCTACGGGCTCTTAATTGCTTTAGCTCACTTTAAAATTTGCTTTTTGTGTGTGTATTTGAAAATGTTTTGAAAAGGCATTTCACTTTGACTTCATAATGATTCACGCTGGAATGTATAAAAAGTGTTCGAAAATGTTTTGGAAAAGGACTTTGTAATGATTCACGCTGGAATGTATACAAAGTGTTCAAAAATGGTTTTTAGAAAGTGTGAGGTGTAAAAAGATGTTTTAATGGAGCAAGCAATTAAAAGTCTATTACCTACTCAGAACGATTATTTCCGTGTTATTTTACTTTCCTTTAGAATAGCTCTATCTATACCATTAGTTGGTAGGTAACCCTATTCGTTGAATGTAAAGGGACATTCGAAGGGACATTTGTATGGTCATAGAAGGCAACTTGTAGGAGTATCCTAGCATATTCGTAGGGGCGATCATCACTTTTCGTAGGCAACAATCGAGGGACTAGATCATATATTCATAGGCAACATCGAGGGTCATCGAGGGACTATGATCTTTGATTTGAAGGGACTATGATGATATGTTTGTAGGCAACGGTGCTAAGATACCTCTACGTTCGAGGGACTTGACCATTTATTCGAAAGGCAACGAGAGCGAATACCCTAGGGGGTGCATGTGTGAAGAGAGTGTGTTAAATTTAGATAATTTATCTTGTATTTAGAAGTGATCTATGTCGATTTTATCTTGCCATACACACCTAATTTTCTAGCAGTTTATATGGGTGCGAAAAGTAAATTGCAGAAAGTAAAGTGCGGAAAGTAAATCCTACGCTATTACATGGCTTTGGGGATGTTACATAATTGAGGAGTGCGGAAAGTAAATCCTAGTTAAACTATTACATCCCATGAGCAGTTACATAATATTGAAAAAATGCGAGAAAATAAATAACGGAATAGAAAACTAATCCTAATATTTTTTGATTTTTTTTATTTAAAAACTGTGAAGAATAATCCTGAGTCTAATTGATTTTAATTAATTTTAGAGAAAATATTAGTTAATTTTAACCCTAAATTAATTAATTAAAATGAGAGAAAAAAGTTAGTGGAAGTTGTCTAATTAATCCTAATTATTTAACCTAATTTACTAATTTTAATTAATTATGAAATTAGCAAAAATAATAAAAATATGGAAAAGATAAATGAAAAAGATGCGAAGCGCTCGAAGAACGCTCCCGTGTCGGAGCTCGGCAATCCTTGTTGAGGCACCCAAAAGTTGGAACTTCCGGGTTTCTGGTTGAGGCGCCAAGTAGGCACTTCGGGCTTTTTGCTGGAGGTGCCTGTAAATTGGCACTGGGTCATTGAGACGGATCCAGAAGTAGGCACTTCTGGTCATAGAAGGCAACTTGTAGGAGTATCCTAGCACATTCGAAGGGACGATCATCACTTTTTGTAGGCAACAATCGAGGGACGAGATCATGTTTTCGTAGGCCACGTCGAGGGACTCATGATCTTTGATTCGAAGGGACTATGATGATATATTTCGTAGGCAACGGTGCTAGGATACCTCTATGTTCGAGGGACTTGACCATTTGTTCGAAAGGCAACGAGAGAGAATTACCCTAAGGGGTGCATGTGTGAAAAAGGTGTGTCAATATTCAGATATTTTACCTTGGAATTAGAAGTGATCTATGTTCGTTTTTATCTTGCCATACACGCCTAATTACTAGCAGTTTATAGGGTGCAGAAAGTAAATTGCAAAAAGTAAAGTGCGGAAAGTAAATGTCCTACGCTATTACATGGATTTGGGGCAGTTACATAATATAGGAGTGCGGAAAGTAAAGGCAGAAAATATAAATCTACGTTATTACACGATAAAAACTTTGCAACCTATACATCCTTTCTAGAATTATAAATGCGAAATAAGAAATAGATAATCAAAATGATAAGAAAATGTTAGCAAAATGTTTTGGAAATTAGTAGAAAAAGGTTTTTAGGTTAGTAATGATAATTAGATGATAGAGTAATTTTTTTTGGAATTTTCTGGATTGGTTTTAATGAGAAAACGTAATTAAAAGTCAATTTAATGGTTAATTAACAATTAATTAAAATATGCATGCAAAAATATTAATTTTTATGTCAAAAATTAAATAAACATTTTTCTGATTAAAATGCAAAAAGAAAATATTTTTGGTGATTTTTTAATGCATGAGAAAATTATTTGAAGAGAAAATAAATTAAAAGGAAAATAATATGAAAAACAAATAGAAAATTGTTAGTTTTTTGGAAAAGTTGTAAAAAAGGATTTGCAAAGCTAGGGATCGCACCCCTGACCTTCCTTTCACATGCACACGCCCTTGCCACTGAGCCAACCTGCGTTTGGTGTTAGTTAAATGAAACAAAAACATTATAAACGAAACTAGTTTCTGAAAACCCAAAACACGCGCGAAGATCTTCATCTTCTTCGTTTGAATTTTTGAACCTATAGCGACGGCCTTGTTCGTCGCTAAAGCCCCTGCAAAATCTCAAAATCACATACAAGCAATATAAATTCATTATGAGTACATGGTTCGACTGGGAATTTCGTTCTGGACACGATGGTGGTCTTAGTTTTGTCTAATTTTTCCTAGAATGTAAAGCCCTAAAACGGAGCTATGAACCCTAGCCATGGCAGATTTCGATTCCTGTACTCAAAACATAATTAACCAATGCAGAAAGCTTCGAAACTCCATTCTAAACACAAACAAAACATCAAAACATGTTAAATATGCATGAATTATCAAAATCTATTTTGAAAGTTTAAGAGCAAACTGAAATCGTGTTTGTGTGATTCTGCACGTTTGGAAGGCTTGTGAGTATCTGGATAGATTCAAGGGACCTCCAGGAATGCAATGGAATGCTTAGAATCGATTGAAACAACCTGAAACTAGGGCTGCAAGTAGCTTGTAATACACGGTTTTTTTGAGTTTGGTAAGGGTTCTTAGAGGCAGAATTTTCGTCCTTTGTTCATGTAATAACATCATGTATATATAGTGGATGGATTTAGGTCAAGAATTATGAGGAAATAATGTACCAATCAATGAGAAAATATTTGATTTGGTATAAAACCAAATATTTCCTTTTTGATCAAATTTCAATCAATTCTCTTGCCAATCAATGCCAATTTCGAATTTTCCAGCTTGTGTGGATTGCTTGGACCTCAAGAATGAGAGAAAAATCCAATTTGCATTTAATTTTGATCTGGGTGATATGTTATATTTCCTTGGCATCGAATTTTACAAGACTAGTCGAGGTTTGGTGATGCATTAAGGAATATATGCAGGAGAAATTCTCAAGAGATTTGAGATGGAAGAATGCAATTCGACTTTGACACCTGTAGAACCAAGAATGCAACTGTCGAAAGACTCTGAAGAAGATGATGTCAACCCAACCTAATATAGAAGACTTATTGGGTCCTTAAGATACCTTTGTCATACGAGGCCTGACTTAGCATATAGTGTGGGTATGATAAGTATATTCATGCAGAAGCCAAAGGTATCACACCTAGCAGCGACAAAGAGCATATTGAGGTATTTGAAAGGTACTATCGATTATGGCATTTTATTTCCACCAGCTGATAAAGGAAAAGAATGCAAGTTAGTGGGGTACACAGATTTAAGCTGGTGTAGTGATGCTAAGGATCGAAAATCCACAGCAGGATATGTGTTCATGTTAGGTGGTGTGTCAGTTGCTTGGAGTTCGAGAAAGGATCCAGTTGTGGCATTATCATCATGCGAAGCAGAATATATAGATGCTTCTCTTTGTGCATGTCAAGCAACTTGGATGATGAATTTGGTCGAAGAAATTACAGGTAAAAATCATGGAGCAATTACCATAAAGATCGACAACATGTCAGTTATCAACCTAGACAAGAATCTGATAGCGCATGGTTGAAGCAAGCGCATCGAAATAAGGTTCCACTATCTTCGAGAGCAGGTAGCATATGGGAAGATGAACTTGGAACACTGCAGAACTGAGAATCAGATTGTAGACATCATGACAAAGGCTGTGTAGGTCGAAGTATTTCAAAGATTAAGAGCAGTGTTGAATATAGACAGTTTAGACACAATGAATTAGGTGGTGTGTTAAATTGTAATTCGATTGTGTCAAAACTGGGTGTGTGTGTGTGCGTGTGTGTGTCGAAGGGAGGTTGCCTAGTTGAAGAGCTTCTGATTCGACGCATATTTGATTTAATTTAAATTTAGATTTAGTTTTAATTTAGATCTAGAACATATAGATTTGATTTAGTTCCAAATAGATATTTTGGACTTTTATAGTTTTGGGCTTAGACTTAGGGAGCAAGCTAACCTAAATCTATAAATAGAGATAGTGACCCCTATTTTGTAATCAAGTTGTATTCACATATTTTTGCAGTTGCAAAGTGAATAATAAGAAGTTTTTCACAATTTGTGGGCAGAGAGTTACTCTGCAGAAAATATTTATTTTTTTTTCTTTTTCTTTTCTTTAATTGTTCATTGTCATTGTATAGTGATATCAATTTTGTTCATCAAAATTAATAGAAATTCATCATAGATACTGTGGTGGATTTCCACATTAAGTGCTTCCATAAGATTTAAAGATCTAACCAAATGATATGACTTAGTAAATAAAGGGGAATCACAAATAAGAAAATATGGAATAAGAAGAAAATGGAAGAAATCGCCACACTCCACAAAGAAAATTATAAAATCAATGTAAAATCACCACAAGAGTAAGAAACTCTTGATAAGATTCAAGTTTGGTTCAAATAAGAACCCTAGAGATCATTTCGCAAAACTCACACAAAAGTGTCTTTTTTTTCTATTTCCAAAAATACTTATATTACACCAATAAAAGACATATATAGTCTAAGATGAAAAGATATGGTGCCTAAGTTGCACACAACTAACGACATGATGCCTAAAATAGCAAATTCTTAGGCATACACACAAATCAAACTTAATTTTTAGTTTAAAGTATTATTATTATTATTAGATCCAAAAAGAAAAGTTTTTCTTAAACTAATTCTATGAAAAATATATTAGAATGATTGGATCAATCTTGTCATGTGACTTGAAGTCAAGAAAGTTAAAAACCTGTTGCTCCAATTGTGACTTTAATTTTTTAAATTTCCTATAGTCAATGGCTCTTACACACCAAGCTCTTAAATATCTTTAGCTCTAATGTTGAGTAGGTTTTCATGATCCACTCAATCTTCAAGAGTGGGTTTAGATGAAGTAATTTAAATTTTTTAAGTAATTTAAAATTTTAAACAATTTAAATGATTCAATTAAAATTTATCCTATTATGATTTTTGTTTGTTTGTATGGAGTATTAAAATAATTCACCAATAAGGACTAAATTTTAAAATTGGACCAAATTTAAAATATGAAAAATAAGGACTAATTTGTAAATTTTGAAAAATTCAAAGGACCAATTTGTAAATTTTGTACATACTTGGTCCTTTTTTCTACGTCCATACTCAAACATCATCACTAAAAGGAGGTACAGGAATTATATCAAGTGGTACATGCTATCTCAAATGGAGAAAATGATGTGGTCCCGTGGGGAACTCTATTATATGAAAATTCAATAAAAGAAAAAAAATCCTCCCAAGCCTTTGGATTTTCATGCAAAAAAGTTCTAAGCATTTTGCCAAGGATTCTATTAACCACTTCGGATTGTCCATCCATTTGAAGGTGACAAATAATGAAAAATAACAATTTGGTGCCTAGTTTAGCCCACAAGGTTTTTCCAAAAATGACTCAAGAATTAAGTATTCATATCTGAAATAATGGATTTGGGATACAGTGCAATTTCACAACCTCATTGAAAAATAAATTAGCAATATGACATGAATCTTCAACTTTATGATAAGGAATGAAATGTATCATATTAAAAAAATGATCAACAACAACAAAAATGCTATCATGATCATTGATCGGTCATCATTTCTATGTCGTTTTTGTCACTTATTCGATATTAATTCATCATTGTGCTACACTTTGGTTTATTATTGTCTATGGTTTTGTTAAGTTATGTTACTTTTCTTATGTTTCATCTTGGTGTCATTTTGAGTTGAATTTCATGTCTTTTCGATACTTTTGATGGCTTGGTTTGATATGTGTTAGTGATCTCAGGTGCAAGTGAAGTTATGAGGAATAGTCGTCAAGCAAGGAGTGAAAAATGAAACTGCAGGGGACCTGACACGGGCCATGCTAGAAGAATGTGAGAAGAGTTGTTCCAGACAAGAGGACATGGGTTCCCGTGTCACTGGACACAACCCGTGTCCACTCAACTGGGCGTTACCCAACAGAGACCAGTGGCTGACACGGCCGCCCGTGTCACTTGACACGGCCCGTGTGAGCTTGGGCGAAAGGAATTTTACTTTTTGGATTATTTTTAAGTGTTTAAGGATCATTAAGGGCATTGTGGACATTCTGCACTGGAAAAAAAAGCCGACTACTACTAAAACCTAATTTGCATAATAGAGAAGACACTTTTGAACGAGAAAAGAATTCACGATAGAAGATCATAGATTCAACAGCTTTGGGAACAAAGAATTCTTCATGCGTGCGAGAAATTGAAGATCGAAAACCCTAATTTATTGTAATGTCTATATCTAATATTGTTATTATGATACTTTTGAATTCTATGAGAGGCTAAACCCCCCAATGCTAGGGGGTTTCCATAATTTTCTTTAATCAACGTTCTAGTTCTTTATGCATCAATTTGATTATTTAGAGTAATTTATAGTTTGACCCTATGAGACCACAGGATTTCACTGTTTCAACACATTAGAGCCGGACGGTCGTGTTAAGGTTTGACCCTATGATATTATTGAGGATTTCACCTAGGACTAGGGTAATCCTACAATCACCAGAATAAGTCTTGATCATTGAATGCTTAACCTCTCTACTAATTTAAATGGAAATTGAAATTAGGAAAGAAGGTTGAAGGTTTTTTCACTAAGGAATTAGAAAAAAATAGTATTGAGAATCGGTAATTGAGGCACATTAACTTGTTGAATAGATCAAAGAGTGAAGGTTTTTATATGGAAAATTATACACTCACCCTAGCATATTTGAATCAAACAAAAAGTCAATTATTTATATTGTGTTAATTTACATTTTACAAGGATTTATTCCATCTAAACTCAAAACTATTACTTTTGTTCAATTAAATAAATCATCACACTAAGTATTTCCTACGCAATCCTCGAGATTGATACATGGGGTAAATCCCATTATTACTACATCGGTGAACTCGATGTCCAAACTCACCACACTTATAGCACCTAATAGGAGCATCAGAATCTCCCACACTAGGCCTTTTCCAACCATCCAACTTTTGGTTATTCTTGTCATACGGTTTGCCACGACCCATTGGTTTCTTTCCTTTCCTATCAGCAAACCCACGAGAATTCTTCCTCGTACTAGCAAGATCCTCTTCCAGAATCCTACTGCAATCCACCAAATCAGAAAACCTGCGAATACGTTGATACCTGATACCCTGCTTAATCCCATCACTGAGACCATTCTCGAACTTGATACACTTAGAGAATTCTCCCTCTTCATCATTATTATAGTGAGCATAATACTTAGCTAACTCAGTAAACTTAGAAGCATACTCACTTATAGTCATGTTTCCCTGCTTAAGCTCCAAAAATTCTATCTCTTTCCTTCCCCGAATATCTTCAGGAAAGTACCTCCTCAAAAAAGCCCTTCTGAACACAGCCCAAGTCAGCACAATACCATCTTGCTCCATCTCAGTCCTGGTAGCAACCCACCAGTCATCAGCTTCTTCTTCCAGCATATAAGTACCATACCTCACTTTCAGGTCTTCAGCACAATCGATCACTCGGAAGATTCTTTCAATCTCCTTCAGCCACTTCTGAGCACCTTCATGGTCATGCGTGCCTTTGAACAACGGAGGATTGTTCCTCTAAAAACTCCCCAATTGCTTGTCAGCACCAATACCAGCTCCTTGCTGATTTCCTCCAAGCACACCAGCAAGCATTCCCAAAGCCTCAACAATTGCAGCATCGTCTCTTCCGTTACCTCTTCCGGCCATTGATATGAGAAATTCACAAAACAATTCTCATTAGAACACAAGTATCGACAGTGCTACCTTGCACTAGTCGCATACAAGAGGGATAACGACACTAAGACACTGGTCACAACGATCGACTATGCTCTGATACCACTATTGTAACACCCTTCTAAAATACCTCGCGATTATATAATAAATTCAAAGTTAACATGTATAAAAAGGGCATCACAATTGATTTAAAATAAAATTCCATATACTGTCATGCTTTACTGAAGAACATAATTAAAATAATAAGAAAGAAACATGTTCTACACAGCGGAATTATTCTCCAAAACTTGGATAAATTCAAACTAACAAAACTTCAAGGTCAACGCCTCAGTTCACAAAACAATTATCCAAAAACAATCTTAAATAAGACAACAGAGTTCAATTATAACTCCAAACCAAACGTTCCCCAGTGTTACAAGACCAGAGCATGACACCAACACGCGAACAAAATAAAAGCATAGCTCTACGAGCCATCCTCACCAACTCCTAAACTGCTAAAGCTTCAATCTCAAATCATCAAAGTAAGGGTGAGACTTCATCATAATTAACATGCATTATAAATTCATCAAAATAACAGAATTTCACAAGTTATTAGTCCACCCTATTCAGCATAATCAGATTCATATCACAATTCAAGTCATAACATACATCATACACAACAACAAGATTATAACACTGAAAACCATCCTATCATGTTATAATCTATACAAAATGCGATGCAAAACTCTATACATGTGGTACCGAAAGTGAACTAAATTCACATACTATTCCATTCCAACTCGGACACAGCATTAACATCTATTCCATTCTAACTCGGACATAGATAAAACCTCACCACCCATTCCAACTCGGCAACAGATATTGGCCAACTCACTAATTCCACACAATGGGAATTATCTACCACCAAATGTATATGCATGCACATCAACAACATGCAACATTCAACAACAACCATGCACATCACCAACAACATAAACATGCAAGCAATTACTCATCAACCAGTAATGCCATCATCAACACCAATACATAATAACCATCAATTATTATGAAATTCATAAAATAGCATAAACATGCACATGAATCACCAAAACATGATATCAGCGACTATATCCAAGCATCAACATGTACCCAATACGACAGTACAACATCAAACTAATTCCATACACCAAGTACACTAAGTACAATTATCCACCATTCGGAAAATCCAACGCTTCCCAACATAAAACCGATTAATTATTATTTTCTTCATTTTAGAAAATAGATTATTTAATTTAAAGAATATTGTCCAAAACAGAGACTAAAACGGACTTACGGTTTGAAAGATATGATTTTTCAAAGTTTGATATTTTTTTTCAAAATGTTACAGTGGTAACCGGTTCCTCCCTGGGAGAACCCGGTTCCCACACTATGTGAAAACACGCTATTTGGAAAATGTACCAGGAACTCGGTTCCTCCCATTAGATAACCGGTTCCTGTGTTTAAAATAGTTTTCTTTGAAAAATTTACACTGGGAGCCCGGTTTCTCCCCATGAGTAACTGGTTCCTCAGACACATAATTTCCTCCTCCCTGGAAATTATACCAGGAACCCGGTTCCTCCCACACAGGAACCGGTTCCTACGACCTGCAGTAGCAGAAACCACATTTTTGACAACATGTTTGTTTCCCAACTCAATTCCAATCATCCATGTACGACTCAACACAACAATTATCATCCAAATCATCTAATACTCAGTAAAATCCTGCAATATAACCTATTCCAACCATACAAAATGATCCTATAACATTGATTTACTCCAATTCACATAATTTGGCAATTTAGGGTCAACACACACACAAACCTAGAGAATCCTAAATTGAGATTCCTAACTACTCAATCCATTCAATTGATCCCAAAATCCATAAGGCATATTAATTAGGAGAAATCACCCCTTACCTTAGCAATTCTTGAATTTTGGAACTCTTTGGTTCTTCTCTTCCTTCTGCCTCTTCTCACTTTCACGTACGAACAATTTTCCCAAATGGTTCTCTATTCTCTTATTTTTTCTTATTATTCTATAATGATAATAATAATAATAAAATAAGGTAAGAGTCTTTTACTCTTCACACCCCTCCTCTACTCTTTACACCAAAATCAACCTTCTCATTTTATTTAATTAAATAATTTCAAAAATACTAATAATTCCATTTTAATTAAATAAATAACTAAAATTCAAATTATTTAATATTTGAAAATATTGGGGTGTTACAAATACAACTTAGAAACTTGAGCTATTCCTTTTGGAGATACATGACCTAACCTAAAATGCCACAAAGCAAACTTAAGGATAACAATGTTTTGGATATTTGGCAAGAGAAAAGTTTCTGTAGTGTTGTAGGCCGTGGTTTGAGGAGGAAGTTTGAGGTGGTGAAGTGATGGTGAGGCTTCAGAATGAGTGTCCTTTATCTGCAAAATGTACAATCCATTCTCTTTTCTACCTAAACCAATCATCCTCAAAGAATTCCTCTCCTGCAAAATGCATTGATCAACAAAAAAGATTGCAGTACACTGTAGGTTATGACACAATTTAGAGATAGAAATCATACTCAACTTTAAATCTGATGCATACAATACATGATTGAGATATAGGACAGGAGTGAAAACAATATTGCCAGCATATTCAACAACTGTACAATTGCCATTAGGGAGAGTAATTTTAACAGGAGAAATTTTGTAATAGGAATGAAATAAATTCAAAGATGAGCACACATGGTGTCATACCCCAAAATTTTCCCTCATATTCCTCAAGACATTTCACATATTCATACTCAAGGATTCCTCAAGGGTTGATCAGACAAACCCTCTCCTAGACAATCAACCCAAACTAGGGTTTGGCTATCCTCAGATCCAGATGGACTTCCAACATCATCAATGGTCATCATGCCTCCTCATATGCTTCAAAGAAACTCCATGTCAAGTTTCAAGCCTTACAAGTCAAGTTTCCTCAGACAATTGCTCAGATGGTTGAAAATCAATTGTATTGGAGAAAAAGTCAACTGTGGTCAACATACAGTCAAAATTCATGATTTTTGGTCAACATCCTCATTTTGAAGTTACATTCATCATTTGATCAAGGGTTGATCATGATTCATCAAGAAAACTCAAGATTTGCTCAAAAGTCAAACTTTCCAAATTAGGGTTTCCTAGAGAAAAGTCAACTGAACTTTGACTGAGCATAACTTCTTCATACTTTATCATAAATTTTTCCACCACATCTCATTTTGAAGGAAATTCAATTCTCTACAACTTCATTTCTCACAAGCATAGTCAAAAAATGCTTCATTTTGAAGATATGGATCAAAATATTACAGGTCCTTTTCAAAGTCAACAAAAAGTCAACTTTTTGTATTGAAGTTTTATTGAGCATGGAAACTCCAAATGAGATGAAACTAAAGAGGTTGTTTAGAGGACACCTAGAAATTTCTAAAAAGTCCAAGAACATTCAAAAATATGGAAAATTGAGCAAAATACACCTTGCACAAGTTGGGCATTTTTGGACAATTGCACAAAGAGAGATACTTGTCAAAATCCAATTTTTTCCAAATGGGCCTATAATTTTATGATACAAATTTGATCATGATATTATCCATGACCTCTTGATGCCTTGCCACGACCTCCTTTTATTGTTTTGATTGATTTTTGAATTTAAAAGCATTTAATTCAAATTTAAATTAAATAAAATATGGAAATAAGGTATAATTTGAATTGGGTTGGTTTTTTATCAAGCTTGAGGTCCAAGATAGCCCACAAAACATACCAATTTCGTGCTAGCTCATGCATGAGAAGAAAAATCAAGTTTTGAAAAGATTTGATTTTATTTGAAAGGGAAATTATTTTGCATTGAATGACATATCTTTTTTCCTTCTTTTTCCTTCCAATTTTTGCTCTATAAATACCCAGCACATGGACAAAGACAAAGGACGAAACCCTATCCCTTGCAAGCAATCCTTATTTTCAAAAAAAATCTTCAAAGTTGGCAAATTCGATTTTCAATTTCCAGCCAATTCCAAGGGGTTTCAAGCATTCAAACGTGTTCCTTGATATCCCAGCAAGCATTCCCAACCCTTACACGAAGCCAGAACCCTCCACAAAGCTCCGATTTGGTATTTTTCATAATTTCGTTTTCATTGATCAATGCATGGCTAACTATTTTCGTGTGTTTATTTGAACTCAGGGCATCAATTAGAATGCATTTGAACCATTACATGCAAGCTTAGACGTAGAAAACTCGAATTGCCATTGTTAGGGCATTTGGAATTGTTTGATTCGGACCGGCTTGTACAGGCACTTTCAGGAAAAACTAATGCCACCATTGGATTCACAATGGTCGATTTAGGGGGGTAGGGTATCCCTTTGCCATTTATTTTTCTTATTTTGCAGGTTTGAGAATTATAGCCATTAGAGAAGACGACCGGAGCTAGGGCTCTGGCGTCGTTGACGTGTGTTGACTCCGGCGAGGCTGGTGTGGCATCATGGAGCAATCTGATTCGTCCATTCATAAACGACTGGGGCCCGCGGCTGACTGTGCGTTGAAATCCCAGAATCAGGACACGTTTACCCTTATAATACTTTGTTTCCAGTTTCCAGACACAAAAGCAAGCTAGCTAAGATGGCAACGCGTGTGTGGATATCTGCAAAGGGCGTGAGTTCGATCTCTGGCAAGACCACTTCCTTTTTTACAGTTTACAAAACTAACTTTTTCTTTTCTTTTTTTTAAAAACATTTTCATGTTAATTTAATTTATCTTTAATTATTTTTATCATGCATTTAAAAAACACCAAAAATATTTTCCTTTTGCATTTTAATCAGAAAAATGTTTATTTAATTTTTAATATTAAAATTAATATTTTTGCATGCATATTTTAATTAATTGCTAATTAATCATTTAATTGACTTTTAATTGTTTTTAATTATCGAAATCGATTCCGAAAATTACCAAAAAATTACCTTATCATCTTATTGTCATTTCTAACATAAAACTTTTTTCCTCATTCAAAAATCATGCTTTTACTAACATTTTTCCTCTTATGCAATTTTCTCGTATTTCCGATTTTGTATCTGTTCATAGGTTGTAGCGTTTCAGACAATTTTCTTTCGTTTTTCTTTTCAATTATGTAACTGCCTATGGAATGTAATAGTTTAATTAGGACTTTTACTTTCCGCACTCCTATTATGTAATTGCCCCAAAGCCATGTAATAGCGTAGGACTTTATCTTTCCACACTTTACTTTTCCGCAATTTACTTTCCGCACCCTAAAAACTGCTAGTAATTAGGCGTGTATGGCAAGATAAAATTGGACATAGATCACTCATAATTTCAAGATAACATATCTGAATTTGACACACTCTTTTCACACATGCACCCCTTAGGGTAATTCTCTCTCGTTGCCTTTACGAATATAAATGGTCAAGTCCCTCGAACATAGAGGTATCCTAGCACCGTTGCCTTCAAAATAAATCATCATAGTCCCTTCGATACAAAGATATTTGACCCACGATGTTGCCTATGAATACATGATCTTGACCCTCGATTGTCGCCTACGAAAAATGATGATAGTCCCTTCGAATGTGCTAGGATACTCCTACAAGTTGCCTTCTATGACCATACGATGTCCCTTCGAATGTCCCTTCTACATCCAACGAATAGGGTTACCTACCAACTAATGGTATGGATAGCGCTATTCTAAAGGAACGTAAAACAACACGAAAACGACCATTCTGAGTAGGTAATAAGACTTTTAGTTGCTTGCTCAATCAAATACTTTTCACACCACACACTTTTGTCAAAGTTCAAACTCTTTTCAAAACGAAACATTTCCGAACACTTTGTATACATTCCTACATGAATCTTTACAAAGTCAAAGCGAAATGCCTTTTCAAAACATTTTTGTCAAACACACAGAAAGCACAATTTTAAAGTGATCTAAGAGCAACTAAGAGCCCGAAGATAACTACGGATGGAAAGGGGTGCTAATACCTTCCCTTTTCATAACCTTCTCCCTTACCGTAATCTAACGAAGGTCTTTTCCTGTTCTTTTACCTTCCCTTAATTGGATAAAAGAAAAGTCGGTGGCGACTCTTGCTATCCGCACATTTGCGATACAAAAATCTCAAAGTCAGTTCACCGTGTTACACATGGTCATTGGCACCAGAGTCAAGGATCCATGAACTTAAAAAATTGTTTGTGTGATAGGTTGTATTACAAACAATACCTGAAGTTTGGTCGGGTGTAGCATGACTTGTAGAGACTTGGTTAGATGTGGAACTGCTAGCAGATGAAGCAATGTTGGAGTTTTGTAGCAAGGTGATTAACTGGTCATACTGAGTCTGTGTGATTGGAAGTGGATTGGTGGTAGCAGCTACATTATCTGTGGCAGTGTCAGTAGAAGGAGTATCCACTTGGCTCGCATTCACAGAGGCTTTGTTCTTATTGAAATTGGGATGTCCATGCTTTTGGTAACAAAAATCAACCATGTGACCAGTTCTATTGCAAAAAGTGCAAACACGGGGATAATTCTTCCCTTTGTATTTGCTATCAGATCTTTGAGTAGCATTAACAAGGATAAAAACATCATCAACAGGTGCAAGATTCTTGTGATGGCTTTCTTCTTGCACAACAAGAGAATAGATGCAATTTATGGAGGGTAGAGGTTCCATGACCAAGATTTGAGTTCTGACAGCAGAAAAACTATCATTTAAACCAGTGAGAAATTGGATAGCTTGTTCCTCAAGTCTGTTTTCTTGAGCTTTGTGAACAGCATTGCAATGACATTGAAGAACACATGTGTAAACAAGCAAAGGTCTATGGGAATTAAGCTCTTCCCATAATCCTTCAATCTCAAAAAAATACTCCATAACTGTTCGAGAATTTTGCTTCAAGTTGTTAATAGCAGATCTTAGGGTTAAGATTCGAATGCGACCCGCTTTTGAAAATCGTTCATGCAAGTCTCTCCAAGCATCAATAGAATATTCATGAAAAAGAATTATAGAAGCAATTTGTTCACTAACCGAATTGATGATCCAAGAAAGGATGAGATGATTGCAGCGCTGCCATTGATTGAAGTTGAGGCGACTCTCCTCAAGAACTTCAGTAGAACCATCAATAAACACCAATATGTTCTTGGCACCAAGGGCACGCTGCATCGCTCAACTCCATGAGAGGTAGTTGGAACCATCGAGTTTTGGAGTAACGATAACCGAATTTGGACCTTCAATGGGATGAATGTAATAAATGGAATCGAGATCAATGTGTGAATTGGGAGCAAGACGCAGAGGCATACTGAATCAATGAGGAAGATGATGAAAATCAGAGTGAGCGAAAGAAACAGATTCATGAAAAGATGAAGAAGAAGCTTCAGGAACAAAAAAAAACGAAGAAGATGAAGCTTCGATGAAGAAGAAGCTGAAGAAAAAAATGAGTAAAGAGAGAATGAGAATCAAAGATTGCAGCCTGAGACCATATTATAAAGCAGTGGTAAACATGGTAAAAGATGCATTCTCATTGAAGGTTGAATGTACAACATTGTGCCAAATATATACAAGGGTGAGAGAGAACCATACACAAGTTGTACAATATAAAAAACCTAGAGAAAAAGAACTAACTAGTAACTAATTTCTAACTGTTTCTTATAACAGAAAGCTGGTAGTTATAGTTAGTTAATACCTACCTAGCCAAAAATCCTTCTTCCAAATTTGGAATCCATAAGATTTTTGTCTGTTCTAGATTAATTGCAGCTTGATCAATTACCCTTCCGAGGTCATCTATTTGGCTACTTAAAACGACATTCGGATACGATTGAATCCCACAATCTCCCCAAGTCCAATCGCTATCATTCCATTCTCCCATATCTTCGACACTCCCTAGCTTCGTTGAAGACCTATCGTAAAGATCCTGAAAAGATGCACTCAGAGGAGATCCATTAATTCAATCCACCGTCCAAAAAGGCACCCTTCTACCATTTCCCACCACGATGAAGAGTTCCTGCAGGTTTTCATGTTGTCTGGAGATACCTAGCCGCCAATATCTCCTTCTACAAGGCTTCAATCTAACCCACTTTTTAAAAAACAAATTTCACAAAATTATTTATTTGCCATAATTTCACAAAACTAACCCATTTTTTTAATTTCCCATAATTATTTAATTTTTCATATGTTTTAATTTTTCACAAAATAGGGATATTATAATTATAGTAACTTTGTATATATATATTTTTATTTTATACTAAAAAAGTTTAAGCCACTTTGTTATAAAACAGATCTTCATTATGTTTTCCTATTCTTATACTTTTATTTTTTTAATTAACATATATTTATACAAACATAAAACAATAAATTATCTATATTTAACAAAAATCCAAGTAAATGAAATGTTTAATTCACTCTTAAATTTTTCATAATAAAAACTCATGTAAGATCTATACTCTGTATGAGAGAGTACCTAGGCTACAGGAGTACTCTTGATAGACTCACCTTTGTGATTTGGGTTGGTTCCTATGGAATTTCAAGGCAGAATTCCTAGAGCCTTCACTAAACTGGGATACACGTGCATGGCCATTAAAACATGGGCTATTAGAATACACCTTAAGAAAAGGATGTGTGCGGGTTTGATGTCTGAGATAGAGTTCAAGACATTTGTGTCACTCTTGTTGAATCAGAATCCTACTTGCTACGCAAAGGTTCAAGTTGTAGACACCTTTGTTTATACACAATCTTAGAAACACTTGACGTTACTTCTAGAACCACTTCTTTAAATTCAAGTGGGGAATTGTTGGAACATGTGTTTGTTCCAATATATTGAATTTAAAAATTTCTCAAGTCCCACATTGTTAGAAATATTTTTATGATTGAAAAAACCATTTAGTCCCACATTGCTTATGTGAGAAATATTACTAGCTTACTTCACTATATAAGGAGTTAACAAGTTTTATTTCAAATTGATTGTACCTGATCAGAAGGTGTCTTGGCCCAATCTGCAACGGTGGTCCAAAGTGAAAGAAGGGGGGGTACCTGCAAGATACTCTGATGCCAAAGTAAGTAGAGGCAGAGAAAGCAAGCGAGAAGAGAGTAAAGAATGAGATACCGACCCTCTCAAGTGAGAGGGTATTTATAGCCCCAGCCAGGCCAAGATCCGATTAGGGGTAATCCAAGCCCACTAGCGGATTGCTAGGCTTGCGTGTGGAGGAAGACGCGGCCTCCTCCCTAGATTGTCGCCCGGAAATCCGGTTTGTTCCAAGTTCCTGGGGACGTGACGGTTGAGGAGATCCAGTAAAAGGGGTCTGATATTATCGGGGCACATGGCGTCAAGGACTGGCCATGTGGCTCTGTGGACACCTGTGTTATTTTCCAAGGGCACTGGGCCTAGAGTGTATTAGGCCTGAGCTGGGCCAGCCTGTATCAGAGCCCCCAAGTCTTTGCTCTAGTAGTAATGACTTTGAACCGGCATGTCCTCGACGGTATCCAAACGACGACCTTTGTCCGGTAGGCAACGGCATAAGCCCGTAGATGCCGTGAGCTGCTCGACGGGCATGTTTCGATTATTGAACTCTGGGACCTCCGTGGAACGCTGGGCGCGAGGCTAGCGAATCGGGCTCTGGCCCCTGGGAACAGCTCCTAGGTCAAGCGTTGGTCATTGATGCCACTTGTCATCTTGACATGGGTGTTTGCGCCTAAAAGGTGTGACCTTTCGTATGCCCAAGAAGTTTGGCTATAAAAGGACCTTTAGGGTTTCATTTGTTTATTCTCCTCCATTCTCCCACTTCTGCCAAAGACTCTCGAGTGCGGAATCTTTCAAAACGTCACATCTCCAACTCTCAACATGTCTTCGACTCCCAATGCGTAAACATCCCTAATTTTTGATAATTTTTCAATTTTACGCTTTAGGATGAATTTAGGTTTGATTTTCATGAATATCGCGAGGAGGAGATTAAATTTAGCGGGAGAGAGTTGAATATTACGGGCAGAAACTAGGATGATACGGGTAGAAACTTGAATAGCACGGGTAGAACTTGAATACCACGAGCAGAAACTTGAGTCTCGCAGGGAGATTGTTGAATATTACGGGGAATTGTATCGATATTACGGGGAGACTTCGATGATTAGTTGATAAGTTTGAGTACGTTGGAGGAAATGTAATCCGCGGGGTCCTCGAGAGAGACCAACATCTGATCGTTGTTGCTCGTGCTTCCGGGCCCCTCGCCGTGTCACTTGAGTCGTGGTGGAGGTGGATTTGATATCCTCGAATTCACTTTTTTCGCCGCTGTGTCGGGATCGGGACTCGCGACGACGAGGGTACAGGCGGACCTCGACGGATAAGATTGGTCGCACCTCCTGGTCAGCGCCAGCCGAGGGACTTCGCCGGATTTTTCCACCGACTCTCCAAAGGCTCAACCAAATAGAAGACTTGGACGAGGGTTTTGAACCTTCCGGTCGCGGCAAACCCGCCAGCAGAGGATCCGTCAGACACTTCACGAGGTTCCCAATGTACGAAGTTTGTATTCCGGAAGGGCTTCCGTGATATGCCTTTCACCGTTTTCAAACGGGGTCTTCACGTGGTTGATCTCACAACTCCATCCGAATGCCCCGCCTTCATGTGGGCATTCGAGCTCGTATGTCGTTACCTGGACATAGGTGCCACTCTTCCCCTCTTCTTCCGTATCTTCCATCTACAACGGTAGATGGTCGGGGATAAGTGCGCCTGGGTGTTGTTCAAACAGTCGGGCAAGCTCTTCAGACCGTACCTAGACTCTGTCCGGGATTTTAAGAAACGGTTCTATGTGATAAAGCCCGTCACAAGAAAAGCCGAGGATACCCTGTTTGAGCGTACCGTGGCGGTCAACGAGGACGAAAAGGAGGTGGAAAGGATATGGGCGAAGTTTCCCTCGAATGGGATAGGAAACACTATGAGCGGGGACCAGATTTCTATTTCGTGAAGCCCGAGAAGCTGGACAGGGACGACCAACTCTCCTACGAGAGGTTGGAAAACTTTGTGAAGAGCTTTAGGCCGGCGATCTGCGTTGACTGGGAAGGGAATGTGCTCCTTGACTCCAACCGGGAGATCGAGATTGCCCGGCGTTACATCAACACTACGACCATTTTAGATTGCGAGTCCGACGAGGACGCACTGAGGCTCTTAGGTATTTATTTGGAAATGTAAAGGGGAGTTGCCCGTGTATTGGCGTGTGCTAACGTGTTTTCTTCGTTTGTTTTGCAGATAAAATGGCGGCCATGGAGGAGCGCATGCTCAAGCTACGATCCAAGGGTCCCCGTGTGACCGCCAAAGATCGAGTTGTTGATCTTCAACGGCAGGCGCAGGAAGATTCTCAGCCCGCCGTCAACACCCCTTCCCCGGCTTCATCCCCCGACCAGCCACTCAAGAGGCGAAGAGCTGAAAGTTTCGACCAGGGAGCGCAGGGGACTTCGGTTTCAACCGGGGATGCTTTTGTATTGCCTCCATGCTTTGCTCAGAGGCAACTCTTTGAGGGGAAACCCCCGGTGGTCCAGGCGGCGGAGAGGGAGATGATCTTGGGGCTCGACCCGAAGGTGCGGGGAGAGGGCCTGAATGCTGATGTATCCGTGGTTATCCGGATGCTCGAGACCTCGTTGACTCTCAACGACGAGGTGGCCAACTCCCGCGCTCAAGCCTCCAAAGACAACGATCGGGCTGCTGCCCTGGAGCTCGAGAATATGGCGCATTGGAATGAATTGCAGAAGCTCCGGGGTCTGGGATGCTAGGTACAATGCACTGGCAGCAGAGATAAGGGAGATGACGGCAAAGTACGGCCCACTGGTCGAGGAGAAGGACAAGCTGGAGGCCGAGGTCAAATTGCTAAGGGAGCGAACGGCTCCTGCTGAGGACGAATCTGCTAAGGAGCAGGCGCTTCTCTCCCGGGAAAATTTGATTGGTCGGGTGAGGATCCTCGAGGAGGACACCGTGGAGGCGCTATCGTTTGGATTTGATCGGGCCCTTCAGCAGGTGCAGATAGTGAACCCCGGGGTGGAGCTGGTGACTTTTGGGATTGGCCCCTTCCACCGCGTGGTCGACGGGGAGATCGTGGCTCCCGATGCTTGATTTGTAATTGTTAATTGTTTGGGCCTGCGAGCCTGTTATCTTTGGCCTGCGTGCCCCCTTGTTATTAATCTTCGTACACTGGGCTGGTGCCCGCCTTTTTTTGGATATTTGTAATTTGGGTCTAGTGCCCTTGAATATTTTGTTGGTCGTTGTCGGCCATTTATTTATAAATGCTTTATGATAATTGTGTTGTTTATTGTTATATCTGTTCGCTTATATAGAGAGATGCTCGACCTTGTTGTGCCTAGCTCGTATGCTAGGCTTGGAGTCTTGAGGCCTCCAGACGAGGATGTGGTCGTGTTAGGAGACCACATACTCGAGGCGTGGACTGTCCGTCGCGAGCCAGACATCCTGCCAAAGGTGCATGAAAAAACCCGCGGATCTCGATCGAGGATTCCGCATCGAACGGGGTCCTTACTCATTATAGTCGAGTAGGTCCCCCGCGTATAAGCGGCTTGGGACGCGTACGAGCACCATTCCGTAACCCAAGGCTGAGCTAAGTCTCCGTGGAGGGGATTGATGGCTACTAAGTGCTGATCATGTGGCCGTTCTGGCTCAGCTGTAATATTGTTTGAGCTTTGTAGCATTCCAAGGTCGAGGGAGTTGTACTCCAATTAGATTTTCTAGGTAATAAGCTCCTGTTCTGCCTTTGCTCGGACGCCGATATGGTCCTTCCCATGGCGCCAACTTTCTTCGCGAGATTCCTTTTGATTCCTCGCGAGGACCAGCCGCCGACTCAACTCGCTTGATGACCTTGTCGGGCGCAGCGTGATATGTCGCTTTAAACGGGCTTCCCGTGATGTCGCGCCATGATCTCGCCGATTAAATCCAGCCCCATGCTGCTCGCCGCTTGTTTCCTCCTCTAGGGGAAATTCGCACGCCTCGATGGTTCTTGATCTCGACGGTATGACCGCCTCCGTAGTTAACCAAACAGGATTCCCGTGGTCGAATGGGAGTTGTTCGATAAGCCCATAGCACGCGTGCGCTCTTCCACCCACCGTTTGGCTTCCCGAGTCTCCTCCCCGAGTCCTCGTAATAAGACCTCGTCGCAGCCTCCGCCGCCGCTGGTCCGGGATGCTCGACGACGTGAAGTGATGCTTGGTACCTAGCCGCTACGAAATCGCAGGTTTTGATCGGTGAACCGCCCCATTGTCCGTGACGAGGGCCTGTGGAATACCAAGCGGCAAGGACGCTACGCTTGTAAAACGGGATGTCAAGGAGGTGATTTGACAGTGCCTCGACCTCATCCATTTTGTGAAGTAGTCTACGCCACAATGAGGTACTTGTTTTGGTAAGAGCTCAGTGAAAGGATCGAGTATATCCATCCCCACCAACCGAAAGGCCACGGGACGGAGCGCCGTGAGCTCGCGAGGTGGCGCGATGTGCATATCGGCGTGGCGCTGGCACTTGTCGATTTTTGACGTTCTTTGGCGCCCTTGCATGGTGGGCCAATACTAGCCGGCGCGCAATGCTTTGCGGGCAAGAGACCGGCCTCCCAGGTGTTGGGCGTTAATTCCTTCGTGGATTTCATGAAGGATGTCGGGCACCTTGGACTCCTCGACGCACTTAAGGAGGGGAATGGAGAAGCCTAGCCGATACAAACGCTGCTCGAGGACGACGTAAGAGCATGCACGGTGTTTGGTGGCGGCGGCCTCCAACTTGTCAATGGGTAACTCCCCGCGAGTGAGCTAGTTGAACACGGGGGTCATCCAACAGTCTGCATCACCGATCGCATTTATGTCGAGTGTCGTCGTGGATCTTTCGATGCTCGGTTGAGTGAGCGTCTCTTGTATCACCGATCTGTTTCCTCCTTTTTTCTTTGTGTCATGAGCTTGATAAGATGTCTGCCTCGAGTGTTCTGCTCGGGAACATGCTTAATCTCTCGCTCGTCAAGCCCCCGCTTTTCCTTTACAAGGTTAAGGTACTGACGAGGCGCTGCTTTTAGTCCGATACTCCCGAGCACTCATGGCGCGACGAGTTGAGAATCAATGAATATTTGAACATCCTGCGCCTATGTCTTCCGCCAGCGAGCCTCGCGAAAGAGTCAGATTCTCGCTGATTGTTGGACGCCGGAAGGCCAAAGTCAAGGAGTGTTCGATGACTATGCCTTCTCGTTTCGAGGAGGACGCCGCCCGCCTCCCGCCGAGCTTGAGGCGCCGACGCGTGGTCCACCTGCTCGCATGGGGCGCTTGTTCGGGCGGTCATTTCGGCGATAAAGTCGGCTAGCGCAGCTGTGTGATTTTTGTCCTCATATTGAATGTCGAACTCGAAAGTTCGAGGACCACTCAAAGATAAGTCCGCCATATCCGGGCGGGCGAGGAGTTGCTTTATGGGTTGCTCTGTGCGCACGACGATTACGTGGGCAAGGAAATAGTATCGCAATCTCCTCGCGGTGATGACGAGGGCGAGTGCGACCTTTTCGATTTCGATATCTGGTTTCGCCCTGAAGGGCTTTGTCGTGAAGTAGACGGGTTTTTGCCCGTCTTCACGTATGAGTACCGCGCTCACTGCTTCATTGGATACGGCTAAGTACAAATACAAAGTTTCCCCGAGCTGTGGCCGTGAGAGCACTGGTGGTTGCGAAAGTGCCCGTTTGAGGTGCAGGAGAGCTTGCTCGCATTCCTCGTTCCATTCGAAGGTCGGCCCTTTCTCAACAATTTAAAAATGGGAGTGCATGTCAGCCGACTCGCTACTAAACGGGATAAAGAGGTTAGCATGTCGCTCAAGACTTGAATGGACTCTTGGATTCGGGCGCGGCTTGAGAACGCCCGACATTTGCCGGGCCTCAATCCTCGCTCGTTAGATAGAAACCGAGGAACTTGCCGGCCTTGACTCCGAACGTGCACTTCTCCGGGTTGAAGCGCATTCTGTGCTTATGAGCCTGATCGAAGACTTTCTTCAGACGTGAAGTGTGGCCGTCCTCGGCTTGGGATTTCACGATCATGTCGTCCATGTATACCTCGAGCATGTCGCCGATTTCGTTCTGAAATACCTTGTTCATCATTCGCTGGTAGGTTGCTCCGGAGGATATGGTCCGTGCAGGTCCTGTCGGCCATATCCATGAGGATATGGTTGTAACCTGAGTAAGCATCCAAAAAAGAAAGCAGTTTATAACCGGCCGAGTTGTCGACCAGTCTATCAATATTAGGTAAAGGAAATGCATCTTTGGGACATGCCCGATTGAGATCAAGTAGTCAACGACATACGCCATTTTCCATTAGATTTTTAACGAGTACAACATTTGACAACCAAGTTGAATACTTGGCCTCGGAAATAAAATTTGCCTCGGAGGTCTTTTACATCTTTTCACCTCCGCTCTGGAGACCGCCACGCCACGCTGTACTATGGCCCTAGCTTCCGATCTATGGCGAGTTGGTGGCGTGCAACCTCGTGGTCGAGTCCGCATTTCCGCACCCATGCGAAGAGGTCTCGCTCCCAAGGTACGCCGAGTTGCTTTTTCCGTGTCGGGAGGTCGGCCGATATTGACGATTTGCTGGGTCTTCTCCGAGGGAACGAGCTCGAACTAGCTGCCGAATTGGGCGGTGGATCCGTGTCCTCGCTTGTCCGCCGACTTCATCTTCGACAACCGCGCCGAGGTCCACCGAGCTGACGCTGGGGCTCACCCTTCGCGGTTTTGGGAGTTCGATCCGGCGTTGTCCGCCCTTCCCGCCGGTGGTGGGCGCTGGGTCGACCTGGTCTGCCTCGGCCGCGCTGTGGCACCTCGCAGCCTTTGATGTCGCCGCAGATGGTAGCGACGCCCCGCTTGGTGTAGAACTGAGCTTCAGATGGACGGTTGAAGGAACTCGCTGTGAGTTCGCCAGTAGTTCTGCCTGTAATAGAGAGAGAATGCGCCGACACGTAAATGGACTTTGACTGTCAAGCAACGCCCCGCCAAGGTAACTAGAGCTCGACGCACCCTGTGGTCGGATGTAGCCGCTGAATCAAGGTCGGATCCCACGATGGTGATAGGTGAGATTCATCGAAATGGAGTGTTCGAACAAGTGGTGTACATGACATCGACCGAGCTGCCTTCGTCGACTGTGATCCTATGGACTTCGTGAGTTTGCCATTCTTGCTTTAATGAGGAGGGGAATATGGGCGCTCGCGCCCTCCGTGGAGTTCTTCCAAGAAGGTGATCGCCCGACTTGCCGCAGAATCGCTCGGGAACTGCTGACCGGCCTGTCGATCACCACAAACTTCCGCTACGAATTAATTGACAACAAGGCCGCCACCACGGATATGACCATGGTCGAGGGAAATTCTTCCCATGGGCTGTGGGTGAAGATAGGGCTCTGAAAGTCTTCGGGCCTAGTCACCGAGTACGCTATTTGATAGGGGCCGGAGTCTACTTGTGGTCGGCCCTCGTCCTCGACTTCCTTGGTCTCACGAGCACCTCGTGATGCTTCAGGCTTTTTGTACTGTCCGAGTCTTCCGCCTTTGATTAGTGTTTCGATCGCATCCTTGAGATAGACGCAGTCTTCGGTTAGGTGGCCGTGACTTCGATGATATTGACAATACTTTGTTTTGTCGGCGCCTGGTTTCGCAGGAGGTTTCGCGCCTCGACCTCCGCCCTGAACTCGTAGCCGAGCATTCGCTAGGATTCGCCGGAAGCGGTCGGTGTGTAGTCGGTGAAACGTCCACTGGCCTCGCTGATCGCGGATTCTGGCCTATCCTCGCTGCTTGTCATCGTGGCGACGAGATGACCCCGCCCGGGCGCGGTTATCCCGTGCCGCGCGGAGTTCCCGAGCCTCGACTCGAGTCCTCGGCGCGTTACGGCTTCCTTCTCCTCAGATGTGATATAGGCACGAGCCTTGTCGAGGAGGGCATCGAAGGTGGTCGGGGCTTGATGCCGACAGCCTTCCCGAATCCGCGCCGGGAGGAGCCCTCTTCCAGAGGTATCGCTCATTTGATCATCGCAGGAACTTGTATGGCTTCCCCGTGAAGTGGTCAATGTACTTGAGAGTTTCATCGCTTAAATGCCTCGAGGAGGCCTCTCTTTGGATGCCTGGAGGTCAGAATGTGCTCGTGAACTGGCTTTGAGTTCTCAGGAGTGTATGGATCCCGGGCAAGCTCTTATACCACCATTGTCAGCTTCCCGAGGGTGGGGAACAACCGCATTTGATTGGCCCTCCAACGTTGAGGTATTGGAGCATGGCCTCAAACCGCCGATGTGGTCGATAGGGTCGCCTACTCCATCATAGTCAAGCGAGCCGGGGTTTCTCCATCCCCGAGGAATTGGGGCATTCATGATGCTGGCGGACATAGGACCGCGGGGGTCATCCTCGTCGCTCCGGTGGGGAGAGCGCGAGCGAGAGCGGCGCTTAGATTTGGTGCGAGTATGCCTGCTCTTGGTCCTTCTTGATTCATTGGCCCCCCGCTCACGTCGGGGAGGTGATTGAGGTTGTTCCTTGGGTGGCTTCTGAGGTTCCTGCTCGGTCGCGGGCCCTCTGCCTCTGGAGCGACGTGTCGGGCTGCGAGAATCGTCCCTCTTAGTCCTCCGCGGAGGAGTTCGGGAGCGATGACGTCGGGGTGACGGCGACCAAGAGTCTGGTCGTCGGTGTCTCCGCGGTGATCGGAGGGAAGCTTCGAGAACGTGGAGACGTTCTCCCTGGGTGAAGAGCAGGAGATTGGTGTTGTTGATGGCCGCGAAGAGGGCGGTGACTGTGGCATCGGCGTCGGGAGGTGGTTGCACCTCTTGGAAAACCGCGGGTTCAGCTGCCCGACGACGATTTGATTCAGCTGTGTGCTCGTCTCCTCGATAGGATCCAGTCGAGGAGGAGACAGTTTTCCCGTCTTGAGGGTCTGTGCTCGGGAAAACGGTGTCGTTTTGCTCGGCCAGATCGTCGTGAGGGGGATTTTGCACGTTGGTTGCAGGGTCGGCCATGACAAACGGAGTTTCGTTTTGCTTTGGTCAACTAAATGAAAGGAGACGGGGAAGCAAGGTTCCCACAGACGGCGCCACTGATCGTACCTGATCAGAAGGTGTCTTGGCCCAATCTGCAACGGTGGTCCAAAGTGAAAGAAGGGGGGGTACCTGCAAGATACTCCGATGAAAAAGTAAGTAGAGGCAGAGAGAAAGCAAGCAAGTGAGAAGAGAGTAAAGAATGAGATACCTGACCCTCTCAAGTGAGAGGGTATTTATAGCCCCCAACGCTGGGCCAAGATCCGATTAGTGGGCAGAAATCCAAGCCCACTAGCGGATTGCTAGGGCTTGCGTGTGCAGGGAGGCCAGCACGTGGCCTCCTCCCTAGATTGTCGCCCGGGAAATCCGGGTTTGTTCCGAAGTTCCTGGGGGACGTGTGACGGTTGAGGAGATCTAGTAAAAGGGGTCCGATATTATCGGGGCACGTGGCGCTCAAGGACTCATACACGTGGCCCCCGCGGACACCTGTGTTGTTTTCCAAGGGCAATTGGGCCTAGAGTCTATTGGGCCTAGAGCGTGGGCCAGTCCAGAACACAAATCATATCAAAAACTATTCTATTAGTTTTTTCCTTCTTCTCTCTCATAACTCTGCGTCTCTCGAATTGTGGAAGCGCCAACTTCTCCCACTTTCTTCCTACTCGTTGAATTTTCTGAGTATTTTCTTGAATTCTCTTTAGAGAGTTATGTTAATTTCTCCTCATCTGAGTTGAGAAATTTTCAAGTATTAATTTTAGGATTCTCTTTGGAGAATTATTTGGATTTTTCTTTAATGGAGAAATTATTATGAGTGGTCAAATGACCGTTATTATATTATCTTCTACGAATGGTATTGATACCATATTTGAATGTTCTTGTACCATCAGAGAGTGTATTTCTAGACCGATTATCTATCGTGCAAATAGTGATCGTATAGTATAGAACTGAGTTGTTTTATCCTGGAGGCGGTGCGGTAGTTCGACTGCTTTGTATAAATTTGGGCAGTGCTGTGAAACGTCTTAAAGAGAGCGACCTAGTCCGCAACTCAACCCGATAATTTCTCCAGTGGCAAATTTTTCAAAACCGTGAAACAACAATTTTAAGACGTTTCAAACTGCCATGGTTGCTGAAGAAATTGTCGGAACTTCCGAAATTGTCTCGGACAAAGCGTTCAAGTTTGAAGGAGTGCATTTCAAATGTTGGCAACAAAGTGAGGTCTTCTTAACCATAAAGAGTGTTGTCAATATTTTGATCAATGACATTCCTACTGTTCTATTTGGGTCAGTTGAACAAACTAAAATAAAGGAATCTATGAACTCAGATGAAATTGTCAATTTCAATGAATCTGAATTTACAACATAGATTAAAGTGAAAGATTTACAGCTAAAGGAAGAAATCTCCTTATAGAAAGAGAATGATTATAACATTCTGAATGGACTCGCAAATGATCTGTATGATTATTGTAGTAATTGTGATACTCCAAAACATGTTTACGAGGATCTAAAAAACTAGTATTGAAGAAGTTGTAGAACAGCAGAATGATGTTAACCGCTACTTCAAGTATCAAATGGAAAAGATGAAAGGTCGATGGAGGCTCAATGTTACGAACTTCAAAAGATTGCTCATAATATCATTGCAAAAGGTATGTGTTTAGATGCACAATTTCAAATTGCTTTTGTTATTGAAAAACTACCCTATAGTTTTAATGTTTTAAAAACTTTGCTTCGCTGCTAAAACAAAAGAATTTTTTATTGAGAATCTGATTATTTGCCTTGATTTTTTTTTTAAAAAAAGGAATCTTAGCGACAATTTATCAAAAGGAAAAATTCTTGGTTGTTTCAAACAACAGAAAGAAATTCGGTGTAGTTCTGAAGCCATTTGGCAAATGATTAAAGAATCAGAACTGTAATATTGTGAACCGAATTAAGAATGGGAACCCTTATATGGCCCCAATTTCTCCAACTAGGCAACAACCACCACCTTAAAGAAATGAAGTTGGTTTTCCTTTATTGTAACTATTGAAATCAAGTCATATATGACTAAGAAATATAGAAGTATGGTTGAACCTAATGTTGCCCATAATGCCTAGGTCAACCTGACTAATGGGCAATTTATTGTTATGGTCATTGAAATCAACATGGTTGATGAATCTGATGGTTGGTGGATAAATACTGGCATCTCTCACTGTGTGTGTTATGATCATGTTGTGTTTAAAACATACACGAATACTAAAGATAAGAAAATTTTGTTGGAAGATGTCCACACCACTAATGTTGCTGAAATTGGAGACATGAAGTTGAGTTTCACCTCCAGAAAGAATTGTGTTTCTAGTTTTCTTTTAAGGTAGGGTTTTAGTCATTATATTGTGGTAGATTTGTACACCATTACGAAGAATGATATTTTTGTGAATGAAATTGACATGTTTATAGTTTTTGTAAAGAATTTGAAAATGATTTAGTAAGAATTTGTAGTGATAGAGAAGCTGTATGATTCTAGTTTATTTAATGAATTTTATACATGGAATTGTACATGAAATGACTGCACCGTACTATCCTGAAATGAATGGTAAAGCAGAAAGAAAGAATAGAACTCTTACTGAACTTGTTGTTGCAATTATGATGAACTTTGGAGCTGCACCTCACTGGTGGGGGGAAATTTTACTAACTGTTTGTTATGTCCTGAATAGAGTTCGCAAGTCAAAAAGTAAGATCTCTCCTTATGAGATAGTAAAGAAAAGACAACCAAACTTGTCTTATTTGAGAACTTGGGGTTGTCTGGCTTTTGTCAGAATTCCAGATCCGAAACGAGTTAAACTCGCTAGTAGAGCATACCAATGTGTATTCATTGGATATGCAGCAAACAACAAAACATATAGGTTTTATGCCCTAAGTGCAAAAGTGATCATAGAATTAAATGATGTTGAATTCTATGAAGGCAAATTTCCTTTCAAAGTGAGAAATAGTGGGGGCACACAATCGAGTCACATTCTTGTGATAAGAAACATAGAAAGCAACGACGATGCAGTAACAGAACTTCGACGAAGTAAACGAGTAAGAGTTGCTAAAGACTATGGTTCTGATTATGCGACTTATAATGTAGAAGATCCTATTAATCTTCAAGAAGACTTGTCATCTCTGGATTCTGATTTATGGCAAGAAGCTATCAATGATGAGATAGAATCTCTAGAATCTTACCGGACCTGGCACTTAGTAGACTTGCCTCTTGGTTGCAAACCAATAAGTTATAAATGGGTTTTGAAAAAGAAACTAAAACCTGATGGAAGTATTGATGAATACAAGACTCGTCCTGTTGCCAAGGGTTTTAGATAAAGAGAAAATATTTCTTCGACACTTTTTCTCCTGTCACTATAATTACATCCATTAGGGTACTTATTTCAATAGCTTTTATATATAACTTAATAGTACACCAAATAGATGTTAAAACAAATTTTTTAAATGGTGACTTAGAAGAAGAAATCTAGATGGAACAACCTGAAGGGTTTGTGATCCATAGACACGTATACAAGGTTTGTAAGTTAGATAAGCGTTTGTATGGGCTAAAACAAGCTCCAAAGCGATGATATCAAAAGTTTGATAACTTAATGATATAGAATGAGTACAAAGTAAATGAAAGTGACAAATGCGTTTATTACAAATTTGAGAACCGTGTTTGCACTATCATATGTCTATATGTAGACGATCTACTCATATTTGGGTCAAACATTCAGACCATTAATGATGTGAAATCACTTTTGTGCAACAACTTTGTTATGAAAGACCTCAGAGAAGCAAGTGTGATTCTTGGTATCAAGATCACAAGATCTGAGCAAGGAATTTCTTTGGATTAATCACACTATGTGGAAAAGATCTTAAAGAAATATAATTACTTTGATTATAAGTCAACAAGCACACCATATGATCCAAGCATGAAACTGTTTAAGAACACTGGTGAAAGTGTTAGACAGATAGAATATGCAAGCATCATTAGTAGTCTTAGATATGCCACTGATTGTACGAGACCATACATTGCATATGCTGTAGGATTATTGTGCAGGTTTACGAGTAGACCGAGTAATGGACATTGACAAGCTATTGAGCGAGTCATGCGGTACCTAAAAGGACCATGAATATCAGTTTACATTATTAGAGATTTCCTGTTGTATTTGAAGGATACAATCATGCATATTGTAATACCTTATCAGATGATTCCAAAGCAACTAATGGCTATGTATTCCATAGCTAGAGGAGTTGTATCTTGGAAATCAAAGAAACAAACTATCCTGGCTCAGTCCACGATGGAGTCTAAAATGATAGCATTAGTAAGTGCTAGTGAAGAAGCAAGTTGGTTAAGATGCTTGCTTGATGAGATTCCCTTATGGGAAAAACCTATGCTAGTTGTGTTGATCCACTGCGATAGTACCGCGGCTATTGCAAAAATTGAGAACCATTATTTTGGTAAAAGACGTCAAATTAGAATAAAGCACATTACTGTTAGAGATTTTATCTCTAAAGGAGCTGTAAGAGTGAATCATGTACACACTGATGAAAATTTAGCATATCCTTTGACGAACGGATTAGCTAGAGAGAAAGTTTATAATACATCATATAAGATGAGACTAATGCCTATATAAAAATGAGTTGCTCATGATGGTAACCCGACCTAAATGATTGGAGATCCCAAGAAATAGGTTCAATGGGTAATAACAAGTTGTGAGTAATATGAGGTGATCATGCTAATGTGAATAAGAGAAATATGAATCCTGAAGTAATAAGAGGATGAGATAACAAAAACTCTTAATGAGATCTATACTCTGTATGAGGGAGTACCTAGGCTACATGAGTACTCTTGATATACTCACCTTTGTGATTGTGGAACTTGGGCCGGTTCCTATGGAATTTTGAGGCAGAATTCCTAGAGCCTTCACTAAACTGGGATACACGTGCATGGCCATTAAAGCATGGGCTATTAGAATACACCTTAAGAAAAGGTTGTGTGCACGTTTGATGTCTGAGATAGAGTTCAAGACATTTGTGTCACTCTTTTTGAATTAGAATCCTACTTTCTACGCAAAGGTTCAAGTCGTAGACACCTTTGTTTATGCACAATCTTAGAAACGCTTGACGTTACTTCTAGAACCACTTCTTTAAATTCAAGTGGGGGATTGTTGGAACATTTGTTTGTTCCAATATATTGAATTTAAAAATTTCTCAAGTCCCACATTGTTAGAAATATTTTTATGGTTGAAAAAACCATTTAGTCTCACATTGCTCATGTGAGAAATATTACTAGCTTACTTCA
Source organism: Vicia sativa (assembly GCA_021764765.1). Classification (NCBI taxonomy): domain Eukaryota; kingdom Viridiplantae; phylum Streptophyta; class Magnoliopsida; order Fabales; family Fabaceae; genus Vicia; species Vicia sativa. The sequence continues at coordinate 202,799,427 of CM038793.1, forward strand.
CTATATAAGGAGTTAACATGTTTCATTTCAAATCACATAAAAAACGATTCTATTAGTTTTTTCCTTCCTCACTCTCATAACTCTGCGTCTCTCGAATTGTCGAAGCGCCAACTTCTCCCACTTTCTTCCTACTCGTTGAATTTTTCGAGTATTTTCTTGAATTCTCTTTAGAGAATTATGTTAATTTCTCCTCATTTGAGTTGAGAAATTTTCAAGTATTAATTTTAGGATTCTCTTGGGAGAATTATTTGGATTTTTCTTTATTGGAGAAATTATTATGAGTGGTCAAATGACCATTATTATATTCTCTTCTATGAATGGTATTGATACCATATTTGAATGTTCTTGTACCATCAGAGAGTGTATTTCTAGACCGACTATCTATCGTGCAAATAGTAATCGTACAATATAGAACTGAGTTGTTTTATCCTGGAGGCAGCGCGGTAGTTTGACTGCTTTGCATAAATTTGGGCAGTGCCGCGAAACATCTTAAAGAGAGCGACCTAGTCCGCGACTCAACCCGATAATTTCTTCGGTGACAAATTTTTCAAAACCGTAAAACAACACTTTCAAGTGTAAGAGAAGTTGTTTGAAGTTCTACACCACCAAAACAAATATAATAATTACTAACTCTATAATAATTACTAAGAAATAAATTACAGTAACTGTTAAACTCAAATATTTTGAGCATTAAAACACCTTTTTCAACTATCTTCTATAAAATCCAAACAACTTATTGAATTATTCATACCAAAAGGGAATCCCAAACATAAAGTGAATCGCAAAATAAAGATAAAGTCAATCTAAAAGAAAAACAATAAAGAAATTTACAAAGGAACGAAAAGTAACAATCAAGTTGCCAAAGACAAGAATTTCAGTGAGTTTCCGTACATTCACATAATCACCAAATTGTCCTTCTCGCAGAAGATCTCAAACCATAACCAATATAGTAATAAAGTAGTTGCATCTAGGGGTGTTCAAAACCAAACCAACCCAATAGTAAACCGCAAAACCAAACCAAACCAAACCGAAACCACAAAAAACCGCATTTGATTCGGATTAGTTTGGATCATTTTTAACAAAATCAAGATGGTTTGTTATGGTTTGTATTTTACAAACCGAACCAAACCGAACTAAACCGCATTATGTTACAACTTAAATTTTACTTAACTCGCATCTAACTCAAACCTAAATCTATTATACATTAGCCTTATGATTCCAGACAATTTTCTCATCTTTACAGTTATGATTTCATTTTCAATCTTCTTAAATATCTCCTAACATTATCACTTCATCTTCACCACTTACATCTTGCCTCTTCTTATCTAATATCTACTCTCTTATATTGTTTCCTTTGCACGCTCTTATTTTTTATGCTTTTTCTCTTTCAATTTCATTTTATCGCACATCCGTATCTCTAATCTCTCGCTCTTATGTTCTTTCTTTTCATCTTCACTAATTTCTCATCTCTTCTATTTTTTTGTTTTATTATAATATTTTTTATATTGTTTTATGCTATTATTTTATGTTTATTATTTCATTTTTGTCTAATCTAACTTTTGCATATTAAATGAGAAGTTATTGTCCAAATATGATTAGTTTTTTGGTTATAATTTAGTAGTGTATCATGTATCAATGATCAAATACAAAATTATGTTGTCATATATATGTGAATGTATGACTCAACAAATTATTTGTAAAAACCGAACCAACCGCACCGAACCAAACCGCATTGGTTTGGTTTGGTTTGGTTTGGTTTGGTTTTTTTTTCTAAAAGTCAACCGAACCAAACCAAACCGCATGCCTTTTTCTCTCGCGGTTCAGATGATTTTTTGTGTCAAAACCGCTCAAACCGCACCGCGAACACCCCTAGTTGCATCTACGTTTATTTGAACCCCAATAAATTTTCTCAATATACTATTTTATCTTTCTGATATTTTTATTATCATTCAAAATTCAATAATAGAATGTAAGAAAAATGATAGAGTTAGCAATTTCATTAATAAAAAATGTTATAATATATTAGGTTATGAATCTTTTCCTTATGATTAACCAAACCCAATTTCAAAAAACAGATTGTAGTACTCACAAATTAAAGTGAATCAATTAAAAGACACATACATAATATTGAACTAACAATTCTATTACAATAAGCATAATCAATCAATTTGCCACAGGATTTGATAACCTACGAACACCTTGCTTGATAAAGTAAGAAATACTGAGTTAAAAAACAATAATAAGAAGATATTCCTTGAGCATGTTTAAGTCATTCTATATCATACCGTTCTTTGAACGTGATCTATCAAACTGAAGTTATGAAAAGAAGTTTATTATTCCCGCGTAGTAATCAAAAGAGGTTTGACAAATTTGAGTTTAGATTTTCTATCCTAAAAAATATAGAAGCTTAAATGGAGAAACTAAAAAAGAAAAACCCAGAGAGAGTTCTGTAGAAGAGAGAGAAGAAATTTCAATTTAGTGAAAAACAATGGTAGGGTTTGAAGTATGGTTTAATAGAAAAATAAATTGTTAAATCTTGGAAAAAGATTTTGTGAATTGTAAATCATGAAGTTATAATACCAATACTTAATATTACAGCTAGTTCTTCATATTCCCTTGTTGGAGAAACGTGACAACCCTAATAAATAATTAGTGAAATAATTAGTAGAGTTAGTAGAATAAAATAATATAAAATCCAACAAAAATGGTAAGTTTGCCACATCAGTCGCATTTATCAGTCGCATATGTCAAGAATTATGGACATGGAAACAGGGGGTGTATAATTGAATATTTAAGTGAACTAAATCTAGTTATACCATTCGCCTGGGCCTAAATTAGGAGGTACAGACGCGACTTTGCTAAGCCCATGGTCTGAAACATGTTAAGTCCATTTATTTTTTTTGAAGAAAAACTCTCAATTTTCTTTCTTGTCACATTTTATTCATTTTTATCATGTGTTAGAAAATCAATTGGGCGAGTTTTTTTTAGCTACAATTCTACTAGTAATAAAAACTAAAATACAGATAATAACAAAATATCATGGCCAATCAAAAGATGCCACCACACGTACCTCATGCGTTGGACTTCAAAAGAGGGCATTGGATCTCCTTCTCCGGTGATGTACCACCGCCTGCGGTGGCTCTTCGATTGCAACAGTACTGACGAAGGCATCAAAGGACCCTACCCTACACCGTTTTGCCTCCTGATCCCGAATTCGGAATCTAAAATCATGGAATCTTGTTTGATCTTTGAGAAATCACGTGAGGAAATCAAGATCTTCCGAATCCAAGTTTGCTGCGATTTTTGTAACTGATCGATGCAGTTTTTACTAATTCAATACCAGCTTGGTATTGACATGGTTGAAGTGAGATAAAATGAGAGTCGAGGGATAAATGGAGGATGGCGAAGTTTCTATTACAATGAAGAGAGGGAATATAGTCGGAGATTTCTGTTATGGGTGTATTTTGTTGTTACGGAGGTGAGTAAGGTTGTTAAGGTGGTTCGCGACGAGAATTGGTAGTGGTGCTTGTTACATTTTGTTATCGGGGAGAGAGAGAGAGTGAAGGTAAGGGTTGAATTCACAAAGATGAAGGTGGTGGTTGTTGGAGGTGATGGAGATTGAAGAGTGGTTTGTTCCTAACTTACAGTGGAGAGATGAGAGAAGATAGAGATAATGATGGTTAAATGGTTGTAGTAGTGATGGAATGATGAAGGTTATGATGGAGATGGTGGTTACAGTGTGTTACGGAGAGCCGTTATGGCGGAGAGGTTGAAAGTTGTTACGATGGAAGGTGGTGATAATTTAACGGTTGTTCTCTTTTTTTCTCTTTCTGTTATGCCTGTTTTGAGAAGATGGAGGGTACAACCAAAGAGGGAGAAAGTGGTTGATGATGATAGTTGTCAAGATAAAGAGTGAAAGAAAAAAAAGAAGTTTGTTGAAAGAGTCCGTTATGGTGGTCAATGGTTGTTAGATAAGAATGAGAGAGGAAGAAAGTTGTTACATGGTGATGACAGGTTGTTGTAGGTTGTAACTGATTTTGTGGAAGCTATCTTTCCTTGCGTCTAAATCGAGCTACAAGCCCCGTCTCGACGAGATCTAAACATTAAAGTTGGAGAGGGAATTTGTGTGAACAACTTTTATGTTGGAAGTTTTACGATTCAACACCCGTAGCGAGCTCTAAAATAGCCCCTAAGTTAAGAGAACATAATTGATAAAATGCCGGCAACGTCGATAAAAGTTTATCAAATGTTTTTCCATAACTTTACGGCTTTATAACTCTAAATCTGTGACCCGTACAAGTTCGAACTCTTCTGTAAAGTTGTAGCTTGCCGCAAGGCGAACAACTTTGTATTTGAACATTTTCCAATACGGATTCGATAGCTATGAGACAATCGAACCTAAAGTCGTCAGCTTGACCATAGAAACAAACACTCAAAAAAATCTGTGTTGAATATTGTGAACATAACAAATTAATAACTTTTGAGCTCCGTAACTTTCGATTCGAATCCCAAATGGATTCGACTTTTTCAGCAAAGTTAGAGATTACCATAAGGTGAACAACTTTTTTTTGAACATTTTCCGATGTGGAGTCGATAGCTATGAGAAAATTAAACCCGAAGTTGTTAGCCTGACCATGTTGCCAAACATTCTAAAATTTTTCTAAGTCTTGAATGTTGAAACATGATAAATTCATAACTTTCGAGCTTCGTAACTTTCTCTACGACATCCAAAACGAAACAATTTCTGAACAAATCTTGTAGAGGATATAACAAACTCCAAATTTCATGTTCAGATTTTTTCCGTGCGACGATCGAATTGATGAGAAAAATAGCCTCAAACGTGCGCACAACAACTGTTTGAATATGGTAAACATGATGAATTCCTATTTTCAGACCTACGTAACTTTCGATACGAGTACCAAATGAATTTGTCTTCTTCAGCAAAGTTGTAGATTGCCGCGAGACGAACAACTTAACAGTTGAACTTTTTTTGAGTCGGAGCCGATAACTAAGAGAAAATCGAACCCGAAGTCGTCAGTCTTACCATATAAACAAACACTCCAAAAAAATTTCAAGTGTTGAATATTGTAAATATGATAAACTCATGACTTCCAAGCTTCGTAACTTTCGATACGAATCCCGAATGGATTCGACTTCTTCAGCAAAGTTGTAGACTCCTGTGATATGGATAATTTTGAATTTGAAAGTTTTCCGAAACGGAGTCGGGAATCATATGAAAATCGAACCCGAAGTTGTCGATTTGGGCATGTGAAAACTTCAGCAAAATTTCACTAATTGTTGGACTTTGCACACATGATAAATTATAACTTTTGAGCCTCGTAACATTCGATTAGAGTCCCGAATTAATTCGATTCCTTCTGCAAAGTTGTAGATTGCTTCGAAATGATTTTAAACTCAACTCAAATCGATGCTTGGAACCGCGTGTAAAATACCTCCGAAGTTGGGTACTTGAACATGTTGAAAAACACTCAAAATTTCATTGAGTGTAAACTTCAAAAGTTGTAAATTTCAAACTTCGGAGCTTCATAACTTGAAATCCGTGCATTTTCAGAGAAATCCTCACAAGGACAAATTTAGAGTACGAAATGTGCTCTTTCCAACGATTACAAATTCGCTAACTTTTGATCACAAACGAAGGAGATACGGAGTCGACAACATGGTTCCGGGGTCATGAAACTCTTAAAACTTAGAAAATTTTCCTAAGTCCAAGATTACTTAAAATGCAAGAAATCTCATTTTCACCCGATTCTTCTGACTTTTCTCAACAAATAGTCACATCTTCTAAAATCTCGACTATTGACAACAATTTTGACCAAAAATTCCACCCGGTCAAACTTTGACTTTTGTTGACTCTTCATCGAGCACACTCAAATCTCTTTTATCCAATCGTTCTAAATTTTCTGATAAATCGTATGGATTGATAAGTCGTATACAAATACATCAAGACTCACAAAAGGCCATAGAATCACTTCGGGCTCAAATATTCGACCACAATCTGCTCTTGCTCGAAACTCTTAATCAATACCCACATGAGAGGAAATCAGAACTCTAAAACCTTGATTCTCGAGTGAAAATGAGAAGCTTCTGGATGCACACATCTTGTATATTGAGATGACACTCGAAATAACGAAACCTTGAAATAACAAAAATCAGAACTCTAAAACCTTCTTGCATCATCATGCATGATTATATAAAAATATTCTTCATCTAAATCTCGTGACACGTGTTTGTACTGAAATTTGTGTGAGAACATGGTGATATTCCTCTATCTCTATTTTGATTACATGTTGATCATTATTAGAGAGATTAATGCAATCTTAGAAACAAAGAGGTTTCTAGCTTCCCATTCAAGATGAAAGTTCTTGAAATAGGGGATACTCTTTTGGATTAAGATAAAACGAAATAGCGGGGGTTAAAAACATAGTCAAACACACCATGATGAAAAAACCTTAACACTCAAGATGAAAGATCTTGGACAAATTGACATTGTTTTAGGGATCAAAGTAATGTAAAACAGTGGGGGTTATGAACTTAGTCAAACACACTATTTAGAGAAAGCACTTGATAAGTTCAAACACTTTGGTTTTGAGGAAGTAAGTACTCCAGTTGATCCTAGTGCCAAAATTAAAAAGAATGATGGAAGATTGGTGGATTAATTGAAATATCCAAGTGCAATTGGTTTTCTAAAGTATTGGATACAATATACTAGAACCGACATACCATTTGCAGTTAGTAAATGAGTAGATTTACTAGCAATCTAAATGGTGAGCATTGGAAGGCCATCACAAGGATTTTTGGGAATCTTTTAAAAACCAAAATCTTGACCTCAATTATGGTAGGTGCCATATTAGAAGGATATATCAAAGTGAGTTGGATATCGAGTGTTGGAGATCATAAATTTACAGCTGAATGGATAATTACACTAGATGGAAGTGCAAATTTCTTGGAAGAGCAAGAAACAAACATGGATTAATCTTTCGACCATAGAATTGGAGTTTGTGGCTCTCACTTTTGTTGGTCAAGCAGCTGAATGGTTGATGGATCTTCTATTTTAAGTTCCATTGACAAAAAACAATGTTTTAAAGGTGTTGACCCTGTGTGATTATAAAACCAATATAGCTAGAGAATTCAATTGAGTCTATAACTGAAAGTCTAGACACGTAGGATTTAGACATTGTTTTCTGAGAAAATTGATTAAGGATGTAATCATTTCACTACATATATATGATCGATCTATAACTTGGCTCATTCATGTACTAATCCATTGGCCAGAGAATTAGTAAAAACAACCTTTAGAGGTATGAGGTTTAAAATCCTTGAGTAATAGTTCCAACAACGACAACAACTCAATCTTACGTTAACAGAATATTAACCTCAAGATTTAATGGGTAACAACAAGTCATTATTTTGGATAATTGTTAAACATTTATTGATAATGTTAACCTTAAAAATGAGGGTTGAGTTTTATATTAAACTCTTAATGTACCTAAGGAACATAATTTCATGGAAGTTATGAACAGAAGGAAGATATAATTATGAATTCCCCCAACTTTCCAGATATCCCGAAATCCTAGAATTGGTATATTCAGGGTCTTGGATGAGGCGTTTCCGTCTTTCTTATGGACGATCATAAGTTCTACATTCTTCCTCTTCATTGTTCTCTCTGATGTGAACTTTTCTCGAGCAACCCAAGCAATGGTCACAATATGCTAGTATGTTCCCTTACTTGCCCATTTTTCTTTGTTGCTAGTCTCTTCACTGTTAGTCAAGAAATCAACCTCCTTGAACCAATATTTTATCGTTGAAGACCCTTTTAGATCTTTTTGTTATCCCATTCTATATTCATATAAGTGTTGGCTGAAGATTTTGATATCTATGATTCGAATAGGAATCATTAAGCTCGAAACGAAACAATATCAGTATTCGTTGGAACAAAGGGAATGTCATGATTCAGAATGAAAGAATTGGCTCTTCGAATAGACATACTGAAACTTGGAGCTTCGAATAGCAATTATGGTGATACATATAAAAGGAGCTTTGAAGTGGTAGTAGAGTGGTGTTTAAGAAGCGAGTTTGAAACGAAAGACAGTTCAAATATTTGAAATTCAAACGTGAGCGGGATAAATGGAAGTTCGAATATGCACGCTGGAAACGGTTCGAAGACGTGGAAGCTAGAGAAGCATAGTGTTCTGCATGTCTGAAACGTGGCAAGATCTCATAAGTCAGACCGTTATGGTCGAAATAGTATAAATAGAAGTCTTAGTGTTAGGATTTCGTGTGTCATATCTATTGTACTAAAATTCAGTAACATTCAAAATACCACATGGCTAGGGAAACGAATGCTCGAATGATGTACGTATGATTGCACCAAGATTTTTATTATTCAATAATGCATCTTTATCTTTCCAGTTTATCTTTATCTTGCATCAATGTCTTTTAAATTCTTTACATTCAAAGTCATTTAACTTTCCTTGCATTTAAACGCTTTTCTTACATTTCGAAATCCTTTACTTTTCTGAAACTTTTACATTAACGCTCTTATTTTCCAGAAAGCTTTTACATACTTGTTCTTACATTTATGCCTTTTACATTTCATGCTTTTACTTTGAAAGTCTTTTACATTTAAAAGTCATTTAAGCATTCCTGCATTTATACTTTTTATGCAATTCAAAATCTTTATGCTTTTACTCGTTCAAATTAGTTTTATACTACTTTACTTGATCATGTTATTAAGTCCTTGAACATCATAATCGAAACACACTTGAACATATATAAAACATTCAAAAACAAGTCTTGAACATGAATCCTTATTTTAAGTTTACGCAAACGACCAATACCCCATAGGATCAATCTAGTCGATCCCGCAAGTTACCGAGGGATTGAATAATACCATAACGCTTATTTGATAGTTTGAGGACTAGCGGTTGTTTCACCGTAAATCATCGGAACAAATTGGCACGCCCAAAGGGGACATCATTGGTTGTCACAAATTTAAAAATAAGGATTATAAGACATAATTATTATAAAAGGTCTTTCTCGAGTAAATAAAGTTCATTGGTATATGAACCTTAGGAGTGGTAGAATAACTAATAGTAACCAACCCTTACCCGTAAGAAATCGAAATAATAGGATGTCGATCCAAACAATCCACAAGGGGAACAAAACGCCCACATGGAATGTGCACTAATGCATCTACTTTGACGGGACGCCCAAAGGTAATCCCTTCGAATGCACAATTGCATCTTCTACTAATAGTATGGCCACGAACGGAACAAGCGGCATGTCAACAAACAATTCGATCCTAGGCAATACAGAACCATCGGTATCCTGGGGATTTGTCCCACCATCAGGGGCACAAACCCATTTCGCTACCCCACCACCAACTAGACCATTCAGTTTCGATAGTAATAGGCCCAGGAATTCCCAGTATGGAATGCCAACATCTTTTATGGCAGGTTTGCAGACTTCGACGTCGAACGCGTCACCACACTTAGGGTCAGGATTTGGGGCTAATCAATTTATGACAAATAACCAAGGGTCAGTAGGTTATAGTACGCTGCCTATCTTAACCACAGAAAATCAGATAGCTTTCAGGCAGTTAATGGATGATAGTAACCATAATATCATAGGAGTATTAGCACAAACCACGCAAGAAATCTTTGCCCCAATAGTTCAAAATGTGACTGTGACAAATAGAGAGAATGCAGATAATATGAGTCGAATAGCAGATTTCTTTGTTCGCCAGAGGTGTAGATGTAACTGCATTGGTTCGAGCGAACATACCTATCATCGAACAAGTGGCGGATGAACCACCCTATATGCCAGCCAGAGATGGAGTTAACTTGGGGGCAAGAGCACAAAGGGTAGATGCCCCCGTGATTCGAGAAGAACCACAAAGGGGATTGATAGAACCACTAGCAAGGGTCGAAGACTAGATGCCCCGTTGATTCGAGAGGAACCACAAAGGGGATTATGGAACCGGGCAAGGGTCGAAAGACTAGAGTCCCAATGCTTCGAGAAGAACAACCTAGAGGAGTTGTCATGGTAGGTCGAAACCAAGATGTCGATGCGTTGTCCATAGAGTACGAAATGACAATATCTTGGCGTAAAATAACCTAACCACCATGATAGAAAGGATTATGGCCAAAACGGTATTAATAAAGGGATCAAGGCCAAATTATGCCTCCCTATAGAGTATGTAATGCATATCGATTTACCAAGGGATACAAGATCCCTAAGTTTACAAAGTTCACTGAGATACCAATGAGTCAACAATCGAACACATAGCTGTATCCGATCGCTGGGATATAGCGAATAATGAGAACCTTAGGATTAAATATTTCCCAAGTTCCTCACCAAAAATGCTTTCACATGGTTCACAACTTTGCCCTCGGATCCATAGATACCGACCTCTTCGAGAGATTGTTCCATGAACAATTCTATATGGGACAATCCAAGATAAGTCTAAAGGAATTGGCAAGTGTTAAGAGGAAGTTTACTGAACCTATAGATGAGTACTTAAATAGGTTCAGACTCTTGAAATCTAGATGTTTCACAGTAGTCCCTGAACATGAGTTAGTCAAAATGGCCGCTGGTGGCTTGGACTATTCTATTCGAAAGAAATTAGACACACAATACCTGAGGGACATTGCTCAGTTAGCAGATAGGGTTCGACAAGTCGAAAGGCTAAAGGCCGAAAAGGCCAGGGGTTTTAAAAGTAATAAGAAGGAAAGAATTTCCTATGTCGAAACGAAGGAAGTTGAAGACTATCCTGAATTCGAAGAGGTCGAAATAGATCTCGCTGAATTAAAACAAGCTCCACCTTACTCTTGTAAACTTTTAGTCCCCACGAAAGGGAAAGAAATTGTTGAAAATGAGAAAAATGACAGGTTTCCAAAGAAGGTGTATACCTTCGATGTAACAAAGTGTGATGAGATCTTCGATTTACTTGTCAAAGATGGCCAATTAATAGTGCCACCAAACGTAAAAATACCTCCCTTAGATCAAAGAAAGAAAAGAGGATTTTATAAATATCATAGTTTCCTAGGCCACAAAACCTCATGTTTTCTTTTCGTGGACTTGATTCAAAACGCAATTGAGGATGGCGATTAAAGTTTGTCGACAAACAAAAATGAAAGTGGATGAAGACCTCCGATATTGCGACACCAACTACTCCGAGCCTTCGAGCATTGGAGAAATCAATATGGTGGAAGCGCACCAAGGGCCACTACATTGAAAGAGGAAAGCACCGAGAGTGAAAGTTGGTGTGGTCGAACTCAACAATGGAGTCATCAAGACATCCACAATTGAGAGATTTCGATCGAATCAACGCCACCGTTGTTTCGAAGAAATCCAAAGCATCGAGGGCCGGAAAACCGTAAATTGACACAAGCATCAAGGCCCGAGGCTCAAACCGAGAAGGTTCAGATTACAAAGCAAGCCTCCTCAAAAGAGATCTCGATACCTGGTGAACCTGGGAAGTTCGACTATCCGTAAAATATTCTCGCCCAGAGTTCAAAATCCGAATCGAAGACGTCAAGCCCACAGGATGGGGAGATGATGATACAATAAGGGAAGTTAGAGATGGTGGCATTCCTAAGAAGAAAGTCTGGGACACCTTAGGGGAACCTAGTGGAAAATTTGATTATCAGGTTAAATACTCTTCCCCAGAGAGTTCAAAGATTCAATCAAGACGCCAAACCATCGGGACGGGAGATGATGTTGAGAAAGGGGAAGATGTAGATGTCAACATGGTGGACATGGAGAGACCCTGTGCTGAGATGCAGGAAGTGGAAAGATACCTTGAAAAAGAAAAATACAAAATGGAGGAGGGTTATGCTGCAGATACCAGCCTCAAACAATATCTCATGTCACACAAGGAAATGTCAAATGATGCTTTGTCCAAGATGCAACATCATATGCAACGAGAGGATTGCTGCAGAGTTCGAAAGAAAACAAACGGCTTGAACCGGAGTAAATTGGCGCCAAGATAACCAATTATTCAGATGTTACCCTAGAGCTGGGGAGAGTTTTCTGGAATTCTTAGTTCGCTGTCACAAAGGGGAAACAAAGTGCTTGATTTGCCCAAGATGTTCAAAGAAGATATGACTGTGACATGGTCGAGCATTCGAAACGATTCCCTTCGCCCCATGCTGGAATCACAAGGAAGTTGGTCAGATGAGTCAGCGCTTCAATGGTAATCACATTCAACGAAAGCCTGATAGCCCTTATCCAAGAGGTGCTCGAAGGGTGATGTAACACCCCATCTAAATACCCCGAATATATTAATTAAATTAATATCTAAATCATCTTTAATCAGAGTTTAACACGGTATAATAAGGGATGTCACAATTAATAATCAAAATAAACTTCATTCAAACAAGAGCTATGCTAATCGAGGGTCATCATCCAACAATTCAATAATTGTAAAACCATGTCTTACACAGCGGAAATACCAAAATTGAAATTAATAAGACATCGAGGTCATCGTAGGATCCACAGCAATTCCATTCTTGGAAATTACATGACCAAGAAAACTCACCTCCTCTAACCAGAATTCACACTTGACAACTTCGCATAAAGTTTCCTTCCTTCAAGAATTCCAACACAACTCGAGATGTTCTCATGCTCCTCATCGCTCAATAAATCGAATATCATCAATGAACACTACTACAAACTTGTCAAGATACGGATGAAATATCCTGCTCATATACTCCATGAAAACACGTGTGCATTAGTAACTCCAAACGGCATAATGTAATATTCATAATGTCCATACTCGCTCAATGCGTCAATATCCTCCGACTTTACACTAATCGATCATATCCGATCTCGATCAATCTTACTAAATACACAAGCTCCAACGAGTTGATCCATCAAATCATCAATCTCAAAGGATACCGATTCTTGATTGTAACTTTATTCAACCGGTAGTCAACACATAACCTCATTGAACCTTCCTTCTTCTTAACCAATAACACCGAGCACCCCACCACACACCGGATTTAATAAACTTCTTCTCAAGCAATTCTTCTAATCGCTTCTTCGCTCACTAGTTCAGATGCCGACATGCGATAGGGCGCCATCGACACCGGACTAGTTCCGTGAATCAAATCTATAGTAAATTCTACCTCTCTCTCGTGGCATTACTAACGCCTTCCTAAACACCTCCTAAATTCATTCACCACCGCAATCCATCACTCTTTGCCTTTCCTTCGCTTCCATGAATACAACATAAACACCACAAAGACCATCCTTCACGCCTAGGTTCATCCGCTTAACCGACATAATCTCATTTTCGATCTTAACCTCTTCGTGAAAATGACCATCTTCTCAAAATAGTTGATATGAACCTGGTTGAATTCCAACCGCTCATTCCAAGGATGATATCAAGTTGTTCTAGCGGTAGGCACACTAAATCCATACCAAACCCCTATCAAAATCACAACAGACAATTCCTACAAACATACGTAAGTAGTCGAACCCGACGCAGAGTATCAATAACCATACTTCCATCCATATTAGAAATTTCCAAATTCAATCTCTTAGCACAATCTAACAATAAAAGAATGCGAGTCCAAGATCAATAATCGCAATCAAAGGTATGTCGTTAATAAAACACGTACCTTTAATCACCGATCATCCGTTTAGTTTCCGATCCGCATAATGCAAACACTTTACCACCGCTCTTTCTTGGGTTTTGTGCATCGAGGACTAGTATGACCCTCTTCACCATAGTTGTAGCAAGTCACCACTTTCACTGGCAATGGCCACATGGCCGAACTTTCCACACTTGAAACACTTCTTATCATTGCTCTTACATCCACCATACGATGTCCTGTCTCACCACACCTATAGCACCTAGCGGAAGAACTAGAATCTCCTCCACTGCATTTCTTCCAACCTCCGGATCTCGATTATTCCTATCATAAGGCTTACCACGATCCATCCGTTGCTTACCTTTCCTATCAACATACCTCGAGCATTCGACTTAGTGTTAGCAAGATCCTCCTCAAGAATCCTACTACAATCAACCGATCGTAAAACCCTGATACACCGATACCGAATACCCCGCTTAATCTCGCCACGAAGACCATTCTCAAACTTAATACATTTGGAAAATTCTCCATCCGCATCGTTAGGGTAATGAGCATAATACTTTGCTAACTCGTAAAACTTTGAAGCATACTCACCGATTTGTTACCCGCTGAGTTCCAAAACTCAATCTCCTTCTTACCTCCGACGTCCTCGAAAGTACCTCCTCTAAAAGCTCTCCGAACACAACCCAATTCAAGGCAACACCATCTTCTTCCGCTCACCGTAGCAACCCATCACCTCCTCACCAACATGTGAGTTCCATATCTCACCTTCACCTCCGACATTCAATCACTCAAGATCCTCTCGATCTCCTTCAACCACTTCGAGCACCTTCGGATCATGTGCCTTGAACAATGGAGGATTATTCCTCCGATATTCCCCAATTGTCTGTCAAGACCAATCAGCCTCCGGTTCCTCCGAGCACTCCACCAACATTCCCAAAGCCTCAAAGAATGGCATCATCATTCCTTTCGTTACCTCTTCCGCCATTGTTCAGAACATAACAAAACAATCTACATCAAGACACAAGTATCGAAAGGTCACTTCACACTAGTCGCATACTAAAGGGATAACGACACAGACAAGACCGACTATGCTCGATACCACTATTGTAACACCCCATCTAAATACCCCAATATATTAATTAAATTAATATCTAAATCATCTTTAATCGTAGTTTAACACAAGATAATAAGGGATGTCACAATTAATAACCAAAATAAACTTCATTCAAACAAGAGCTATGCTAATCGAGGGTCATCATCCAACAATTCAATAATTGTAAAACCATGTCTTACAAATGGAAATACCAAAATTGAAATTAATAAGACATCGAGGTCATCAAGGAATTCAAATCCAAAATAATTAAACAAGAATGATTCTCCTAACTAAGCTGCCTCGTGTTACAATCTAATCGAGCATGACATCGACACACGGACTAAAAGATAAGCTCTAGAGCCATCCTCACCGACTCTCACCGCTAATTTAATGAAATGGTAAAGTAAGGGTGAGACTTCTCATAATTAAAACATATTATAAGTCTTTCAATCAATAATATATCACAAGCATATTATTTCACCCACTTAACATAAATTCGATTCACACACACAACCATATTCATCATGCTTAATCAACAATCAACGAAGAGTAACACGGAAGACATCCTAACATGTTACCACTTCATACAAATATAATGCGACTCAATGCATGCGGTACCGACTGTGACTAAGTCACCCAACACCGATCCATCATCAACCGGATACAGCACCATCGATTCGCCCATAACCACTGGACACGAATCCAAATTTAACCACCCATCCTCACTGCATTTGCTATCTAATCCAAGTCAAATTCGCACAATGGGAATTAACTTCACCAAAACAATGCATATGCACGCACATCAATAGCATGCAACATTAATCGCCTATGTAATACATCAATTCAACATAATCGAAACAACCATCCAACATGATATCTCAACTAATCATGCATACAATCAACATCAAGATAAACATGCAAACCAATCAACATGATATATCAATTCATCATGCATACATCTAACATCGTAAACATGCCAATACATCTATACATTATCAAGACATCCATCAACACAGATCTCCACTACACACCATTAACTATGCTACCAAAAGTCACTTACCTTTAAATTGGTTCATTTTCAAAATAACTTCAAGTTTTGGAAAATATTTTCAGTTCATAAAATAGAGCATTAAATTTAGAAAGTAACGTCCAAAACGGCGCCAAAACGGACTTACGGTTTGAAAGTTACGAATTTTCAAAGTTTGGCATTTTTCAAAATTTGAGTGGAACCCGCTCCTACATATACTGAACCGTTCCTAAAAGCTTCAAAACCTCGCTCGAATGTATGGGAACCCGGTTCGACACACAGAACCGGTTCCCACGTGTATTTTCAGATTTTTATAAATTTTCAAAGGGCAACCCGGTTCCGACACATACAGGAACCGGTTCCCACGTGTTAAAATGTCATTTTCTGCACTTTTGACAGCATCCTTCCATTTTCAATTAAACTCATTTTTACCCATACGAACTCTAACATGGGAAACACTAAAATACATCATTTGGCATCATTCATCTCATCAAACAACATATTTCCATCATCTATTTTCATCTACTGACACTCCAATCATATTCCATACATATTCTGACACAATCAGACTCAATCTGAC
Source organism: Vicia sativa (assembly GCA_021764765.1). Taxonomy (NCBI): domain Eukaryota; kingdom Viridiplantae; phylum Streptophyta; class Magnoliopsida; order Fabales; family Fabaceae; genus Vicia; species Vicia sativa. The sequence goes on from CM038793.1 coordinate 202,815,749, forward strand.
ACCAACTGACACTATTAGGTATACATCCATGGAAACCTAAAATTTCCTACACATAGATTCCTAACATGCCATGGTCTATAATATTAACATCAAAACCTATAATAAGCAATAACCAGTCGAAATCACCCCTTACCTTGTGGGTTCTTCGATTTCTGACGCTCCTAGGTCTTTTTTCTTCTTTCCTTCTCTTCTCACTTCACGTATCTTATTTTCTCCAAAATGATTCCTTTTTTCCTTTTTTCTTATTTAATTCCTTTTATTCCTTTTTAACATCAATTAAACAAATCAATAAATGTGAGTAGAGTCTTTTACTCCTCACACCCCACTTTACTCCACATACATCCAATAAATCCATAATTAATCTCAATAATTCAATATATTAAATAAACTATGCTCTCAATTAATTTAATAATTAAAATCATAATTATTTAATTATCGAATTATTTTGGGGTGTCACAGGTGACATTCAAAATCCCTGCAGAAGTACCAACAGACAAATGGCTGCAAGTCAAAACCAATAAGGGGAAGGATAAATGGAGAAGTAATGAGCAAAACGCGCGTCATGCCATGGTGTATAGGAGACAATTCAACACTGCGAAAAGGGAGGAATTGAGACTAGAAAATTACAAAGGTAAGAATCCTATGTCAAGATCCCAATGGCGAAGGCAACAAATAATTCGAAGGTCGAAAGAGAAGCCTGGCGCATAAAGGAGCCGACCAACAACAAAGAAGTGTCAAGCACCAACAAGCCAATAACAACAAACAATCAACCGTAAGATAAACCCCATTAGTCGGAGACTTTTCTCCAAACACAACCGATTTAACCGAAAGAATACACTCCAAGTCTAGAAGAAGACGAGGATATGTTGACGATAATTTCAATCGAGGGGAGTCCTCACTCAATTTAAACCGCAACGTGGTATCCGTACTACCATCCGATTTGGCCAAGAGACCGAGATCAAGAACAGGAGGAAGAAGATACCATTGATTTGATGAAACATGCACCAGCTTTGCTACTATGTAATGGATAACGCGGTCAAGAGCAGAACGCATTCTTCGAACACCCAGAGCCAAGAATGAAGAATCACTGAAGCCACCGCTTATTCGAGCAAAGGCAGAACCCATGGAGGAACAAGGTCTTAGTGGATGGAGGCGCTAGCTTAATCTTATGCCTCAATTCATGCCGAAAAGGTTAGGAATTCGTGAGGGTGATGTCAAACCACATAACATGGTCCTGTCCAACTATGAAGGGAAGGTAGGACAAACGCTGGGAGTGGTGCAAGTGGAGTTAATCGTTGATCGAAGGCAGCCCACCATGTTCATGGTGATCAAGCGAAGGCCAATTATAACTTCGCTAGGAAGAGAGTGGATTCATGGCGGGGCCCTTCCAATGCACCGTAGGTTAGTGCTGTGGAGAAAAGATGGTATAGTGGAAAATATCAAGCGGACCGTAGTTACTTCATGACAACAATAACTGTTAACAAAAGGAATTATGACAAGTATCCGCAAGAATAGCTCCTTGTACACCAAGTGACGAAATGAATGAAACAAGAGATGCGACATTATATGACCCTTCGCCATGATGGCATGTATTGGGATAGAAAAATAATTAAGGGTGATGAAGGAGTCAAGCCACTTGAAAGACGGCCACCAGGGAGTTCGACGATCCCGGTCATGATCGAGTCCTCTTCTTCGAAAGGATTTCGCCTATATGGTGAGAATGAATGGAAAGCAAAGAGGTTGAAATAGATAGTATAGTTGAAATGAATGAAATGAAAGGGAATGGTTCAAGAATTCACCCTATGAAGAAAACGAATAGATCAAAGGCTTGATGCCATTTATGATACAGAACCTTGGGCTTCAGAAGGATCCTACAAACTCACCGCCAAAATGCTAGCACAGATCCACTCAAGAGGTGAATTGGGGATGACAACACAAGAAGAATAACCTACATAAGTGCAAACTCACCAAGTTTCAAGCGAGGTGATCAAGTCCTCAAAAGGAACAAAGATTGCTTTGCTTGGGACTATGACGAAATGCCCGATTTGAAAAGAGAGTTAGTGGAGCATGACTTCCAATTAAGGATGGCAAGAAGCCCATCAAGCAAACTCCTAGAAGGTTCGCCAAGAAGACTCACAAAGATCAAAGTCGAGGTCGAAAGGTTGTGCGTTGCAAATTCATCGTAACTACAAGGTATGTCGAATGGTTAGCAAATATAGTACCGTTATTAAGAAAAATGGTTCATCGAGAATATGCATAGACTTTAGGGATTTAAATATCGCAACCCCAAAGATTAATACTCATGCCCGTGGCGTAAATGTTAATAGACTCAGCAGGATTCGAATACCTAAGTATGCTAGATGGATACTGGATATAACCGATCTTTATTGTCAAGAAGATGTTGCTAAGACAAGATTTCGCTTAGAGCCCTAAGCACCTATGAATGGGTAGTGATGCCTTTTGGTTTAAAAAATGTTGGGGCAACTTACCAAAGAGCAATGAACTCCATCTTTCATGATTTTATTGAGACATTTATGCAGTGTATATTGATGATATAGTCATCAAATCTATATATGCGAAACCCATCTCGCATCATTTGAGCCAATCATTCGAAAGAATGAGAAAACATGGCTTAAAAATGAATCCCCTTAAATGTGCATTTTTTGTGCAGGCAGGAGATTTCCTGGGCTTTGTGGTTCATAAAAAAAGGAATCGAAATCAACCAGAATAAGACCAAAGCCATCATGGAGACTAAAGCACCCACATCGAAAAGGGAGTGCAATCTTTGGGAAGATTAACTTTCTCAAGATTCATTTCGAATCTAAGTGGAAAGACTCAAGCTTTCTCCACTACTGCTTAAAGCAAGGCCAAGCCTTCGAGTGGAACGAAGCACATCAGGAGGCCTTCGACAAGATTAAAAGATATCTCTCTTAGCCTCCTATCTTGTCTCCACCTTCATGGGGAAAACCCATGAGATTGTACATATCTGCTTCTGAACTTACTATAGATAGTATGTTAGTACAAGAAGATAGTAATGGCATCGAAAGAGCCATATATTATTTAAGTAGGTGTTGAATGATGCGTAAACTAGATATAGTAATATAGAAAAGTTGTGTCTTTGTTTATACTTTTCTTGTATGAAACTCAAGTATTATATAAAACCTGTTGATGTCTATGTTTCATCTCATTTCAATGTTATCAAACACATGCTTTCAAAACCAATAATGCATAGCGAATTGGTAAATGGGCTTTAGCCTTGAGAATATTCTTTGACTTTCACGCCTTTGTGAAAGGTCAAGTAATTTCGATTTCATTGTGGACCATTCATTGGTCGAAAAGCCCGTCATGGGTTATGTCGAAATGCAACCTTGAAGCTATACTTTGATGGTTCGACCCACGAGAGGCGTGGTGTGGAGTTCTCATAATTTCTCGAAGGAATTCCAACAAAATTCAAGTATAAGTTAGATGGTCCTCGCTCGAACAACGGTCAATACGCCATTGTTGGACTCAAGCTTTGTTGGAATTGGGGCAACTAGAGTCGAAATCAAAGGTGATTCAGAGTTAGTGGTCAAGGATAAAGAAGGAATATAAATGCATAAAGGAAAATCGATGACATACTTTGTCATAGTTAATAGGCTACTCAAAAATTCAATACATGGATATTCAAAGACATACCAAGAATAGAAAATCAAGAAGCAAATGACCTAGCACAATTGGCTTCAGGGTATAAAGTTTCTGCCAAAAACTTTGAGGACTTGATCGAAATAAGAGGAAGAGTCATGGCAACTAGACTTACACCATCAGATCTAGAAAATATTAAATTAAGTTATGGTGATAAAGATAGGTTCGAAGTATTAGCCATAAACACTTTAGCAGATACAGATTGGCGAAATCCATTGGTAAGGTATTTAGAAAATCCAACATTGAATGTGGACAGAAAAATAAAATATAGAGCATTATCATATGTCCTTATGGGAAATGAACTGTTCAAGAAGACCCAAGAAGGCGTATTACTCAAATGTTTGGGAGAAAGTGAGGCATATCTAGCATTATCAAGTCCACAATGTGGGGCACATCAAGCAGGCCATAAAATGAAGTGGTTGCTATTTCGATATGGTATGTACTGGCCCAGTATGCTCAAAGATTGTATAGATTTTGCCAAAGGATGTGAAGAATGCCAGAAACATGCAGGAATTCAACATGCCCCTGCAAGTGAGTTGCATTCGATTATTAAACCATGGCCCTTTAGAGGATGGGCATTGGACTTAATAGGAGAAATCAATCCTGCTTCATCTAAAGGTCAAAAATATATCTTGGTAGGAATAGACTATTTTACCAAGTGGATCGAAGCGATACCATTGATAGCTGTAGATCAAGAGGCTATTATTGAGTTCATACAGAAACAAATTATCTATAGGTTCGGATTGCCAGAGAGCATAACCACAGACCAAGGTTCTGTGTTTACTGGTAAAAAGATGCAAGAATTTGCCCAAGAAATGGGGTTTAAGTTGCTAACATCAACACCATATTATGCTCAAGCAAATGGTCAGGTCGAAGCAGCCAACAAAGTAATAATAGGTTTGATTAAAAAACATGTTGGTAAAAAACCAAGAAATTGGCATAAGACTTTAGATCAAATACTATGGGCCTGTAGAACATCTCCTAAAGAGGCTACTAACACTACACCTTTCCAACTAACATTTGGTCATGATGCAGTCTTACCAGTGGAAATTCATTTACAATCAGTTCGAATTCAAAGACAAAATGAAATCCCATCCTCTTTATATTGGGAAATGATGATGAATGAATTAGTTGAGTTGGATGAAGTTAGATTGCACGCATTGGAAATCCTGATGAGGCAAAAGGAAAGAGTGGCCAAGGCATATAACAAAAGGGTGAAAGGTAAAACATTTAGTACTAATGACTTAGTGTGGAAATTTATATTGCCCATAGACAAGAAAAGTAAAGCCTTAGGTAAATGGTCACCTCATTGGGAAGGACCTTTTCGAATTGTAAAAACATTCTCGAACAATGCGTATGAGATCGAAGAAGTAAATGATCACAAACGAATCTTAAGGGTTAATGGGAAATATTTAAAGAAATATAAATCACACCTGCAGGAGATTCGAATAACAATAACGTAATCAAACACAGTGAAGATATGCCAAAATGGTAAATTAAAGTTGCCAAAATGGCATTGTTCGAGTAATACAAACTACAATCAAATTAATATTACAAGCATGGTAAACAGACAATCTTTAGAAATAAGTGTTGTTCCTTAATCGATCGAAGATACTCCTAAAAGACTCAAGATTTTGTTGATTGAAGCGCTTGGCTCCTTCTAGGATGGCAACTTCGCCCTTCAATTGCTCAGCTGCCTCTGTCTCTGCAAGTCCTTTATTCAAGAGCTCTTCGAATCGATTACCAAAAGTGTTGGTCTCATATGCTACCTTGTTGTTGTTGGGCCTCCTTGATTTTACTTTGAAGTTCTAGAATCTGTTTCTCCCAGAGAAGGATGGATTGAGCTCGAAGGTCATAATCGGCTTTAGCTTGCTGGATATGCGTGACGTGCTCTTCAGCTTCTTTAGAAAGATTTGAAGCGTGCTCATAAGCAGCGTCCATTTCAGCTCGCTTCTCTTGAACCTTATTGGTAGCAGATTCATCTTGGAGGAAACACCCAGTCACATTGTCAATTAAAGATTGAAGTTCGAAAAGAATGGTGCTAACCTCCAGAGAACAGTTGGCAAGGTTGACTTGGTTGAGAAGTCCCTTCATAATAAAGCAGGTTGTACTATCTTTCTTTAAGACTTCGAAGAGATCCACGTCAAGAATAGTCTTCCTAATCTTATGAAGAAGTACAACCCTATCATCAGAAGGCGTTGAACCAGAATTCGAACCAACACCAGCCTTGGGAAGAGGAGTATCTCTCTAAGCCAGTTTAGCCTTCATGTACCCAATAGGGTCAGTTCGTTTCAAAAGGGATAATTCTTCTTCAGCTGTTCGATGCTGAGAGGACTCAGGGAGTTCCATGCGCAATGGAGTCACATCCATTTCAACTTCCATTGGCTCATTGGTAGGAGCACCATCGTTTTCATTACTAGGATTCTCAGACTCCGTTCCTTCACTCGAACCGTCTTGAGCATCTTCTCCTCTTTCTTCCTCAGAACCTTCCTCGCTAGAATCTTCGCTCTCTTGAGAGGCATTGGCTTCGTCCTCTTCAGCTTGAGTTGCCTTTGTACTCTCTTGAGGGACTTCGAGAGGGGATTTTTGTGGAGAAGTTTCTGGAGGAACCTCATCAGCAACTTCAGGTGTTGGTTCATTTGTTTCCTTAAGAGGAGGCGAAGTGCCTTGGTCATCTGGCTGTTCAAAAGCCCCAGTTGGAACCGCCATATTGGAGGATCCCTTATTTTGCACCAGATTGCTTGAATCTCCATGAGGAGAAGAATGGATCGGAGCAGCTGTTTGTGTGGGAGGAGTCGAAGTAGTTGGGATTGGAGTTGAATCATCCTACACAAATAAAGAACGATTAGAAACTTATAACTAAGGTACAAATAATCATTTTCAAAAATTCGAAGTGAATTCACCTGTGGATTATCTGCAGATATATTACTGTCTATGTGTTCCAACATTACGTTGGAGGTCGAAGGTGGATTTTTGGATTTTTGTGAGGGGAGCAACATCCCTGGAATCGAGTCCAGAGACGTTAGTATCCTTTGAGATGTCTTTCTTCTGCTTCTTCTTCGAAGCCGCTGGTGAACTTTCCCCAGCTTTGAGAGTCTTCCCACTGGTACTAGGCTTCCTCTTCTTTGGAGTAGTTGGTGGGAGTTTACTAGTCTGAAATGGTACCAACATAAGTTAGACTTCAATCATAAATTTAAGCCTATTCGAAATACCAGAATAAACTGTTTACTTTTGGGGTCTGAGCAATTGCTGGAGTTGGAGCAGTTGTTGGAGTTGGAGCAATAGTGTTTGTTGTTGTTGTTGTTGTTGCAGGAGTAATTGTAGGAGTTGCTTTGGGCACATCATCATTGGTTTCGATGGTTTGTTGAGAGTTGCTTCCCTCCTTGGCCTTCGATGCAACGGTCTTGATTCTAACGGCTGAAAATCGAAACAAGTAAGGTAAATGTTAAAATAAAGAAAGTGAGAATTATTTGGGGACTTCCCAAGCATTCGCACCTGCGCCTTCATTCGAAAGAATCGACATGGCAGAAAGGTCATAGCGAAGATGCCCTGGGAAATTATGGAGCCAGTGTCGAGCCCAAGTCACAGTCTCAGATGGCTTTGGTTTCTTTTGAGATTTGTACTTGAACATCTCTTTGCAAGTTAACCACCAAGGGTATGGGGAAACCAAGCCGAGCCGCTCGAGGTAGGTAGTTTGGGAAACTTAGGTGGATGCATTTCGAGTGCCAACCTGTACCTATCCTCAGGTGACAACCCTGAAGGAAGTCTGAACTTAGAGACTTTTTCTTTAAATTTTTCCTTCAAGGTTTGGGACGCTCGATATACTGTGGACTCCAAGTGTGTGGGATCATAAGTTGTTTCGAAGTAATTCTGAAAAGCTTTAATCTCTTGAGCATGAGTAAGCATACCTTTCTTTTTGTGTACCTGCACATGGAACGCAGCAGTCAGTTTATTTTGGATGGTAAGAGTGTCAAACATATAAGACTGGTAGAATTTCGTCCACCAGTCCAGAAAACCCTTTGATGAAAAATGAGTTGGTTCAAAAGAAATTAGTTAAAATTGAGCAAAATCTTGATATTGCTCCTGCTGCAGTTTGGCTTCTCTGGCTTTGAAGGTTCGACCGGAGGTAATGGAGCTCTGAGTCTGAAAGAGGGGTTCAGGAATTAGTTGACATAAACCAAATTGTCTTGAAATGAAGTTGGGTTGATAGGCAAACAGAAGAATTTGATTCTTGGTTGGAGTGATTCTTGAAGAGATTAGTCTTGGGAGCAAGAAGGCTTTCCAGATATCTTGGAGTTCTTTAGTCTTAGCAGCCTCCGAAATGGACATAGTGAACCATGATGGTCCATGTGTCCTCAAAGAAAAAGGCGCCATAGTCTCTTCGAACTTATGCTTTTTGGAAAAGAGCATAATGTATTGTGAGAATAGAATCTGGAAATCAGCCTTATCATCACTTGGAGTCAGTCTCCTTAGCCTTGTGCCTTCAATATTTCGATCCGCCATTTCTGGATCTTGCTCAACAATAGTATCCGCAGTGGAGAGTGAAGATTCGAACATGGCATTAAGCCATAATTGGAGCAACCAGAAAGGACCAGCTAGCAAGATATTCTTAGGAGTGTGAGATTTTAAGCTCAAAGCCTAACCTCAAACTTTCATAAAGGTCAACTAGTAAGAGCTCACTTAAATTAATCCTCCTATTTTCGTAAATCCCTTGCTAGAGGGATAAACCCATCGCACCAGTAGTGACCTACGCAAAACATATCTTGATAACCAAAGGGTGAGAAAGGCAATATGTTCGACATCGAGTCACTATCACCAAGGTGATAATGACTAATACACTTGGAGAAGCTGGCCAATTTTACGTCAAGTCAATAATGCTTGAATGTTCCTCGAATCGAATGTATGTTTCTCCTATTGGTGATAGGCCGTTGATAGCTTATATCAAAGAATGTAGGTGTGATCATCCCTCCGTGAAGGTGAAAGGTATTATAAGTACTATCCCAAAAGTGTGGATGCAAATAGCAAAGGGTGGTGTAGGTGAAGCCCGGTTTAGATAATTTGAGGAGATTGTAAATACCTAGTTCCTCCCATCGATGGGATTTCTTAACTTCCACTTTAGCAAACCGCTTTGGTACGCTACATCGTAGAGGACAAGATCGAAATGGTTTAAAGTTACTTTTAACATAGTCCAAAATAAAAGGATCCTTTGGGGAACTATGGGTTTCTACGTTGTTCAAAATGAAGGTTCATTCACATTATCGCTTCTAACCTAGGGGTTTCCATTTTGTTGAATGAGGTTTAAAATCATAGCAAACAGGAATATTGTCCTAGTATCCTTCAGAATCTCAAAAACTGTGAGAGGGCGCATTAGGGCAAACCTCTTCCCAGAGGCATTGGTTGGGATTAATACCTGGGAAGAATACAGGAGTTCTTGTTCTTTGGAGATGCCTTGAGGTATAAGCACGGACTGGCCTTGATGAATACCAACTTTGCTTTCCGTGATCGCTCCAAAGATTCTTGTTCTTCTTCTTAGAAATCTTTTTCATCTGAGATGTTGTTGAAGACATTGTTGGAGGTTGTTAAGAATTTAGGGTTTTGACGAGAGGAGAAGAAAAAGAAGATTCAGAGTGTGGAAAAAGAGTAGAAAGACTAAGTCTGTTTGGTTTTATAGTAAGGAAGTTGAAGCACTCATTAACTAAGGCCAAGATACGTGGAAGACGTGGGTTGGATACGAGGAGAGGTGGCGTAAAGTAGGCATTGGTAATAAGCATGATTAAAGGTAATCATTGTCTTTAATAACCGCACCATACCGTAGCAACTGTTTTGAAGCAGTTCGGAAACCCAAGAGCCGTCGTGACTGACGTAATAGAAATCATACACAGTGTCATGATTGCTCAAAGTCACATCAAAATCTTGTGGATATATTTAAAATAAGTATTTCTCAGAAAGAGATTCGAAATACATATTTTAAAGGGGCATTTTGTTGGCTGAAGATTTTGATATCTATGATTCGAATAGGAATCATTAAGCTCGAAACGAAACAATATCAGTATTCGTTGGAACAAAGGGAATGTCATGATTCAGAATGAAAGAATTGGCTCTTCGAATAGACATACTGAAACTTGGAGCTTCGAATAGCAATTATGATGATACATATAAAAGGAGCTTCGAAGTGGTAGTAGCGTGGTGTTTAAGAAGCGAGTTCGAAACGAAAGACAGTTCAGATATTTGAAATTCAAACGTGAGCGGGATAAATGGAAGTTCGAATATGCGAGCTGAAACGGTTCGAAGACGTGAAAGCTAGAGAAGCATAGTGTTCTGCATGTCTGAAACGTGGCAAGATCTCATAAGTCAGACCGTTATGGTCGAAATAGTATAAATAGAAGTCTTAGTGTTAGGATTTCGTGTGTCATATCTATTGTACTAAAATTCAGTAACATTCAAAATACCACATGGCTAGGGAAACGAATGCTCGAATGATGTATGATTGCACCAAGATTTTATTATTCAATAATGCATCTTTATCTTTCCGTTTATCTTTATCTTGCATCAATGTCTTTTAAATTCTTTACATTCAAAGTCATTTAACTTTCCTTGCATTTAAACGCTTTTCTTACATTTCAAATCCTTTACTTTTCTCGAAACTTTTACATTAACGCCTTATTTTTAAAGCTTTTACATACTTGTTCTTACATTCATGCCTTTTACATTTCATGCTTTTACTTTGAAAGTCTTTTACATTTAAAAGTCATTTAAGCATTCCTGCATTTATACTTTTTATGCAATTCGAAATCTTTATGCTTTTACTCGTTCAAATTAGTTTTATACTACTTTACTTGATCATGTTATTAAGTCCTTGAACATCATAATCGAAACACACTTGAACATATATAAAACATTCAAAAACAAGTCTTGAACATGAATCCTTATTTTAAGTTTACGCAAACGACCAATACCCCATATGATCAATCTAGTCGATCCTGCAAGTTACCAGAGGGATTGAATAACAGTCATAACGCTTATTTGATAGTTTGGAGGACTAGCGGTTGTTTCACCAGAAATCACTGTGAACAATAAGTGGGTTCTCTTTGACAAAAATTCTATTGCATCATTCAGTTGGATGCATTTGTTTGTTATGTGGTCGTGGTTCTTGTGAAAGTGGTAATACTTCACTTTGTCGTTCCAAAGGATTCTCTAATCGAAAACGGGTTTTTAGATCCATGCTTTATAGAATTCATTATTTGTACACTTTTGGTATATATTCTCCCAGGAAGTGTTTAAGAGTATATTTGTCATACCGATCACAGGTCCTGCGGTCGAACTCTTCCTTGGAGCATGCATCTGTTGTTGCCTGGATATTCATCTATGCGATAAATTTTTACTCAAGTTTAATAAAGGTATGCAACCTTTCCAGCAACTCTTTTAGAGTATATTCTTCCTTTCTCCCTAACTTCTTCCTGAAAGAGATATCATGCTTTAGACCGTTAAAAAAAATCTAGCTCTTGAGGCTCTTGTGTAAAAGTGTTGATGTATGACTGCAAACTCTCCTGCTTCTCCTGCGTGATACCACTGAGGGATTATTGTCATTGATTTCCAATTCTACAACTCAATTCTCCCTTCTAGAAAAACTTTAAATAAGAGCCTAGTCGATCCTTTCATTGTTAGGGCAAAGAGCTTGCACTTTACTGCCTCACTAACATGTTAATAATTCAAGCTATCAAGAATACTCCTTTTCTTCGTAATCCTTTAGCTTCAGAGGTTTATCCAATGAATTTGGTTCTAGATATCTAGAATACAAGCACAAAAAGAATATTTTGTTGGTTTTTTACTAAAGGCTTCTCCATTTTTTATTTGAGAGGGGGAATGTGACTACCTCGACCTCCTTATAGATTGTGAGGAGGAGTCTGATGTCTCTTTCTCCTTTTATGATTTAGATATCTTAAGGTGCATCATGCCAAGCTGCATCTGGCTCAGGGACAACCGTGGGACTCCTTCATGAGGCGACCTTATACATCGTGTTACCTTTTGGATATGCATTGTGCATGATTTATTAAGACATATCAACATTTCTTCAATTCATTGATAGTTTTGTTGTTGAAATATGTTATACACATTGTTCAATAGTTCTTTTGTGCCTTTCACGCCAAGGTTAGCCTTTAGTAACTACAATCCAGGAAGCGTGTCTAGTCTTAGTGCCATTTGAGGTGCTGGAAGCCTTAACGAAGGTTTTCCTTATTGGAATTATATAACATATCCTATAGTTGGGGAATGATGATCGAGATTTGGATATGGTAAAAATTTTATGATAACTAGATCAACATTGCTTTAAGGAGAAGGGGTGGATCTCTTGTAGCTTAAGAAACAACGACTACCTCCTGTATAACTATAAAGAGAGTGGTTCTAGAACCTGCCATTGTTGGAAAATCTAGAGGTCGGAGATTTAAAAAACTGAGAAGTGGAGGGTATTTACAATCAGAGTAGATCTAGAACATAAGATTTTTGGCTTGATATTAGGAAATATGAATTAATAGATTGAGAAGATTTGATTCAGTAAATCAAAAGATGAATATTTGAACATGGAGAACGCGGGAACCAAATATAGATTCCCACAGACGATGTGACTGTTCTGCTAGGGAACCAAAATTGACAGAGATTAGAGGTTGTGAGATACATTGGACTTGAGCTTCCATTACATTGAGAGAGAGAGGATGTGTTAGCACTTCAATAATCCCATAAATATATGAGTAATATGAGTGAAATATACAATTTTCAAATACTTCATATTCAAATTCATATGTTTAACCAAACTTCGTACCTCTCATACAATTTTCACTCCCCATCTTCAACCATAATATACTTCCACATCATCCCAGGCACCCCTTGCTCCAAAAGCATCACCAACCATACCTTGCAAGAAGAAACGTGCAATTTTTTTAAAGTTTCAAAAAAATTAGTAGAATCTTTCAAAGGAACGTTGCAAAGACTATGGCTCATTTTAAATATTGCAAGAAAAATTACAAAAAGATATTGTTGAAGAAAAAAAAAATGATGAAGAATCAAATGTAGGAGAATTTTCTAACACATTCAAACAGATAAATGAGTTCTCAAGAATTTTAAAGTTCTCATTTTTAAGCAATACATGGGTGATTTCTTAGTTGGCAGTCAAACATTCATTGTTTAAACATCCATTGTTAAGCTCTTTGATACATATATTTTAAATTATTTTCTTTCATTTTGAAGATTTTCTTAGTATTTGATTATGTATTTATTGCACATATAGAGAAAGTAAAAAAAAAATACTAAAATGTCACCTTTTAAAATATAAAATTTCAATATGCCATTTTGAAAAATATTTTTCATTATTTTTTGCGATTGGTTCGTCTATAGATTAGACGAACGGATCCTACAAATTTTTCTTTTCAAAGATTCGTCTATGAATTGGATAAATCAGTATTGCATACGGTTTTTTTTTTTTTTTTTTCAACTAAAACAAATTATAATATTTAAAAATAAAAATAAAAACAAAAAAAAAATACTTGTAATACTGGTTCGTCCAACCTATAGACGAATTCTTGAAGAAAAAAATTTATAAGACTAGTTTGTCCAAATCATAGAGGAACCAATAAAAGAAGTGACATTCTAAATTATATTTTTCAAATGTGGTATATTGATATTTTATATTTCGAAACGTGGCATTCGGATAAAAAACACTTTTATATTATCAAAGTGCCAACTCTGAACATGATAGACATGTTGACTGAACGCTTACGCGGCCAATATTGGCAGATAGATGCACCCAAATATTTTTTTGGTAGAAACGTGCACGTGAAAGATTGAGGCTAAAGTTTTAATGTATCACTTGCATTAATATAAGGAAAATTATATATTTACACCAAATTTTACATATACACCTTATATAAGTACTATACAATCTACTCTTTTTATTTTTTATTATATTTAGATGCTTAGGAATATGTGTCAAACATGCAAACAAGTATAGTTAGCTACAGTGTAAAAGCTACGGTGTTGATATTTTGGTGTAAATATAGCACACCTCTTAATATAATATGGAGTGGAAATTACTGACAATGAATCGTTGGGATTGGAGCAACAAATAACATGTAAACCAATAAAATATTTATTATACATTGACTGATTAGTTAATCAATTAATTAATTAATTAAGAAGTTGGAGATTTGATTAGTCAAGGGGTGTATATCGTTTAAAACATATGCAATGATTATTTCAAAAGTGGAAACCAACCAAAAAATAATTGAAAAGATCAATAGCGGATAAGCTATGATCCATTTCTTCAAAAGTGTATTGTGCATGCATGTAGCTTATTATCCAACATTATTAAGATATACTATAAGAAAAATGGTACATGGAATAATTCTATTTCAAATGGATAAGATATCAACAAAAAGACAAGCAGCGCCAAAAAGTTCGACCCAAATCAAAATCGAACAAACCAAATAGGTAAGTGGATGGTTTCATTATTAAATATGGTTTTACTAAAAAAACTTATTAAATATGATAATGTTTATATGTGTTCTAATACATTCCCACATTCAAAATTGGAGGATGTCATATGTTTATTTTTAAGATCGTCAAAATTTTGTAGTCAAAGATGTGGATAATTTCATAACGTGAAAATATGTACACTATCAGTTCGCTGCATGCAATTTTTTCAAGCACGAAGTGTACTTTGATCTCAATCTGTTTAGTGTGTTGATGTTTAATATAATTATCAAAATGGTACATTAAGCCCAAGTTATAGATCTAGGATTGTTCATACTAGTGATGTTAGAAAATTGAATCAAACCGAATTAAATTATTATATAAGATTATCCGAATCATAAAATTGTTCCATTTTTTATAAAATCGAAAGAACCAAATATTTTGGTTTGGTACAACGTTTGGAATTCTGAACAGTACCAAACCATTGTAAAACAATTTTTTTCAAACTCAAACCATTTGTTAAATAATAAAAAAAAATTAATGTTCTTTTATTTTCGATAAAATTCTTTTTTTAATTTTAAAAAGAAACTGAACTTTTTTTTTTGAAAAAAACTGATTTTTTTTTATTTTTAGAAAAACTAACTTTTTTATTTAAATTTTTTTTTTTTTTTGAAAAAAAAATTAATTTTCAGAAAACTGATATATGTTTGAAAAAAATCAATTTTTTTTTATTTTTCAGAAAAAACTGACTTATTTTCTGAAAAAAATTATTTTTTTTTTATTTTCAGAAAAACTGACCTTTTTATTGTTGAAAAAAGTCAATTTTTTAATTTTCAGAAAAAATTAACTTTATTTTCTCGAAAAAAATGGATTTTTTTTTTTTTTTGAAAAAAAATGATTTTTTTTTATTTTTGATTTTTTTAAAAAAATTTGATAATTTTTTATTTTCTGAAAAAAATTGATTTTATTATTTTCATTTTTTTTTTATTTTCTAAAATAAAATTTGATTTAGATACTAAAGTATTAATGGTTCGGTTCAGAACTATTTTGAAATTGATTAATTGTTTAACGGTTTAATTCAAGAATTATTACCAAAATATAAGTTCAATACACTAACTATTAATAATGATTCAGTTATTTTAACTTAAGTTCGATTCGGTTCAACGTTTCAACTTGGTTGTATGGATATTTTTAACAACCCTATATAAATCAATGTTACTATTGAAGCATGTAAGTAATGAATATGAAAAGCATGTTAACAACTCAATTACACATCACCAATCAACTTGAAATACTATTGAAGCATGTAATTAATGAATATGAAAAACATGATAATAATTCAATTAGACATTACCAACTAACTTGAAATACAGACAGAATTAAAAACAGTTTATTAGTTGTTAGAGTTTGTTACTTGCACCCTAAGATACAATATATATTTGTTAGAGTTTGTTATTCCTATAACTATGTGCTTTTAAATTTTATCTAGTATATTCAGTAATGGAGTCATAGATTTTAGGTAGTTTGGACAAAAATTTAAATACAAATTACATATGACATATTTCTTTTGGTCTCATTTATAAAAAAAAGTTAATTATTTAGATACATTGAATAACTAATGTATTTAGATAATATATTGTCCAAATACATTAGTTATTCAATGTTTACTAATTTTGCCTCTGTTTTTACTAATTTTGCCCCTGATTTTATCTAAAAATCGATTATTAAATTGAAAGAAATACAAAGAAAATAGGGGTTGAGCCCGCCACTGAGTATATCATTCTCCTCCTTTGACAATACCAAAAAGAAAGATAGCAAAATCGTGAGAAATATTTTCTTCAAATACAAATACTAATATATCACTCAGAGACGTTTTTGCAAAGAAGGGCATACGATCACATATCCTCATATATATGTAATGATGCAAAATTGATAAATAACTAGCATAAAACATTACCAAACATGTAATGCAATGCATGAATAATAATGAATATGATGCAATAGAAAACTTTTCAAGTTGCTTCTTTAGCGTCATAATTACGCAACACAACACAATGAAACTCCCAATTCCCCACACAAATGTGCATAGCATAACAACAAAAAGTGTCACTACTCAATGCAAAATGAAAATGTTGTCATTACATGTGACTCAACTACATGCTTACAATCATTTCAACACATGCTCGAATACAAGAAATAATAATAGAAGCACATGCTTGTACACACAAAAGCAAACTTATACAAATATGAAAGAATTAATACATGAAGTCATTATAAGCATATACATTGAGAACACACAATGATTATCAATCAAATATTTTGAAAATGAACTTTCATGATTTTCATCATTTGAGAACATAGCAAGCATTTTTAACCAACTAAAACATGTACCAAGAAAAAGTCTTACTTTCAAAGAGAAATTTGGAACAACATTACCCCACCCTTGATGGATTAAAATTCGCACTCACAATATGTAAAATACTCAAATAAAGTGTTAGAGCAAAAGTATAAAAGTGCAAGCATCATAATAAATAAAGCCACATTTGAGACATTGTTAGAATATTTGGGTCACAATTATAATGTTACACGTGTTAGGGTCATTATTTAATTAGTCAAGACTTAAAGGGGTCTAATTAATATAATATTAAGTTTGTGGCTAAAAATATAATTGTTATGAAAGGTCGGTTATTGTGTAGATATCATAAGTCAATATCTAATTTGATGAGGGGACAAATTAGAATATTGAATACTAAGAAATTACCCTAAGGTTATTATAGGGGTTATGGTCCCTATTTGTAGACAACGAGATAACGGCTTATTAGAAATTCTCTCTTCATCTCCATCAAAGGAGAATCAATAAGTCATAAGGAACTCTACAAATTAGAAGATCAAATACACACAAACCTTTGGTGATTCTCAATGGTAAATTCAGGTACGCTTCCACTTTCATTCTCATAATTGTATTCAGATCTGAGTTTAAGAATTTTATTTAGGGTTTGGTTCTTGATTTCTATATTGATTGAAATTATAAGGTTTATGAACAAAACCTAACAAGTGGTATCAGAGTTACCCATATCTGATTCAATTTGATTTTAGGATTATCTTTCAATTATATAAATCAATATTTTTGATGTTATGATTTATCACGTGATTTTAAAATTTTTGATATTAGAGTTCTGAAATTATGATCCGTTTTGATCAGTAATTTGTGTAAGGTTTATGTTTTTTTATGTCGGTATATTCATCAATTATCTTCTATAATTTTTGTCGTAACATTTTTTTTCATGGGTTGTTTCAAATTTTGTATTAATTTTACTTTTAAAATTTATTCAATTGTGCCTTATTTTTGCAAAGCACAATTTGGTTTCAAGATCCGTACCTAATGTGTTGTGCTAGTTACAATTTTGTTGCATTGGTAACTAATGAGCTGTGTCGGTTATGTTGATAATATATGTCAGTATAATATAAAGGCATTGATACACAATATTATAAATATATATTGTCTAATTCGGAATTGTAGTAAGTCACGTTGATATAAAGTTTAAGTAAAACTATTGTTGTGCTATTTTTTAGTTTTGATTACGTTGGAATTTTTATTACATTCAAACAATTTCCTTTGACCCATATATAATAGGTTTTCATAGAATTTTGGTCGACACCATTTTTTAGTATGTGTAATCTTTTTATCACTTGGGAATTAATACACATGTATATTTTCACATGTGAATCACTTGAGAATTAATACACATGATATATACCAGTAAAGTGTATTGGTATTTTCTTTTATTTGGATTCAATATTCAAATTTTAGATTTTAATTTAATTTTAATTTATTTTTTTGGGAACAATGCATAAACTGTACTATTGTTTATTGTTTTAGATTTAATTCCAAGTTTTCTTGTAGATCAATTTTGTTCAAATTTGATTACGAATTATATTTTTATATAGTAATTTAGCATTTTGAGTAAGTAATTTAAATGGAAAAGGCGTCAAAGTGACATCTTTTATGGAAATTATTTATGAAAAATGTTAAATAATTTTTTAGTTGTGTGTATGTTTGTCCATGCGATTATCAATTTACCCAAAGGACAATTATTGGTTGACAAGTTTTCATACGCGCATGTGATGGTAAACATGTGATAATTATAAGGTTTTACGAGTGAATAATAAATCAATCCAAAACGGGATTTATTATTCGATTTTTTTTTATTATCAATGTTTGATCGTTACAACAAGAGTACCACTAGCAGTTAATATTAGTGTCCAAAGACTCAATATTAATGGTGCATTAGGTATCTTGAGATGGGTTATTTGAACAAATTGATAATTCAGTTTTTTTTGTGAGTATATTTAATATATTTAATTTTGTTCTTGTTATTCAGTTATAACTGCTTCAATATCTGCAAATAAGAGTAAGATTCAGGTCCTTAATGAGACAAATTTTAAGGAATGAAATGAGGACATGAAAATTGTTCTTGGCTACATGAATTTTGACTTTGCATTAAGGATGAAGCAACCACCTTCTCCTTCGGAATTTGGTTCCTCTTAACAGAGGAAATTTTATGAGAAGTGAGGATCCCTTCAATCGCATGAGTCGTGTTTTGGTTTGTTCGGAGGTCAATTTAGATCTAGTACCTAGAAACACTTGGTGGTTAGACTTTGGTGCAACTACTAACATTAGTGTTTCGATGAAGGGTTGTCTAAACTACCGAAAGCCAAATGATGTTGAAAAATACATCTATGTGGGAGATGGCAAGTCAGTGAATGTGGGAGCTATATGGAGTTTTAGACTATTACTGTGTACTAGAATTTATTTGGATTTGAAAGACACTGTTGTGGTTCCGTCACTTAGATGAACTTTAATTTCAGTTTTTTATTTGGAAAAATTAGGTTATTTTTGTTCATTTGGAAACAATATGTTCAATTGTCTTTCAATTCAGATATTGCTGGAATTGGTTCACTTATGAGTCATGATAATTTATATTTACTTGACATAATAATTTCCTATGACAAATTATTGAATAGGTGAGGCAAGGCCTTATAAGTCAAATGAAAATAAATTGGACTCTCGAATAATGAGCAACTATTTTATTGGTTATTCTTAAAGATCTAGGGGCTATAAATTTTATGATCCCAAATTCAATTCAATTTTTGAGACGAGAACAACCACATTCTTTGAGGATATTAATTTTGAGGGGAAGAATAATATTAGAGATTTTGTTTTAGAGGAAGAATCGATAACAATTCTGAAACCGATTCATACAATTGCTTTTGATCAAGAAAGTACGGAACATCCACAAAACATTGTTGATTTTCCTCTTACTCAATATGATTTGATAATTCATGAAGAACAAACTCAAAATCCTCAAGTTTAAGTGTTACAAGAAGAATATCTTTGCCGAGATCCATTAAAGAAAGGAAAAAATGTTATTTCGGATTATTACATAGTATTTCTTCAAAAACATGAGGAAAATAATGGTAAGTGGATTGAAGCAATAAATTAGCAGTATAAAGTCCATGCAAGACGATAAAGTTTTTGGAACTTGTCTCATTACCAGAAGGTGTGAAACCCATTGGCTGCAAATGAATTTTTAAGACCAAATAAGATTCTAACGGTAATGTGGAAAGGTATAAAGTTTGTCTTATGGTTAAGGGTTATACTCAAAAGGAAGGGATTGAATTTAAAGGGACTTTCTCTCTGGTTTTATCGAACGACTCTTTTAGGAAAATCATGGCTCTTGTTGCACATTATGATATGGAAATCTATCAAACGGATGTTAAGACGACATTCTTCAATGGATGTTAGGTAGATATTTGAGCAATCCAAGAATAGATCATTATAAAGCAACCAAAAGTTTATAAGGTATTTAAAGAGAACAAAAGACTATATGCTCACATATAGAAGGTTAGACCAGTTAGAGATCACTGGATAATCTGACTCAGATTTTGTTGGATGTCAAAAACAACAAAAGACCCACTTCAGGCTATATATACATGTTGGCTGGTGGTATGATTTCTTAGCGTAGTTCCGGGAAACCTCCTACGGCTTCATCCACCATGGCACCATAGTTTATAGCATGTTATGAGGCATCTAACCATGGGATTTGTTGAGAAATATTGTCACTGGGCAGCAAATTATAGAAAGAATTCAAAGACCACTTAAGTTATATTGTGACAATAAATCAGTCGTTCTGTAACAATATTAGGAGCTCGACTAAGTCAAAACATATTGACACCAAGTTCCTAGTTGTTAAATAAAGAGTACAAAGTGGACAGATTTCTATAGAAGACTTGTGGATAAACTCTATGATAGCAGATCCTCTTACAAAAGGTCTTCCATCCAAGGTATTTCATGAGAACACTGCTCGCATGAGTGTTATACCTTTAGAGGAGTCTTTAGTTTAGAGAGAGTTAGTCAATTATGAATTTTATGTTATATATTTTGGTATTATGTATGCATACTATGGTTTTGGATATTTTTCAAATTAATAAAGTTTGATATTCAGTAGTTTACATTTTGTACAATAAAGTTGTTGAATAATCTCACCAAAGTAAAGTTGGACCAGTTGAAAATCGACATATACATACCAACTTCATGTGATTTTCGTGTTACATATTTTATGATGAATCTATGTCATTTAGTTGTGTCACTATTGGTAATCATTGACGGGTTTAGTTATGATTGCTATAACAAAAATCACTTTGATTCTGAATAATGACATGATTAATGGACGAGATAATTTGGATATGCTTAAGGAATATAATGGCGAATTTTGAGCTCATAAAGTCTAACACATGTGTATGATTACATATGTGACTAGTGGGATATTGCTAGAATATTTGGGTCACAATTGTAATGTTACATGTGTTAGGGTCATTATTTAATTAGTCAAGACTTAAAGGGGTCTAATTAATATAATATTAGGTTGGCTAAATTACCTTCAAGGTCCTTTAAGTTATTTATTTGAAATATATTGGTCTTTTATGTTGTTTTCGCTACATGTGGGTCCTTATGTTAACTAACGCTTGCATCGTTGACCTTTCTCTCAAACCCCTTTTCAAAAAAGTTTAAGTGGCACTAATGGTACGGATATGTCACTTAACATAGGTCAGAGACCATCATTGGATCACATAATAAAATTTTCATAATTTTTTAGTGCATAAAAGTATTTTTAAACTAATTAAAATGCACGAAAAAATGAAAAATTAAAGAAAAATAGTAAATCAGAAAATTACACGAAGTGTAAAATGAGAAGAAATATTTTTAGGTATTTTTTCATAATTTTTGGATAAAAAACGGATTTAATATGAATTTTAGAAGTTAAAATAAAATTAAAACAACATAAAGGTCAACGATGCAAACATTAGTTAACTTAAAGGACCCACATATAGCGAAAACAACATAAATGACCAATATGTTACAATTAAATAACTTAAAGGATCCTGGGTGTAATTTAGCCTATTAAGTTTGTGGCTAAAAGTATAAATGTCATGAAAGGTCAGGTTATTGTGTAGATACCATAAGTCAATATCTAATTTGATAAGTGGTCAAATTAGAATATTGAATACTAAGAAATAACCCTAAGGTTATTTATATGGGTTATGGTCCCCATTTGTAGACAACAAGATAACGACTTATTAGGAATTCTCTCTTCATCCCCATCAGAGGAGAATCAAGAAGCCATAAGGAACTCTACAAATTGGAAGATCAAATACCCACAAATCTTCGGTGATTCTCAATGGAAAATTCAGGTACGCTTTCGCTTTCATTCTCATAATTGTATTCAGATATGGGTTTAAGGATTTTATTTAGGGTTTGGTTCTTGATTTCTATATTGATAGAAATTATAAGGTTTATGAACAAAACCTAATAGACATTAGTAATCCTCAATTTCTCATATTTGTTGAAAACTGTTTAATTGCAAATATTTTGTAAAAATATCGGCAAGTTGATTTTCACTATCAAAATGCTCGAACACAACATTCCCTTTTCAACATGATCGCGAAGGTAATTCCCCACACATGTGTTCCTTCCTTGAGTTACTTTATTTGGAGTTCGAGGAAGTACTTCAACTCCCCATAAGACACATTTCAAACACGTTCTCCATAAGCTTAGGTAACTTTTTGACAAGTTTCATGTTAGTAAAATCAAACATGATATAATGTCAAATGTGTTATGCTTGATGTTTAATGAAACTAAACAAGTTTATGTAAACATGCGTGTTTATAAAATAAAATACATGAAAATATAATATGATGGAATCATTATAAGTATACAAATTGATAAGTCACCATGATTATCAATTAAGAATTATTTTGTAAATGGATACTCATAATATTTATCATACACCAAGTATGTCATGTACTTAGAAAAATAAATTAGTAAAAGAGAGAACTTACTAACAAAGTGAAAATCGAATTGATACTACCTCACCGTACAGTATGACGAAGGATGCACTTGCATTTCACAAGGAACTCTTGAAATAAAGTTGAATCAAATGCAAAGTTTGCCACAAAGACTTTTGAAAACCACGATCTAACCAATTTTCACTTTGACAAAGTACCCAAAAGTATAACTTGTGATGAATCCTAGAAGGTCCATGATTTAATGATCATTCATTTTGATTGAACTTTCATCTTATCATTTTCATGTTAGTTATCTTTCTCCTCCTCCTCATATTTCACTGATTCGGGTTGATCAATTCCTTCTTCGGCGTCGTTGAGTATGTATCTTGAAGATACATCTACATCATGAAATGAAATACCTATTTTGAGCATTCTCAGATGCAACATCAAAAATAATTTATGCATTTTTTACCAATTAAACTAAACTTGTTGTTGCTTTCTAGATCACATAATCCATCTTCTTGCCACATATACAATAGGATTAGAATATGTTCATATTCATTGAGCCACCACTAAAGATAAACCATATTCTCTTCATATATTTAAGACAATTTTCCTACAAAATCAACAAGACAAGCTAGGTACCAATCTTCATTGGGTCCTTAGGGTTTAGTGAAAAATTAGTTGCATTTAGGTAACCGTTAAAAAACACCTTTAGGACCAAAAACTCCTAAATTCGAATTTTTAAATAGCGTGGCCTTTCTTGAAACCATAGTGACAATTTAAATCTTCATTATCAATAGAATCATTATCAATGTGCTCACCTTTTGAGAACCTTGACAAATAAATCCTAAGAGCTTCAAACTTCGTTCCTTTCTCCTTATACATGAATTTCTCCTTTCTCATATTCTTCTCAAGCTTTTTCTCATGCTTGTCTAATCAAGTAAGTTCTTTATCATGTTATTAAAACTTACCAAACAATATAGTGATATCAAGTGTTGTAAGATCAACGGGTTCCTTGATCGCGGTGACCTTCGGTTACCAATTCGTAGTAAGACATCTCACAACTTTGTTAGTAGCAATTGCATTGTAAATACGATTACCAAGTGTGTTCAAACAGTTAATGAGATTTAATGTATCTTTATTATCATCATTATTCTATAGTGCTTTCGGCTTAGGTGTGACAACGTCATTAGCATTGGTTTGAGTAATATCATCACACATACCCTTGTCATATGAATTAAAATGAATGTTCATACAAGTTTTCCAATAACTATAGTTTTCTCCTGAAAAGATTGGGGATGTTTTATAATTCCCTTTAGGTTCGTACGCCATTTTTAATAAGAGTTTCAAAGCACAAAATTAACCGAATCTATGATAGAACTTGTTAGACTACGTAGAATTTTCTAGGGGGGGTGAATATATCTCCAATTAAAAATCACCTTTCAAAACTCGTTATTTAATAACTTGTTTGAAAAACAATGTTGAGCAAAATGTTTTTGGCCTAAATCAAAATAGTAGTTTAAAAGAACTTAGTTATTGGAAACTCGGATATGCACAAGCCATATGAAATTAAAATAAAATTAATCAATATAATATATCTCAATTAATAGTTTAATATCAAACACAACAGTTTCCAATTTCCAATGAAATCATATTACAAACATAACTTGAGAATATATCGAACATGTGGCACACAATCAATTTTTCAAAATTTTTTTTAGCTTTGTTGATATGAAAAAACACTTACAATCAAAGTTGAAATTCCTGGCAGCAGATACGTGATGTCACAGAGAATGTTATGACACACTATCTGACACTCTGTTAACACTTCACATAATAAATATAAACAGCAGTAAAGAACACAATAAGTTGTTTACCCAGTTCAGTGTCTAACTACACCTACATCTGGGGGCTACCAAGCCAGGGAGGAAATTCACTATTAGTAGAATTAATTCAGGAATAAACCAACCAGTTTATCTCCTTCACTTAAAACCTACCCAATGCAACTTCAACCTAAGTCCTACTTAGATCTGAGTTCCTACTCACTCCCCCTCAATCACAGCAGTAATATCAACCTATTGAATAATTGAGTTGTGAAGACACACTTCAATAAACTATCTTGATCTTGCTTCAAAGCTTTCAATCAAGAGACAAACACTCGTGCTTCAAAGCTTTGAGTGATAAACTACCCTTACAAACAAATCCTAGTCCAATGCACTTATCAATTGATAGTTGCTTGGCTCACAAGAGAAACTAGAATTACACAATACAACTGTTAACTCTCCTAACAGTACAAATAACAACCTGCTATATCTTCAATAAATTTCAGAGGCGCAGCAGCAGTATAAGGGTTGAATTCCTTTTATAGAAGCAGTCCTGAAACTTCAGTTTTGGGCTTCCATAAAGATAGCTAGGGTTCACTTAATTTAATCCTAAAAACATGGTCTTTTCAACAACCAATTTAGGTCTAATTAAGATTTACCTAGCAGCCACGTGAGCATGCTTTCTAATAACAGAAAAACATAATTTAGCAGCTCAACAAACTTCCTGAAAAGTCTCAGGAAAAACAGATTCTACAGAACAGAATGTCACACTGAATGTCATAACATCTGATATGACATCAGACTGTTTTCTGCAGAATTTCTAGCACAGCTTTAGCTTCCAGTTCTGAGCTGTTCTTTAACATCCTTAGCAAGTAGGATTTATCTTCAATCTCTGAATGTCATGACATTTATCAAGACATTGCTATAGCCTAGTTTTACCAAAATTAATGCCAACTAAAAACACTAACAAACTCCCCCTTTGGCACATTTTTGGCTAAAACTACTTAACACATCAGAGTACCTATGCAGCAGAAGACAAACTAGTTCTAAGCTTAAAGAAACTAGAACCTAGAGATAAGATAAATTCTACCCATACAGAAATCCCACAGTTCCCACAGTTGCCCACATACAAATTTAAATTTCCATACAATTTCCCAAATTCCCAACCACTGTCACACAGTAGTTCTTCCCAAATTCCCAACCACTGTCACACGGTAGTTCTTCTCCCCCTTTTTAGCCATAAAGGGCCAAAGGAAACAATACAATTGCCCCAAACATTCAACATATAATTAAGTACCAGCATTGTTTGGGGTACGTCTCTGTCAAGGCATTACAAATCTGTCAATAAAGGAATTACAATCATCCAGAATACACAAAACTTGGAAAATACAAGAACAAGAAACAATTGACAGAACAAAAACAGAAGCAACATGAGTACTGCTTAAGTGCTTTCTTCTCCAGAAGAAGCACTGTGGAAGGAAGCATCTTCAGAGCCTTCTTCATCAGCAGTTGCTTGATCAGCATCAGCATCAGCATCCATATTTGCAGCAGAGTCATCACCAACAGTCCCTTCATCCTCAACCTCTGTGTCTTTCTCCTTTTCAAGAGTAGAAATCAGGTCTTCCAGACTTTGCTTTCTTGCTTCAAGCTCCTTGCAAGTTTCTTTTAGCACAGCAATGACATTTGCCTTCTGAGAATTTTCTTTGACAGTTGATGTCTCAGCAGATGTCATGACAATATCTGGAACATGTTTGCCTTGGAAGAGTTTGTAATGAAATCCAAGAGGAGAAGCCCTTTTGCAAATTAAATCTCTGTCACAAAGAATGTCTGGATACTGATCAACTATAATTCCACACAGGAGGGAGGGAAAGGCTATGGATCCTTTGATAGCATAGCTTTCAGCATGCTTGAGGGTCTGCTAAAAAATATAGGATCCATAGTCAAATGTAGCCTGAGTGCCTACTGCATATATGAATCTTCCCAGTCCATTAGAGATGGTGGATTTGTGATTGGTTGGGACCCAGTTAGCAGCACCAATCTTATGCAGGATGGCAAATTTGACACTCAACTTACTTGCTAAGAGTTTTCCCTTCAGAGGCCATTGCCTTACTTGTTTGGCAGTGATGGTTTGACAGATCTTGTTGTCAGTTTCCTCCAGCTCTGGCTGAGCATTATCAGATCTACCCAGGAATCTGTTGATCATATTTGGAGAAAACCTGACTTTCCTCCCCCTCACATATACAGTCTGGTAGTCAGCAGAGCTCCTATACCCATAGCCACTTGACAGATTGACTATGAACTCTTTTACCAAAACTTCATAACAGTTTGAGAAATTCACAACTGTTTTCATCAGACCAGCCTCTTTAATCAAGTCCACAATTTGCTTGCATTCAAGAGTACTTTTATTTAACTCTCTTTCCAGAGCCACCCTCTTTAAGCAAACATACTTCCATCTTCCAGCATTCTCAGGATGATGGAAAGAAATGTTATCAATGGCCACTTCAGGCACCTTGAGCAGTTTCCCAAGAGTTTGCTTCTTTCTGGGATGAATGTCTGTGACATTCTCCTTAGCATCAAAATCAGAGTCTTGAACACCAACAGTTTTTACTCTACATCTCTTAGTAGAGGGTCCAGCCTTGGAATACTTCTCACCCTTGCACACATCTTCAAAACCCTTTTCTTTAGTAGGGCTCTGTGAGGCAGCCTGTTTTCCCTTCCTTTTCATCATCCTCTTTGCAATACCTGGATTGACATTTGCAATGAGATCATTGTCTAAGAACACTTCATCTAAGTCAATGACAGGAGGTTCAGTTAAATGATCAGATCCTTGAACTGGAGATTCCTCTAAGATACTGTCTGAAATGTAGTCAGCAGGAGCTTTATTAGAGGCACACTTTGCTGGTGATTCCTCAAGAATACTATCAGAAATATAGTCAGCAGGAACTTTTTCTGAGGCACATTTTGCTGGGGATTCCTCAAGAATGCTATCAGATATCACATCTTCCTTATCAGCAGGGGTTTCATAACAAACATCATTAATACGTACTGAAGGCTCAACATCATTCTTGACAGGGGAAGCATCATGATCACCAGATGTCTCGACATTCTTAGTGACATCTGGATCAACTGCTAAACTAGGGCTAGCAGACTTATAGTTTAGAGGGATTGAAACCCCAGGTACAGATTGGTCTTCGTTTAGGATCTTGGTTACTAATCTAGCAATGGCTATATGTACAGACCTAGACCCCTCTCTGTTCGTTATTTCTGGAGGAACTGAAGAGGATGGTGCAGAAGTCTTACCAGTAGGAGATGCTTGAGCCCTTCTTGCATTCCTTGTACGCAATTTCTTGACTCTTTCTGGGTCAGTAGCCAATACACGCAATGGAGTAACCCTTAGTGCTTCAGTTTGCATGGCTTCAGCATTTGCCCTAACTTCAGCCATGGATGAAGATGAAGATCCTGATTGTTGAGATGATGAGGATGATGAAGACATATTTCGCTGATGATTTTTGAGAGAAAGAGAGCGAAAATGGCAAAGGGTTTCAGGGTTTCTTTTGGATGAAGAAAGAGTGATACTACTTTCAAATGAGGAAACTATTATATGTGGGAGTCTCTTCCTATTCTTGGACCTTTTAAAATTAATGTGAAAATACTTAAATAACCCACTTATAAATAATTGAAGTAACAGGTCCCTTCCATCCCTTGTTGTAAGCACATTTAATTGCTACAACTCTTCATATTAACAAATACCCAATTTGCCCCTTAAGGTTTTAAACTGACTAGCCTCAAGAACTTTAGTACAGATGTCACAGGACAATGTCATGACATCCTGTATGACATTGTACTTAGTCAGCATCTGCTTCATCCAGATCATCTTAAAGCAATTTCTCCCAGCTGCTATGTATTCAACTTCATCATTGTATAAAGCCACACAGTTTTGCTTCTTGCTGTTCCAAGAAATAAGATTGTTTCTCAAGAAGAAACATCCATCAAAAGGGCTTTTACACAAGCTTTGATCAACACTTTCTCCACATATTTTCTTGGACAACTTCAAATGTGGAGGGGTAAGAGTCTTAGTGTGGCTTTCATTCTTCATTCCAAGCTTCTTGACACAATTTCTTGCATACTTGCTCAGTGGAAGGAGTTTTGAGTCTTCCAACTGTGAGACTAGCAGTCCAAGAAAACGAATCAACTCTCCAATGAGGCTCATCCCAGATTCAGCTTGCATTTGGTTGTCAAAGTGTCTCACACTTGTGTCAGGTATTCCTTCACAAACTATGTTATCAACATAACTTTGAAGCACCATGATCTTTCCACCTTTGACAAAGAGGGTTTCATCCAAGACTCCTCTCCTGTATCCTTTGAAAGTAAGATGCTTGGTTAACCTTTCATGCCAGATCCTAGTACTTTGCTTTAGTACTTTAGGAGTGATCAGTTGTCTAGATAATGAGTGTGACATTCTGATTTCCTGTCCAGCCTTATACTTACCACAAATTCTCCCTTTATCCATGTGAAGTCTTGGTATCCTTTTGACTCCCTCTATGGAACTGATCCTTTTCATTCCTCTGAGATGTGGATGACCAGATTCTTGCTGCCACAACTTTACTTCCTCTTCATCTTTGTCTGTAGAACACACAGAGGGCAGAGTGGTGTTCTCAGATTCCCACATGTAGCAGTTGTCCTATGATCTGACTCCTCTCATAATCACTACTTGTTCATCATTGATTATAAGACATTCAGCCTTAGTGAAGTTGACTGTGAATCCCATATCACTTAGCTGACTTATGCTAATGAGATTTGCATCCAGACCTTTTACCAGCAGCACTCCATTTAGGATTGGAACTCCAGACCAGTTTGAGTTTTCAACACCTTTGATTTCTCCTTTAGCTCCATCTCCAAAAGTAACAAAGCTGGTAGAATGAGGCTTAACATCATTGAGGAGATTCCTATCTCCAGTCATGTGCTTGGAACACCCACTGTCAAAGTACCAATCTGTCTTGGTAGACACTCTACGAGAAGTGTGAGCTACCAGAGCTACAGTCTTCTTCTTCCACTTTTGAGTGTAGGGTACCTTGATGTTCTTAGGCTTAGCATAGGGAGTCTGGTTAGGGTATCCATGTAGCCTATAGCAGAAGGACTTTATGTGACCAAACCTTCCACAATAATGACATCTCCATCTTTGAAACTGTTTATTCAAGTTTCTATGATTTTGATGTTGAACCCAATGTTGTGACATCTGTTTTGACATTGGTTCATTAGGTCTGTTCCTCCTTTTGTTATTAACAAATTTCTTGGCCCCCACATATCCTGAGTCAGACCTATTTCCTGTTTTGTGGTGTAACATCTTCTTTGCCATTGACTTGCGTGTTTGTTCCACTCGGTTATTAGCAAATCTTTGCAGCCACATACCCCGAGCCGCACACATTTCTGCTTTATGTTGTGACAACTGTTTTGACATTGGTTTCCATGTCTCTTCTTCTTAATGTCACCAAGGTTTCTTTTCACCACATATCCTAGACCATGCTTATTTCTGTACTTTGTCCAAGTGAAGAATTTCTTCCAACTTATCGACGGATGTCAACATTTTGATGATTTAGACATCTGATCAAGTTTGAGTTCAACATTATAATATCACTATTGAGGTGATTTATAGTGGTGTGTTTTCCTTTTCCTCACCTTGACTTCACATTCTCGCTCCAACTTCTCAATCAGCTTTTTCTGTTCCTCATTTTGCTGACACACTTCACCATTTTTTATACATAGCTTCCTGTAGGTTTCAGCAAGCTCTTCAAATGTCACTTCCTCATCACTAGAATCCATATCAGAGTTGTACACTCCAGAGAGAGCAGTGACAAGTTTGGCACCTTCTTCCTCGATTCACCTCCTGAATCACCATCAGACCAAGTGACAGTCATTCCTTTCATTTGTTTCTTTAGAAAGGTGGGACATTCAGCTCTAATATGTCCAAATCCTTCACATCCATGACATTGGACTCCACTGCCTTGACTTCCCTTTTCCTCTGACTTGGATCTTTTGCTGGAGTCATAAGGTCTGCTGGTGTCAGATGAAATGTCCTTGACATTTGACCTTGACTTTGGATAAATCCTTTTGATGAGCCTGTTGAACTGTCTTCCAAGCATAGCTATAGC
Organism: Vicia sativa; assembly: GCA_021764765.1. Taxonomy (NCBI): domain Eukaryota; kingdom Viridiplantae; phylum Streptophyta; class Magnoliopsida; order Fabales; family Fabaceae; genus Vicia; species Vicia sativa. Next base: position 202,846,212 of record CM038793.1, read on the forward strand.
TTCAAATATCTTCTCTTCATCTTCCACCTTGCATCCTTCCTCAGTATTAGATACAAGTGCTATGCTCTTGTTCTTTTTGTCAACAGTTTCACTGATTCCCATCTCAAAAGTCATAAGAGATCCTATAAGTTCTTCAACCTGCAAGGTGCTGATGTCATGAGCCTCCTCTATTGCAGTTACTTTCATTGCAAACCTTTTAGGCAAGGATCTGAGAATCTTTCTCACCAGCTTTTCTTCTGACATCTTTTCACCAAGTGCTCCTGAGGCGTTGGCAATCTCCAAAATATTCATGTGAAACTCATGAATAGTCTCTTCTTCTTTCATCTTCAAATTCTCAAATTTGGTAATGAGCATCTGAAGTCTTGACATCTTCACCTTGGATGTCCCCTCATGAGTAGTTTTGAGAGTGTCCCAAACATCCTTGGCCAGCTCACATTGATGGACCAGTCTGAAGATGTTTCAGTCAATACCATTGAATAGGGCATTCAATGCTTTAGAGTTCCCCAGAGCTAGCTCCTCTTCCTCTTTGCTTCATTCCTCCTCAGGTTTCAAGACAGTAGTCCCATCTTTCTCAATCTTGGTGGGATGTTTCCATCCTTTGTCAGCAACTCTCCAAGCCTTAATGTCCACTGATCTTAAGAAGGCAACCATGCGAGGCTTCCAGTAATCATAATTAGACCCATCCAGAATAGGTGGTCTACCTCCAAATCCTCCTTCCTTATCCATTACGCCAGAAACTATTATCCCTAGATCTCACCCAGAAATAACAGGCAGGGTGCCTGCTTTGATGCCAATTGAAATTCCTGGCAGCAGATACATGATGTCACAGAGAATGTTATGACACACTATCTGACACTCTGTTAACACTTCACACAATAAATATAAACAGCAGTAAAGAACACAATAAGTTGTTTACCCAGTTCAGTGTCTAACTACACCTACATCTGGGGGCTACCAAGCCAGGGAGGAAATTCACTATTAGTAGAATTAATTCAGGAATAAACCAACCAGTTTATCTCCTTCACTTAAAACCTACCCAATGCAACTTCAACCTAAGTCCTACTTAGATCTGAGTTCCTACTCACTCCCCCTCAATCACAGCAGTAATATCAACCTATTGAATAATTGAGTTGTGAAGACACACTTCAATAAACTATCTTGATCTTGCTTCAAAGCTTTCAATCAAGAGACAAACACTCGTGCTTCAAAGCTTTGAGTGATAAACTACCCTTACAAACAAATCCTAGTCCAATGCACTTATCAATTGATAGTTGCTTGGCTCACAAGAGAAACTAGAATTACACAATACAACTGTTAACTCTCCTAACAGTACAAATAACAACCTGCTATATCTTCAATAAATTTCAGAGGCGCAGCAGCAGTATAAGGGTTGAATTCCTTTTATAGAAGCAGTCCTGAAACTTCAGTTTTGGGCTTCCATAAAGATAGCTAGGGTTCACTTAATTTAATCCTAAAAACATGGTCTTTTCAACAACCAATTTAGGTCTAATTAAGATTTACCTAGCAGCCACGTGAGCATGCTTTCTAATAACATAAAAACATAATTTAGCAGCTCAACAAACTTCCTGAAAAGTCTCAGGAAAAACAGATTCTGCAGAACAGAATGTCACACTGAATGTCATAACATCTGTTATGACATCAGACTGTTTTCTGCAGAATTTCCAACACAACTTTAGCTTCCAGTTCTGAGTTGTTCTTTAACATCCTTAGCAAGTAGGATTTATCTTCAATCTCTGAATGTCATGACATTTATCAAGACATTGCTATAGCCTAGTTTTACCAAAATTAATGCCAACTAAAAACACTAACAAAAGTCATTATAAGATAATCAACAAAGTAATTTAAACTTTAACAATCAAAGAGAAAGCTCCATCAACCATATCTCTAGCTTTAAATCTTGCCTTTATAGCCTTAGTCTTATTAACACCCATATTCCACTTTCTTTGAGCCTTTGCCTTGATATCCTTTATCTTCATCCTTTGATTATTTTTAAATGAGTTTTGAAGTATTTTGCTCATCCATTTGGTGGTCATCATTTTCACATTGTAGTCCCTTCTATAGTCATGCTTGTCAATTACCTTTCTTAATTGCCATGTTTCTTCATTAGATAATTTAGCACAGTAAGCTTCCCATTGACATCCATCCTTGCATCTAACTCTCACCCTCACTTTGCCATTCTTTATAAACTTCAGATTTCGTCCACTTTGGAAAGCATATGAAGTAATGTCTTCCTTGAATTCATCGTTAGACCTAAAGTATGCTCATACTTCCCATTTGAAATTTGCCATGTCCTTTTTCAAATTAAATATTTGGTAACGCTTTCTTGTAACAACCCTACTCCTATCATCACTATCACACCCACTTTTTAGTTCTTCACTATCATTATCTTGTTCATATTCTAAACCATCATTATCCATTTTCTTTCTACTTTGTTCCTCCTCATGATGTGGTCCATAGCCAATCATATTATCCAAATCTTCCTCCTTTAAGTCATCAAAACCATTAGATGAATCATCAAATTCCACTTACATAGCATTGTCATAGTTCTCATCCTCACTATCATCTTCGTTATCAGTCGTAGACTCATCATGCACCTCCCATTCATCCATAACTTCCTTATCTTTCTCCACACTCACATTACCCTCCTCCATAAATTCCTTATATTTATCCACACTCAGATTACCTTCCTCCTCAGCTTCCTTGTCTTTCTCCATACTCACATTACCTTCCTCCTCAGCTTCCTCATCTTTCTCCATACTCACATTACCTTCCTCCTCAACTTCCTTATCTTTCTCCACACTCAAATGACCTTCCTCCTTAGCTTCCTTATCTTTCTCCACACTCAAATGACCTTCCTCCTCAGTTTCCATATCTTGTTCCTCAGTCAGATTACCTTCCTCCACATTAACATGACCTTTCTCCACATTAAATTCATCTCCAACTACATCATCATTACCTACTTCTGCTTCTATAGGAAAATCACAAAATTTTGGCTCACATATTGTGTGTTGAACGTAAATATCAACATTTAAATGCACCTTATAGAGGTCAACCATTTCTAAGGCTCCTTTATCATCAACCAATTCAATCATACAAAATGTAGGATTCCTGTACCATATTTTCTCAAACTCTCTATAACTTAACTCCTTAAGAACGCCAACAAACTCAAAATATCCCCACGTGTCTGCATCTATCTTCAAATCATAAATATCTCCTCCTTCGTACTGACTATTGTCACAATCAATGAATTCACCTCTATGGTGAATTGTTAGATACAAATACTCGTCCGTTACACCTACATCAGAATAAACCCTAAATAAGAATCGTACTTTAAACCCCTATTTTTTTACTATCCGTAATAATCCCTAATTAAACAGAAGAATCAAATCAAACTAAAAACCCTTATTCAAAACAAAACCCTAATTTTTTAAACTGAAGAAGAACGAAAAACAAAGACTTTAAACATGAATCAGAACAATTCAGGGTTATAGATAATATACCTGTGAGTCAAATGTGTTTTCAATCTTCAATCTTGCTTCGATTTCACATACGATTTGACTTTTCGCTTTTAGTGGAATACCCAGAGCTTCAACCATCACCATTCACCCTTTCGTGTGTTATGAACCCAAGTTGTAAAGCATCCAAGTCATATAGTGATAACTTATCCACATCAGCCTTCAAACAACCCACGTGGCTGCAAAAAACATAATACAACTAACGGACCCAAACGAAAGGATGAACGTGATACCATTTTAATAGATAAGGGCGTTATTTTCACTTTTTAAAAATTAAGGGACCAAACTGGACCTCGGGTAAAAGTTAAGGGACGAAAAATGGCATTTTTCCTTTTATTTTAGACTTTCCAGATTATTTACTGAAACTTATCCAAAATATTATTATTATTATTTTCAATAAATTATTTATGTAAAGATATTTTAGTAAAGCGAATGAGTTGTAAGGTAGAAGAATTATTATTAGGGTATGCGATAAAATTTTCTTCTATGTAATATATAATATTATTTGATTATTTTTTGCTCATGAATTATATTTTATTTTGAATGTTTTATAAAATTGTCTTAATTGCAACTTTGGTCCCCCTGTTTTACTCTTTACATGAATTTGGTCCCCTCATTTAAAAATCCACCATTTTAGTCCAATTTTTAAGTTTTAATGTGAAATTAGGTCCCCCATCAAATCTGGGTGTGTGTTTTTAATGACATGACATTAGTTTTGATGATGTGTAAGTACATGTCATTTTTAAATTTATATAATTCAGAAATTTAAATTTCATAATTTTTCTAATGTCTATTTAATGCAAATGAAGTATTTTCTTCTTAATGACCCAAATTAACCGATACAAAACCCTAAATCCAGCTCCTCTTACCCACTTCTTCTTCCCAACTCTGTTACCATTCTTGTTCCCAACTGTGATGAAATCTTCTTCCCAACTCTTTCAAGTATTCTTCCTCATATTCTCTTGCGCATGTTGCCTCCATAACTCTGTCACGTCTCATTCACCCTTCACGTCTCCATAACTCTATCATGTCTGAAACCAATTTTTCATTCACCTCAACAAATCAATCTGATGCAAGAAGAAGAGGGGGTAGATGTTGGTGTGGGACCACACGAATCTGAAACCATAATCTGAAACATAAACCCTAATCTGAAACATAAACAAGAGAGACCCATAACGAGATATTACCTTGTAACGAAGCTTGGATTTTCCATGTTGGAGATGCGTAGAGCGAACAAACAACTGAAATTGGGATTTAAGGTTTTTTGTTACCATATGAAGAGCGACGCACTAGGATATGCTCAGAGAGATTAATTTCAAAGTATTTTTTTTGTTACCATATGAAGAGGACGAGTTGGGATTACATGTTTTATTTAATTGCTTCTGCAATTTTAAATGTTTATTTATCAGCTTAAAACTATTACATTTTTAAAATATAATCAACAAATAATTAAATCACGTGGAAGTATGGATGTAATGACATGTACTGACACATCTGTTCGCGTTAAAAGGTGACGCGCTAGAGGATTCGAATATGAATTCAGATCTTCTGGCTCGAAATGATTTACTCTTTTGATTTGTTTATAAAGATGCCGCGAGCATCAAGCTTTATTATTTTCAACACAAGAAAGATGATTTAATGATTATGAAAAAGGGGAAAGTTGTTAATACCCTCAATTGATATTGATATGCGTAACGACTAGCGCAAACTAGACGCAACGCATTGGGGAGATTCTGAGTAAGGGGGATTGTTATATAAAGGGAATAGATGGAGCACCCTAAATATATATAGTTATCTATAGCTTTATATATAAATATGTTTGATATGTTTATGTGTTTTAATTGCTACTTCTATGATTGGGAAAGTTTCTCCTTTGGGATTTTAAGAAATGATAGATTATGTGGGATCCTATTGTTTGTTATTATTGTGCTCGCAAAGATCTGTGGATCTTCTGCATACATATCCCCTAGTGGGAATCAGAGCATTTGTAGCTCGGAATCTAAAGGGATCTATGGTTTGTTTGGTCTGAGGGAGAAAGAAATTTGCTCGGCAAGGATGAGACCTTGTGCCTACGTATTCTCAAAAGGATGTTGAGAAAGTCAGAGCAATCGTAGTTCCCACTTATGCTAGTGGAAAGCAACGGGGAGTTAGTAAGAGACAGACAAATGTCATCTTAATGAAAAATGTATCTAATCTATTTCATCACATACATTTTTGAAAAGTTTGATTGGTTAAAATCTTTCATCGTAAGTTATAGGTGTTTTGCTTGAGTGTACAAGCGTTACCACTTACATGTTTAAGAAAGATGTTTGAAAAAAGATGATTGAATCTTTTAACTGTAAGCATTGGGTGTTTTGCTTGAGTGTACAAGCGTTACCACTTACAATTAAGAGATGTTTTTGTTTGAAAAGAGTTTGAAAAGTTTTTGACTGTATGTGATGTGATAGGTGAGATACTTCTTCCATAGAGATGATAGATGTCTAAATCTCAAGGAGAAATTGATTGGATTAAAAGGGATGCTTTTAAGAAGCCCATGGGTCCTTGTATTGTTAGCCCAAGAGGAGGCATTCCGAGGGTCATCAAGGGTTATCGAGGGTCCTTGTATGAAGCTCAAGAGGAAGCTATAGGGTATGGCTGGCTTTGTCTTAAAAGGGATTTCACCGAGAAACCATCCTTTTGGAATGAAGAGCAATTTCACTGGGAAATTATACTCTCAGGGTTCTATCTTAGCGCGGGTGATTCTTTGTATTGGAAGCCCAATAGGAGGCTGTTAAGAGATTTCCTATCTCTTTCATTGTATGATGCCCAAGAGAAGGCTAAACTCAATGAGGAGTTCTTTTGAACGAAGCCCAAGAGGAGGCTGACTCAACAGGGGAGTGTTGTCTTATATGAAGCCTAAGCGGAGGCTAAACTCAGATGAATGAGTTTTCTTATATGAAGCCTAAGAGGAGGCTGAACTCTGTGGGGAGAGTTATCTTGTATAAAGCCCAAGCGGAGGCTAAACTCATGCTGGAGATGAATTATCTTGTATAAAGCCCAAGCGGAGGCTACAACTGTGGGGAACCTATTGGTTAGACTAATTGTTATGTTATAATTAGACAGTTGTATAAACAAGTGTGTGTGTGTGTGTGTGATATGTATTCACAGGAGTTTATGAAGGAAATATAAACAATGCATGATGTTTATTTACAAAAGTTCATGAAGTATAAACAAGTGTCTGTGAAACGAACGTTTAAAACAAGCGTAACTTGATTATTTACAAGTTTGAACTGTGTACAAGGAAGTAAATATGTACACGAACGAGCTATTTATGTACAGACAAAGATGGATGTACATAGGAGGGTTGGGACTTACACCATAAGGGTGGCCCATTGGTTTGAAAGCAGTTTCACAGGGAATAATGCTCCTTTCAATACCAATGGTATTCAGTGTATATACAGACGAAACAGAAACGACTGATCAAAATTTATCTGTAAAGGGTATCTGTATTATGTACAGATAAAAGTTTGTATGAATACAGAAAGAATTTGATATGTACAAGGAAAATATGTATGTACATAAAAAAATGTTGGTTTGTGTATACACAAGTGAAGTGAAAACAAACGATCGAAGTTTGTCTGTACTTAAGTATAAAAGGTATCTGTGTTATGTACAGATAACAATTTGTATGTATCTGAAGAGATTTTGATATGTACAAAGAAATATTATGTACATAAAAGAATGTTATGGGACTTACACCGTGAGGGAGGCCCATTGGTTTAAAAGAAGTTTTCGGGAATAATTCTTCTCCTAGAACCAATGGATTCAGTGTATAAACAAACGAATGAAAACAAACGAAAGAAATTTGTTTATGTTTGAATATTAACAATGATGATTTGAGTATGTACGAGTAAAATTGAATATGTACATAAAAGGATTGGGACTTACACCGTAAGGGAGGCCCATGATCGATTAAGAAATTCGAGAGAAAACGAAATCGGTTTTATCGTTTAAATCGGATCGATCATGGCAAAAAGATGCAAGTTTGATAAAGAGTTTTGAAAAATGATTTTGAAAATGTTTTGAAATGTGAGGTTCATTTATGAGAAGTTTTGAAAAGAATCGGAAGTTGAAAACTTGAAAAATTCACCTTTTAAAGTGTTTTGAAAAAGTGCTCAGAACGTCGTTTTCGGCTCGATTAAAATATAATCAGATGAAAGTTTTTTCTGAAATTTTTTGCACTATCATAAAATAGATACATTTACTGACAAGTGTCCAAAAAATCACCTCAAAATGAGGAGTTTTGATTGTTTAAAAAAAATGTGAAAGTTTTGTAAAAAACATGAAAAAATATGAAGAGTTTTAAAAAGAATGGTCTTGTGGAGAGTTGAACCCATGACCATTGGGTGGCATACGTGGCAAAGAGAACTAAAGGCAAGCTAGCAACCACTGGGACAAACGCGCGTTTGTGTTCATGGACCAAAACACGTGTAAACAAAGTATTGGAATTTTTGAATTTTTAAAACTCAAGAACACGCGCGCAGGCTTGTTCTTCCTCTTTGATTTTCAGATTCCATAATCCATGCTACAATCTTCGTTTCTCAATGAAATTTGATGAAATAAACATGAAAATTGCTCGGTTTTGAACAAGGAATACGATGGTGTATGTTAATTGCATTTATTTTTAGTCTATCATGTTTGAATTTCTGGAATCACGAAGAACCCTAGAAACTAAGATTTCAAATTAAATGATGCATAGTTGATGATTTTTCAGTTTGTTTGAGGGCTTATGATCGTGATGAGTGCAGAAAGAGATTGGCCAAGAGTTTTTGCATTTAAGTTCAAAGAATTATGATATCCAAGTTCGAGTTCTAACCTGTTCAAGTTGAAATCGAAGAAGGTGATTGAGTGTTTCCAGAACTTGTTTTTCGATTGCTACAACATCATCGGCCTATGTAGAAGCTATAGGGATGGTTTGCTTGCTTTGAATCACCTTGGATTACTCCAGCCAAGTCCACCTGCACAGTTCATAAATGGAAACTCGAATTCTATGTTTAAGCAGTTACAGTTAGTGGCTGATGATTTGGATCACGTATATGAGGTATATGGAAGGTGTTAGAGTGATCAGAACACAACTTGTTCAAGCCAAACTTCAAATTCGAATGCTATGGCAGTTTTGGAAAGTTTGGATCATGAAATGTGATTTCTGGTTTTCAGTGGTTCTTGTGTTGATTTTATGATTCAAACATGTTCCATATTGATTATAGGTTATGTTAGACACCAAATTTCATCATGGTTTTCACAGATTTTCAAAATTGCAATCTTTCTCACTTTTGCACTATGTTGCTTGAATTTCAAGGAAGTAGAGAGAAAGCATGGATTTGCAATGCTTTGGTGTGGTTTGTACTTGAAATTGTGATCTATTTATAGGCCAATGGTTCTGAAATGTTAGGCATGAGTACATGGCAATTGGAAATTCAAGGTTGCCTTAAGGGGTAAGAATGACTTTTGTAAAAGGAAAAAGGAAGCTTCCTCTTTTTACCATGTGTGAAAATCTTCCAATTGATCTTATCTCATCTCAATTATATCTAGCTGATATTTATCAGCTCTAAGCTTGAATTGGCAAGGTGGCAATGCTTCTAGATGAAGAAATCTCAAAATGACCTATAATGTGAAGTTTTGACCTTGAAAAATCATGTTCGTGGAGCCTTATGTTTCAATTTCAAAAGTATAGCTAGACTCCATGGATTTGAGAGTTCTTGGACATTTTGGAAAGCTTGTTTCAAGAGCTACAACTTTCATGTTTTGAGTTTTTTCCAATTCAAAATGGAACTAGGTGAAAAATGGCATGAAGTTTGGAAAAAATAAGAAATTTTAACACTTAGAAATTTTTCTAAGTATTGAAACTTTTGACTTTTTGTTGACTTTTCCAAATTCTTTGATTTTTTATGATCATGATGGACCATTTGAAGTATTTTGATGATTGAAAAAGTTTTGTCTTGAAAAAGTTGACCAAAAGTCAAAGTTTGACTTTTCTGTGTAGATGAAATTTCATCAGATGATTCTAAAATTGACTGATGAAATCTGTGAACTTTTGTGATGCTTTGGATCCAGAAATTAGGTCAAGATGTTGTATCTAAGATATAATGACCAATCTCTAGCCAAAAAAGTCATTTCTTCCTCAAAAAGTCAGAGAATGCTCATGCTCGACCAAAACCCTAATTGGTCGATCCTCGATTGATCTATGAGAAAAATTGGATATCTGATGATTAGAGGTTGATGATTTGATCAAGATAGATAAAATGCGGTGAGTAAAACTCAAACCCTAATTGATTACCTCTTGAATCAGATGAAAATCTGATGAAACCCTAATTTTGACTTGTGAATGCTATACCCGATTAATTCTGTCTGAACTGTTAGTTATGCAATGATGCAAATGTAAGGTGGTATATTAGGTCAAAAATTGGGGTATGACAACATCATCAAAAATAATGCCATGTCATTCAAAAACACACTCAGATTTGACGGGGGACCTAATTTCACATTAAAACTTAAAAATTAGACTAAAATGGTGGATTTTAAAATGAGGGGACCAAATTCATGTAAAGAGTAAAACAGGCGGACCAAAGTTGCAATTAAGCCTATAAAATTTATTTAAAATATTTCGTGTGAATATATTTTTAATCAGGTTAGTTCTACACTAAATCTTATACCCAAATACTTACATCAAACACTGTTCACTGTATTTATACAGTGAACAATATTTTTTTAATAAAAAATATATATTTTATTAATAGTAATATGAACAGTATGTAAATAGTGCGTGAACAATACCTGTGAATAGTGCCGATGAACAGTGTTCGTGAATAAAATATGAATAATAACTTTTAATGGTAAAATAAAATTGGTTATTAAAATATAAAAATTTGATTAATAAAGTGATGAAGTTGGCTAATAAACATTCAGATATTAAAAATAATTTTTAGTAGTAAAATAAAGTTGGTTAATAAAATGTAAAAAGTTGCTTAATGTGGTTGTGAAGTTGATTAATAGATTGTCCATATTTTTAGTAATTATGAAGTTGGTTAATGAAAGGTAAATAATTGGTTAATAAAGTTATAAAATTGGTTAATCACATAATTTTATTTTTGTACTGCCTCAACTTAAAAAAAAAAAGTAAATTTTTTTTAAAAAAAAATATTATTATTATAATATTTTACTGTTCACGGTATATGTGAACAGTTAAATATGATGTAGGTGTAGGAAATGGTGTACGCATATAATGTGTTCACCTTGGCATGCCCTGTCTTTTTCAAGCTTTTTCATACAATTTCATAATTTTTTTAAATTTAAAAAAGGATTAATTGTTATGTACTGTCAATTTAAAAGATTTTACATCATTAGTGCATCACAACCTCTATAAATATTATTTTATTAATAATTAAAATAAAAATCAAATCTAATATAAAATCTAACGGTTATCATTCACTCACGGTGAAAAAAAATTTACATTGTCAATGCATTTCAATTTTTTTAAACTAGCTAAAATTTCATTTATTATCAGATAGAACTAGGGGTACTTATACAAAATACACACCAGGAGCCAAACATATTGGCCAATCCACGCCTGGAAAACATAAAGTCATATCTGGTGTCCATATAACTAAGAGAACCATATAGTTAAAATCTATTACCTAAACCACAAAACATAGAACCATCACTTATAATCTAGACAAACACAACACACTAAAAATCCAATGAAAAATAATTTATGCTTGACACCCCAAACCAGACTCAATTGATAAACTGACCAAAATTTTGGCCAATCCCTATCGAAATCCGAACAAACAATATGAGAATTGCATCCATTGAAAATCTCAACATTTGCGATTCTTGTTACACCACAAGTCGACGAAAAACCAGAAAATCTATAGAGAGAATACATTCATCAAATATGGACCATAATTCTAATACTTCTGCTCCCACTTTCTCTCTCTGAAAATCGATGAACAACTTCTTTAACTGAAGGAATGCTGAAATTTCCAAAAAACATGAGACTTTCACTTAATCCTCTATCAGACCCAAACTTGCCCTCAGATTCAAATACTAAAAGCATATACCGGTAACAATATTTTTCTTTTACTTTCAACCACTTCCAAGCTTGAAATTTCACCTTCTCCACCAAGCTTTCCATCTCAACGTTTCTGTTTCTAAAGCATTTTTCATTTCTCGCTTTCCAAATATTCCAAACTCATGCAAACCATATACCTTGGGCCATGTTACTTGTGTTTCTATCTCCGCCTAACAAACCTTCAAATTGCTTCAAATGAGAGATGTTATCATTATGAAAATTCAGAGATATATCTAACCATCTACTTACCTCATACCAAACCCGTGCGATCACTGGGCACTCGAAGAATAAATGTGCAGCCGATTCTTATTTACCATAGTCTATTGAGCAAAGGTTAGATTATATTTCTCTCACACATCTCCTTAAAAGATTATCTTTGGTAGCTACTCTATTTTCAAAGATTTTCCAGACTAGGCATGATACTTTCAGCCGTACGACTTTATGCCACACCTTTCTCCAATCCGAGTTCCTTTCTATATCGTTATGAGACATTAAACCTTTGTACATTTCCTTGATCGGATAGTTATGCTCTTGTAACCCCTCTCCAATATTTAGTTGATTAATTAATTTCCACCAACTAGAACAATCCCCCCACCAGTAGTTCGTTCCCCTCTCTCCCCATATTTGTTGATTAAATCTTTATACCAAATACCCTTTCTCTCAAAGCTAATTTTCCACTCCTATTTCTAACTGAGCAATATTAAAAACCCTCAAATTCCTAATCCTTAACCCACCCTCATCCAACGATCTACACACTTTATCCCAATGAACCCAATTTATTTTTTCTCATCCTTACTCTCACCCAAAGGAAATTCTTAAAAAGAGATTCGAGCTTCGAGATTCGAGATAATACGTGTCGGAGCTTTGAAAAAGGAAAGGAAATAAATCGAAAGAGATTGCAAGACTGACTTTAAGACCACCACCCTACCACCAAACGATAACTACTTCCTTTTCCACTTAGAAAATTTGGACTTCACCGCCTCTACCACTAGTATCCATGTTTCAATTATGTTCATATTTGCACCAATAGGCAGTCACAAGTATTTGAATGGTTTTCTACAAATTTTGCACTACAAATTGATGCAGCCTATTCAATCCACCTTTGAGAAATATTGACCTCCGCTAGAACACTTTTATGATAATTTACCTTTAATCCCGTCATCGATTCAAACAGCAACAAGTTTGCTTTGATAATTCAAATAGAGGACCAACTTTTTCCCCTATTTGAATTATCAAAGAGCAACAAGTTTGCTTTGATAATTCAAAGAGCGAAAGTGGGAGCATGAGTTTTAGAATTTTGGTCCATATTTGATGAATGTATTCTCTCTGCAGGTTTTCTGGTTTTTCGTCGACTTGTAGTGTAACAAGAATCGCAAGTGTTGAGATTTCAATGTGTGCCATTCTCATATTGTTTGTTCGAACGTCGATAGGGATTGGCCAAAATTCTGGTCAGTTTATCGGTTGAGTCTAGTTTGCTGTTTCAAGCATAAATTAGTTTCATTGGATTTTTAGTGTGATATGTTTGTCTAGATTATAAGTGACGGTTCTGTGTTTTGCGGTTTTGGTAGTAGACTTTAACTATATGGCTCTCTTGGTGATATGGAGCACTAGACAGGAGTTTATGTTTTCCCGGCGTGGATTGACCAATATGTTGGGCTCCTGATGTGTATTTAGTATAAGCACCCCTGGTGCTATTTGATGTTAAATAAAATTTTAGGCCGTTTAAAAAAAATTGAAATGCAATTATAGTATAAATTTTTTACATCGTGAATGAATGATAATCGTTAGATTTGATATTTATTTTAATTATTAATAAAATAATATTTATAGAGGTTGTGATGCACTAATAATATAAAATCTTTTAAACCGACCGTACATAGAAATTAATTTCTTTTTAAATTTAAAAATTATAAAATGTATGAAAAAGCTTGCAAAAGACTGGGCATGCCAAGGTGAACACATTAACGGGGGAATTAAAACTTACATCTGTACCACAAAAAAGTATTGATGAAAACGAATATATTCGATGAATGCGACCCGTTTACCCCAATGTCAATGAATGTTCTTCTTATCTCCTGGAAAGTTCATTGACCAATTTCATGGTTAGTAGTAATACAAGTTTGGATTAGGATTTATGGCCTTTCACAAGAATATTGGTGGCTAAAAATTATATTTGCTATTGCTAAGCTAGCAACGTCAGTACTCATTTATGCACGGATGCAACCACAAACAAGCCTAGTTTCGATAGACCTTTCGGACATTATGTAAGGGTGATAGTTGATTTGGAAATTACAGGGGAGCTAAGGGACAAATTACTTGTTGAGAGAAAGGGTTTTTCCTTTTTCGTGGATATTGAATTTGAGAATTTACCGGAATATTGCAAATACTGCAAATGTATTGGGCACTATTTTGAGATATGCAAACGGAGGCCTATTGATAAAGGACAAGGGCAGAAGGAAAATCAATAGGATGGTATGGTCAGTGATGAGACCTGACAAACTTATGTTAAAGTAGGTGATGGAAACAAAAGAAAAGGCAGGGATCCTATGGAACAAGGTAAAGCTCCGGAAGCATGTCCCAACAAATACATGCCAGAAACGTCAATTGTTATGGAGATTTATGGAGATGATGTTATTGCCCTTGTTGATATAGGGACTGTTGATCTGCATGATAAGGTAATTGCCCTTGTTGCTTTATGGACATGGTGCTTTTTCCCTTGTTGATATAGGGACTGGTGATGATGTTAGTAATCAACTCAATGCTTTGAATGGTAGCGAGTCTGATAGTTCTTTGGGGGGGAAAATACGTTGATGCAACACAAATGATTGAAATAAAGCCAATTATTGAAAATATTGAGAGTGGAGATGACTAAATTATTTATACAAGAAGTGAGAACTAAGGCATAACAATCCTTCACCGAAACCCCCTAGAATACCGCCACCAAACGAATGAATCCTATTGATTCAGCACGGGCTGAACAAAAGATAAAATGCAAAGCAGTTCCAAATCCAAATCGTGTCGCACCAATAACCGTTATCAATAATACGCGAGTTATCCACAACAGCAAGGGAGAAAAGCTCAGGGAAACCTATATAACAAAGTCATAACCAACCATTTTTCCTTCCAAAAATCAAAGAATTCACCGTTCCCCAACTTGCACAAAACAAAATTACATAACCAATTCACATCCAAGCTAATCGGGCTAGAACCAATTGAATACAAATCTTTCGACCAAAGAGATATTTTAGATCCTAATCGGGGATTAGAATCATCAAGAATTTTCTTTCGAATGTCAACGTACCTGCAAGAAAGTAAGTTAGTCCAAAAGATGTTCTCATCGTTCAAAATTTTCCACTTTTATTTACAAAGAAGAGCAATATTGAATCTTCCACAATGTTTAACCCCAAGACCTCCTTCTTCTTTAGATCGACAAATAGAATTTCACCCAACCCAATTGATCTTCTTCTCTTCCAAACCTCTCTACAAAACACCCGTTAGAGCATAATTATTTCTTTCACAATTGCTTTAGGCGCCTTATAAAACGAGAAAAATAGATTGGGATATTCGGCAAGATAGAATTCAAAAGCACCACTCTTTTCCCATCGACAACTTCTTATTCCTCCAACTTGAGAGTCTTTTCCTAATCTTCAATACTATAGGCTTCCACACCTCATTTCTGCCTCAGATTGACTCCAACCAAAATACCAAGAAATGAAAAATAAGGAACTCCAATGTCAGAACTAAGGAAAGTAAAAGCAGCTTGCAAAAAATTCGAATTAACATTGATCCCTTTAATTATACTTTTAGACAAATTAATTTGCAAACTCGAAACTAACTCGAAGCCCTTAAGAAGGGATTTAAAACTCCATAAGTTTTCCCAAGATCCTTCAGCTATCAATATGGTATCATCCACAAACTGAAGAATCTCAAAATGCACCTCATCATTCAACCGAAAATCATTAAAATCACCTATCAAAATTTCCTTCTTCATCATATCTGCAAGACCCTCCGCCATAAATTAAAAAAAAAGGAAAGGAAAAAGAGAATCCCCTTGACGAAATCCTCTATAAATCTCAAAATATTTGGCGGATATATATATATATATATATATATATATATATATATATATATATATATATATATATATATATATATATATATATATATATATATATATATATAAATATATATTCTTTAAAATTTTTAAAAGAATTAAAGAGAAAAAATTAATTATAATGTATGTTAGTATAAATTTTTATATATTTTAATATATCACAATTATTTAGAGATATTATTTTTACAGATATATAAAATAAAAGAGAAATACTAATTCTTGAGATTTTCACGACAAACTCGCAAATGGTACTATAAACAAATGTGCACGACATGCTTTTTTTAGTTGAATTCTCCATATTTCAACTTTATAATATTCACTAGTATTATTTTTATAATATTTACAAACAAATTAGATGATAGTATTACTTTATAATTTATATTTATGTAGGAGGATGAAGTTGATAGAAGGAAACACATGAAGTCAAGTTTTTGGGTTTTGCACTCTCGGGGGAATTGAGTTTTATGATTTTAGAACTTGTGAAATGAGCTATGAACACGGTTAAGAATTAAATTTGATATTTTTTAATATATTATATAATTTAAATAAATAAAATAATTTAACATTTTTATAAAAATTACATACAAATATATATGGACTATATATATATTAGTGAAATTTGATTTTTTCTAATATGTTAAATAATTTAAATAAATAAAATAATTTAACATGCTTATAGAAACTACATGCAAATATATATGGACTATGCATATATTAGTGAAATTCGGTATTTTTTTAATATATTAAATAATTTAAATAAATAAAATTAATTTAATATGCTTATAGAAATTACATGCAAATATATATGGACTATACATATATTAGTGAAATTTGTGATGTTTTGCTTTCGCTATAAATAACACTGCTCGAAATAAAAATCAACTATTAATAAAAATTTAATGATCACTTCTATAAAATATCTTTGCATATATCAATTAAATTATAAAGGTAGTTCATAAGTAATGAGTCGTATAATAGGTTATAGGTAGGTCAATTAATTCATTAATCATAAAATCAAAAATCATGTATCCAATACTTGAATAATTTAATCGATATAATTTAGGGAGGCTAATTAACTAATGAGTCATAGATTTTATCATCAACAAATAAAAAACTAACGTGTCATACAAAACAACTAAACGCATTTTGAATTTTAATTTGACGAGAAAAATCCACCATACAAGCCTTCCACCCAAGTTTTTATTTCTTATATAAATAACCATACTTTTGCATTGTTTCCATAACCACAAAAACCGATTAATCTAAATAAGCACTTATATTATATGATATCAAACATGAAATATCTCCTATTTTCTCTCTTGTTCCCTTTGGTTTCTTCATTGATAATTAACCCTACACCACAAATAGGTCCATTGAATAGGAATTATTTTCCCAATGGCTTCATATTTGGTACATCATCTTCTGCATATCAGTATGAAGGTGCATCAACCGAAGGTGGAAGAGGATCAAGTATATGGGATACTTTCACTCATACATATCCAGGTTCTTAATCTTAGTTACATTCATTTTTCTATAATTTGTAGTACATTTCTTAGTTCGAGATTATTAATATTATGATGATTAAATGCAGAAAAAATCACGGATGGAAATAATGGAGACGTTGCGGTTGATTCGTATCATCGATATAAAGAAGATGTTGGAATTATGAAAGATATGAACTTGGATGCATATAGATTTTCTATATCTTGGTCTAGAATACTCCCAAGTAAGTCAAATTATACAAATTAATCAACTTCTTAAATAAACTTAATTAGAATTAATTAAATGTTTCTTTTTATTAATTATGTTCCATTGATTTATGTAGAAGGAAAACTAAGTGGAGGAATTAATCAAGAAGGAATAGACTACTACAATAATCTCATCAATGAATTGTTGGCAAATGGTAAGAATAAACTTCATTTCTTTAAGATTGATAAACATATTTTTTTAAGTACATCGTTATAGACACATATATGATTAATCATGCGTAAAAATGTGATTAATTCAGTTGAATAAATGATTAATTTTGTTCAACTGAGTTAACAGCATATTTGTATATAGTTAATTAGATGTTGCACGAATGTACAAAAATGCGTGACCGGTGAAACATTTTTCTTTGTATTATTATGTTTTTGCATTTTGGCATCTTCTAATATAACATCTATGTCAAAATAATATTAGGTTTACAACCATTTGTAACTCTTTTTCATTGGGATCTTCCTCAATCTCTAGAAGATGAATATGGAGGCTTCTTAAGCCCTCTCATCATGTAAGTAATAAAAAGATTAAAATTTTCACTTAACAATTAATCTAAATTTCTCATTCATCCTTACACATTTTCAACCACAGAAAAGACTTCCAAGACTACGCAGAACTTTGCTTTAAAACATTTGGAGACCGAGTAAAACATTGGATAACATTGAATGAGCCATGGAGTTACAGTCAAAATGGTTATGCAAACGGCGCAATGGCACCGGGTCGATGTTCTTCGTGGTTGAATCCGAATTGCACCGGTGGTGATTCCGGAACGGAACCTTATTTGGTTGCACATTATCAACTTCTAGCTCATGCAGCAGCTGTTAATGTGTACAAAACCAAATATCAAATCTCTCAAAATGGTTTGATTGGTATTTCACTGCTCATTACTTGGTTTGTTCCACTCTCAAATAACAAACTCGATCAAAAAGCAGCTGAAAGAGCTACAGATTTTATGTTTGGATGGTAAAGATAAAGATTTCATTGCAAAACATACATCATCCCACCACTATTATAAACAAAAACTTCATTTTTAAATTTATCGAATAATTTATATATTTGATTTAAATAACAAACAGATATATTAATTATTCAATTATTCAATAAATTTTTTTAAAAAATATTTACTTATAATAATAGTGATCATATATAAATTTATTTTCCAAATTAATAATGAATTATATATGAAAATTTATTTTATTTCTTTGTTTGATTGTAGGTTTATGGACCCTTTAACAAATGGAGATTATCCAAAAACCATGAGAGGTTTGGTCAAAACAAGATTACCAAAGTTTAGTAAAGAACAATCTAGATTACTCGATGGCTCATTTGATTTTATTGGCATAAATTATTACTCTTCTGGTTATGCTTCTGATGCACCTCAATTAAAAAATGCCAAGGCTAGCTACCTAACAGATTCTCTTTCTCAAATTTCATGTAAGTACAACATTATCTTACCATTATTATTAAGTATTTATTAATTATTTACTTAATATTATTAATTTAAATATTGACATATCTTTTATTTGCATGTAGTCTCACGTAATGGAAGATCTATCGGTGTAAATGTAAGTATTTGACCCTAAAAAACTCCAAAAATTTACATCTGTTATTGGATTTTCTTAACGAGTAGTTGTTAAAGTTGATTTTGTTTGCTTAATTTTAGGTTGCTTCAGATTGGTTGTATGTTTATCCAAAAGTACTTCAAGACCTTTTGATATATACTAAGGAAAAATACAACAATCCTTTAATTTATATCACTGAAAATGGTATACAAATAATATATTTATTATGTATAATTAAGTTCCTATGTGAAATTTTATTTTTATTACCTATTATAAATATGGATAATAGTTAACTTTTTCATAATGTTTATAGGTATAAATGAGTACGATGATCCATCGTTATCACTTGAGGAATCTCTTCTTGATATTTATAGAATTGATTATCATTATCGTCATCTCTTTTATCTTAGAGAATCAATCAAGTAAGTAATTTTTTTATATATAAATTATAAGTCTATAATTTTGTTTCCTACATGAAATTTAACTATATTTTTCTTTCAATATGTAAATACAGGGCTGGTGTAAACGTGAAGGGATATTTTGCTTGGTCTTTATTGGACAATTTTGAATGGCATATGGGTTATACCATGAGATTTGGAATGATATTTGTAGATTACAAAAATGATTTAAAAAGATATCAAAAGCTTTCAGCGTCATGGTTCAAGAATTTTCTCTCACCAGATACCAAACTTTACATAGCCATTTAGTGCTTTCAAATTTGTTTATAAACACCATAGATTTGCTTTATTTAAATATTTTTATTGTTTGAAAGTGACAAGTATGTTATTTGTAATTGTATGTAATATATATCTTTTAATCATTGATCTCATTTAGTGACTCTTTGATAATATTAATTGTAATTTCATATTTCGTTTTTATTTTTTGACAAGAAAAAAATTTCATTTTTATTTACAAAACAATAAAATGAAATAATTGACAAAGATGTTTTATTCTCATCATGTCGTGGAATATAAAATCATCTCTTTTAATAAAACATTCAGACGCTAGTGAGAAAGAAGCTTCCATTAAATAAGAATTATTTAGGTATTATTCGAGTTCGATTCTTAGATTTTGTTTGGCCCGACTTATTTACTCTCTAAAAGTAGCTTTTAAAAAAAATTATAAATAAGAGTATTAGAAATAAAGTTAAAGCGGTTTGATAGTTTTTGTTTTTTTTTTTAAAGTCACTTTTAAGTTAAAAGTTGTTTGGTAAATTGTTCCTACAAAATTTAACAAAGTTATTATAAATTAGAATAACAAATAAAAAAATTTTAAATATAAAAAGATGCTTCAAAAAAATTTATTTACTCAAAAAAAATTATTTGACATATCATAAATATATAAAAGTACTTTAAAAATAATTTACGAAGGAAAATAATTTAAAGAGAGTTAAATGATATCAAAAGAGTTATAAGTAATACAAAACTAAAAACATAAATCATGAAAATAATTCGTTCATTTCTCCTTTCCATCAATGCAAGACCTATCTGATTTCTAATTCTATTCATGTGACCTCCATCTTGTACTCTTTTTGAATTATATAAGCCCAGATCTTCATTTATATTCACGTCTTCTTCGCAACCGGTGATATATTCAGAGATATCATCATATTTATTAAATTCCTCATTTTCAACACCATATATTCTAATAAAGTTATGGAGTGTTGTTGTTGCAACTATGATCTTCTGTTGTTTGATTAATGAAAATGGTCTCATATCACATAATATATGCCAATGTTTCTTCCAAACTCCAATTGTTCTTTCAATGACATTTCTCAATGAAGAATGTGCATGGTTGAATACTTCGTGCATTCCTTCTACTCGACTACCATCTCTAAAATCAGGAATATGATATCTTTCACCTTTGAAAGGTGATAGATATCCTATCATATTTGGATATCCAGCATCAACTAGATAGTACCTTCCTATTAATTAAAATAAATTTATTGTTAGTTGATATGAAAAATTAACTATCTATGTGTCTGTGTGTGTGTTGAAATTTATTGTATAACAAATTTATAGGTACCTTTGGGAGGATGAGGGAACACACTTTCCATTTCTTCAATCACGCATGAAAGGATATGAGTGTCATGTGCAGTACTAGGCTAACCCACAACAACAAAAGTGAATACCATGTCTAAATTGCACACTAACATGACATTTTGTGTTGGATATCCCTTTATACTAATATAACGGACTTGATCTCTAGTGGGAACAATGGCATGGATATGTGTTCCATCGTTGCACCAATGCATCCTTCAAAATGAGGCCAATACCTACGACCATTTTTTATTTTTGATGGAATTTCAGTAAATTTAAAATCTGGAGGCCTTACGATTTCCTTTGCTAATAAACATAAACTTTCCCAAACTTTCTACTTACAGTTTCTCCTGATTTTTTAAATTTATTTTGAACATTTCGATTAGTTTCACTATGTGCACAACTCCAAAGAAACATAGCAAGTGCCTCCAGTGATGTCATTTCTTTAGATGGATGTAACCATCATTTACTCACCAATAATTTTTCAAGTTTCAATCGGGTACGAGTTTCCATTCTAAACATGTTATAACTTTCACCTGGAGTGTTAAGAGTTTCTCGAACCCAAGTCCATCCATGAGAGTAAAGAAATCTATTACCATGCTTCATTAAGTACTTCATATGATAGTCGCAAGCAATTGCTGCTGCAACATAACAGATCTTATAAAATCCACGTTTTCTTTTTTAACTTTTCTCGAATTCTCTTTGATTTGATTAGAAGACATTTGGAATTAAATTTGAAAATGATGAAAAAATGTAAATACATTATTATTTAAAGTATTTCAATTGTATAAATGTAAATATCAATACAAAACTCACAACCAAGCACTCAAAGACAAATAACAAATTAGATAGAATACTATAGAATATATCATGAACTCAAATCCCAACTAAAAACATATAAGTAAATAAAATAGAAATAAGAATTTAAATTTTAACCTAATATTAGACACTTCTTTGTCGCTCATACTTGTCTCACTCATACTTGTATAGAATCCACTCTACCAAAGCACTTGTAGAGTCTTTTAAGGACATAATAAAATTCTATTATTTTCATCTTTAAGCATCTCTAAAGCATAGCTAAATTGTTGTCCATTCAAAAGCCCTTTCTCTTTTGCACTTTTCAATATTTTAACACAATCTAGAATTGAGTATTGTCCATAGACATGAGACATGACTGTATTTTCAGCCTTTTCAATTTCATTATGACCTTCAGCTGCTTGAACTAATCTCTCTAATATATTTCTCATAGCTGATGCAGTTTCAGCCTTTGTCTTACCCTTTGTCACTTTCTCACCAATATCTAGTGAAGCCTTTCTTTTCTTCTTTAATTGGGTATTTTCTACATAAATAAGTTCATCTTCATTCGATTCAATATTTTCTAATGGTACATCATCAATACTATTTTATCCATTTGGTTCAAATGGCACCCCTAAAGCTAGTGTCCATTGGTGTGGACTTGTTGCAACAGCCTCCCCAAAAATAAATTCTAGCTCATCACAAAATTCTAATCCTTGATATCAAAATTTTGCATACTTCACATTCTCCTGCACAACCAATTAGGAATACGACTTAAACAAAATATTATTTTGCTCAACTTTAACTAAATTAAAAAATAAGTTTTTCATGCTCACCTTTATTTTAGCATCCCACCATGCAGGGTCAGCTTCAATATTCCCCTTTTGAGGATTCCATCCCAAACTATTTCTTTACCCAATAATTGTCTTCAGGTAATCCAATCAACACTCAAATTATCTATTCTATTTTTCAATTGTTTTTGGATATAATTCTTATTAGCACTTTTATTGAAAGTTTCACGTATCTCTTCCCATTTTTTATTCCTAAATGCAATTCTCAGTTTTCCACTTTTTCGAATCTCATCCTTACAAATGTCAAATAGTGTTTTGGTATCAAATGGATTATTCCACTTTGCTTTTCCTAAATTTTGAGATTTCAGTATAAGATTTTCCTTTGTAGACATAGCTGCAATGTATTAGAAAATTATAAATAATCAAAAAAATATTTTAATGTTTTTCTTTACAAACATGTATAAAAAAATATTTGACTCATATTTCAACTAATATTTTAACTATTCTTTAATCAATTTTTCATTAAAAAAAAATTAAAACCACGTTTAAATTATGCAATGATAATCACATCCTAATCAAACTATTCTATTTTAGTAATTATGCAATTAATCTAATGTCTCAAACTAATTTATTTATTTATTTTGGTAATTTGTATAGAACCACTACGAGCCTTATCAAATATAATTTTATAATATAAGATTTTTTTCATGGAATGAAACTAGTAAGAATGAAACAACACGACGATGTCAGCACTACAAATATTGATACCAAAGATTATGATGACAATAGTACAATTGATACAAATAATACTATAATATTAGTTTACAAATAGAATAGTATAAAAATATAAGAGTGGATTGAAAAAAAATATTATGATGACAGGAAGAAAGTTTCACATACAAAATTATAAAATATATAAGAAAATATTGAATGAAGATAAAGCTATTGGTAGTACCTGTGTTGCAGAAACGGTGCAAAAGAAGAAGAATGTGGCGGGAGCACACTAGGGTAACTATTGTTGCTCTTTATATATAAAAAATATTTAAAAAATAGTATTAAAAAAATGTAGAAAATGTATTTGGAAGGATTTGATACATGGACCAATTTATTAAAAGCTGATTTAAAGTTGATATCAATACCTTCTATTAAAAGCTCCTTCTATTAAGTTTTCTTCCTTCTAAAAAAAAGTTCTTTTTTTATTAAGAGCTTAATTTAAATATTATTTGGCCTGTCTTCTCCTTAAAAATGTAGAGAAGTAGAAAAAAGTGAGGTCAAATGGTACCTTAGTCGGTTCGCTAGTAATTTCTATAATTGTTTTCTTGATACCCTAGCTCTATGTTACACCTTTCCTTATACCAAACCTCCACTAATTCGAACCTCCAACCTATGTAAGCTAACTCCTCCACCTGAATCAAAATACGCTATATTCCACCATTTTCACCCTTTAGTTATCTTTTTCACTCTCTTGTTAGCAAATCTGGTAACTGACGTCTTTATTAGAATGAAATACTGCTATATAAATAGCTTACAAAAGAAAAGCAGATGCTTCATAAGAATCAGGGCCACTAAGTCATACTTGACTCCCTACAATTTAGGCTTAATTAAAACTAACAACCATGATCCTCTCACGATCAATAGAGACTAAGTCAGTTACATATAGCAAATAACAATTAATAACAATATTAATAATAACATAACAATTCTCCCCTAAACTAGGTATCTAGTTTATCTACGAGATATCACATCGCCAAGCTTCTTCTGAGCTCTTGAAAGACTTCAAGCTTGGCTTAGTAAAGATATCGTATCTGCATTTGGTGCATAATAATTCAATTGAACCTTTCCTTCATTTACTAAATCACGGAGGAAGTGGCGCACATCAATATGTTTGCTCTTACCATGCATAACCGGGTTCTTTGAGAGCTTGATGGTAGAATTATCACAAAAATCATGGACTTTTGCTTCCATTGTAGTCCAATTTGGACAACACCCTCTTCATCCAAATCGGTTGGCGAGCCTGGTGGCGACTCGCGGTGGTCTTGAGTGTGACTATAGGTTGTTTCCTTGATGACCATGCCATGTTGCATTGCTAAGTATAAAGGCATAGCCGAGGTGCTTTTCCATCATCGATACATCCGGCATAGCCTTATCATGTATCCCACAAGCTCGATTGCACGATCTTTGATAGAAAATCCCAAAACACATAGTTCCCACATACCTCGGTATCTTTCTTTGCCATAAGATGCATCTCGGTTGGCTTGGCCATATATCTCGACTACACTAACTGCATACATCAGATCCGGCCTGGTAGTGGTTAAATATATCAAGCTACCAACAAGTTGCTTGAACATGGAGCTGTTTACTGTCACACCTGTATCATCTTTATCAATTTTAACCCCAGGAACAGTAGGATTTAGGACCAAGTTGCTTTTATCCATTCCAAACTTCTTCAAGACCTCTTTGGCATATCTCTTTTGAGAGATGAAGATTCCACTGTCAATCTGCATAACCTCTAAGCCAAGGAAGAAGTGCATTCTTCCCAGATCAGTCATTTCAAATTCCTCCATCATTGATTGTTTGAATTCTTTCAACATAGCTTCATCATTCCCAGTATAAATCAAATCATCAACATATAGGCTAACGATCAAATGCTTCCCTTGTTGATTGATCTTGGTGAACAAGGTTTGTTCGCTTGCTTCTTTATCAAAGCCCATGTTTCTGAAGTATGCTTCAATTCTGCTAAACCAAGCTCTCGGTGCTTGTTTAAGGCCGTATAAAGCTTTCTGGAGCTTGTATACCTTAGTCGTCTCATGCTTCACTTCATATCCTTTTGGTTGATCAACATACACCTCCTCTGTAAGTTCACCTTGTAAGAATGCGGACTTCACGTCGGTGATACAACCAACCGTTCTTGGAAGAGCCAAGATCATACGCACAGTGTCTAGCCTTGCCACTGGCGCGTATACTTCTTCATAATCAATTCCGTGTTGTTGCGCATATCCCTTTGCTACTAAGCGAGCCTTATACTTGTCAATCTCACCATGTTGATTCAATTTTGTTTTATACACCCATTTAACCCCTATGCTTGCGACTCCCTTTGGTAATTCAACTAGAGTCCAGGTTCCATTCTTTTCAATGGACTGAATTTCAGCATCCATGGCTTTCTTCCAGTTGGTATTTGCGACTTCCTCAAAGGATTGGGGGTTAAAACATGCTGCCACATCAGAGTTTGAAACAACATAGTTCACCACATAATCCTCCATCCACCTTGGAGCTCTTCTGCTACGTTGGCCCACTGCTGCAGATTTTTCTGTTGTAGCTACTACATTATCATCCTCAGTAGCAATCTTAGTCCCAGCTGCATTCTCAAGCTCCTCATTCTCAGCTGTTGAGTGACTTGTATCTCCACTGTACTCGATGGCTTCTTCATGCTCTGATTGATCTTGTGGTGTCACTGTATCACTCTCTTGGTCAACAATAGTAGTATCCATATCTCCACAATCAAGCTGATCTTTGATAAATTCTGAGTGACTTGTATTCCAATCCCATTTCTTATTTTCTTCAAACACGACATCCCTGCTAACAATGATCTTTCTTTTAATGGGATCATATAACCTATATCCTTTCGACTCAGCACTTACTCCAAATAAAACACATTTAGTGCTCTTGTCGTCAAGCTTGACTCTTCGAGCATCTGGAATGTGGACATGAGCAATGCAACCAAAAACTCTGAAGTGCTCGACTGTGGGCTTCACTCCAGACCAGGCCTCTTCAGGAGTCATTCCTTTAAGGTGGGGCTCCTGTTAAGCACATGGAATGCCCAATTAATCGCTTCAGGCCAGAAAATCTTAGGCACTTCCTTCTCGGCAAGTAAGCTTCTGGCCATGTTCATGACAGTTCGGTTTTTCCTTTCGGCAACTCCGTTTTGTTGTGGCGTGTAGGCTGTGGTGAGCTGTCTTTTTATCCCTTCTTGTCTACAATAATCAGTAAAACTCGTGTGAGGTAAACTCGCCTCCACGATCAGTTCTCAAGCATTTCACAAATAAACCGGACTCCCTTTCTACCCGACTTTTAAATTGCTTGAATGTAGAAAATGCATCACTCTTATAAGCAATAAAATACACCCAAGCCTTCCTACTAAAGTCGTCAATGAAACAGATGAGGTACCTTTTTTGACCATGTGACGTTGGCGAGATGGGACCACATATGTCGGCATGTATAAGCTCCAATCGGGCTTCAGCTCTCCACATGGATTTTCTTGGTATGATCTCCCTGTGTTGTTTTCCTTTCAAACACTCAGTGCAAACATCAGTAGTTTCTCTAGCAGCAATGATTTCTCCAAGATTTGGCAAGCCTTTAACCATGTTGTTGCTTGTCAAAGTTTGAAGTCCAGTATAGCTAAGGTGGCCATACCTGCAGTGCCATAGATGAGCAATTTCTTGGATGTCAGTTTGGAAGCAACATTCACCTGACTCATTGGTAGCCGAGGAGGTCTTCGAGAGCAATATGAATATTCTGTTGAGTGTCATTATGCTTTCAAGGATAAGGCCCTTTAATGGATGATAGATTCTGCACTCATCGTTCTTGATTAGAAAGGCCAAGCCTTTCTCCTGCAACTGTCCGATACTTAGTAAATTGTTCTTCAATTCTGGAATATAGAACACTTCTTGAACAACATAACAAACACCGCCAAGATTTAACCTAACACTCCCTTTTCCCACAACCTTCATCCTCATATGGTTCCCTAGACTGACTTCTCTTTTGAACCCTTCCTCCATGGTACAAAAGAGAGAGATGTCTCCGCTCATGTGGTTGTTGCACCCGCTGTCTAAGAACCATGCAGTCTCTCCTTTTTTCCCTGATGCTTCAATATAAGCCATAAGAAACATCTCTTCATCCTTGCTCATCTCAGCATAATTAACCGTCTTCTCGAGATTAGGGCATTCATATTGAAAATTCCCTAATCGGTGGCATTTGTAACATTCAATTGTTGCTTTATTGTAGCTTTGACGGCCTCGTCCATGACCTCTTCCTCCTCTGAAGCTATTTCTCCCTCGTCCTCGACCACCGGTGTTACCATAAGAAACCGCCAGTGCTTGTTCTTCATCTGGTTCCCTCTTGAACTTTTGTTCATGGACCAAGAGGGAACTTTGCAAGGCATCAACTGTGAGCTCATCAACATCATTAGCTTCCTCAATGGAACACACAATGTAATTCCATTTCTCCGTCAGTGTTCGCAAAATTTTCTCTACGATTTTGACATCTGTCATGTCTTCACCGCAATTTCGCATGTCATGGCTATGGTCATCACCCTTCCAAAGTAGTCATTGACTGACTCCCCTTGTTTCATAGCCAACACCTCGAATTCTCGTCGGAGTCGATTGAGATGAGCACGTCGAACCGATCATTTCCTTGGTACTTCATCTTCATGGAGTCCCACTTGGAAGTGTCCTTCTTGGTGATGGTTCTCGAATTGATTTGTCAAGGATTGGAACAAATAATTCTTCGCCTTCAAATCCTTAAGTTTCAAATCATCCAGGGTCTTCCTTTGCGCATCTGTCTGCACTTCTCCTTCTTTGGGCAACATGTAACCGTTCTCCACCACGGGCCAATATTCTCTGGATCTCAAGAGATTTTCCATGACCATCTTCCAATGATCGTAATCTCCATCGAATCTGGGAATGGAGGGTACAGAAAATCTACCATTCTTCTCTTCGGATCCCATACCCCAAACACTCTATTTTGTGGTACTCTCACACTTTTGGATCCCTCACACTTTTGAGGTCTTTCTCGCTCTGATACCAGATGTTAGCAAATCTGGTAACTGACGTCTTTATTAGAATGAAATACTGCTATATAAATAGCTTACAAAAAGAAAACTGAACTGAATGCTTCCTAAGAATCAGGGCCACTAAGTCATACTTGACTCCCTACAATTTAGGCTTAATTAAAACTAACAACCATGATCATCTCACGATCAATAGAGACTAAGTCAGTTACATATAGCAAATAACAATTAATAACAATATTAATAATAACATAACATCTCTCACTCCACCATTTTTCATTCTTTCACCTTCTCTAACCTCTCTCACATTTTATTCATCACTCTGCACCGATCCCACATGAATAATTTCACGAAATTTCAATTCTCTCTCTCTCTCTCTCTCTCTCTCTCTCTGATTCAACTTCATCAGCTTCCCACAACCTCCAACAATCTTCTTCAACTCATCAATTTATGAACATCTACATCCTCACACCCACATCTCACTCTCAGAGCTACTCAACACCACAACAACGCATAATAGCCAAAGAAGAAGAACAAGAAGGAGGAAACACATGTTGAAACGAAAAGAAGAAGAAGAGTTAGGGGTGAAGCAGGTTGTTATATGAGAATCGAAGCTTCACCGGAATTTGGAGTTTGTGTCGTCGAGAGGTAGGCCTTGAGTCGCTCTTTTTTGCTTTTCCTGATACCATGATATAGAGTAGGATTTCCTGAGTAGCTCCCTTAAGGTTTTAGTTTGAGATCCATTTTTTATCAATATTTAATTTCAATTTTAAGATTTCTAGGGTTTGCTATTGATCTAGATCTAGGGCATTTGAGTTTGAATCAAAGAAAACTAATGTCATATTGAGATAAGGAGGTTAGACGAAGCCGTTGGTGGTTTAATTACGTATTTCGATGATCTTTCTATCGCAGCCGCTGCCGTGAGAAGAAAGAGAAGAAAGCATAGAGGTAGGGAAAAAGTATGATTGAAAAGATATGAAGCATCACAGATCTTAAACGACGTGTTTGCACATGCATCATTTTCTGATTATTTTTTCTTTGTTTGTTTTGTTTTTATTCCTTATGATCCTTGGTGGACTGGATTAGGCTACAAAACCCATAGAGCGCTACCCACACTCCATTGCTTGTGTGGGATTCACCAGGAATGTCATTGGGCTTGTGATTCTGAGCCCAGGAGTCCGTTTTAGGGCCTTAACTCATGCCTGATGTAACACCAAAATTTTATTTAAATTGTTTTTCATAATTTAATTATGCGATGTTGTCCATTTATATGTGTTGATGTGTGTTTTGATGTTCTTGCTATGGAGTAGTTGCATTAGAAATATAAAAATTAAGGTGTTAGAAGTGTGAGTAATTGTCTAGAACCTAGGAGTGGTGGAAGTAAGTAGGTACTAGCACTATTTAATTAAAATTAAAAAAAATAATAATATTAGTAATGGTTAAATAATTATTTAGTTATTTTAGTTATTTAGCATAATTATTTTATTATTAAGGAATAATAATAATAATAATAATAAATAATAATAATAATAATAATAATAATAATAAAAATAGAGGTAATGTTGGTGTAGAGATATTGTCGGCTTGTTGGTAATTTTAAGAGGAATAAGTAAGGACATAAGTGGAATGTTATAGAAATGGTTCAAGGGGTAAGAGTGACAAAAATGAGAATCAGAGAATTGGTTGTCATTTGTTACGATTATGGAATTGGAGAAATAGAGAACGAAAGAGAGAAGAGAAAGATATGGCTTAGAGAAGATTATATTTTAGAAGGGAAGAGAACTCAAGCTAGGAAATCCAAGGTAAGAGTGAGGTCTTAACTATCTAATGGATTGTAATTACTCGTCAGAACTAAACTCCACTTCATGTGTTAACCCCTCAATGATAAAATTATGTTTGGTGGATGAATTGAGTGAAATCAATTATGAATGTTGTATGTTTCATGTTAATATGTATTATTGTGAAGCAAATTGTGCACCTCATGTAATTATATATTATGTGATGAATTGAGTGTGTTAAAAAGTGGCTATTGATGTATGTGACCGAAGGTTTACTTAGGATGTGACATTATATATTATGTCAGGTTTGAGGATGTTTGGGTAGGGATAATAAGTGGTTTTCGTGTCAAAAAATAGTAGAAAAGTGATTTTGCACATCATGTAGTCGATTACCACTATTTGAGTACTCGGGTACACCATAAAACAAAGGCGTGTATTGACTTTTTAAGGGGTGCAACCGGTTACCAGTTTTTGGGTAACCCGTTACCACAACTTTGGACATAAACTTCTTAAAACTTTGAAAATTCATAACTTTCGTTTCGGGTGTTCGATTGACCTGTCGTTCGAATCGTTGAAATGTTAACTTAGCGTACTTTCTCTTAAAAATATTTTTGGTATCAGAATTCCAATATATTCAACTCATGGACACATATTTGGTGTGTGTTGAGATATGTTGTTTTGCGAAACTTTAAAAATTTGTAACTTAAGTTGTGAGTGTCCGATTGACACATGGTTCAAATTGTTAGAAAGCTAGTTTAACTTACTTTATACTAAAATTATTTTCAGTATCATAATTCCAACTATTCGACGCGTGGACATGTGTTTGTTGTGCGTTGAGTTATGTTATTTTGTGGAACATTTGCAAATGCATTGTAATTGTTGTTGCATGCTTTGTCAGGTGTTTGGTGTATAGTGGTCAGTAGTGGCAAGATATGTAAACTATGGTGAATGTCTTTGTGTGTTTTGTATGCAATATATTCACGGATTTGGTGTATAATGAGTTATGTTGTTTTTTGTAATCTGTGTAAATGCATTGTAATTACTTGTCATATTGGTGTATGGTGACCAGTATCGACGAAGTGCACCAACCATAATGAAGGTCGATATGCATATTTTTGTTGTTGCATGAGTTTATATATGTCATGCATCCATGGTATGTACTGATGTGGGATTGTCGTGTGCTTAGTGAGGCGTGAGTGATATATTCAGATTCTAATCGAGAATCGTATCATCATGTGCTTGGTGAGGTATGAGCGATAAGGATTGGTCGTGTTCCCGGTGGGGTGTGAGCAAAGAGGAGTAGGACAGTCGTGTGCCCGATGGGGTGTGAGTGATGTAGTAGAATTTCAATGAAAATTAATTGGTGAATTCTTATGAATCGATGGTACCAATGTATTAGGTCGTATGATAGTGTCTCTTTGCATTGTATATTGGTGGTGTATGCTAAATGTGTTAGCATATGATTACCTGTGTATGTTATATGTGTTAGCATGTGATTACTTGTGTATGTGATATGTGTTAATATGTGATTACCTGTGTATGCTATATGTGTTAGTGAGCGATTATATGTGTGTGCTATGTGTTAGCATGTGATTATATGTGTATGCTATATGTGTTAGCATGTGATTATTTGTGTATGACATATGTGTTAGTATGATATCTGTGTATACTATTGGTGTAGTGATGTTGCATTGTATGGGTGTGACATGTTGTGTGCTTGTAATAATCTGTTATTCACTTATACATTCCATTATATAATTATGATATCTTACCCTTACTGTTTGAATGTTGCCTCCACGTGGATAACGCGTAAGTCATTTGCAATGAAGGTGTGGATGAGTTAGAAGATGATGCTCTTCTTTATTTTCTTTCGTTGGTGCCGGTGTCTTCTCTGATATGTAACACTGGGGACTGGACGCTTGATTGTTGTGCTATGTTATTTAGAGATTTTGTGATATCTCTTTGTTGCATCTTTCTTTATAATTACGTTGTAACATGAGTTGTTTTGGAAAACAAGTTTTATGTTGAATAAATACTTGAATACTTTGTTGATGTTTTTCAGTTGCAATAGAATATGTTGAACTTGAATATGGTTTTAAAAGTTGTATGTGTTACATATTACTATAATATGAGCAGATTTTTTTATTATTGTTGAATATGTCATTCTAATTAGATGAAGTTGTTAATTTACTCTAATTTTTATTTAAAATTATTTGGAAAAAAATTAGGGTGTTATATCTAATCCACACCCCTCCTCTTTTTTGTTCTTTTTACCATTTTTCCTTTTCTTTTTCCTTTTTCTTTCTATATAGTTTTTCAACAATTCTTGATCTTTTCTAAATTTTTTCACTTGATTAAACTTTTTTTTCACATGAAAATGATAAAAATAATTTAGAAATAATTTTTACTTCTTGTATTAATTAGCATTTTTTATTAAAAATATCATGATTTGTTCTTGATTTTTTCCCCACAATTTCTATCCATAATTCTTGGCCACGTTATTAAGATTCTAGCTTGATCTTTTGGGGTAGATTGTATATAATTTTGATGTATATTTTGTGCATGGACAAATTTCACCTCTCAGTATGGGCAAAATGTTCCCCATTTCCATTGAATTTGTAATAGTCTAGTGTGCTCCATTTCCTCATGATTGGTGAAATGCACCCCTTTCCCATGGACACCCCCTTCCCATGGACATGTAAAAGCGTATAATTTTATTTCTTCATCGCTTTTCTATTGCATGCTTGTATGTTAAAAAAGATAAAATAAAAAC
This sequence comes from Vicia sativa, assembly GCA_021764765.1. Lineage (NCBI taxonomy): Eukaryota > Viridiplantae > Streptophyta > Magnoliopsida > Fabales > Fabaceae > Vicia > Vicia sativa. The sequence goes on from CM038793.1 coordinate 202,879,253, forward strand.
GATAGAAAAGTGATTTAAAAAACAAGACAAAAACGAAGTTTGATCCAACATCAAGCCATTTTCAAAACAAAATCAATTGAACCATATGCAATACTTAGTCCATTACCAAACACCATACTTTCACCACGCCTAGGGTTCACAACCATTGCACTCATGCTCCATTCACTTAGTACAAAGTAAAACTAAAACCTTTGATCCATATATCAAGGTCTATTTTTCAAACTCATTTTCACAATAAAATTGGAATGGTAAAGGGAAGTGATTAGACGAAGGCCTATTCCTACCCCAAATGTTATGACATTGCTTTTAGGGCTCACTGTCTAAACGATTGCCTTTCAAAATAAGACACTCAAAATAAAATAAACTTAATTCTTCTTTATTGTACTAAAAAGAAGATGACTAGGTGCAAACCTCTTCTCTCTAAAGTGTTAGGATGTGCAGTTTAGGATTTATTGTCTGAATACTCGTCTTTCAACAAGGGAACACAACTATACTTGCCACACGTTTTCACAAACAAATCTTTATGATTCACATCCACACTAAAATCAATCGCAACTCATCAAGCCTTCTTTTTTCTGCCTTAAGATATGCAAACCTTTTCAAAAAGAGCATGCTATTTCCGTTCTACCGCAATACATGAAACATAAGTCTCAAAGTACGAGCGACAACACATAAGTTTTCACACACGGGCAACACACCTAAATGCTAGAACGCGAACGATAACACCGTCCATTAAAAACAAACAACAAACAACAAACACCAAACAACAATTTTCTTGACGAACTATTGAAGTATGATTTTCTTATTGCACCATGATACGTAAGAACGCAGTTTTGAAACTAAAACGAACACCCTAATTTAAAACATTTTTTCCCTAATTAAATCCAATAAGCAATAATTGCAAGCTAGAACTCCGACATGTGATCAACTTGCATTTAAATGAGTTGCACTCTAGAACTCACCAAAACAAGATAGTTGAATCTACCTGTTAGGTGATCAACTTCTTACCGGAACAACCTTCATTGGCATGCAACACATATTTTATTTCTATACTACTAATGGTGATATTAATAGTAATTATATACTTTATTTAAATTCCTTTTCCAACTTTTGATTTTATCCATATTTCCACATCAAGTTTCTCTTTTAAAATTAAATTTGGAAAGTGTTTACATACTTTCCCGAAACAAACAATCACTCATTAAAATCTCCTCATCCATCAAAGAGAAATGATAATAACAATAATCACTTACACTCAATTTCACGTTTTGAATAATCACTTTTTCAACCATCACAATTAACATGACACCATTCCATTTCAACGTCTTTCCCTTATTCTTCTTCATTCTATCCATCATCATTGTTAAACCTATCGTTGCGGCTGAACCTTTTCATCTTCACGACGTTCCTTATCTCAACCGTACCAATTTCCCGCCGGATTTCGTTTTCGGAACCGCCTCTTCTGCATTCCAGGTTCCAACAACCATCCTTCAATTTTGTTGCTATCACTTTCAATTCACGTTATTCGAGATTCAATTTTGTGTTATATGAATTTCTTTTCTAGTATGAAGGTGCAGCATTTGAAGGTGGAAAAGGACCTAGTATTTGGGATACTTTTGCTCACAAATATCCAGGTTGTTATCATTCAATTTTGAAAACATGAATATTATATTCTAAGGTTTTAAATAACTGTCGCGGTCGCGTAAAGTCTTTCACGATTTTGGTTGGTACAGGTGTTGTAACGGTGATTGCAGTCGCACTGTGAATTAATCACAATTTGTTATTTATCATAAAAACGGTGAATAACTGGATTAGTATCAGCATCTTCCGATACCGTTTTATCACTGTATTGAATAGTCTCTGGTTACTTGAAAATGTGACATGTAAAAGATCCTCATGTTTATAATGAAATTGCGTGCAGAAAAAATTAAAGATGGAAGTACGGGAGATGTGGCCGATGACTCCTATAATCGGTACAAGGTATAGTCCAAATTGTAGTTTCGCAGAGGTATATAAAAATATGTGAGGTATTTCGGATCATGATAATTGATACTGATAGACCGCTCTTTATGTATTTTAGGATGATATTAAAATCATTAAGCATATGAATATGGATGCTTATAGATTTTCCATTTCATGGCCTAGAGTGCTACCGAGTAAGTCATATTTTTGTTCATATTTGTTGTAGATTGGTGATTTATAGTAACTGTTATAAATTTCTTATCGACTATTTGCAGAAGGAAAGCTAAGTGGAGGTGTAAACCGTGAAGGGATAAATTACTATAACAACCTCATCGACGAACTATTGGCTAATGGTAAGATTCGGCAATTTTTTAAAAATTTATTTTGATTGTATTAGAATCACGTCCATGTGGTTGGTTGTTAATCATAAAATTTCATTGGAGAATAATGTAGGTCTGCAACCATATGTGACCATTTTCCATTGGGACGTTCCACAAGCTTTAGAGGATGAGTATGGAGGTTTCTTAAGCCGTCACATTGTGTGAGTGATGTTATTTTGCATCGAGAGCTATTTTCGTATGACTGTTTGGGGAAAGTTTGCAGTGAATCTAACTAATCGATTAACATATGTGATTCATGAGCTTGCAGAGATGATTTTAGGGACTATGCTGAACTTTGCTTTAAGGAATTCGGAGATAGGGTGAAACGTTGGATTACTTTGAATGAACCAAGAAGTGTGAGTAAGAACGGCTATGCAAACGGAAGGTTTGCGCCAGGGCGATGTTCAGATTGGTTGAAAATGAATTGCACAGGAGGTGATTCGGGGACAGAACCATATTTGACTACACACTACCAACTTCTTGCACATGCTGCTGCTGCAAAACTGTACAAGACCAAATATCAGGTCCTTTGTGTTTTTGACTTGTTTTTAAAATAAGAAAAATATTTTTTCAATTCTGCGGTGAATCTTTTGGTCTTAAAATACATGAGATTACTCGGAGAATCTTTGCAATCACAATCAAGCATTACAAAACCAGGCACAATTGCTTTATGTTGGTAGATCACGCTTCTTTTTTTGTGTGAACTTATTGAAGCTGTTGCTCACTAAATAACATTTTTTTTAATATGCAGGAATCTCAAAAGGGTTTACTAGGGATTACCTTAAACTCTGATTGGTTTGTGCCTGCCTCTAAAGAGATGTCAGATCGTGACGCGGCACAACGAGCCCTCGACTTCATGTTTGGATGGTAAAGATTAAACTTGACTATTCCTAACTCAAATGCAGCTATGGGCCATTTCTGCAAATTATTAGGAAATCTGAAGAGTACTTCTTTGATTCTATCTGCACTTTGCATTTTGCATTTTGCATCAGGCATATGGATCCACTCACAAAAGGTCAATATCCAAAAAGCATGCAATCCATGGTGGGAAACCGGCTACCAAAGTTCTCCAAAAAAGAATCAGAGCAACTTAAAGGGTCCTTCGATTTTCTAGGCCTAAACTATTACTCATCCTTTTATGCTGCTAATGCACCTCACCTACGCGGGGCTAAACCAGCCCAACAAACTGATGCTCTTGTAAATGTTACAAGTAATTATCAGTTAATTATATGCTTGCACTAGTTAATTTAGTTCTAAAAAATCACCAAACAGAAGTAAAATAAAAACACCGAATCTTCTGAACTTTATTTTTGAATGACAGATCAGCATGATGGAAAGCTCCTTGGTCCAATGGTATGTATTGCATCATTGCATTGGCAGCTAAATTACATATCATTTCTTTTCATTTGTATGATTTATGCTCCAAAAGATTTATGTCTAAAATATAAAGATAGCTTTTTTGTGATTATCTGTAGGCTGCTTCCAGTTGGTTGTGCATTTATCCACGAGGGTTTCGAGAGCTATTACTTTACATAAAGAAGCAATACAACAACCCTGTAATTTACATTACTGAAAATGGTACTACTTCTGTTGTACTTATTTTGTTTTGAATATATGAATATTGCAATGTTGACAAAGCTGTTGAAAATCTGCTAAAATCAATTTATAGGTTATGATGAGTTCAACGATCTAACACTATCACTTGAAGAATCCCTTATAGATACTTACAGGATTGATTACTTTTATCGTCATCTTTATTATCTTCAAACTGCAATCAAGTAAGTAATGCTTTATCAGAATGGTCTCTCACCTCCTAGTTATTTATTTGTTTTGGGTTAACACTTCTGCTTTTATTGACCTTTATGCATAGAAGGGATGGTGTGAATATAAAGGGATATTTTGCATGGTCATTGTTGGATAACATGGAATGGGACTCTGGCTACACAGTGCGATTCGGTCTCGTCTTTGTGGATTTTAAAAACGGCTTGAAAAGATATCCAAAACTCTCAAGCACTGGTTCAAGAATTTCCTCAAAAATCTTAGGACTTAGGCACAGTTCCAAGAAAAGATATCTGTTTTAATGATTTTTGGATTAGAAGAAAGTGATATAAAATTCACTATTATATAGATGTTTTGTCAATAAAAAGAATTATTAATAAAAGAATTCAAATTTAGCTAAGCATTTCTTATTTTTTCTCTTTTACCATTTGTATTTATAATTTGAATTTTTTCTGATATTTTGTAACTGCATAGTGCATATCTATTTTCATAAACATTTTTAACATCAATGAGTTAAGTTATATATACTTTGGAACCATAGAATTTTAACTGATATTACTAATAACAGAACTGTCGCTTTCCTTTATTAATCTAGTATTAATGTAGCAAGACAAGTTATAAATAGTTATAAATCTTAAAAAATGTTTTCCTTTGATCTGTTTCATATAAAAATCATTTAATGCCAAATTAAACATATTCTCATTTTTACATACAATTTTTATTTTTATCTTTTACAACCAAACTAACCAAGAATAGAGAGGAAATTATATTATTGATAACAACTTTCTCTCTGAACTTGTAAGAGTGTATCAATCTGATGTTCTCCATTATTAGTATTTTAAGTTATCTATAGGATTCCAAAATGTTTATCAGGTTTGTCTCTTTACAACCCTGTGACAATGTTTCTGCATATACCAACAAAGAGATAAATATAAATGGACTTTTTTCTTTTCAATTTTAGAAATCATTTTAAAACATTTTTAATATAATTTATGCATCTTACACTATGTATGTACCTAATTGGACACGGATATTTACTCTTTTTAAAAACATAACATACTCCAAATTAGTGGCTATTAGCATACCACAATTTTCAACTCTCTCATCAATGTCTTGTTTTTTCTCATGTACAAGTAGTTTTCCTATATATCTCTTTCATTTATCTTGAAAAACAATCAAGTTCCATATTCATTTTCTGCAAAAACTGTAATTGTAATTGATCAGAATAATAATTTCATAAGGGCATGGCATTCAATGGCTATCTAAATCTCTTCAACCTTGGTGTCTTGACTATTATTATAATGGCGGATGCCGTTACTCCTACTACACTTGTAGACCAAACTTCTCTAAATCGGAGCAGTTTTCCGACAGGTTTCATTTTTGGTACTGCCTCCTCCTCCTATCAGGTATGTTTTCTAAAATCATCCAAAAGATAAACACGCTCGATCATTAAAAATTTCGAAAAAAACTTAGGAATGGAGTGAGTACTAAAGATTGTGTATAGGTAATAATAATGTTGGACCTTGTGAATTGGAGGTTATTTATTTTGTAAGGTATGATTTTGTGGGTTTATAATGTAGTATGAAGGTGCTGCAAATGAAGGTGGTAAAGGACAAAGTATATGGGATAACTATACTCATAAATATCCAGGTATATTCCTTTATTTTTTTTTAATTTTTTTATGAAGGTATATTTCTGTATTTCTTAGTACTTTCTTTCCTTAATTATCTCATGAAAATGGCAAACATTAAGAAAAATGGCAAACATAAGTACTATCAATGTTTTTGATACCATCCCGCTTGGAACACGTGAGTGAGTTCTTCCATTTATAAATGCTCAAGTCATCTCATTCTTATCCATTGTGGGACTATTTCTCCACATTACTCATATTTATATTATTTCCAATAAAAATAAGACACTTAAAATTGTTGTTAATTAAATATTATAATAGTATTAGAAAAGAATAAAATAGTAAATACAATAGCTTAAATGAAAGACAATTAAGGAAAAATATTTTATCAAAAAAGAGAGTAAAAGAAAGACAATTATTATTGTTGTTTGGCTTCAAAGAAAGACAATTAAGGAAACATATTTTACCCTACCGATTTTCATATATATATATATATATATATATATATATATATATATATATATATATATATATATATATATATATATATATATATATAATAAAAACTAAGAAAAAAAGAGAGTGGATGGTTACTGAAATGGAATGTGTTTGTCAGTGTGCATCTAGAAATATGTGAAAACCAAAAGGGTAAAAGCCAAACAACAATAAATATTTTTCTAATCTGAACTAAACACACATAATGTAACTCCTCTTTTTTTTTTTTTATACTAAAATTGGACATGTTCTGTTATTATTTGGGTAACTAAACTGCACATGTTCTGTTACTTTTTGGGTAACTAAACTGCACATGTTCTATTTGTCTCTTTGTGAAAGGGGAAAACTCTTTCTTGCGATATACTATCCTTTTCCAATATCTATCTTAAACTGTTTGTCATTTCATCTACTTATTTTATTTAACTACTACCTAAAGCCCGGAATGGACGTGGAACTCGTCACACAAAGACATGCTAATATAAAAGAATATGTAAGATGAACACAGTTATATATATTTTATATGTTAATAAAATAATTTAACTTATAAGTTCAATTTATGAAAAGTCTAATAGGAAAACTAAAATTTATGTTTATTTATATTTAGTATTTTCAATCAATCAAAAAAGATTTAAATTGAATGCTTTCAATTAAGAAAAATTATCGAAAAAAAATTACAAATCATATCGTAATCACTTCACATTGAAAAAATCGGTTTCAAAGTTTGACTCATTCAAAGACAAGGTATATGTTATACGTAGTTAACATATAACGGTAAAACAAATTAACATATATATATTTTTGTAATATAACGTAATAACATGAGTGAAGCGTTGTTGTCAACGTATGTAATTAACAGCAGGAAACATAAATACGGACAAATAATAAAGAAAGAAAAGGAATGAGTATCGGAAGTGAAAGGAAAATACCGGTGGTGGCGACGATGGAATATCAACGTGCGACTAAGTGGCGAAGATGAAAACAAAAAGAGAAGATGAAAAAACAAGGAATACAAGTTGTTTTTATAGTGGGGAAGTGAAATATGAAAGGTTAAAAACGTTTTGTTTTATTTTTAATTCTGAGAATTTGAGAGTGCGTTCGTTATTTGAAATAGTGTGTTATGTCTATGTCCGCTGCGTTTCAATTTATTTTTTCACTAAACACTTCAAAAATGTGTTTGATACGTGTCGGTGTCCGATATGTATCCAATAAAGAGACATGCTTTCTAATTGTTGTGTCGGAGCTTCATAGACTACTACTAATAAAAATATTTTAGTAATAAAATTTATTTTCTTATTAAAATTTACATAACTTCTAATTTTCTAAAAAAATGTACACAGTCAATTGGAAATAGTCTTTTTTTACTTATCATGTAGTAAATTGGTGTAATTGCATACAGAAAGAATATTGGATAGAAGCAATGGAGATGTAGCTGTTGATCAGTATCATCGTTATAAGGTACTGCTATATCCAATTGATTGAGATAATTAATTGTTACAACTTTGGAGTCATTTTTATAAATTTTAAAACTTCTAGGCCAAATTTAAAATTTCAAAAATAAGGACCAATTTGCAATTTTTAATATATGTTTACAATTTTGTGTCTATAGTATAGGTGCTTACCATTTTTACATGTTAATAGGATGATGTTGCTATCATGAAGTATATGAACACAGATGCATACAGATTCTCCATCTCTTGGCCAAGGATATTGCCAAGTAATAGCAAATGTTTGAATTTAATCACATCCTTAAAGAGTTTCGTATTGTTGAATCTTTTGTCTACATTAACAACTCTAACAAATATGCAGAAGGAAAAGTAAGCGAAGGTATCAACCGAGAAGGAATCGAATATTACAACAACCTGATCAATGAGCTACTCGATAACGGTAATGCATAAACCATACTACATTATGAGGGAATACTAGATTAGTATATGTCATATTATTGATTGATGGAGTTATGAATGCAGGTCTAGTACCATTTGTAACCCTTTTTCATTGGGATCTTCCACAAGCCTTACAAGACGAGTACGAAGGTTTCTTGAGCCCTAATATTGTGTAAGCTTCGCGGAACAAATTTCTATATGCATGATTTATGTTAGAGCATTATGACATCATTTGATTTTTCATGTTTTCTTTTTGTTGAATTTCTATATACAGAAATGATTTTCGGGACTATGCAGAGGTATGCTTCAAGGAATTTGGTGACAGAGTGAAGCATTGGATTACTCTTAATGAGCCTCACTCTTACAGTATGGGTACAGAGCCCTACATGGCCTCACATAACCAACTCCTTGCTCATGCAGCTGCTGTCAAAATTTATAGAACCAATTATCAGGTACAGAGCCCTAAACCGAAATTTTTTTAATGATTGTCCGAAAAATAATTTAACTTGAATTAGTCGGAGCAGGCTTCTGAAAAAGGTTCAATAGGCATCACGTTAAATTGTCACTGGTTTTTACCGTTCTCAAACGACACGTTAGATCATCAAGCTGCTCAACGCGCTCTTGATTTCATGTTTGGATGGTAAGGCCTATTTCCTATCAAGTTTTCTTAATTGCAGCCAAATGTTTATGTTATGCTTCAAGCTTCTTAATGGATTTGTTTGTAGGTTTATGCAGCCAATGACGACAGGAGAGTATCCACTAAGCATGGTGTCTTTTGTGGGAAATCGTTTACCAAAGTTCACTCGAGAGCAATCCAAGATGCTTATCGGCTCATTTGATTTTATCGGAATCAATTACTACACCTCAAAGTACGCGGCCAATATACCACGATCAAATAATGACACAAGCAAATCTACCTATTTGAAGGATACTCATGTCAATTTAACAAGTACGAATACCTTGTGATACTTTCCTTTGATTTTTTTCCGATGAAAAGAAGATAATTCCTTTCTTTGATGTAAAATATTTCCTGCTATGACTTATGACAGCTGAGCGTAATGGGATACCAATTGGACCGCAGGTGAGTCAGACTTTATTTCAGTTATCGTTACATCTGAGATACAAATATGTGCACACTTGCGCGTGCATGCGTATTGACATTTATACAATCTGATACTTCGTTTATATGATTTGTTTGTTTTACGAATAACTAAGAAACAACATTTATGTCCAGGCTGCTTCGCCTTGGCTATTCGTTTATCCAAGGGGGATTCAGGAACTACTACTGTACACAAAGACAAAGTATAACAATCCTGTGATATACATAACAGAAAATGGTATTGACGAGTTCAATGATCCAACGCTATCACTCGAAGAGGCGCTTATGGATACTTATAGAATTGATTACTTTTATCGTCATCTTTATTATATTTCATCAGCAATCAAGTAAGTAGAACCATCTCTCTACATTTTTCGGATTGAGTTACCTTATTTCACAATCTTACCTTATCTCTTATCTACTATAATTTCTTACTTTTATTTGTGAAGGCATGGTGTGAAAGTACAAGGATATTTTGCATGGTCACTTTTGGACAACTTTGAATGGATTGCCGGATACACGATGCGATTTGGAATCAACTTTGTCGATTTCAAAGATAATCTTAAAAGACACCATAAGCTCTCTGCCCATTGGTTTAAGAATTTTCTAAAAAAGCATTAGAGTTACAGTTTGATGTCATGTTGATCTCCAATAATATGATACGTATGAACTTGATCGTTAATCGTAATACAATGTGAAACATTGTAATATTGGATTTGAATAACAATTGAGCTCTAGCTCTTTTACATTGAGGCAACAGTATAAATTAAGAAAAGACACTTTGAACTAATGTCTAAGAAAACTGTAAATATAAGAAACTAAATCAAACTACTTAAAACCAACCAAAACTCATTTCAACACAAGGAAGGAGGCTCTTGGCATGGTTATCTCTGAAGCAAACCTTACCCTTAAACGAAGAACTTGAACTGAATAAATCGAGGAAGTGCTTGTTAAGCTAAGTGACGTCCTACTGAAGAATCCATACCTAATAACAATCTATAACTCATCAGGCAGGAATCGCGTGGAATATATATATGTCTAACATTTTATGAGGAAATTCTTGAACCAATCCGCAGAAAGTTTTGGGTGTCTTTTCTGGCCGTTTTTAAAATCCACAAAAACGAGTCCAAATCTCAAGCTCAAGCCTGATTCCCATTCAAAGTTATCCAACAACGACCATGCGAAAAACCCTTTTACATTCACACCATCCCTGTTATGCAGAAAGATCAATAAAAGCAAAAGAGTTAAGCTCCAAATATTTGTTGCCCGTAATAACTAGTCTTAGAGATTCATATGATAAAAATATAATTTACTTGATTGCAGTTGCGAGATAGTAAAGATGACGATAATAGTAATCAATTCTGTAAGTATCTAAAAGTGATTCTTCAAGAGATAACGTCGGATCGTTGAACTCGTCACAACCTATCAATTTATTTTGTAAGACTTTCATTAGCTTTATTAATATTATGCATATAGTATCTTAGAAAATATGAAGTATTACCATTTTCCGTAATGTAAATTAAGGGATTTTTGTACTTATTCTTGACGTAAAGCAACAATTGTCGAAATCCGCGTGGATAAATGCATAACCAACTCGAAGCAGACTGCATAGAATTAAAAATAAAGTTATCTATATTTTAGAAATATTCTTTTGGAACATGAAAGCTACGATTGAAAAGCATTGTTATGTGCGTTAGCTGCTAATGAAATGGCGAAATACATACCATTGGACCAAGGGGCTTTCCATTTAGTTCATCTGTCATTAGAAAATAATAAACCATGTTTAGATATAAATTACTTTTCTTTCAATCCTACTTGGCTCTTCATTAGAACTGGATTAACTTGTGAAAGCATATAATTAACTTGATACTTACATGTAGCATTAATATGAGAATCAGTTTGTTTGGCTGGACGTGCATTGCGCAAGTGAGGTGCATCAGCAGCATAGTAGGATGCGTAATAGTTTAGGCCAAGAAAATCAAAAGACCCCTTAAGTTCCTTTGATTCTTCTTTTGAGAATTTTGGTAGCCGCTTTCCGACCAAATTTCGCATGCTTTTTGGATATTCGCCTCTTGTGAGTGGATCCATAAACCTACAGCAAAATGCAGATGCAATCAAAATAATGAAATACTCGTCTCTTGTTTCCTATTAGTAGTTGAGTTTAATCTTTACCATCCAAACATGAAGTCGAGGCCTCGTTGTGCAGCATCAACATCTGCTTTCGCTGTACTGGCCGGCACAGGCCAGTGTGAGATTAAGGTAATCCCTACTATACCACGTTGACATGACTGCATTTTGTTTATGAAGTTAGTAACACCTCCAACAAGTTCATACAATAAAAAAAGCATGATCTATAACCTTATATTTGGTCTTGTACAAATTTGCAGCAGCAGAATGAGCAAGAAGTTGGTAGTGTGCAGCCAAATATGGTTCTGTCCCTGAATCACCTCCTGTGCAATTCAGTTTTAACCAATCTGAACATCGACCCGGTGCAAACTTTCCATAAGCATAAGCATTCGTGCTCACACTATATGGTTCATTCAAAGTAATCCAATGTTTCACCCTATCACCAAATTCCTTGTAGCAAACTTCAGCATAGTCCCTAAAATCATCTCTGCAAGATTGCGAATTACATATTTTAATCAATAAACCATAGTCACAAAGAAATAGTTTTAGATGAAAAATTGACATCACTCACACAATGTGACGGCTTAATAAACCTCCATATTCATCCTCTAAAGCTTGTGGAACATCCCAATGGAAAAGTGTCACATATGGTTGCAAACCTGCATTATTCTCAACGATTGACAACATGTATATTGATTGAAACACAATATAAAATAAACATCGACGAATCTTTACCTTTAGCCAATAATTCATTGATGAGGTTGTTGTAATATTTTATTCCTTCACGATTTACACCTCCACTAAGCTTTCCTTCTGCAAACAGTTTATAAGAGTTTATAATGCTTACTACAAATCACAAATGTGCAAAAAAAATGACATACTTGGTAGCACTCTAGACCAAGAAATGGAGAATCTATAAGCATCCATATTCAAATCCTTCATGATCTTAACGTCTTCCTTGTAGCGATGATAGGAATCCTCGGCTACATCGCCATTAGTTCTATCTCTTATTTTTTCTGCAAGCAATTTGATTAATAACCATGAGAAATCTATACATGCTATGTAACTTGCAATCGCATCAGGCCATAATTGCGATGTGATTAAAGACCACATTGCAGTACTATAACAACCTGGATAGGTATGAGTGAAATTATCCCAAATACTAGGCCCTCTTCCACCTTCAAATGCTGCACCTTCATACTACAAAAAATATTCAAATAACATGAAACTGATCGGTACGTAATTGAAAGCCATAATAGAAGAAAATGAGTTGGTGCCTGATATGCAGAAGAGGCTGTTCCAAAAATAAAGCCTTTGGGAAAACTATTCCGATTCAAATCAGAAAAGCGACGAAGAATAGGCTCAAATTTCGAAGTCTTGCGGGAAGTTGCATCGATAGGAGTAACAATGGATAAAATAGAGAGTAACAGAAACAGTTTGAGATCAAATGTTGCCATCTTAAATCTTAATCTAAGTTTTAATTATGATTATTTACAATGGAAAATTGAATGTAAGCTAATATTGTTTCCCTTACGTAACAAGATATTCACATTTAATGATGTTTGTAAGGAAGATTTGATAGAGAATAAATAGAAAGTGTTGGGATAGGATAAATGTTAGAATCAAATGCCTGAAAACTTAATTAAATAAGAAAAGGCCAATAAATAGGCTTACACAATATCACACGATCTCCCTAACTGTCCATTATATGTGGAGCAGTTTATTCCTTCCTAAAATCTAGGTCGACTTTGATGAAACAATAAAATAGCTAACAATAAGTGACACATTCTAATGTCTGCAACACTTAATTTAATTAAAATAAATATCAAAATATTAATCTTAACATCTCCTCCTAAACTGAACAGTCCAATTCAGTTTAACTTTGGTGCATCACATACTCCTAGCTTTTTCTAAGTCCTGGAAGGTTCTCGTGTCGAGTGGCTTAGTAAATATATCGCAACTCTGCTGCGTGCTACAAAACTTTAATCGAACAGCTCCTTCATTCACCACTCACGTAGGAAGTGGAACCTTACATCGATGTGTTTGCTTTTGCCGTGCATCACCGGATTTTTGATAGCTTGATTGTTGAGTTGTTATCACGAAAAAAGCAGTTCTTGCTTCCTTCATAGCCAATTTTGCCCAACACTCTTTTCATCCATATTAACGACAAAAGTTGCCGCTACAAATTACGCTTGATTGTACTTAGAGTAACAATTGGTTGTTTCTTGGAGGACCATGCCCTGCTGCATCACTAAGAATGAAGGTATACCGGATGTACTTTTTCTATCCTCCACACATCCAGAATCATCGCCGGTGAATCCTACTAGCTCTCTATTTCCTTCTTTCCGTAAAAGAGCCCATATTCAATAGTCCCTTGCAAATACCTTAAAATTCTTTTGGCTGCAAAGTGAAGTTCGTTGGCATAGACATGTATCGCTAATCGGACTAACAACATACATTACATCGGCGGTGGTATCACATATATCATACTTCCCACAAGCGCTTATAGAGTGTGATATTTACCTTCACACCTTCTTCATCTTTGTGAATCTTAAACCCGGGACAATAGGATTTAAAGAGAGTTGCTTTCCTCCATTCGAATTTTGTTAGTAACTCTTTCACATACTTTCTTTGACACATGAAAATTCCATTATCAAGCGCAACACCTCAATTCCTGTGAAGTATTTCATTCTTCCCAAATCATCATTCGAACTCTTTCATCATGGATTCTTTAAACTCATTCATCATAGTTTGATCATTACCGATGTAGATTAAATCATCAACGTACAAGCTAATAATTAGGCATTTACCTTGTGTGTTGGATTTTGTGAAGAGTGTTTGCTCGTGACATCCTTTACAAATCCCATCTTAAAGTAAGTATCTATCTGTGAACCATGCACGTGGTGCTTCAATCCATATAGGGCCTTACGAAGCTTGTACACTTTTCTTTCAGCACCCTTGATTTCATACCCTCTTGGCTGGTCTCGTACACTTCTTGGAGAGTTCTCCTTGCAAGAAAGTCGACTTTACATCTAAGCGATAGATTATCCAACACGGCGCCAATGCTAAAATCATCCTCACAGTATCCATCCGAGCGACTAGTGCATATACTTCCTCATAATCAATTCCGTGTTCTTGTGCATATCCTTTTGCAACTAGCCAAGCTTTGTACTTTTCAACTTCTCCATATTGATTCAATTTAGTCTTATAAACCCATTTTACTCCTATACTTTTGGCTCCCTCTGGTAGATTAGTGAGAAACCATGTTTCATTCTTCTCAATAGATTGAATTTCTGAATTCATAGCATTTCTCCATTCTTGGCTCTTAGCAGCTTTTTCATAGCTAATAGGATCACATTCTATGAATAAGGCTAAATGTGAAGTGTGATCTTGACTTGCTTTGTTTGACTTCATCATTGACGGTAATTTCACTTCATTATTGACATTATAGTCTCTCATCCCATGGTCTCCTTCGATCGACTGTCCTTCTGACACAATCTACTTCCCTTGTATTTGAGGCTTCAGGAGATGACGCAGCCGCTGCCATAGTGTTTTCTCTATGGAACACGACTTTAGCTAAGCCGTTGGATTGGGCCTGCTGGCTTGCCCGTTCTGAGTTTGAGAGTTGGGCCTTGCTGAAACCAATAATGGGAGGTGTGTTAAGCTGTCCTGGTTACAGGAGTTGGCACTTATGAATTCCCCGCGGGGGCAGTGCTGAGGGTTGGGTACAAAGGAGCAGTAATTAAACACTTTCCACTCTAGTTGACTTTGGATACGGATAACAAGCCTGCTTTGAAACCAATTTCAGCTTCATTATTGACATTATAGTCTCTCATCCACACTGATCTCCTTCTGATACGACCTGTCCTTCTGACACAATCTCCTTCCCTTGTATTTGAGGCTTGGAGATGACGCAACCGCTGCCATAGTGTTTTCTCTATCACTTCACTCTTCATCTATGCTTGCTTTATCTTTTTTAGTGACAGTTTCTATAATAACATCAGAATCTTCATTGGTAACATCTTGAGTCTCAATTTCTCCTTCATTTATGTCATCTCCCCAGTCTAGATCAAGGCTTATCAAGCTGTCATAGCTCTTATCCACTCCACTTTTCTCTTCTTCAAACACAACATCCCGACTAACAATGACTTTCTTGCTTATGGGATCGAATAGTAGCCTTTGATTCGAACTAACCCCAAACGGTGCACAACTTCTTCTCTTATTCTCTAGTTTAGTGCGTTTGGCGTCAGGTATATGTACATGTCCTATACAACCAAACACCCTAAAATGATCTACAAATGGCTTTATCCCACTCCAAGCTTCCATAGGTGTCATGTCCTTCACAGAAGAAGTTGGACTACATTAAGCACGTGCAACTTCAGCCAAAACTCTTAGGAATATCAACCTTCATACTTCTTACCATGTTCATCAACATTCATTCTTCCTCTCGGCTACTCCGTTTTGTTGCGGCGTGTAAGCTGTGGTTAGTTGTCTCTTGATTCCATTATCTTTACAATAATCATTGAAAGCACTTGATGTAAATTCTCCTCCCCGATCTGTTCTTAAGCACTTAATAGACAAACTAGACTCTTTTTCAACACTACTCTTAAATTGCTTAAAGGCAGCAAATGCATCAACTTTATATGCAAGGAAATAGACCCATGCTTTCCTACTAAAGTCATCAATGAAACAAAGCAAATACCTTTTTTGGCCATTTGAAGCTGGTGAAACGGGTCCGCAGATGTCAGCATGGATTAATTCCAACTTAGTTGAAGTGTTGTAGTGAAAATCCACGAACAAGTATTTTTAACTATCGTATCCACAGGGATTGGTGTTGTATCGTAGTCTTTCAATAGTAAAGCGTATTTTAAGAGTAAGTAACCAAAGGGTTTGTTTCCTAAACTACTAGTATCATGAATTTTAAGTAAACAACTTTAAAGTCCTTTTCAAAAGAGAGTTATGGTTTGGATTCAAGAGAGCTGAAGTTTGTTTTTAAATGATGGAAGCATGTCAAGATTAGTTTAATTGACCTAATTTCATATATATTCTATTAACCAAGTGATGAACTAGTTGATGATTGCTATAAATACATATCCTCTCAATCTTGTTGATTTCTCACCAAGATTGTGAGTTTTATCATGTTAATCCTTGAATGATTTCTCACCACAACTATTGACATGATAAACATGAAGCTCAATACTTGTAAACACTAACTAACAAATCTATTCATAGCATTTGTTCATTAGTGGATGAATATACTAGGTCTACTTTGAAGCATCCTTTTTCAAACAAGATTCAAAGCATAAAAAGATAGAAGAACAAAGATATTCAACATATTTTAATCATCAACCATGTTCATACACAAATGGATTAAAATAAATACATACTAGTTAGATCAACTACCTCTAATCTTGACACAAAAAGAACTTAGCTACTCATTTTCATGGTTGCTTTGCTCACAAGATTGTTGGAGAAGATGATGAACATGGAAGAAATCAAGAAGAACTATCTTTTTCTTTTCTAATTCTATGCCCTAAAATTACAACAATGATGAATGATGATGAAGAAGTGATGTTCACTTTTCTAACACACCAAAAGCCAGCTGGAAAATAGGGAGTTGGTGGCTAAAAAGGTGAAAGCATGGGTCTGTCCTTTTTCTGATTTTCGCAGATTGCGCTAAGCCCGGTTACCCGCGCTAAGCGCACTCATGCTGCAACCACGCTGAGCGCGACCTGAAGCATGCTTCTTCTTCCAAAAATTCCTTCAAAAAGAATCATCCCAAGAGCTCTTCAAGTGTCCTTGAATCCAAGCTTGAGGGAATCAATATTAAAAACCTACAATTCAAATGTAAACTAAGTTAAATAATATATTATAAACAAAAACTAAATAGAAACATAATTAAACCAAAATACCATACTAAATGCTACTAATTAATTAAAAGGAATTGTTAAGGACCACAAAATCATGTACAAAATAGCTACAATTTGGTCCTTAACATGAAGCACACAATATGCTTTTATTTGGAATATTTTCTCTATGTTGGTTTCCTTTCAGACAATCTGTGCAAATGGAATCAGGTTCGAGAAGACACGGCATCCCTTTCACCATCTCTTTGTCCTTCAACATGCGCAATCCGTAGATGGCCAAACCTCCGATGCCGTATCGAATCTTGGGTTGTGTCTGCGACAAACTTCTTTTGTGTCCTTGTCGAATACTTATCGAGAGCACAACGAACATACGGTTGGAGGTCATGTTTCTCAAGGATGAGGCCCTTTGTTGAGTGATAAATCGATTTATTATCCTTCATCACCATTGTTAATCCTTTTTCTTGCAGCTGTCCAAGGCTAAGAAGATTATTCCTTAGTTCTGGAACATAGAAGACATCCTGAACAAGATAGCTAATGCCTCCAAAGTATAGCCTAACAGTACCTTTACCAACCACATTTAATCGCATATGATTCCCACCCTTGTTCTTTGAAATCCATCTTCTAACCGATTAAATAATGACGGGTCTCCACACATGTGATTACTGCATCCTGAATCTAGAAACCACACATCAGTTTTGTTTTGCCCAAATGATTCATGATAAGCCATGGGCAACATCTCCTCAATTTATTCAATTTCACTATAATTTGCTTGCTTGGCCATATTTGGACACTCATACTGAAAGTGACCCAACTGATGGCACTTATAACATTCAATGGTTGCCTTGCTATAGGGTTGTCGGCCTCTGCCTCCTCTTCCCCTTCCTCCTCTGAAAGCTCCGTGGCTGCCTCGTCTTCTTCCACCATTGTTCTCACCGTATGCCACCGTGAGTGCTTGCTCTTCATCTACTTCCTTCTTGAATTTTTGCTCGTGCACAAGAAGGGAGCTTTGCAACTCGTCGACAGAAAGCGTGTCCATATCTTTGGCTTCCTCAATGGAACACACAATATAGTTCCACTTTTCAGTGAGGGTTCTCAAAATCTTCTCGATGACCTTGACATCAGTCATATCTTCACCACAATTCCTCATATCGTTTGCAATCACCATTACCCTACCGAAGTAATCATTGATTGATTCTCCTTGCTTCATGGCAAGGATCTCAAACTCTCTGTGCAATCGATTGAGTTGGGCTCATTGAACTCGAACATTGCCACGGTATTTCATCTTCATTGAATCCGATTTGTCTCGATGTTTCCTTCTTTGGGATTGTCTTGAATTGACTTGTCAAGAGATTGAAACAAGTAATTCTTGGATTTCGTGTCCTTCAATGCATCTCTTCCGCCGTCTTTCTCTGTGCATCCGTCGGCACTTCTCCTGCAGCGGCTTGAACGAGGCCTGTGGTCACAACAATCCAATACTCCTTCGAACGGAGAAGGTTCTCCATGAGCACGCTCCAGTGATCATAATCACCATCAATAAATATCATCAACTTTTGAGGTAAATCAAAGAATCTCATTAAAAAAAAAAGATTTGATCAATGAAGGAAGGAAGATTGATATGTCAACAATGTCAAGTAATTCTTTACTTTTATTTATTGTTGGATCATGTTAACTTGTTTTGTTTTCTAAGATCATTACAAGTTAAAAAACTAAAAATTTCAATTCATCCAAAAAAAGAAAATTCAATCAAATCCATACATTTAAAACATGCTTAAATTCAATTCATCCAAATTATTTAAAGATACAATAGAGTATCTTAAATGATAAATGATAATGCAGATTTATTAGATAAAATTAAATAATTTATCTAAAAAATTAATTTAATAAAGAAAAACAAGAAGAAAAAATGAAATAAATAAAAATATTAATATGAAATTTAATATTAAGTCTTAGTTGCAACTTTATTCCACCATTTTTTTTTTTTACAATTTTGGTCAATGTAATGATATATTTGTAAAAGACCAATCAAAGACAAGAGAATTGCAATTACCCAAAATATGCAACTCCAATCTACCGCCCACAATTAAGGAATATTTCTACCAATGTGTCCCCTACTCTCTCAGTCGTGAGAAACATGGGAAAAATATTCCTCAATCAGGGAGAAGTCAAGGTCAGTAGGCTAATCCACGTCTCCTTAGAAAATAGTCAAATCCCATAAGCACTTATAAATACCCCAACCATAAGATTGAGAGACAAGTCATAAATATGTTGGGGAAGATTTAGGAGCATTGATATATAGTGTGGGATTGAGAACATTTGTGAGAAACACACCACTTTGTCCCTAAAACCTTAAGGTGATAGGGGAGTGGGTTATCCCACTTATATACCCTTAAGTCACCATATTATCTTTCAATGTGGGACTATTTTCCCCACTACTCACACTTGAATTATATTCCAACACCCCCCTCAAGTGTGAGTCCATAATGCTCCCCCTCAAACTTGCATGTGGGACGCTACCCACGACCATGAACAAGTTTGAGCCAACCAGGCTTTGATACCAATTATTGGGGAAGATTTAGGAGCATTAATATATAGTGCGAGATTGAGAACATTTGTGAGAAACACACCAATTTGTCCCTAAAATCTTAAGGTGATAGGGGAGTGGGTTCTCCCACTTATATACCCTTGAGTCACCACATTATCTTTCATTGTGAGACTATTTTCCCCACTACTCACTCTTGACTTGTATTCCATCAAAACACACATAAAATATTCCAAAAACTACAGAGCTTCTAACCTCACATGAGATTTATCTCTCATTATCATAAACACCACAAAACATGGCATCTCATTGCCGTGGGGAAGACCTAAACAACAAAAAAACCATTAAGGCTTGGTCACCCCTACTTGATAGTGGTACCATACAATATGTACTTTTCGACAAGCACAATAGAATCCACCGTGGGACACTAGTAAAACTAACTTAGATCACACCTCTATCATCACCATTTTCACTACATTGCCTTGAAGATGGCCAACAAAGTTGCACACTTATGGTTAGCCCCATAGTTAGAGGTTTCACTTATAGAGGAAGCTCTAGCTCCTCGTAGAGGACATACACCAAGAATGTGCTAACCAAGAACGTAATATCCTTAGGATTCTCAAAAGCAGATCAAAACAAACCAGGGGTCAACATCACCTTTTTTTAGCAAAAAAGCGACCAAGATCCTTTCTCATGACAACAACCCTATGGTCATTATTGTTCAATATGAAAACTAGGATATCAAGCGATTCTTGATAGACTTCAAAAGCTCAACTAGCATCCTATTATAGAATAATTTACAGAAACTCCAGCTCAATCCCAATAAAATCAAGGCGTTCAAACTTTCGTTAGTATAACTATCAAGCAAACATGTACAAGTCAAATATCATGTAACCCTATACACAACCTATGATTTGGGACCAGACCATAAGGTGGTTGAAGTAAACTATCTTATGGTGGATGTGACACCCCAATTAATTCAACTATTAAATAATTAGAATTTTAATTATTAATTTAATTAAACGTTTAATTATTGATATTTTTGAATTAAAGGATTTAATTAATTAATTAAATAAATGAGAGTGTTGGGGGTGTGAAGTGGAATTGGGAGGTGTATGGAGTAAAAGGCTCTAATTATTCTAATTATGTTATTTTTATTATTGGGCATAATAAAAGGAATAAATAAAGGAAAAAGTGAGAAGAGAATTGGAAACTTCATTCTACGTACTTTTGAGAAGAGAAGAGAAAGAGGAGAAAAAGTCAAATCGTCAGAATTCAAAGATTCATCGCGAGGTAAGGGGTGATTTGATCAGATTATTATGCCTTATAGGTTTTGATGATCAATAGAATGAATTAATCCGTTAGGAATATCGAATTAGGAATTTTAGGTTGTGCCCTAATGTTATGATCCGACGTAATAATTCAATTGGAATTGATAAGAACGATTAATTGTGTAGAGTCATTGTAGGTTAATTAGAAAACATAATTTTGTGGTCAATTGGATGTGAAAATACATGAATTAATTCTATTCTGGTGTAATATGGAGTTTGGTGGTGAATGGTATTGATTGGGATTGTAAACAGTGAAGAATAAACTGGTTTTTAGGTGAAATAGCAGTATGGGTCGACACATGGGACTATGGATCGATGCAAGCAGCAAAAATTTAGAAAACCAAAGGCGTGGGAAGAACTTGTATCGATACATAGAGTCATGCATCGACTCATGTGAGGATTTTTGAACTCTTGTATCGACACAAGAGAGTTATGTGTCGACTCAAGTAGCTTTTGTATCGACACAAGAAGGCTATGGGTCGATTCATACTGAAGGAACTTTGAAAAATGGAAAATTTATTACGTATGAGTCGACACATGCGTGTTTTGTGTCGACACAAACAAGTTTTGTATTGACACATGGAGTTTTGGATCGATGCATACTGTGCTAGAACGGAATGGAACTTTCTGAAAACGGTTTTGGTCATATTCTTGCGATCGTAACTCCGATTTAGGCATAGTTGGTATCGTTGGAAAGCTTAGAATGAGTACTATCTATTAAAAACATTTTCAAAACCAGTAATTGAGATCTTGAAGGATTAATATGGCTTCCGTAGCAAGAATTCATTGTAATTCGTGAATTATTCGTTGCGTATACTTGCTGTATGTTAGTTCCATGTGCTGTAATTAACGTTATATATTCATGATTTGTTGTTATCATGTGTTGTTGTTGTTGGCTATGTGTGGCATAATGTTGTGTGATTATATTCCGTATTGGGATTGTTGCATGCTTTGGATGTGCATGCATATGCATTCCGGTGATGGTTAATTCCCATTGTGTGGAATTGGACCTGCAGAGCCAATACCCGTACCCAGTGGATAGTGGTGGTGAGGCTGGATTCTTGACCCAGTGGTGTATGGGCGAATCGTTGTTAGCTTTATTTCCATGGTGTAAGCGGAACAGGGTGTGAATTTAGTTCACGTTTGGTACCACATGCATTGAGTCTGCATTGCATATGTAATTATAACATGTTAGGATGGTTTCCAGTGTTATAATTACATTGATTGTTTTTATATGCATAATGATCTGTGTGAATTGTATTTGTGAATCGTATTCTGATGCTGCTAATGAGGGTGAAATAATGTATTGATTGTTTTATTGTTTTAAAGAAACGTATAATGAATTTTAATTGTTGATGAAATCTCACCCTTACTTTGATGATTTCGTTAGTGATTAAGCTCGAATTGGTGAAGATGGCTTATAGAGCTATGCTATTTAGATAGTCCGCGTGTCAGTGTCATGCTCTGGTAGTTGTAACACTAGGGAACGTTTGTTTTGGAATTTTAAGGATTAAACTTGTTTCTTCTGAGTTTATGTTTGGAATAACTATGAATTGAGTTTATTCCAGGTTTTATGTTATTTCCGCTGTGTAAAACATAATTGTTGGTTGAATCGTTTAATAAAGTTCTTCAGTAAATGCATGACTATTGTTATGATTGTTTTATTACTTTAAATTTTAAATTGTGAAGCCCTTTCGTTATGTTAAACTCTGATTAATTATATAATTCGTGGGGAAATTAGAAGGGTGTTACAATAGTGGTATCAGAGCATAGTCGGTCGTGTCTTAGTGTTGTTATCCCTTTTGTATGCGACTAGTGCAAGGTAACACTGTCGATACTGGAGTGCTAATGTGATTGTTTTGTAATGTTACAGAATAATGGCCGGAAGAGGTAGGAGAAGAGACGATGCTGCTATCGCTGAAGCCTTGGGAATGTTATCTGGTGTGCTTGGAGGGAATAAGCTGGGAGCTGGTATTGGTGCTGATAGACAACTGGGGAATTTTCAGAGGAACAATCATCCATTGTTCAAAGACACTCATGATCCCGAAGGTGCTCAGAGATGGTTGAAGGATATCGAGAGGATCTTCAGAGTGATTGATTGTGCGGAAGAGCTGAAGGTGAGGTATGGTACTCGCGGCAGAGGCGATGACCGTGGGTTGCTACAGGATCGAAATGGAACAAGATGGTGTTGCCTGAATGGGATGTGTTCGGAGAGCTTTTCGAGGAGATACTTTCAAGATATTCGGGCAAGAAAGAGATTGAGTTTGAGCTCAGCAGGCAATAAGACTGTGAGTGAGTATGCTTCGAAATTTACTGAGTTGGCGAAGTACTATGCTCACTACAACAACGATGCAGATGGAGAATTTTCCAAATGTATCAAGTTTGAGAATGGTCTTCGTGATGAGATCAAGCAGGGTATCAGGTATCAGCGTATCCGAAGGTTTTCTGATTTGGTAGACTGTAGTAGGATTCTAGAAGAGGATCTTGCTGATACTCGGACAAATGCTTGAGGGTATGTTGATCGGAAGGGTAAGCAACAGATGGATCATGGGAAACCTTATGATAAGAATAATCAGAGATCCAGTTGTTGGAAGAAGCCTAGTGGGGGAGATTCTGGTGCTCCTATCAAGTGCTACAGGTGTGGTGAATTGGGGAATCTAGCTAGTGAATGCAAGAATGATACGAGGAAGTGCTACAACTGTGGGAAAATTGGTCATGTAGCTACCGATTGCAGAGCAAGGAAGGTAACTTGTTACAACTGTGGTGAAGAAGGTCATACTCGTCCGCAGTGTACTAAGCCAAAGAAAGAACAAGCTGGTGGTAAAGTGTTCGCCTTGTCTGGATCAGAGACTAAGCCAGATGACCGGTTGATTATAGGTACATGTTTTATTAATGGCATACCTTTGATTGCGATTATTGATACTAGAGCGACACATTCTTTTATTGCTTTGGATTGTGCTAAAAGATTGAACTTGGATATTTCTAATATGGATGGAAGTATGGTTATTGACACTCCTGCGTCGGGTTCAGTGACTACTTCATTTGTTTGTAGGAATTGTCCTATTGTGATTTTTGGTAGAGGTTTTGTTATGGATTTGGTGTGCCTACCGTTAGAACAACTTGATATCATCCTTGGAATGAACTGGTTGGAATTCAACCAGGTTCATATCAACTGTTTTGCTAAGACGGTTATTTTTCCTGAAGAGGTTAGTGTCGAAGATGTGACTATGTCAGTTAAGTAGATGAATTTAGCCGTTAATGATGGTGCTGTGGTGTTTATGTTGTATTCTTCGAAGGAGGTGAAAGGAAAATCTAAGAGTGATGAATTACCTGTTGTGAATGAATTCCCAGAAGTGTTTCCGGAAGATGTTAGTGAATTTCTACCTGAGAGAGAAGTGGAGTTTACTATAGATCTGATTCCTTGAACTAGTCCGGTGTCAATGGCTCCTTATCGCATGTTGGCATCTGAATTGTCTGAGTTGAAGAAGCAGTTAGAGGAGTTGCTTGAGAAGAAGTTTATTCGTCCCAGTGTTTCGTCGTGGGGTACTCCTGTGTTGTTGGTTAAGAAGAAGGAGGGTTCAATGAGACTATGTGTTGATTACAGGCAGTTGAACAAAGTTACAATCAAGAATCGGTATCCATTGCCAAGGATTGATGATTTGATGAATCAGTTAGTTGGAGCTTGTGTATTCAGTAAGATTGATTTGAGATCTGGATACCATCAGATTCGTGTGAAGACGGAAGATATTCAGAAAACTGCGTTTAGAACGAGGTATGGACATTATGAGTATTCTGTTATGCCGTTTGGAGTTACTAATGCACCTGGTGTTTTCATGGAGTATATGAACAGGATATTTCATCCGTATATTGATACGTTTGTGGTAGTCTTTATTGATGACATCCTGATCTATTCAAAGAATGATGAAGAGCATGCAGGACATCTTAGAATTGTGTTGGAATTGTTGAAAGAGAAGAAACTTTATGTGACGTTGTCCAAGTGTGAGTTCTGGTTAAGTGAAGTATGTTTTCTTGGTCATGTGATTTCCAAGAATGGAATTGTTGTTGATCCTACGAAGGTGGAAGCGGTATCTCAGTGGGAAGCGCCAAAGAATGCTTCTGAAATCCGTAGTTTTCTTGGTCTTGCAGGTTATTACAGAAAGTTCATTGAAGGATTTTCGAAGTTAGCTTTGCCATTGACTAAGTTGACAAGAAAGGGTCAAGTGTTTGTTTGGGATTCTGAATGTGAGAAAGGATTCCAAGAGTTGAAGAAGAGGTTGACTAGTGCTCTGATTCTGATTTTGCCGAATCCGGAAGAATATTTTGTTGTGTATTGTGATGCATCATTGATGGAATTAGGTGGTGTTTTGATGCAAGATAAGCAGGTTGTGGCTTATGCTTCAAGACAGTTGAAGGTTCATGAAAGGAATTATCCGACTCATGATTTAGAGCTGGCAGTTGTGGTATTTGTTTTGAAATTGTGGAGGCATTACTTGTATGGTTCTCGATTCGAGGTATTCGGCGACCATAAGAGTCTGAAGTATCTCTTCGATCAGAAAGAGCTAAACATGAGGCAGAGAAGGTGGTTAGAATTCTTGAAGGATTATGATTTTGGTTTGAATTACCATCCTGGTAAGGCAAACGTGGTTGCAGATGCATTGAGTAGAAATTCCTTGCATATGTCTATGTTGATGGTTCGTGAATTGGATTTGGTTGAGCAGTTCAGAGATTTGAGTTTGGTATGTGAGACTTGTAACGCCCCGTTTTAATTAATATATTTGGCGACGTTTCGTTCGGTCCGATTTTTATTCCGTTCGGTTCGGTAAAATATTATTCGGACCGATATTTAATTCCCCAGAGTTATTTTAATTAATTGAATTAATAATATTATTGGATATTATTAGTGTGTTAATTAATAAGAATAGATAGGGGTGTGAGGAGTAATTTTGTAGAAATGGGGTTTACACCCTTGGCTAGTAAGAGTACACCCTTATACAACACTTTCCTCATTTTCTTTCAAAGATAACATCCTAAACCAACATAGAAGCATAGTAGGAGCTAGAGGGTTTAAGAAGAAGAAGAAGAAGAAGAAGAAGAAGAAGAAGAAGAAGAGCAAGGGAAGAGCAAGGTTTAGGTTTGTGGGATCATCAAGAATCATCCAAGCATTTGAGGTAAGGGGTTTGATTTTCCACTTCCTATAGTTAGGGTTTGATAGATATGTTATGGATTTGAGGTGAAAATTGTAGTTGTGGTTTATGAGTTGTGTGTATGATTGTTGGAATAAATTAGGAAAGTTGAGTTAGGATTATTGATTTACCATGGCCAAGAGGATTAAGTTGCTAGAATGAAGAAAATAAGGAAAACTATAAAACTGTGAAAACTATAAACCAGTAAAAAACACTGCGCAGAATGAAGAAGAAATGGAATAAGGAAGTAGAAGCTGGGAGGCGACCACCTCACATGGAGGGGCGGCCATCCCAGCCTCCCTGGCGGGCGCCTCAAGCCCTTAACATCATGGGACGTTCGTCCCTTTCCTCCTGCGGATGGTGGATTGAAATGGTTTTCTGCAATTTGTCTGTTTACTGCATAATTGTGTTTTCTGCATAACTATGCAGTTTGGTTCTGTTTCTTTCTATTTCATTAAATCCATATACTACTAGTTAGTATTAATAAAATATAACTAGGACAAAAGTTAGCTGATTAAATTTGGAACCCGATTATGTTCCGAT
Source organism: Vicia sativa (assembly GCA_021764765.1). Classification (NCBI taxonomy): domain Eukaryota; kingdom Viridiplantae; phylum Streptophyta; class Magnoliopsida; order Fabales; family Fabaceae; genus Vicia; species Vicia sativa. Next base: position 202,906,071 of record CM038793.1, read on the forward strand.
TTTCCAATTTCGGTAATTTCGGCGACGGAGCAAGTTGCTCCGAATTCAACGAAAATTGACGTGCTAGCTAAGTTTGACGTGTAGAACGTAGTGGTGAGGTTAGTTTTTTGAAATTACGAGTTTTTATGAAACGACCCAAAATTGGCCAAATTACGGTTAAATTGAATCGGATTGCGTTTTAGTAGATTTAAGGCACGTATGGACAATCTGATTGCGAGGTTGACGATTATGACTAATGCCGGTTATTAGGAATGGCTTTCGTGACGATTATAGGTGTTTGACTATTTTTCCGTATTTGGAATTTAGTGAATGAATTGATAATGATGTGGTGTGATTAAACATGATGTTTGCGACGATGTATTTATTAATGAATACTTGATGATATGCGATGCGATGATATATGTCTTTGTACATGATGTGATGATTATATTAATGTTGTTAATAAATGCTTTCGATTTGTGAATGCATGACTTTTGATTATGATGAATTATTGGTGATGTTTTGCATAATGCAAATATGATGCGATGATAGAATTATCTTGATGTGGATAAATTATGGCGATGTGGGCTTTATGCCAATCTTGATGAGCGATGATGATGTTTTAGTTGTGTTGTTTTTATTGTCGAGTCACATACATTGCATTGGTGACGAGGGCTTTTATGTCAAGCGACGATGGGCTTTATGCCAAGTGTTCCTAATTATGGACAAAGCGACGGGTACCACATGCATAACATAGTCGTGTCTCATAGAGTCGGTTATGTTTATGTTTGAGTTGTTTGGCGTTGGCTTTTAATTGATGGATTATGTGGAATTGCGATGATATATGATGTTTTGTTTGGTGATGATCTTTATGATGAACATGAAATGAATATGACGTGATAATTTCATGATAACTATGCGATGAATATAAATGATGAGTTTTGCGATGATTTGACGTTGATGAAATGCTTAATGCAAATATGATGTGATGATGTTTGTGACGATGGGCTTTAGCCAATTTGTGATGATGTTGCTTATGTTATTAGCATTGTTTGATCTTGTTGTTTGATGTTGTTGTTTATGATTGCCGTATTGATTAATGATGTATTAACTTGTGATGATTTCGTGGGATGAACGTTTATGTGTTGTTGTGACGATTTATGTCGATGAGGTTATGACGAGGAAGTGTTGATTATACACATTAGAATGACGATTATAGTGAGTGAGATTTGGATATATGTTGGAATTCATTTACTAACCTATATCTTTTATGATTCCAAAACTATATATATATATATATATATAAATATGTTATCATGCCTTTAATTATATGTTTTGGAGTATCTCACCCTTTACTTGTTTCTCCGTTACCTTTATACTGGTAACGTGCAGGTTATGAAGACAGAGTTTATAGTTGTTGTTAGTTGAGTCGGTGTTGCTCTGATACGTAGCACTCGGGGGGAATATTTATATTGTCTTGTTGTTTTTCTTTTGTTGTTATTCCTTTTACGAATAAGAATTATACTTCATGAAAATATGATTTGATGAGGAAGTTTAATAAAGAAGATGTTTTGATTTTTAAGAATCAATATATGATTTCCGACGATGCTATGTATCCGAGATTTATACTTTAAAGCAAACTATTTAAAGTAATTTGGTTTTGAAGGTGTGACGCCTCAGTATTGAATTTATGAAATTTTAAATTACTCTGATTTTTGCATATAAAACCTTGGGTAATAATGGGGTGTTACAAGACTACTTCTGATAGTGTTAAATTGGGAATGTTGAAGTTGACCAGTGGTATTCTGGAGGAAATTCGAACTGGACAGAAATCTGATGTTGGTTTAGTCGATAAATTGACGTTGATTAACCAAGGTCAAGGAGGTGAATTCCGAATTGATGAGAACGGTGTTATGAGATTTGGTGAGAGAGTTTGTGTTCCGGATATTGCAGAACTTCGGAAGAGTATTTTGGAAGAAGGACATCGTAGTGGATTGAGTATTCATCCCGGTGCTACTAAGATGTATCATGACTTGAAAAAGTTATTTTGGTGGCCTGGAATGAGAAAGGAAATTGCTGAGTTTGTTTATGCTTGTTTGGTTTGTCTGAAGTCAAGGATTGAACATCAGAAACCGTCAGGATTGATGGAACCATTGTTTGTTCCATAGTGGAAATGGGATGGCATTTTTAAGGATTTTGTGTCTGGTTTGCCGAGGGAAGCAAAGAATTTTGACTCTATTTGGGTTATTGTTGATCGGTTGACAAAATCTGCTCACTTTATTCCGATAAGAATGGATTATCCTATGGAGAGGTTGGCAGAATTGTATGTTGAGAAAATTGTAAGTTTGCATGGTATTCCTTCTAGTATTGTGTCGGATAGAGATCCGAGGTTTACGTCTAAGTTCTGGACGGGATTGCAAGATGCTTTGGGTACTAAGTTGAGGTTGAGTTCCACTTATCATCCGCAGACAGATGGTCAGACGGAAAGAACGATTCAGTCGTTAGAGGATTTGTTGCGAGCTTATGTGTTGGAGAAAGGTGGAGCTTGGGATAGTTATTTACCATTGATTGAGTTTACCTACAACAATAGTTTTTATTCAAGTATTGGTATGGCTCCGTTTGAGGCATTGTATGGTAGGAGGTGTCGGACGCCGTTGTGTTGGTACAAATCTGGAGAGAGTGTTGTGATTGGATCAGAGATTGTCCAACAGACTTCAAAAAAGATCAAGATGATTCAGGAGAAGATGAGAGCTTCTCAGAGTTACCAGAAGAGTTATCATGATAAGAGGAGGAAGGATCTCGAGTTTAGTGAAGGAGATCATGTGTTTATGCGAGTTACTCCGATGACTGATATTGGTCGAGCTTTGAAGTCAAAGAAGTTGACTCCGCACTTTATTGGTCCGTATCAGATTACGAAGAAGGTTGGAAGAGTTGCTTATCAGATTGCTTTACCGCCATCGCTTGCGAATTTGCATGATGTATTCCATGTATCTCAATTGAGGAAGTACATTGTTGATCCGTCTCATGAGATTCAGGTAGATGACATACAAAAGTAGATAATCTTGAAGCATTACTGCGAATTGAGGATCGGAAGTTGAAGAAGTTGCGAGGTAAAGAGATAGCGCTGGTGAAAGTAGCTTGGGGAGGACCAGCTGGTGGAAATGTTACTTGGGAACAAGAGAGCCAGATGAAAGACTCGTATCTCGAACTTTTTGTCTAAGGTATGTTTTCGAGGACGAAAACTCTTTTTAGTAGGGGAGAGTTGTGACACCCCAAATAATTCAACTATTAAATAATTAGAATTTTAATTATTAATTTAACTAAAGGTTTAATTATTGGTATTTTTGAATTAAATAATTTAATTAATTAATTAAATAAAGGAGAGTGTCGGGGGTGTGAAGTGGAATTGGGAGGTGTATGGAGTAAAATGCTATAATTATTCAAATTATGTTATTTTTATTATTGCGAATAATAAAAGGAATATATAAAGGAAAAAGTGAGAAGAGAATTGGAAACTTCATTCTACGTACTCTTGATCAGATTATTATGCCTTATAGGTTTTGATGATCAATAGAATGAATTAATTCGTTAGGAAACTCGAATTAGGAATTTTAGGTTGTGCCCTAACGTTATGATCAACGTAATAATTCAATTGGAATTGATAAGTGATAAGTGCCAAAATATAGTTATTTTGTATATATGCTTTGTGGCACTTATCGGTTATTTTCTTGATATTCTTTGAATAAATCCCCCATTTTTTGTATAAATGTGTACATAATAGAATAATTGAGTTTTAGTATATTTATGTATCATTTGATAGTTTTTCATCTCTTTTATAGGTATTCATTCATAATTGGAGCATTGAGTAATAAAGTATTGAAGACACGACTTCAAACGCACGATTTGAGCAACTCATCAACGAATAAGGCTCAAAATCAAAGAATAAAAATCATTAATTTGATTGATATTTTGTCATGGTTAGATAGGAAATTTAATAAGCTTTCCAACGCTTCAAACCGAGCGTAATTCCAAGTTACGGTTCTCAAGATATGGCAAAAACAAGATGTTGATTTTTTCTAGACAGTGCAGACCGCGCTGAGCGCGAAAATACCAGGCTAAGCGCGCCCTGCGATTTTAAAATTCTTTAAAAGGGGCTAAGAACACATTTTTAGGTCATGGGTTGGGTATTTTTGAGTCCCAACACCATCAACATTATTTTTTGGTCTAGAGAGCTTAGAAAACAACATTGGAGCTTGCATTTGGATGATCAGGAGTCGAATCCCTCGTCGATTGGTGTTGACAAACAAAGAAATGTTTGGTTCCTCTTCTTCTCTTCTCTTCTCTTTGTAATCTCTTTTGTTGGGTTTTGTATGTATATCTACTCTAACTCATGTATATTTGTCGCCCTTGGCGTTGTATAAAGTTTGCTTTACGAATCTGTGTTGGTGATTGTCTTGGGTTTTTACTCTATGTTAGGGATTTGAGCTTTACTAGAGATAGATTGCTTAGATTCTTACCTTGGATGATTATCTGTTAGTTTTTGAATGCTATAAATGGGTTTAGAGCTGACATTCACTATAGAGTATCTGATCTTAATGCCTCTTGAAACAGCCGGCCGAAAATCAATGGATATAACTATATATCAATGAAGTCGCCATCGAACGTTTTTTATCCCACCAAGAGGGAAAGGTAAACATCGAGTAAACCTGAAACGAAGAAATCACGGTCTTGCAACCGAGAGATCGGGTAAGCAAGTCTATTACGCGAGGGGAAGGATTAGTACCCCACGCGTCCGTAGTACTCTACGGTATCCGCTTTTACTTTCTATCTAATGGGTGTAAAGGTCTAACTATATCTGTATATGGTACACTGCATGCAAAAAAGATAATAAGAATAAAGAAATAAAGAAAATAAAAAGGAAAGAAAACACGAGGAAAAGAAGGAAATATTTACAAAGGTTGCTCGATCTAGCCCCGCGACAGGATGCCTACGTATTCCCTCGTGCAATAGGAAAGTCATAGCGTCGTAGTTCGACTCACTTGTTTTGGTTGGTTTGTGTTTTTTTAGATTAGTAGACGAAACAGTAGACGATGACAAAATACCTCCATGATGACGAAACATCAGCTACAGACGGGATGACGAAACATCGGAAGACGGGATGACGAAACATCAATAAACGAGATGACGAGACATCAAAGGATGAGATGGCGAAACATCAGAGGATGAGATGGAGAAACATCAGCAACAGGACGACGAAACATCCTAAAACTAATTGGTTTGTATCTTTTACTTTGGAAAAAGTTTCAGATTATTAGAATGTTTTAATGCACTTGACAAAAACAAGATTTTAATTTTAAGGATGCAAAAGGATAAAGGTAAAATGGCTAAGAGAAACTAACCTACTTCTAAATCCTAATGTTATCATACAAAGTTGATCCTAAGTTAAGGGTGTAAACAAGGGGAAGTATCTACCTAAAGTTATCATGCATGGATAGCAAACCTAAGGTCTATTTAGTTCAAACTTGGAGAAGAGTGAACTAAAGATCCTATGGGGAACATGGAAATCTCATAAAAGAGATAAAGAAGCACACAATCACACTTAGAGTGAATGATAAGACGTGTATGGCAAAACATCATATAAAGGATAATAAAATGCACGAATGGCAACACCTCAGGCATGGATGACAAAACATCATGATAATAGACATGGATGGAAAAAAATCATATGAAGAAAGATAAAATATGCATGGACGATGATACATCAGGAATGGATGATAAAACATCATGATAGTAGACATGGATGGCAAAACATCATATGAAGAAAGATAAAATATGCATGGACGATGATACATCAGGAATGGATGATAAAACATCATGATAGTAGACATGGATGGCAAAACATCATATGAAGAAAGATAAAATATGCATGGAGATGATGGTGAAACATGATGTATAAAGAGGGTGATGATGATACCTAACGGAGAAAGTCCGTTTCCCCTTTAACACGCACAAGGTAAGAAAGCTATGCTGGAAAGCGCTATCGTCCATCCAAGTGTGCCCAAGTTGTATCAACAAACGATCGTGAACTCCTTTTCATTAATAAATGTCACAAGAGGAATCTATGTGTTCATTGGTGAAGTCCCCAAGAGGAGGCGTATTCATTGGTGAAGAGCCCAAGAGGAGGCCATGTGATCATTGGTGAAAAGCCCAAGAGGAGGCAATGTGTTCATTGGTGGAGTAATTCTAAACTATTACAAACCATATGGGATTGGGGATACAAGTTTATGAATGGGGGATGTATTGTATCCAAAGTGCGAATAAAAGTCCAAATAATACAACCAAATCGAAATAGATCAAATAACTAAACTAAGAATAAAGAACTTCATCGCATAGTGTGAGAAATCGCCTCAGGTGCACTTCAAGGCATCAGACAAAGCTTCGCACATCAGATAGAAATCCCTTGCACACTTAACAAATATGAAGCAACTCGATTTTCAAAAATCATTTAAATTTCCGAAAACTAGTGATATCGCCACCTAATTTTATTTGTTCTAAAAAGAATGGGAAAATATAAATAAAACCCCATACAAGCAGATAAGGAGGTCTACATGACCAAAAAGTGGGATCGGGAGTCGGTTATGTAAGGGGAAGGTATTAGCACCCCTTGCATCCATCGTACTTGATGAGACCCTTTTAATTCTACGTGTTTGTGTGTGTGTTTATTGCTAAGTTACGAATACCAAAAGAAAAAGAATTTGTTTATTATTTTGAGTTTGACACGGTTTCAGAACCGTGTGCCTACGTATTCCCTTGTGCAATGGGAAAGTCAAAACTCCGTAGTTCCTCTCAAAAAGGTTTTAAGTTTGTTTTTATAATAAAAATCGTGCATTTAGACATTTCAAATGTTTGAACTTGGACTTGTTTAGTTTATTTGAAAAGCTTTAAGTCCATGTTCGTATTTGAAATAGCTATTGCACACTCTTTGTCGGAAAAGAGTTTGATGATCGCATATGAGCGATAAAAGGGTTTGAGTGAGTTGAATTGTTTTTTAAGTGGATGAAAAAGTACCGAACAACAAGACTAACGTCTTACGATTCATATACTAGAAACCCGAGGAACTAATGCTCGAACGAGTCGTCTATCACCCAAAAAGGTTTTCTTGAGAAAAAGTGAAGTGAAACGAGTTTCACGTTATTTAGAAGTCTTTAAGCAACTGGTCTAGCGTCCAACAACTTAAAGACTAAGGATTCATTTGGGACAAGTTTTTAAGCAATTGGTCTAGCGTCCAACGACTTAAAAACTTGTATTTTATTATGAAAAAGGTTTTGAAAATGCACTCGACGTTGGATCGAGGTTTGAAACTTTATTATGAAAGTGTTTTGAGATACGTGCTGAGATGAAGTATGGAGTCGGGTTATGATTAATCAAGTATGTGGACTTGATTAACCTCGTGAGGATAGGTGCTCCTATCCCCAACCATGAGACCCTGGTGCATGGTGATTGGTATATAGACCAATGTTATTTTCGGCTTATGATTGATTAAAGCAACAAGGGCTTTAATCAACCTCGTGAGGATGGCCATGCCCATCCCCAACTATGAGACCCTTTAGGAAATCGGCATGTGAGCCAATCAGGATGGAATCGAATTGATTTTAATTTTAATTGTGTGCAAAGTGTACAATGGTGAATAAATGCGGAACAAATAGATAATCATCACACAATACAATCGAAACTTTAAATAATTATTAGAAACGATCTTTCCTATTTGATAAGAAATCGACTAATAGTTTAATCGATAAATTATCAAATAAGAACTATCAGAACTAATGATTACTTAGTACATCGCACAAAATAGTATTTATGAAAAAATAAAGTAATTGAAAAGGTGAAGGGTTAGAGGTAGCCTGTATGACGCGAGTCAGAACGGCGGGAAAAGAAAACCAGAGACGATACTCTTGGGCCCAAATAAAGTGCCCAACGAGTCTTCAAAAAACTTCGTATGAAGCACAATGCGTCGTTGATCAGAGAAACGGAAGCTCAAAGCACACGGAAGTAGTGGCAATACAGGTATGTCGAGGTCGAATAGAGGAAAGAACGCTAAAAACTCCTTACTTAAGCAAAAATGGGCTAACTTAACATTATTATTATTATTTGTATTTTTAGGGGTATACTAATAATTTTAATGGTTAAGAAAAAAAAATTATTAATATAAAAAAATAATAGTAATAATAATAATAGTTATGATAGTAATAATAATAATAGTTAATAATAATAATAATAATAATAATAATAATAATAGTTATAATAACACATATTAGTAATAATAATGAATATTAGTGATAATAATAATAGTTACTAATTATAATAATAATAATCCTAAGTTTAATAAAAACTAAACTAAAGAAAAGAAACAAACATCCTCATCTGTTCTCAAATACGATGCGTTCTCCAGAAAATCCCTCTTCCTCACCGTTTTCACGATACCACCACCTCTCTCTCTCTCTCTCTCTCTCTCTCTCTCTCTCGATCTCACAGGCTCTCATCGGTTCTCATGGTCCCTAAACCTCACCGTGATTTTATATCCGTCATCTCTCTCAACTGAAAACACCGGCGGAACCTCCGACATGATAACTAGGTATCAAATAGAGTCGCCATCGAACGTCTTTTATCTCACGAGGGAGAAAGGAAAACATTGAGTAAACCTGGGGGAGAAATCACGGTCCTATAACCGTAAAATCAAGAGAATCTAGGTAAGGGAGTTAGTTACGCGAGGGGAAGAGATTAGCACCCCACACGCCCGTAGTACTCTACGGTATCCACTTTCTATTTCTAGCTAAAGGGTGTGTTATATCTATGCTTAATCGCTAATCATGCATGCAAAAGAAAGGAGAAAATAAGAAACCACGGGGAAAAGAAGGAAGTATTTACAAAGTTTGCTCGATCGAGCCCCGTGACAAGATGCCTACGTATTCCCGCGTGCAATGGGAAAGTCAGAGCGTCGTAGTTCGGCTCATTTGTTTTGGTGTGTTTTGTGTTTTTTACTTGTGAAAAGGTTTTAAACACAAAAAGAAAGAAAGCGCGCAAAGGCGAAAAAGTTGGTGTTGGTTGGTTGTTTTTACCTTGAGAAAGGAGTTTAAATCATTATTAAGTGTTTTGAGTTTGAAAGGAAAAACAAGTTTTAGTTTTAATCACATACAACATGCAAAAAAAAGAAACTAGTAACGCAAAAGGTTAGACCTATGGTTTAGGATGCAAGGGAATCTCTACCTATGTTGGCATGCAAAGGATGAGAATCCTAATGTCTAGGCTAAAGAATCAAACCGAACCAAGGGAACCTGCAAGAGACAAACAAGCAAATATACACAGATCACAAGTAGAATTGCCCTAAACGGGTCTTTAAATAAACCAGAGGGGTTCCTGAACATGCTCCAGCTACAGAAGCCCCATCATGCATCTCTATTCCTACTTCTCATGGCAAAAGAAAGCTGTAAAGCCCTACTTCTCATGATATCTAGGAAAGCTGTAAGAGGATGCGGTAAACAGTGTAGAAACTACCGAACGGATATAGAATCCGAAGAGCAACGCGAGCTAATGAAATACTCCGGAAAACTTTAAGTACTGCAGCCATGCAATAAAAGTAAACCGGTGAGAATCGCTCAAAGCATCGAAACAAGTGGAATACGTGTCGATACGCATCCGAAGCGACAATGCCTGCAAGAACGGGGTAAGGCAAGCAAAACAAGATAGGAATGGTGTACACGTGGGTGTACAAACTCAACCAAAACCTGCAAGAAGGAGTTAGACCCAAAAAGCAAATAAAGGAAAAGTGTGTGTATATCGGAGAAAACGAGCCGCATATGTATGCGTCGCGTATCCCTGCAAGAAATGGAGTGCAAACAGTAGCCAAGCATGGCTAAGGTGACTGATGTTCACCATTAGAATCGAAAAATCAAAAATAAACGTAAGACGCGCTTAGCTGTATACGCGCTAAGCGCCATCCAACCCAAAAAGTCAGAACATTTGGCGCTTAGCGCTTGCGCTAAGCGACCGCAACTCGCAAAAACCAGATTTTGCACCGAACCACCTGTTTATGATGTTCTCATGCAACAATCCAATCCGTATCGTCAGGCAAAAATCCAGCAATGAAGGATGACTAAATGAACATGCATGGAATGCGAATCGATCGATAACACCAATGCTCATATCAAGGTGATGAATGAACATGCAAGGAATGCAAATCGAACGATAAAACATATGTTCATAGCGAAGTAATGCATGAACATGCAAGGAATGCAAATCGAATCGATAAAACCAATGTTCATAGCGAAGTAATGCATGAACATGCAAGGAATGCAAATCGAATCGATAAAACCAATGTTCATAGCAAAGTAATGAATGAACATGCAAGGAATGCGAATCAAAATGATAATTCCAATGTTCATTTATGAAACTAAGTGCATGAACATGCAAGGAATGCAAATCAAAATGATAATTCCAATGTTCATTTATGAAATTGAGTGCATGAACATGCAAGGAATGCAAATCAAAATGATAATTCCAATGTTCATTTATGAAATTGAGTGCATGAACATGCAAGAAATGCAAATCAAAATGATAATTCCAATGTTCATTTATGAAATTGAGTGCATGAACATGCAAGGAATGCAAATCAAAATGATAATTCCAATGTTCATTTATGAAATTGAGTGCATGAACATGCAAGGAATGCAAATCAAAATGATAATTCCAATGTTCATATACATGCGAAAATGCCAAGGATGCGAGTTATAATAACAATCCTATCATTCCAATGCAAAGTATGCTACACAGAGGGAGATTTTTATTCGATCCTAGGTTATGCATTAACACAAACACATGGAGTGCACATGTGACAAGTCCATGCACAACGCACTAAATGCTCGGATATCTACATGTTGAATGCAAGTTATGCTTCAAATCACCATGAATCAATGAAATTGCTCAAGCCAAATACTCACCAATGCATGAACATGCAATTCATGAGGTAAAATGTATGAGTTTGTGTCTTATATGCAAAGAGAAATCAAATGCACAAGTGCATGTGCATGCCATGAACCAAAAATCCACATTCCGACACACATAAAGCGGCAAAACTCAATTCAAATCAAGGAATTCAAGAATACAAATCCTAGAATCAGAATCTACATTGAATTTGCATGTGATTTCAGTATTCAATTTATAGAAAAGCTGAAAATCAGAAACAGTTTAAAATAAGTGCTTATTTGAACCTAACACTTACTTGCACTTGAAGTTTGAGTCAAATTGAAGAGGAATTCCTTGAGCTCTTCAAAGAAAATACCAAATCAATGAGAAATTGTAGATAATCTTCAGGATTAAGCTTGAATCCTTGGAGAAAAGCTTGAAGACCAATGGAAAATTGAAGAAAGATGAAGAGAAACTCTTGAATCTTGAACTTGAGGAGAAAATCAAGATTAAACCATTCCTTCCACGTCAAATGTGAATAGAAGGAGGAGAGAATGCCCTAGATTGAAGTAGGAGGAACTGCAAATGGAGAAAAACCTAAATTCGCAGGTCGCGCTTAGCGCGGGGGGCGCGCTTAGCGCACTCTGAGCAAGAAGCCGGTGGTGCACGGAGGTCCGGTGGCGGCCTGCGGTGGTTGCTGGGAGGGAAAGTTGAAGTTTGAACTTTTTTGAGTTTTTTTTGTGCTTTGGGACTTGAGAGAATTGGAGTGTGGATGGTAGTGGGAAATTTAGCAAATGAATGTGTTGTTTTGATTTGTGAAGAGGGAGATCTATTTATAGCTTTGGATCCTTAATCAACAAGCTAATCATGATTATCCGAATAATTTTCGTAATTAATCCAAAACAGCCAAATCCGTGCGGAGTTCGGAGTCGGAATATAATCGAAAAGCGTCCAGAATGCGATTTTGCTTGCGTGAATTGAAATTCCGACTTGATCCGATGAACGGTCATGAAAATAGAAATTTTTGAAGTTTCGGCATCGATTTGGGACCATTGACACATGCAGAATTTCATTTGCGCTCTGTGAGGAAAACGCCTCAAACGAGGATCTTCTGATCGAAATTTGCACGTGCGTATCTCTGGGACATTTGAAGATAACAAAATTTGTGAACTTTTGGCACCGGTCCCGTCCCGTTTCGATGAAAATCGAGTGAGATATGATTTTTCAAACTTCGCGTATCAGATGAAAATTGCTCGGTACAGCTCAAAAATCAAACTCAGGGATTAAAATTCTGGTACCGATCGGTGGGGAATTAGCTCTTGAGTTGCAAATGGAAGTCGTAGAGGACATTGATAAGGAATTTTAGGAATTGGTCCCGCTCAATTCCGAGCTTCCAGCTAGAAAATAAAGCTTTTTAGGTGAGCCAAAACACACGGTTCAGCACAAAAATCAGCTTGACATGCCGGGGAAAATGACTCTTTTGAGAGCCTTCCTCACAGAATCCGTTCTCGACCTTCAAAAGAAAGTTGTAGATAATAGTGAAAGGAAAGTGTCAGTCGAAAATCAACAGAAAATACCCAAAGAGATGAGAGATACGCCTTCTGGAGTGCCCAAAATGCGCCGAAACCCGAAATCCACTTTATTGAGAAATGAGCTCTTTTTGGGCGCCATTCGGAATACCTGGAATCTGATATTCCTTATGATGGATACTATGCATGGTATGTATTTTTATGCAAATGGAATTATAAGCCAGAAAATACGCGGAAAGAAGAGGGTAAATTTTGGGGTGCCTTATTCAATCATCCTCAAGCTTGAGAGCGAGGTTGGCGGCCTTCCGGCGACAAGGCATGAGGTGATTGAATACGAAATGAACTCAAAATTTACGCTGAATTTCGATGTCCGCTAAGGAAAAGATATGTTGCGCGAGCTTAACCGGTCACAATCAGAAGGCATGCAATATTTCTCGCGAAAAATAGGTACAGGTGTATTCCTGACCCGGAAGAAGAATTGGCCTCTACCCAATTCAATCCACAATGTCAGGGGAGAACTGACACGCAAGCAAAAACAAAGACTAGATACGCAAACCAGACTAACCACATTTACGCCGACAGCTTGGGCGGGTGTGCGAAAGACCTAAGACGCCGATTAGATCATGGAGGACAAAACAAGAGTATTCTTGTTCTCGAAAGACCCACAATGCCAGGGGAGAATTGACATGCAAGTGGAAATAAAGACTAGATACACCAAGTAGACTAACCACATTTACGTCGACAGCTTGGGCGGATGTGTGGTGCAAAGACTAAAGGTGCCGATTAGACTCTGCGGAGGACAAAAACAAGAGTATTCTTGTTCTCGAAAGACCCACAATGCCAGGGGAGAACTGACATGCAAGTGGAAATAAAGACCAGATACACCAAGTAGACTAACCACATTTACGCGGCTGGATGTGGTGCAAAGACTAAAGGTGCCGATTAGGCTTTAAAGACTCAGGGTGCTGAACTCTGAGAGGAAAGACAAGTGTAGGAATTGCTTTAGAAGCTGAAGATGTGTTGCACCAGGGTAAGGGCTGGCAGCTTCAACACTAATCAGAAGAATATGGACATATTGCGCCGGAAGAGACCGGGACACAACGGATTCCAAAAGAAACATGACACCGCTGGGGATGGGAATCGCGCTTCTGGCTTATATTCCTATGAGATGTATGACTCGCTTGGGGAGTAATGTTAATGTAATGATGCATGCTTGCAAGAAATATGTAAAGTGAATGCAATAGGATCTCAGCCGGGGACTAGAGCATTAGAGAATGCCTGAAAACCATTCAAAACAAACTGAATCTCGCCTGACATGTCTGTTGAGGAAATGATGCCATAGGGAATTTGTCAGTTAGGCAACAAGTCCGCTGGGGAGTAAAGGAACACCTAGAGAAGACCTTCCACCGTTACCCATCATAACCCTGGCTGGGGAGACAAAGATATGTCAACCGCTGGGGAAACTGAATGGCCAAACGACAACTATCCTTCGCATTCCAAGAAAATCAGGGGGAACACACCTCAATTCTATTGGGGAGAAGTCAAGATACATTGGCTCTCATATCAGGAATATTGTGGGGAGGCGAGCCTACTGAGGATAACCATTACGAAATCGAGGATTCAAAAACAGCCTCTATAGGGGATAGGAAAAAGTAGCACACTCGAAATCCTGATGGACATCTGCTGGGGACCACTAGGAAGGATATGTCGGGCCCATGCTGAGAATAACCGTCTGCTGGGGAAAAGAGGGGATTCCGATGGGGATGAAGCTTCTGGAGATCCTTTTCAAACAGAAACGGTCTTACAGGGAGGACGCAGCTGGGGAAGTATCAAGGAGAATCCTGGTCCATCTCCTCATTAGCGCAACTGGATATCCTGCAATACAACGTTAGCGGAGTGACCCTGGCATGGTATGACAAGCGCGTCTGCCATCCAGATCACTCAAGCCTTAAAGCAATATTCAAAAGTTTCTGATCATGGTAAAACCAACAATGCTTATATATGCAAAATTTTACCACAAAACTTTGAACGTCTTTTGCAAACAAATTAGTAAATGCGAGAAATTAATTGAAAAGCAAAAACTCATCTTATTGATTGAAAGCGTGCCTGTAAATAGGCGAGTACAATAGGAAGCAACCCCTGAAATGAGGCAATTGCAAAAGTAAAATAAGAGGAAAACTAAAACGCATGGCACTGCGACAATGGATCCTCATTGCGTTTCAACCCTGCTATCAGTCTTACAACTCCAACTATCTCATCACTTCGCTTTTCCCGAAAAAGGTTATTGGCTTGATCACTGCCCTTCGGAGTAGCTCGAGTTGTTGCCATGGAGAACGACCACTGATCTATCAAGCATGTCTATGCATAGTATCTCTTGACTACATCCGCATTCATGGGTAGTGGGAAGTCCTCTCCGTCCATTGTTGCGAGCATCATGGCGCCACCCGAAAAGACTTTCTTCACAACGAACGGCCCTTCGTAGTTTGGTGTCCATTTTCCCCGCGGGTCTCCTTGGGTAAGGATTATCTTCTTTAGCACAAGATCACCAGGTCGGTAATTTTGAGGTCGCACCCTCTTGTCAAATTCTCTTTTCATCCTCTGCTGGTAAATCTGCCCATGACTGACAGCTGCCAGCCGCTTCTCGTCAATGATGCATAGTTGATCGAAGCGGTTTTGTACCCACTCGTCTTCATCAAGCTCGGCATCTTTCATGATTCTTAATGAAGGGATCTGAACTTCGATTAGAAGCACGACCTCTATGCCATAAACGAGAGAAAACGGGGTTGCCCCTGTTGAAGTACGAATGGTAGTCCTGTAACCATGCAAAGCGAAAGGCAACATCTCATGCCAATCTCGATAGGTTACCACCATTTTCTACACAATCTTCTTAATGTTCTTATTTGCCGCCTCAACAGCTCCGTTCATCTTCGGGCGGTACGGGGACGAATTGTGGTGCTTGATCTTGAAGGACTCACAAAGCTCCTTCATCATTTTGTTATTAAGATTCGACCCATTATCTGTGATAATCTTGTCGGGAATCCCATAACGGTAGATGATGTTATGCTTGATGAAACGAGTGACCACCTGTTTGGTGACGCTTGCATAGGACACCGCTTCAACCCACTTGGTGAAATAATCTATTGCAACCAGAATGAAGCGGTGTCCGTTGGACGCTGTCGGCTCAATATTTCCATTCATATCGATGCCCCACATAGCAAATGGCCAAGGGGAGGTTAAAACATTCAAAGGCGACGGCGGAACGTGCACCTTGTCAGCATATACTTGGCATTTGTAACAAACCCGGACATGATTGAAACAATCAACCTCCATGGTTGACCAGTAATACCCAGCTCGCAAGATCTTTTTAGCCATGGTGTGCCCGCTGGAATGAGTTCCGAATGAGCCCTCATGCATTTCTTCGATGATCTTTGCAGCTTCATCTTTACCAACACATCTGAGCAACAGGATGTCATGACGTCTATGGTATAGCACCCCGCGGTTGAGGAAGAACTTTGCTGAGAACCTTCTCAAGAACTTCTTATCTGTTACGGAATCTTCCTCAGGATACTCTTGAGTCTCAAGATATCGTTTAACATCATAGAACCAAGGATTACCATCTTTCTCTGCTTTGATCTCGAAACAAAAGGCCGGCTCATTCAGTCTCTGAATAGTTATCGAAGGCGCTTCATTAGCCCATTTGACTTTAAACATGGATGCTAGGGTGGCCAAAGCATCAGCTAGGTTGTTCTCTTCCCGTGATATATGATCAAAAGTGATTTCCTCAAAGTAAGGAATCAACTTCATCACATGCTCTCTGTAGGGAATCAGATTTGGATGACGAGTCTCCCAATCTCCGTTAATCTGGAAAATCACAAGTGCAGAGTCTCCATACACTTTCAGATGCTTAATTCTTAAATCAATTGCCGCCTCGATACCAAAGATACAGGCCTCATACTCAGCCATGTTATTGGTGCAATCAAAGCAGATTCGAGCTGTGAACGGGATATGATGACCGTCTGGAGCAATAATTACTGCACCAACACCATTGCCTAATGCATTGGAGGCTCCATCAAAGACCAAAGACCACTTGGATCCTGGTTCGGGTCCCTCGTCTGGACCTGGATGTTACAATCCCCAACGTACATTATATCCTCATCAGGAAATTCAAACCTCATTGGCTGATAATCATCCACTGGTTGGTGGGCAACGTAGTCTGCCAACACACTACTCTTGATTGCTTTCTGAGTAGTATACTGAATGTCATACTCTGTTAAAATCATTTGCCACCTGGCGATCCGGCCTGTCAAAGCTGGTTTCTCAAATATGTACTTGATCAGATCCATCTTGGATATCAACAAGGTTGTGTGGGTCAACATATACTGCCTTAGTCGGCGAGCAGCCCACGCTAAAGCACAACAAGTTTTCTCGAGCAGTGAATATTTTGTTTCACAGTCGGTAAACTTTTTGCTTAGGTAGTATATTGCATGCTCCTTTCGACCAGACTCGTCATTTTGGCCCAGCACGCACCCCATTGAGCTTTCAAGCACTGCCAAATACATGATCAACGGCCTGCCCTCCACGGGAGGCATAAGAATCGGAGGTTCCTGCAGATACTCTTTTATCTTATCGAATGCGACTTGACAATCGTCATTCCACCTGACCATCTGATCCTTTTTAAGAAACTTGAAGATAGGTTCGCATGTGGCAGTCATATGAGAGATGAATCTAGAGATGTAGTTTAACCTCCCTAGAAAGCCACAGACCTCTTTCTCAGTTCTTGGTTCAGGCATTTCTTGAATTGCTTTTACTTTAGCAGGATCAACCTCAATACCTCTTTCGCTTACAACAAAACCTAACAGCTTGCCGGATCGCACACCGAACGTGCACTTGTTCGGATTCAGCCTCGGCCTGAAGTTCCTCAATCTATCAAACAACTTCTGCAAGTGTACCAGGTGTTCTTCTTCATCCTGAGATTTAGCAATCATGTCGTCGACATATACTTCAATCTCTTTGTGGATCATATCATGAAAAAGAGTTACCATCGCACGCTGGTAAGTTGCCCCGACATTTTTCAATCCGAAAGGCATCACCTTATAACAGAAAGTTCCCCATGGGGTAATGAAAGTTGTTTTAGCCATGTCTTCCGGTGCCATCTTGATCTGATTATACCCGGAAAAGCCATCCATGAACGAAAACACTTTTGCATGAGCTGTATTGTCCACGAATATGTCAATATGGGGAAGAGGAAAGTCATCTTTCGGACTTGCTCTGTTCAGATCCCTGTAATCCACACACATTCTAACCTTGCCGTCTTTCTTAGGCACGGGAACAATGTTGGATACCCATGGGGGATAAGAAATGACTTTCAGAAAGCCTGCATCAAGCTGCTTCTGGACTTTCTCTTTGATCTTCTTAGACATCTCAGGATGAGTTCCTCGAAGTTTCTGCTTAACCGGAGGACATTCCTCTTTCAAAGGCAGCTTGTGCACTTTCATACCCCAAAATTTTCCCTCCATCTTCTCAAGATATTTCATACATCCATACTCAAGGATTCCTCAAGAGTTGATCGGACAAACTCTCTCCTAGACAATCAACCCAAACTAGGGTTTGGTGATTCTCAGATCTAGATGGACTTCCAACATCTCCAATGGTCTTCATGCCTCCTCATATGCTTCAAAGATTCTCCATGTCAAGTTTCAAGCCTCACAAGTCAAATTTCCTCAGACAATTGCTCAGATGGTTGAAAATCAGTTGTATTGGACAAAAAGTCAACTGTGGTCAACATACAGTCAAACTTCATGATTTTTGGTTAACATCCTCATTTTGAAGTTACATTCATCATTTGATCAAAGGTTGATCATGATTCATCAAGAAAACTCAAGATTTGCTCAAAAGTCAAACTTTCTAAATTAGGATTTCTAGGTGAAAAGTCAACTGAACTTTGACTGATCATAACTTTCTCAGAAATTTTTCCACCACCTCTTGTTTTGAAGGAAATTCAATTCTCTACAACTTCATGTCTCACAAGAATGTCCAAAAAATGCTTCATTTGAGAGGTATGGCCCAAAACATTACAGGTCATTTTCAAAGTCAACAAAAGGTCAACTTTTTGTTTTGAAGATATATTGAGCATGGAAACTCCAATTGAGATGAGACCAAAAAGGTTGGTTAGAGGATTCTTAGAGCTTTCCAAAAAGTCCAAGAACACTCAAAAAGGTAGAAAAATTAGCAAGATACACCATTCACAAGTTGGGCAATTTTGAAGAAGTGCACAAAGAGGAATACTTCTAAAAATCAAAAAATTTAACAGATACAGATTGGCGAAATCCATTAATAAGGTATTTAGAAAACCCAACATTGAATGTGGATAGAAAAATAAAATATAGAGCGTTGTCATATGTCCTTATGGGAAATGAATTGTTCAAGAAGACCCAAGAAGGTGTGTTACTAAAATGCTTGGGAGAAAGTGGGGCGTATCTAGCACTATCAGAAGTCCACAATGGGGTATGTGGAGCACATCAAGCGGGTCATAAAATGAAGTGGTTTCTATTTCGATATGGTATGTATTGGCCCAGTATGCCCAAAGATTGTATAGATTTTGCTAAAGGATGTGAAGAATGCCAAAAACATGCAGGGATTCAACATGCTCCTGCAAGTGAGTTGCATTCGATCATTAAGCCTTGGCCCTTTAGAGGATGGGCATTAGATTTAATAGGAGAAATCAATCCTGCTTCATCTAAAGGTCAGAAATATATCCTGGTAGGAATAGATTATTTCACTAAGTGGATCGAAGCAATACCATTAGTAGCTGTAGATCAAGAGACTATCATCGAATTCATACAAAAACATATTATCTATAGGTTTGGGTTGCCAGAGAGCATAACCACAGACCAAGGATCGGTGTTTACTGGTAAAAAGATGCAAGAATTTGCCCATGAAATGGGGTTCAAGCTGCTAACGTCAACACCATATTATGCTCAGGAAAATGGTCAGGTCGAAGCAGCCAACAAAGTGATAATAGGTCTAATAAAAAAACATGTTGGTAAAAAACCAAGAAATTGGCATAAGAATTTAGATCAAATACTATGGGCTTGCAGAACATCCCCTAAAGAAGCTACTAATACTACGCCTTTCCAATTAACATTTGGTCATGATGCAGTCTTACCAGTAGAAATTCATCTACAGTCAGTTCGAATTCAAAGGCAAAATGAAATCTCATCTTCTTTATATTGGGAAATGATGATGAATGAGTTGGTCGAGCTAGATGAAGTTAGATTGCATGCATTAGAAGTCCTGATGAGGTAAAAAGAGAGAGTGGCCAGAGCATATAACAAAAGGGTGAAAGGTAAAACATTCAGTATTAATGACTTAGTTTGGAAAGTTATATTGCCCATGGACAAGAAAAATAAAGCATTAGGTAAATGGTCACCTCATTGGGAAGGACCTTTTCGAATAGCGAAAATATTTTCAAACAATGCGTATGAAATCGAAGAGTTGGCAGATGACAAACGAATCCTAAAGGTTAATGGGAAGTATTTAAAGAAATATAAACCACGCCTATAGGAGGTTCGAATAGTAGCAACGTAAATCATAAACATATAACTCGAGGCCAAAATGGTGAAATTAGTTGCCAAAATGGCATTGTCAAGTGTTACAAACAAACATTCAATTAAGATACAAGGTTGCTTTAAATAAACAAGTTCAGAAGTGGGTATTGTTCCTTAATCGATCAAAGATGTTCTTAAAAGACTCAAGCTTGTGCTGAGTAGAGCGCTGGGCTCCTTCCAAGATAGAAACTTCGCCCTTCAGCTGTTCAGCCGCCTCAGTCTCTGCAAGCCCTTTATTCAGAAGCTCTTCGAATCGATTACCAAAAGTATTGGACTCATATGCAAGTTGTTGCTGCTGTGCTTCCTTAATTTTATGCTGAAGTTCCTGGATCTGCCTCTCCCATTGAAGAATGGATTGAGCTCGAAGATCATGATCAACTTTAGCTTGCTTGATATGCATGGCATGATCTTCAACCTCCTTAGTGAGCTTCGGGGCATGTTCATAAGCGGCGTCCATTGCAGTTCGTTTTTCTTGGACTTTGTTGGCAGCAGAGATTCGTTTTGAAGAAGGCATCCAGTTACGTTATCGATCAGGGATTGAAGTTCAAACAAAATGGTGCTGACTTCCAAGGAACATGTGGCGAGATTGACTTGAGTGATAAGTCCCTTCATCACGAAGCAGGCTGTACTAGCTTTTCTGAGGACTTCGAATAAATCCACATCAAGTACGGTTTTTCGAATCTTGTGAAGAAGTATGACTCTATCATCAGAAGGTACTGAATTAGAGGTCGAACCAGCATTAGCCTTAGGGAGGGGAGTGTTTCTCTGAGCTAGTTTAGCCTTCATGTACCCAATAGGGTCAGTTCGTTTCAAGAGGGCTAACTCCTCTTCGGCTGTCTGGCATTTGGAAGACTCTGGAAGTTCCATACGCAATGGAGTGACATCCATCTCAACGTCCATTGGGTCATTAGTGGGAACATCATCGCCTTCATTATTCGCTTCTTCATCATCCTCTTCATCATCAATCAAGTCCACCACCTCGATGTTATCATTCTGATTACCACCAGCATCAGATGTCGTCCCTTCGCTCGAACCTTCTTCAGCATCTTCTCCTTCTTCATCCTCAGACCTTTCCTCACTTGAATCTTCGCTCTCTTGGGAGTTATTGGTTTTTTCTTCTTTAGTATGAATTGCCCTTTCGCTCTCTTGATGGATTTTGGGAGGAGATTCTAGGTGAGAAGTCTCTGGAGGCACTTCTGTAGCATCTTCGAGCATTGTTTCGTTGGTCTCCTTGAGGGGAGGCGAAGTGCCTTGATCATCTGGCTGTTCAGAAGTTCCAGTTGGAACTGCCATATTGGACGAACCTTTATTCTGCACCAGATTGCTTGAATCTCCATG
Source organism: Vicia sativa (assembly GCA_021764765.1). Taxonomy (NCBI): domain Eukaryota; kingdom Viridiplantae; phylum Streptophyta; class Magnoliopsida; order Fabales; family Fabaceae; genus Vicia; species Vicia sativa. The sequence continues at coordinate 202,927,486 of CM038793.1, forward strand.
AGGAGAAGAATGGATCGGAGCTGTTGTTTGTGGGGGAGGAGTCGAAGTAGTTGGGATCGGAGTTGAATCATCCTACACGAAACAAAAAGAAGATTAGAAACTTATAATTAAGGTACGAATAATCATTTTCAAAAATTCGAAGTAAAATCACCTGTGGGTTATCTGCAGATATATTGCTGTCTATGTGTTCCAACATTACGTTGGAGGTCGAAGGTGGATTTTTGGATTTTTGTGAGGGAGCAACATCCCTGGAATCAAGTCCAGAGACATTAGTGTCTTTTGGAGTGTCTTTCTTATGCTTCTTTCTTAAAACCGATGGTGAACTTTCCCCAGCCTTGAGAGTCTTTCCACTAGCACTAGGTTTTCTTTTCTTTGGAGTAGTTGGTGGGAGTTTGCTAGGATGAAATAATGCGAACGTAAGGTAGACTTCAGTTATAGACTTGAACTTGTTTCGAAATGCCAAAATAAAACTATTTACCTTTGAGGTTGGAACGGTTGTTGGGATTGGAGCAGGTGTTGGAGTCTGAGTAGTTGTTGGGATTGGAGCAGGTGTTGGAGTCTGAGTAGTTGTTGGAATCGGAGCATTGGTGTTTGTTGTTGTTGTTGGTGCAGTGAGGATTGCCTTGGGTACATTGTCATCAGCTTCGTTAGTTATTTGGGAACTACTTCCTTCCTTGGTCTTTGATGCAACAGTTTTTATTCTGATAGCTGAAAAGTGAAACACATAAGACAAAATGTTAAAATGAAGTAAATAAGACTTATTTGGGGTCTCCCAAGCATTCGCACCTGTGCCTTCATTCGAAAGAGTCGACATGGCAGAGAGGTCATAGCGAAGATGCCCTGGGAAATTATGGAGCCAATGTCGAGCCCATGTCACGCCCCGATGGCTTTAGTTTCCTTTGAGATTTGTACTTGAACATCTCTTTGCAAGTAAGCCACCAAGGGTATGGGGAAACCAAGCCGAGCCGCCTCGAGGTAGGTAGTTTGGGAAACTTAGGTGGATGCATTTCGAGTGCCAACCTATACCTATCCTCGTGTGATGCCTTGAAGGAAGTCCGAACTTAGAGACTTTTTCTAAATTTTTCCTTCAAGGTTTGGGACGCTCGATATACCGTGGACTCCAAGCGTGTAGGATCATAAGTTGTTTCGAAGTAAGTTTGAAAAGCTTTAATTTCTTGAGCGTGAGTGAACATACCTTTCTTTCTATGTACCTGCACATCGAATGCAGCAGTTAGTTTCTCTTCGATAGTAAGAGTGTCAAACATACAAGATTGGTAGAATCTACTCCACCAATCCAGAAAACCTTTGGATGAAAAATAAGTTGGTTCAAAAGAGATCAATTTAAATTGAGCAAAATCTTGATATTGTTCTTGTTGAAGTTTGGCTTCTCTAGCCTTGAAAGTTCGACCAGAGGTAATGGAGTCGTGAGTCTGAAAGAGTGGTTCAGGAATCAGTTGGCATAAACCAAATTGTCTTGAGACAAAGTTGGGTTGGTAGGCGAATAGAAGGATTTGATTCTTGGTCGGAGTAATTCTTGAAGAAATTAGTCTTGGGAGCAAAAAGGCTTTCCAGATATCTTGGATTTCTTTGGTCTTGGCAGCCTCCGAAAGGGATATGGTAAACCATGATGGTCCGTAGGTCCTCGAAGCAAAAGGCGCCATAGTCTCTTCGAACTTATGCTTCTTGGAAAATAGCATGATGTATCGAAAATAGAATCTGGAAATCAGCTTTGTCATCACTTGGAGTCAGTTTCCTTAACCTCGTGCCCTCAATATTTCGATCCATCACTTCTGGGTTTTGCTCAACAATGGTGTCAGCAGTAGAAAGTGAAGATTCGAACATGGCATTAAGCCATAGCTGAAGCAACCAGAAAGGACCAGCTAGCAAGATATTCTTAGGAGTATGGGATTTTAGGCTCGAAACAGCCGACCTCAAACTTTCATAAAGGTCAACTAGTAGGAGTTCACTTAAATTAATCCTCCTATTTTCATGTAAATCCCTTGCTAGAGGGATGAACGCTAGCCACTTGAAGCGATCCACGCAAAGACATATCTTGATAGCCGAGGGTGAGGAAAGCAATGTGTTCAACATCGAAACACTATCACCTTCAAAGGTGATAATGACCGATAAACTTGGAGAAGTTGGCTAACTTGATATCAAGTCAATTATGCTCGAGTGCTCCTCGTAATCGTGAATGTATGTTTCTCCTAGTGGTGATAATCCAAAGGATAGCAGCTATATCAAAGAACGAGGTGTAATCATCCCTCCGTGAAGGTGAAAGGTATTGTAAGTACTATCCCGTAAGTGGATGCAAAAAGTAGAGGATGTAAGTAAAGCCCGATTTTGATAACTTGAGAAGATTGTAAATACCTAGTTCCTCCCACTGATGGGATTTCTTAACCTCTATTTTAGCAAACCAGTTCTGGTATGCTACATCAGCAGTAGGGCAAGATCGAAATGGTTTGAAATTACTTTTAACATAGTCCAAAATGAAAGGATCCTTTGGGGGAATTTCAAGGGTTCCTATGGCTTTAGAGGCGAAGGTTCGCTCACATTATCGCCTACCTAGGGATTTCCATTTTGTTAAATAACGGTTTAAAATCATAGCAAAGTGGAATATGGTTCTAGTGTCCTTCAAAATCTCAAAACCGTGAGAGGACCCATTAGGGCAAACCTCTTCCGAGGCGTTAGTTGGGATTAATACCGTGAAGAATACATGAGTTCTTGTTCCTTTGAGATGCCTTGAGGAATGAGTACCGATTCCGTGGTGATTTTCAACCTTGCTTTCCGTGATCGCTCCAGTTGTTCTTGGTCTTCTTCTTAGAAATCTTTTTCGAGATGTTATTGTTGAAGACATTGTTGGAAGTCATAAGATTTTAGGGTTTTTCAAAGAAAGAGAGAAGAAAAAGGTTCAGAGTGTGGAAAAGAGTAAAAGACCGAGTCTGTTGGGTTTTATAGTAAGGAATTTGAAACAATCATCAACTAAGGCCAAGGTACGTGGAGAACGGGTTGGACACAAGTAAGGTGGCGAAAGTAAGCATTGAAATAAGCATGATTAAAGACAATCATTATCTTTAATAACCGCACCATACCGTGCAACTGTTTAAGCGGTTCGAACCCAAGAGCCGCCATGATCGACGTAATGGAAGTCATACAGTGTCATTATTGCTCAAGGTCACGTCTCTTCAGGATATATTTAAAATAAGTATTTCTCAGATAGGGAATCGAAATACATATTTTAAAGGGGCATTTTGTTGGCTGAAGATTTTGATGCAGATGATTTGAATAAGAATCACTGAGCTCGAAATGAAACAATGTTAGCATTCATTGGAACGAGGAAAATGTCATGATTTGGAATGAAAGAATCAGCTCTTCAAATAAGATATGGAAACTTGGGGCTTCGAGTAGCAATTGCGATGATACACGTAGAAGGAGCTTCGAACTGGTAGTAGCGTGGTGTTAGGAAGCGAGTTCGAATCAAAAGGCAGTTTAGATATTTGAAATTCAAAATGTGAGCGGGATGAATGGAAGTTCGAATATGCGCGCTGGAAAACGGTTCGGAGACGTGGAGGCTAGAGAAGCATAGTATTCGCATGTCCAAACGTGGCAAGCTCTCATAAGTCGACCGTTATGGCCAAAATAGTATAAATAGAAGTCTTAGTGTTAGGATTTCGTGTGTCATATCTATTGTACTAAATTCAGTAACATTCAAAATACCACATGGCTAGGGAAACGAATGCACGAATGATGTACGTATGATTGCACCAAACTCTTTTATGAAATAATGTATCTTTATTTTTCCAGTTTACCTTTTATATTGCATCAATGTCATTTAAATCTTTTACATTCAAAGTCATTTAACTTTCTTTGCTTTTGAACGCATTTCTCTCGTTTCGAAACTCTTTACTTTTTGAAACTCTTACATTCATGCTCTTATTTTCCAGAAAACTTTTACATACTTGCCTTTAAATTCTTATCTTTTCATTTCATGCTTTATTTTGAAAGTCTTTTACATTCAAGAAACTTTAAACGATCCCCGCATTTATATACTTTCCTTAATTCGAAGTCTTTACATCTTACTTGTTCGAACTAGTTTTACACCATTTTACTTGATTTCGTTATTGGCTTATTGGACATCATAATCGAAACGCACTTGAGATATATATATAAAACATTCAAAAGCAAGTCTTGAACATGAACCATTATTTTAAGTTTATGCAAACGACCAATAACCCCATAGGATCAATCTAGTCGATCCTGCAAGTTACCAAAGGGATTAAACAACAATCATAACGCTTGTTTGATAGTTTGGAGGACTAGCGGTTGTTTCACCAGAAATCACTGTGAACACATTTATTTTCTGAAAATACTTATTTAATTTATAAAATTAAAAAATACAATTTTGCATGCATATTTATTTTTATTCATATTTTAGCATTTAAATCACATTTAATTAGTTTTAAATTATTAAAATGCATCCAAAAAATCCCAAAAATTTATTTCAGCATATTAATGTTATTTCCAGCATGTCATATTTTTCTCATCTAAAAATTTGCATTTTTACTAACATTTTCTTCTTATTCAATTTCATCGTATTTTCCGATTTTCTTATCTTTTCACAGGTTATCCCGTTTCGGACGATTTTTCTTTATCGTTTCTTTCTTTTCAATAATGTAACTGTTCATGGGATGTAATAGTTTAAATTAGGTTTTTATTTTCCGCAAGTTTAAATTATGTATCTGCCCCAAAGCCATGTAATAGCGTAGGACATTTATCTTTCCGCATCTTTACATTTCCGCATTTAATTTCCGCACCCTATAAACTGCTAGTAATTAGGCGTGTATGGCAAGATAAAATCAACATAGCTCACTAATTTTCAAGATAAAATATCTGAAATTAACACACTCTTTCACACATGCACCCTTAGGTAATCTCGTTTTTACGAATTCAAATGGTCATGTCCCTCGAACGTAGAGGTATTCTAGCGTTGCCTTCAAACAAATCATCATAGTCCCTTCGATACAAAGATCATAAGACCCACGATGTCGCCTTCAAATACATGATCTGGACCCTCGATTGTCGCCTACGAAAAATGATGATAGTCCCTTCGAATGTGCTAGGATATTTCCTACAAGTTGCCTTCTATGACCATCCGATGTCCCTTCGAATGTCCCGCTTACATCCAACGAATAGGGTTACCTACCAACTAATGGTATGGATAACACTATTCTAAAGGAACATAAAATAACACGAAAACGACCAATTCTGAGTAGGTAATAAGACTTTTAGTTGCTTGCTCAAATCAAATACTTTTCACACCTCACACTTTTGTCAAAGTTCAAACTCTTTTCAAAACGAAACATTTCCGAACACTTTGTATACATTCCTACATGAATCATTACAAAGTCAAAGCGAAATGCCTTTTTCAAAACATTTTTCAAACACACAGAAAGCACATTTTTAAAGTGATCTAAGAGCAACTAAGAGCCCGTAGATAACTACGGATGGAAAGGGGTGCTAATACCTTCCCTTTTCATAACCTTCTCCCTTACTCAGAATCTAACGAAGGTCTTTTTCTGTACTTTTACCTTCCCTTAATTGGATAAAATAAAAGTCGGTGGCGACTTGCTATCCGCACATTTGCGATACAAAATCCTACAAAGTCAGCTTCACCGTGTTACGAATCATGGCGACTACTGGGAAACACCCTAAAGAGAGAATGCCTTAGGGATTTTTAGATCATCTTTACTGTTTTCTGTTTGACTTGCTTGCTTTATCTTTAAGGGTTGCATGGGTATTCTATTGTTGGGGGATCCTACACCGGATCCGGTTTCCTTTTAGGTAAGTAGAATCATCGCGACCGTTAGACGATATCAAAACGGTCAACATGATGGCTACGTTAGTGTGACACTTTGGATGTCCTGATACTCTTCATTTCCAAGTTGAGGATAGTATTTGGCTTCTGCGTGGTGTCATCAAGCACTAACTAAACTTTTAGAACCTTAATTGACCCATCTTGGCCATTAGAAGGTAGTGAGATGGCTTGGTGCGCAAGGTTGGTTGATACCGATGCTACGCCATTAAGATCGACTTTTGGGATATTTTCGGTCGACCACTTGGTAGTCGTATTGAAATAAACGCCTACGAGAAAGATCAATGATATGAGATTCCTAGAACCCGGTTACTATTATAGGACAGGATGAACCAACTCAAACTTTTGGTGGGGTAATGTGATACGGTGAACTGACTTTGTAGGAATTTTGTATCCAAATGTGCGGATAGCAAGAGTCGCCACCGACTTTTATTTTTATCCAATTAAGGGAAGGTAAAAGTAACAGAAAAAGACCTTCGTTAGATTCTAAGTTCGGGAGAATGGTTATGAAAAGGGAAGGTATTAGCACCCCTTTCCATCCGTAGTTATCTACGAGCTCTTAGTTACTCTAGATCACTTTTTTAAAATTGCTTTCTGTGTGTTTGACAAAAAATGTTTTGAAAGAGGCATTTCGCTATGACTTTACAATGACTCATGTAGGAGTGTATACAAAGTGTTCAGAAATGTTTTTGTTTTGAAAAGAATTTAAACTTCGAAAAAGAGTGTGTGGTGTGAAAAGCATTTGGTTTAGAGCAAGCAACTAAAAGACTTATTTACCCACCGTAATTGGTCGTTGCATTTCTACATTCCTTTAGAATAGCGCTAGCCATATCATTAGTTAGTAGGTAGCTCCATCGTTGGATGTAAGCGGACATTCAAGGGACATCGGATGGTCATAGAAGGCAACTTGTAGGAAGTATCCTAGCACATTCGAAGGGACTATCATCATTTTTCGTAGGCGACAATCGAGGGTCAAGATCATGTATTCGGAGGCGACATCGTGGGTCTTATGATCTTTGTATCGAAGGGACTATGATGATTTATTTGTAGGCAACGGTGCTAGGATACCTCACGCTCGAGGGACATGACCGTTTTGAATTCGCAAAGGCAACGAGAGAGAATTACCCTAAGGGGTGCGTGTGTGAAAGAAGTGTGTTGATTTGAGATATTTTATCTTGAAGTTAGTGGGCTATGTTCAATTTTAGTCTTGCCATACACGCCTAATTACTAGCAATTTATAGGGTGCGGAAAGTAAAATGCGGAATGTAAAGTGCGGAAAGGTAAATGTCCTACGCTATTACAAGGCTTTGGGGCAGATACATAATTTAAAATGCGGAAAATAAAATCCTAAATTAAACTATTACATCCCGTATACAAATACATTATTGAAAAATAAAATGAAAACGGAAGGATCGTCTGAATCGGATTAACCTGTGAAACGAACGAGAAATCGGAAAATATGATGAAATCGAAATAAGAGAAAATGTTAGAAAAAATGCAAACTTTTAATTGGAAAAAATATGACATGCTGGAAATAATGCAAACATGCTAAAATAATTTTTTGGGATTTTTTAGATGCAATTTAATAATTTAAAATGAATTTACAATGATTAAAATGCAAAATTACAAATAAAAATAAATATGCATGCAAAAATATATTTTTTAATTTATTAAATTAAATAAAGATTTTTGGAAAGTAATGTAAAAAGAGTAAATATTTTTGATCATTTTTTAGTGCATAAATAAAATGTGGAAATTAATTAAAATATAATGCAAAATATGAAAATATAATAGAAAAATGGAAAAAGTTTGTAAAAGAAAGAAAACCAAATGGTCCTGGGAGAATCGAACCTGTGACCTTGCTTCACAAGCCACACGCCTTGCCAATCGAACCAAAGCGCTTCACCGCTTGGAAACCGGATCGAGTGGAAGAAAGACAAGTGTCGCCCTCGATGCTCCATCGCGCGAAGCTTCGCCTTCAACCTTTCAAATATTTGAATTTTGGCCATTGCTCGACGCTAAGTCCCGCAAATTAAAAACACAAAGATACATAATATAAATAAAATCTAAGGCCATGGTTCGATTCCTTGAGCATTCCGAACACCGGTATGGGTCCTATTGTCCAATTTGTCCTATTTCGTGAATCCCTAATTCAACCAAAACCCTAAACATGGCAAATCTTGATTCAAGCCATAAAATGCAATTCGATTGTCCGATAGCTTGCAAACTTCAAACTAAACACGAATCAAACATCAAAACGTGTTAAAATGCATGATAAATGTAATCGATTTTGGAAAATATAAGAACAAACCAAATTCGATTTCGTGATTCTTGATGCTTTTGACAATGTAAGGGTCTGAATCACCCCCGTATCAAGGAACGTGTTTGGATCCTCAAAATCAATTGAAACGAGCTGGAACAAGGGTTGCTAGTAGCTTGAAGAACACGGTTTTTTGGCTCTAGGTTAGGATTTCTTGAGGCAATTTTTCCGTTTTCTTTTGATTGGTATGCATCAGGTATAAGTACTGGATGGATTTGGGATCATTATTGGCAAGAATCAATCACCATTCAATGAAAATCAAATTTGATTTTTGTATAAAATCAAATTTTCAAAACTTGATCAATTCCAATCCAATCTTGCCATTTTTGTCAAATTTCGAAATTTGCTGGACTTTGGTGAGTTTCTTGAATCTCAAGGAAGGAATAAAATCAATCTTTCAATTAATTTTGATTTTATAATTTATTTTAAAATTTAATTTGCATTTAAATGAATAAATTCAAAATTAAATAGAAAATAAATCAAAAATTCATGGCATTGGGCTTGGATATTCCTAATTGTATAAGGAATAAGTTTGGATGAAGAAAAGCAAGCCCATTTGCAAAAATTTGATTTTTAGAAGTATCTCTTTGTGCATTCTTTCAAAATTGCCCAACTTGTGAATGGTGTATCTTGCTCAATTTTCCACATTTTTGAGTGTTCTTGGACTTTTGGAAAGCTCTAAGAGTCCTCTAACCAACCTTTTGGTCTCATCTCAATTAGAGTTACCATGCTCAATCTATCTTCAAAGCAAAAGTTGACTTTTGTTGACTTTGAAAATGACTCAGAATGTTTTGAGCTATACCTCTCAAATGAAGCATTTTTGGACATTCTTTGAGACATGAAGTTGTAGAGAATTGAATTTCCTTCAAAACAAGAGGTGGTGGAAAATTTCTAAGAAAGTATGAGAAAGTTATGATCACCAAAGTTCGTTGACTTTTCACCTAGAAACCCTAATTTAGAAAGTTTGACTTTTGAGCAAATCTTGAGTTTTCTTGATGAATCATGATTAACCCTTGATCAAATGATGAATGTAACTTCAAAATGAGGATTTTGACCAAAATTATGAAGTTTGACTGTATGTTGACCACAGTTGACTTTTTGTCCAATACAACTGATTTTCAACCATCCGAGCAATCGTCGAGGAAACTTGACTTGTGAGGCTTGAAATTTGACATGGAGAATCTTTGAAGCATATGAGGAGGCATGAAGACCATTGGAGATGTTGGAAGTCCATCTTACCCTGAGAGATACCAAACCCTAGTTTGGGTTGATTGTCTAGAGAGAGTTTGTCCGATCAACTCGAGGAACCCTCGAGTACGATGTATGAAATCTCTTGAGTAGATGGAGGGCAAATTTTGGGTATGACATGCCCGTGTTCAATCTTATTGTATCGAAGGTTAGATTGACACGCTTGTCTTCGTGACCGAAAGTAGAAGATGATTGAACACTTGAATACACCAAAATTTGCACTCGTTGGTGGATGATGCGGAATGGGCTTACGATGCCATTTGAGAAGCTGGATACTACGGAAGATGAGTCGACGCTAGACTCGAGAATGTCGATAGGAGAATTGACGGGATGGGCTTAAGATGCCATCCGAAAGATCGATGGGGAGTGAGCCGATGCTAGCTCAGAGACGCTCGAAGGAGCATGGAGATGGGCTTAAGATGCCATCCGAGGGAGTCATACGTTAGACTTCGTGTTCATTTTTTGAATGAAGTTATTGGTTTGTATTGATTTTTAACCATATATGCAGATTCGAAAGTGAAACATCGTTGATAAGTAGTCGGAGATGGGCTTAAGATGCCATCCAAGGCAACCGAGTCGACGCTAGACTGTGGTTTGCCGATAATCGGAATCGAATAAATCTTCGTGCCGATTACTCGAGGGAGATTGTAGTTGGCAAAATGTGGATAGCTTCCTTGTGCATCGGTGTAGATCCATTGCCCGCTTATCGGAGGATAACCAGGCGGTCTTTGGATAGTTTTCCGCCGATTCGGGCTTAATCTCGACCGTCGTCGGAGGACAACCAAGGGCGGTCTTTAGATAGTTTTCCGCCGATTCGGGCTTAATCCTCGACCACCGTCGGAGGACAACCAAGGGCGGTCTTCGATAGTTTTCCGCGGTTCGGGCTTAACTCGACTAGTCGTCGGAAGGATCATACTGCTTTGGAGAAAACAAGAGGAACTTTGATAGAATATTTGTTAGCTTTATGCAAAGTATGATGCATGACAGTGTATGAATGACATATGCATGAATTATGACTTTATGAGTAATGTATGGATGATAGATGTTGTGGTATTTCAAAACATATCCATCTTGAAGAAGATGCGGATTTTCTGCTTGAGAATTTCTGATTTCTGCTTGGAGATTCGGGTAGGTGAGAACCTCGCTTTTGAAAGAGAAGAAAGATATCCGGGATTCCTCCGATGCGCTATCTGACCAAGTCTTGGGCCTAGATATTGTTGAGGAAGGTAGAGATTTGAGAAGCTAGTTGTTGGAGATCTCACATATAGACCCCCGAGGAGAACCTCGAGGCGATCCTGGGGACCTTGTATGTAGATCCCGCCGAGGAAATTTAGGAGGCGCCCATGGGGTCCCGAGTGTAGATCTCACTGGAGAGCATTTGATAGTTGCCGGAAACCCGTTAGAAGAGTCGAATCCTGTAATCCCAGTCGGGAATGAAGATGTAGCTCCGATGCACTATCCGACCAAGTTTTGGGTCCAATACCGCTACTGGGAAAAGGAAAGGATCGAGAGATGTCCTGGGGATAAATACCTTGACTGGGGTGAGGTGTTACCGCTGAGACCGATGTAACTTTACTTAGTCGAGTAGAATTGCTGCCGTGGATTCCCTTTGCTCACGGGAAATTGTGTTGTGAGTGACACCTTGTGGATCATGCTGGGGAACGCTTTGGTGACTTTCGCCGTCCCAATTCCCGGAGCTCGTAGTAAGTACTTTTGTATATTCACTTTTCGTATGTTTGTGATTAGATTCTTATTGTCAAATGCGATAGTCATTCAAAACAAACGTTGACTTATTGCAAATAACAACAATGTAAATTGTAAAGAGAAAGAAGCTATGCTTATTTGAAAGGTGGCGATGGCCAAGTAGTTTGTACACAAGAAAGGTAAAAGCTATGCGGAAACAATCTCGTTAAGTTCCAACTATGCTAGTACTCATATATTTCGACTATCTCATCTCCTCTTGCCGAGAAAGTGAGTAGACCGATCTTCGCCATTTGAACCTTGAATGCTGATAGTAGTCTGGAAGGTGATCCGAAGAGACATAGTCGTACGCTTAAATCCCTAACTTTTGCCTAGACCGCCTTCGGTTTTCACCACCGATACCTTTCTTGCCCAAGCCGCCTTTTCGTGTTTTCGACTTGCCGGTGTACATGTTTTGCATATATCCCATTTTTGCCCGAACCTTTGGTTCGCCAGATGCCCTTATTTTTGCCTAGGTTCGCCGATCGAGCGGGTCTCTTTATGCGTAGTATTTTTGACTATGTCTCGTGTTCACTGTGGTGTGGAAGTCTTCACCATCCATGGTGCTAAGTATCATAGCTCCACCGAAAAATACTGTTTGACTACAAATGGTCCTCGTAGGTGGGAGTCCATTTGCCCCGGAGCACCTGTGGAAGAATGATGCGCTTGACTACTAGGTCACCAATTTGATAGACTCTGCTTGACCTTCTTGTTAAATATTCGATCATTCGCTTCGATAAATCTGTCCATGGCGATGGACGCGAGTCGCTTCTCATCAATCAAGTTGATCCGTCAAGCCGTGTCCGAACCCAATCATCTTCACCTAGCTCGCCCGGAGGACTCGTTGAGGGTATCCGAACCTCGATGGGTAAGACGACTTCCATACCATACAAGAGAGAAGGGGTTGCCCTGTTGATGTTCGTCGTAGTGCGATAACCATGAAGAGCAAATGGTAACATCTCATGCCAATCTTTGTAAGTCATGTCATCTTCTCAGATAATCTTCTTAATGTTCTTATTGGCGGCTTCCATCGCCGCTCATCTTAGTATGGAGAGGAATTGTGATGCTTGATCTTGAATTGCGGCAGAGTTCGTGATCATCTTGTTGTTAAGATTGGAGCCGTTATTCGTGATGATCCTTTCAGAATGCCATATCGATATGAGGTTATGTTTGATGAATCGAGCCGTAACATTCTTAGTAATGTATGAACGAGGTCGCTTCTACCCACTTGGTGAAATAGTCAATTGCCACAAGGATGAAACGATGTCCATTGGAAGCTGTGGGCTTGATTTCTCCAATCATGTCAATGCCCCACATTGCAAAAGGCCAAGGAGAAGTTAAAACATTCAGAGGTACTGGAGGTACGTGCACTTTGTCGGCATATATCCGCACTTGTGACAAGATCGAGCATAGTGACAATCGCCCATGGTGGACCAATAGTAACCCGTTCTCAAAATCTTCTTAGCCATGGTGTGTCCACTGGAGTGAGTACCAAATGTGCCTTCGTGTAACTCTTCCATGATACGCATTGTTGTGCTTGTATAAGATGCCGTTGTTGAGAAAGAATTTGGAAGCGAATCTTCTCATGAACTTTATCATTAATGATGCCCTCGCTGGATATTCCCGAGCCTCAAGATACCTTTTCACATCGTAGTACCAAGGTTTCTTCGTATCAAGCTCACAACAATACTGGTTCGTCAATCTTCTCAATGATGATCTGGGAGCCTCGTTGTCCCATCTAACCTTAAACATAGACGACATAGTAGCCCGCTCGCCAACCGATTTCTTCTCGTGGAATATGATCAAAGTAATCTCTTCAAGTAGGGAATCAAACTCGTAACATGCCTCGATACGGAATGAGGTTCGATGCTTCGTATCCCACTCGCCTTTATCCGATCGATCACTAAAGCCGAGTCTCCATACACTTGTAAGAACTTGATTCTTAAGTCAGCTTTAAGACCCATGATGCACGCCTGTACGGCCATGTTGTTAGTGCAATGAAACATAATCTGGCGGTGAAAGGAGTATGTCCGTAGGGATGTAATGATGGCGCCAATGCCATTGCCAAGGCTTGAGGCTCCATCAAAGACCATAGTCCATCGATCCTTGTTCGTGTCCTTCGTCTGGCCTCGGTTCTTCACGATCATGACTAGTAAAACATCTTCTGGAAATTCAAACCGCATAGATCGATAGTCATCTACGGCTTGATGAGCCAAATGATCGACTACTACACTTCCTTTGATCGCTTTCGAGAAGGGTATCGATGTCGATTCGTCAAGATCATTTGCCATCTTGCTATTCTTCCGAAGAGAGTGGTTTCGAAGATGTATTTTATCGGATCCATCTTAGAAATCAACAAAGTAGTGTGAGTCGATATACTGCTTAGTTGGAAGCAAGTTCAAAGCTCAAGCTGTGAGTATCTTGTTTCACGGTAAAATTTTGCTAAGTATATTGCATGCTCTTTTCGACTGACTCGCCATGTTGCCCCAACACACACCCCATTGAGTTCTCTAACACCGCCAAGTACATGATAAGAGGTCTTCCTTCTGCGGCATCGAATAGAGGATTCAAGGTACTCCTTGATTTTGTCAAAAGCGATCCGCAATCGTCATTCCATTCCACTACTTGATCTTTCTTTAGTAACTTGAAGATTGGCTCACAAGTAGCGCTATGTGCAATGAATCGCAATGTAGTTCAATCGCCCAAGAAACCTCTCGACTTCCTTCTCAAAAGGAGTCGCATCTCTTGAATAGCTTTAACCTCGGGATCAACTTCAATACCTTTACCCACAATAAACCCTAGGAGTTTCCGATCGACCAAAAGTGCACTTGTTAGATTAAGCCTCAACCTCGTACTTCTTCAACCTATCAAACAATTTCTGCAAATGACCAAGATGTTCTTCTTCCGTCTGTGATCGAGCTATCATGTCGTCGACGTAGACCTCTATCTCGTGATGAATCATGTCATGAAACAAGGTCACCATAGCGCGCTGATAAGTGGCGCCTGCATTCTTCAGTCCGAACGGTATAACCTTAGCGAAAGTGCCCCATTGTAACAAAAGTAGTCTTCTCCATGTCTTCGGAGCCATTTTGATCGATTGAACCGGAGAAACCATCCATGAAGGAGAAAACCTTATGCTGAGCGGTGTTGTCAACCAGAACATCAAAATGAGGAAGTGGGAAATCATCTTTCGGACTTGCTTTGTTTAGATCTCGTAATCCACACACATTCGTATTTTACCATCTTTCTTGGGCACAGCACCATATTAGCAACCCAATCGTGGATAAGAAGTAACACTAAGAAACCTGCATTGAACCGCTTCATAACTTCGGCTTTGATCTTTTCTCGACATCTCAGACGATGCGATTTAACCTTCGCTTCACCGAGAAAACCTTCTTTGTCGGCAATCGTGTACCACAATATCAATGTCTAAACCCGCATGTCTTCGTATGACCAGAAAAACCTCAATATAGTCTCGTAGCATCCGAACCAACCTTTCTTTAACACTGTTCTCAAGACCCGCCCTATCTTGATCTCTTTTCTATCTTCGTCAGCACTCCAAATTCACAATCTCAACTTGCTCTTCGTGGTCTGTATAACTCGCTTCTTCTTGCAGTAGCAGCCCGCAAGTTCTCTTGGCACTTCACAATCTTCCTCACTTTCTTCTCCGGCTTGGTAGATCGGATTATCAAGTCATATTTAGCACTAGCATGGCTATTATTAACTAGATTCGAGTGATTCTGCAGGTATCACGGGTGTGTAAGAAACACATAGCTTTTGAAGGGTGATAAAGTAAAAGAAAGAAAACAAACAATTGAATGCAAAAGTCCAACGATTTATTAAATGAAAATACGCAATCAATGATAATAACCTCGCAAACGAGCCATGATGCCCTGTAAGGCACTAGGCTTTCAAAGTTTATTGTTCAAAACATAAAGAGATACGAAAAGCAAACAAAACAAGAGCAATTACCTCGACTAAAGGAGATTGGTATGACGTCTTCGTCTTCCAATTGCGAGCCCATGATCTGGAGTTGGAAGATCCACTGTGATGTCGAAGTCGCCGTCGCCGCCTTCTATAGCATGGATTCCACTGCTGATGCGGAAGGAAGTTGGCCACGTCGCGCGATCATCTTCTCGACCCTTGATGGTGAAGCCTAAACCAGTCTTGTCGGATTTGAAAGGAAGATCGGGAGCTGTCCCCAAATAGAACTACCTTCTTCAACAAAGCCTAGAGCATCTTTTAGCGAGGCCATCCTAGGCGGAACTTAGCAACTTCAGAGGACGGAGAGTCAACAGCATGACTGGTATTGTTTCAAAAGCTTGACAGGAGTCTCAAGAATTCACCTCCATCTCGAGATAGCGGAATGACTGTAGATGATGACCATATATTCCTCTTCACCACATACCGTAACAACCTTCCCTTTCACCGTATTTCATGATGCAGGTGGAAGTAATGCCGCCCATGTATCCAAGGGCCCAAGTAGGCAAGAGTAGGTGGACGGATGTCCATGACAAAGAAAGTGGAGTCAAA
This sequence comes from Vicia sativa, assembly GCA_021764765.1. Lineage (NCBI taxonomy): Eukaryota > Viridiplantae > Streptophyta > Magnoliopsida > Fabales > Fabaceae > Vicia > Vicia sativa. Next base: position 202,943,199 of record CM038793.1, read on the forward strand.
AGTCGGGAACCGACTTTAACAGCAGCGTGAGCTCTCCACCGCTCGCTTAGAACCATCAAAATCTCTCACGATTATGTCACTGGGTCTCAGAACCAACCCCTCGACATCAAGTCGATCAAAAGCAGTCTTCGGTAGGATATTCAGAGCAGAACCGGTGTCAACCAAAACATGAGATAGTGTAGTGCCCTTGCATTCAATAGAGATGTGCAAGGCTTTGTTGTGTTTCTTTCCGGAAGGAGTCAAATCAGCATCAGAGAAGCCTAGGCCGTTGTTGGCAGCCAGGCTAGCAATACAAACTTCGAACTGGTCAGTGGTAGTGTCTTGTGGTACATGGGCATTCTTCAGAAACTTCACCAAGGCGTTAGCATGAGCCTCGGAGCACAAGAGCAGAGCAAGCATGGAGATTTTGGACGGAGTCTGTCCCAATTGTTCCACAACATTGTAGTCACTCTTCTTGATAATCTTCAGAATTTCTCCATTTCTTGTTTGAGGTGTCTTCAAAGAACTTCCTTTGGTACTTCTGCCGAGGATGAGTTACGGTTCTTTCCTCTAGCTTGGGGAATGGGTTGAACAGCTTGGAATGCGAGTGGAGTCGCAGTTGTCTTTGGAGGAGAGATATCTGGAGAGAATACTCTTCCGGTTCTGGTCACCTTACTAGATCCGGTGATGTTGTCAATGTCAGGAATGGTAGCTTTGATGGTTAGATCTTCAATGGTCAGAGGGTCTTGCTTGACACCATGATAGTAAACCTCAGATCCATAATTCCAAGGGATAGCTTTATCGGAGGAATATGGAACTGGCCTTGGAGAAGTGATGATGAGAGGTGCCACTCTAGGCACAGGATCAGCAGTGGAAATCCTTATTGTATTAACATCAGCATAATCTTCTGGGAAATCGTCACCCCATCCGGTCGCCTTAACATCTTCAATAGGAATCTTGTAGCTCTCAGGAACAGTGTACTTCACCATGTAATCATACTTTCCACTTGGCTGCCCCAAGGTATCCCACACAGATGGTGTTGTTTCATTCGCATTGTCAATCTTCAACTTAGACATTTCTTCACACAACTTCGCATGTGGTTTCGAAACGTATCTCACGGTTATCCATCATGCACCGAACACGTCTTCTCAACAAGCACAACCATCCGCGCGGATGGGCACCAACGACAGCTTCGGGCATCCTGGTTGACACCTTGCAACAAATTCTTCTTAATAATATCGAGGAATGGTCAAGTCATTTATGTTGAAAACATAAGTATCATCACCAACAGCATTGGAACTCTTGTCATAATTAGGCATAGGCGCGTTGATCACATTCGGAGTCTCAACAGGAGGGTCAAACTCAATCTGCTTAGCTTCAATCATATCTTGAATCTTGTTCTTCAGAGCCCAACAATCATCAGTACTATGTCCTGGGCTATTGGAATGGTAAGCACACTTAGCATTAGGATTGTATCTCGAGAGGAAGTGTTGACATTCGAGGAGGATCCTCAAGGTAATCACTCGCTTTCAACATGTGTTGCAAGGCTCGACAAAGGCATGTTGATCTTCAGAATCGTCTTCGTGGCGCGCTCGTTACGCGTTGTCTCGCTGAGGTTGGCTGATGTAGGATGGAGATCACAACCGCCCCCATAGATGAGCACGGTCGGTCTTGGCTCGGCTTTTCCGACCATACAAGATTAGCTTCTTTCTTAGCACCAAAAGATCTCTTCAAAGATTTGAAGATGTCTCACCGAATCTTTCCACTCTTGATACCATCGACACGTCATCAATATCCTCGGTGAATCCTACCGAGGAGTTTCCAATCGATGATTGAAGAATGGGCCTCGTGTCCCCATGAACATATCAACCAACTCCCTATGGACAAGGGTGGCTGAACCGCTGCTAGGTTTCTCCACTTCGAGCATACCCTTGAACTTCTCATCACGACCCATAGACATGCTCAGAATTGCATGCGAGTGGGTGTCAATTCAAGATTGTACCATACCGTTCAGAGAAAGCATCGCCTAAGTCATTCCAAGTACGGATACGGTCATTCTCTACCGATAATAACACCCGAGTCTCGGACAAACTCTTGAAAATAGTGCATCCACAACTCTCATCAATGTGGGATTGATCTTCGGACATAGGACTTCAAATGCAGCTTTGGGCAAGACATGCCATCATACTTAGCAAAAGTGGAACTTTGAACTCAGGAATCACAACACCGTGAACAAGACTCAGATCATCAAAATTCAGCCCAGACATCTTCAAGTTTTCCACAAGATTCGACGATCTTCAAGTTGCTTGTACTTGTCATCTTCATTGAGTATTGGCCATCATCATAGTTCTTCTCAAGCTCAGGCTGACTGCCTTCACCATCACCCTTGTTACTTTCCTCAGTATGGACACTTCCTTCAGAGAGCTCAATACGGCTGACCACCTTAGGACCACCTTTGTAGCGTCTGCCCATGTTGAGGAGACCAACAACCTTCTTCTTCTTGTTGATGAGCTTCTTCAAATCTTCTTGGCCTTGGACCAAGCTGGTAAACATCTGCTGAAACTGAGCATTCTGAGCTTGAAGATCTTTGACAGACTGTTTAAGAGCCATTTCTGCTAAAATAAATAGCGAGAGGATGAGAAAACCAATCTCCAATGTACCTGTGATGCAATGTTATGCTATGATATGCAATGTTTATGCGAATGCAATGCAATGTTTTCAAGGACCTTAGAGATTTAAATTTGTTAAACAAGCAATGAACACACATTTATTAGTACTTTTCTTATTATTCTTTTTTTTCTTTTTAAGTACAAGAGATAGTTCAAAACAATAAAAGAAAACATAAACATCCTAAAGCTCTAAGTCTCCCATGGGCGCTTCCTCTTGGTGCCGAGGTAGGCGTTGATGCTTCGCTCCTCGTGAAGTAGCTTGGTCAACTCTAGCACTTTCTTCTCACTTGCACAACACTGAGCTTCAAGGGTATCCTCTCTCCTTGAGTGAATCCAGATCTCTTCAAGTCTTCAAAATCGTAGGCATGTCGATGGAGAATAGTATAGGTACGCCACCATAGCAACAGTTCCATAATTACGGTAGAACAGCGTGAATGGCATCATGAGGTTTTGAGCTCGAGCTCGCACCCATTTGAGGTAAGGTTCCCAAGGAATGGAGTTTGGTTCCCCAAAGTCTTGGTATCAGCCTCTTCACCATGCCCCAAGCTGTATAAACCTTCGCGGTAATTCGAGATCGTGATTGTAGTCGAACACAACATCTTGGAGAAACATATCATGTGGACCATTTCTTCGGGCAAAACCAAACTGACGTAAAGCTAGAGAAGGGTTGTAAGTAATACCTCCCCTTATACCAAGGAGTGGTACATTAGGGAATTCTCCACAACGCTCAATGAATGTGAAGTCCTTTTGAGAGAAAAGATTCCAACGGATATCAGAATGAGAGAGTGACATCAATCTTTGAGACCATCTCAACCTTTGTTCATTCTTCAAAACTGATGGAGGAAGGTGCGAAATAAACCACCTTGAAAGTAACGGTATACAACACATGAGAGTTCCTTGTTTCTTAGTAGTACGAGTGTGGAGAGAATGTAGAATATCTTCAAGTAAAGTAGGCACTGGATTGTGGGTAAGGAACAACTTGATGGCATTGATATCGATGAATTGATCCGAGTTAGGAAATAGAACCAAACCATAAATTAGCAAGGCCACAATATTTTCAAATGCATGGAAACTCATAACTTTGAGGAATTCTCGGGCTTTCTTAATTAGAAACTTAGAAAGTAAACCCTTAACTCCGCTTCTTGTTTCCCAATTGGCTTCGATATCTGAACGCTTAAGATGTAAGGCTGATGCAATGTCTTCGTACTTAGGAACCTTTTCTAAACCGGTGAATGGCATTTGGTCAAGAATAGGTACCCCAAGTAGCTTAGAGAACTCTTCCAAGGTAGGAACCAACTGATAATCGGGAAATGTGAAGCAATGGTGTTTCGGATCAAAGAACTGGAATAGGACATGCATCATATCTTCTTCAAAACCGAGATAACCAAATCAAGTAGATAACCATGTCTTTTGATGAACTGAGCATGGCGGGAATTTCTGAAACCAATTCTTTGAGCTGAGAGGGTATACCCATGAAGTTGATTCGGATAGTCTTTCTAGAAGCCATGATTCCTACAAAACAGAGCAAAGATAAATCCCTAGGTCCTTGAAATAGTTAGAAATGATATGCAATGCGAATGATGTCATGATGTCATGTTTAGCACCCACAAACAATTCACACAATGAGCCTAGGTTTAAGGCTTGCATGAGGTATAGGTGATTACCCTACCAAAAGTTTGAGTTGGTTCATCCTGCCCTATAATAGTAACCGGTTCTAGGAATCTCACATCACGATCTTTCTCGTAGCGCTTATTTCAATACGACGCCAAGTGGTCGATCGAAAATGTCCCAAAAGTCTAATCTCAATGAGCGTAGCATCGAGCATCAACCAACCTCGGTCTATACCAAAGCCGGCCATCTCACTACTTTCTAATGGCTAAGATGGGTCAATTAAGGTTCTAAAAGTTTAGTTAGCTTGATGACACCACGCAGGCCAAATACTATCTTCAACTTGGGAATGAAGAGTATCGGACAACCAAAGTGTCACGCTAACGTAGCCATCATGTTGACCGCTTAGTTATACGCCTAGCGGTCGCGATGATCTAATGCTACTTACCTAAAAGGAAACCCGGATCCGTGTAGGATCCCCACAAATAATACCCAAACAACCCTTAAAGATAAAGCATACAAGTCAAACAAAAGCAATAAAAGTTATCTAGAAACCTAAGGCAATTCTCTTTATAATTTTTCCCAGAGTCGCCTGGATACGTGAACTGACTTTGTAGGAATTTTGTATCCAAATGTGCGGATAGCAAGAGTCGCCACCGACTTTTATTTTTATCCAATTAAGGGAAGGTAAAAGTAACGTAAAAGACCTTCGTTAGATTCTCGAGTTCGAGAATGGTTATGAAAAGGAAGGTATTAGCACCCTTTCCATCCGTAGTTATCTACGGGCTCTTAGTTGCTCTAGATCACTTTTTAAAATTGCTCGTGTGTTTGACAAAAATGTTTTGAAAGAGGCATTTCGCTTTGACTTTATAATGACTCATGTAGGAGTGTATACAAAGTGTTCGGAAATGTTTTGTTTTGAAAAGAATTTAAACTTCAAAAGAGTGTGTGAAAAGCATTTGGTTTAGAGCAAGCAACTAAAAGACTTATTTACCCACCTTTAATTGGTCGTTGTATTTAGGTTCCTTTAGAATAGCGCTAGCCATACCATTAGTTAGTAGGTAGCTCCATCTGGATGTAAGCGGACATTCAAGGACATCGGATGGTCATGAAGGAAACTTGTAGGAAGTATCCTAGCACATTCGAAGGGACTATCATCATTTTCGTAGGCGACAATCGAGGGTCAAGATCATGTATTCGGAGGCGACATCGTGGGTCTTATGATCTTTGTATCGAAGGGACTATGATGATTTATTTGTAGGCAACGGTGCTAGGATACCTCTACGTTCGAGGGACATGACCGTTTTGAATTCGCAAAGGCAACGAGAGAGAATTACCCTAAGGGGTGCGTGTGTGAAAGAAGTGTGTTGATTTCAGATATTTTATCTTGAAGTTAGTGGGCTATGTTCAATTTTAGTCTTGCCATACACGCCTAATTACTAGCAATTTATAGGGTGCGGAAAGTAAAATGCGGAATGTAAAGTGCGGAAAGGTAAATGTCCTACGCTATTACAAGGCTTTGGGGCAGATACATAATTTAAAATGCGGAAAATAAAATCCTAAATTAAACTATTACATCCCGTATACAAATACATTATTGAAAAATAAAATGAAAACGGAAGGATCGTCTGAATCGGATTAACCTGTGAAACGAACGAGAAATCGGAAAATATGATGAAATCGAAATAAGAGAAAATGTTAGAAAAAATGCAAACTTTTAATTGGAAAAAATATGACATGCTGGAAATAATGCAAACATGCTAAAATAATTTTTTGGGATTTTTTAGATGCAATTTAATAATTTAAAATGAATTTACAATGATTAAAATGCAAAATTACAAATAAAAATAAATATGCATGCAAAAATATATTTTTTAATTTATTAAATTAAATAAAGATTTTTGGAAAGTAATGTAAAAAGAGTAAATATTTTTGATCATTTTTTAGTGCATAAATAAAATGTGGAAATTAATTAAAATATAATGCAAAATATGAAAATATAATAGAAAAATGGAAAAAGTTTGTAAAAGAAAGAAAAACCAAATGGTCCTGGGGAGAATCGAACCCAGGACCTTGCCTTCACAAGCCACACGTCTTGCCAACTGAACCAAAGCGCTTCACTGTTTGGAAACCGGATCGAGTGGAAGAAAGACAAGTGTCGCTCCCTGATGCTCCAGACCGCGCGCGAAGCTTCGTCTTCAACCTTTCAAATATTTGAATTTTCAGCGTCGGCCATTGCTCGACGCTAAGTCCCTGGCAAATTCAAAAAACACAGCATACATAATATAAATAAAATCTAAGGCCATGGTTCGATTCCTTGGAGCATTCCGAACACACTGGTATGGGTCCTATTGTCCAATTTGTCCTATTTCGTGAATCCCTAATTCGAACCAGAAAACCCTAAACATGGCAAATCTCGATTCAAGCCATAAAAATGCAATTCGATTGTCCAGATAGCTTGCAAACTTCAAACTAAACACGAATCAAACATCAAAACGTGTTAAAAATGCATGATAAACAGAATTCGATTTTGGAAAATATAAGAACAAACCAAATTCGGATTTCGTGATTCTTGATGCTTTTTGACAATGTAAGGGTCTGGAATCACTCCTGGGGTATCAAGGAACGTGTTTGGATCCTCAAAATCAATTGAAACGAGCTGTAACAAGGGTTGCTAGTAGCTTGAAGAACACGGTTTTTTGGCTCTAGGTTAGGGTTTTGAGGCAATTTTTTCCGTTTCTCTTTTGATTGTTATGCATCAGGTATAAGTACTGGATGGATTTGGGATCATTATTGGCAAGAATCAATCACCATTCAATGAAAATCAAATTTGATTTTTGTATAAAATAAAATTTTCAAAACTTGATCAATTCCAATCCAATCTTGCCATTTTTGTCAAATTTCGAAATTTGCTGGACTTTGGTGAGTTTCTTGAATCTCAAGGAAGGAATAAAATCAATCTTTCAATTAATTTTGATTTTATAATTTATTTTAAAATTTAATTTGCATTTAAATGAATAAATTCAAAATTAAATAAAAATAAATCAAAATTCATGGCATTGGGCTTGGATATTCCTAATTGTATAAGGAATAAGTTTGGATGAAGAAAAGCAAGCCCATTTGCAAAAATTTGATTTTTAGAAGTATCTCTCTTTGTGCATTCTTTCAAAATTGCCCAACTTGTGAATGGTGTATCTTGCTCAATTTTCCACATTTTTGAGTGTTCTTGGACTTTTTGGAAAGCTCTAAGAGTCCTCTAACCAACCTTTTTGGTCTCATCTCAATTAGAGTTACCATGCTCAATCTATCTTCATAGAAAAAAGTTGACTTTTTGTTGATTTTGAAAATGACCTGTAATGTTTTGAGCTATACCTCTCAAATGAAGCATTTTTTGGACATTCTTGTGAGACATGAAGTTGTAGAGAATTGAATTTCCTTCAAAACAAGAGGTGGTGGAAAAATTTCTGAGAAAGTATGAGAAAGTTATGATCAGTCAAAGTTCAGTTGACTTTTCACCTAGAAACCCTAATTTAGAAAGTTTGACTTTTGAGCAAATCTTGAGTTTTCTTGATGAATCATGATTAACCCTTGATCAAATGATGAATGTAACTTCAAAATGAGGATGTTGACCAAAATTATGAAGTTTGACTGTATGTTGACCACAGTTGACTTTTTGTCCAATAGAACTGATTTTCAACCATCTGAGCAATTGTCTGAGGAAACTTGACTTGTGAGGCTTGAAATTTGACATGGAGAATCTTTGAAGAATATGAGGAGGCATGAAGACCATTGGAGATGTTGGAAGTCCATCTTACCCTGAGAGATACCAAACCCTAGTTTGGATTGATTGTCTAGGAGAGAGTTTGTCTGATCAACTCTTGAGGAACCCTTGAGTACAGATGTATGAAATCTCTTGAGTAGATGGAGGGCAAATTTTGGGGTATGACAAGTAATCACCTACACCTCATGCAAGCCTTAAACCTAGGCTCATTGTGTGATTTGTTTGTGTGTGCTAAACATGACATCATGACATCATTTGCATTGCATATCATTTCTAACTATTTCAAGGACCTAGGGATTTATCTTTGCTCTGTTTTGTAGGGGATTATGGCCTCTAGAAAGACTATCTGAATCAACTTCATGGGTATACCTTCTCAGCTCAAAGAATTGGTTTCAGAAATTCCAGACCATGCTCAGTTCATCAAAAGACATGGTTATCTACTTGACTTGGTTATCTCCGGTTTTGAAGAAGATATGATGCATGTCCTATTCCAGTTCTTCGATCCGAAACACCATTGCTTTACATTCCCTGATTATCAGTTGGTTCCTACCTTGGAAGAGTTCTCTAAGCTACTTGGGATACCTATTCTTGATCAAATGCCATTCACCGGTCTAGAAAAGGTTCCTAAGTACGAAGACATTGCATCAGCCTTACATCTTAGGCGCTCAGACATTGAAGCCAATTGGGAAACCAGAAGTGGAGTTAAGGGTTTACTTGCCAAGTTCTTAATTAAGAAAGCCCGAGAATTCCTCAAAGTTATGAGTTTCCATGCATTCGAAGACATTGTGGCCTTGCTAATTTATGGTTTGGTTCTATTCCCTAACTCGGATCAATTCATAGATGTCAACGCCATCAAGTTGTTTCTTACCCGTAATCCTGTACCTACTTTACTTGGAGACATCCTGTATTCTCTCCACACTCGTACTATCAAAAGACAAGGAACTCTCATGTGTTGTATACTGTTACTTTCCAGGTGGTTTATTTCGCACCTTCCTCCATCAGTTTTGAAGAACGAGCAAAGGTTGAAGTGGTCTCAAAGACTAATGTCACTCTCTCATTCAGATATTCGTTGGAGTCTTTTCTCTCAAAAGGACTTCACATTCATTGAGCGTTGTGGAGAATTCCCTAATGTACCACTACTTGGTATAAGGGGAGGTATTACTTACAACCCTTCTCTAGCTCTACGCTTTGGTTTTGCTCAAGAGATGGTCCACATGATATGCTTCTCCAAGATGTTGTGTTCGACTACAACCACGATCTCCAGAATTACCGACGAAGGTTCATACATGCTTGGGGCATGGTAAAGAAAACTGATACCAAGACTTTGGGGCACCAAAACTCCATTCCTTGGGAACCTTACCTCAAATGGGTGAGAGCTCGAGCTCAAAACCTCATGATGCCATTCACACTGTTTCTACCCGTAATTATGGAACCTGTTATAGGTGACGTACCCTATACCGTTCTCTATCCCGACATGCCTACTGATTTTGAAGACTTGAAGAGATCCTGGATTCAGCTTAAAGAAGAGAGGGATACCTTTGAAGCTCAGTGTTATGCAAGTGAGAAGAAAGTGCTAGAGTTGACGAAGCTACTTCACGAGGAGCGAAACATCAACGCCTACATCGGCACCAAGAGGAAGCGCCCATGGGAGACTTAGAGCTTTCGGATTTTTATGCTTTTCTGTTGTTCTTGTCTTGAACTATCCTTTGTACTTAAAAAGAAAAAAAGAATAATGAAAATAGTGCTAATAAATGTTTTTTCATTGCTTGTTTAACAAATTTAAATCTCTAAGGTCCTTGAAAACATTGCATTGCATTCGCATAAACATTGCATATCATAGCATAACATTGCATCACAGGTACATTGAAGATTGGTTTTCTCATTTGCTCGCTATTTATTTTAGCAGAAATGGCTCTTGAACAACACAAAGATCTCCAAGCTCAGAGTGCTCGGCCAGCAGATGTTCACCAGCTTGGTCCAAGGCCAAGAAGATCCAAGAAGATCATCAAATGAAGAAGAAGGTTGGTCTTCTCAACATGGGCGACGCTACAAAGGAGGTCCTAGAGTGGTTAGTCGAATTGAGCTCTCAAGGAAGTGTCAAGAAGGAGGATGAGCAAAGTAACAAGGGTGATGGTGAAGGTAGTCGATGAGCCCGAAAAGTCTATGATGACGGCCAATACTGATGAAAATGACAAGTACAAGCAACTTGAAGACCGCTTGAATGTGGAAAACCCAAGATGTCCGGCTGAATTTTGATGATCCGAGTCTTGTCCTCGGTGTTGTGATTCCTCCTAAGTTCAAAGTTCCAACTTTGCTAAGTATGATGGCATGTCTTGTCCAAGTCGCATTTGAAGTCCTATGTTTAGAAGATCAATCCCCACACCGATAATGAAAGTTGTGGATGCACTATTTTCAAGAGAGTTTGTCCGAACCCAGCTTGGAATGGTACTATCGCTAGAGAATGACCGTATCCGTACTTGGAGTGACTTTGATGCTTTCTATGTAGTATAAGTACAATGTTGAATTGACACCCACTTGCATGCAACTACAAAGCATGTCTATGGGTCGTGATGAGAAGTTCAGGAGTATGCTCGTAAGTGGAGAGATCTAGCAGTGTAGTTCAACCACCCTTGTCCAATAGGGAGTTGATTGATATGTTTATGGAACGCCGACAGCCCATTCTTCAATCATCCGATTGAAACTCTTCACCGGTTCACCGAAATGATATTGACAGCGAGCGATCAAGCTGGTATCAAGAGTGGGAAGATCTGTGGAGTCATCATCAAACCGCAAAGAGATCTTTGGTGGTAAGAAAGAAGCTAACGTGTATGGTCGAAAAGTCGAGCCAAGACCGACCGCTACTCAACTGCGGGGCCAGGATCTCCAATCCTACACCAAGACAACCTCAGAGACAACGCAGAACTAACGCGCCATGAAGATAAGCTTTAAGATCAACATGCCATTGTCGCAAGCCTTGCAACACATGTTGAAAGCAGAGTCGATAACCTTGAGGATCCTCCTAATGTCAACACTTCCTCTCCGAGATACAATCCTAATGCTAAGTGTGCTTACCATTCCAATAGCCCAGACATAGTATCGATGATTATTGGGCTCAAGAACAAAATTCAAGATATGATTGAAGCTAAGCAGATTGAGTTAGATCCCCGCTGAGACCGAATGTGATCAATGCGCCTATGCCTAACCATGACAAAAGTTCCAATGCTGTTGGTGAGGATACTTATGTGTTCAATATAGATGACTTGACCATTCCTCTGATGACTGTTAAGAAGAATTTGCTATAAGCCGGTGTCAATCCAGGATGCCCAGAGAATTGCCGTTGGTGCCCATCTGCGCCTGATGGCTGTCCTTGGTTGAGAAGACGTGTTCAATGCATGATGGATAACCGTGAGATACTATTTCTGAAACCACCTGTGTAGAAGTTGTGTGAAGATATGTCTAAACTGAAAATCAAAGATGTGAATGAAGCTGTACCGTCTGTGTGGGATACCTTGGGGCATCCAAGTGGAAAGTATGATTACATGGTGAAGTACACTATTCTCGAAAGCTACAAAATTCCTATTGAAGATGTTAAAGCAACCGGATGGGGTGAAGATTTCCCAGAAGACTATGCTGATGTTAACACTATAAGAATTTCCTCTGTTGATCCTGTGCCTAGAGTGGCGCCTCTCATCATTACTTCTCCAAGACCAGTTCCATATTCCTCTAACAAGGCTATCCCTTGGAACTATGGAGTCGATGTTTACTATCATGGCCAAGCAAGACCTCTAACCATTGAAGATCTTACAATGAAGCTACCATTCCCGACATTGACAACATCACCGGATCAAGTAAGGTGACCAACCGAAGGGTGTTCTCTCCATATCTCTCCTCCAAAAGACATCGACTCAACTGATTCCAAAGCTATTCAACCCATTCCCAAGCTAGAGGGAAAGAACCAAGACTCATCCCGTCAAATGTATGCCGAGGAAGTTGTCAAGACACCTCCAAACAAGAAATGGAGGAAATTCAAGATTATCAAGAAGAGTGACTACAATGTTGTGGAACAATGGGACAGACCGCCCAAGATATCCATGCTTGCTCTTCTTGTTTCGAGGCTCATGCTAATGCCTTGGTGAAGTTTCAAGAATGCTCATGTGCCGCAAGACACTACCATCGATCAATTGAAGTTTGTATCGCTAGCCTCGGTGCCAACAACGGCTAGGCTTTCTCGATGTCGATTTGACTTCCACGGAAGGAAACACAACAAAGCCTTGCATCTCTGCTGAATGCAAAAGCATTACATTGTCTCATGTTTTGGTGGATACCGTTCTCGCTTTGAATATCCTTCCAAGATCGCTTTTGATCGACTTGATGTCGAAGGGTTCTCGAGACCCAATGACATTATTGTGAGAGCTTTTGATGGTTCTAAGCGAACAAAGATTGGAGAGCTCACTCGCCTCATAAAGTTGGTTCCACTTTTGATTCCACTTTTGTCATGGACATCCGTCCTACTTCTTGCCTACTTGGACGCCCTTGATACATGGGGCAAGGCCATATTTCTACCTTGCATCGAAACCAAGTACCCGTGAAAGGGAAGGTTGTCACAAAGGTGTGGTGAAGAATATATGGTCATATCTACTATTCCGATACCTTTGAGATGGAAGGTGAATTCTTTAAGAATCCTCGCTGCTTTTGAAACAATACCCCAGTCATGCCTGCTGACTCCCTACTCCCGGTTATACAAGCTCCGCCTAGGATGGCCTCATCAAGGATGCTCAAGCTGCAGCTGAAGTAGTTCTATTTGGGGTCTCCCCGATCTTCCTTTCAAACCGACAAGACGGGTTTAGGCTTCACCATCAAGGGTCAAGATGATACGCCGCGAACGTGCCGCCAACTTCCTTTCCGACGCCGAGTGGAATCCATGCTAGAAGACGACGACAACGGCTTCGACATCGCAAGTGGATCTTCCTAACTCCGCATCATGGGCTCAACAATTGGAAGATCAAGACGCCATACCAATCTCCTTTAGCCGTGAGTAATGCTCTTGTGTTTTGTTTTGCTTTTCAGATTTTTATGTTTCAACAATAAACTCTAAAGCCTAGTGCCTTACCCGGCATCATGGCTCGCTATGAGGGTTATTATCTGTCGCTTTATGATTTTCATTCAATAAATCGTTGGACTTTTGCATTCAATTATTTGTTTTCTTTCTTTACTTTATCACCCCTTCAAAAGCTATGTGTTTCTTACACACACCCACGTGATACATTGCGTAATCACTCCGAATCTCATTAACTATGCTATTGCTAAATATGACTTCGATAATCCGATCTACCAAGCCAAGACGAAGTGAGGAAGATTGTGAAGTGCCGTGAGAACTTGCTGATCACAAGAAGAAGAGCGAGTTATACACCCACACAAAGAGCAAGTTGAGGTTGTGAATTGGGTACTCATGAAGATGTAAAAGAGATCAAGATAGGAGCGGGTCTTGAGAACAAAGTGTTAAAGAAAGATTGATTCAGATGCTACGAGATTATATTGAGGTTTTGCTTGGTCATACGAAAACATGCCCGTTTAGACATTGATATTGTGGTACACCGACACAACAAAAGAAGGTTTTCTCCCAGAAAAAGGTTCGTCGATGCGTCCCGAGATGTCGAGAAAATCAAAGGTAAGTTATGAAACGGCTTCCTAGTTGTTACTTCCTATCCACAATGGTTGCAAATGTGGTGCCTGTACTCAAGAAGGATGGCAAGGTACGAATGTGTGTGGATTACGTAGATCAACAAAGCGAGTCCGAAAGATGATTTCACTTCCTCATATTGATGTTCGTTGACAACACCACTCAAAGATAAGGTTTTCTCCTTCATGGATGGTTTCTCCGGTTACAATCGATCAAAATGGCCTCAAGACATGGAAAGACTACTTTTGTTACACAAGGCACTTTCAAGGTTATGCCGCTCGGATCGAAGAACGCAGCGCCACTTATCGCGCTATGGTGACATTATTTCATGACATGATTCATCACGAGATAGAGGTCTACGCCGACGACATGATAGCTCGATCACGACGGAAGAAGAACATCTTGATCATCTACGTAAACTGCTTGATAGTTGAAGAAGCATGCATCGAGACTCAATCCTAACAAGTGCACTTTTGGAGTCGATCCGTAGAACTCCTAGGATTTGTTGTCGTGGTAAAGGTATTGAGGTTGACCCCGCCAAGGTTAAAGCTATTCAAGAGATGCCACCCCGCACCGAGAAGGAAGTCGAGGTTTCAACGATTGAACTACATTGCCGATTCATTGCACATCTAATCGCACCGTGAGCCAATCTTCAAGTTACTAAAGAAAGATCAAGTGGTAGAGTGGAACAACGATTGTCGATCGCTTTTGACAAAATCAAGGAGTACCCATGTAATCCTCCTATCCCGATGTCACCGTCAAGGAAGACCTCTTATCATGTACTTGATGCTAGAGAATTCAATGGGTGTGTTGGGCAACATGACGAGTCCGGTCGAAAAGAGCATGCAATATACTATCTTAGCAAAAGTTTACCGATCGTGAAACAAGATACTCACAAATGAGAAAACTTGCAACACTTTGGCTTGGTGTCACGACTAAGACAAGACATGTTGACTCACACTACCTTGTTGATTTCCAAGATGGATCCGATAAAATATATCTTTGAGAAACCGATCTCTCCGAAGAATAGCAAGACGCAAATGATCTTGACCGAGTATGACATCCAAGACACTTCTCGTAAAGCAATCAAGGGAAATGTAGTAGCCGATCATTTGGCTCATCAAGCCGTAGATGACTATCACCTATGCAGCTCGAATTTCCGCATTAAGATGTTCTACTAGTTACAGATTATAAGAACCGTGCCCGCACGAAGGACCCGAACAAGGATCGCGATGGACCATGGTCTTTGATGGAGCCTCAAACGCACTTGGCAATGGCATTGGCGCCATCATTACATCCCCCGCAGCGACATACGCCTTTCACCGCCAAATTATGTTTCAGTTGCACTAACAACATGGTCAATACTAAGCGGCATCATGGGTATCAAAGTCTATTGACTTAAGAATCAAGTTCTTACAAGTGTATGGAGACTCTTTTAGTGATCACCGACATATGAGCGGGATACGGCATCCGAACCTCATTCGTACGAGAGCATGTTCGAGTTTGATCCCTACTCAAGAGATTACTTTGATCATATTCCACGAGAAGAGAATCTAGCCATTAGCTACTATGTCATCTATGTTCAAGGTCGATGGGACAACGAGGCTCCCGATCATCATTGAGAAGTTTGACGAACCAAAGATATTGTTACGAGCTTGATACAGAAGAGAAACCTTGGTACTATGACGTGCAAAGGTACCTTGAGACTCAGGAATATCCCGCAGGGGCATCTGTCAATGATAAGAAGTTCTTGAGAAGGTTTGCATCCAAATTCTTCCTCAACAACGACATCTTATTGTTGTAGGATTTTTCCGTGAACAAAGTATTTTAATTATCGATTCCATAGGGATTGGTGCATGTTATAGTCTTTCAATAGAAAAGTATGTTTTAAGATGATGTAACCAAAGGGTTTGTTATCTACTCTACTAGAACCATGAGTTTCTAAACAACAACTAAATTAATTCTTTCAAAGAGAGTTATGGTTTGGATTAGAGAGAGTTTGAGATTGTTTTCAAGTTAAGAAGGCATGTCAAGATTAGTTTCATTGATCTAGTTTCATACATATTCATTTTAATCAAGTGATGAACATAATAGATGATTTCTACAAATACATATCCTCTCAATCTTGTAGATTTCCCACCAAGATTGTGAATGTTATCATGTTAATCCTTGCATGATTCCTCACTACAACTATTAGCATGATAATCATTAAGTTCAATATTTTGTAAACTCTAACACACAAATCTATTCCTAGCATTTGTTTATGAGAGGATGAATATCCTAGGTCACTTTGAAATATTCTTTTCCAAGCAAAACTCAAAGCATAAAGATGAAGAACAAAGATATTCAACTATATTAATCATCAACCATGTTCATACACCAATGGATTAAAAGAAATACATACTATAAAGATCAACTACCTCTAATCTTGACACAAAAGGAGCTTAGCTACTCATTTCCATGGTTGCCTTGCTCTCAAGATTGTTGGTAGAGATGATGAACATGAGAAAATCAAGAGAAAAGCTATGGTTTTTCTTCCTAAACTTGCCCTAGATTTACAAAGATGAAAGATAATGATGGTCTATGTTTTCTTGCTTCCTTACAAGCCAAAAGGTCCGTGAAGTGATGGGTTGGTGGTCCAAAGGTGAAAGCATGGCTGTCCTTTTTCTGACTGCAGACTGCTGAGCGCGGTTGTCGCTACCGAGCGCACTCATGTCGGCACTGCCGAGCGAACTGTAGCATGCTTCCTCTTCCAAAATTATCTTCAAAAGAATCATCCCTAAAGCTCTTCAAGTACCCTTGAATCCAAGCTTGGGAGAATTAGTTAATAAATTCCTACAATTAAGAGTAACTAAAGTCAAATAATATATATATTAAACAAAACTAGATAAAACCTAATTAAAGCAAAATACTAGAATAAATATACAAATTAAATATAAAGACATTGTTAAGGACCACAAAATAATGTACAAAATAACTACAAATTGGTCCTTAACAACTCTCCCTAACTTACTTTTGTTTGTCCTCAAACAAAAGTCAATAATCTTACAAAGCTAGAAGGAACAAAATGCAAGCATGCAAACTCACACAAGAGTAATGGTTCAAACTCGACATACCTGTAAAAGCACACATCAATCGCTTCTTCTAAACACAACATGGCCATGAATTAAGTTCTAAACACAATATATCAAAACATATAACAAAACAAAAGATATGTTCACACTTGAATCACCTAATCATTTCTTCAAAGTTCATGAAGAACAAAATGCATATTCACAAAGGACTAAACACTCTCACTAATAATTATGCACATCCGTAATAATTCATGTGTTCATCGAAACAAGTTAAATGATAAAATGGAAACAAAGATCACTAAGGACTTTCAAGGTTGTAACTTGGCTTAGGTTAGAAACAAGGGATATTTAAGTACAAAGCCATTGAAACGAATCGGTAAAAGGATATGAAGAGCATTTCACAACTAATTCCCATCTTATTATTCGCAACCTCTTTTCTTTTCTACACAATGATCCTCTCTTTCTTTCTTTTTCTTTTGTATCTTTTCATAAACAAATTTCTTTCTTCTTTGTATTTTTCTTTTCTCTATTCTTTTCTTTCTTAGGATCATTGTGCCATCAATTCTAGGTTCTTTTGATCCACCTCCCCAACTTCATTTATATCAACTTTTTATTCAAGAACATGCTCTTCAAGTTAATTAACAAAAGGGTTGGTATTCACAAACAAGAAAATTTATAGAATGAATTATCATTGAATTTTTCAAAGATTATCAACAACTATTAAGTGGCCTACTTAACAATTAGTTGATTTGATACATTCATCCTACAAATACTACTTAAGCTCAAAAGGGTTCACAAGGATTCGCCTCTCACTGTAATTGAAGCCCTTTTAGAATTGGTGGTTTTCTCATAATGCACAAAATTGCCTTGATCATTTCTTAGTTTCCAAGTTATCACAAACAAGTAAAGATTAAGCATGAATCACACGAGTTAACACAACTATTAGACACTCAATATTTGGTAAAAGTGGAAGCTTCTCACATATATGGTTTATGTCCTAATGATTCGAATGTGAACACAAAATTTTTGTACATGCCGAAATATCTTGCATAAAGAACAAATTTCATAGACATGTTATGTTTCTACAAACGATTAAATGTGTACCTTCTTTGTGGAATGAATCAAGAATTTTATCATCACCATCACTTTGGTGAAACACGCTTACTAGCTTTGAAGAACCATTGAAGAATTGACAAACCACAAGAAGTAAATTCAAACTAAATAACTATAATCTAAAAATAAAATAAAATAGAACAAAATAAAAGAAACTAAACTAAAATAAAAAGACACCCCAAAATGGTGTTTAAACTTAAAAGAAGTATTTAGGCTTCATGCCTACAAAAATTAATTGAATTACAAGCCAATCCCCAAAATTGGATGGCAACCAACAAAATCCAAAGTTTAAAACTAAAATGCAAAAGTAAAATCTAGAACTAGAATGTCGAAAGTAAAATAAAAGGTGGAAATGAAAGAAATCAATCGCTGGTCTCGAGAATCGAATCTCCAATCGACCCCGAGTCGAACCGAACCGTAACCGTAACTCTTCACCATCATCCTCATCTCCCACCTCCTCTCAAGATTTGGCCCGACCCCGCCAACCAAAGATATGTTTCGAGCGCCACCCGCATGAGTGAAATGGTTCACCCGGCTCTAATCAGAGCAAGGTGCTCCATGCTCATGCATAAACATAAATGCTCTCGATGAGCGAGATGCATCCGTCTGCTCCATTCTTCCGATGGACTAGCTTGAGGAAGTGTCACGAATCGGTACACCGCAGCAGATATCAAGGACCCTACAAAATCGATCACGAGTGATCATCAACAACTCCATCAATGGTGAGGTGTCCACGCAGAAAAGCCACCTTCGCCTCTTCAAAGAAACCCATGATAAGTGAGAGCACACTTTATACCCCCATAAAACAGAACCTCGACCAAATCAATTTGCTCCTCATCGAGCATGTAAGCAATCAAACCTCGCTCCATGGGTATCAAGATGTGTGGCTCCTAGGTTTCGATTGTATAGAGTCACACACATCATAACTCCGCGCTAGTTTTCGACCGTCCTGTTGAATTTCAAAGGTTGACCAACCCGATTCGTTTATAAGAATGCCCGACAAACAGAGCTTATTCTTCAAAGATGTTGTATCCCAATTACCACGAGCCGTGCTCATGGTAGACATCCATTGGTCCTCCGGGCTGTCCAGCTGATGCCCGTAAATCGCTGATTGCCGAAGAGAGAAGGAAACGACGGTTTCGAACAACTCAAGCAAACCTAAACTCACATCCCCTACGGATAGCATTAGCATAGAACTCGCGAACAAGCTCCACATTCACCTTTGTTCGAGGGTTACAAAGAACTTCCAACCCGTAGTTATCCAGATGACATGAGGGTGTGGTAGTGTTGCTCACGGAGGTCGATGGTGCGCTAGTCCGATGTTGCGCCTCGAGCTCTTTGTAGCGAGCCTCCGAGCAGCCCCAAGAATCGCACAAGATCGAACGCAAGCAGCCGAGAGGGCCCGCCCACAGAGGAAACTCTTTGTCGCTAGGTGCCATCCAAATTTCAACACAAAATCATCAGTAAAAGTGACACCGAGGTGTCCATTAGCAATGAATCATGCAAACAAAGAAAGCAAACCAACCAACCAAGGCATTACAACTAATCGAAACACTAAAAACAAGAGAAGAATTTTTCAAAATTCTGCAGATCGAGCCGCTCACATTTCCGTAAAAATTCTTCTCGCAAAATGTAATTTTTCTCCACACAATAACGCCCTAGGGCGAAAATAACATCCTATTACTTTCTAACACAAAACATCCTAAATCTAAGAGAAAATTCAAAATTCCTAACCCTAGGTTTTCAAAATCTAACCTAAACATGCAATGTAGACTAAATTGAGAAAAGAAAACATAGAATACTTACTAGATGCCTTGGGGATTGATTTGACAAAGAAATCGCAAAGATTTGAGATTTTTGTTCAGATTTTGGGATTTTGAGAGGATGAAGAAAGATGAAGAAAATAGGGAAAGGGTTTAAAATAACCCTAACCCTTTTAAAACTAACTAGGCCACGATTGGGCCTCCAAAATCTGATTTTTTCAAAATATTTTTTTAAATCCAGATCGCTACCGAGTTGTCCCTATCGCTACCGAGCGAAAGTTTCGCCGGTCAAAGTGCAATGAGGCCTGAGCGCTAGCGCCGGTCCATCAAATTTTAAGAAAACAAGAAATTAATAAAGGCGGGCAAGTGTAAATGAGTTCAAGGAAGAATACTTACAATGTCCTCCCAACAAGCGCTGTTTAACGCCTAGAGCTCGACGGTTCATGATGATCATTGATCATCAAAGAAGGATTCGCTATGTTGCGGCTCACCTCTCCGCCAACGCACTGCTTCAACCGCTGCCCATTCACCGTCCATTCTTTTGTTCGCAAGATCTTGCAAGACAATTGCACCATATTCCTTGACTTCTTTGATTAAAACGGACCGACCACTTTGTTTTGAGTTTTCCTAAAAGCCTCATCCGGAATTGAACAAGAGAACCTTTGTCCCGCCTAAATTCCTTGATCTTTATCTTCTTATCATGAGAAACCTTAACCTTTGCTTTATACCTCCGGTTTGAATGGTAAGCCTCCTCTCGCATTTATTCCAAATGAACAAGTTGTATTTTTCGCTTTTCCCGCCAAGGATGGATCGAATTAAGAATCGGAGGGCCCACAATGCTTTGTGCTCCATCTCTACCGGAGGTGACAAGTTTTGCCATACACAACCTGAACGAGGTTAGTCCGATGGGAGCTTTATAGGCGGTTCGACACGCCCACAAAGCTTCATCTAATTTTATGACCAATCTTTTCGAGAACCCGAAATGCTTTTTTCAAAATCTTTTGATTTCTATTAGACACCTCGGCTTGGCCATTTGCTTGAGGGTGATAGGGTCGCCACCTTATGTTTTACACCAAATTGTTTCAAAAGTTTTTGTAACAATGCATTGCAAAAGTGCGACCCACCATCACTAATGAGCACCCTAGGCACACAAAACGAGAAAAATGTTTCTTTTCAAAAATTTGATAATCAGCTTAAGGCCGGCCTTAGGCGGAAGCAATGGCCTCTACCCACTTTGACACGTAATCCACAGCTACAAGAATATATTCATTTGAAAACGAAGATGGAAAAGGACCGACAAAATCAATCCCCAACAATCAAATACCTCCACTTCCAACATATTGTTCAATGGCATTTCATCTCTTTTCCTATCCCACCACTTCTTTGACATTTGTCACATGATTTAGCGAGACACACGATCTTGAATAGCGAAGGCCAATAAAATCCCGATTGTAGGACTTTGGTGGCCGTCCGCATTCCATTATAGTGTCCCCACAAGGGAATTGTGACAATGCCAAAGAATGTTTTTGGCCCTTCATCACCACACACCTTCTTAGCAATCCATCACTACTCAACCTAAAATGTAAGGTTCATCCACACATAATATCAGATCGGCTAAAATTTTCTTCTCATTCCAAGTCAAATCTTCAAGATTAATCCTCTGCCTTGTAATTTGCCATGTCGGCAAACCACTGTCGCTCTTGGATTGCAAATAACTTCTCATCCGGAATTCCTCCTTCACCTCTTTTCCTTGTCCGTAATTTTACGCTCACTAAGCGAGACAAATGATCCGCTACCAAATTTTCCGAACCTTTTTATCACGGACCTCTAAATCGAATTCTTGCAAAAGAAGAATCCATCTGATTAGCCTTTGTTTAGAGTCCGTTGGTAAGCGATATTTTATCGCCGAATGATCCGTGAAAACTACAACCTTGGAACCAATTAGGTAAGGATTAAACTTTTCCAATGCATATACAATTGCGAGCAACTCTTTTCGCTTGTTGCATAGTTTATTTGAGCATCATTCAAAACTTTGCTCGATAATGTATAGCATGGAAGATTTTGTTCTTCCTTTGGCCTAATACGGTCCCACCGCATAATCACTAGCCACACATTAGTTCAAAATCAAGTTTCCAATTAGGTAGTGATTATGGGTGCATTTATCAAATTCTCCTTTAATTTTTCAAAAGCTAACAAACAATCATTATCAAACAAGAAAGACTTATCTTTGTTGAGCAGGTTGCTCAAAGGTTTGGCTATTTTGGAGAAGTCCTTGATGAATCTTCGATAGAACCCGCATGACCCAAAAAGCTCGAATGCCTTTGACATTGGTAGGTGGGGAAGCGCCTGATAACATCAATTTTGCTTTGTCAACCTCAATTCCTCTTGAAGATATCTTGTGGCCAAGGACAATTCCCGTCACCATAAAGTTGCATTTCTCCCAATTCAAGACCAAGTTGGTTTACACACACCTCTTCAAGACGGTGTCCAAATTTTCCAAACATAAATCAAATGAAGCTCCAAAAACGGAAAAGTCATCCATAAATACTTCAATTGTCTTTTCAATCAAATCGGCGAATATAGCTTGCATGCACCTTTGAATGTCACGGCGATGCAGAAGCCTAAAGGCATACGCCTATGCGAAAATTCCAAATGGACATGTGAACTGCTTTCTCATGATCTTCTGATTCACC
The DNA here is from genome assembly GCA_021764765.1 of Vicia sativa. Taxonomy (NCBI): domain Eukaryota; kingdom Viridiplantae; phylum Streptophyta; class Magnoliopsida; order Fabales; family Fabaceae; genus Vicia; species Vicia sativa. The sequence goes on from CM038793.1 coordinate 202,965,559, forward strand.
GATATTTGATTATATCCCGAATAACCATCCAAGAAACAATAGTATTGTTGTCCCGCAAGCCTTTCTAACATTTGGTCCATGAACGGAAGAGGAAAATGATCTTTCGCCGCTTTGTTGCTTCCACGATAATCAATACACATTCTCCACCCCGTCACTTTTCTTGTTTGCACTAGCTCATCCTTATCATTAGATACAACCGTCAATCCTCCTTTCTTAGGAACCACATGAACCGGCTCACCCACGCATTATCCGAAATTGGGTAAATCATCCCCGCTTCAAGCATCTTCACTACTTCTTGCGAACTACCTCCTTCATCACCGATTCAATCGCCGCTGAGGTTGGGCTACCGGTTTGTACTCATCCTCCATCATAATGTTGTATACAATAGGCCGGGCTTATGCCTTTCAAATCGGCTAAGACCCAACCAATCGATTTTTGTTCGATTTAAAACTTCAATTAAGCTCTCCTCCTCATTCTCCGACAATGTATTGCTAATGATTACGGCTTTTACCTCCCTCCTCAAGAAACACATACTTTAAATGAGACGGTAGCTCTTTCAACTCAAGTTTTTGGTCGCCATCTTTAGATCTTTCTTCAAACTTTCCTCTTCTTCCTCCCAAGGGTGCATTTCCTTTGAAATTTCCACCTTCCAAACACTCCTCAATATCTCGACTATCATCATCATCATTCACTTCTTGAGTTGCTTCCTCAATAACGCCAATCTTAAAACAATCTTTCTTATCCATGGATGCTTCATTGCTTCAAAAGATTAAAGCAAATCTTCATCTTGTACTCTCACCTTCATTAGGCCATCATCTATATCAATCATCATCCTTGCCGCCTTCATGAACGGTCTTCCAAGAATTAAAGGTGCATCAACATCTTCCTCCATGTCTATGACTACAAAGTCCACCGAAAAAGAATTTGTCCACTTTTACCAACAAATCTAAAGCTACGCATGGATTTGTAATAGACTTGTCCGCTAATTGCAATGTCATTTTCGTGGACTTTAATTCAATCTCCCCAATCTCTTCACAATGGATAATGGAATCAAGTTGATGCTTGACCCCAAATCAATTAATCCTTTTCCGACATACACATCCCCAATAGTAACGGGCAAAGTTACATGCCCGGATCACTCTTTTTCGAATGGTGCTGAATTATTGCACTACAACTAGCATCCACCATTATGGTTTCTTGATCCGTATACCTCTTCTTTTCGTCAAGATATCCTTCATGAATTTTGCATATTTGGCATTTGCTCTAATGCTTCGTAAATGGAATATTTATTTGCAATTGCTTGAAAATATCCATAAACCTAGCATAGTGCTTTGCATCATCCTTTTAGAGGAAGGTGAGGATATGGCAAACTTCTCAATGGATAAGTTACTTCCTTCTTTTCCCTTCTTCATTCTTTTCTTTTCTCATCTATTTTCTCCTTTTCAACTACACCATTTTCCTTTTCATTTTCAACTAACACCTCATTTTCAACTAAATCATCCTCCACATCAACATTATCATGTTTTTCAACTTCATCCTCTTCATCTTTTTTCAACTACCTCTTCCTCCACTATTTCTTCTTCATCCTTCTCCACTACTTTATTTTTCTTTCAACTACCTTCCTTTTCTCATCACAAACTCTACCACTTCTTGTTGTTATGGCTTTGCAATGCTCCTTAGGATTTGTTTGCGTAGTTGGGAAAATGATGTCAAGCACTTTGTTCGAAAGTTGCTTAGCTAGTTGTCCAACTTGAGTTTCCAAGTTCTTGATAGATGCCTCCGTGTTTTGATTAGCCATTGAGGCTTGCATAAATTGAGCTAGAGTGTCTTGAATGTTGGAAGATCTCACTTGACTTTGAGGTTGGTTTTGTTGTTGGCCTTGATTTTGTTGTTGATTTTGATTTTGATTTTGATTTTGTGTTTGATATGGATTTTGCCTTCCTTGGTTATTGTTATCTTGCCTCCACCCTCCTTGATAACCTTGATTACCCCTTTGTTGGTAACCTTGGTTTTGATTTTGATAAGGGTAAGGAGCTCGTTGTTGGTTCCACATGCCTTGGTTGGCCACATAGTTAGCTTCCTCATTCTCCGGAGGACAAAATCCGGCGGTTTTATGATCTCCTTTTGCACAATTCACAACAAGCTATTTGGTGAGCTTGCTTATTTGATGCTCCTTGTAACTCCATGATTTGTTGAGGGAGTTTAGCCATTTGTTTTGTCAATTCTTCAACTTGTTTCGCAAACAATTTGTTTTGCGCCACAAGTGCTTCATGACTCGAACCAATTTCTAAAACTCCGTTTTCACTTGTACACCACCTTGATCATGTTGAGTTTGATGATCATTCCTACCCATCTTCTCAATTATTTGGATTGCTTCATACGTGTTTTGCCATCAAAGAACCTCCTCCTACGTGGCATCCAACAACAATTTGTGTTGAGGTTGGAGACCATTTCGAAAATATGAATTTGTGTAAGCTCGTCAAAACCATGGCTCTGACACTTCCTTAGCATAGACTTATATCTTTCCCATGCCCGATTCAAAGGCTCGTTACTCCTTGCGAAAATACCGAGATAGCCGCCTTAGCCTCCATGAAACGTGATTGAGGGAAAAGCGCTCAAGAAACTTTTCCTCCAAAACGCTCCAATTAGTCATTGTCTCTTGCAATTGATCAAGATACCAATCTTTGCCTTCCCACTAGAGAATGAGGGAAAAGCCTTTGGAAATATTGCTCTTCTTGGTCTTCCTGAGCACCCGCTCCCGCGATCTCGTAGAACTTGGTAAGGTGAGTGGGGTCTTCATGGTCGTGGCCATGAAATGGACTTGCATAGAGAAGTTGAAGCAAGCCTGCTTTCATTTCCGCAACCCTTGCATTTGCTTGTCGGGCAACCGAGCATTATGGCGAGGGCTATTGACACACGGCCCTCATGGTGGTGGTGGTGGTGGTTGATTCTCCTCCATAGTGGTGACTTCTCCAAACACGGTGGTGTTGAAGAAGTGGATGCTTTCTTCTTTCTCCTCTTTCTTGTTTTGCCTAGCTTGTCTTTTTCTTCTTCTAGCACTACTATTAAGTCTCCTAGCCGTCCTTTCAATTTCGGGATCGAAAGGAGTTGGTCGACCGAATACTTCGCATAAACTAGTTCCCAAAAAGTCTAGCCACACAAAAGAAACAAAGAGAGATTAGTAGAAAAAGTCTTAAAACACACAACTATTGCTATACTAACAACATCAAACGCCAATCCCCGGCAACGGCGCCATTTTGTTGTAGGATTTTTCCGTGAACAAAGTATTTTAATTATCGATTCCATGTGGATTGGTGCATGTTATAGTCTTTCAATAGAAAAGTATGTTTTAAGATGATGTAACCAAAGGGTTTGTTATCTACTCTACTAGAACCATGAGTTTCTAAACAACAACTAAATTAATTCTTTCAAAGAGAGTTATGGTTTGGATTAGAGAGAGTTTGAGATTGTTTTCAAGTTAAGAAGGCATGTCAAGATTAGTTTCATTGATCTAGTTTCATACATATTCATTTTAATCAAGTGATGAACATAATAGATGATTTCTACAAATACATATCCTCTCAATCTTGTAGATTTCCACTAAGATTGTGAATGTTATCATGTTAATCCTTGCATGATTCCTCACTACAACTATTAGCATGATAATCATTAAGTTCAATATTTTGTAAACTCTAACACACAAATCTATTCCTAGCATTTGTTTATGAGAGGATGAATATCCTAGGTCACTTTGAAATATTCTTTTCCAAGCAAAACTCAAAGCATAAAGATGAAGAACAAAGATATTCAACTATATTAATCATCAACCATGTTCATACACCAATGGATTAAAAGAAATACATACTATAAAGATCAACTACCTCTAATCTTGACACAAAAGGAGCTTAGCTACTCATTTCCATGGTTTCCTTGCTCTCAAGATTGTTGGTAGAGATGATGAACATGAGAAAATCAAGAGAAAAGCTATGGTTTTTCTTCCTAAACTTGCCCTAGATTTACAAAGATGAAAGATAATGATGGTCTATGTTTTCTTGCTTCCTTTACAAGCCAAAAGGTCTGGTGAAGTGATGGGTTGGTGGTCTAAAGGTGAAAGCATGGGCTGTCCTTTTTCTCGACAGATCACCGAGCTGTTAAGTCCAGCGCACTCATGTCGGCACCGCCGAGCGCCGACCTGTAGCATGCTTCCTCTTCCAAAATTATCTTCAAAAGAATCATCCCTAAAGCTCTTCAAGTACCCTTGAATCCAAGCTTGGGAGAATTAGTTAATAAATTCTACAATTAAGAGTAACTAAAGTCAAATAATATATATATTAAACAAAACTAGATAAAACCTAATTAAAGCAAAATACTAGAATAAATATACAAATTAAATACAAAGACATTGTTAAGGACCACAAAATAATGTACAAAATAACTACAAATTGGTCCTTAACACTTATACAAGCTAACCACGACTTGTGCTCTACTGTGGTAGATCGTAACAAAGAATACGTATCATGGAAGAGTTACATGAAGGCGCATTTGGTACCCACTCTAGTGGACACACCATGGCTAAGAAGATTTTGAGAACAGGTTACTATTGGTCCACCATGGAAGCTGATTGTCACCGCTTATGCTCGATCTTGTCACAAGTGCCGATTTATGCCGACAAAGTACACGCACCTCCAAGACTCAATGTTCTAACAGCTCCTTGGCCTTTTGCAATGTGGGGCATTGACATTATTGGAGAAATCAAGCCCACAGCTTCCAATGGACATCGTTTCATCCTTGTGGCAATCAATTACTTTACCAAGTGGGTAGAAGTACCTCGCTTGCATCTCATACAAAGAATGTTGTGGCTCGTTTCATCAAACATAATCTTATCTGTCGGTATGGCATTCCCGAAAGGATTATCACAGATAACGGCTCTAATCTCAACAATAAGATGATCACCGAACTCTGCACGCAGTTCAAAATCAAGCATCACAACTCTTCTCCATATCGGCCTAAGATGAATGGCTACCGGAAGCCGCCAACAAGAACATTAAGAAGATTGTATGTAAGATGACAAAGGACTTACAAGGATTGGCATGAGATGTTACCATTTGCTCTTCATGGTTATCGCACCACAGATCTAACATCAAGGGCAACTCCTCTCTCTTGTGTACGGTATGGAAGGGCCCTACCAATCGAGGTTCGGATACCTCAACCGAGTCCTCCAAGACGAGAGTTAGCAAAGACGATTGGGTCCGCATCGCCTTGATCGATTAACTTGATTGATGAGAAACGACTGCATCCATCTATCATGGACAAATCTATCGTGGCGAATGATCGAGCATTTAACAAGAAGGTCAAGCACCGAGTCTACCAAGTCGGTGATCTAGTAGTCAAACGCATCATTCTTCCACAAGGTGATCCTGTGGGCAAATGGACTCCCACCCACGAGGGACCGCTTTGTAGTCAAGACAGTTTTTCAGGAGCTATGATACTTAGCACCATGGATGGTGAAGACTTCCCACACCCGTGAACGCAGACATAGTCAAAAATACTACGATGAAGAGACCCGCTAGGTCGATCGACCTAGGCAAAAGTAGGGCATCTGGCGAACCAAAAGGTTCGGCAAAAGTTAAGGATATATGCAAAACATGTACACCCCAAGTCAAAACCCGAAAGGCGGCTTGGGCAAAAAGGGTATCCCGTAGAAAAACCCAAAGGGCGGTCTAGGCAAAAGTTAGGGATTTAAGCGTACGACTATGTCTCTTCCAGATCACCTGCTTCTAGACTACTATCAACATTCAAGATTCAAATGGCGAAGATCAATTCACTCACTTTCTACTGACAGCAAGGAGATGAGATAGTTGAAATATATGAGCACTAGCATAGTTGGAACTTAATGAGATTGCTTCCGCATAGCTTTTTACTTTTCTTGTGTATAAACTACTTGGCCATACGCCACCTTCCAAATAAATGCAGATTCTTTCTTTACAATTTTCACTATTGTCGTTTGCAATAAGTCCAACGTTTGTTTTGAATGATTATACGCATTTGACAATAAGAATCTAATCACAAACATGCGAAAAGTGAACAAACAAAAGTAATTACTACAGGCTTCAGGAATTGAGATGACAACAAAGGTCACCAAAAACATTCCCCCGCAGAACATAATCTCCGCAGCAGTGTCACTCACAACAAACCTCCCCCAGTGGAGTATATGTTAATCCACGAGCAGTGATTCCACTCAACTGAGCAATGTTACATCAGTCTCCAAGCAGTAACACTTCATCCCCAACCGAGGTATTTATCATCAGCAGAATATCTCTCAACAATTCCCTTTTCTCCAAGCGTATCAGACTTGAGACTTGGCCGATAGTGCATCAAGAAAACTACATATTCTATTCCCCGAGATTCCAACGGGCCCCAACCCGGTCTCCTAGCAACCATCAAACGCTCTCCAGCGAGGTCTATACTCAAAATCCCCAGTAAAGCGCCTCCTAATACAAGATCCCCAACAGATTGCCTCCTAGACTCTCCCCAGCAGGGTCTATGTATGGGATCTCCAATAACGAGTTTCTCAATCTCTACCTTCCTCAACAATATCTAGGCCCAAGACTTGGTCGATAGTGCATCGGAGGGATCAAAGTTCTTTTCTTCTCGTGGATCTCCATCCCCAAACAAGTCGAATCCTCGCGTAACATCCGCATCTTCTTCAAGATGGATATGTTTTGAAATACCACAACATCTATCATTCATACATTACTCATAAAGTCATAATTGATGCATATTTCATTCATATACATTATCGTGCATCATACTTTGCATAAGACTAACAAATATTCTATCAAAGTTTCTCTTGTTTTTTTTTTCCAAAACAGGTGAAAGTCACTTCTGACGCAAACAGGTCCAGGATTAAGCCCCGAATCTCGACGGGAAAACTATCTGAAAGACCGCCCCTAGTTGTCCTCCGACAGCTGGTCCAGGATTAAGCCCTAAATCTCGACGGGAAAACTATCTGAACGACCGCCCTCCGACAACGGATCCAGGATTAATACCCGAAGCCAGACGGGAAACCCTATCCGAACGATCACAAGTTATCCTCCGATAAACAAAGTGGATCAATACCGATGCACAATGTGACGATATCCACACTTTGCCAAATTACTATCCCTCGAGTAATCAAGACGAAGATCTATTCTGACCTCTCTTATTATCAAAAGAACTACAGTAGTCTCAAGGATGACTCAGTTCTGGATGGCATCTTAAGCCCATCTCCGACTACTTATCAACATTTTCGAATGCTGCATATTTGGTTAAAAATCAATACAAACCAATAACTTCATTCAAAGATGAGCACAAAGTCTAACGACGACTCTCCGGATGGCATCTTAAGCCCATCACCATCAATTTCATGTCAAGAACCTTGAGTCTAGCATACGACTCATCCCCAAATAAGTCTCTACCTTCTCCAAATGGCATCTATAAGCCCATTCCCGCATCGTCACCAACAATGCAAATTTTGTGTATCGAAGTTTTCAATCATCTTCTACCTCCAGTCACGAAGACAAAGTGTCAATCTAACCTTCCAAAGACAAGAAGATTGAACAGGGCGTTGTCATACCCAAAATTTTCCCTCCATCTTCTCAAGATATTTCATACATCCATACTCAAGGATTCCTCAAGAGTTGATCGACAAACTCTCCTAGACAATCAACCCAAACTAGGGTTTGGTGATTCTCGATCTAGATGGACTCCAACATCTCCAATGGTCTTCATGCCTCCTCATATGCTTCAAAGATTCTCCATGTCAAGTTTCAAGCCTCACAAGTCAAATTTCCGACAATTGCTCGATGGTTGAAAATCAGTTGATTGGACAAAAGTCAACTGTGGTCAACATACCAAACTTCATGATTTTTGGTCAACATCCTCATTTTGAAGTTACATTCATCATTTGATCAAGGGTTGATCATGATTCATCAAGAAAACTCAAGATTTTCTCAAAAGTCAAACTTTCTAAATTAGGGTTTCTAGGTGAAAAGTCAACTGAACTTTGATCGATCATAACTTTTCATACTTTCTCGTAAATTTTTCCACCACCTCTTGTTTTGAAGGAAATTCAATTCTCTACAACTTCATGTCTCACAAGAATGTCCAAAAATGCTTCATTTGAGAGGTATGGCCCAAAACATTATGTGTCATTTTCAAAGTCAACAAAAAGTCAACTTTTTGTTTTGAAGATATATTGAGCATGGAAACTCCAATTGAGATGAGACCAAAAAGGTTGGTTAGAGGATTCTTAGAGCTTTCCAAAAAGTCCAAAACACTCAAAAAGGTGGAAAAATGAGCAAGATACACCATTCACAAGTTGGGCAATTTTGAAGAAGTGCACAAAGAGGAATACTTTTAAAAATCAAAAACTTTGCAAGTGGGCCTACTTTTTCTTCATCCAAACTTGTTCCTTATACAATTAGGAATATCCAAGCCCAATGCCACGAATTTTTATTTTATTTTTCTATTTAATTTGGAATTTATTCATTTAAATACAAATTAAATTCAAAAATAAAGTATAAAATCAAAATTAATTACAAACTTGATTTTTATTTCTTCCTTGAGATCCAAGCAACTCATTAAAGCCAGCAAATTTCGAAATTTGGATTGATATGGCAAGATTGGATTGAAATTGATCAAGAATTGAAAATTTAATTTTGTACAAAAATCAAATTTGATTTGCATGTATTAGTGATGATTTCTTCCTCAAATCAGATCCAAATCCATCCATTATAAATGTATAATGCATAGCACATGATGGAGAACGAAAAAATTGGCTCAAGAACCCTAACCTAGAACTCAAAAATCCGTGACACACAAGCAAAGTGCAGCCCTAGTTCCAACCGTTTTCAATCGATTTTGAGGTGTCCATTGCATTCCTTGATACCTCTTGAGTCAATCCAGACCTTTACATTGTCAAAAACCATCAAGAAACAAGAAATTCGAATTCGGTTTGTTCCAATATAATTCAAAATCGATTTCTCATATTCATGCATCTTTAACTCGGTTTGTGTTTGTTTTTGTGATTAATAGGAAGATTGCAAGCTTTCTAGGTACTTTGATTGAATTTCCATGGCCGGAAACGCGTATCACCATTGTTAGGGTTTCCTGTGCCGTTTTAGGGTTTCACCAAATATGAAAAATTGGACCACGAGACTATGTCCATTGCGTTCGGGACGATGCCTGGAATCGAACCATGTCTTTAGATGTTATTTATATTATGTATGCTTGATTTTCCATTTAGCCAGGGCCTGTAGCATCGAAGAAAGACCGACGCAAGCGTTTGAAAATTCAAAACGAAGAAGATGATGGTTGCCAAGACGAGGCATTCGTGGAGCGACAGGTTTGTATTTCACTGTTCAGCTTTCAAACAGCATGCACACTTGGCTCAGTTGGTTAAGGCGCTTCCTGTTCATAGATGCTCTCCCAGGTCCTCAGTTTGAATCTCCCTAGGACCGGTTTTGAGTTTCTTTTTTCCAAACTTGCATATTTTCTATTTTCTTATTTATTTAATATTTGCATCAATTTTAATTCTTTTCATATTTTTATTTCATGCATTAAAAATCATCAAAATATTTTTTCCTTTTGCATTTATTTTCTGAAAATACTTATTTAATTTATAAAATTAAAAAATACAATTTTGCATGCATATTTATTTTTATTCATATTTTAGCATTTAAATCACATTTAATTAGTTTTAAATTATTAAATGCATCCAAAAATCCCAAAATTTATTTTAGATATTAATGTTATTTCAAGATGTCATATTTTCTCATCTAAAATTTGCATTTTACTAACATTTTCTTCTTATTCAATTTCATCGTATTTTCCGATTTTCTTATCTTTTCACAGTTATCCTGCTTTGACGATTTTTCTTTATCGCTTTTCTTTTCAATAATGTAACTGTTCATGGGATGTAATAGTTTAAATTAGGTTTTTATTTTCCACAAGTTTAAATTATGTATCGGCCCCAAAGCCATGTAATAGCGTAGGACATTTATCTTTCCGCATCTTTACATTTCCGCATTTTAATTTCCGCACCCTATAAACTGCTAGTAATTAGGCGTGTATGGCAAGATAAAATCAACATAGCTCACTAATTTTCAAGATAAAATATCTGAAATCAACACACTCTTTTCACACATGCACCCCTTAGGGTAATTCTCTCTCGTTGCCTTTACGAATTCAAATGGTCATGTCCCTCGAACGTAGAGGTATTCTAGCACCGTTGCCTTCAAACAAATCATGATAGTCCCTTCGATACAAAGATCATAAGACCCACGATGTCGCCTTCAAATACATGATCTGGACCCTCGATTGTCGCCTACGAAAATGATGATAGTCCCTTCGAATGTGCTAGGATACTTCCTACAAGTTGCCTTCTATGACCATCCGATGTCCCTTCGAATGTCCCGCTTACATCCAACGAATAGGGTTACCTACCAACTAATGGTATGGATAACACTATTCTAAAGGAACATAAAATAACACGAAAATGACCAATTCTGAGTAGGTAATAAGACTTTTAGTTGCTTGCTCAAATCAAATACTTTTCACACCTCACACTTTTGTCAAAGTTCAAACTCTTTTCAAAACGAAACATTTCCGAACACTTTGTATACATTCCTACATGAATCATTACAAAGTCAAAGCGAAATGCCTTTTTCAAAACATTTTTCAAACACACAGAAAGCACATTTTTAAAGTGATCTAAGAGCAACTAAGAGCCCGTAGATAACTACGGATGGAAAGGGGTGCTAATACCTTCCCTTTTCATAACCTTCTCCCTTACTCAGAATCTAACGAAGGTCTTTTTCTGTACTTTTACCTTCCCTTAATTGGATAAAAATAAAAGTCGGTGGCGACTCTTGCTATCCGCATATTTGCGATACAAAATCCTACAAAGTCAGTTCACCTTGTTACATGCACCACAATATCGGTATCCAACCCAGGCATATCCTCATAAGACCAGGCGAAGATATCAGAATACTCTCGGAGTAATTCACACTGTCTTCCAAAGCGGCCCCGATTTTAACCTCTCTGACTACATCATCATTACCCAAATTTACTTTCTCAATCTCTTCCTGATGCGGTTGGATGACCTTCTCCTCTTGTTCTAACATTCTTGCTATCTCTTTAGGGAGTTCACAATCTTCCTCACCTTCTTCTTCGGCTTGGTTGATCGGATTATCGAAGTCATAAAGAGCGATAGCAGAGTCGTTATCAAAGGGATCCATTAGGAGTGTGGGATTATATCTGCATGATTGATTTTAATGCTTATTTTAGTTTTTTTTTCTAGATGATAAAAGAAAAAATAAAGCATTGCCATTTTGCGTTTCAAAATTGTGATGTAAAATTGAAGGAAAAGGAACAAAACATTTGAATGAAAACGACGTTCTTTATTTCATGGTAAAAATGTTGCATATGCAAACAAGGTGGCCCTACATATGATTCACTGTGCCTTGGGTAGAACACGGGAATTATTGCATGATAACTGTTCATGCATAAATTTCCCAGCCGAGATATAAGGCCGGAGGGGGATTAGCAGGCATCCGGGATGAATCTCGGATAAGATATGAGACGCTTATCCGGCATAGTTCCCGGAATTGGGATAGGAGACCAGGTCAACCCCGGGATATGACCCGGACGTCTGTCCGGGCTAGGAGGGTCGGATTTATCTCCGTTATGCTATTTATGGGTCGGTTACGAACGTTACGAATCATTAAGTAGCGGTTTCAAGTATTAAGTGGACGGTTACATCATTATGATCATTAGTGATGGCTGTGCTATAAAAAGAGGCCTCAGGGCCATGGAAAAGGATCACTCTCTCATTACCTCTCTTAGCCACACGCTCAAGAGGGGTCAAATACTTTATCTTTAAGGGCTCCCAACTGCGGGGTAAGCTAGACCCATAGCTTGGAGGCCATACATCCTTGTATGAGCCTCCGAATCCCTTAAGATCATATATATAGTTTTTCCTGCAAGAACAATAACAGAAACAAAAGAAAATTACTCTTCGTCCATCGTGACTGGGACGCAGTCTTCCGAGGTCCAGTTGTTAAGCTCCATGCCAAGGATACTGGGACGGATCCACTTATCAATATCAAGCTCGTTGTCAGAATCATCCATGGCGTTTGCTTGCCCGGAACCGATGCCAGCACTAGAAAATCTCACAGGAGTAGCCAAGTTGGGTGCTTTCAGAATCTGACGGTGCAGAACAGGGTCAAAACCCAACCCAAACTTGTTGAACTTAGGTGCTACCTCCACCACACGGCCCCAACCTTCAGGGCGACCAGCCTCGACCACAGCTTTTGCATCTTTCAAAGATGCCATGGAAGATTCGGGTTTGTCTTTCTTAACCTCCTCCTGTTGAGGGGTCTTCAGCATGTGCACCGTCTCAAAGCCTTGAAACGGGGTCTCATGAATCTCGCCATCAATCTCAACATAGCGGAAGGAAGCAAGATGACTCACGATGTATTCTTCTTCAGCACAGACTGTGATGGTTTTCCCTTCAACAGAGTATTTCAGCTTCTGGTGAAGAGTCGATGTGACCGCTCCAGCTTTATGGATCCATGGACGGCCCAAGAGGCAACAGTAGGCAGGTTGAATGTCCATGACGAAGAATATTGAAACAAAAAGCTGAGGACCGACTTTAATGGGGAGATCCACTTCTCCAAAAACAGATCGTCTCGAACCATCAAAGGCTTTCACAATCAGATCACTAGGCCGGAGTTCAAGACCACCATAGTCAATCTTCATCAGTGCGGATTTGGGGATCACATTGAGTGAGGAACCAGTATCAACCAACACTCGAGACAAAGTGGTGCCCCGACACTCTATGGAGATATGCAAAGCTCTGTTATGATTCCGACCCTCTGGCGGAAGATCACAATCAGTAAAACCCAATCCGTTGTTGGCTTATATGCTTGCACACACGTTTTCAAACTGTCCAACCGAGATCTCTTGCGGCACAAAAGCGGTGCTCAACTTCATCAAGGCATTGTGGTGCACTTCGAATCTCAAGCAAAGAGAGAATAGAAATTTTCACAGGTGTCTGAGCAAGTTGATCAATCACACGGAAGTCACTTTTGCGGATAAACTTCATAATCTCTTCTATATCTTTTTCTAGATCAGGATTGGCATTTTGCAAGTCTGGTTGCTTCATAGGCTGCTTCCGGCAATATTATCAGCACTCGCAACGTCCAACACATCACCCTTCTCAGTCGGGGAGGAGACATTTTCTTGTTTCACCCCATGGTAGTAGACATCCGATCCGTAATGCCACGGCACAACTTTATCACTTTCATATGGCAAAGGATCAGGCTTGGTAATTGCTAGGGGAATAGACTTTGCGGGTGCAGATATCACAATTGGAGTATAAGGAATGGTAATCACAGATATAACAGGCGCCTCAACCTTCTCATCCTTTTTGATCCGGTCAAACTATAATTGACCATCATCAATCAAACCCTGAATACCAGCTTTCAAGTTTGCACAACCATTAGAGCAATGTTCACACCTATCACAAGCAACTTCACAACCCGGAAAGACACCTCTTTCAATCAGATACTTCTTGACACGAGGCAAAGGTGTTTTCACCGAATCAACATTCGTTACCAGATTAAGGACCCCCCATCTTCTATTACAGCTTAAACAGCCCCATGACGTGACATCGGATTCTGGGTGACGTTTGGTCTAGCAACCTGTGGTCGAGCCTCTAGTTCAATAGTCTTTGAATCGATGAGGTCTTGTACCTTGCATTTGAATGCGTAACAATTCTCGATGCTATGCCCCAAGGTTCCAGAATGAAACCCACAACTAGCATTGGCATAATAATTTCTGGGCCGCTTATCCAGGGGAGGAGGTGCGAATGCTGGCTTGGGAACGACCAATTTAAGATCATTCAAGCGGACAAACAAATCTGAGTAACTCATAGGAATATCATCAAATCTCCTAGGAGTACGATTCTCATGTTGTCTCCGGTTCTGCTGACGAGGCACTTGCTGATTTGGAGGTTGAGAAGTGGATATGGTCACAGCATTAACTTGGGCCTTGCTTCTACCACTATATACAGCGCTGGCTTCTCCCTTTTCCTTCTTGGGATAACCACTATACGCTTTCTTAGCACCAGAGGAGCTTCCTTCAACCTGCTGGATTTTACCAGACTTCAGCCCACTCTCAATTCGCTCACCGTATCGGACCATTTCAGCGAAGCTCGCAGAAGTATTGCATGCAACATAATAGTGTCCAGACAGAGTACTGGTGAACATATCTATCATCTCCCGCTCGACCATGGGTGGTTAAACTCTAGCAGCAAGCTCTCTCCACTTCTGAGCGTACTCTTTAAATGTTTGCCCTGATTTCTGAGACAAACCCAACAACTGTGTACGATTCGGAGCCATATCAATGTTAAACTGATACTGCTAGAGAAAAGCATTCACAAGATCACGCCATGTCCTGATATGGCCTCGCTCTAGATGCATATACCACTCTAGAGATGCCCCAGTAAGACTCTCTTGGAAGAAGTGCATCAACAACCTTTCGTCTTCAGTGTAAACCGCCATCTTGCGGAAATATGCAGTGATATGAGTTTTGGGACAAGTTGCCCCATTGTACTTGTCGAACACCGGCACTTTGAACTTCGGAGGGAGCCTCACTCGAGGTGCCAATCCCAAATCAGATAAGTCCAATCCAGACAACTTCTGACCCTCAACTGCCTTCAACCGCTCTTCAAGCAAACGGTACCAGTGGTCGTCTGTGGGGAAGTCAACTTCACTGCCATTCACGGAATATGCTTCATCATTCTGATCAAAATCTGCGCCCTGAGAACGAGGACGACCCCGAACACGATGCCCTTGCATCCCATCATCAAAGAAAAACTGCCCTTGAGGTGGAGTAGGTGGTGGAGGTGGAAACCGACCAGTGAGATGTACACCTGGACCACAAAGGTGGTCGTTGACACCCAAATCAGCATTATTGACTTCAACACGGGGTTGACCCACAGAAGCGTCATCGAATGGATTGCGTCGACCCTCCTCTGAACGAGTCCTCTCAACCAAAGCCCTCAGGCTCTTGCTGACCATGATTCATATTGGTGATGACTTCCATGAATTGAGCCATCTGCGCCTCCATCTGCGCTTTCATCGCGGCCATGTCTGCCTGAAGTTGTTCCATCTGTCGTTTCTCGTTGCTCCGAGTCGGGTAACGGTGGAAGTTTGCAATCTTTCTGCTAAATAAAAGCAAAAGCCGAGGATGAGAACTCCGGACAAAACCTGTTATGCATGGCATGTATATATATGAATGATTTGCATGTTATGCATGTAATGGCATATTTGTACATTTCCAGGACTCTTAACACTTTAACTCAAGTTTTAGGATCTAGAAAAGTAATGAATACTGAAGAGCTTAATATCATTGAATCAAATAAGATTACAAGCATTTGAATCAATCATTTTTTGCAAATCATAGAAAAGGAGTAATCCCATCAACAAGCCTGATGGTGATTTCCGCATAAGACAAATAAAGCATAAATCTAGATATCCGACATAGGAAGTCCTTCTGCCTCTGGTGCACCTGATTGAATCTTGAGACGTTCCAATTCCCCAACAGCAAGGGACAATTGAGCTTCTCTCTCTCGGATACGGGATTCATACACCAATTTCTGATTATGCATTTGTTTCTTCAAGTCTTCGATTTGAGCCTTGTATTTCTTTTCCAAGCCGATGACAACCTTTCGGTGCTCTTCCATAGGAATAGAGAAATCTTCAACCCTAGACCTCTTCTTGGTCGAGTCAGATGCTTCCCCTTTGAAATACTTGAGCTCGTGAGCCAACTGGTTCTTTGTCTGAGTTGCGACAAGACAAATTACCGCTAATGTTTCCTTTTCTTCAAGCAAAAGACGATTCTGAGCAAGTACACGCTCATAATCTCCTTTAGAAACTACATCCGGAATTGACTCTGAAGGATAAAAAGCAGCTGCACCGGTAATAGAAGGCCATTGACGATCACTATTCTTGTCTTTGATCCATTGGATGTAAGAAGCATAGGCCGTAGGGTCTTTCTTACCAAAATATTGACCACCTTCAAGACGGATGCTTTTCCATGCTTGGACAGCTCTAGTCATCATCTCGGTAGCATCAGGTACATCATAATATAGAGTTTCCCGCACAAAACTCGCATCAGGAGGTCCAACCAAAGCATAACCCAACTGTCTCACAGCAAGAGTCGGATTGTAATTGATACCTCCTCTTATGCCCAAGAGAGGGACATTAGGAAAGCTTCCGCAATGAATAATGATCTTCTCACACCGCCTTGGACATCTCGCATCGACCCGCTGATATCGTGGGATGAGGCCCATCGCCTAGGAATCCACCTCATGGTATGCCGAGTGTCGACAAATGCTCCGTTTCGAGGAAGAAAACCTTGAAACCAATGGTATAGCAATGGCGCACAACAATTTACAACTCCACATAGAATGCAGTGCAAAGCATACAAGGGATGATAAAGCAATAAAGCAGATAAACACCCAATAGACATGAAAGAGAAAGCTAGGATCAACTCATGATCGAACCAGCACAGTTCTGTACGATCCCCAACAGAGTCGCCAGCTGAAAACACCGGCGGAACCTCCGACATGATAACTAGGTATCAAATAGAGTCGCCATCGAACGTCTTTTATCTCACGAGGGAGAAAGGAAAACATCGAGTAAACCTGGGGGAGAAATCACGGTCCTATAACCGTAAAATCAAGAGAATCTAGGTAAGGGAGTTAGTTACGCGAGGGGAAGGGATTAGCACCCCACACTCCCGTAGTACTCTACGGTATCCACTTTCTATTTCTAGCTAAAGGGTGTGTTATATCTATGCTTAATCGCTAATCATGCATGCAAAAGAAAGGAGAAAATAAGAAACCACAGGGAAAAGAAGGAAGTATTTACAAAGTTTGCTCGATCGAGCCCCGTGACAAGACGCCTACGTATTCCCGCGTGCAATGGGAAAGTCAGAGCGCCATAGTTCGGCTCATTTGTTTTGGTGTGTTTTGTGTTTTTTACTTGTGAAAAGGTTTTAAACACAAAAAGAAAGAAAGCGCGCAAAGGCGAAAAAGTTGGTGTTGGTTGGTTGTTTTTACCTTGAGAAAGGAGTTTAAATCATTATTAAGTGTTTTGAGTTTGAAAGGTAAAGCAAGTTTTAGTTTTAATCACATACAACATGCAAAAAAAAGAAACTAGTAACACAAAAGGTTAGACCTATGGTTTAGGATGCAAGGGAATCTCTACCTATGTTGGCATGCAAAGGATGGGAATCCTAATGTCTAGGCTAAAGAATCAAACCGAACCAAGGGAACCTGCAAGAGACAAACAAGCAAATATACACAGATCACAAGTAGAATTGCCCTAAACGGGTCTTTAAATAAACCAGAGGGGTTCCTGAACATGCTCCAGCTACGGAAGCCCCATCATGCATCTCTATTCCTACTTCTCATGGCAAAAGAAAGTCAGAAGCCCTACTTCTCATGATATCTAGGAAAGCTGTAAGAGGATGCGGTAAATAGTGTAGAAACTACCGAACGGATATAGAATCCGAAGAGAAACGCGAGCTAATGAAATACTCCGGAAAACTTCAAGTACTGCAGCCATGCAATAAAAGTAAACCGGTGAGAATCGCTCAAAGCATCGAAACAAGCGGAATACGTGTCGATACGCATCCGAAGCGACAATGCCTGCAAGAACGGGGTAAGGCAAGCAAAACAAGATAGGAATGGTGTACACGTGGGTGTACAAACTCAACCAAAACCTGCAAGAAGGAGTTAGACCCAAAAAGCAAATAAAGGAAAAGTGTGTGTATATCGGAGAAAACGAGCCGCATATGTACGCGTCGCGTATCCCTGCAAGAAATGGAGTGCAAACAGTAGCCAAGCATGGCTAAGGTGATTGATGTTCACCATTAGAATCGAAAAATCGAAAAATAAAGAAGACCGCTTAGCGGTATACGCGCTAAGCCGCCATGCAACCCAAAAAGTCGAACATTTACGCTTAGCGCTGCTCGATCGCTAAGCGCGACTTGCAACCTCAGAAAACCGATTTTGCACCGAACCAATTGCTTATGATGTTCTCATGCAACAATCCAATCCGTATCGTCAGGCAAAAATCCAGCAATGAAGGATGACTAAATGGACATGCATGGAATGCGAATCGATCGATAACACCAATGTTCATATCAAGGTGATGAATGAACATGCAAGGAATGCAAATCGAACGATAAACATATGTTCATAGCTAAGTAATGCATGAACATGCAAGGAATGCAAATCGAATCGATAAAACCAATGTTCATAGCGAAGTAATGCATGAACATGCAAGGAATGCAAATCGAATCGATAAAACCAATGTTCATAGCAAAGTAATGAATGAACATGCAAGGAATGCGAATCAAAATGATAATTCCAACGTTCATTTATGAAACTGAGTGCATGAACATGCAAGGAATGCAAATCAAAATGATAATTCTAATGTTCATTTATGAAATTGAGTGCATGAACATGCAAGGAATGCAAATCAAAATGATAATTCCAATGTTCATTTATGAAATTGAGTGCATGAACATGCAAGGAATGCAAATCAAAATGATAATTCCAATGTTCATTTATGAAATTGAGTGCATGAACATGCAAGGAATGCAAATCAAAATGATAATTCCAATGTTCATTTATGAAATTGAGTGCATGAACATGCAAGGAATGCAAATCAAAATGATAATTCCAATGTTCATATACATGCGAAAATGCCAAGGATGCGAGTTACAATAACAATCCTATCATTCCAATGCAAAGTATGCTACACAGAGGGAGATTTTTATTCGATCCTAGGTTATGCATTAACACAAACACATGGAGTGCACATGTGACAAGTCCATGCACAACGCACTAAATGCTCGGATATCTACATGTTGAATGCAAGTTATGCTTCAAATCACCATGAATCAATGAAATTGCTCAAGCCAAATACTCACCAATGCATGAACATGCAATTCATGAGGTAAAATGTATGAGTTTGTGTCTTATATGCAAAGAGAAATCAAATGCACAAGTGCATGTGCATGCCATGACCCAAAAATCCACATTCCGACACACATAAAGCGGCAAAACTCAATTCAAATCAAGGAATTCAAGAATACAAATCCTAGAATCAGAATCTACATTGAATTTGCATGTGATTTCAGTATTCAATTTATAGAAAAGATGAAAATAAGAAACAGTTTAAAATAAGTGCTTATTTGAACCTAACACTTACTTGCACTTGAAGTTTGAGTCAAATTGAAGAGGAATTCCTTGAGCTCTTCAAAGAAAATACCAAATCAATGAGAAATTGTAGATAATCTTCAGGATTAAGCTTGAATCCTTGGAGAAAAGCTTGAAGACCAATGGAAAATTGAAGAAAGATGAAGAGAAACTCTTGAATCTTGAACTTGAGGAGAAAATCAAGATTAAACCATTCCTTCCACGTCAAATGTGAATAGAAGGAGGAGAGAATGCCCTAGATTGAAGTAGGAGGAACTGCAAATGGAGAAAAACCTAAATTCGCAGGTCGCGCTTAACGCGGGGGGCGCGCTTAGCGCACTCTGAGCAAGAAGCCGATGGTGCACGGAGGTCCGGTGGCGGCCTGCGGTGGTTGCTGGGAGGGAAAGTTGAAGTTTGAACTTTTTTGAGTTTTTTTTGTGCTTTGGGACTTGAGAGAATTGGAGTGTGGATGGTAGTGGGAAATTTAGCAAATGAATGTGTTATTTTGATTTGTGAAGAGGGAGATCTATTTATAGCTTTGGATCCTTAATCAACAAGCTAATCATGATTATCCGAATAATTTTCGTAATTAATCCAAAACAGCCAAATCCGTGCGAAATTCGGAGTCGGAATGTAAACGAAAAGCGTCCGGAATGCGATTTTGCTTGCGAGAATTGAAATCCCAACTTGATCCGATGAACGGTCATGAAAATAGAAATTTTTGAAGTTTCGGCATCGATTTGGGACCACTGACACATGCAGAATTTCATTTGCGCTCTGTGAGGAAAACGCCTCAGACGAGGATCTTCTGATCGAAATTTGCACGTGCGTATCTCTGGGACATTTGAAGATAACAAGATTTGTGAACTTTTGGCACCGGTCCCGTCCTGTTTCGTTGAAAATCGAGTGAGATATGATTTTTCAAATTTCACGTATCAGATGAAAATTGCTCGGTTCAGCTCAAAAATCAAACTCAGGGATTAAAATTATGGTACCGATCGGTGGGGAATTAGCTCTCGAGTTGCAAATGGAAGTCATAGAGGACATTGATACGGAATTTTAGGAATTGTTCCCGCTCAATTCCGAGCTTCCAGCTAGAAAATAAAGCTTTTTAGGTGAGCCAAAACACACGGTTCAGCACAAAAATCAGCTTGACATGCCGGGGAAAATGACTCTTTTGAGAGCCTTCCTCACAGAATCCGTTCTCAACCTTCAAAAGAAAGTTGTAGATAATAGTGAAAGGAAAGTGCCAGTCGAAAATCAACAGAAAATACCCAAAGAGATGAGAGATACGCCTTCTGGAGTGCCCAAAATGTGCCGAAACCCGAAATCCACTTTATTGAGAAATGAGCTCTTTTTGGGCGCCATTCGGAATACCTGGAATCTGATATTCCTTATGATGGATACTATGCATGGTATGGCATGTATTTTTATGCAAATGGAATTATAAGCCAGAAAATACGCGGAAAGAAGAGGGTAAATTTTGGGGTACAACAGCTGCCCCTATTCAATCATCCTCAAGCTTGAGAGCGAGGTTGGCGTCTGCCTTCCGGGCGACAAGGCATGAGGTGATTGAATACCGAAATGAACTCGAAAATTTACGCTCTGAATTTCGATGTCTGCTGAGGAAAAGATATGTTGCGCCAGAGCTTAACTGGGTCACAATCAAGAAGACGCACAGAATAAACGGTGAATTCTGCGAAAAATAGGTGCAGGTGTATTCCTGACCCGGAAGAAGAATTGGCCTCTACCCAATTCAATCCATAATGTCAGGGGAGAACTGACACGCAAGCGGAAACAAAGACTAGATACACAAACCAGACTAACCACATTTACGCTGACAACTTGGGCGGGTGTGCGATGCAAAGACTGGAAGACGCCGATTAGACTCTGCGGAGAACAAAAACAAGAGTATTCTTGTTCTCGAAAGACCCACAATGCCAGGGGAGAACTGACATGAAAGTGGAAATAAAGACTAGATACACCAAGTAGACTAACCACATTTACGTCGACAGCTTGGGCGGATGTGTGGTGCAAAGACTAAAGGTGCCGATTAGACTCTGCGGAGGACAAAAACAAGAGTATTCTTGTTCTCGAAAGACCCACAATGCCAGGGGAGAACTAAAATGCAAGTGGAAATAAATACTAGATACACCAAGTAGACTAACCACATTTACGCCGACAGCTTGGGCGGATGTGTGGTGCAAAGACTAAAGGTGCCGATTAGGCTTTAAAGACTCAGGGTGCTGAACTCTGAGAGGAAAGACAAGTGTAGGGATTGCTTTAGAAGCTGAAGATGTGTTGCACCAGGGTAAGGGCTGGCAGCTTCAACACTAATCAGAAGAATATGGACATATTGCGCCGAAAGAGACCGGGACACAACGGATTCCAAAAGAAACATGACACCGCTGGGGATGGGAATCGCGCTTCTGGCTTATATTCCTATGAGATGTATGACTCGCTTGGGGAGTAATGTTAATGTAATGATGCATGCTTGCAAGAAATATGAAAAGTGAATGCAATAGGATCTCAGCCGGGGACTAGAGCATTAGAGAATGCCTGAAAACCATTCAAAACAAACTGAATCCCGCCTGACATGTCTGTTGAGGACATGATGCCATAAGGAATTTGTCAGTTAGGCAACAAGTCCGCTGGGGAGTAAAGGAACACCTGGAGAAGACCTTCCAACGTTACCCATCATAACCCTGGCTGGGGAGACAAAGATATGTCAACCGCTGGGGAAACTGAATGGCCAAACGACAACTATCCTTCGCATTCCGGGAAAATCAGGGGGAACACACCTCAATTCTATTGGGGAGAAGTCAAGATACATTGGCTCTCATATCGGGAATATTGTGGGAGGCGAGCCCATCGAGGATAACCATTCAAATCGAGGATTCAAACAACCTCACAGGATAGGAAAAGTAGCACACTCGAACTCGATGGACATCCGGGGACCACTAGGAAGGATATGTCGGACCCATGCCGAGAATACCGTCGGAAAAGAGGGATTCCATGGGATGAAGCTTCGGAGATCCTTTTCCAAATGTAAACGGTCTTACGGGAGGATGCAATCGGGAAGTATCAAGGAGAATCTCGTCCATCTCCTCATTAGCGCAATCGATATCCCGCAATACAACGTTAGCCGAGTGACCCCGCATGGTATGACAAGCGCCTCGCCATCCGATCACTCAAGCCTTAAAGCAATATTCAAAAGTTTCGATCATGGTAAAACCAACAATGCTTATATATGCAAAATTTTACCACAAAACTTTGAACGCCTTTTGCAAACAAATCAAGAATGCGAGAAATTAATTGAAAAGCAAAACTCATCTTATTGATTGAAAGCGTTCGAATAGGCGTAGTACAATAGGAAGCAACCCCGAAATGAGGCAATTGCAAAAGTAAAATAAGAGGAAAACTAAAACGCATGGCACTGCGACAATGGATCCTCATTGGGTTTCAACCTCGCTATCGCCTTACAACTCCAACTATCTCATCACTTCGCTTCCCAAAAAGGTGATTGGCTTGATCGCCTCTTCGGAGTAGCTCGATTGCCATGGAGAACACCCGATCTATCAAGCATGTCTATGCATAGTATCTCTTGACTACATCCGCATTCATGGGTAGTGGGAAGTCCTCTCCGTCCATTGTTGCGAGCATCATGGCGCCACCCGAAAAGACTTTCTTCACAACGAACGGCCCTTCGTAGTTTGGTGTCCATTTTCCCTGGTCTCCTTGGGTAAGGATTATCTTCTTTAGCACAAGATCACCAGGTCGAATTTTGAGGTCGCACCTCTTGTCAAATGCTCTTTCATCCTCCTTGGTAATATGCCCATGACCGACAACTGCCAGCCGCTTCTCGTCAATGAGGCATAGTTGATCTAAGCGGTTTTGTACCCACTCGTCTTCATCAAGCTCGCATCTTTCATGATTCTTAATGAAGGGATCTCGAACTTCGATTAGCACGACCTCCATGCCATAAACGAGAAAACGGGTTGCCCCTGAAGTACGAATGGTAGTCCCAGAACCATGCAAAGCGAAGGCAACATCTCATGCCAATCTCGATAGGTTACCACCATTTTCTACACAATCTTCTTAATGTTCTTATTTGCCGCTCAACATCCGCTCATCTTCGGCGGCACGGGGACGAATTGTGGTGCTTGATCTTGAAGGACTCACAAAGCTCCTTCATCATTTTGTTGTTAAGATTCGACCCATTATCTGTGATAATCTTGTCGGGAATCCCATAACGGTAGATGATGTTATGCTTGATGAAACGACTGACCACCTGTTTGGTGACGCTTGCATAGGACGCCGCTTCAACCCACTTGGTGAAATAATCTATTGCAACCAGAATGAAGCGGTGTCCGTTGGACGCTGTCGGCTCAATCTTTCCGATCATATCGATGCCCCACATAGCAAATGGCCAAGGGGAGGTTAAAACATTCAAAGGAGACGGTGGTACGTGCACCTTGTCAGCATATACTTGGCATTTGTAACAAACCCGGACATGATTAAAACAATCAACCTCCATGGTTGACCAGTAATACCCAACTCGCAAGATCTTTTTAGCCATGGTGTGCCCGCTGGAATGAGTTCCGAATGAGCCCTCATGCATTTCTTCGATGATCTTTGCAGCTTCATCTTTACCAACACATCTGAGCAACAGTCATGACGCTCATCGATAGCACCATGGTTGAGGAAGAACTTCTCTGAGAACCTTCTCAAGAACTTCTTATCTATTACGGAAGCTTCCTCAGGATACTCTTGAGTCTCAAGATATCGTTTAACATCATAGAACCAAGGATTACCATCTTTCTCTGCTTTGATCTCGAAACAAAAGGCCGGCTCATTCCTCAATAGTTATCAAGGCGCCCATTAGCCCATTTGACTTTAAACATGGATGCTAGGTGGCCAAAGCATCGCCTAGGTTGTTCTCTTCCGTGAGATATGATCAAAAGTGATTTCCTCAAAGTAAGGAATCAACTTCATCACATGCTCTCTGTAGGGAATCAAATTTGGATGACGAGTCTCCCAATCTCCGTTAATCTGGCAAATCACAAGTGCAGAGTCTCCATACACTTTCGATGCTTAATTCTCAAATCAATTGCCGCCGATACCAAAGATACAGCCTCATACTCACCATGTTATTGGTGCAATCAAAGCAGATTCGAGATGAACGGATATGATGACCGTCCGGAGCAATAATTACTGCACCAACACCATTGCCTAATGCATTGGAGGCTCCATCAAAGACCAAAGACCACTTGGATCCTGGTTCGGGTCCCTCGTCTGGACCTGGATGTTACAATCCCCAACGTACATTATATCCTCATCAGGAAATTCAAACCTCATTGGTCGATAATCATCCACGGTTGGTGGGCAACGAGTCGCCAACACACTACTCTTGATTGCTTTCTAAGTAGTATATCAATGTCATACTTAAAATCATTTGCCACCGCGATCCGGCCTGTCAAAGCTGGTTTCTCAAATATGTACTTGATCGGATCCATCTTGGATATCAACAAGGTTGTGTGGGTCAACATATATCGCCTTAGTCGGCGAAAGCACCACGCTAAAGAACAACAAGTTTTCTCGAAAGGAATATTTTGTTTCACACGTTAAACTTTTTGCTTAGGTAGTATATTGCATGCTCCTTTCGACTGCACTCGCCATGTTGGCCCAAAGACGCACCCCATTGAGCTTTCAAGCACCGCCAAATACATGATCAACGGCCCGCCTCCACGGAGGCATAAGAATCGGAGGTTCCTGCAGATACTCTTTTATCTTATCGAATGCGACTTGACAATCGTCATTCCACCTGACCATCTGATCCTTTTTAAGAAACTTGAAGATAGGTTCGCATGTGGCAGTCATATGAGAGATGAATCTAGAGATGTAGTTTAACCTCCCTAGAAAGCCACGGACCTCTTTCTCAGTTCTTGGTTCAGGCATTTCTTGAATTACTTTTACTTTAGCAGGATCAACCTCAATACCTCTTTCGCTTACAACAAAACCTAACAGCTTGCCGGATCACACACCGAACGTGCACTTGTTCGAATTCAGCCTCAGCCTGAAGTTCCTCAATCTATCAAACAACTTCTGCAAGTGTACCAGGTGTTCTTCTTCATCCTGAGATTTAGCAATCATGTCGTCGACATATACTTCAATCTCTTTGTGGATCATATCATGAAAAAGAGTTACCATCGCACGCTGGTAAGTTGCCCCGGCATTTTTCAATCCGAAAGGCATCACCTTATAATGTAAAGTTCCCCGGGTAACGAAAGTTGTTTTAGCCATGTCTTTCGGTGCCATCTTGATCTGATTATACCCGGAAAAGCCATCCATGAACGAAAACACTTTTGCATGAGCTGTATTGTCCACCAATATGTCAATATGGGGAAGAGGAAAGTCATCTTTCGGACTTGCTCTGTTCAGATCCCTGTAATCCACACACATTCTAACCTTGCCGTCTTTCTTAGGCACGGGAACGATGTTGGCAACCCATGGGGGATAAGAAATGACTTTCAGAAAGCCTGCATCAAGCTGCTTCTAGACTTCCTCTTTGATCATCTTAGACATCTCAGGATGAGTTCTTCGAAGTTTCTGCTTAACCGGAGGACATTCCTCTTTCAAAGGCAGCTTGTGCACCACAATATCGGTATCCAACCCAGGCATATCCTCATAAGACCAGGCGAAGATATCAGAATACTCTCGGAGTAATTCACACTGTCTTCCAAAGCGGCCCCGATTTTAACCTCTCTGACTACATCATCATTGCCCAAATTTACTTTCTCAATCTCTTCCTGATGCGGTTGGATGACCTTCTCCTCTTGTTCTAACATTCTTGCTATCTCTTTAGGGAGTTCACAATCTTCCTCACCTTCTTCTTCGGCTTGGTTGATCGGATTATCGAAGTCATAAAGAGAGATAACAGAGTCGTTATCAAAGGGATCCATTAGGAGTGTGGGATTATATCTGCATGATTGATTTTAATGCTTATTTTAGTTTTTTTTTCTAGATGATAAAAGAAAAAATAAAGCATTGCCATTTTGCGTTTCAAAATTGTGATGTAAAATTGAAGGAAAAGGAACAAAACATTTGAATGAAAACGACGTTCTTTATTTCATGGTAAAAATGTTGCATATGCAAACAAGGTGGCCCTACATATGATTCACTGTGCCTTGGGTAGAACACGGGAATTATTGCATGATAACTGTTCATGCATAAATTTCCCAGCCGAGATATAAGGCCGGAGGGGGATTAGCAGGCATCCGGGATGAATCTCGGATAAGATATGAGACGCTTATCCGGCATAGTTCCCGGAATTGGGATAGGAGACCAGGTCAACCCCGGGATATGACCCGGACGTCTGTCCGGGCTAGGAGGGTCGGATTTATCTCCGTTATGCTATTTATGGGTCGGTTACGAACGTTACGAATCATTAAGTAGCGGTTTCAAGTATTAAGTGGACGGTTACATCATTATGATCATTAGTGATGGCTGTGCTATAAAAAGAGGCCTCAGGGCCATGGAAAAGGATCACTCTCTCATTACCTCTCTTAGCCACACGCTCAAGAGGGGTCAAATACTTTATCTTTAAGGGCTCCCAACTGCGGGGTAAGCTAGACCCATAGCTTGGAGGCCATACATCCTTGTATGAGCCTCCGAATCCCTTAAGATCATATATATAGTTTTTCCTGCAAGAACATTGGCGCCCACCATGGGGCCTCGGTAAAACTTTCCTAGGCCACCATCTTACACTTTTTCCCACAAGCTTCAGGGTCATTTCATGATCGATCTTGGTACTGTTTATGGGTATGGCATCCGAACGAACTGACCATCGAAGCCACACTTGAAAATTATTGGGTGAATCTACACCTAAATCATAGCTTCATATCTGATGCTCACTGAATCGATTTCATACGCGTCTTAAACTGTTAAGGGGTCTTCCTTGAACACGGTTGATTGACCATGGGGGGTTCAAGTTCACACTGTCCACCTTGTCACGTCAAACGCCAGTAAGGCAAGATCTCCCTTTAAGTAAATGTCAAAAGCGTAAAGGGTCTTCATGTTGACACATAGTCAATACGACAAAATCTATAGGAATGGCGTTAGAACTTTCTGGGTATGTCCTGGTTCGACCAAAAGAGGTAAGGCATAACAGCAAACTCATGCGACGGTGATGAAGGAGTATGAAGGATTGTTCACCTACTACCTGAGCTACGTCAACGGATCCGACTCCAACATGGACCCGGGTGTTGAGTCCGATTCCACATCTCGATTCCTCAAGGGAAGTCCACATCTCGCAGCGGCACACCCGATTTCTTGAGATCGCGGTGAATAGCCACTATTTTCGATGATATTCACGGAGGCTTCATAACCCTTTCCGTCAAGTTACTGTTATCGATCCCGACAACGAAGTGACCGAGTCAATCTGAATCAATACCTGAAGTACAAAGTTAGGCTAGGAGAGTAGCAGCTCCGTCTTATGGATCGGTTACGGCATCCGTCTCGGGGTTTAGGCTGTGATTTCCCAGTGAAATCTTCATCAATTCCACCGAACATGCAAAAAGAATTTCCATGCTCGAAATAGTTGTTACAATAGCTACGGAAGACAAAGGTAACTCTACTAGCCAATAAAGACACTCGCTTTGAAACAGAGTTGGACAAATCGGTGACATCACCATCAGAAGTGGACGGAGACGTGCTGCAGGTAGGGAGGAGGGCTACAGATCCGAGTCATAAGGAATTAGATACTTTGTACGACTACCGACGTGCTCAAATGCGTCATATTACGGTAACAGACAAATATTTCTACAAAGTTCATCGGCGGCTCAGTTGATATCGTGCGCTTGATCGACAATGAGAGATAAGTAACAGACATCGGATTCATAATCTTAGCATTAATTGATTTGTAACTCTGTTATGTGATTATGTTTTCATTGCTAATTATTGCTTCAAATTGTTATTATGGATCCAAAACGTATCTAATTGGGATATATGTGTTGCATCTTCTTTGATTAAATGGGGTATCAAGAAAGTACAGTGATTAAAGTGTGTTGCCGGAGTTAGTTGTCAGGATGACAGTCAGTGTATATAAGGTGCCCGTCCAAATGGTTGTTGGAGTGTCATTTGGACATGTTGTTAGGAAGTGTCTAAGAAGTCAAAGCAGCATTTCAAGTCGAAATCCAACATAGAGTCACAAAGAAGATGATTCTGTCGGAAGTGGATTACTTAAGTCAATCTAAGATAAGTGATTCTTACCCACTCTTCTAATTAGTTGCAATTAAACAGTTACGAATGAAATCATAATTGTTATGTTAAATACTTGAAACCGTCCCTTGGGAAGTTATGATAGGCGACCATCCCAAGAGCCGTTATGAAACTCTGCAACTGGTTTTGGACTGTCAAGCCGTCACCCATATGTCCAATTTAATATACTGTATACAGGTTGCAACTGGGATAGTTTGAAGTCTATAAAAATCCCGTGATCATATCGTAAAACTGATGAAGCTCACGTTGCCGGTGTTTCCCATCCAGTGGCGTTAAACAAGCAGTGGCTGACGTTCGAAATCAGTTTGCGAGCCTTCCGCATGGTGGATTGTTAGTTATCATGGAGGTATACCACCAAATGACCAACAAAGACCAGCAACGAATGTCGATGTGCTCATTACGGTTCAGAAAGTTTGTGCTAAGCTGTTAATTCAACTTAGATGTCACAATAGCCTTTAGCAAAATGCAGGAGTAGGATGAAGACGGGAGTTCTTAAACATCTTTTTATTCTTCTATGCATGATTTTTAGGTGTAATAAAATTATAATATGTTGTTTGGATTATGGATAACTTTATTGCAATTAACATGGCTTTTTTCACGTGATGTTGGTGCCATGAACTATACGGCAACGAGCATTGTTTGTAACTGGGATAGTTCTCTTAGCAACTCAACAAGCTAATATACATTTATAATAATTGGGATCTCTGACTATGTTGTTGAAGTGGTTGTCCAAACACAGACTCGTATCTTCGACTTCTATGTCGTCAAGATAAGACCATAGCTCGGAAAGTCTACGTCAAAGCCCGCCATCAAAATGGATCCAACCTGCTTGAAGGATAAGGATGATCACATGACAGACAAATCCAAAGTTTGATAAAAATAAGTGGGTGATAATCCTTAAATCACCAACGGAACGTCACATTAAATACAAACATAGAGCTTACAAATGCGACCTTACATCACAACACCAAATCCGAAGGATAGCCACCAAGAAGGAATGGCATATACATTAGATAAGTGACACATCCTTGCTCTTTCTATTCAGTATAGTACATTCTCGAATTCTGCATAGTTATACCGGTCATGTGGCAATCGCCACGTCAGCACTTGATTAGTCGCACTCCACGCTAGTGTCACTAGAAATACATGGTGCATTATTTTGTTAAATATTATGTCAAGATTATGAATAACATATGGCTGTATAAATCACAATTCTTTCCGCGAGTGAGGTTCGACATATGTTATTTGATGGTTTTTCTTAAAAAGTAAAATCGTATGAAATGTTGATACTGTTAGGAGGGCCGGTCATGTGTAGCTCATGTGTATAAAGCTGGCTGAATACATTCATCTATGCTAGAATAACGGAAAAATTAGTAATCTTTATATTGAATAGCTAAACAATCCTTTGTCATAACTAATGCTTGCTTTGTTGGTTGATACTTTGGCTGGCAGCGAGTTTCGGGACACGAGCGAAATCGTAGTATTGTTGGGATGAAATCCGTAAACCAACATAAAATGTGGAGCAGAAGCAGAATGGAAAGAAATCTCTGCAATGCCTTTGAAGTATGAAGAAGGGTTACTTAACTAATACAGGAATCATTCAAAATATTGGAAACTTGCTTCTTAATGTTGAAAGCATTCTACTAGTTTGTTCTATTTCCGAGTCTATGGCATTGTTCGAAGCAAAAGACAATGTGCAAACAAAGTACTGGAATAAATTGTTGGGCTCAATGTATGCAAATTTATGATTTAAAATAGAGCGAGTTAATATTTATGTTGTTTGTAAAAAATCTCTCATTCAGAGATAAAGGTGTCGTCCTTATCCCCTACGTGGGCGGGAGACATTCTAATTTTCTTTGTATCAAAATAAGGAAGGATCTGGACAATACGTAAAAAATAAAAACAAATCAACCAGCGTAAGTACTCGAGGAGCAGAACGACAAAACTGAGTCCTCATTGATAAGGATGGCTTGGAATCAAGCACTTCATCTTTTTTCAACAAAGACTAAGCGCTTGGGGGGCTCATATAACCATCCCAATCAAGAAAGATAGAAGAAGACAACGAAAAGCCGGGTAGATTGAATTGTTGAAATTTTGTAAAAAGATTACAATATTTAAAAATACCATTGTGTAAGGGTGTCGTCTTACTCTCCTATGTGGGCGAAGAGGCATCTGGGAAATTAAAAATAGTTTGTAAAAGACTAAATAGGATGTAACGGATAAAAGTGCTCCGCACCTCAAGACTCGGATATGGCGGGAATCAAAGGCATGGCGACGTACTGCTAAGCTCGGTCTATGATCGCCTTCACCACGGAAAGGCTCTGCTCCCATGAGGAATACTCCTTGGTCAACCTCGCTTGAGGCTCGAACCCATTGGCGACGCATCGCTAAGCTCGGTCTATGATCGCCTTCACCACGGAAAGGCTCGCTCCCATGAGGAATACCTTGGTCAACCTCGCTTGAGGCTCGAACCCATTGGCGACGCATCGCTAAGCTCGGTCTATGATCGCCTTCACCACGGAAAGGCTCTGCTCCCATGAGGAATACCTTGGTCAACCTCGCTTGAGGCTCGAACCCATTGGCGACGATCGCTAAGCTCGGTCTATGATCGCCTTCACCACTAAAGGCCTGCTCCCATGAGGAATACCTTGGTCAACCTCGCTGAGGCTCGAACCCATTGGCGACGCATCGCTAAGCTCGGTCTATGATCGCCTTCACCACGAAAGGCTCTGCTCCTATGTGGAATACTCCTTGGTCAACCTCGGAGGCTCAACCCTCCGGGTCAACCTTGGTAGAGGCTCAACCTTCGTGTCAACCTCTTGGGCTATGAATCCATTTCGGATCATCCCTATAGAGGCTCAACCCGAAAGGCTCTGTTCCTACCGGACAACCTTCAAAAATGGTGTTCCTACTGAACAACCTTCAAAGGTTTCAAACCTCGCTTGACTATGATTCCGCCTCGGATCAACTCCTAAAATGGTGGTTATACCTATAATTTCCGCAAGTCACGGAGCTCGGTCCTATCTCGGATCAACTCTTAGTGGCGTTGAAGCCTCAGTGAGCTACCAAGAGCTCGATTCCGCCCTGATCAACTCTTAGCGGTAGTAATACCTCCAACTTCGTGTGAGTCATAGAGCTCGTCTTATCTCGGATCAACTTAGTGGCGTTGAACCTCTAAATTCAAACAACCCGCTGGGGTTCTGGGATCAACGTTAAAGCGGTAAAAATTGAAGTAGTGTCATGAACAGTTGTTATATGCTTGGAAAAAGCCAACAGAGTCGCTTGATACCTCATGTGACTCGGGGATGGTCTAGTTAAGTCTTGCTACCAATAGCCAACAAGGTTCGAGCCCACTCGACTAAGAACGAGCGTTATGCTTGGGTTAAACCGAGTATCGATTCAGCGACAAGGATAGGAATACATTGGCGCTAGAACAAATTGTTACGCACTCGCCCAAGCCATCGTAGTAGTTGTTTGCTACGCCCTATGGGGGCTAGTAGCATAACATAAAATCGCTCACGAACAACCTTTAAAGATCTGTCTACCGTGCATGTAAGGCGAAGGACCTTAATTGATTCCGTCAAAACATTTTTCACCAAGCCTTGACACAAGATACTCGGGACTAGTCTATATATCTTACCGCTCCGAGCCGAGATGTGAGGTCAGGAATTTTTATCCCGGCCATGCGCCCGGGATCCGCCCGGCTAAAACGAAGCTACTGGAGTGTCGATTCCAGCGACGTGCATTACATTTAAAAAACCTCAAAAGCGAAGAATGGTAAACCACAGCAAATTCACTCAAAAGCACAAGTTGGTATTGAGGTCCGCCTGGTCAAAGTTTATGCTTCTATTTCGAGCATAAGGCTTCAGGGTCTAGAAACCATATGCTCGGGGGGCTTATGTTCATGCATAAATTTCCCAGCCGAGATATAAGGCCGGAGGGGGATTAGCAGGCATCCGGATGAATCTCTTGATAAGATATGAGACGCTTATCCCATAGTTCCTAATTGGGATAGAGACCGGTCAACCCGGATATGACTCGACGTCGTCCGGCCAGGAGGGTCGGATTTATCTTATGCTATTTATGGGTCTACGAACGTTACGAATCATTAAGTAGCGGTTTCAAGTATTATGGACGGTTACATCATTATGATCATTAGTGATGGTTGTGTTAAAAAGAGGCCTGTGGCCATGGAAAAGGATCACTCTCATTACCTCTCTTAGCCACACGCCAAGAGGGGTCAAATACTTATCTTTAAGGGCTCCCAACTGCGGGGTAAGCTAGACCCATAGCTTGGAGGCCATACATCCTTGTATGAGCCTCCGAATCCCTTAAGATCATATATATAGTTTTTCCTGCAAGAACAATAACAGAAACAAAAGAAAATTACTCTTCGTCCATCGTGACTGGGACGCAGTCTTCCGAGGTCCAGTTGTTAAGCTCCATGCCAAGGATACTGGGACGGATCCACTTATCAATATCAAGCTCGTTGTCAGAATCATCCACGGCGTTTGCTTGCCCGGAACCGATGCCAACACTAGAAAATCTCACAGGAGTAGCCAAGTTGGGTGCTTTCAGAATCTGACGGCGCAGAACAGGGTCAAAACCCAACCCAAACTTGTTGAACTTAGGTGCTACCTCCACCACACGGCCCCAACCTTCAGGGCGACCAGCCTCGACCACAGCTTTTGCATCATTCAAAGATGCCATGGAAGATTCGGGTTTGTCTTTCTTAACCTCCTCCTGTTGAGGGGTCTTCAGCATGTGCACCGTCTCAAAGCCTTGAAACGGGGTCTCATGAATCTCGCCATCAATCTCAACATAGCGGAAGGAAGCAAGATGACTCACGATGTATTCTTCTTCAGCACAGACTGTGATGGTTTTCCCTTCAACAGAGTATTTCAGCTTCTGGTGAAGAGTCGATGTGACCGCTCCAGCTTTATGGATCCATGGACGGCCCAAGAGGCAACAGTAGGCAAGTTGAATGTCCATGACGAAGAATGTTGAAACAAAAAGCTGAGGACCGACTTTAATGGGGAGATCTACTTCTCCAAAAATAGATCATCTCGAACCATCAAAGGCTTTCACAATCAGATCACTAGGCCAGAGTTCAAGACCACCATAGTCAATCTTCATCAGTGCGGTTTTGGGTATCACATTGAGTGAGGAAACAGTATCAACCAACACTCGGGACAAAGTGCTGCCCCGACACTCTATGGAGATATGCAAAGCTCTGTTATGATTCTGACCCTCTGGCGGAAGATCACAATCAGTAAAACCCAATCCGTTGTTGGCTGATATGCTTGCACACACGTTTTCAAACTGTCCAACCGAGATCTCTTGCGGCACAAAAGCGGTGCTCAACAGTTTCATCAAGGCATTGTGGTGCACTTCAGAATCTCGAAGCAAAGAGAGAATAGAAATTTTCGCAGGTGTCTGAGCAAGTTGATCAATCACACGAAAGTCACTTTTGCGGATAAACTTCATAATCTCTTCTATATCTTTTTCTAGATCAGGATTGGCATTTTGCAAGTCTGGTTGCTTCATAGGCTGCTTGCCCCTAGCTTTGGCAGCAGCATCCGCCTTGAGTTGTATTGCTGGACCAGAGAAAATTCGCCCGCTCCGGTTCATACCACTACTTCCGGCAATATTATCAGCATTCGCAACGTCCAACACATCACCCTTCTCAGTCGGGGAGGAGACATTTTCCTGTTTCACCCCATGGTAGTAGACATCCGATCCGTAATGCCACGGCACAACTTTATCACTTTCATATGGCAAAGGATCAGGCTTGGTAATTGCTAGGGGAATAGACTTTGCGGGTGCAGATATCACAATTGGAGTATAAGGAATGGTAATCACAGATATAACAGGCGCCTCAACCTCCTCATCCTTTTTGATCCGGTCAAACTATAATTGATCATCATCAATCAAACCCTGAATACCGGCTTTCAAGTTTGCACAACCATTAGAGCAATGTTCACACCTATCACAAGCAACTTCACAACCCGGAAAGACACCTCTTTCAATCAGATACTTCTTGACACGAGGCAAAGGTGTTTTCACCAAATCAACATTCGTTACCAGATTAAGGACCCCTCATCTTCTATTACAGCTTAAACAGCCCCTTGACGCGGCATCGGATTCTGGGTGACGTTTGGTCTAGCAACCTGCGGTCGAGCCTCTAGTTCAATAGTCTTTGAATCGATGAGGTCTTGTACCTTGCATTTGAATGCGTAACAATTCTCGATGCTATTCCCCAAGGTTCCGGAATGAAATCCACAACTAGCATTGGCATCATAATTTCTGGGCCGCTTATCCAGGGGAGGAGGTGCGAATGCAGGCTTGGGAACGACCAATTTAAGCTCATTCAAGCAGACAAACAAATATGAGTAACTCATAGGAATAGCATCAAATCTCCTAGGAGTACGATTCTCATGTTGTCTCTGGTTCTGCTGACGAGGCACTTGCTGATTTGGAGGTTGAGAAGCGGATATGGTCACAGCATTAACCTGGGCCTTGCTTCTACCACTGTATACAGCGCTGGCTTCTCCCTTTTCCTTCTTGGGATAACCACTGTACGCTTTCTTAGCACCAGAGGAGCTTCCTTCAACCTGCTGGATTTTACCAGACTTCAGCCCACTCTCTATTCGCTCACCGTATCGGACCATTTCAGCGAAGCTCGCAGAAGTACTGCATGCAACATAATAGTGTCCAAACAGAGTACTGGTGAACATATCTATCATCTCCCGCTCGACCATGGGTGGTTGAACTCTAGCAGCAAGCTCTCTCCACTTCTGAGCGTACTCTTTAAATGTTTGCCCTGATTTCTGAGACAAACCCAACAACTGTGTACGATTCGGAGCCATATCAATGTTAAACTGATACTGCTAGAGAAAAGCATTCACAAGATCACGCCATGTCCTGATATGGCCTCGCTCTAGATGCATATACCACTCTAGAGATGCCCCAGTAAGACTCTCTTGGAAGAAGTGAATCAACAACCTTTTGTCTTCAGTGTAAACCGCCATCTTGCGGAAATATGCAGTGATATGAGTTTTGGGACAAGTTGCCCCATTGTACTTGTCGAACACCGGCACTTTGAACTTCGGAGGGAGCCTCACTCGAGGTGCCAATCCCAAATCAGATAAGTCCAATCCAGACAACTTCTGACCCTCAACTGCCTTCAACCGCTCTTCAAGCAAACGGTACCTGTGGTCGTCTGCGGGGAAGTCAACTTCACTGCCATTCACGGAATAAGCTTCATCATTCTGATCAAAATCTGCACCCTGAGAACGAGGACGACCCCGAACACGATGCCCTTGCATCCCATCATCAAAGAAAAACTGCCCTTGAGGTGGAGTAGGTGGTGGAGGTGGAAACCGACCAGTGAGATGTACACCTGGACCACAAAGGTGGTCGTTGACACCCAAATCAGCATTATTGACTTCAACACGGGGTTGACCCACAGAAGCGTCATCGAATGGATTGCGTCGACCCTCCTCTGAACGAGTCCTCTCAACCAAAGCCCTCAGCTCTTGCTGACCATGATTCATATTGGTGATGACTTCCATGAATTGAGCCATCTGCGCCTCCATCTGCGCTTTCATCGCGGCCATGTCTGCCTGAAGTTGTTCCATCTGTCGTTTCTCGTTGCTCCGAGTCGGGTAACGGTGGAAGTTTGCAATCTTTCTGCTAAATAAAAGCAAAAGCCGAGGATGAGAACTCCGGACAAAACCTGTTATGCATGGCATGTATATATATGAATGATTTGCATGTTATGCATGTAATGGCATATTTGTACATTTCCAGGACTCTTAACACTTTAACTCAAGTTTTAGGATCTAGCAAAGTAATGAATACTGAAGAGCTTAATATCATTGAATCAAATAAGATTACAAGCATTTGAATCAATCATTTTTTGCAAATCATAGAAAAGGAGTAATCCCATCAACAAGCCTGATGGTGATTTCCGCATAAGACAAATAAAGCATAAATCTAGATATCCGACATAGGAAGTCCTTCTGCCTCTGGTGCACCTGATTGAATCTTGAGACGTTCCAATTCCCCAACAGCAAGGGACAATTGAGCTTCTCTCTCTCGGATACGGGATTCATACACCAATTTCTGATTATGCATTTGTTTCTTCAAGTCTTTGATTTGAGCCTTGTATTTCTTTTCCAAGTCGATGACAACCTTTCGGTGCTCTTCCATAGGAATGGAGAAATCTTCAACCCTGGACCTCTTCTTGGTCGAGTCAGATGCTTCCCCTTTGAAATACTTGAGCTCGTGTGCCAACTGGTTCTTTTTCTGAGTTACGACAAGACAAATTACCGCTAATGTCTCCTTTTCTTCAAGCAAAAGACGATTCTGAGCAAGTACACGCTCATAATCTCCTTTAGAAACTACATCCGGAATTGACTCTGAAGGATAAAAAGCAGCTGCACCGGTAATAGAAGGCCATTGACGATCACTATTCTTGTCTTTGATCCATTGGATGTAAGAAGCATAGGCCGTAGGGTCTTTCTTACCAAAATATTGACCACCTTCAAGACGGATGCTTTTCCATGCTTGGACAGCTCTAGTCATCATCTCGGTAGCATCAGGTACATCATAATATAGAGTTTCCCGCACAAAACTCGCATCAGGAGGTCCAACCAAAGCATAACCCAACTGTCTCACAGCAAGAGTCGGATTGTAATTGATACCTCCTCTTATGCCCAAGAGAGGGACATTAGGAAAGCTTCCGCAATGAATAATGATCTTCTCACACTCCGTCTTGGACATCTCACATCGACTCCAATTGATATCGTGGGATGTGAGGCCCATCAGTCTAGGAATCCACCTCATGGTATGCCGAGTGTCGACAAATGCTCCGTTTCGAGGAAGAAAACCTTGAAACCAATGGTATAGCAATGGCGCACAACAATTTACAACTCCACCTTTGCCTTTGAAGCTTTGGGATTGAAGAGAGTGATAAACATCCCCTAGCAAAGTCGGAATAGGATTCTGTTGGATGAAAATAGAGATGGCATTCATGTCGACAAATTTTGGCTCATTTGGGAACAAGCACATCCCGTAGATACAGCAAGCTAAAACGGCGTTGAAGCCCCTCCAATCCTTCTTGACAAATTTGGCGTTACCCTCCCGAAGAAGAAATCCCAAATGAAAGCCTTTCACGGCACCCTTGCTTGCGACATTGGCAGATACCACAGATTTTTGCAAATGAAGAGCCTTGGCAATTTGATCATCGGTCGGTCTTTCCATAGAGGCGTGAAAAGGCACCTGGTGCAAGATAGGAATGTCTAGGATACTAGAATATTCTTCCAACGTGGGCATCAACAAATAATCGGGGAATACAAAGCACCTCAACTCACGGTCATAGAACTGGAAAAGGGCCTGGAGCCTGTCCTTCTGATAATCGGTCAAAGGAGCTTTCATCCATGTCAGAATCTTTCCATAATCTCGGGTAAACGTGAGAAGATTCTCAGGTGGAGACTTATTAGCAAGCAAGAGGAGATTCTCAAGAGCAGGAGCGGGAAATTTGTACACTGGACGACGTCTCTGATTGTTCTTCTTTTCAGTATCCATCTTCCAAAACGATCCAACAACTAGACCCAAAGGTAAGAAATCCTGGAAATAACAAATATGCATGTTAAAATATGCAAAAGTTAAAAAATTCATGAATGCAATGTTTTGAATCATGTATCTTGTTCATCGGAACCACTGATGTACTGGATTCTCAGATAAGTATCACAAAGTCCGAAACTTGTCACACAACCAAGACGTCATATAGAACTGGATCTGAATGTCACAGGTTCAAAGGTCCGGCATCAAACTGGAATCCCACAGAAAATACAAGAAAATACCAGAAAATACCAAGTCACCATCAATAACAAAGTCACCGGCAGTAACAAGTCACCAATTGTCACCAACAGTACCTGTAGTAATGATATCCCGCCCCAACTCACAGGGTAATTCTAGACTCAACAGGGTATCCCTAATGATAATCAGAGTTGACGATCCTTTATCGAGTACTTTGCTGACTACACAACAGGGTGTAGGGCGAAAGCCCCGTCAATCGAACCTCGTCTGAATTCGGTACTCCATGCCTCCTCACATGCACCACGGGATGCGGGATTCGACATGGACATCCATCTAGCCTATGTGTCACCGGCCAGGGTAGTTGGCCTTTTATCTCAAGTAACACCCACCCAGATCAAGAGATAAAACCAGCACATCAGCAATCCAGATACAGGATATACGAAAGCAGTAAAGATGCCACATAGAATGCAGTGCAAAGCATACAAGGGATGATAAAGCAATAAAGAAGATAAACACCCAATAGACATGAAAGAGAAAGCTAGGATCAACTCATGATCGGACCAGCACAGGTCTGTACGATCCCCAACAGAGTCGCCAGCTGAAAACACCGGCGGAACCTCCGACATGATAACTAGGTATCAAATAGAGTCGCCATCGAACGTCTTTTATCTCACGAGGGAGAAAGGAAAACATCGAGTAAACCTGGGGGAGAAATCACGGTCCTATAACCGTAAAATCAAGAGAATCTAGGTAAGGGAGTTAGTTACGCGAGGGGAAGGGATTAGCACCCCACACGCCCGTAGTACTCTACGGTATCCACTTTCTATTTCTAGCTAAAGGGTGTGTTATATCTATGCTTAATTGCTAATCATGCATGCAAAAGAAAGGAGAAAATAAGAAACCACGGGGAAAAGAAGGAAGTATTTACAAAGTTTGCTCGATCGAGCCCCGTGACAAGATGCCTACGTATTCCCGCGTGCAATGGGAAAGTCAGAGCGCCATAGTTCGGCTCATTTGTTTTGGTGTGTTTTGTGTTTTTTACTTGTGAAAAGGTTTTAAACACAAAAAGAAAGAAAGCGCGCAAAGGCGAAAAAGTTGGTGTTGGTTGGTTGTTTTTACCTTGAGAAAGGAGTTTAAATCATTATTAAGTGTTTTGAGTTTGAAAGGAAAAGCAAGTTTTAGTTTTAATCACATACAACATGCAAAAAAAAAAGAAACTAGTAACGCAAAAGGTTAGACCTATGGTTTAGGATGCAAGGGAATCTCTACCTATGTTGGCATGCAAAGGATGGGAATCCTAATGTCTAGGCTAAAGAATCAAACCGAACCAAGGGAACCTGCAAGAGACAAACAAGCAAATATACACAGATCACAAGTAGAATTGCCCTAAACGGGTCTTTAAATAAACCAGAGGAGTTCCTGAACATGCTCCAGCTACGGAAGCCCCATCATGCATCTCTATTCCTACTTCTCATGGCAAAAGAAAGTTGTAAAGCCCTACTTCTCATGATATCTAGGAAAGCTGTAAGAGGATGCGGTAAACAGTGTAGAAACTACCGAACCGATATAGAATCCGAAGAGCAACGCGAGCTAATGAAATACTCCGGAAAACTTCAAGTACTGCAGCCATGCAATAAAAGTAAACTGGTGAGAATCGCTCAAAGCATCGAAACAAGTGGAATACGTGTCGATACGCATCCGAAGCGACAATGCCTGCAAGAACGGGGTAAGGCAAGCAAAACAAGATAGGAATGGTGTACACGTGGGTGTACAAACTCAACCAAAACCTGCAAGAAGGAGTTAGACCCAAAAAGCAAATAAAGGAAAAGTGTGTGTATATCGGAGAAAACGAGCCGCATATGTACGCGTCGCGTATCCCTGCAAGAAATGGAGTGCAAACAGTAGCCAAGCATGGCTAAGGTGATTGATGTTCACCATTAGAATCGAAAAAAATCAGAAAAAATAAACCAGAAGACCGCGCTAAGCGCGCCATGCAACCTAAAAGTCGAACATTTACGCTTAGCGCCCGACCGCTAAGCGACCGCAACTCGCAGAAACCAGATTTTGCACCGAACCACCTGTTTATGATGTTCTCATGCAACAATCCAATCCGTATCGTCAGGCAAAAATCCAGCAATGAAGGATGACTAAATGAACATGCATGGAATGCGAATCGATCGATAACACCAATGCTCATATCAAGGTGATGAATAAACATGCAAGGAATGCAAATCGAACGATAAAACATATGTTCTTAGCAAAGTAATGCATGAACATGCAGGGAATGAAAATCGAATCGATAAAACCAATGTTCATAGCGAAGTAATGCATGAACATGCAAGGAATGCAAATCGAATCGATAAAACCCATGTTCATAGCAAAGTAATGAATGAACATGCAAGGAATGCGAATCAAAATGATAATTCCAACGTTCATTTATGAAACTGAGTGCATGAACATGCAAGGAATGCAAATCAAAATGATAATTCCAATGTTCATTTATGAAATTGAGTGCATGAACATGCAAGGAATGCAAATCAAAATGATAATTCCAATGTTCATTTATGAAATTGAGTGCATGAACATGCAAGGAATGCAAATCGAAATGATAATTCCAATGTTCATTTATGAAATTGAGTGCATGAACATGCAAGGAATGCAAATCAAAATGATAATTCCAATGTTCATATACATGCGAAAATGCCAAGGATGCGAGTTACAATAACAATCCTATCATTCCAATGCAAAGTATGCTACACAGAGGGAGATTTTTATTCGATCCTAGGTTATGCATTAACACAAACACATGGAGTGCACATGTGACAAGTCCATGCACAACGCACTAAATGCTCGGATATCTACATGTTGAATGCAAGTTATGCTTCAAATCACCATGAATCAATGAAATTGCTCAAGCCAAATACTCACCAATGCATGAAATGCAATTCATGAGGTAAAATGTATGAGTTTGTGTCTTATATGCAAAGAGAAATCAAATGCACAAGTGCATGTGCATGCTATGAACCAAAAATCCACATTCCGACACACATAAAGCGGCAAAACTCAATTCAAATTAAGGAATTCAAGAATACAAATCCTAGAATCAGAATCTACATTGAATTTGCATGTGATTCCAGTATTCAATTTCAAGAAAAGCTGAAAATCAGAAACAGCTTAAAATAAGTGCTTATTTGAACCTAACACTTACTTGCACTTGAAGTTTGAGTCAAATTGAAGAGGAATTCCTTGAGCTCTTCAAAGAAAATACCAAATCAATGAGAAATTGTAGATAATCTTCAGGATTAAGCTTGAATCCTTGGAGAAAAGCTTGAAGACCAATGGAAAATTGAAGAAAGATGAAGAGAAACTCTTGAATCTTGAACTTGAGGAGAAAATCAAGATTAAACCATTCCTTCCACGTCAAATGTGAATAGAAGGAGGAGAGAATGCCCTAGATTGAAGTAGGAGGAACTGCAAATGGAGAAAAACCTAAATTCGCAGGTCGCGCTTAGCGCGGGGGGCGCGCTTAGCGCACTCTGAGCAAGAATCCGGTGGTGCACGGAGGTCCGGTGGCGGCCTGCGGTGGTTGCTGGGAGGGAAAATTGAAGTTTGAACTTTTTTGAGTTTTTTTGTGCTTTGGGACTTGAGAGAATTGGAATGTGGATGGTAGTGGGAAATTTAGCAAATGAATGTGTTGTTTTGATTTGTGAAGAGGGAGATCTATTTATAGCTTTGGATCCTTAATCAACAAGCTAATCATGATTATCCGAATAATTTTCGTAATTAATCCAAAACAGCCAAATTCGTGCGGAATTCGGAGTCGAAATATAAACGAAAAGCGTCTGGAATGCGATTTTGCTTGAGTGAATTGAAATCCCGACTTGATCCGATGAACGGTCATGAAAATAGAAATTTTTGAAGTTTCGGCATCGATTTGGGACCACTGACACATGCAGAATTTCATTTGCGCTCTGTGAGGAAAACGCCTCAGACGAGGATCTTCTGATCGAAATTTGCACGTGCGTATCTCTGGGACATATGAAGCTAACAAGATTTGTAAACTTTTGGCACCGGTCCCGTCCCGTTTCGATGAAAATCGAGTGAGATATGATTTTTCGAACTTCGCGTATCAGATGAAAATTGCTCGGTTCAGCTCAAAAATCAAACTCAGGGATTAAAATTATGGTACCGATCGGTGGGGAATTAGCTCTCGAGTTGCAAATGGAAGTCATAGAGGACATTGATACGGAATTTTAGGAATTGTTCCCGCTCAATTCCGAGCTTCCAGCTAGAAAATAAAGCTTTTTAGGTGAGCCAAAACACACGGTTCAGCACAAAAATCAGCTTGACATGCCGGGGAAAATGACTCTTTTGAGAGCCTTCCTCACAGAATCCGTTCTCAACCTTCAAAAGAAAGTTGTAGATAATAGTGAAAGGAAAGTGCCAGTCGAAAATCAACAGAAAATACCCAAAGAGATGAGAGATACGCCTTCTGGAGTGCCCAAAATGTGCCGAAACCCGAAATCCACTTTATTGAGAAATGAGCTCTTTTTGGGCGCCATTCGGAATACCTGGAATCTGATATTCCTTATGATGGATTCTATGCATGGTATGGCATGTATTTTTATGCAAATGGAATTATAAGCCAGAAAATACGCGGAAAGAAGAGGGTAAATTTTGGGGTACAACATCAACGCTCTCTGATGAAAACCCTAACCCCAATGATTCTGGGTTTCGTTAATCTATCTCTTGCATTTTTGGGGTTTTCTGATGATTTCTAACCTGATGATGTTGCCTTTGCAGATGTTGACCGAAAATAGGTTGATCGTGAAGAGGGTGAACGAAACCCTAGGGTCTCGATTTGGTCTCTCCAACGGTTCCGGGTGAGATTGTTTTTTATTAGCACTTCTTTTCCTCCTCTCTTCTCGGTTCAGAACTTACAAATTCTAAAATCATGACTTCTGAAGGGTTTTAGATAGGGGAAATGATGAAAGTTGTTAGGTTTTCTGTGTTTGGGTTTTTTTGTATTTTTTGAATCGATGTTATGTGGGTTTTCTGCTTTGAACTGGTATGTTTTGGTTTTGGGTAGTAAGAACAGATGCTATGCTATCCTTTGATTTTGGCTTGGATTCTTTTTAAGTTGTAGAACCGATACTACACTTTTTTTTGGTCTTGGTTGCTGTTATTGTCCTTTTGAACTGATCTCTCTGCTGGTTATACTTCTGTTGTTCTGTTTACTTGCTGGCTTAGACAGATGCTACACTTCTGAACAGAGCATGCTTTTTCTGGTTGGTATCCCTGCTGCCATTTACCTTCTGATGTTGGTTTACCCATCTGAAGCGAATCTCTTCTTTTTTTATTCTTACTTCATTAAGTGATAAAAATCTGAACAGAACCTCTCTTGATTCTTGCTTAAAACTGGCTTTTTTATCACTTTAATGCAAATTCCAATTGTCCCTCATTGGAAACATGTTCTGTGGCATTTAGTTGCTTGCAATTAAACCCACTTTTCCTCTTTCAGCTATGCTTTCTGTGTGGTTTAAAACTGAC
Source organism: Vicia sativa (assembly GCA_021764765.1). Taxonomy (NCBI): domain Eukaryota; kingdom Viridiplantae; phylum Streptophyta; class Magnoliopsida; order Fabales; family Fabaceae; genus Vicia; species Vicia sativa. The sequence continues at coordinate 203,009,531 of CM038793.1, forward strand.
CTTGGCATTTTTGTGTTTCCCTGCTGCCTGCTGTTTGGGTAAAAAACAATTACATTATACTGATAACCAAGTAATGGGGGTAAAATGTTGTTTCTGTTTGCTGATATGTTGAGTTTACATTTGAATAAAACTGATTTTTGGAACTATTTGCCAAGCTGTTGGGCTGTTGGGCTGACTTTATTTAGGAAAAATGATGCTTCTGATTTCCATTTTACACCTCCCTTTGTGAACCAACAACGAAAGTTGTTGTGATTTGCAAATGAGGTAACGGCCGATGAAGGAACTTCGGTTCTGAGGCTTTGTCATTTGAAACAACTGACCTTTAATCCTGATTCCTTAACACAACCCTCGTGATGAGTTCGAAAAACATAATTCTTTTGGTTTTTGTATGCAATTTGTTTCGTTTTGTAACTGCTAACTGATGTTCCTTTTTGTTGTTTCAGGTGACAATGGATAGCACGACATGAAAGTGAAGAGGAATGCCCGGATGGAGAGAAAATTTCGGAGGAAACACCAATTAGCTCGGACAAATTCGGAAGCTTGTAGTATTAGGATAAGATTAGGACCTCTTTTGTACTTCTAAAAAAAAATAGAACACTTTGTAATACCGAATTGATAAAACAAAGGTTCCAAATTTAATTTACAAATCCAAAATCTTCTTGTAAAATTTGTGCTCTTTGTAAAACTTAGAATATTTTATAATATCAGCTTAATAAAAAACTTCAAATTCAACTTACAATTCCAATTTCTTCTTGTTATGAACGAAACTCTTTGTAACGTTTCCCCACTATAAATAAAATCGATATCCAAGAACATATCCTTCATTGGGCTTAAATTCCACAAAACACAAAGTATTCTCTTTTTTTAAAAAAATTGAAATTCAAGAAAATAAATGATTATTATATTTCTTGAATTAAAATTCCAAAATAAGAACGAATAAATTCTTTCGGGCAAATAATTCCCAAACAGACCTTTTTGAACTAAATATCCCAAAGCCTCTTGAATGACAGCTCGAACCAAAATCGAATCTTTTCTTCGAAACCAATGAATGGACAGATAAAACAAAGGGGAAATTTTGGGGTGCGACAGTTTCCCCTATTCAATCATCTTAACCCTGATGAGTGAGAAAAAGTGTCAGCTTTCGAACGTTCAAGGTGGAAGAGGATTGAATACCAGAGAACCCCGAAAATTTGCCCTGCGCGGGAAACCAATGCCACCAGATAACGCAGATAAAATATCCTGACCATAGAGCCAAGGAAAAACTCCAAAGAGTTACAGAGGATTAAGGAATACCCGCAGACCTTAATGAAGATGAAGTTCAGAAACTGTTTGAAGACCCCAAAGAGTTAAAGAATACCCGCAAACTTTAACGAAGATGCGATCGAGAATTTGTCAAAAAATCCCAAAAAGTTAAGGAATACGCGCAGACCTTAACGAAAATGAAATTGAGAAACTGTCTGAAGATCCCCAAAGAGTTAAAGAATACCCGCAAACTTTAACGAAGATAAATGGCTAGAACAATATCTGAATTGTTGGTGCACGAAGGTGCGAGGAGCCATAGCATGCTGAATGTCTTGACCATATAACTTCTGAGTTACTAGCAGAACAAATTCAGTAGCGCACCCGAGAATATTATTCTGGGGATAAACAAAACAATATCCAGCACATTGGTGTGATATAGATGTTTATGAAGTCGGTAAATCTTGTTTCCGACGTTTCTGCTGATGAGAGATCTTACTGAACATGTACAGACATGTTGAACAACTTTCGAGTTGACAAGATTTTCAATTTGTACGCAGATAGCTTTATCGGTGATAGAAGAATCAGATTCAGCACCTATGACTGAAAAACTTCTAGGGTAATGAGCTTCGATTTGTTGGCATTGTACAGACAATGCGTTGTAGCAAGTGGATATGTGGATCAACTTCTGAGTTGGAGAAATATCTTGAGATTGAATAAACATCCTACCTGGTGGACATTTATCTGTTGAGTAGTTGATGATTTACTGGGGAAATAAACACACCAGAAGTTTGATGTAATTTTCTGAGAACAGCTCAGAGAATAAAATGGCAGAAGTTACTACCAATAGAATTTATTGAGTAGATTCTTGTCTGAAAGAATCTTGAAAATACCAAGAATAAAGCTGTGATAATCCTTTCTGAAGGAGACTTGCTTGGGAGTAAATTAAGCTTCACTGGGGAAACTTCGTAAGAAAACTGTGTGGAAAATTCACTGGGAACTCCCGACTGATAATTTTGCTGACATTAGAGTCCATCTAAAAGAAACAACTGTTTCGCTGGGGAAGAAATCTCGATTGGAGAAACCATCAGTTGTTGAGATCCATACAAGTATATCACTTGTGCTGTAGAAAAGAGGATAATTATGTCGTCTGAGAACTAATCCTTCCATTCTATCCTTACGAGGACGATTACAGTTTCAGCTGAAAAACCTGCAAAATGAATAGCCGAAGCTAACGCATGAGTATGATATGCATGATATGATTTTTTTTTCTAATGCAAATATTATATGATTTCCTGATACTGTTGAGAGAAGGAAGACATCACTGGGGAATCCGATTTGGCCATCCTGTTGTCACAAGAATTCACTGGGGATGACCGATCATTTCTCTGGGGAAGAGACTCCACTGGAGAATTGACACTACTGTCGATTGTCTGTCACCCAAGCATTCACCTGGCACTGGGGAGAAAAGCTAGATTTTCATCTAAGAAAAAGTCTTTGGCGCCTGCATTCACATACTCTGAACAAACTCCAGATTTTGGCAAAGGTTCGTGCATGAATGTACCGTGATATGACATGAATGGATGAATGAATGAAAGAATGAATGCGTGAGTATACTGGTTGATGCATTGGTTTATCAATTGAATTCCCGACACCATTGAGAATCAAATGAAAGGCAATGGCCATAATCCAAGTCACCACTGCCATTGCAATGATCTTCTCACAGGGGAGACAACATCTGACTACTCACGAACACCATGATGGATACAGAGATATTTCCAAATCAGAGGAAAAGCGTAATGCTTAGAAAGTCAGTCACCCCCCCCCCAACATTCCATAAATCAAAACAATTTTAAGCTTCAAAACTTCCTGGTTTTACCATTTGAATGATTTTAATTTTATCTAAAACAGCAGCGACATTAAGTTAATCATGCAGAAAAGATAAAAAGTAAGACAAGAAACAAAGTTCAACTGAACAAATCTTTTATTTAAAATATGAGAGAAATAACTCATAAGTAGGGATTTTGTACATAAAGATGCAAACTCCTTTAGGAGGAACATACAGGAAAAAGTGAATCTATACACATTTCTTAAAATAACAACGAAATTGAAACTGAACTTCATTGAACCAAAACATGCTATTCCCCCTCCTGACTGCTATTCTTCATCACTTTGCTTCTGAAGATGGTGATTGAACTAATCCCCTCCATCTGAGCTTTTGTTGTGGCATGAAGGCACACACTGCAGCATTATGTCTGTATACATTCCCTAACTTTTGCGCGAACCATTTTCAGAAGATCTTGGTTCACCGGGATATTTACCCTTTTTTGCTTAAGCCGCCCTTTTGGGTTTTCAGCTTACCGGGCTTAATTTTTTATTTTTTTTAGACATAATACTTCTTGATTGCGTCTGAGTTGATAGCGTGTGCCAAATATTCTCCATCCATGTTGGTGAGAACAAGAGCTCCTCCCGAGAAAACTTTCTTTACCACGTATGGTCCTTCATAGTTTGGCACCCACTTTCCACGAGGGTCTTTGTGCGGAGAGATTATCCTCTTTAGCACCAATTCGCTCGCCTTGAACTCGCGGGGATGCACCTTCTTGTCGAAATCCCTCTTGATTCTTTTCTGGTAGAGTTCGCCATGACAAATGGCTATCAACCTCTTTTCTTTGATTAGATTGAGCTGGTCATACCTATTCTGGACCCATTCCGCCTCTTCCAACTCTGTTTCCATCAGGACTCTAAGAGAAGGAATCTCCACTTCTATAGGAAGTACTGCCTCCATGCCATAAACAAGAGAGTAAGGTGTTGCTCCTGTCGAATTGCGGATAGATGTTTTGTACCCGTGCAAAGCGAAAGGCAACATCTCGTGCCAATCCTTATACGTCTTCACCATCTTTTGCAGGATATTCTTGATATTCTTATTAGCTGCTTCGACAGCACCATTCATCTTTGGTCTGTAGGGGGGTGAGTTGTGATGATCGATCTTGAATGTGTCACACAACTCCTTCATCATCTTGTTATTCAGATTTGTCCCGTTGTCAGTGATAATCTTGCTAGGAGTACCGTAATGACAAATTATATTATTCTTGATAAATCGGGTAACCACTTGTCGTGTCACATTCGCATATGAAGCAACCTCAACCCACTTGGTGAAATAGTCTATGGAAATTAGTATGAAGCGATGTCCATTGGAAGCTTTCGGCTCAACCATTCTGATCATATCAATTCCCCACATAGAGAATGGCCATGGAGAGGTTAAAACATTCAGAGGTGAGGGTGGCACATGCATCTTATCAGCATGAATCTGACACTTGTGACATCTCATCGCATAAACAACACAATCTGTTTCCATGGTCATCCAATAGTAACCAGCCCTGAGAATCTTCTTTGCCATAGCATGTCCATTTGCGTGAACACCAAAAGAACCTTCATGAATTTCTTTGATGAGTTGATCTGCTTCGTGTCTATCCACGCATCTGAGCAAGAGTAAATCAAAATTCTGCTTGTACATCACCCCATTACTCAAGAAAACGTTGGCAGACAACTTCCTCAAAGTCTTCTTATCAGTGATAGATGCCCCTTCTGGGTACTCGCCCTTTTCTACGTATTGCTTGATATCATAGAACCAAGGTTTACCGTCAGTTTCTTCATCAACCATCATACAGTAGCCAGGTTCGTCTAGACGCTCAATAGTGATGGAAGGCGCTTCATTAGCCCACTTGACCTTGAACATTGAAGATAAAGTGGCTAAAGCATCAGCTAACTGGTTTTCCTCTCTAGGAATGTGATGGAAAGTAATCTCATCAAAGTACGGTATCAGCTTCAAGACATGGTCTCTGTACGGAATCAGCTTTTCATTACGAGTTTCCCACTCTCCTTTGACCTGGCAAACGACGAGTGCCGAATTTCCATAAACTTCAAGGATTTTGATTCTTAAATCAATGGCTGCTTTAATCCCAAAGATGCAAGCTTCATATTCTTCCATATTGTTGGTACAATCAAAACAGATTCTGGCGGTGAAGGGAATATGAAAACCTGTCAGAGAAGTTATAATTGCCCCTATTACGTGCCCTACTGCATTGGATGCTCCATCAAACACAAGCGTCCACCGAGATCCTGGCTCCGGTCCTTCCTCTGGTCCAGGAATGTTGCATTCTCTGATAAACATGACATCTTCGTCTGGGAAGTCAAACCTCATCGGTTGATAGTCCTCCATAGGCTGGTGGGCGAGATATTCTGATACCACACTTCCCTTGATTGCTTTCTGAGTTACAATTGAATATCATATTCAGATAGTAACATCTGCCAACGTGCAATCCTTCCAACCAGAGCTGGCTTTTCGAAGATATATTTGATGGGGTCCATCTTAGATATCAGCATTGTAGTGTGACACACCATATATTGTCTCAAACGACGAGCAGCCCATGCTAAAGCGCAACAAGTTTTCTCTAGCAGAGAGTAACGACTTTCACATTCAGTGAACTTCTTACTCAGATAATAGATTGCATGCTCTTTTCTTCCCATTTCGTCATGTTGCCCTAGAACACAACCCATAGATCCTTCGAGTATGGTGAGATACATTATGAGAGGCCTTCTGGGCACAGGCGGTATCAAGATAGGTGGCTCTTATAAGTACTCCTTGATCTTATCAAATGCTCGCTGACAATTATCATTCCATATGATGGCTTGATCTTTCTTCAACAACTTGAACAAAGGTTCACAAGTAGCTGTCAAATGCGATATGAACCGGGAAATGTAATTCAAGCGTCCCAAGAAACCACGAATTTCCTTCTCCGTTCTTGGTGCTGGCATTTCTTGAATAGATTTTACTTTGTCAGGGTCTACCTCGATACCTCGTTGGCTTACTATGAATCCAAGTAGCTTTCCGGACCGGACTCTGAAAGTACACTTGTTAGGATTCAACCGAAGCTTGTACTTCCTCAATCTTTCAAACAACTTTCTGAGATGAACAATGTGCTCCTCCTCAGTCTGAGACTTGGCAATCATATCGTCCACATAGACCTCAATTTCTTTATGCATCATATCATGGAAAAGAGCTACCATGGCTCTTTGATAAGTTGCCCCTGCGTTCTTCAGTCCAAAAGGCATGACCTTATAACAGAATGTGCCCCACGGGGTCGTGAACGTCGTCTTCATCATATCTGCCGGGTCCATCTTGATCTGATTGTATCCGGAGAAACCATCCATGAAGGAGAAAACTGACGACTGAGTTGTGCTATCGACCAAGACATCAATGTGAGGCAAAGGAAAATCGTCCTTTGGGCTAGCTCGATTCAAGTCTCGGTAGTCTACGCACATCCGAACCTTTCCATCCTTCTTGGGGACAGGTACAATGTTGGCAATCCAATCTGGATATACCGACACAGCAAGGAAACCGGCGTCGAACTGCTTCTTGACTTCATCTCTGATCTTCTTAGCCATCTCGGGATGCGTCCTCCTCGGTCTTTGCTTTACGGGCGAGCATTCGGGCTTTAGCGGCAACTAATGTACAACAATATCTATATCAAGTTCGGGCATATCCGGATACGACCATGCGAACACATCTATAAACTCTCGCAGCAAGCGAACCAACTCGTCTTTTATATCCTGCCCCAGGGCTGTTCCAACTTTGACTTCCTTTTGATCCTCTTCAGTACCCAGCCAGATTGATCACATCCACTGGTTCCTGATGAGGTTGGATCATCTTCTCCTCGTGCTCAACCAGACGCGCTAACTCTTCAGGGAGTTCACAGTCTTCTTCACCGTCATCTTCGGCTTGGTTGATCGGGAAATCGAAGTCAAAAGGATTTATAGCATGGCTATGTTCAATAAGCTCAATTTCAGGTGATCTGCATAAATGATTGATTTTATCTTTTAGATATGTATGTTTATTTTAGCAGGAAAAACAGTGAAAATGTTGTTATTTTTATTAAGATGCACTGGAAAGCAAAAGTAAGAACAATAAAAGGGATCTTAAACTGAATAACAAAATGCGCTTTTTATTGAAGATAAAAATTCATTCATTAAACGGAACAAGCCCTACAAAGCGATCCTTTGTGCCTTGGGCAGAGCACATGATTTTTTTAATTTTAAAACAAGAAATTACTTTGAAAATGAAATGAGAGGGGTAACGTCCTTGACGATCCAATTCTTGAGTGCCACACCGGGAGGAGTACGAAACACCATCTGAGAAAGCTCCACTGCCCACTCATCATCATCAATGGCATTGATAGCCTTCTCGGAGCGGAAACCCTTCGCTACAAAAGTATCCTCTAGACGAGGGATCTTTCCTTTTCCTACCTCTGAGCTTCCACTGACCTTGGAGGATGATTGATAGCCGAGTCCGCTCTTGTCCTTCTTCTCTGCCACATTTATCACCGTTCCCCAACCTTCAGGGTTCCCGGCATCGATAAGAGCCTTGACATCCTGCCAGCGGGTTATGTTACCTCTAGGCTTTTCAGCAGACTTAACTTCTTTTTGCACATTTCCAACAACCTCCAAATCTTGAAAGAGAGTCTCATGCACCTCGTCTCCAACATCCACATACTTGAACTCAGACAAGTGACTAACCAGATAGTCTTCTTCACCACTAACCTCCACCACCTGGTTGTTCAACAAGAACTTCAATTTCTGATGTAGATTTGAGGTGACAGCCTTTGCACCGTGTATCCAGTGCCTTCCCAATAAGCAGCTATAAGCTGGAAAGATATCCATCACTTGAAAAGTAATGTTGAAAAGCTGGGGTCCGATAAGTACCGGGAGATCAATCTCTCCCACCTCCATCCTTCGGGATCCATCGAAAGCCTTCACAATCAGAGAACTAGGTTTCATAATTTCCCCTTCTACCTGCAGCTGGGCCAATGTCGTCTTCGGGATCACATTTAGAGCTGAACCTGTATCAACCAAAACTCTAGCAAGAGTCATTCCACCATAGGTAACAGAAATATGAAGAGCCATGTTATGATTACCTCAGTTCTAGGGGAGATCAGCATCAATGAATGATAAACAACTGCCATCATTTAAACTCGAAATCGCAACATCTAATTGATTAATTGTGATATCTTCGACCACATATGAGTTGTCGAGGAACTTCAACAAGGCCATCTTGTGGGCTTCAGAACTTTTCAACAGAGACAAGATTGAAATTTTTGCTGGAGTCTGACTAAGCTGATCAACCACTTTATAGTCACTCCTCTTGATGATTTTCAAAGTCTCATCACTTGGCTTAAAGATATCCCTCAATTCTTCCGCACTCAAATTAACAACTCCATCTTTCTTCGGAGGAACATCTGACACCTTTTCTGCAGCTCGGTTCTTCATCGGATCTTGGTGATAAATTCGACCACTACGGATCATACCCCTCATACCAGTGATGTTCTCAACAGTAGACTCTCCCAAAATCATTGGCTTACCTCCCACAACGACTTCAGGTTCATAATTCCAAGGCACGGCTTTTGTATCTTCATAAGGGATTCGGATGGACGGGTAAACCATCATTGGTTCTACCGCTGTAACAGGTTCTTCTTCTTGGATTGTCGGAGACACATGGAGTCTCCTATTGTTGATGAGAGGGACCACCACATCCACTTCAACTTCAGTGTTAACTCGACTAAACTGAATCAAATGTTGACACATTAATCCTTGCAGGTACTTCTTGAACTTTGCACAGTGTTCTGGATTATCTTGGCAAATCAAACAGCTATCATGACCTTCTTTCAATAAACTGGCATTCTTCAATTCCTCAAACACCTTCTTCAAAGACATCTTCAACTGATCCACCTCCATAACCAGACCACCTTCTTCAATCAATGCATTCACTGACGACGACCCATGCCTCGGTAATGGATTATTAGCAATGTTGGGGACGTCAATGAAAGTTAACAGCTTTCGGTCAATAAGTTCTTGGACTTTGCACTTAAAAGCGAAACAGACTTCTGTGGTATGCCCGGGAGAATTAGCATGAAAAGCGCATCTAGCATTCTCATTAAACCATGGTTTGGGAGGCCCTGGAACAGGTTTTAATTCCCTTGGCACCACTCTCCCATCCTGGATTAAATACGGCAGTAGACTAGTGTAAGTCATTGGAATAGGCTGAATCTCTTCCTTGGTGTACTTGTGATAATGCGGACTCTTCTGTTGAACTAAACCCTTGTTCGGACCCTTGACTTGTTGTTGTTGTTGTTGTTGTTGTGAAACTTGATTCTGAGGAACCTGAGTTGAATACGGCATTGGCATTTGCATGGGTTGCTGATACGGCATACCGGGAAATTTCATAGCAGCCACATAGGGGTATGACATATACGGGACCTGAACCGGAGCAGATCTAGCTGGTAGTCTTCCCCTTCCTCTACCCCTTGCTTCAGATACAGCATTGGCTTCGACCTCCTTCCTCTTAAAACCATTAAATGTCTTCTTTACTGCAGAAGGTCCAGCATTCCCTCCGGAAATATTACCGGTCTTCAAACCTTCTTCAATCTTCTCACCTACCATCACCAGATTGGAGAAATCAGAGAAAGTGCTTCCAATGAATCTTTCATAATATTGCACAGGCAATGTTCCCATGAACAGATCATTCAACTCCCTTTCTGCTAAAGCTGGTTGAACCCTCGAGACCACTTCCCTCCACCTCTGAGCATACTCTTTAAACGATTCCCTCTCCTTCTGAGACATGTTCTGAAGTTGTACACAATTAGGGGCCATAGTGGTATTTAAATGGTACTGCTTGAAGAAAGCATTAGACAAGTCATCCCAAGAGCGGATGTTTGACTTCTCGAGTTGCATGTACCAATCCAAAGATGCCCCTGGGAGACTATCTTGAAAACAATGAATCATCAGCTTACTATTTTTAACATGCGTCGCCATCTTGCGGCAATATCCTCAGATGGGTGTCTGGATAACTTATTCCCTTATACTTTCCAAAGTCAGGCACTTTGAATTTCGGCAGAATGACAACATCAGGGACAAGACACATGTCCATAGCACTCATGCCTACAGCATTCTTCCCTCTCATCTCTTTTACCTGCTCGGCAAGCTCCTTGCACATCTTTTGGGCGGCCACATCCTGCAAAGGAGTTGGATTACCCACAGGTGCTACGTTCTAATAGAACTGTCTCATGTAGTCGTCTTGCTGATCTTCCTCACCTTGAGGAGTTGTGGACCACAGATTCTCTTGCTCATCCCCATCTTGCTCTTGCTCATCATTCGCCATAGTTTGGGTAGCGGCATGAGCGGCAGCAACATTCCCTTGGTTATCTGCTCCGTGGAAGAAATCAGCTTGCACCCCATAAAACGGAGGATTAGGTGCTTGTACTCCTAGAAATGGAGCAACACCTCGAAGGGTCCTCGCGTTTCCGGTGACGACGGGAGGAACAGTAGCAGTTGCGTTGTTAGGTGAAGTGGCAGCGGCGGCAGCGGCAGCGGCGGCGGTTGCAGCAGCAGTAGCAGCGGCAGTAGCAGCGGCGGCTCGCTCTTCCTCTCTGGCATGTTGAGCTGTGAGCATTTCCATCAATTGATCCATCTTGGTCTTCAAAGTGTCGATGTCGTCTTGCATGGTTGTTTGTCTCGTCTCGTATTGATCCATTGCTCTTCTCAAGTTAGCTTTGGTTCTGTACGGGCGTCGGGTAGTCAGCTTGAATCTGATGATGTGAAACGTAATGAGCTTGGCGTCCCCTTTTTTAATAAAGAAATGCATGATTATGTATGGTTAATGCAAAATGCTTATGCCTGTGTTCCCATTCCCAAGGATCTTTATCGGACTCATTCACTTGCAAATAATTAGTGCACACAAATGGATAATCAGCTCCTTCATTGAAACATAACAGTTGAATACAAACATTAGTCTTTGTAGAGAAAATAAAGAGCAAGACTCGTAGGTCTGCTTTTAGTTTAACAGATACAATAGAGCTGAAGAATACATAAAGGCAACAAAAGATCAGAAGTGTTGTCCTCTTCGGGGCTTGAACTCTCTTATCTCTTTTTGAAATCGCCCCACCATGTCTCTGCAAAGATAGATGAAGTATTCCACCGCCGGGGGCACTCGGTCTTCCTCTAGATCCTCGACAGCTAACTGAAGCCTCCATGGGACCTCCACCATTAGCTGCCTACAGAATTCCACCAAGCCTGAATAGTTGTCATACAAACTCTTGTTCTGCTCTTCCAAAGTGAAAATAGTTTCTCCTCTATTCACCCAAATCTCATTCTGACGTCGGGCTTCTTCCTACCATCCCTCACACTGGACTTCCAATTCTCCATATGATGCTTCCCATCGGGTCACAAGGTCTCTTGCAGTGTCCAACTCTTGAATTTTCTGAGCTAATTCTTCAAAGTCTACATTACGTGCCAAACGAGCTTCTTCTTTGAGACGAGTTTCGCGCGCCAAACTAGACTCAAATTTTTTAGTGCAGCCTTCAACTCTTGGATCTGAGTGGTAAGAGTTGTTTTCAAATCTAACTTCGCTTGGATAGCTCGTTCTTCATCTGCGTAGGCTTTCCCTCTTTGTTGTTCAGCCCTGGCTAGCTTTCGATTGAACTCCTTTAACTCAAAGTTGGCAGCATCCAAATTTTCTTTCACACGGAACTTTGCTTTCTTTTCTCTTTCTACCTGTTCTTGGCTCTTTAGCAGCTCATCATCCCTTTCTTTGAGGCTTTACATCAAATCGTCCCTTTCTCGAGCAACACGAGTAAGGATGGCTTGTTGTCGACCCTCTTCAACTTGCATCTCTGTGATAGTGAGCTTGAGTTTGTTGAACTCCTCAATAGGGACATGAGTGAGTTCAGGTTCTGGCACATCAAATGGAACTTCCACAATGAATGGTAATTTTACCTCCATTACTCTTCTAAGTATCCATGACTCGTAAGGTTCTCCATCACAATTTCCTCTTTTTCTGAGCTCTACACCCTTCTTGTGAACTTGGGTCCAAGCTTTCTGCATTTGTTTCAACAAATCAGGATCTTCCCTTCTGAAGTCTAACAAAATAAATTCTCTCAGAAATTCTTCCCTCGGTGCGGTCTCCATAGGACAACCCAACTGCTTGAGAACCAACCTAGGATTATAGTTGATGCATCCTTGGGATCCAATTAATGGAATGTTAGGAAATGCCCCACAGTGTGTGATGACCTCCCACGTGTACCAATCTGGAGAGTACCAAAAAACACCATTAGCGGTAAGAGAAGCCAACTTCTGAGACCAACTCAAATTCTCTAAGATTCTGACCCAAGGTCCTCGCTGAGGGATATGAGACTTCAACCATGAATAGAGCAAAACGGAGCAACACATTACAACTCCCCTTTTCTTCTCGTATCGGACGTGTATATTAAGGAGCATGTCTGCAAGTAATGCAGGCACAGGGTTGTCTGAGAGGAAAACACTAATGGCAGGCTGACTTATGTAATCATCATCATTGTTGGGAAACAACACCACCCCATAAATCAATAAAGCTAAAACAGCACTGAATGACATCCAATTTTCTTCTAATACTGCCAATTCTTCAGCTCTCTGCTCCAAAAATCTCCTTGAAATCCCCTTTTCTACCAACTTTGGCCCTATTTCCCTGATAGGGAGGTGTAGAGCAGCTGCTACATCCTTTGCATCCAAGCGTTCTCCTAACCTGGTAAAAGGAACATCATCTTTCAAAGGCCAATTCAACAACCTTTCAAGCTCTTCAATTGTCGGGACTAACTGAAAATCCTAGAATGTGAAACACCGTAGAGGAGCATCATAAAACTTCACCAAGGCTTTCAAAGCATCATGATCAACCGTAGTATCTAACAGTTCTAAGATCCACCCATATCTGGCATGAAAGTTATTCAACTGAACAGATTTCACTTTCCCCCTGAGCTTCAACAGAGTTTGAGTATCAGGGATCTTGAATTTGAGATGAGGGTTATGCTTTTTGATTAAATCCATGTGTGATCCGATTGTTTCCGAGAATGAGCCCTTTAAAGATACCTGAAAATGGCAACACATATGATGAAAAATGAATGGTTAATGTGAAAATGCAATGCAAATGAAATAAGATGATATCCAACGAAAGTGTAACTGTAGATCACATAAAAGGTCATTGGATGCACGGACATGGTTTTTACGCCTACCCAACAATTCCCCAAACGAGGTTGGTTCTAGTGTTTTTATGCTAAATGCTTCCCGGAGTCTCAGATCCCCTTTTTAGAAATATTATCACTACGCGAGCGGCCTACGTGGGGATAATACTTCCAAAAGTATACTCCAAGAAACGACTCTTAAAGGGATACCCAAAATCCTTTGAGCGGTCAGTTTCAATTTTGGACATCCTAATACTTAGAGTTATAAGCCCTTTGTCCAAGAATTATTATCCCGCGCTAGCGTGCGGTGCAATAACTCCCTTAAAAAGACCAACTCTAAGTTGTGGTCTTCACGTTGATCCAAAAGACACGGATGTCTAGTGGACCTAAGCTACTCAACCACTCTAAGCTTATGTTTCCTAGAAGCCTGGGTATTGGGCTTATCTATGAATCATAACCAACAAATGCCCCAATATCAAAATAGATTAACAAGATAGTATGCAAATAAATATCAAAGCAAAAACTAACACACAAGCGAAGAACTAAATTAGGGTTAACACGCTTAAAAATTTTCCCCAGTGAAGTCGCCAACTGAAGCAACTCGATTTTCAAAAATCATTTAAATTTCCAAAAACTAGTGAAATCGCCACCTAATTTTATTTGTTCTAAAAAGAACGGGAAAATATAAATAAAACCCCATACAAGCGGATAAGGCGGTCTACGTGACAAAAAAGTGGGATCGGGAGTCGGTTATGTAAAGGGAAGGTATTAGCACCTCTTACATCCATCGTACTCGATGGGACCCTTTTAATTTTACGTGTTTGTGTGTGTGTGTTTATTGCTACGTTACGAATACCAAAAGAAAAAGAATTTGTTTATTATTTTGAGTTTGACACGGTTTCAGAACCGTGTGCCTACATATTCCTTTGTGCAATGGGAAAGTCAAAACTCTGTAGTTCCTCTCAAAAAGGTTTTAAGTTTGTTGTGTTGATTTTATAAGAAAAATCGTGCATTTAGACATTTCAAATGTTTAAACTTGGACTTGTTTAGTTTATTTGAAAAGCTTTAAGTCCACGTTCGTATTTGAAATAGCTATTGCACACTCTTTGTCGGAAAAGAGTTTGATGATCGCATATGAGTGATAAAAGGGTTTGAGTGAGTTGAATTGTTTTTTAAGTGGATGAAAAAGTACCGAACAACAAGACTAACGTCTTACGATTCAAATACTAGAAACCCGAGGAACTAATGCTCGAACGAGTCGTCTATCACCCAAAAAGGTTTTCTTGAGAAAAAAGTGAAGTGAAACGAGTTTCACGTTATTTAGAAGTCTTTAAGCAACTGGTCTAGCGTCCAACGACTTAAAGACTAAGGATTCATTTGGGACAAGTTTTTAAGCAATTGGTCTAGCGTCCAACGACTTAAAAACTTGTATTTTATTATGAAAAAGGTTTTGAAAATGCACTCGACGTTGGATCGAGGTTTGAAACCTTATTATGAAAGTGTTTTGAGATACGTGCTGAGATGAAGTATGGAGTCAGGTTATGATTAATCAAGTATGTGGACTTGATTAACCTCGTGAGGATAGGTGCTCCTATCCCCAACCATGAGACCCTGGTGCATGGTGATTGGTATATAGACCAATGTTATTTTCGGGTTATGATTTATTAAAGCAACAAGGGCTTTAATCAACCTCGTGAGGATGGCCATGCCCATCCCCAACTATGAGACCCTTTAGGAAATCGGCATATGAGCCAATCAGGATGGAATCGAATTGATTTTAATTTTAATTGTGTGCAAAGTGTACAATGGTGAATAAATGCGGAACAAACAGATAATCATCACACAATACAATCGGAACTTAAAATAATTATTAGAAACGATCTTTCCTATTTGATAAGAAATCGACTAATAGTTTAATCGATAAATTATCAAATAAGAACTATCAGAACTAATGATTACTTAGTACATCGCACAAAATATTATTTACGGAAAAATAAAGTAATTGAAAAGGTGAAGGTTTAGAGGTAGCCTGTATGACACGAGTCTGAACGGAGGGAAAAGAAAACCAGAGACGATACTCTTGGGCCCAAACAAAGTGCCCAACGAGTCTTCAGAAAACTTCGTATGAAGCGCAATGCGTCGTTGATCAGAAAAACGAAAGCTCAAAGCACACGGAAGTAGTGGCAATACAGGTATGTCGAGGTCGAATAGAGGAAAGAACGCTAAAAACTCCTTACTTAAGCAAAAATGGGCTAACTTAACATTATTATTATTATTTTGTATTTTTAGGGGTATACTAATAATTTTAATGGTTAAGAAAAAAAATAATTATTAATTAAAAAAAATAATAGTAATAATAATAATAATAATAGTTATGATAGTAATAATAATAATAGTTAATAATAATAATAATAGTTATAATAACACATATTAGTAATAATAATGAATATTAGTGATAATAATAATAGTTACTAATTATAATTATAATAATCCTAAGTTTAATAAAAACTAAACTAAAGAAAAGAAACAAACATCCTCATCTGTTCTCAAATACGATGCATTCTCCAGAAAATCCCTCTTCCTCACCGTTTTCACGATACCACCACCTCTCTCTCTCTCGATCTCACAGGCTCCCATCAGTTCTCATGGTCCCTAAACCTCACCGTGATTCTATATCCGTCATCTCTCTCAACGCTCTCTGATGAAAACCCTAACCCCAATGATTCTGGGTTCCGTTAATCTATCTCTTGCATTTTTGGGGTTTTCTGACGATTTCTAACTTGATGATGTTGCTTTTGCAGATGTTGGCCGGAAATAGGTTGATCGTGAAGAGGGTGAACGAAACCCTAGGGTCTCGATTTGGTCTCTCCAACGGTTTCGGGTGAGATTGTTTTGTATTAACACTTCTTTTCCTCCTCTCTTCTCGGTTCAGAACTTACAATTTCTAAAATCATGACTTCTGAAGGGTTTTAGTTAGGGGAAATGATGAAAGTTGTTAGGTTTTCTGTGTTTGGGTTTTTTTTATTTTTTGAATCGATGCTATGTGGGTTTTCTGCTTTGAACTGGTATGTTTTGGTTTTGGGTAGTAAGAACAGATGCTATGCTATCCTTTGATTTTGGCTTGGATTCTTTTTAAGTTGTAGAACCGATACTACACTTTTTTTTGGTCTTGGTTGCTGTTATTGTCCTTTTGAACTGATCTCTCTGTTGGTTATACTTCTGTTGTTCTGTTTACTTGCTGGCTTAGACAGATGCTACACTTCTGAACAGAGCATGCTTTTTTCTGCTTGGTATCCCTGCTGCCATTTACCTTCTGATGTTGGTTTACCTTATGGTTTACCCATCTGAAGCAAATCTCTTCTTTTTTGATTCTTACTTCATTAAGTGATAAAAATCTGAACAGAACCTCTCTTGATTCTTGCTTAAAACTGGCTTTTTTATCACTTTAATGCAAATTCCAATTGTCCCTCATTGGAAACATGTTCTATGGCATTTAGTTGCTTGCAATTAAACCCACTTTTCCTCTTTCAGCTATGCTTTCTGTGTGGTTTAAAATTGACCCTTGGCGTTTTTGTGTTTCCTTGCTACCTGTTGTTTGGGTAAAAAACAATTACATTATGCTGATAACCAAGTAATGGGGGTAAAATGTTGTTTCTGTTTGCTGATATGTTGAGTTTACATTTGAATAAAACTGATTTTTGGAACTATTTGCCAAGCTGTTGGGCTGTTGGGCTGACTTTATTTAGGAAAAATGATGCTTCTGATTTCCATTTTACACCTCCCTTTGTGAACCAACAACGAAAGCTGTTGTGATTTGCAAAGGAGGTAACAGCCGATGAAGGAACTTCGGTTCTAAGGCTTTGTCATTTGAAACAACTGACCTTTAATCCTGATTCCTTAACACAACCCTCGTGATGAGTCCGAAAAACATAATTCTTTTGGTTTTTGTATGCAATTTGTTTCATTTTGTAACTGCTAACTGATGTTCCTTTTTGTTGTTTCAGGTGACAATGGATAGCACGGCATGAAAGTGAAGAGGAATGCCCGGATGGAGAGAAAAAATTCGGAGGAAACACCAATTAGCTCGGACAAATTCGGAAGCTTGTAGTATTAGGATAAGATTAGGACCTCTTTTGTACTTCTAAAAAAAGTAGAACACTTTGTAATACCGAATTGATAAAATAAAGGTTCCAAATTTAATTTACAAATCCAAAATCTTCTTGTAAAATTTGTGCTCTTTGTAAAACTTAGAATATTTTATAATATCAGCTTAATAAAAAACTTCAAATTCAACTTACAATTCCAATTTCTTCTTGTTATGAACGAAACTCTTTGTAACGTTTCCCCACTATAAATAAAATCGATATCCAAGAACATATCCTTCATTGGGCTTAAATTCCACAAAACACAAAGTATTCTCTTCTTTTTTTTTTAATTGAAATTCAAGAAAATAAATGATTATTATATTTCTTGAATTAAAATTCGAAAAAAAGAACGAATAAATTCTTTCGGGCAAATAATTCCCAAACAGATCTTTTTGAACTAAATAGCCCAAAGCCTCTTGAATGACAGCTCGAACCAAAATCGAATCTTTTCTTCGAAACCAATGAATGGACGGATAAAACAAAGGGGAAATTTTGGGGTGCGACAAAATGGATTAGAAATAACAAGGTAGAGTGATAAAACACTAAGATACAAATGACTGTACATCAAGGAGATAATGGATGATGATAACACATCTCAAACAAAAGCACAATAGCTAAACACCAAGAAAATGGGGAAGAAAATAAAGTGGAAAGAAGTGGTTGAGCAACCATGCAAGGTGTCATGTGAAGTGAGGTAAGTAGACACAACATACATGTACAAGGTTTATACAAACAATTAATAAACATCAAACATCACCATGAATGCACACATGCAAAGTTAATTGTCAAACTAGGTCGAAACTAGTCCTAAAAGCATACGGGAAGCAAATCGTGCAAGATATTAAGCATAGATGAAATGAAGGAAGAGTTATATGATAAAATGACATAAAAGTCAGTAGCTAACATGATAATATCCTATTTACATCATGTAAACCAAACCACAGAAGTTTCACGAACAAAATCCTACAAGAGTGCGTAAACGGACGACAATTGCGTGTGGTTACGTGAATACAAGTGTGTGACATACATAATATACAAAGTGAGTATCAATATGAGGTGACTACAGTAGAAACATAACATGAATTAAATGGAAATCAAATCATAAAGAAAATGTCACAAAGATGCAATTACAACACTAGTGCAAAAACTAGTTAAAACTTTGACCTAGAAAGCGTTTACGCGTCAAAAGAAGCCAAGAAAAGACATGAATGAGATAAAATGAACCATGAAAGGCTAAGATGCATACAATACAGTAGAAAACATGTGATCTTATCAACAAAATCATTTAAACATGCATTCAAAGAATTCAAAAGCAAAACACTCAAAAGAAATGCATTGGATTCGTGCAAGTGCGGGTAAACATGTATGTATATGTGTGTATTTGTACTTGTGCGTGCATGTGCTAAGTGTCAAGTGGTGGTGGGATCATAGATGACATGTGATGAATAGCTATTCAAATTATACATTATCAAGTCATAAGATGCTTCAAATTGCACACATACAACATCTACACAAAAACTAGTTAAAGGTTTAACCTAGAATGCAACTAAAGATGGAATGACGCATGGATAATGCATGAATGCGAAGGAATGAAACCTATGGCTTACAAAGATATAGAAGGCAGTAGATATCATGTTAAGAATGCATGATCATCATATACATGCTCATCATTTACAATGCACAAACAAAAGTAACTAGGAAAGCCTAAACATGTGTCTAGAAGTGTGTGGTGAAATGTGCATAGATGTGTGATTGTGAACATGCCTTGTGGTGATATTTTTGAGTGAATTCAGTAGTGGACTATAGATATTAAATACATGTTAGACATAAACAAATTACATTCATCTCAAAAGAAAAGAAAACAAAAGCTAATGCAAGAAGAACTAGTCAAGGGTTTGTCCTAAACATGCACTTAGGGGTCAAATGAAACATGGCACGACATAGGTGAAGAGGTACGACATTTAGATGATGGAAAATGATAGAAGTCAGTATTTATCATGGTATAGATGCACTCATGTCATACAAAATCATCAAAACCTTTTCATGAGCAACTTTCAATAGGAAAACATGAATGCGCATACTAGAAATGTGTGATGAAAAGTGTTTGTGTGTGTACTCAATCATGCTTGTGTCAAATGTTCTCTGAAGTGAGATGAGTGATGGAACATTAACATTATTCTCACACAAACATAAAACAATTATCAATCATCATGCCTCACAATCATTCATGGTGCAAAGATTAGTAATGAAAAGAGTGATTCTAAACCCTAAAGTTAATTTTGAATGAGCAAACAAGTTAATGAGTCAATCATGATGAAGAGGCAAGATGAGAAAGTAATGTGACACACAAGGTCAGTATCTAACTCATACTAAATGATCTCAAATGAAATGCACAAGAAAAATTATGCTTAAAACATATTCGTGCACAAAATAAAGCCAAAACGATCAATCGTCGCTCTAACGGTTAGCTACCATGGGATCCTAATTATATGACTCAATTATGGGTTCTAAATCAAAGCGCCAACTACCTAAACATGCCCACATATTATTCAAGAGGTTAGTTGACGGTTAGAACAAGTATTAGACATTATATGCAAAGAAAATCAACACCACAAATGTATGTGTGTGTAGTGTACAAAAAAGGTTCGCTCTGACACTTTTCGAGTCAAAAAAATACCATTATGGATAAATTTTAAAAGTGAGCCAAAACACAAGGCATAAGATAAAGAAAACAATAAAAATAATTTATCAAAAATATCGAAAGCTATGCACACACGTACGGTCTCAAAAATGCGAACGGTTCGGTCAAATCTCGTTCAAAAATACAATTTTCGCACAAAGGTCAGCAGCTCCCAGAATTGACCGAAACATGTCCAAATCAAGAAACCGTTCGCGTAGAGAGCTTGGAATGGCTCGAGAAACATGATTTACATTAAGAAAAGTCGAAAAAACACATTACGGATCAAAAGTTAGAGCCATAACAAATATTATGTCCAACTTTATCAATTTTCAAAGTGTCAAGTTATTTTCCACCAAACTCAAATAAACTTGTTTCCAATGTGTTTTAGTGGTATTTAGATGAATAAAAATGCAAGTGTATGTGATATCATGTGCAAGTAATGCATACTGAATGAAATACTACCTAAATGCTATGCAAACATATAAGAATGTTGAAAGAAATTAGATGTGCAAAGTGGTAAAGTGTTGTGAAAAGTGAAATTTCAACATATTTTCATGTCATAAAAGTTGAACAACACCACATCAAATTAGTTAAACTATATTACATGCAAATGCATGGATATGCAAAGATGCAATTTATGTCATAATGTATGAATTCAAGTGTGTGCATGTGAGTTGTGTGCAATGTGTAGGTGTAATGCAAGTGTACCTAAAAACTAGGTGTTAGTTCCTACATTTCAACGTAATTTCAATACACGAAATAAGCCTCAAATTAATGATTCAATGCATATCAAAGAATTTACATATTACTTGATGCATGATCATATAATTTGTGATGCAAAATACTCACATCAAGTACCTAAATACAATGCAAAGTCACAACACAAGTGTAGGTGTGTGTAGTGTGTAGAAAGTTTCACACCGACACCTTTAAGGCTCCAAAAATGGATCAAGATCAATGAATTCGACAAAAAAAATGCTATAATCAGAATCCACACGGAATTTGCAAGCAATCTCGATATTCAATTTCAAGAAATTCAACAATTGAAAATTGATTAAAATAAGCACTTAAGTAAATAAGCACTTACTTGTACTTGAAGCTTTGAGTTGAAATTGATGAGGAAAATCTTGTAATTCTCCAACAAATACCAAATCAAAGTTGAATTGATGATAATAAGAGAGGAGAATCTTGAATCCTTGGAGAATTGATGAAGAGGAAAACTTCAACTCTTCACCTCGACACCCTAAACACTCTTCAATGTTCTTGATTGATGAAAAGCTTGATTTGATCCTTGAGAATCGAAAGGGAATAGAAGAGTATGAGGCTGTACCGGAGAAGGAGAGAAGAAGAAAAAAAATAAGAAAAAGTTTTCTGGCGCGGTGGTTTTGGAATTTCGGTGGTGGTTGTTGGTGGTTTGAGGTGGTTGTGCAACTTTGAGTTGAGAGAAAAGTGAGAGCTCTTGGGTCAAATTTTACAAATGATTCTCTCTCTTAATTTTGTGAGTGGTAAAATATATTTATAATATGAAAAATTGGGATTTGGAGTGCCTTGGATCCACAATTAAATCCAAATCGCGATTATCAAAAATAATTTTCGTACACAGTCCAAAACAGCCAAATCCGTGCAGAATTTGAAATTGGAATGTAAACGAAAAATATCCGGAACGTGATTTTGCTTGCGAAAATCAAAATTTCGACGCGATCAGATGAACAGTCATTATGATATGAATTTTTGAAGTTTCAGCATAGTTTTCGGGCGTCTGACGCATGCAGAATTCTCAATGCGCTCTTCGGAGAAAATGCTTCGAACGAGGATCTTCTGATCAAAATTTGCAAGTGAGTGTTTGTGAGACAACCGAATCTAACAAAATTTGTGAACTTTTGGCACTGGTCCCATCTTGTTTCGATAAAAAACAAGCGAGATATGATTTTTTGAAGTTCGCGTACCAGATGAAAATTATTCGGTTCAGCTCAAAATTGTGTTCGAAGAACAAAAAACTGGTCTTAAACGGTGAGGAATCAGCTTCCGAGTTGTAAATGAAAGTTGTAGAAGGTTTCGATATGGAATTTTAGAAATTGGTCCCGCTCAGTTTCGAGTTTCCAGCTAAGAGATATGAACTTTTTAGTGGGCAGAACACACGGTTCAACACTAAAATTCAGTTTAATCCTCTTGAGGAATTGGATTTTTTGGGGACCTTTCTCACATAATTTACTTCCGGATTTCAAACAAAAATTGTAGATAAAAACGAGAGGGACATGCCAGTCAAAATTCATAAGAAAACACCTGACGAGCTGTGAGATACGCTCTCTGGAGTGCCCAAAACGCACTGAAAACCCAAAATCCACTTTATTGAGAAATAAGCGAATAAATTCAGTTTCCTTGACGAAATGACCTCCAACCTGAACAGATAATCTAGAGGACATATTGATATGATTCCAGAGATTGTAGAATCAAGCCAAAATAGCTTCCTAACCAAAAAATCTTGCAAATAGTCGTACGAATCGAGAAACATTGATTCTTGCCACCAGATGAATTCCTCCCCAACTCTTTGTAAAACTTCAACTTTTGAGGAATCAATGAGACGAATGGAATGTCTTGAGGCACAATACATCTTGTGACTTGAAAGATCCACATATGTGAGAATTTGGAATTCCTTCAGAAGGGTATGCTAACCCAATCAACCTCCTTAACTTGTAGAGACCTTGGGAACCCAAAGAGCTTGGATCCTATCATGAGATATGAATGCAATGCAATATGATGTTTATGATAAAACATAAGCCTAAATCAAGAGGGTAAATTTTGGGTGCAATGGAGAATCGCCAAAGATGGGTATGGAGGTGACGATTGACTTCTAGTTGTCGAGTATGCCAAAATGGATATTGAGGTGATTCGGGAGGAATCTCAATTTGGGTTAGAAATAGCTTAGGTTGTGAGGTATGTGATGACGGATGAGTATCGAGTCCGAGTATAGCGGTAGAGTTCCGTGACGGATAGTTTACATTCGCCGACAGTCGCTATCCTTTATACTTTTGTTCATTTACTTTTTGTCTTTTATTTTCATTTCTTTTAATCTCAAACTCATTAACCGTCGACCACGAATCAATAACCAATCTCTATGGAACGATATATAATAACGGTATAGATCACCCGGTAAAATAATACCGCATGATATATACGTTAGGTTATGAGAGGTATGTGATGACCAGTATCGTAGGCCGAGTATAACTGGGTGGTAGATTTAAGTCTGTGATGGGTAGTTTACATTCGTTCCGGACAAAGACTTGGTATTATTTTTACCGGGTGATATATACCGGTTAGGTTATATCGTGTCCACAGAGATTGGTTATTAATTCGTCGTTCGACAATTCTATCGTTAATGAGTTTGAGATTAAAAGAAATGAAAATAAAAGACAGAAAGTAAATGAACAAAAATTATAAAGGATAGACAGCTTGCCCGGAACGAATGTAAACTACCCGTCACAGACTTAAATCTACCACCTAGTTATACTCGGCCTACGATACTCGTCCATGTCATCACATACCTCTCACAACCTAAGCTATTTCTAACCCAAATTGAGATTCCTCCCGAATCACCTCAATATCCATTTTTGGCATACCGACAACTAAGTCAATCACCTCCATACCCATCTTTGGCGTACTTCACCAACGCAGAGGCATTAAGATCAGATACTCTATAGTGAATGCCAGCTCTAAACTTATTTATAGCATTCAGAAACTAACAGATAATCATCCTAGGTAAGAATCTAAGCAATCTATCTCTAGTAAAGCTTAAATCCCTAACATAGAGTAAAAACCCAATACAATCACCAACACAGATTCGTAAAGCAAACTTTATACAACGCCAAGGGCGACAAATATACATGAGTTAGAGTAGATATACATGCAAAACCCAACAAAAGAGATTACAAAGAGAAGAGAAGAAGAGGAACCAAACATTTCTTGATTTGTCAACACCAATCGACGAGGGATTCGACTCCGGATCATCCAAATGCAAGCTCCAATGTTGTTTTCTAAGCTCTCTAGACCAAAAAATGATGTTGATGGTGTTGGAACTCAAAAATATCCAACCCATGACCTAAAAATGTGTTTTTAGCCCCTTTTAAAGAATTCTGAAATCGCAGGGCGCGCTTAGCCTGGTATTTTCGCGCTCAGCACGGTCTGCATTGTCCTGAAAAAATCAGCATCTTGTTTTTGCCATATCTTGAGAACCGTAACTCGGAATTGCGCCCGATTTGAAGTGTTGGAAAGCTTATTAAATTTCCTATCTAACCATGACAAAATATCAATCAAATTAATGATTTTTATTCTATGATCTTGAGCCTTATTCGTTGATGAGTTGCTCAAGTCGCGCGTTTGAAGCCGTGTCTTCGATACTTTATTACTCAATGCTCCAATTATGAATGAATACCTATAAAAGAGATGAAAAACTATCAAATGATACATAAATAAACTAAAAATCAATTATTCTATTATGTACACATTTATACAAAAAGTGGGGGATTTATTCAAAGAATATCAACAAAAGAACCGATAAGTGCCACAAAGCATATATACAAAATAACTATATTTTGGCACTTATCAATAAGAACGATTAATTGTGTAGAATGATTGTAGGTTAATTAGAAAACATAATGTTGTGGTCAATTGGATGTGAAAATACATGAATTAATTCTGTTCTGGTGTAATATGGAGTTTGGTGGTGAATGGTATTGATTGGGATTGCAAATAGTGAAGAATAAACTGGTTTTTAGGTGAAAAATAGCAGTATGGGTCGACACATAGAACTGTGGATCGATGCAAGCAGCAAAAATTTAGAAAACCAGAGGCGTGGGAAGAGCTTGTATCGATACATAGAGTCATGCATCGACTCATGTGAGGATTTTTGAACTCTTGTATCGACACAAGAGAGTTATGTGTCGACTCAAGTAGCTTTTGTATCGACACAAGAAGGCTATGGGTCGATTCATACTGAAGGAACTTTCAAAAATGGAAAATTTATTACGTATGAGTCGACACATGCATGTTTTGTGTCGACACAAACAAGTTTTGTATTGACACATGGTGTTTTGGATCGATGCATACTGTGCTGGAACGGAATGAAACTTTCTGAAAACGGTTTTGGTCATATCCTTGCGACCGTAACTCCGATTTAGACATAGTTGGTATTGTTGGAAAGCTTAGAATGAGTACTATCTATTAAAAACATTTTCAAAACCAGTAATTGAGATCTTGAAGGATTAACATGGCTTCCGTAGCAAGAATTCGTTGTAATTCGTGAATTATTCGTTGCGTATACTTGTTGTATGTTAATTCCATGTGTTGTAATTAACGTTATATGTTCATGATTTGCTGTTATCATGTGTTGTTGTTGTTGGCTATGTGTGGAATAATGATGTGTGATCATATTCCGTATTGGGATTGTTGCATGCTTTGGATGTGCATGCATATGCATTCCAGTGATGGTTAATTCCCATTGTGTGGAATTGGACCTGCAGAGCAATTACCCGTACCCAGTGGATAGTGGTGGTGAGGCTGGATTCTTGACCCAGTGGTGTATGGGCGAATCGTTGTTAGCTCTGTTTTCATGGTGTAAGTGGAACAGGGTGTGAATTTAATTCACGTTTGGTACCACATACATTGAGTCTGCATTGCATATGTAATTATAACATGTTAGGATGGTTTCCAGTGTTATAATTACATTGATTATTATTATATGCATAATGATCTGTGTGAATTGTATTTATGAATCGTATTCTGATGATGCTAATGAGGGTGGAATAATGTATTGATTGTTTTATTGTTTTAAAGAAACGTATAATGCATTTTAATTGTTGATGAAATCTCACCCTTACTTTGATGATTTCAGATTGAAGTGATAAGCTGCTCAGGAATTGGTGAGGATGGCTTATAGAGCTGTGCTATTTAGATAGTCCGCGTGTCAGTGTCATGCTCTGGTAGTTGTAACACTGGGGAACGATCGTTTTGGAATTTTAAGGATTAAACTTGTTTCTTCTGAGTTTATGTTTGGAATAACTATGAATTGAGTTTATTCCGGGTTTTATGTTATTTCCGCTGTGTAAAACATAATTGTTGGTTGAATCGTTTAATAAAGTTCTTCAGTAAATGCATGACTACTGTTATGATTGTTTTATTACTTTAAATTTTAAATTGTGACGCCCTTTCGTTATGTTAAACTCTGATTAATTATATAATTCGCGGGGAAATTAGAATGGGTGTTATAGTGGACGCTTTATTGCCTTATAACATCATCTTTGGTAGACTCGCCATCAATGTGTTAGGGGCAGTTATTTCCACCGATACCTGGTCTTGAAATATCCTCTACCTAGTGAGCGAGTAAGGATAATTTGAGGAGACCATTAAAGCGTCCAAGAATGTTAGTTATTTTCACCAATACTTGGTCCTAAAACCAGTGTGAACCGGTAAAAACTGGTGTAAAACGAAAAAACTAGAAAATCGGGCGGTTTTCTTAAACCGGTGGTTTAATTACATTTTTATTTTTATTTTTAAAAAAATTTAAAACGACGTCGTTTTAATTATTTTGATTAAAAAATTAAAATAAAAATGAAATAAATAAAAATTAAAAATTAAAAATTAAAAATTAAAAAATAAAACAAAATAATGATATCATTGACGGGAAAGCGGTTGCAAATGCGGTTGATTTTATTGTAGATGATTTTAATATTGATGAAGAAGATTTCAATATTGAAATAATTTTCTCTCCGTTGAATTAAATTTGGTACACATTGGAGTTATTTTGTTAAAAATCATTTAATTAGATTATGTTGCAATTAGATTTTGTTTGCAATTAAATTTTATAATTTTGTACAATTTTTTTATGTATGATACCTTTGTTTAAAATTTGAATTTAGATTATGAACTTGAGAATTTATGATATCACATTCTAAAAAAATTTAAGTTTTAATTATATTTTATAGAGACTGAATCATCCGGTTCGACCAGTTTTATATCTATATAGGTATATTATAATTAAAGACCGGTCTATTCAAGCGAGTTATTATTAATTAAATAGAATATTAAGGCGAAAAAAGAGAATAAGGGAATGATGGTAAGTGTGTTTGTGTAAGTGAGGATATAATGACTATATCATAAAAATGGTCTAAGGGGTAACAAATAAAAAGAGAAAACAAGGAAGAAAGGAAACATTTTGTACGATCGTAGAATTCGGGAGAAACGTAAAGTGGGAGCTAGAGCACAGAGAGCCAATAACAGAATTCTATAGAGCTCGAAGGAATGATCGATTCTCTAAGGAATTTGAGGTAAGGGATGTAATTTGGTTTATTATGATATATACGGGGTTAAGGTAGATGTAGGTTTGTGTTTTGTATGATGATTTTGATCGAAAAGCATGATGAATAATATGATGAAATTATGTGATGATGATGTATTGTTATTGAATTGTGATAATATGATGATTAATATGTGTTTTAGACCGATTATTGTACTAAATCAGAATTGTAATGAGACTGGAGCAAAAGCGAATTCGGAGCTGAGAATTTGTGTTATCGCATGCCTCGTCGTGCGATCCAAAGGCGAGTGAGTCGCCCTAGCATCTTTGGGCGAGCCGGTTGGCGAGCGGGATGGTGGGAAAGAGAGCTCCTGGAAAATGTATGTGAGGGGATTTTTTCCCCGACATTGCCATACGAACGAAGAATCAATGGTCCCAATTGCTAATTTCTCTAGGCGAACATCAAGAGAGGGGGAAGGCAAGCAGAATGCCCAGGGTCATCAGGTGAGGCTTAGGCGAGCAATCTAGCAGTAGAACTTCAAAGTATTGTAACTTGAGTTTCCAGACTTTGTTTGACGCGTCGTTCGAAGTGTTGGATAGCTAACGCACATAACTATCTTGTTAAATCCATGGTTTTAGGTACATGAATTTTGCTAAAACATGGTTCTGGACTAATATTGAGCAAGATGTCACAACATTTTAATCAACTGTCATGACATGTTCTGCTGTCATGCTTATCAGACAGATGTTCTTGTACTCATATAGGCGTAACAAATCAAGGATATTTTAGGAACAAATGAATATTTGAATTGATTCTATAAAAAGGATCTTTGAAACTTTTTAGGAAACTTTAAAATATTTGTTCCTGTTTATATGTGATGATCTTGAAGCTGATTTAAAAGGTGAAGATTGGATTTGATTTGAAGAGTCTAAGCCCATACTACAAGAGTTTATAAATAAGGAATTACTAGACCTAAAATAGCAAACATTCACAATTGAAGAAACTGTGGGTGCAACATAAGGATTAGGGTTTTGGAAGTCTTTTAAGTTCTTTGTGTTTGTGCTCTTTGTATGTTACTAATGTATCCTCTGATTTATTGAGTAGACTGATTGTTACTTGATTGTTAATTAAATTATTATTCTCACTCATGAGCTTTTAAGTAAAGAGTTGAGTATTGTTCTTGGTATAAGCTTTTAAGCAAAACTAAGTATTGTTTATTTGAAGTATAATCTTCTATTGGATTTTTAAGTCTAGTGACAGGTTGTGTCTGTAGGTATCACTGAGGTGATTAGAAGTGAGATGGATTCTCCTATCTAGAAGGTTCCTAGATAGAAGTTGCAAAAGGTAGTGATTAGAAGAGAAATTGTAAACTGTGACTGTTTAGGATTTGAACTAATATTATCATAGTGGATTTCCTTTCTGGCTTGGTAGCCCCCAGAGTAAGTGGCGTTCACAGAACTGGATTAACAATTGATTGTGTTTAATTTTCTACAATTTACTTTTCTGCACAATCTGTGGTTTTCTGTCAACAGATGTCATAACATCTGTCCTGACATCGTGTTTCTGGGTTAAGACATCAGTCTTGACATTTGTATTGCAAGTGCCAGAACTTCAATTGCCGTCCGAGCAGGCACCATGTTCAGGTTATTGGGTGAGCTCCAGGGAGAATATTTTACGGTATTAGGGATAAAGAAGGATGATACAACAACATACCACCTTTGTTAGATGGTTTCAATTATGGTTGGTGGAAAGTTGGAATGATGGTTTTTCTGAAGTACATAAACAACAAGGCTTGGAAGACTGTTTTGAAAGGATGAGAGCATCCTATTAATAAGGACTAAGATGTGAATGTGTCTTTAAAGCCAGAGGAAGATCGAAATGACGAGGGTGATAAGTTAGCTATTGGAAGTTCTAAGGCTTTGAATGCTCTATTTAATGGAGTGGACAAGAATGTGTTCAGGTTGACCAATACATGTACTGTAGCCAAGAATGCGTGGGAAATCCCCAGGGACAAATCATGAAGGTACATCTAAAGTGAAAATGTCAAGACTTTACCTTCTTACTTCTAAATTTGAGAATCATTAGATGAATGATGATGAGACCATCCAGAAATATCATATGAAGATTTTTGAAATAGCTAATGCATATAGTGCTTTGGTAGAAAAAATGTCAGAAGAAAAGGTTGTTAGAAATTTTATTAGGTCTTCACCTAGAAAATTTAACATGAATGTGACAACAATTGGAGAAACTCACGAAATCAATAACATGAGTGTTGATGAGCTTGTTAGGTCACTTCAAACATTTGAATTGGCTATTGATGAAAGGTTTGAAAGGAAGAACAATAGCATAAATTGTGTTTCCAATACTAAAGAGGAAAAGAAACACTGGAACCTAGATACTAATGAAGGTGCTGAACAACATGAAGTCAAAATCAAATATTTAGAACATTTGTCCTATCATCAGCAATAACTGTGAGGTTCAAAGGAAAGGAAGAACAAAGGATAAGCTAAATCAAGAAAGAAGAATTCAATGACATGAATGTGAGGATTTTGGTCATCTTAAGACAGAATGTCCCACATCTATCAAGAAATAGAATAAAGGATTGACCACATTCAAGGCTATATAAACTAAGAGCTTTTGTATTTTTTTAGTAATTTTCTTGTACTGCAATTTAGTTACAAAGTAGTTATGTTAGTTGAGTTACTTGTATGACAAGTAACTAAGTGTTTGTTGTTAGTTTTTATCATTGAACTCCTTTCCAACTGTTGGAACAGAGGATGAAAGAAAATATAATTGTGATGAAGAAGAAGAAGTTTTAGAAGAAAAGAGAGAGAAGTAAAATTGATATTGTGTATTGTGAAAAGGATCAAAAAGCATTGTTTTGCTTATAAGGAAATGCTCCTTATATAGACACATTTCCTGGGCCCAATAGTGTAAACTAAACTAAAGCCCAATATCTAAAGTCCATTACATTTCGATTTCTAGCATCCAAGATAACAGATCGAAATAGCTAAGCTATTTCGATTACCCCTTATTCGATTTGAATCATGAATTATGTACACATTCTAACACACCCCCTTAATTCATGTTCTCGAGACTTCTCATCCCGATGCTCCCTTTCAGCTCTTCGAATCTGACTTTCTTCAGAGGTTTAGTGAATATGTCAGCTAGTTGAACTTGGTCTTGCAGACTTTATTTCGATCTTCCCTTTGTTTACTTGATCTCTCAGAAAATGATACCTTCTTTCAATGTGTTTACTTCGACCATGACACACTGGATGATTAGCCAAGTTAATTGCTGATTTGTTGTCAACAAATAACTTTATATTCTTTGGCTTCATTATCTTGAGTTCTTCAAGTAACATTTCGATCCATGCTGCTTGACATGCTGCATATGATGCACTACATATTCGCTTCACATGATGACAAAGCCACAATGCTTTGTTTCTTGAGCTCCGGAGATTGGAGCACCCGATCATGAAGATGTAGCTGCGGTGCTTTTCTTTTCATCTCGATCTCCACAAGTCTCGAATCAAGATATCCATGAACTTCAATGCTTGTGTTGCTCTTCGACTTCTTTGGCGAACACCCCATGGTCGATGGTTCCTTTATGTATCTTAACACCTCTTCACTGCATTGAGATGACACTCTTGAGGTTTCTCCATAAATCTGCTCAACAACCCCACACTTTGGCAAATATCAGGCCTTGTATTGCAAAGATATCTCAAGGATCCAATGATCTGTTTGTACAATGTCGAATTAACAAACTTATCATTCGATTCTTTCTTGACTTTGCTCCTGTCTCGGTGGAGTGAGCTTTACTGATTGCTCATGTTGAATCTTTTCAGAATGTCTTGAGCATACTTGGTTTGATGCAGGAATACTCCTTCTTCAGTATTTTTGAATTCCATTCCTAGAAAATATGAGAGATTACCTAGATCTGACATTTCGAATTCTTGCATTAGCTTTGACTTGACTTTTGCTATCTCAGCTTCTTTATCTCCGATGTCAGAAGTCATCTACATAGAGGCATAAAATGATTCGACTGACACCGTCGACATCTTTCACATACACTCCATGTTCAGAGACACACTTTGTGAACCCTGCTTCGATTAGGAAACTATCTATTCTTTTATTCCAAGCTCGAGGAGCTTGTTTTAAACCATAGAGAGCTTTCCGTAATCTGTACACCTTCGACTCTTGTCCTTTGACGTCGAATCCTGGTGGTTGAGTGACGTAGACTTCTTCTTCTAATGGTCCATTCAGGAATGCTGACTTTACATCCAGTTGATGCATTTTCCATCCCCTGTATGCTGCTGTCGAAACAACTATTCGAATTGTTTCAAGCCTAGCAACCGGTGCATATACTTCGTCGAAGTCTATTCCTGGCTTCTGTAGAAAGCCTCTAGCCACCAGCCTTGCTTTGTACTTAGCAATTTCTCCATTTGGCCTTCGTTTCACCTTGTATATCCACTTTACATCAATTGGCTTCTTATTCGTTCTTACGACAAGCTCCCAAGTCTTGTTTTTTTCAATGGCTCTGAGTTCTTCTTTCATGGCTTCGCACCAATTCGAATTACCCATTGCTTCATTCAAATCGATTGGTTCTGCTTCAGCCATCATCATGGCTTCTTCAACTAGATCACCATCATCATCAATCACTTGATCTGAGAATCTTTCATACCCAGCTAGCCTAGTTGATTCAGTTCTTGTTCTTGTCGACCTTCTTTCACTTTGCTCAGGTGGTTCTTCATTTCGACTAGTTGAAGTGTTACCTTGTTCACTTCGACTATTCGAGGACTCATCGTGTGGATCTTATTCGAACACAGTTATAATAGTGTCTGATTCCTGTGTTGAACTTCGACTCCAATCCCAACCTTTGCTTTCGTCGATTCGAACATCTCTACTGATTATTAGTTTATCTTCGATTGGTGAATACAGCTTGTACGCACCAGTCGAATGATAACCTATAAGAACCATAGCTTCACTTCGATCATCCAGTTTTCTTCTCAATTGTTCAGGTACATGCCTGAAACACATTGATCCAAAAACTCTGAAGTGACTTACACTTGGCTTCGATCCAGTCCAAGCCTCATGAGGTGTTTTTCCAACTATCCTCTTTGTTGGACACCTGTTTAGAATGTATACTGCTGTCGAAGCTGCTTCAGCCCAAAATCTTTTAGGCATTTCTTTAGCTTTCAACATACTTCTTGTCATGTTCAGTATACTTCTGTTTTTCCTCTCAGCTATGCCATTGTGTTGAGGTGTATAGGGTGCAATAACTTCGTGCTCTATACCTTCCCCATTACAGAATTTGGCAAATTCGTGATGTATTCACCACCACCGTCAGCTTCTTCAATTTGCAGCCACTTTGCTTTTCAGCGTGCAATTTGAACTTCTTGAACTGTGTGAATACTTCACTTTTCTTTTCAATGATGTAAATCCATATATGTCTGGTGAATTCATCAATGAACGTAAGAAAATACCTGTTGCCTCCATTTGATTTTACTTCAAATGGTCCACACACATCAGAGTGAACTAGCTCCAGCTTGCGTTTGGATTTCATGGGCAAGTCATGTTTGAATGCCTTCCTTGCTCGCTTAGCTTTACAAAGATTCCTCACATACTTGCTTTGGTTCCTTCACATAAGGCAAACCAACCACCATCTTCTCGATTGAGCATGCATAAACTTCAAGTTTAGATGTCCATACACCGTGGTGCCATAGCCAATTCTTGTCTTCTTCATCATCGAAGCAAGACATTTGTGATCTGATGTGTTGAGTTCAACTTTGAACGTTTTATTTTCTGCTAATGGCGCTTTCATGATCAGCCTCCCATCAGCCCTATAGACTTTCATCTCATTCCTTTCAAGTTTCATCCTGAATCCTTTTGCAAGTAATTGACCTACACTTATCAATTTACTTGTCATAGAGGGTACATACAATACCTCAGTGATAGTAGCTTTTCCACCATCCTTTCTGGCAATCGAAATATCTCCTTTGCCAGCAGAATCGATGTGTCTTCCATCAGCAAACTTTATCACCCTTTTTACTGACTCATCTAGTTTGGTGAACCAATTTTTGTTGCCAGTCATGTGATTGCTACATCCTGAATCCAGATACCACATGTTGGTTTTCTCTGAATTCGATTGAGAATTAACCATCATCAGCACATCATCTGAATCACTGTCTCCTGCACGTGCATATTGAGCTTCATCACTATCTTTCGCCCTTTCTACTTTCTTCCTTCGACAGTCTCGAGCGAAATGACCAAAATCTTGACAATTGTAGCATTGCTTATCTTTCTTGTCAACTTTCTTCCCAGAATACTTGTTGCCCATACCTTTTCTCGAATCAGCATTCTTGCTTGACTTCTCATCGTCTGCAAGATGCTTTCGAAACTTCAATTTTTCAGCTTTCTTGCTGAATCTTGATTGCAATGCTTGTTCAGCTACCTTCTCTCTTTCTGAGTTTCTTTGCTTCAGTCTCATCTCATGAGCCTCTAATGAAGCTTGAAGTTCTTCTAACTTCATCTCAGAAAGAGTCTTTGCTTCTTCAATTGTCACAACAATATAGTCAAAATCATAAGGATCTCAATACCTTTTCTATTTTCGCAGTCGTGATGGTTTCGCCACATGCTTTCATTTGATTCGTCAATGTCACAATCTTTGAGAAGTATCGAAATCGATTCATCATCCTT
Source organism: Vicia sativa (assembly GCA_021764765.1). NCBI lineage: Eukaryota > Viridiplantae > Streptophyta > Magnoliopsida > Fabales > Fabaceae > Vicia > Vicia sativa. The sequence goes on from CM038793.1 coordinate 203,043,623, forward strand.
CATGTGCATCAATTGTATTGCTTTCTCTCTGCAACTTCACCTTCTTCAATTTTTCTCCTCCGCCATACAAGTTCTTTAACTTGTCCCATGCTTCTTTTCGATTCTTCTTCGATTATCTTCTCAAAACATCGAATCTACACCGATGAATCAAGAACAATGCTTTCGTCTTTCTTCCTCTGATCTTTATGCGAAGCTTTCTGGGCTTCCGTCGCATTTGCTTCCAGCTCCGATACACCATCATTCAAGATTTCAACAACATCTTGAAATCTGAAAATAACCTTCATTTGTGCAACCCATCGCTGGTAGTTTTCTCCTTTGAAAGCGGTAGGTTTGGAATCGTGTCGACGTTGTTGTTCCGTTTGCCATTTGATTCTCCTTGAATCGCAACCGAGCTCCTTGATACCAATTTGTTGGAACAGAGGATGAAAGAAAATATAATTGTGATGAAGAAGAAGAAGTTTTAGAAGAAAAGAGAGAGAAGTAAAATTGATATTGTGTATTGTGAAAAGGATCAAAAAGCATTGTTTTGCTTATAAGGAAATGCTCCTTATATAGACACATTTCCTGGGCCCAATAGTGTAAACTAAACTAAAGCCCAATATCTAAAGTCCATTACATTTCGATTTCTAGCATCCAAGATAACAGATCGAAATAGCTAAGCTATTTCGATTACCCCTTATTCGATTTGAATCATGAATTATGTACACATTCTAACACACCCCCTTAATTCATGTTCTCGAGACTTCTCATCCCGATGCTCCCTTTCAGCTCTTCGAATCTGACTTTCTTCAGAGGTTTAGTGAATATGTCAGCTAGTTGAACTTCAGTCTTGCAGTACTTTATTTCGATCTTCCCTTTGTTTACTTGATCTCTCAGAAAATGATACCTTCTTTCAATGTGTTTACTTCGACCATGACACACTGGATGATTAGCCAAGTTAATTGCTGATTTGTTGTCAACAAATAACTTTATATTCTTTGGCTTCATTATCTTGAGTTCTTCAAGTAACATTTCGATCCATGTCGCTTGACATGCGCATATGATGCGCTACATATTCTGCTTCACATGATGACAAAGCCACAATGCTTTGTTTCTTCGAGCTCCAGGAGATTGGAGCACCTTCGATCATGAAGATGTAGCCTGCAGTGCTTTTCTTTTCATCTTGATCTCCACCAAGTCGAATCAAGATATCCATGAACTTCAATGCTTGTGTTGCTCTTCGACTTCTTTGGCAGTAACACCCCATGGTCGATGGTTCCCTTTATGTATCTTAACACCCTCTTCACTGCATTGAGATGACACTCTTGAGGTTTCTCCATAAATCTGCTCAACAACCCCACACTTTGGCAAATATCAGGCCTTGTATTGCAAAGATATCTCAAGGATCCAATGATCTGTTTGTACAATGTCGAATTAACAAACTTATCATTCGATTCTTTCTTCAGCTTTGCTCCTGTCTCTGGTGGAGTGACAGTTTCTTTACAGTTGCTCATGTTGAATCTTTTCAGAATGTCTTGAGCATACTTGGTTTGATGCAGGAATACTCCTTCTTCAGTATTTTTGAATTCCATTCCTAGAAAATATGAGAGATTACCTAGATCTGACATTTCGAATTCTTGCATTAGCTTTGACTTGACTTTTGCTATCTCAGCTTCTTTATCTCCAGTAATCAGTAAGTCATCTACATAGAGGCATAAAATGATTCGACTGACACCGTCGACATCTTTCACATACACTCCATGTTCAGAGACACACTTTGTGAACCTTCGATTAGGAAACTATCTATTCTTTTATTCCAAGCTCGAGGAGCTTGTTTTAAACCAGAGAGCTTTCCGTAATCACCTTCGACTCTTGTCCTTTGACGTCGAATCCTGGTGGTTGAGTGACGTAGACTTCTTCTTCTAATGGTCCATTCAGGAATGCTGACTTTACATCCAGTTGATGCATTTTCCATCCCCTCCATGTCGAAACAACTATTGAATTGTTTCAAGCCTAGCAACGGTGCATATACTTCGTCAAGTCTATTCACGGCTTCGTAGAAAGCCTCAGCCACCACCTTGCTTTGTACTTAGCAATTTCTCCATTTGGCCTTCGTTTCACCTTGTATATCCACTTTACATCAATTGGCTTCTTATTCGTTCACGACAAGCTCCCAAGTCTTGTTTTTTCAATGGCTCGAGTTCTTCTTTCATGGCTTCGCACCAATTGAATTACCCATTGCTTCATTCAAATCGATTGGTTACGCTCACCATCATCATGGCTTCTTCAACTAGATCACCATCATCATCAATCACTTGATCTGAGAATCTTTCATACCCAGCTAGCCTAGTTGATTCAGTTCTTGTTCTTGTCGACCTTCTTTCACTTTGCTCAGGTGGTTCTTCATTTCGACTAGTTGAAGTGTTACCTTGTTCACTTCGACTATTCGAGGACTCATCGTGTGGATCTTATTCGAACACAGTTATAATAGTGTCTGATTCCTGTGTTGAACTTCGACTCCAATCCCAACCTTTGCTTTCGTCGATTCGAACATCTCTCCTGATTATTAGTTTATCTTCGATTGGTGAATACAGCTTGTACGCACCAGTCGAATGATAACCTATAAGAACCATAGCTTCACTTCGATCATCCAGTTTTCTTCTCAATTGTTCAGGTACATGCCTGAAACACATTGATCCAAAAACTCTGAAGTGACTTACACTTGGCTTCGATCCAGTCCAAGCCTCATGAGGTGTTTTTCCAACTATCCTCTTTGTTGGACACCTGTTTAGAATGTATCTACTGTCGGTCGCTTAAAATCTTTTAGGCATTTCTTTAGCTTTCAACATACTTCTTGTCATGTTCAAGATACTGCTTTTCCTCTCGGCTATGCCATTGTGTTTAGTGTATAGGGTGCAATAACCGTGCTCTATACCTTCCCATTCTGAATTTGGCAAATTCAGTGTATTCACCACCACCGTCGTTTCCTTCTTCAATTTGCGCCACTTTGCTTTTCGTGCAATTTGAACTTCTTGAATGTGAATACTTCACTTTTCTTTTCAATGATGTAAATCCATATATGTCGGTGAATTCATCAATGAGCGTAAGAAAATACTGTTGCCTCCATTTGATTTTACTTCAAATGGTCCACACACATCGAGTGAACTAGCTCCGACTTGCGTTTGGATTTCATGGGCAAGTCATGTTTGAATGCCTTCCTTGCGCTTAGCTTACACATTCCTCACATACTTGCTTTGGTTCCTTCACATAAGGCAAACCAACCACCATCTTCCGATTGAGCATGCATAAACTTGAAGTTTAGATGTCCATACCGTGGTGCCATAGCCAATTCTTGTCTTCTTCATCATCGAAGCAAGACATTTGTGATCGATGTGTTGAGTTCAACTTTGAGCGTTTTATTTTACGCTAATGGCGCTTTCATGATCGCCTCCCATCGCCCTATAGACTTTCATCTCATTCCTTTCAAGTTTCATCACGAATCCTTTTGCAAGTAATTGACCTACACTTATCAATTTACTTGTCATAGAGGTACATACAATACCTCGATGATAGTAGCTTTTCCACCATCCTTTCGCAATCGAAATATCTCCTTTGCCCAGAATCGATGTGTCTTCCATCGCAAACTTTATCACCCTTTTCTCGACTCATCTAGTTTGGTGAACCAATTTTGTTGCCGGTCATGTGATTGCTACATCACGAATCCGGATACCACATGTTGGTTTTCTCTCGAATTCGATTGAGAATTAACCATCATCGACATCATCGAATCAACGTGCATATTGAGCTTCATCACTATCTTCGCCCTTTCTACTTTCTTCCTTCGGTCTCGGCGAAATGACCAAAATCTTGACAATTGTAGCATTGCTTATCTTTCTTGTCAACTTTCTTCCCGAATACTTGTTGCCCATACCTTTTCTCGAATCGGCATTCTTGCTTGACTTCTCATCGTCGCAAGATGCTTTCGAAACTTCAATTTTCACTTTCTTGCTGAATCTTGATTACAATGCTTGTTCACTACCTTCTCTCTTTTCGAGTTTCTTTGCTTGATCTCATCTCATGAGCCTCTAATGAAGCTTGAAGTTCTTCTAACTCATCTCGAAAGAGTCTTTGCTTCTTCAATTGTCACAACAATATAGTCAAAATCTGCTTAAGGATCTCAATACCTTTTCTATTTTCTGTGTCGTGATGGTTTCGCCACATGCTTTCATTTGATTCGTCAATGTCACAATCTTTGAGAAGTATGCAGAAATCGATTCATCATCCTTCATGTGCATCAATTCGTATTGCTTTCTCAGCGTCTGCAACTTCACCTTCTTCAATTTTTCTCCTCCGCCATACAAGTTCTTTAACTTGTCCCATGCTTCTTTCTTGATTCTTCTTGATTATCTTCTCAAAACATCGAATCTACACCGATGAATCAAGAACAATGCTTTCGTCTTTCTTCCTCGATCTTTATGCGACTTTCGGGCTTCCGTCGCATTTGCTTCCAGCTCCGATACACCATCATTCAAGATTTCAACAACATCTTGAAATCTGAAAATAACCTTCATTTGTGCAACCCATCGCTGGTAGTTTTCTCCTTTGAAAACTGGTAGGTTTGCTGGAATCTGTGTCGACGTTGTTGTTCCGTTTGCCATTTGATTCTCCTTGAATCGCAACCGAGCTCCTTGATACCAATTTGTTGGAACAGAGGATGAAAGAAAATATAATTGTGATGAAGAAGAAGAAGTTTTAGAAGAAAAGAGAGAGAAGTAAAATTGATATTGTGTATTGTGAAAAGGATCAAAAAGCATTGTTTTGCTTATAAGGAAATGCTCCTTATATAGACACATTTCCTGGGCCCAATAGTGTAAACTAAACTAAAGCCCAATATCTAAAGTCCATTACATTTCGATTTCTAGCATCCAAGATAACAGATCGAAATAGCTAAGCTATTTCGATTACCCCTTATTCGATTTGAATCATGAATTATGTACACATTCTAACACACCCCCTTAATTCATGTTCTCGAGACTTCTCATCCGATGCTCCTTTCAGCTCTTCGAATCTGACTTTCTTCAGAGGTTTAGTGAATATGTCAGCTAGTTGAACTTCAGTCTTGCAGTACTTTATTTCGATCTTCCCTTTGTTTACTTGATCTCTCAGAAAATGATACCTTCTTTCAATGTGTTTACTTGACCATGACATTGGATGATTAGCCAAGTTAATTGCTGATTTGTTGTCAACAAATAACTTTATATTCTTTGGCTTCATTATCTTGAGTTCTTCAAGTAACATTTCGATCCATGCTGCTTGACATGCTGCATATGATGCAGCTACATATTCTGCTTCACATGATGACAAAGCCACAATGCTTTGTTTCTTCGAGCTCCAGGAGATTGGAGCACCTTCGATCATGAAGATGTAGCCTGCAGTGCTTTTCTTTTCATCTTGATCTCCAGTGAAGTCTGAATCAGTATATCCATGAACTTCAATGCTTGTGTTGCTCTTCGACTTCTTTGGCAGTAACACCCCATGGTCGATGGTTCCCTTTATGTATCTTAACACCTCTTCTTTGCATTGAGATGACACTCTTGAGGTTTCTCCATAAATCGCTCAACAACCCCACACTTTGGCAAATATCGGCCTTGTATTGCAAAGATATCTCAAGGATCCAATGATCTGTTTGTACAATGTCGAATTAACAAACTTATCATTCGATTCTTTCTTGACTTTGCTCCTGTCTCGGTGGAGTGCGGTTTCTTCTGATTGCTCATGTTGAATCTTTTCGAATGTCTTGAGCATACTTGGTTTGATCGAGAATACTCCTTCTTGATTTTTGAATTCCATTCCTAGAATATGAGAGATTACCTAGATCGACATTTGAATTCTTGCATTAGCTTTGACTTGACTTTTGCTATCTCGACTTCTTTATCTCCGATGTCGAGAAGTCATCTACATAGAGGCATAAAATGATTCGGCTGACACCGTCGACATCTTTCACATACACTCCATGTTCAGAGACACACTTTGTGAACCCTGCTTCGATTAGGAAACTATCTATTCTTTTATTCCAAGCTCGAGGAGCTTGTTTTAAACCATAGAGAGCTTTCCGTAATCTGTACACCTTCGACTCTTGTCCTTTGACGTCGAATCCTGGTGGTTGAGTGACGTAGACTTCTTCTTCTAATGGTCCATTCAGGAATGCTGACTTTACATCCAGTTGATGCATTTTCCATCCCTTATATGTTGCTGTCGAAACAACTATTCGAATTGTTTCAAGCCTAGCAACTGGTGCATATACTTCGTCGAAGTCTATTCCTGGCTTCTGTAGAAAGCCTCTAGCCACCAGCCTTGCTTTGTACTTAGCAATTTCTCCATTTGGCCTTCGTTTCACCTTGTATATCCACTTTACATCAATTGGCTTCTTATTCGTTCTTACGACAAGCTCCCAAGTCTTGTTTTTTTTCAATGGCTCTGAGTTCTTCTTTCATGGCTTCGCACCAATTCGAATTACCCATTGCTTCATTCAAATCGATTGGTCGCTCGCCATCATCATGGCTTCTTCAACTAGATCACCATCATCATCAATCACTTGATCTGAGAATCTTTCATACCCAGCTAGCCTAGTTGATTCAGTTCTTGTTCTTGTCGACCTTCTTTCACTTTGCTCAGGTGGTTCTTCATTTCGACTAGTTGAAGTGTTACCTTGTTCACCGACTATTCGAGGACTCATCGTGTGGATCTTATTGAACACGTTATAATAGTGTCGACGTGTTGAACTTGACTCAATCCCAACCTTTGCTTTCGTCGATTCGAACATCTCTCGATTATTAGTTTATCTTGATTGGTGAATACGACTTGCGCACCATCGAATGATAACCTATAAGAACCATAGCTTCACTGATCATCCGGTTTTCTTCTCAATTGTTCGGTACATGCAAACACATTGATCAAAACTCAAGTGACTTACACTTGGCTTCGATCCGGTCCAAGCCTCATGAGGTGTTTTCCAACTATCCTCTTTGTTGGACACTGTTTAGAATGTATATCTTCAGTCGCTGCCCAAAATCTTTTAGGCATTTCTTTAGCTTTCAACATACTTCTTGTCATGTTCGGTATACTTGTTTTCCTCTCTATGCCATTGTGTTTAGGTGTATAGGGTGCAATAACCGTGCTCTATACCTTCCCATTCTGAATTTGGCAAATTCGCGTGTATTCACCACCACCGTCAGTTCTCAGCTTCTTCAATTTGCAGCCACTTTGCTTTTCAGCGTGCAATTTGAACTTCTTGAACTGTGTGAATACTTCACTTTTCTTTTCAATGATGTAAATCCATATATGTCTGGTGAATTCATCAATGAACGTAAGAAAATACCTGTTGCCTCCATTTGATTTTACTTCAAATGGTCCACACATCGAGTGAACTAGCTCCACTTGCGTTTGGATTTCATGGGCAAGTCATGTTTGAATGCCTTCCTTGCACCTTAGCTTTACATTCCTCACATACTTGCTTTGGTTCCTTCACATAAGGCAAACCAACCACCATCTTCTTCTGATTGAGCATGCATAAACTTTTGAAGTTTAGATGTCCATACCTGTGGTGCCATAGCCAATTCTTGTCTTCTTCTGTCATCGAAGCAAGACATTTGTGATCTGATGTGTTGAGTTCAACTTTGAACGTTTTATTTTCTGCTAATGGCGCTTTCATGATCAGCCTCCCATCAGCCCTATAGACTTTCATCTCATTCCTTTCAAGTTTCATCCTGAATCCTTTTGCAAGTAATTGACCTACACTTATCAATTTACTTGTCATAGAGGGTACATACAATACCTCAGTGATAGTAGCTTTTCCACCATCCTTTCTGGCAATCGAAATATCTCCTTTGCCAGCAGAATCGATGTGTCTTCCATCAGCAAACTTTATCACCCTTTTTACTCCTGACTCATCTAGTTTGGTGAACCAATTTTTGTTGCGAGTCATGTGATTGCTACATCCTGAATCCAGATACCACATGTTGGTTTTCTCTGAATTCGATTGAGAATTAACCATCATCGACACATCATCGAATCACTGCTCTCGTGTGCATATTGAGCTTCATCACTATCTTTCGCCCTTTCTACTTTCTTCCTTCGGTCTCGGCGAAATGACCAAAATCTTGACAATTGTAGCATTGCTTATCTTTCTTGTCAACTTTCTTCCCGAATACTTGTTGCCCATACCTTTTCTCGAATCGGCATTCTTGCTTGACTTCTCATCGTCTGCAAGATGCTTTGAAACTTCAATTTTCACTTTCTTTGAATCTTGATTGCAATGCTTGTTCCTACCTCTCTCTTTCGAGTTTCTTTGCTTGTCTCATCTCATGAGCCTCTAATGAAGCTTGAAGTTCTTCTAACTTCATCTCGGAAAGAGTCTTTGCTTCTTCAATTGTCACAACAATATAGTCAAAATCTGTTAAGGATCTCAATACCTTTTCTATTTTCTGCGGTCGTGATGGTTTCGCCACATGCTTTCATTTGATTCGTCAATGTCACAATCTTTGAGAAGTAGAATCGATTCATCATCCTTCATGTGCATCAATTCGTATTGCTTTCTCGGTCTCGCAACTTCACCTTCTTCAATTTTTCTCCTCCGCCATACAAGTTCTTTAACTTGTCCCATGCTTCTTTCTTGATTCTTCTTCGATTATCTTCTCAAAACATCGAATCTACACCGATGAATCAAGAACAATGCTTTACGTCTTTCTTCCTCCGATCTTTATGCGCTTTCGGGCTTCCGTCGCATTTGCTTCCCGATACACCATCATTCAAGATTTCAACAACATCTTGAAATCGAAAATAACCTTCATTTGTGCAACCCATGGTAGTTTTCTCCTTTGAAAGGTAGGTTTCTTTGGAATCGTGTCGACGTTGTTGTTCCGTTTGCCATTTGATTCTCCTTGAATCGCAACCGAGCTCCTTGATACCAATTTGTTGGAGCAGAGGATGAAAGAAAATATAATTGTGATGAAGAAGAAGAAGTTTTAGAAGAAAAGAGAGAAGTAAAATTGATATTGTGTATTGTGAAAAGGATCAAAAGCATTGTTTTGCTTATAAGGAAATGCTCCTTATATAGACACATTTCACAGGCCCAATAGTGTAAACTAAACTAAAGCCCAATATCTAAAGTCCATTACATTTCGATTTCTAGCATCCAAGATAACAGATCGAAATAGCTAAGCTATTTCGATTACCCCTTATTCGATTTGAATCATGAATTATGTACACATTCTAACACACCCCCTTAATTCATGTTCTCGAGACTTCTCATCCCGATGCTCCCTTTCAGCTCTTCGAATCTGACTTTCTTCAGAGGTTTAGTGAATATGTCAGCTAGTTGAACTTCAGTCTTGCAGTACTTTATTTCGATCTTCCCTTTGTTTACTTGATCTCTCAGAAAATGATACCTTCTTTCAATGTGTTTACTTCGACCATGACACTTTGGATGATTAGCCAAGTTAATTCTGATTTGTTGTCAACAAATAACTTTATATTCTTTGGCTTCATTATCTTGAGTTCTTCAAGTAACATTTCGATCCATGCTGCTTGACATGCTGCATATGATGCAGCTACATATTCTGCTTCACATGATGACAAAGCCACAATGCTTTGTTTCTTCGAGCTCCAGGAGATTGGAGCACCTTGATCATGAAGATGTAGCTGCGGTGCTTTTCTTTTCATCTTGATCTCCGGTGAAGTCGAATCGGTATATCCATGAACTTCAATGCTTGTGTTGCTCTTCGACTTTGGCGGTAACACCCCATGGTCGATGGTTCCTTTATGTATCTTAACACCTCTTCTTTGCATTGAGATGACACTCTTGAGGTTTCTCCATAAATCAACAACCCCACACTTTGGCAAATATCGGGCCTTGTATTGCAAAGATATCTCAAGGATCCAATGATCTGTTTGTACAATGTCGAATTAACAAACTTATCATTCGATTCTTTCTTGACTTTGCTCCTGTCTCGGTGGAGTGGCGGTTTCTTCTGATTGCTCATGTTGAATCTTTCGAATGTCTTGAGCATACTTGGTTTGATCGGAATACTCCTTCTTGATATTTTTGAATTCCATTCCTAGAAAATATGAGAGATTACCTAGATCGACATTTGAATTCTTGCATTAGCTTTGACTTGACTTTTGCTATCTCGACTTCTTTATCTCCGATGTCGATAAGTCATCTACATAGAGGCATAAAATGATTCGGACCGACGTCGACATCTTTCACATACACTCCATGTTCAGACACACTTTGTGAACCACAGCTCGATTAGGAAACTATCTATTCTTTTATTCCAAGCTCGAGGAGCTTGTTTTAAACCATAGAGCTTTCGTAATCATACCTCGACTCTTGTCCTTTGACGCCGAATCACGGTGGTTGAGTGGCGTAGACTTCTTCTTCTAATGGTCCATTCAGAATCGACTTTACATCCAGTTGATGCATTTTCCATCCCCTGTATGCTGCTGTCGAAACAACTATTCGAATTGTTTCAAGCCTAGCAACCGGTGCATATACTTCGTCGAAGTCTATTCCTGGCTTCTGTAGAAAGCCTCTAGCCACCAGCCTTGCTTTGTACTTAGCAATTTCTCCATTTGGCCTTCGTTTCACCTTGTATATCCACTTTACATCAATTGGCTTCTTATTCGTTCTTACGACAAGCTCCCAAGTCTTGTTTTTTTTCAATGGCTCTGAGTTCTTCTTTCATGGCTTCGCACCAATTCGAATTACCCATTGCTTCATTCAAATCGATTGGTTCTGCTTCAGCCATCATCATGGCTTCTTCAACTAGATCACCATCATCATCAATCACTTGATCTGAGAATCTTTCATACCCAGCTAGCCTAGTTGATTCAGTTCTTGTTCTTGTCGACCTTCTTTCACTTTGCTCAGGTGGTTCTTCATTTCGACTAGTTGAAGTGTTACCTTGTTCACTTCGACTATTCGAGGACTCATCGTGTGGATCTTATTCGAACACAGTTATAATAGTGTCTGATTCCTGTGTTGAACTTCGACTCCAATCCCAACCTTTGCTTTCGTCGATTCGAACATCTCTACTGATTATTAGTTTATCTTCGATTGGTGAAATCGACATGCACGGTGAATGATAACCTATAAGAACCATAGCTTCACTTGATCATCCGGTTTTCTTCTCAATTGTTGGTACATGCGAAACACATTGATCCAAAACTCTGGTGACTTACACTTGGCTTCGATCGGTCAAGCCTCATGAGGGTGTTTTCCAACTATCCTCTTTGTTGGACACTGTTTAGAATGTATCTGTCTCGCTTAAAATCTTTTAGGCATTTCTTTAGCTTTCAACATACTTCTTGTCATGTTCAATACTGTTTTCCTCTCACTATGCCATTGTGTTTAGGTGTATAGGGTGCAATAACGTGCTCTATACCTTCCCATTCTGAATTTGGCAAATTCGAAGTGTATTCACCACCACCGTCGGTTCTCGCTTCTTCAATTTGCCACTTTGCTTTTCATGCAATTTGAACTTCTTGAACTGTGTGAATACTTCACTTTTCTTTTCAATGATGTAAATCCATATATGTCGGTGAATTCATCAATGAGCGTGAAAATACCGTTGCCTCCATTTGATTTTACTTCAAATGGTCCCACACTGTCAGTGAACTAGCTCCGACTTGCGTTTGGATTTCATGGGCAAGTCATGTTTGAATGCCTTCCTTGCCTTAGCTTAGCATTCCTCACATACTTGCTTTGGTTCCTTCACATAAGGCAAACCAACCACCATCTTCTTCGATTGAGCATGCATAAACTTTTGAAGTTTAGATGTCCATACAGTGGTGCCATAGCCAATTCTTGTCTTCTTACATCATCGAAGCAAGACATTTGTGATCGATGTGTTGAGTTCAACTTTGAGCGTTTTATTTTACGCTAATGGCGCTTTCATGATCACCTCCCATCACCCTATAGACTTTCATCTCATTCCTTTCAAGTTTCATCACGAATCCTTTTGCAAGTAATTGACCTACACTTATCAATTTACTTGTCATAGAGGGTACATACAATACCTCGATGATAGTAGCTTTTCCACCATCCTTTACGGCAATCGAAATATCTCCTTTGCCAGAATCGATGTGTCTTCCATCAGCAAACTTTATCACCCTTTTTACTGACTCATCTAGTTTGGTGAACCAATTTTTGTTGCCAGTCATGTGATTGCTACATCCTGAATCCAGATACCACATGTTGGTTTTCTCTGAATTCGATTGAGAATTAACCATCATCAGCACATCATCTGAATCACTGTCTCCTGCACGTGCATATTGAGCTTCATCACTATCTTTCGCCCTTTCTACTTTCTTCCTTCGACAGTCTCGAGCGAAATGACCAAAATCTTGACAATTGTAGCATTGCTTATCTTTCTTGTCAACTTTCTTCCCAGAATACTTGTTGCCCATACCTTTTCTCGAATCAGCATTCTTGCTTGACTTCTCATCGTCTGCAAGATGCTTTCGAAACTTCAATTTTTCAGCTTTCTTGCTGAATCTTGATTGCAATGCTTGTTCAGCTACCTTCTCTCTTTCTGAGTTTCTTTGCTTCAGTCTCATCTCATGAGCCTCTAATGAAGCTTGAAGTTCTTCTAACTTCATCTCAGAAAGAGTCTTTGCTTCTTCAATTGTCACAACAATATAGTCAAAATCTGCTGTTAAGGATCTCAATACCTTTTCTATTTTCTGCAGGTCTGTGATGGTTTCGCCACATGCTTTCATTTGATTCGTCAATGTCACAATCTTTGAGAAGTATGCAGAAATCGATTCATCATCCTTCATGTGCATCAATTCGTATTGCTTTCTCAGCGTCTGCAACTTCACCTTCTTCAATTTTTCTCCTCCGCCATACAAGTTCTTTAACTTGTCCCATGCTTCTTTTGCTGATTCTTCTTCGATTATCTTCTCAAAAACATCAGAATCTACACACTGATGAATCAAGAACAATGCTTTACAGTCTTTCTTCCTCTGATCTTTATGCGCAGCTTTCTGGGCTTCCGTCGCATTTGCTTCCAGCTCCGATACACCATCATTCAAGATTTCAACAACATCTTGAAATCTGAAAATAACCTTCATTTGTGCAACCCATCGCTGGTAGTTTTCTCCTTTGAAAACTGGTAGGTTTGCTGGAATCTGTGTCGACGTTGTTGTTCCGTTTGCCATTTGATTCTCCTTGAATCGCAACCGAGCTCCTTGATACCAATTTGTTGGAACAGAGGATGAAAGAAAATATAATTGTGATGAAGAAGAAGAAGTTTTAGAAGAAAAGAGAGAGAAGTAAAATTGATATTGTGTATTGTGAAAAGGATCAAAAAGCATTGTTTTGCTTATAAGGAAATGCTCCTTATATAGACACATTTCCTGGGCCCAATAGTGTAAACTAAACTAAAGCCCAATATCTAAAGTCCATTACATTTCGATTTCTAGCATCCAAGATAACAGATCGAAATAGCTAAGCTATTTCGATTACCCCTTATTCGATTTGAATCATGAATTATGTACACATTCTAACACCAACTGTCACACATTTTTTTCTCAATCCTTTCTTCAATATGTTACAAGTGTTCTATCGTCATCAGTAATTACCATATTAAGGCATTGGAAAGTTTATTACTCATACACTTTTATACATGTTAAGTAGTAGCAATATATATAATTTTATTGGAGTAAAAGAGTGCGAGTAAAAAGTGCTTTTATAAACTTTGAATTCGACAATTCTTTTATTTCACAAGGATCTACATATGAGTGAGTTTTACTTCACTTTTCTGTAATCCTAACTTCCACAACAACAGCAACTAAATCTTATCACATTAAATGGGATGGGATAATCATAAGTTCACCGAAACAAAATTCTTGTCTTGGAACCATGTGTAATCTATATGTCTAAGATTTATCGAGGAAATTTTTGAACCATTCCGCTGAAAGTTTTGGGTGTCTTTTCTGGCCGTTTTTAAAATCAACGAAGACAAGTCCAAATCTCAAGCTAAAGCCAGATTCCCATTCAAAGTTATCCAACAATGACCAAGCAAAATATCCCTTCACATTCACACCATCCCTGTTATGCAGAAAGGTCAATAAAAGCAAAAGAGTTAAGCCCGAAAAAATTGTTGCTCACAATAATATAGATTCTTGTGGTAAAATATTACTTACCTGATTGCAGTTTCAAGATAGTAAAGATGACGATAATAGTAATCAATCCTGTAAGTATCTAAGAGAGATTCCTCAAGAGATAATGTTGGATCGTTGAACTCATCACGACCTATCAATTTATTTTGTTAGTCTTTCATTAGCATTGTTAATATTACAAATTATTCATATAATGTCTTAAAAAATAACAAGTATTACCATTTTCGGTAATGTAAATCACGGGGTCATTGTAAGTCTTCTTGGTGTACAACAAAAGATTGCGAAATCCTTTTGGATAAATGCATAACCAATCAGAAGCAGCCTGCATAAAATTATAAGCAAAGTTATCTTTATATTTTTGAAATAATCTATTTAGGAACACAAAAACTACAAATGAAAAGCATTGATATGTAAGTTTACTGCAAATGAAATGATGAAATACATACCATTGGGCCTAGGGGCTTGCCATTATGTTCAACTGTCATTAAAAATAATGAACCATGCTTAGATAAAAATTTCAAAAGTATATAAAGTTACATTTCTTTTAATTCTGTTTGATAATTCATTGATACTTACATGTAGCATTAATAAGAGAATCAGTTTGTATGGCTGGTTGCGCGGCATTGCGCACGTGAGGTGCATCGGCAGCATAGTAGGATGAGTAATAGTTTAGGCCTAGAAAATCAAATGACCCCTTAAGTTGCCTTGACTCTTCTTTTGAGAATTTTGGTAGCCTTTTTCCCGCCAAAATTCGCATGCTTTTTGGATATTTGCCTCTTGTGAGTGGATTCATATACCTACAATAAAATGCCATATAATCTATATATACTGCACAAATTACTTGAGATAAAAAATAGTAGTTAAGTTTAATCTTTACCATCCAAACATAAAGTCGAGACCTCGTTTTGCAGCATCAACATCTGCTTTCGCTGTAGTGGCCGGCTCATACCAGTGTGAGACTAAGGTAATCCCTATTATACCTTGTTGAGATGACTGCATTTTTTTATTTAGTTAGTAACACCTCTAATAAGTTCATACTAAAAAAAATAATGATCGAGGGAGGACCTTAAATTTGATCTGGTACAAATTTGCAGCAGCAGAATGAGCAAGAAGTTGGTAATGTGCAGTCAAATATGGTTCCGTTCCTGAATCACCTCCCGTGCAGTTGCGTTTTAACCAAGCTGAACATCTGCCCGGTGCGAATTTTCCAATAGCATAAGCATTCATGCTCACACTCCATGGTTCATTTATAGTAATCCAATGTTTCACCCTATCACCAAATTCCTTGAAGCAAAGTTCAGCATAGTCTCTAAAATCGTCTCTGCAAGATTGCGAATAACATATGTTAATCAATAAAACTATAGTCACAAAGAAATAGTTCTAGATGAGAAATCGACATCACTCACACAATGTGACGGCTTAAGAAACCGCCATATTCATCCTCTAAAGCCTGGGGAACATCCCAATGGAAAAGTGTCACATATGGTTGCAAACCTGCATTATTCTCAACGATTAACAACGACATGGATATTGATTCAAACGCAATATAAATAAATATCGACGAATCTTTACCTTTAGCCAATAATTCATTGATGAGGTTGTTGTAATATTTTATTCCTTCAGGGTTTACACCTCCACTAAGCTTTCCTTCTACAAATAGTTAATATGAAACATATAATGGTTACTATAAATCACAAATATTCAAATGAATGAGAATTATTAACAAAAATAAATGACTTACTTGGTAGAACTCTAGACCAAGAAATGGAGAACCTATAAGCATCCATATTCAAATCCTTTATCAGTCTAACATCTTCCTTGTACTTATGATAGGAGTCGTCGGCCACGTCGCCATTATTTCTATCTCTGATTTTTTCTGCAAGCAATATCATTAATAGCTATGAGAAATCTATACATGCTATTAAAGAGGTAGTTGTGGACCGTTATATTAACTAACACGCTGTTGTCACAAAGAATAACATATAAGGCATCCATTGAAACACGTGAACAAATATATTTATTTTTTGAAAAAATAAAATAGATGATATATTCATATATTTTCAAACATGAAAAAAGAAAACAACCTGGATATTTATGAGTGAAATTATCCCAATTACTAGGTCCTTTTCCATCTTCAAATGCTCCACCTTCATACTACAAAAAAATAAATAAATAACATAGAGTTAATAAGTTAATAATTATACTTCTACAATAAATATTACATAGATAATAATAATAAAAGAAATAGAGTTGGTGCCTGATATGCAGAAGAGGCTGTTCCAAAAACAAAGCCTTTAGGAAAACTGCTCCTATTGAAATCAGAAACCTCATGAAGACCAAGAGGCTTATAAGCATTAACAGGAGTAACAATGGTGATGGTTAAAAGAGAGAGTAACATAAACACGTTGAAATAAAATGATGCCATTTTTAATATTTGATTATTTTCTTGACAATGGTTTGGCTTTATATAGGAGGAGGGAGGATATTTCCTTGACTAAGAAATAGTACTAGTATGTAAGAGTGAAAAGTTTGATTACTTTATGTTGAATGGTGGATATGGTCGACACCTCAACCTTGTTTCATTGGTCAAATCCAATCTTTTTTAATTTAATAACTAATATAAATTGTAATATTATATAGGTAATATTTCCTATTTTTTCTAAACATAATTTTTTTTCTGATATTGACGGACTGATGTTATCTATTAGAAATTCACATATACATAAACTATGAAGTTTTGAGTTTTATGAAACATGATATATTCGGCATAATATAATACGAAGCCTAGCAACAAATATTTAAATTATGTTTCTTCTTTTTTTGTGTTATCCTTAATAAATATTATATCAAAATAAAAATGAATTCACTTTTTTCCAAACATAGACTTTTAAAATAGTATTAGTTGTCAACAATTCTACAGTATATTATTATACTTTAAAGTTTAAAGAAAGATCTCACAATCATTCTTATCAAAAATTTGCTGACAGGGCATATCTATAGCTTTTTATTTTGTAAATCATTAAATTTATAATAAAAATATTTCAATTTAAGAATATATTAAATAAAAAATCACTTTTCATCCAAAAGTAACTATGAAATGAAAATCTAATTATTTATAATTTGTAAATCAGGAAAATATTATATTGTCCAAATGTAGAACATTTCAAAATATAATATCCAGGATCCTAATTGTTTAATCAAAATTAGACAAGATTCTATATTACTCCTATTTTTATAGAAAGCAAATCAATATGCGGATTTGTTAACATCTTTGACTACAACACTTTTATGTCTCTAACTTGGATCGCACCTTATTCTTTATTTGTTCATAATAAATTAAAACTTTTAATTTATCGTCTTATTAATTTGTGAGATTAATTTGTGAGAGTGTTTTAGTCTAGTCCTCCTTCTCGTGTATCTTTTAATTCTTTTTAATATTTTTTTAATATTATTTTCAATTTTTATAATATGAATTTAAAAACATATTGTCAATAATGAGAAATAATTATTTCATTCAATAAAAACAATAAATTATATTATTTTTATATAATAATCATCTTTGATCTATAATATTATTTTTATATAATTTTATATATAAAATATTCAAGAGTATTATTTAAAAACAACAGTTAATGTTGGATTAAATTTAGAAAATGAAAAATATATAAAAATAATTTTATTTTACGGAATAGATAAAGTATAAAATTTATAATAGTTTTCCTCCACATTGTGAATTAAGAGCGAGCCTAGCCACATTATTGTAGAATATTTTCTTCCAACCGAGTTTTTGCCCCTAATATTCAGCTCCATGTAAACCTTGCGAATGGTAAATTTGTTATGCTGAAGCATATTGTCCCATATCTGTAGGTTGATCACAGTTGTTCTTTGTTTAATAATATACTTTAGAATCCAAGTACAATTTCCATTGATCTTAATAGTCATCAATTATCCCTTCTTCAAGTAGTAACTATGTATCCATTTTATACACATATTGTTAGCTTTCCCACTTAAATTCCACACTGGTTTTATCATGTTAGCTTGATTTCACTCTTCAAGAGATATAATGTTCATACCTCCTTTGCTCTTTACAGCACATACATTTTTCCACGCAATATGATAATTTCAATATCACCTATCCAAAGAAAACTCCTGCATAGAAAATCAATATTTTGGATCACCTTTTTAAGTAAAGGGAAACATTTCATCCAGTATGTTGTCATAGCAGTCATCACAGAGTTTATCAATTGAATTCTGCCAGCATGACTCAACAACCTAGAACTCTAATGAGTAATTATACTCATTATCTTGTCTATCAAAGGGTTATAGTGATGGACATTAAACTTCTTACTAGTTTGAGGTACTCCCAAGTATTTAAACGGAAGGTTGTCCATTTTAAAACTAGTAATTTTCATAATTTCCTCTTTTGTGTGATCCTCAACTGCACTAAAGAACACTTTGCATTTTAAAGGGTTCACTCATAAACCTGTAGACCTAGAAAACTTATTAAAGGCTTCCATCATCAACATAATAGATTTTGTATCCCCTTAGAGAAGAGCAGAAGGTCATCGGCAAAGCACAAGTTTAATAGTATATAGCCTTTCACATTTTTAGTGGTAGTTATAGTCAGGTTTCTCCTTAAGGGTGTGCAGGAAATAGTGGAGATATGCCATGACAATAACAAACAACATAGGGGAGATAGGGTCACCGTGTCTCAACCCTCTCTTTTCTCTTGTGCACTTGGTATAACTTCCATTCACACAGATTCTATAAGACACAGTTCTAACAATCAGCATAACCCACCTACATAATTGGTTATGAATACATGATTCTTTCAAAATACCTTCGAGCGTATTCCAATCAATGGTGTCATAAGCCTTTTGAATGTCTAGTTGCATCATGCACTTGGGGTAACTCTATTCCTATTGTAGCCATGAAAAAGCTCATAAGCCAGCAAAATATGGTCTTGTATATATTCATCAGGCACAAAAGCTAGTTAGCTTTGACTAACAATGCTAGTTAGTGTGAGACCAAAGTTTGTTCTACATTTGACCTTATGTTTTGATGATAACTTTACATGTTATATTTAAGAACAATTGTGTACTCTAATAGGTTTTTGTCTAGTGTGTGAAATTTTTTCATATTGGTTCTGACTCTGTTAAGAAGGTGTGTGACATCATCATATTTTGAACTCAACACTCTAGAAGAATACCTTTGGTGTGTTACAAAGCTAAGTCAAGATTAAGGAATGCGTCTCATACAAAGGTTCTAATGAAAGTTAGTAAAATAGCTTCTGATTGTGACAATGCACTACCCGTTTGTAGATTTGTATATTGAAGCTTTGTAGCAGTTTGCACTGCATCTAGTAATTTGCACTTTACATAAAACCGAAGTGTACTTCCGATTTTATATTAGAAGTGCATTTTTTAAAAAATTATTATAAAAAAATGTAAATCTCAAAAGTAAATGAATTGGTACACGCCAAAAATATATTTTTGATTTTTAAATGTTTTTTGAAATTTTAAGTGGTACCAAAACAAAAACAATATGGGATGAGCTAGTAATTCTCATATAATATGTTATATTATAAGTATAAGTACTCATTTACTCTAGAGTTTTACATTTCTTTTCCTTGGACTTCATGACAAGTATGAGTGAATACACTGTTTGATGAAAAGCGACAATAAAGCTTATCAAAAAAGGTTCTTATCTTAATTAATATAGACACATCACACAAAGGTAGTACCAATATTTGATACCATTACTAAATTGGATCACGTATGGTATGTTGGTACATAATAAGCCCATCTACAATGTATCCTTATAAGCACATTCTGATTTTGTAGGCTCCATTTCATATATTAGTGTACATAATATAAGATACTAATTATTCCACGTAATGGCTCGTTTGAGGACAATATAAATTATTTTAAAATTAAGTTAATGTATTATAAACCCTTTTTCCTGTTAAAATAATTACATATTAAATTTGTAAATATAGATTTATTATAGAGAATAAGCAATCTAACAAAACGAGTGATATAACATAGATAAATATAGATAAAATATAGTAAATATAGATAATTATATATTTATTTTGTGAATATATATTTAATTTGACATTATATAATATGAGTGATAAAATATCAAAACATAAAATGAATACAAGTGTTTATCAACGGCACGACTCTAATAATTCTCTATTATTTTTTACTATTTGTTCTTTTAAAATTTTATATGTGTCTCAACAAATTGATTATAGAGTTAGTACATTTTTAAATTATTATAATTAATATTATAAATTTTTTATTATTATGATTTAATAAACAATTTATTATTAAAATTTAATGATATAAAGTTATCATTGATCTTCTTTTTTTGAGATGTTAGGTCAAAAAAATTGAATACTTATTAAATAATAATAATAGTACTTATGAAATACTATATAAGAAGTGTTGAGAATATGTTTTAACACTCTTAAATATTTACTTTTTTATTAGATAAAACATTTATAAATTTTATAAATTTTAAAATGAAGGATTCACACATATTTCACCAAATAAATAAATAAATAAATAAATAAATGTTAAATAAATATCAATATAAGATCGGCTCTAAATCATAGGATTTGAATTTTGATAAATTGTAGCTTGTAATTATAGACAACAACAAGCAGTACAAAATTGTTTTGATGATTCAATCCTGACTTTTTTTTACTCAACCCAATCCTATGTTACGTTTGACTATTTGATTAATTTTGGTTTGAAACATTGTCAAATATATGTGTTAATTGCATATTCATTCCTTTACATGTGGATAAAGGATATTCCCTTTATTCGTAAGACATTTTAGAAATATTTATTTTATTAAAGACTAGAATTTTAATGCATTTTTTATTATTATTTTAGAATGTATTAGTATCCTTTATTATTTATTACATGTTATAATCCTTTAATTTAATTTAATTTAATTTTTTTTCTTAAGTATCTTAACTAAAAATCGTTTTAGTCTCTTAGTTTAACTTATATTATTCTATTTAGTTCAAATGTTAAATTCTGATTTCATGGATCTAAAATAAAATTAAAGTTTAAATGTGACTTAACATAGTTACATTATAAAGTAGGATCGTGGTGTTATTGTAACCATGTTTATGATAAATACTTAAATAGAAAACCTATTTTATAATACATATATTTAATCACATTTAAATATTGAATTTTATTGTATATCCGTGTCAACAAAACTTAACGTTGTTTTTGTCTGAAATTGACTAAAAATATCTAAAATGAAGTTAATGAACTGACTTATAATTTTTTAGGTTAAAGGAATAAAAAACATTACATTAAATTATGGAAATTGATTATTAAATATACATATTTACTGCTACAAATTTATATTGGAAAGGCCAAGTTCATATGAATGCATTATAATATACAAAGGGTAATTACCTATAGTTACACACAATAGTTATCTCGAGAATACGCTAATATACCAACCACATCAAGAATTTTGATGTGTGAGATAAATAATTATTATTATAATTAGAATAAACTGTCACAAGTAAAATTAAGGTACATTTCAAATTCCTTATAAGAAGAATGAGAGCGTTTTAAATTTTTAGAGGTTAGACACAAATAATAAAAATAAATTTATAATAAAAAAATAGAATAATTAGTTTTGAATTTATCTTTTTTTTTTTGTTTTCTTTTTGATGATTAAGGAATGATTATATATAAATATATAAGCGCACAAAGAATTTGATTATCTTGATTGGTCATTGTAAAACTTTCATTTTTCAATTGTATGAATTCGATTCCATTTGACATTATTTATAAAAACCTTCATCATTTTTTTTATAGATATTCTGCTCATCAAAATTTTTTAATCATCTTCATTATTCGAAATGAATATTCTCTTTGATGAAGCTTTTTCATTAACAGATGATGAGTTTTTGAAAGATCATATATCTATCGAAATTATCCTTTCAAACGAAATCATGAAGTTGATTTCACTATTTCTTCAGCCTAAAATATATTTTTGATGAACTTGATGATGATTCTTTTAAGATTCTTAAAATCATAGGTTCACTCTTCAACATTTAACTAACTTGGTGAACTTTTCAAAGACTTATAATTTCTTAGATTATTTTCTTAAACTGACAATCACTTCCATTTTTTGATTTTAGGATTTGATATAATTTTTGATTCTAATTCTTAACTCGATTTTAGATATTTGTCAGACAATAAAGTTCTAACATATCTTAAAATATTTAATGATTTAATGAAAAAAAATTAAAAGTTATTTTCAATTATTTTTTATAAATTAAAAGAACAATTTTAACATCTAATTATTTAAATATTTATCATTAAAAATTTTAATATAATTAAAATCACATAATATTTTAAAATGATGTATCTAAAAAAATATTCTTTTTAAAAATTTATTTAAAATGATCTTAAATTTATGTGATATTTTAAAATCTAACAAAATTAAAATAAAATAATATTAAAAAAATTATAATAAACTACACTTCGTTATAGAATAACTAGACGTTCAACCGTGCGATGCACGGTAAATTCTACTAAATTATTATTTATAATTATTATAATTTAATTTTTTTTAATATATTACTATAAATATTTTCAATGATAATTATGCTTTTTATTTTAATCGCCCCCTTATCTTATGTAGATTCTCTCACTGCTACCCCCTACTGGCTAGGTATCATGGAATCTTGGCTTGTATTTTCACGCGTTACATTTACATTAATATTTTCTTCAATTTAAGTGAAGTCATCATCCAGCATGGCATAAATTTACAAACTAGGGTTATTGTTTTTCCAATTTGTGTGTTGTTGTTCTTCATTACAAATAACATCAACATTGTAGCTTGCCATATCCTTTGTGTTCCTAGAAAATTCATCGCGCCGCCTCATTCAACAACCTTCTCCTTGTCTGCACCTATCTTCTTTGTGTCTCCAGCAACCTTCTCCTTGTCTGCACCCATCTTCTTCGTTATCAGTCATGTAGCAACACCATGGGTGGGAGCAAGTCATCTTCAACGAATGAATTTGGAGTGGTTTGCCCAAATGTGGTTACAACTTGCCAATGAAGATGTGGGTCTCCAAGTCAATTGATAATCTCGGCAGAAAATTCTAGAAATGCAAGAACATATTGGTGAGTAAATTTACGAATTCATGGTTTTTGTTATATGTAGTGTTATATGTGTTGATGATTATACGATGAAACTACAGGATGGTTGTGGTCTTTTCTTGTGGGATGATTTGGTTGAAGGGAAAGACGTTAATTCATCCAGATGCTTACAATGTGATTCAGAGAAGACATACTTGAGAGAATTGGCTAAACAGATTGTGGACGAGATGGAATGTAGAGTAGGAATGCATAACAAATTGGAAAAACATAAGAGAAAGGTTGCAAATGAGAGGAGGAAAAATTTTTGGATGATGATTCTACTTGGCCTGTCTTGGATTATGTTTTCATATATAATAAAGTTATTGTAGGTAGAGTTAGGTTATCCATGTCAACACCAATTGTAATCCAAGTTTCTTATGAAGAATGAAATGTTAACTTATATTTTTATCCATATCAATATTGTAATCCCTTTCAATATGTAATTCCATGTATTGATGTTAACTTGTATTGTAATTGTTTTGAATTATAATTCCAAGTCTGGTTGTAAATTTCACATGTTAAGTTATGTATTGTTGAGGTATTTCATAACAGGAACATAAATCATTTATATAATATTACAATATAACAACCAACAATTACATAAAAGTAACATAAGTGCATAAGTCAGTTACATAAAGGATGCCCAAAACAAGCACACAATGGTGCATAAGTCACTACATAAAAGTTGCCCAAAACAAGCACACAATGGTGCATAATTAACTAACATAAAAGTTGCCCAAAATAAGCACACGTAGGTGCATTAGTCAGATACATAACAGTAATAATAAAACAGAAATTCATAAGTTTGTTGTGCAACACTTTAATCTCGCATCTTCCTTGTCTTCCAAGTCTTCATCTTCCTAGTTGAAACTCCAAGTTTTGAGTCTTTGGGTAATATCTTTTCTTCAATTTCTGGCAGCACAATTGGTTGCTCTTCTGAACCATGGTCTGTGATAGGCTTTTTGAACCAAAACAATTTGATCATCTCACTTTGCCTCCTTCTGATGACTGGTGTTGTTGGTTTTCTGTTTCCTTTTTACCCTATATGTGAATCAACAACACAAGAGCCAGATTGACTCATGACAGTTGGGATAGTTTCAGCATTACTTAGAGCACCATTGTCATCACCATTAGCAACATCAATTTGAACACCATCAACAGCAGTCTGCTCCTCAGTATGGACAACAGTTTGTCCATCATTTGTATGCTCCTCATTATGGACATCGGTTGGTCCATCATTAATTTGCTCCTCAATATGGACATCAATTGTCCACCTGCAGTCTGCTCCTTAGTATGGACAACACTTTGTCCACCATCAGTCTGCTCCTCATTCTGGACACCACCTTGTCCACCATCAGTATGCTCCTCATTCTGGACACCAGTTGGTCCACACCTAGATGCAACTTTGCCTTTTCTCTACACAACCATAAGTGACACAAAAGTCATAAAATGAATAGATGACAAAACCAATAATATATGTACACGATATAATAGGTTACCTTTCTTTTAAGTGCATTTGGGTCATGTGTCTCTGCCTTGCATGTCAAAGCATTATGCCCAAATTTATCACATTTTGTTCACTTGTATGCTACACCTAGTCTTCTCTTCCTTGCACCATCTTCTCCACTTTCTCTGATCCTAAGTTTCCCAAGTCTTCCAGGGCCAGTCTTGTATGCAGGAGACAGAGGTGACTCTATCTCTACCTCAGGCCACATGTCTTGTCCATTGATTGGACTTACAGAATAACCATAACATTGGGCATATTTTTCTATTGAGTAATAGACATCTACAAAGTCATCAGCGTTTTGTTTTCTGTAGCTCAAGGCAACCACAACATGCCTACAAGGTATTCCTACTAATTCCTAGAAATTACAACTACGAGACCTTTTTGAGATGTCAACAATAAACTCATGGGTGTTGTAGCTATGTGTAACCTGGAAAGTTTCAGCCATGGACCAAGTAGGCAACCAATGGCCACTATGAAAAACTTCATTATCCAGCCTCTTTCTAGGGATATGCTTAACTTGATGTGGCCAATTTTCTAGTTTAGTAATAGAAGTGGTTACCCTATTCATGAGATACTTTCTTATCCATTCATACATAGTCAATATAGGCTTGTCCCTAGCAACTAGAATGGTAGCATTAAAAGACTATGCTATGTTATTCATCAAGACATCACATTTTGGATAAAAATTAAGGCATGCTTACACCAGCTCTTTGGAGGTACTGCAATCAACCAACTCCAAACATTAGGATATACAGTCTTCAACTCATTCATCTTTTTGACCCATTCTTGGTA
Source organism: Vicia sativa (assembly GCA_021764765.1). Classification (NCBI taxonomy): domain Eukaryota; kingdom Viridiplantae; phylum Streptophyta; class Magnoliopsida; order Fabales; family Fabaceae; genus Vicia; species Vicia sativa. The sequence goes on from CM038793.1 coordinate 203,069,273, forward strand.
GTAAATGGCTTTTGCAGCCCCCATCATTAAACCCCTAATTAGGGCTCCACCTCCAAATATTTTCTTGAAGTTGGCATACAAGTGCCTAAGGCACAATCTATGCTCGATTTTGTTTAACATTTCATCAAACACAGCCACAAGCCCCTATCAATTGAAGCAACTCATTAATTACAAGTACATAAAATTTTGATTAAATGAATGCATATGTAAAGGAAACATGACCCATACCTTTTGTTGGTCAGAGATAAAGACATATCTTCTTTCCTGCCCAATGTTTTCCATCAGTAGTTGGGTGAACCATATCCAACTTTCCTTTGCTTCATTTTCAACAAGCACAAATGCTAGTGGGAAGTATTGGTCATTTGCATCCCTTCCCACAACAATAAGTAACTGTCCACCATACTTTATCTTCAAGTGACATCCATCCACCCCCACAAATGGTCTACATCCATTGGTAAACCCTTACAGCCATCAAAACAGAAATAGAATGACCCAAACCTTGGTTGTATGGAAGGACAGGGTCTTTCACCATTAATTTTGGTTGTATTCACTGGATTAACTCTTGTTAATTCAACTGCATGCCTCCAGATAGAGGCATACTAATTATCAACATCTCCTTCTATAATCCTTTTTGCAATTAACTTGGCCCTCCATGCTCTTGATACAGTAATACCAACTGAAAAATTACGCCTAATCTCTTGCACAATAGGCAGCGCTTTTTCCAAAAAACGCTGCCTAAAGCAAAAAAAAACACGGAAAAAGTCCGGAAGATATAGAAAAAGCGCTGCCTAAGGGGGGCCTTAGACAATGCTTTTGAAAAGCGTTGCCTAAGGGGGGACTTAGATTGCGCTTTAGAAACGCGCTGCTAAAGGACCCCCTTAGGCAGCGCTTTTCAAAAGTGTTGTCCAAGGTTATTCAGAAAGTGCTGCTAGAGGCCCCTCTTTGGCAGAGCTTTCAGAAAGCGCTGCTAGGGGCCCCACCTTAGACAACGATTTTTGAAAAAGCGCTGCCTAAGGTTTTTTTTTAAAAATTAAAACAGAAACCATATTTTTGTTATTCTTTGTTCGTTCTGGCATTCTCTTCTTCATTCATCCTTCCTCATACTGAACCTCACACGCCCTCCTTCCTCAACTTCTTCCTCATACTAAACCTCACACGACCTTTATCTCTTCATCTTCTTTAATGCCCTCCGTCTTCACGTTTTCCTCCGCCACTGTAACACACGACCCTCCGCTCCATCATTATCTCCAACGACCCTCCGCTCCATCATTCTCTCCTACGTATCTCCAACCTCACAGTCTCTATATAACTCTCCCTCTATTCATCACCATCAAATTCATCGCCATTTTCAATCGACAGGCTGCACTTTGACTGTTGGTTCCATTCATATACACCGTTGTTCACCGATTTATCAACGTATCTGCTTCTGATTTCAACTGTTTCAATTGTTCATCGATTTAGGTATTTTTTTGGTTTAGTTTTCTTGCAGCATTTGTTTTGATTGTGGTAGCATAATATGTTGAAGTGTGCATTTGAATTTTCTGCTAAAAAATTGTTTATTTTTGAAACCACATGATTCAATTTTAAAGCTTACTAAGTTGTTGATTTTCATGTATAAATTACTTAGTAGTTTTTTCATAGAAGTTTTACATTGTTAAGGAAAGTCATACTTGTTTGTTTGAAGTTTATTTTGACTAACTCTTTAAAATGAGAATCCAATTCACTTCATTGTGTTTGTTGTGTTGATTATTTGATGCAATTTGATTACACAAAAATCGCCGCAACAAGTTTTCGTTCCGCTTGTCCAACACCTCTTTTCAACCGATACAGCCAAATTCACGGGTTCGTCTCACTTCATCAAACACGTCATAACTCTCGGCATAATCGGTAAATAATTTGTTTCTCTAGTATGCATTTTGCTGTATTATGGACCCCGTTTGCTTTTGTTCTGATTTCGATTTCAAATTGATGTTGTAGGGATTTAGTGTATGACATAGGCGTTGATAATGACCTTGGTTTTGTTAACATATGTTATAGAAAGTGCTTTGACAATTTCGGTTTTAGATTGTTGCGACAAACTCTGCAAAGAAAATAATTTTAGTTTGATTTATTGTGTTACGGGTGTTAGCAATGTTGACCTATCTGAAATAAGTTAGGTTACCTCTGAAATGCCTTTGATATGGTAATGTCTATAAGAGTTTCGTTTCTTGATTTAGTTCGTTCGAAATTTTAAATTGATTGGTTATGAACTTGGAACAGTGAGTTCGGTTATGGTGATGTTGTGAATTCCGTTTGCGTGGAACACTAGTTCGAGATAATTTCATTGAGCATGATTTGATTTAGGTAGTTGCTTCCCGAATTTTGGTTTAGGGGTTTAGAACATAATTTCAATTCGATTTTCCATGTTTCAAATGTGAATTGAATAATAACTTGAGTTTCTTTGGTTTTAGTTTCATTTGTGAATTGAAATGATTGAACGATTGATTACTTGGTTCTTGAATTGTTCATGTGCATCATATAAGTTTCATTTTGATTGTATACCTTGTGATTACTAACTTGTTTATGGTTTGAGCAATCTTAGTTCGAGATAATTTCATTGAGCATGACTTGATTTAGGTAGTTGCTGCCCGGATTTTGGTTTAGGGGTTTAGAACATACTTTGAATTAGATTTTCCATGTTTCGAATGTGAATTTAATAATAACTTGAGTTTCTTTGGTTTTAGTTTCATTTGTGAATTGAAATTATTGAACGATCGATTACTTGGTTCTTGAATTGTTCATGTGCATCATATAAGTTTCATTTTGATTGTATACCTTGTGATTACTAACTTGTTAATGGTTTGAGCAATCTTAGTTCGAGATAATTTTATTGAGTATGATTTGATTTAGGTAGTTACTTCCTGGATTTTGGTTTAGGGGTTTAGAGCTTACTTTGAATTCGATTTTCCATGTTTTGAATGTGAATTGGATAATAACTTGAGTTTCTTTGGTTTTAGTTTCATTTGTGAATTGAAAATATTGAACGATCGATTACTTGGTTCTTTATTGTTCATGTGCATCATATAAGTTTCATTTTGATTTTATACCTTGTGATTACTAACTTGTTTATGGTTTGAGCAATCTTAGTTCGAGATAATTTCATTGAGCATAATTTGATTTAGGTAGTTGCTGCCCGAATTTTGGTTTAGGGGTTTAGAACTTACTTTGAATTTGATTTTCCATGTTTCGAATGTGAAGATAAGTGGCGGCCCGAATATTGTTTTAGAGGTTATGACTTATCTCGGATGTTGTTTTTATACATTAATTTTCTAACGGTCACTTTATTACAGGTCACATGGTTAGTAACAAGGGCAACCCACCACATGAAGCTTCTAATAATGATGATGGTATTTGTGTTTATGTTATTACATTGTGTTTATTCATTCAATACTATTTGAATTTTCTAAATATGTTTATGTTTTTACATTGTGTTTTCTAAATGCCACAGATCAACATAATGATGGAAATGAAACAGTTAAAGATGTGGAGAAGGATATTACACGAGGAATAACCATCATGAAGTTAATCATTCGTGACAGAGATAGAGGAGTCAAGTATGACGTACATTGGAATCAAGATAACCAATTAATTGAGCCCAACGGTTCAAAGTTGACAAGTTATATTGGTTCCCTTTCACGAAGAGAGGTTCTAATCATTCTTGATCGATGGAGTGATAAAGCGGTGAAACCCGCTAAGGAAAAAATTTGGAGTGAGATAAAGGTACCATAAGTGATATTTTTTGTTTTTGTTGATGAATATGTCTTTAAATTACTAACTCACTCAATGTATTTTTTTTGTAGCGGTCTTTTAACAATGAGGATAAACGAGAGACCTATTGTCTTCAACTGGCCGAAAAAAAACAGAGGGAATTTCGATCTTTTTTAACAAGAAAGTACCTTAAGGATGCCGATGGAAACTATGTTGATGGAGAATATCCAAAAACGTATGCCGACTTTGTCTCACCTGAAGAATGGAATAGTTTTAAATCCAAAATAAGAGGCAAAATTTTTCAGGCTGTGAGTGCGGTAAATACCGAAAGAGCATCAAGTTCGTCGTATCCATACAAAAAGGGGCGTACGGGATATGCACGCTTACAACAAAGAATAGTAACTACTTGTTAAATGCTATGATATACTTGATGTTATTATTTCTCATGTGTTATATTCTTGATCTTAATACTACTTTATTTCTCTTGACGTGTAGTTGGATGAGGAAAAAAGTCAAGAAATATCTCTTCCGGAGCATGTTTTGTGGCGGGCTGCCCGTGTTGGCAAGGATGGAGTTGTTAAGGAAGATGTGCAAGAAGTTTATCAGAAATGTGTAAGTATATTGTTATTCCTTGAATTAATACAAATAATTCATGCTTCTTAATCACCACTAATTTCGATATGCATATGAATTTTAGGAGAGTCTGTCTTAATCTTTAACTCTAGGCGAAGACCATGATTCCAAGAGCTTACTTAGTCGAGTGTTAAATGTTCCTGAGTACTCCGGTCGTGTGAGGGGTAAGGGATTTGGGGTGACTCCAGCATCTTTGAGTATCAAGAATATGGGGAAAATTTATAGCAACAAAGAAGTGATAGAGGAGTTAGAAAAGTTAAAGGCTAAAATTTATGAGCTAGAAAAGGATAAAGAAAGACGCCAGTAAGAAGGGCAAGGTTCAGGGATCAAGGATACTAGTGAGAAAAATAGTATAAATTGTGATTTTTAAACGAAATTTCCTGAGGTAATATATATAATTATGAAATTAAATTGTGTAATTTATTTAATAGGAATATATATATATATATATATATATATATATATATATATATATATATATATATATATATATATATATATATATATATAGACACACACACATTAACAATGTCATATTTATTATTGGTTTAGGGCATTTCATCATGTCAGCTATATTTGTCGTCACCGACTTATCACATGGTCGACAAGGGAAAAATGCTTAATACTATAGGAAATTTACTTCACCATAGAGGGCTCCCTGATGGACATCTAAAAGTATCGATTGATATTGTATTAGATCTTAATGCCTTGTTACCGATACTTGACATTGTCTCAGAGACAACCTTGCTGCGAGATGCAATATGATCGTTTGTTGCATGGCCCTCAGACCTCATTATCATAGATGACCAGGTATGTTGAAAACCATTATGAATCTTTAAGGATTGAAATGTCAATTCTGAACCGTTACGTTACTTTTTTTATATATGGTAATTTTAGACTCCTACAAAACCTGCACCTAGGGATAAAGGGATTTTGCGGCACAACGGGTCTGTTGCATCGCAAAAAGAGGTACATTGAAAGTGTTAATATAATTCTATGATCCGAATTCAAAAACTGCATGATTTTATAATTTACCTAAGTTATATGATTTTTAGGTACCTGCTCAAGAGTCACAACAAGTGAGCCAAAACATTAGTAGCGTACCCAGCAAGAAAAGAGATCTTCCAAAAAACGTGTCAAGAAAAATAGTATCTCGATTTCGGATGTGTCTTGAAACACTAGTAGGAACATCAGATTTGATGAATGATGCTATTCGTCAATTGGATATGGAGGAAGGTATCTTTGATTTTTCTAGCACCAAAACAATTGCAGAACAGGATATGGATCAAATTTTCTTGCATCAAGAATTAGGCGTCGGTATTGTACACTTATACATCTGGTAATGCAATCAATCTATTATTTAATTAGCTGAACAATTTATTTACACATTTCAATGAAAATAGTCTAATATTTATTATGTTTTTATTTAAGGTTCTTGAATGACAAATTGATGCACGGAAATCAATTGTCAATCAGATTCCATTTTGTGTCTTCCTCCCGTGTCAACGGACGAACAATTGTTAGCGATCCGGATTCAGTAAGACAACACTTAGTCGAGAGATTCATGGCCATCTGTACATAAGGCTTGTATCTTTGGGCATATAATACTATTCCTACAGGGTTAGATTTTCATTCTAAGTTCATTTTAATATTTTTATTTTTTGCGTAGAAAATTTCCATCTAAACTTTTGTTTTAATTTATAGACGTCACTGGTTGTTGGTTGCTATGGACCCTATAAAAGAAGTGGTCTATTATCTGAATTCGGTTGACGGTGATTGGACAAATTATCCGGATATGAAGTTAATGATTGATACCTAAGTGAGATTATTCCAAATATTCATGTCTATTTATATATTTAAATATTTCTATGACATTGTTCTAAATATATGTTTTTATTTTGTTAGAGCAATACAAGTATTCCGATGTCAAAGAGAAGCTCGGGTACCACGGTCTAAATCAAGCAACACTAATTGGATCAAAGTGCACGTATATTAATTTCCACAATTTTGCTTATAATAGTTATGCTACTTGATAAAACAAGACAACTATATATTCTTATTTGTTTTTCTATGTAGTGTGCTCAACAACAAAACGATATAGATTGCAGATACTTCATTTTGAGGTTGATGAGAGAAATCATTCAGTTGAATCGAATAGAGATTCCAATCACGGTATAGATTTACAATTTAGGATTTGTTTTATTATTTATCGAATTTTTCTTATAATTTATTACTTTTAACTAAATCATGCATATTATGTTTTTGTTATATAGTACTTTGATGAATACAAGTGTGCTCATTACACGAAAAATCAGTTGGAAGAAATCAAGGAGGAATTGTGTGAATATTTTATTGAGCAAATAATCATATAAGATATTCGTAGTTGAAAAGTGTTAAGAAAAATTAGGTTATATGTTAGGGTTGATTTTGGTTATGTTGTAACAAATGGTTTATGTTTATATTGAATTATAATATAATGATGTGTATATATTTTTTATTAATGGTGTATATAATTTGGATTGTTTGTTTTAATGGTGTACATATTTTTTATTATAATGCCTATGTTTATAAAGGCATGTTTGTTGAAATAAATTAAAGGCCAATAATGACAATATAATATTTGTAATGGAATTACAGGTTTATGGAATTACAGGAAAAATATATCAAATATATAAAAAATTTGTTTACTTTAGGCAGTGCTTTTTTTCAAAAGCGTTAACATCAACACTGTAGTTTGCCATATCCTTCGTGTTCCCATAAAATTCATCACGCCGCCTCATCCAACAACCTTCTCCTTGTCTGCACCCATCCTCTTCGTGTCTCCAACAACCTTCTCCTTGTCTGCACCCATTTTCTTCGTTATCAGTCGTGTAGCAACACCATGGGTGGGAGCAAGTCCTCTTCAACGAATGATTTTGGAGTGGGTTTGCCCAAATGTGGTTGCAACTTGCCAATGAAGATATGGGTCTCCAAGTCAATTGATAATCCCGACATAAAATTCTGAAAATACAAGCAATCTATCTCTAGTAAAGCTCAAATCTCTAACATAGAGTAAAAACCCAAGATAACTACCAACACAAATTCGTAAAGCAAGCTTTATATAACACCAAGGGCAATAAATATACAGGAGTTATGAGTTGAAATACATACAAACCCAACAAAAGAGAAATACACAAAGAGGAGAAGAGATAAACCACAAATCTACATTGGTTGTCAAAGCCAATCGAAGAGCAATCCACCTCCAATCATCCATGAGCAAACCCTAATGTTGTTTTCTAAGCTAATCTAGACCAAAAAATGATGTTGATGGTGTTGGGACTCAAAAATATCCAACTCATAACCTAAAAATGAGTTTTTAGCCCCTTTTAAAGAATTCTGAAGTCGCAGGGCGCGCTAAGCGCGGTATTCGCGCTAAGCGCGGTATTCGCGCTAAGCGCGTTATGTGCTGTTCAGCATCTTGTTTTTGCCATATCTTGGGAACCGTAACTCGGAATTGCGCCCGATTTGAAGCGTTGGAAATCTTATTAAATGCTCTATCTAAACATGAATAAATATCAAGCAAATTGATGATTTTTATTTTGTTGATTTTGAGCTTTATTCGTTGATGAATTGTGCAAAATCGCACTCTTGAAGCTTAGCCTTTGGCCTTTATTACTCAATGCTCCAATTATGAATGAATATCTATAAAAGAGATGAAAAACTATCAAATGATACAATATTTACACAAAAACTCAATTATTCTATTATGTACACATTTATACAAAAAGCGGGATTATTCAACTAAATATCAACAAAAGAACGGATAAGTACCACAAAATGTGTATACAAAATAACTACATTTTGGCACTTATCAGCCACCCACCTAGAACTTGTAGACTTGTTGTTTAGAACCCTAGCACATGTATGTTTATCTACAAGTGTTTTACTAGAAAAAGTTTGTTGGTGGCCCACCTTGGAGCATAAGACTAAAAACCCACACTTAGACTTACACATTACCCTTACCCTGTGGGCCTCGTTTTTTACAAAAGATATATCTCTCCCATTAAGCACTGACCACTCCTTGATAGCCTCTCTAAAGCCGTTGAGGGAATTAAATTCCATGCCCCATTTTAATTTAAAGTCTTTATTTAAGTGCTCTTTCCTATACTTGTCATACTTGGGCTTTTCTTCATCACAAGAGTCATCTGGATCATCACTATTCAATTCATCACTGTGGTATTGGTCATCCTCATCCATACTCTTATTGGGCTTACCAAAAAACCCACTAAGACTATCATCTACATTTAGAGGCAAAGTTACATCTATTTCTTCATCAAAACCATCAGCAAGAACAATTGCTCTATCATCTTCATTATCATCTAGTCCTTCAATACTTTCATCTTCCAACACATCCAAATCCTTTTCCTCATTCACACAATTAGGTTCCCTATCACCACGATCAAATTCCTTACCTATACAGTGTTCCCCATACAAATCTCCAATGGTATTCAACAAACTAAAATACAATGCAAAATCTACAGCATCATCATCTTTTCTTATTAAGATAAACCCTTCTTGGATTTCTAAGACTTTTGCCCAACCCCTAAAACTACCCTCCTTATACCCCAACCTACTAACTAACTTTCCAATGTTATCCAATGTCCAACTAGCAACGCGCATACCTATAATGGTTGAATCAGTACCCCCTCTGTAGATGATTTCTTCATTAGCAACCCTAACGAACTCACCATGATGAACAGTGACATCGAAATGCTTCGATTCATGAAAATAATGAACACGAAATCATATAACATTACATTTCGTAAAACACTTTACCAAAATTTTGTAGACTGAGAATCCACCTGAGACTTTGTGTGCGCGTCATCTCCAACCTTGCTTGTTCTGGGTTATTTTTTCGTCTTCTTCCCCATTGTGTTCTTCGCCCTAAGCCCTAATTCTTGTTACAAGGGGGTATTTGATATATGGGCAATGTTAATAAGTCAACTAATGTTACAATATATAAAAAATATTACATGTGTGTAATAAAACTGCATTCGTGGGAAGCACAACCCAAGATTCTATGAAACCTGGGCATCAGGGGGTTCCAGTGAGGAAATCTACAAAACATCAGGCGGTGTTTAAAAAAAATATTACCAGAGTCTAAAATGAGAATTCGCTAACATTATAGTGAGGGTTTATATTTTTAACCCTAATAATAATAAATATAAATAAAAATTAAATTAATAATTACTAAAAATTTAATTACTAAAATAAAGTTGCTAATTATTCTATATTTTTAATTGGAAGTTATTTTTTATTAATTTAATTAGTATTATTTAATATAAATTTTGAAATATAAGATTTTTTACAAATAAATTGAAACACAGGGTTAACTAAATCGTGAGGCAATTTATTATATATAACGGTACCATAATTCACTATTGAAAAAACCAACTCATATGCTACTTTGTTATTTATCTTAAACTTTGATATTATGTAGCTTTGTAGACCAAAATGTTAAAACATTGTAAGGTGAAAATAAACTAAAAATATTAAAAATAACAAAGATTTATCATATAATCAATATCCTCTCACAATCTAATTTTTTAACAACTAACAAATTACAAAAAGGTGTTTATTCAAAATTTATAAATAAAAAAAAAAAATTAAAAGGAAGTAAATTTTCATAACAACGAATAAGAATAATAAAAATAACAAAGATTCATCTTATAATCAATACCCTCTCACAATCTAATTTTTTAACAATTAAAAATTACAAAAATGTAGTGATTCAAAATATATCTTACGATGACCCACGCCTGGCCCAGACTCTAGGCCCAATTGCCCTTACTTAGAGTGTCCACGGGCCACGTGGTTTTCTGGCGCCACGCGCCCCGATAATATCGGACCCTTTTACTGGTTCTCCTTAACCGTCACACGTCTCCCAGGGACTTCGCAACAAACCCGGATTTCCCGGGCGACAACCTAGGGAGGAGGCCACGTGCTGGCCTCCCTGCACACGCAAGCCCTAGCAATGCTAGTGGGCTTGGATTACCACTAATCGGATCTTGGCCCGGCTATAAATACCCTCTCACTTGAGAGGTCGTATCTCACTCTACTCTCTTCTTACTTGCTTGCTTTCTCTGCCTACTTACTTTGGCATCGGAGTATCTTGCGGTACCCCCCTCTTTCACTTCGGACCACCGTTGCAGATTGGGCCAAGACACCTTCTGATCAGGTACAATCAGTGGCGCCGTCTGTGGGAAACTTGCTTCCCCGTCTACTTCCATTCAGTTGACCAAAGCAAAACAAAACTCCGTTTGTCATGGCCGACTCTGCAACCAACGTGCAAAATCCCCCTCACGACGATCTGGCCGAGCAAAACGACACCGTTTACCCGAGCGGAGATCCTCGAGACGGGCAAACTGCCTCCTCTTCGACCGGATCCTATCAAAGATACGAGCGCAGAGCTGAATCAAATCGCCGTCGAGCAGCTGAACCCGCGGTTTTCCAAGAAGTGCAACCACCTCCCGACGCCGATCCCACGGTCACAGCCCTCTTCGCGGCCATCAACAACACCAATCTCCTACTCTTCACCCAGGGAGAACGTCTCCACGTTCTCGAAGCTTCCCGCCGATCACCGCGGAGACATCGACGACCAGACTCGTGATCACCATCACCTCGACGACATCGCTCTCGAACTCCCCCGCGGAGAAACAAGAGGGACGACTCTCGCAGCCCGACACGCCGTTCCGAGCGGAGGACCGATGATCGGCGGACCAAGAACAACCAATGAATGCCTCAATCACCTCCCGGCGTGGCGGGGCCAATGAGTCAAGAAGGACCAAGAGCAGGCATACTCGCGCCAAAACTCAGCGCCGCTCTCGCTCGCGCTCTCCCCACTGGAGCGACGAAGATGACCCCCGCGGTCCTCTGTCTGCCAGCATCATGAATGCCCCAATTCCTCGGGGAATGGAGAAACCGCCCTAGCTCGCCAGCTATGATGGAGTAGACGACCCCATCGACCACATCGACGGTTTCGAAGCCATGCTCCAATACCTCAACGTTGGAGGACCAATCAAGTGCAGGCTGTTCCCCACCACCCTCAGGAAAATAGCAATGGATTGGTATAAGAGCCTGCCCCCGGGGTCCATACACTCCTGGAGAGAGCTCAAAGCCCAGTTCACGAGCACATTCACCGCCTCCCGCAGGCACCCAAAGACCGAGGCCTCCCTCGAGGCCATCATTCATAAAAGCGATGAAACTCTCCGAGAGTACATTGACCGCTTCAACAGGGAAGCCATACAAGTGCCATGCGATGATCAAATGAAGCGATACTTGCTGGAAAGAGGGCTCCTCCCCGGCACAGATTTCAAGAAGGCTGTTGGCATCGAGCCCCCAACCACCTTCGACGCCCTCCTCGACAAAGCTCGCGCTTATATCACATATGAGGAGAAGGAAGCCGCCAACCGCGCCAGGGACTCAAGGAGTCGAGGCTCAGGGAACTCCACGAGACGCCAGGATAACCGACAACCGGAAGCAGGATCATCTTGTCGCCCTGATGAAAAACGGCACGAGGATAGGCCCCGGGAATCCCGCGATCAGCGAGGTCCAGCTGGATATTTCACCGACTACACACCACTCACCGCTTCCCGCGAGCGAATCCTAGCAGAATGCTCGGCTACCGAGTTCAAGGATGGAGGAGTCAGACGCCCGAAACCCACTCCTGCGAAACCAGGCGCTGACAGAACAAAGTATTGCCAATATCACCGAAGTCACGACCACCTGACCGAAGATTGCGTCCACCTCAAGGACGCGATCGAAACACTAATCAAAGGCGGAAGACTCGGACAATACAAAAAGTCTGAAGGATCACGAAGTGCCCGGGAGACCAAAGAAGTCGAGGACGAGGGCCGACCACAAGGGGACTTCGGCCCCTATCAAATAGCGTACTCGGTTACTAGGCCCGAAGATTTTCAAAGCCCTATATTCACCCACAGCCCATGGGAAGAATTCCCCTCGGCCATGGTCATCTCCTGTGGTGGCGACACCCAGCTATCAATAAACTCAGCCAAAAGAAAGTTCAACGAGCTGATCGACAAGGCCCCAGTCAACGAGGTCTCGCTCGAACAGTTCCGCGGCAAGTCTGAGCCGATCACTTTTTACCTAGAAGAACTCCCCGGAGGAGCGTCGAACGCCCATATTCCTCTCCTTATTAAAGCAAGAATGACAAACTTTGAAGTTCACAGGATCCTGGTCGACGAAGGCAGTTCGGTCGATGTCATGTACACCCACTTATTCCGAATGCTCCAGCTCGATGAATCCCATCTATCACCATACGTGGGATCCGACCTTCAGGGGTTCAACGGCTCCACGTCACGACCTTGGGGATACGTCGAGCTCCTCGTCACCTTCGGCGAGGACGTCGCTTCACGACAAGTCAAAGTCCGCTTTCTGGTGATCGATTGTCACTCCCTCTACAACGCTATTCTGGGCAGAACTACACTGGCCGAACTCACAGCAGTCCCTTTGACCGTCCATCTGAAGCTCAAGTTCTACACCAAACGGGGACGCGTCGCTACCATCTGCGGCGATATTAAAGCTGCGATGAGGTGCCACAACGCCGCGGCTAGGGGACAGACCCTGGTCGACCCAAAATCGCCCGCCACCAGCAAGGAAGGGCCGGACACCGTCCAGATCGAGCTCCCCAAAACCACGGAGGATCAGAGCCCCAAAGTCAGCTCAGTGGACCTCGACACCAGATTTTCAAAGGACGAAGTCGACGGACAAGCAGGGGATGCGGATCCACTTCGCCCCATTCCAGACGGCGAGTTCGAGCTCGTCCCCCTCGGAGAAGACCCCAGCAAATGCGTCAAGATCGGCGCTGACCTCCCCGACCTGGCAAAGAAGCAACTCAGAGCTTGCCTTCGGGAGAATGCAAATCTCTTCGCCTGGAGCGCAGCGGAAATGCCCGGACTCGACCCTGAGGTCGCCTGCCACCAGCTCGCCATAGATCCAGCCGCTAGGGCCATAGTACAACGTGGCGTGGCGTCTCGAGCGAAAAGTCAGAAAAGACCTCCTAGAGGCAAATTTTATTTCCGAGGCCAAGTATTCAACTTGGTTGTCAAATGTTGTACTCGTTAAAAAATCTAATGGAAAATGGCGTATGTGCGTTGACTACACTGATCTCAACCGGGTATGTTCCAAAGATGCTTTTCCCTTACCTAATATTGATAGATTGGTCGACAACTCGGCCGACTATAAACTGCTTTCTTTTTTGGATGCTTACTCAGGTTACAACCAGATCCCCATGGACATGGCCGGCAGGACCTGCACGACCTTTATGACGGAATCGGGGAACTATTACTACAACGTAATGCCCTTCGGACTGAAGAACGCCGGAGCAACCTACCAGCGAATGATGAACAGGGTATTTCAGAACGAAATCAAAGACATGCTTGAGGTGTACATGGACGACATGATCGTGAAATCCCAAGCCAAGGACGACCACGCTTCACGACTGAAGAAAGTCTTCGACCAAGCTCGGAAGCACAGGATGCGCTACAACCCGGAGAAGTGCACGTTCGGAGTCAAGGCCGGCAAGTTCCTCGGTTTCTATCTAACAGAACGAGGGATTGAGGCCAACCCCGACAAATGTCGGGCATTCTCTGAACTACCCACGCCCAGGTCCAAGAAGTCCATTCAAGTCTTGAACGGCATGCTAACCTCTTTATCCCGGTTCGTAGCGAGGTCGGCGCAACACGCACTCCCATTTTTCAAATTATTGAGGAAGGGGCCGACCTTCGAATGGAACGAGGAATGCGAGCAAGCCCTCCTCCACCTCAAACGAGCACTTTCGCAACCACCAGTGCTCTCACGGCCGCATCTCGGGGAAACATTATATTTGTACTTAGCCATATCCAATGAAGCAGTGAGCGCGGTACTCATACGTGAAACTGAAGACGGGCAAAAACCCGTCTATTTCACGAGCAAAGCCCTTCAAGGGCCCGAAACCAGGTATCAGCAAATTGAAAAGGTCGCACTCGCCCTCGTCATCACCGCTCGGAGATTGCGATACTATTTCCTCGCCCACGTCATCATCGTGCGCACAGAGCAGCCCGTAAAGCAGCTCCTCGCCCGCCCGGATATGGCTGGACGGATGCTAAGGTGGTCCCTCGAGCTTTCCGAGTTCGACATTCAGTATGAGGGACGGAAAGCCTTGAAAGCACAAGCGCTCGCCGACTTCATCGCCTAAATGACCGCCCACGAGAAAGCGCCCCAGGCAAGCAACAGATGGACCCTGCACATCGACGGAGCCTCAAGTTCGACGGGGAGCGGCGCCGGCGTCCTCCTCGAAAACGAAGAAGTCATTGTCATCGAGAATTCGTTAACTCTGGCCTTCCCAACATCCAACAATCAGGCAGAATATGAAGCACTGCTCGCAGGGCTGCGATTGGCCGAGGGCATAGGCGCTCAGGACATCCAAATATTCACCAACTCCCAACTCGTCGCATCGCAGGTCCTTGGAGATTACCAGGCTAAAAACGACAGCCTCATCGAATACCTTCACCTTGTAAAGGAGAAACTAAAGGGCTTCGACCGAGCAGAGATTAAGCACGTCCCCGTGAACAGAACACCCGGGCAGACATCTTGTCCAAGCTCGCGAGCACCAAGAAAAAGGGAGGAAACCGGTCAGTAATACAAGAGACACTCACCCAACCGAGCATCGAAAGGTCCACGATGACACTCGACATAAATGCGGTCGGTGATGCAGACTACTGGATGACCCCCGTGTTCAACTACCTCACTCGCGGGGAGTTGCCCACCGACAAGTTAGAAACCGCCGCCACCAAACGCCGTGCATGCTCTTACGTCGTCCTCGAACAGTGTTTGTATCGACGAGGCTTCTCCATTCCCCCTCCTCAAGTGCGTCGAGGAGTCCAAGGTGGTCGGCATCCTTCATGAAATCCACGAAGGAATTAACGCCCAACACCTGGGAGGCCGGTCTCTTGCCCGCAAAGCATTGCGCGCCGACTACTATTGGCCCACTATGCAAAGAGACGCCAAAGAACACGTCAAAAAATACGACAAGTGCCAACGCCACGCCGACATGCACCTCGCACCACCTCACGAGCTCACAACGCTCACATCCCCGTGGCCTTTCAGCTGGTGGGGAATGGATATACTCGGTCCTTTCACGCAAGGCTCTTACCAAAACAAGTACCTCATAGTGGCCGTAGACTACTTCACAAAATGGATAGAGGCCGAGGCACTTGCCAAAATCACCTCCTTCAACATCCTTCGTTTTTACAAACGAAATGTCCTTGCCCGCTTCGGTATTCCACAGGCCCTCGTCACAGACAATGGGACACAGTTCACCGATCAAAACTTCCGCAATTTCGTAGCACGGCTGGGCACCAAGCACCACTTCACATCTGTCGAGCATCCCCAGACCAACGGCCATGCAGAAGCTGCGAACAGGGTCTTGTTACGAGGACTCAGGCGGAGACTCGGGGAAACCAAGAACAGGTGGGTGGAAGAGCTGCAGTGCTATGGGCTTACCGAACCACTCCCCATTCAACCACGGGAGAATCCCCGTTTCGGTTAACATACGGAACAGAGGCGGTCATACCCGTCGAAATCAGAGAGCCGTCAAGACGTACCGAATTCCCCCTAGAGGAGAAAACAAGCAGCGAGGCCCAGAAGGCGGATTTAGTCGACGAGGTCCGGCGTTAGAAGCACGTTTGAAACAACAGATCGCTGCGTCACGACCAAAGGTCATCAAGCGAGTTCAAGTCGGCTGGTCCTCCGAGAATCAAAAGGAATCTCGAGAAGGAAAGTTGGCCACCAACTGGGAAGGGCCATATCGCGTCCGAGCAAAGACGGGCACAGGAGCTTATTACCTTGCAAATCTAAATGGAGTACAACTCCCTCGACCTTGGAATGCTACAAAGCTCAAACAGTATTACAGCTGAGCTAGAATGACCACATGTTCAATGCCTTGTGGCCCTCAATCCCCTCGACGGAGATCTAGCTCAGCCTTGGGTCGCGGAATGGTGCTCGTACGCGTCCTGGGCCACTGATAAGCGGGGCCTACTCGACTACGATAGGTAGAGACCCCGTTCGATGCGGAATCCTCAATCGAGATCCACGGGTTTTTCCATGCACCTTAGGCAGGATGTCCGGCTCGCGACGGACAGTCCACGCCCCGAGTCTGTGGTCTTGTAACACGGCCACATCCTCGCCAGGAGGCCTCAAGACTCCAAGCCTAGCATCCAAGCTAGGAACAACAAGGTCGAGCATCTCTCTGTATAAACGAACAGATATAACAACAAACAATAAACAAGTATCAAAGCATTTGTAAATAAATGGCTGACAACGACCAGCAAAAGATCCACGGGCGCTAGACCCAAATTACAAATATTCAAAAAAACGGGCACCAGTCCAGTGTACGAGAATTCATAGAAAAAGGCGCGCAGGCCAAAAAACAACGGGCTCGCAGGCCCAAACAATTACAAGTCAAGAATCAGAAGCCACGATCTCCCCGTCGACCACGCGGTGGAAGGGGCCAATCTCAGAAGTCACCAGCTCCACCCCGGGGTTCACCACCTGCACCTGCTAGATAGCCCGGTCAAACCCGAAGGATAGCGCCTCCACGGTATCCTCCTCGAGGATCCTCACCCGGCCAATCAACTCCGCCCAGGAAAGAAGCGCCTGCTCCTCAGCAGATTCGTCCTTAGCGGGGGCCATTCGCTCCCTCAGCAGTTTGACCTCGGCCTTCAGTCTGCTCTTCTCCTCGACCAGTGGATCGTACTTGTCCGTCATTTCCCTTAGCTCTGCTGCCAGCGCCTTGTGTCTAGCATCCAAACCCTGGAGCTTCTGCAGTTCATTCCAATGCGCCATATTCTCCAGCTCCAGGGCATCAGCACGATCGTTGGCTTTGGAGGCTTGGGCACGGGCATTGGCCACCTCGTCGTTGAGAGTCAACGAGGTCTCGAGCATTCGGATGACTGCGAACACATCAGCATTCAGGCCCTCTCCCCGTATCTTCGAGTCCAGCCCCAAGATCATCTCTCTCTCCGCCGCCTGGACCGCCGGGGGTTTCCCCTAAAAAAGTTGCCTCTGAGCAAAACATGGAGGCAATACGAAGGTGTCCCCGGTTGAAACCGAAGTCCCCTGCGCTCCCTGCTCTGAACGTTCAGCTCTTCGCCTCTTGAGCGGTTGGTCGGGGGATGAAGCTGGGGAAGGGGTGTTGACGGCGGGCTGAGAATCCTCACGCGCCTGCCGTTGAAGATCAACAACGCGATCTTTGGCGGTCACGCGGGGACCCTTAGGTCGCAGCTTGAGCATACGCTCCTCCATGGCCGCCATTTTATCTGCAAAACAAACAAAGAACACGTTAGCACACGCCAATATGCGGGCAACTCCCCTTTTATATTTTTCAAATAAAATACCTAAGAGCCTCAACGCGTCCTCGTCAGACTCGCAATCTAGAATGGCCTTGGTGTTGATGTAACGCCGGGCAATTTCGATCTCCCGACTGGAGTCGAGGAGCACGTTCCCCTCCCGGTCGACGCAGATCGTCGGCCTGAAGCTCTTCACGAAGTTCTCCAACCTCTCGTAGGAGAGTTGATCGTCCCTATCAAGCTTCTCGGGCTTCACGGAGTAGAAATCCGGCCCCCGTTCATAGTGTTTCTTGTCCCACTCAAGGGGAAACTTCGCCCATATTCTTTCCACCTCTTTCCCATCCTCGTTGACCCCCACGGTGCGCTCGAACAGTGTGTCCTCGGCCTCTCTGGTGACAAACTTTATCACATAGAACCGTTTCTTGAAGTCCCGGACAGAGTCTAGGTACGGCCTAAAGAGCTTGCCCGACTGCTTGAACGACACCCAGGCGCATTTATCCCCGACCATCTGCCGCTGCAGATGGAAGATACGGAAAAAGAGAGGAAGAGTGGCACTTATGTCCAGGTAACGACACACGATCTCGAATGCCCGCATGAAGGCCAGGGAATTCGGATGGAGTTGTGAGGGGGAGAGATCCAGCCATGTGAAGACCCCCGTCTGAAAACTAGTGAAAGGCATGCGGAAGCCCGCCTCCCGGAATGCGAACTCATACATGGGGAATCTCGTCGAGGAGTACGACGAGCAGATCCTCCTTCCGGGCCCAGGGATTTGCACGACCCAGGAAGCTTCGAGACCCTCGTCCAAGTCTTCTATTTGATTGAACGCGCTGGAGGAATCGGTGGAGAAATCTGACCGAAAGTCCCTTGGCTCGGGCGCGACCCAGGAGAGGTCCGCCGCCAATCTTATTCGGCGAGGTCCGCTTATACCCTCATCGCCGCCGCAAATCTGATCCCCGGCACCTGAAAAGCAGCGAAAGAAAAGTGAATTCGAGGATATCAAATCCACCCCTCCACCACGACTCAAGCGACACGGCGAGGGGCCCGGAAGCCCGAGCAACAGCGATCAGATATGGCTCTCTCTCTCTCGAGGACCTCGCGCGGATCAATCTCCTCCGACGTACTCGAACTTATCAACTAACCATCCAGACCTCCCCGTAATATCTATAAGATTCCCCGTGATATTCAACAGTCTCCCCGCGAGGTTCAAGTTTCTGCTCGTGTGACTCAAGTACCTCCCCGCGATGTTTAAGTTTCTGCTCGTGTCACTGAAGTTCCTACCTGTGGTGTTCAAGTTTCTACCCATATAATCCTAAGTTCTGCCCGTAACTCTCTCCCCACTACATGCAGGTATCTCCCCGCGACATTCAATCTTCTCCCCGCGATATTCAAAAAAAATAAACCCTAAATTCATCCTAAAACATGAATTGAAAAGAGATTATCAAAGAATTAGGGATGTTTACCTGCTTTTGGAGTCGAAGACATGTTGAGAATTCAAGATAGGAGGCTGTGGAAAATTCTGCGTTCAAGAGCTTTTGAGTCGGAAAATTAGAGGAGAATAAACAAATGAAACCCTAAAAGGTCCTTTTTATAACCAAACTTCATGGGCATACGAAAGGTCACGCCTTTTAGGCGCCAAAAGCCTCATTTCAAGATGACAAGTGGCATCAAACTGACACGACGCTTGACCCACGAGCTGCTCCTCGAGGAGCGGGCAACCCGACTCGCTAGCCTCGTGCCCCGACGTTCCCACGCGGACGTCCCCGAGGTCGACGGTCCGAAAAATGTCCGTCGAACGGCTACGGCACCTACGGGCCTACGCCCGTTGCCTACCCGAACAAAAGAAGTCGTTGAATACCGTCGAGGACATGCCTAGTTCAAAGTCATTACTCTACTAGAGCAAAGACTTGGGGGCTCTGATCGGCGGCCCGCTGGGCCCAGACTCTAGGCCTAATTGCCCTTGGAAAAACTTAGAGTGTCCCAGGGCCACGTGTGTGGTTCTGGCGCCACGCCCGATAATATCAGACCCTTTTACTGGTTCTCCTTAACCGTCACACGTCTCCCAGGGACTTCGCAACAAACCCGGATTTCCCCGGCGACAACCTAGGGAGGAGGCCACGTGCTGGCCTCCCTGCACACGCAAGCCCTAGCAATCCGCTAGTGGGCTTGGATTTCTGCCCATTAATCGGATCTTGGCCCAGCGCTGGGGGCTATAAATACCTTCTCACTTGAGAGGGTCAGGTATCTCACTCTCTACTCTCTTCTTACTTGCTTGTTTTCTCTTTGCCTCTACTTACTTTGACATCGGAGTATCTTGCAGGTACCCCCCCTCTTTCACTTCGGACCACCGTTGCAGATTGGGCCAAGACACCTTCTGATCAGGTACGATCATATACCTAAAAAAAATAAAAAATAAACAAATACTTATAATAAAATTGGTACGAAGTAAATTTTTATAATGATGAATAATAAAAATAAAATTAAATATAATATTAGATAATGAAATAAAACTAAAAATATTAAAAGTAATAAAAATAAAAAATTCTTTAGGTGCATTTTGTAAACTTCCAAAGTCTTGTACATATAGAAAAACAAAATTAACCATATTAATAAAATTAGAATCAATAAAATTAGAAGAAAGTAAGATTGTATAACATTAAGAAAAGATAAAATAATAAACAATAAAAATAGAAAATTTTCTATGCATTTTGTGGACCCAATTATTATTATTATTATTATTATTATTATTATTATTATTATTATTATTATTATTATTATTATTATATTTATATTAATAAAAAATCAAAAGAAAAAAAGTTGTGCAATTTGATTAAAATGCAAAATGTAACATAAAAAAAAATAATACTAACAAAAAATAAGAAAGACAATCCATCAAAAATGTTATATAAAGAGAACAAACACGAAAAAGTAAAGAGAAACACAATGTGAAAATAGTAGAAGTATATATGACTATGAAAGAGAACTCTACCGTCATAATAATGAAAAAAACAAAGAAGAATGGATATGCATTTAAAAATAACAGAATTGTTATAAATAACATATGGTAAACATACTAAGAACAATATTTGTTTGTTATTTAAATGAAAAATACATCCCTAATGTGAAAAAATTATAGTTGCATGGTGAAAAGGAATATAATATCAAATTTGTTATAATGTAAGAAAGTCATATTTGTTTGGTGTGCTGAGAATGAAGCTAATAAAGAAACGATAATTACATGGTGTGGTGAGGAGGGGAGGGTAATGTAGAATTAGTTATATATATAAAAAGTGATGGATATGAGAAAATAGAAAGATTTGTAAAGAAAAGTGGATAGGCTATAACTTCCCACTAATGACTAATTGTTATACATATTCTTTATTTATTTTAATGAATTAATTAAATTTATTTTTATTAATTAATTAATAGAAAAATATTAGTGATGCACGTTATATGGCTTTATTAATTTATTAATAGAAAAATATTAGTGATGCACGTTATATGGCATTTTGACAAAGAAACTATATTGGCATAAGAAAAAGAGAATTTTGTTGATTTTGTTTTAATTAATTATTTAATATTTCTTACGTCTCATACTATTTGTCACAATTGGTCATTTCACACCGATTAAAAAACAATAATAAATAAAAGAGAAAATGATAAATTTATCAAATTATCTTATTTAACCATTGATTTATTCAAATTAACATTAATATCAAGTAGAAAAATAATTAATTAAGAGTATTTATTAGAGGTACAATTAGAAGATTAAATATAGAATTGCATTGGTAATCTAAAGTGACAAATATTTTGGGACAAATTTCTCTCCTAAATATGATACTTATTTTGAGACAGAAGGAGTATTATTATTAATTACATGCATAATTATTTTTACTAACTTTTATTAAATTGTTTTAAAATAAATGTCTAAGTTAGTGGGAAGTTAGTTTCAGAAATTTATGAAAAATAAATAAAATAAAATAAATATATAAAAAATGACTAAATTATTATCAAATTATCTTATTTAACCATTGATTTATTCAAATTAACATTAATATCAAGTAGAAAAATAATTAATTAAGAGTATTTATTAGAGGTACAATTAGAAGATTAAATATAGAATTGCATTGGTAATCTAAAGTGACAAATATTTTAGGATAAATTTCTCTCCTAAATATGACACTTATTTTGAGACAGAAGGAGTATTATTATTAATTACATGCATAATTATTTTTACTAACTTTTATTAAATTATTTTAAAATAAATGTCTAAGTTAGTGGGAAGTTAGTTTCAGAAATTTATGAAAAATAAATAAAATAAAATAAATATATAAAAAATGACTAAATTTATTAAATTATTTTAAAATAAATGTCTAAGTTAGTGAGTAGTTTCATAAATTTATGAGAAATAAAAAAAATAATATATATAAAACGACCTCAATTTTGACTCCAAAACTTTTTTCATTGACTTAACAATTTTAATCATTTTAATTAGTAAGATGGGAATTGAACCCAAGAGAAGCCACCCCCAAACCTTAGTTACTAATATTGCTATACCATCCACTCGACCATATCTTCGCTTGTGAATAATAATGTAACATATTATATTTAAATATATTTCGCTTTAATTTACAATGTCTATAAATTCAAATTTTAAACCCCATTTTTTGAAATCCTAGGCTGTGGACCTACTTACCCATGAGCGGCCCTAAGAAGAATAAAAGACAAGTTCTTATATAATTTGTTTATTAATTAGATTAAATAGAGATATACTCGGGTAAAGAGATAAATTCTTTAATTCATTATGCTTTAAAAATTGTTACAAGAAAATATTAACTAGTTATAAAAAAAAAAGTAATAATTACGTTCATAAGAATAAATTATATTATGTCTAATGTTTCTTATCTCTCCAACTCTAAATATATAAACCACATAAAATTCATATTTTAAAGTGTTTCTCAATCCCCTTTAATATTCTCAAAAGTGTACTCTTTCTTAGAACAATGAATCCTAATTATTTCTCTCTTTGTCTCTTTAAATTTATCTCGTTGAATCCACCTCTTGCCTCAATATTTTTACTCTTTTACTAAAAACAAGTGTTAGAAAACAATATTTTAACAAACCTGAAACTATAATGAGCCAAATTTCTGGACATGATTCGCAAACTCACTTGAGTCTCCTCCGAGTTATTAATCAAGTCGTTGACCGTTAACAAAATGGTGATCTTTGACCAAGTTAATCGAGCCAAAATGTTCTCATCCTTGATTAATTGAGGTTTTTGAGGCATGCTTCCACAAATATCCTGCTTGACTCAAAATTGTTGTTGATGTCAATTTACCTATCAATCTTCTTATTTCTCTTTCCAAACCTTGAATCATTATCCAACAACATTGATCAAGTACAAGAAACCAGTTAACCTCGATATAGGCACTCTAGTACATTTTCACCCAACCACCATTTCATGCTTATGTAGTCTATAATTATGGTTCTTCATTATTGAATGTTTTTTTTACCATTCATTATCTTAAACCATTTTTACTCCCATTGCTTTGAAATGCCGCCTTGAAGCTCATTGGTTCAAAGTCTTAAAACCCTTTAGCCACATTTAAAGCATAATAACCAAGGTTAGAATAATAATTAGTCAAATGATTCTCAAGATCCATTGTAGACTTTACTTCACTTGAATTAGAATCAGTAGCCTTAACTTTCTCATTATCGTTGTCTTTCTGGAAGGAAACTTAACCTAAAATAAAGTATTCTCTATCATAGTATATGATTCTTTCACCTCTAGATCTTTACTTTTCACCCTCTTGCGAGTCTCACCAAAAGTAAAATATATACTTATGATGTACTTTGTCCTCTAGGTTCAATTTTCTATAACTTATAACTCTTCCCACCTTCTAGATAATCGATGAAGACACACTGTAACACGGTGGGAGAACTGACTTGTTTTATTTTGCGTTTAATCGCAAATGTTGCAGATAGCAAGAGTCGCCACCGACTTTTCTTTTATCCAATTAAGGGAAGGTGAAAAGAACAGGAAAAGACCTTCGTTAGATTCTGAGTAAGGGAGGTGATTATAAAAGGGAAGGTGTTAGCACCCTTTCCATCCGTAGTTATCTACGGGCTCTTAGTTGCTTTAGCTCACTTTGAAATCTGCTTTCTGTGTGTGTGTTTGAAAATGTTTTGGAAAAGGAATTTCGCTTTGACTTCGTAATGATTCACGCTGGAATGTATACGAAGTGTTCGGAAATGTTTCGTTTTGGAAAAATGTTTTAACTTTGTAAAAGTATGGGGTGTAGAAAGATGTTTTGATAGAGCAAGCAATTAGGAGTCTATTACATACTCAGAACGGTCGTTTCCGTGTTATTTTTACCTTCCTTTAGAATAGTGCTATCCATAACATTAGTTGGTAGGTAACCCTATTCGTTGGATGTGAAGGGACGTTCGAAGGGACATCAAATGGTCATAGAAGGCAACTTGTAGGAGTATCCTAGCACATTCGTAGGGACGATCATCACTTTTTGTAGGCAACAATCGAGGGACTAAATCATGTATTCGTAGGCAACATCGAGGGACTGTGATCTTTGATTCGAAGGGATTGTGATGATATGTCTGTAGGCAACGATGCTAAGATACCCCTACACTCGAGGGACTTGACCATTTATTCGAAAGGCAACGAGAGAGAATACCCTAGGGAGTGCATGTGTGAAAAGAGTGTGTTGAGTTCAAATAATTTATCTTGTGATTAGAGTTAGTTATGTTGATTTTATCTTTCCATACATGCCTAATTTATTAGCAGTTTATATAGGTGCAGAAAGTAAATTGCGGAAAGTAAAGTGCGGAAAGTAAATCCTACGCTATTACATGGCTTTGGGGTTGTTACATAATTGAGGAGTGCGGAAAGTAAACCTAATTAAGCTATTACATCCCATGAGCAGTTACATAATATTGGAAAAAAGAATGCGAGAAAATAAATAACTGAATAGAAAACTATTCCTAATATTTTTGGATTTTTGAAATGTGTGAAATAATCCTAAGTCTAGTTGATTTTAATTAATTTAAAGAAATATTAGTTAATACTAACCCTAAATTAATTAATTAAAATAATAGAAAAAATTAGTGAAAGTTGTCTAATTAATCTTAATTATTTAACCTAATTACTAGTTTTTTAAATTGAATAATAAAAATAAGCAAAATAATAAAAATATGGAAAAATAGTAAAAAAAAACGCGGAAGAAGCCATCCCGTCGGAGCTTGGGAAATCCTTTGCTGGAGGCACCCAGAAGTTGTAACCACGGGGTTTCTGTTGGAGGTACCAGTAGGCACGGGGTTT
This sequence comes from Vicia sativa, assembly GCA_021764765.1. Classification (NCBI taxonomy): domain Eukaryota; kingdom Viridiplantae; phylum Streptophyta; class Magnoliopsida; order Fabales; family Fabaceae; genus Vicia; species Vicia sativa. Next base: position 203,094,371 of record CM038793.1, read on the forward strand.
CTCTTGAAGTGGATCCGTGGAGCTTCTGAGTGTGACGTCTTAGGATGGGATCCAAAAGCTGGAGCTTCTGGGCGTGTTTCGCCTCGAGGTCAAGAAGTGGAGCTTCGGACGTGTTATACGGAACACAAACATAAAAACATTAGGATTTTTGGGAAAAGGCAGGGTTCGAACCCATGCCATCTAGGATGAACGCGCGCTGCCTCTGCCATATGAGCCAACCTGCTTTGGTGTTAGACATATGAAATAGAATGAATGTAAAAGAAATTGATTTCTGGGAATCAATTTAAAATCAAAAAATGCGCGCAGCCTTCGTCTTCTTCCTTGGGACACATGCTTTTAGCTACGTTTTTACCTACAGATTGCCTCTGTAGCTATATCCCTGCAAAATCATAACTCAAGTAAAACGCAATATAAATTCACATGAAAAAGACATGGATTGATTGCTTTCAACCTCCTAAACATGAATATGCCTCTGGTTTTGGCTAATTTTGTCTTAACCGAGAAACCCTAAACCAAGGTCTCAAACCCTAACAATGGTGGATTCGTGTACCTGTACTAAAAACTTAATCAAATAACACAGGAAGCTTGCAAATAACATCATGAACATGAATATGTGATCAAAACACGTTTAAAATGCATGTAACTATGAATTTGATTTTCAAAATTTAGAGAGCAAACCATGACTTGGATGTATTGATTCTGGACGTCTGGATGCGTGAGAATGATTGGAATAAGTTCCTGGGACCTTGAGGATGCTCGTTCAATCCTCAAAACTCCTTGAATTGGCCTCCAAAGTTGAAACCGAACTTGGCTTTTCTTACAAGTTTTCTTGAAAATTTTTAGGGTTCTTGAGGCAAGGATTTCGTATCGTGTGCATTTGGAATCATTGTGTATTTATACTAGAGTGATTTAGGTCAAGCATTGTAAGAAAATATCATGCCAATCGATGAAAGATAATTTGATTTGGAATCAAACCAAATATTGCCTTTTTGAGCCAATTCCAATCAAATTACTTGCCAATCTCAATTATTTCAAAATAATCAGACTTAATTGGCTTGCTTGGACCTCAAGGATGAGAGAAAATCAATCTTGCACTTAATTTTTGATTTTCTATCTTTTATTTTAATTAAATTGGTTTTAATTGATTAAAAAAATCCAAAATAAATAAAAAATAAAAGATAAAAACATGGCCTTGGGCTTGGAGGTTCCAATTCAGATAAGGAACAAGTTTGAATCAAGAAAAGTTAGGCCCATTTGGAATTTTTTTTATTTTCTCAAGTATTTCTCTTTGTGCACCTCCTAAAAAATGCTCAACTTGCACAATGTGTATCTTGCTCAATTTTTAACATTTTTGGGTGTTCTTGGACTTTTTAGAAAGCTCAAGATGTCTTCTAAACATCCCTTTTGGTTTAATCTTTATTGAAGTTTCCATGCTCATGAACACTTCTTTTCAAAAAGTTGACTTTTTGTTGACTTTTAAAAGGACCTGTAATATTTTGATCCATAACTTCCAAATGAAGCATTTTCTGCCCAAGCTTGTGAGACATGAAGTTGTAGAGAATTGAATTCTCTTCAAAATGATTTGTGGTGGAAAAATTTATGATAAAGTATGTCAAAGTTATGTTTGGTCAAAGTTCTGTTGACTTTTGTCTAAAAAACCCTAATTTAGAAACTTTGACTTTTGATCAAATCTTGACTTTTCTTGAGGAATCATGATCAACCCTTGATCAAATGATGAATATTACTTCAAAATATTGGTGTTGACCAAAAATTATGAAGTTTGATTGTATGTTGACAACAGTTGACTTTTTGTCTCATACAACTGATTTTCAACTATCTGAGCAATTGACTGAGCAAACTTGAGTTGTAAGGCTTAAAACTTGAAATGGTGATTCCTTGGTGCATAGGATGAGGTATGATGACCACTTGAAGCATTAGAAGTTCATCTTGACTTGAGAATAGCAAAACCCTAGCTTGGATTGATTGCTTAGGAGAGAGTTTGTCTGGTCAATCCTTGGGAAATCCTTGAGTATGGATATGTGAAATGTCTTGAGAAGTGGGAGGAAAAATTTTGGGGTATAACACACACTTTACAACTTTACCATCAAGTTTATTTAGCTTGATTTTCACAAACATCAAAGATTTGAAGACCTTCAAGTTTGAGTAGTCTACTGGTTTCCTAGTCTAAATTTCGATAAGCATAATTATGGACAACAAATTATGCATAAACTCACAAACATACCTCACATTGAGTAGAAGTAACTCACGATCATCAAACATTTTAAGTCTAGCTATACCAATATCTTGAACCTTGCAAGCCTAATTTGTGGATTTATGTGCTATGGAGGTATGAACGTCATCTCAATTTGACGATGACAATTGTCAAGCACTGTTGCGGCTGTATAAACGACAAGCAAAAAGTTGGTATTATTTTTACCGGGTGATATAAACCGGTAAGGTTATATCGTATCGTGTCTACAGAGATTGGTTATTGATTCGTCATTCGACAATTCTACCGTTAATGAGTTTGAGATTAAATGAGTTGAAAACAAAAGACAAAAAGTAAATGAACAAAAAGTATAAAGGATAGACAGCTTGTCCAGAACGAATGCACAGTACCCATCACAGACTTAAATTTACTGTCTAGTTATACTAAGCCTACGATACTCGTCCGTGTCATAACATACCTCTCATGATCTACGCTATTTCTAACCCAAATTGAGAATCCTCTCGAATCACCTCGATATCCATTTCTGGCATACCTTGACAACCAAAAGTCAACTGCGTCACCTCCAAACCCATCTCTGGCATACTTCATCAACACAGAGGCATTAAGATCAGATACTCTAAATAAATGTCAGCTCTAAACCCATTTCTAGTACTCAGAAACTAACAGATAATCAACCTAGGTAAGAATCTAAGCAATCTATCTCTAGCAAAGCTCAAAATCCTAACATAGAGTAGAAACCTAAGACAATTACCAACATAGATTCATAAAGCAAACTTTATACAATGCCAAGGGCGATAAATATTCATATGTTCAGAGTAAATATACAAACATAACCAACACAATGGAGAAATGCAAAGAGAAGAGAGGATATACACTACTCATTTACACCGGATAGTTAGAGCCTATCGAAGAGCAATCCACCTCCAGTCATCCATGAGCAAGACCCTAGTGTTGTTTTCTAAGATAAACTATCAAAAACTATATGAGTGATGGAATTGGGAGCAAGAATCTCACAACCCAAAACCATAAAACCAAAAATGAAGAAAAATGAAAGTGTAAAGAAAATCTCTTCCGCAAGAATCGCCCGGCAAAATAAAGCATCACCCGATGAACCTTCTTATTAACTTGGCTCAAATTAAGCCACATCCTCAACCTGACCAAAATATCTACCTTCTCCCGATGACGGTTAGCTTCGCCCGACGAAATCTCTTTTCCTCGCCCAGTGACCTGCAGTGAAACTAGGCAGCGCGAAATCTCAAAATGGACCACTTCCTCTCACCCCACCGTCGCCCGGCGACGCAGAAGCGATGGCCCTCTCCTGGCCATCGCCCGACGAAATTGACAGTCCAACAACTTTTGTTGCTTTACCTGCATAACTACCAATGGCTACTATCTTTTAGCCTTATTCCTTATTGATCAATAATGCATCTTAGAGCTCCATTTGGACTTTATTCTTAATGCTCCAATAATGCAACAAATAGCTACAAAATATATTCAAAACTAATCAAATGGTACTATATGTACACAAAACACAATAAAACATATTTACAACAAAAAGAAGGGTTATTCAATGATATTAACAACAAAAGAATAAATAATTGTCACAAAACATATATACAAAATAACTAAATTTTGACACTTATCAACTCTCCCCAACTTGACACATTGTTTGTCCTCAAACAAAGTCAAGTAAACCTAAAGAAACATTGAATGATAATCAAAGAATCACGAATCAATAAGTTTTTAAAACGGAAAACAAATGTATGTTTCAAACAAAAACGTACACGACAAAATACAAACTTACCACTATCCTACAACTATAACATATAAACGAAATAAATCATAAGTACAAAAATCATGCAAAACACTCTAAAACAAAACAAGCTCAATCATGAACTACACCTAGCAAAAATTCATCGGTAGATGAAGAACACACAAAGGTGAGGGACAAAAAAATACTCCTCCACAATCTTTCAAACAAAAGACCAAATTATGCATTCATCCAAAAACATATTGGAAATACAAATGCAAGAATCACAAGGGCTTTTCAAGGTTGTAATGTGGCTTGGTTAACAAACAAGTGATAAGTCCTAAAGTTAATCGGAAAAAAACTTGCCTAAACCTAAGGGAGTGATCAACTCACATAGTTTCAAACAATATAATTCCAATCAAACTTCTTCTTCATCACAAATTGTCAAACCAAAACACCTCACTTATTCACACAACATTATTCATACTCTTTTTTTTTTTTCTTTTTCAAAGCTTTTTCATTTTTTTCTTCTTTTTCTAATCTTTCTTTTTCTAAACTTTTTCTTTTCTTTTCTTTTAACCGCATACCAACCACAATATAAGCACATAAACATTCCTCTCCCCAACTTGAATTCAATCAACATTAATGTGTGAATACTCCCTACTTTCTAAGGCAAGATAAAAACTCATACAACAACATATAGTTGAGGGTTCAAGAAACAAAGAAATCAACATCCATACAAAAAATTTGAATTGACACTCATAGACAAGTATCAAATTCAAATAAACATGGATATTGATAAAAGTTCAAAGGGGCTAACAAAGGTTCACACACTCATAAGGTGAATTGAATATTTGGCCAAGGTAGTTATGCTCAAAATCAAACAAAATTCCTTGATCATTTTCATGCAATCATACAATCAACACAAAACAAAAGATTAAGCATAATAAAATCCAGTTAAAACAAGAATTGTGGCCTCAAAAATGTGTAAACAATGGAAAGCTTCCTCACATTTATGGGTAAAAAGGGAACTAAAGTGATTCAATTCATGAGCAAGTAAAGCAAAAAGAATGAATGGCATGGTAATTATACAAATGAAAAATTTCCTAAACATGTTATGCTATAGAAAGCGATAAACGAGTACTTGGCATGTACCAACTTTGAAAACTATCATTACCATACATCCGCGAGTTGAAACGATCAAACTCGGAAAATCACCAAATTGCAACCTCAAGCTATCAAACCAAAATTTGAGTGCACACAATAGTAAAATAATTAGAAAAACAAAATTTACAACCAACAAAACTCCTCAAGCTAAACACGACGAGCTTGCGGATAACACAATTTGATAAAACAAAACGAATTCAAATAACAATACGAAAAACTTGGTGAAAAATGAGGATTTGAAAAATGAGGATTTGAAAAATGAGGATTTGAAAAATGAGGATTTGAAAATAAGACCAAGTCCTATTTCAACTTATTAAAACACAAGCCACCACATACATAAACAAACATAAACAAAAACAAACAAAAACATGCTTGTTTTACGTCGTAAGCTCGACGCCTTTATTGTGCGAGCACCAGTAACCTCCTCTCGTCATGCCATGGTATTGCCACACTGCACAAACCAAAAGAAAATGTCCTAACAACCACACAACAAACGTTACGAATACGAGACAACTTACAACAATACTTAAAAACAAATAAAAACACACATATGTACAAGTATGGAATGTAAACACACAACATGTACAAGTAAAAATATACAAATTCATATACAAAGACTATACAACATATACATTAATTACAAAACTAAACAAAAACAGAATTATCGCAATACAAAAACAATAAAACCAATCCCCGACAACGGCGCTATTTTATTGCAGCGGTATAAACGACAAGCAAAGAGATGGTATTATTTTTATCGGGTGATATATACCGGTTAGGTTATATCGTATTGTGTTTATAGAGATTGGTTATTGATCGTCATTCGACAATTCTACCGTTAATGAGTTTGAGATTAAATGAGTTGAAAATAAAAGACAAAAAGTAAATGAACAAAAAGTATAAAGGATAAACAGCTTGTCCGGAACGAATGCACACTACCAGTCACAGATTTAAATCTACCGACCAGTTATACTCAGCCTGCGATACTCGTTTGTGTCATCACATACCTCTCACAATCTAAGCTATTTCTAACCCAAATTGAGAATCCTCTCAAATCACCTCGATATCTATTTCTGGCATACCTCGACAACCAGAAGTCAATTGCGTCACCTCTATACCCATCTATGGCATACTTCACCAACACAGAGGCATTAATATCAGATCCTCTAAGTAAATGTCAGCTCTAAACCCATTTCAAGCGTTCAGAAACTAATAGATAATCATCCAAGGTAAGAATCTAAGCAATCTATCTCTAGCAAAGCTCAAACCCCTAACATAGAGTAAAAACTTAAGACAATTACCAACACAGATTCATAAAGCAAACTTTATACAACGCCAAGGGCGATAAATATACACGTGTTCAGAGTAAATATGCAGACATGACCAACACAATGGAGAAATACAAAGAGAAGAGAGGAGATACACTACTCATTTACACCGGTTAGTTAGAGCCTATCAAAGAGAAATCCACCTCCAATCATCCATGAGCAAGACCCTAGTGTTGTTTTCTAAGCTAAACTATCAAAAACTATATGAGTGATGGAATTGGGAGCAAGAATCTCACAACCCAAAACCATAAAACCAAAAATGAAGCAAAATGAAAGTATAAAGAAAATATGTTCTGCAAGAATCACCCGGCGAAATAAAGCATCGCCCAACGAACCTTCTTATTAACTTGGCTCAAATTAAGCCACGTCCTCAACCTGACCAAAATATCTACCTTCACCCAACGATGGTTAGCTTCGCCCGATGAAATGTCTTTTCCTCGCCCAGTGACCAGCAGCAAAACCAGGCAGCGCGAAATATCAAAATGGACCACTTCCTCTCGCCCCACTGTCGCTCGGAGACGCAGAAGCGATGGCCCTCGCCTGGCCATCGCTCGGTGAAATTGACAGTTCATCAACTTTTGTTGCTTTTCCCACTGTTTACATTGATTTCTGGTAAAACAACCGCTAGTCCTCCAAACTATCAAATAAGCTTAATGACTGTTATTCAATCTCTCTGGTAACTTGCAGGATCGACTAGATTGATCCTATGGGGTATTGGTCGTTTGGATGAATCTAATAACAAAATTGGTATTCATTGTTAGGACTTGTATTTAGAGTGTTTTATAGATGTTTAATTCACTTCGATTACCATACTAAAGGATCTAAATGACATGATCAAGTAAAGAAACATTAAACCAAATTAAATGAATAAAGGTTCGATTTACAAAGAAATGTTTAAATGCAGAAATACGTAAATGACTTTGAATGTAAAGATTTTAATATAAAAGCATGAATATAAAAGCATGAAATGTAAAAGAGTTTCTGAAATGTAAAGGATTTCGAATAGAAGAAAACGTTAAATGCAAGAAATAGTTAAATGACTTTGAATGTAAAAGTATTTAAAAGACATTGATGCGAAAATGGAAGATAAACTGGAAAAGATAAAGAGTTTTGCTGAATTATAAATGTTTGGTGTTATCATACGTACATTGTTCGAGCATTTGTTTCCCTAGCCATGTGGTATTTTGAATGTTTACTGAATTTTGTACAATAGATATGACACACGAAATCCTAACACTAAGACTTCTATTTATACTACTTCGACCATAACGGTCTGACTTATAAGATTCCGCCACGTTCAGAACATGCAGAACACTGCTCTTCTCTAGCTTCCACGCGTCTTCGAACGCTCCAGCGCATATATATTTGAATTCCAATCATCCCGCTCGCGTTTGAATTTCAAATACCTTGACAATCTTCGCTTCGAACTCATTTCACAGACACAGTCTCGTTACCACTTCGAGGCTTCTTTTAAATATATCTTCACAACCGTCACTTGAAGCTCCGAGCTTTGATATGTCCATTCGAAGAACCATTTCTTCCATTCTGAACTGTGACATTCACTTTATTCCAACGAATACTACTCTAGTTTCATTTCGAACTTAATTACTCCACTTCGAACCACACATATCAAAATCTTCAGCCAATGTTAACTTTACGCCACCTTTTTCCAGATCCAACCCACGATCCCCACGTATCTTAGCCTCAGTTGGTAAATGTTTCAACTTCCTCACTATAAAAACTAATCAACTTAGTATTTTACCTTTTTCTCACATTCTGAAACTTTTCTTCTTCTACTCTCACTGAAAAACCCTAAAACTTTTAACAATCTTCAACAATGTCTTCAACAACATCATCCCAAATGAAGAAAACTTCCAAGAAGAAAAGCAAGAACACAGGAACAATTATGGAAAGCAAGGTCGGTACTCATCAAGGTCAATCTGTACTTATCCCTCAATCAATCTCCAAGGAACAGGAACTGCTATACGCCTCTCAGGTACTGATTCCAACTAATGCTGCTGGAAAGAGGTTTGCTCTAATGGACCCTCTTAGAGTCTTTGAAATCTTGAAAGATACCAGAAAAATCTTCCCTGTCTGTTATAACTTTAAGCCCTTGTTTAATAAGATGGACATCCCTAAGATAGGAACTGATAGTGTAGGTGAGTCCTCTGCTTCGAAAACCATAGAAACTCCAACCATTCCCCCAAAAGATCCTTTTGTGTTAGATTATGTGAAAAGCAACTTTAAACCATTCCGATCCTGCCCTACCCCTGACATAGCTTACCAGAACTGGCTTACTAAGGTGGAAGCTAAGAAATCACACCAATGGGAGGAACTAGGAATATATAATCTGATTAAATTATCGAAACCAGGCTTCTCCTATAGCCACCCCCTGTTATTTTCATCCTTATATTTCTGGGACAGCACCTACAACACCTTTCACCTCCCTGGAGGAATGATAACACCCACATTCTTTGACATAGCAGCCATCACTGGTTTGTCACCAGTAGGAGAGACTTACATTCCTGATACTGAAGAACACTCTAGTATCATTGACTTCGATGTCAAATTGGCCAGTTTCTCTAAGTTCATTAGCCATTACCACACTGAAGGAGATAGTGTGTCAGATGTGGAACATATTGCCTTTCTCACTCTGTGGTTATCAAGATACGTGTTTTGTAGCAGGTCCTTACAGGTAGCCAGTAGGTTTATTCCTCTAGCTAGGGATTTACATGAAAATAGGAGAGTATGTTTGAGTGAGCTGTTACTTGTTGATCTTTTACGAAAGCTTGAGATCAGCTGTTTCAAGTTTAAAATCCCACACTCCCAAAACATCCCGCTAGTGGCCCTTCGTTACTCAATTATGGCTTAATGCCATGTTTGAATCCTCATTATCAACTGCCGATACCATTGTTGAACAAGATCCAGAGATAGCGGATCGAATCATTGAAGGTACAAGGCTGAGAAAACTTACTCCAAATGATGATAAAGCTGACTTCAAAGTCCTCTTCTCACAGTACATCATGCTTTTCTCGAAGAGACATAAATTTGAAGAGACTATGGCACCCTTTGCTTCGAGGACTCATGGACCATCATGGTTCACCATGTCTCTTTCAGAGGCTGTTAAAAGCAAAGAGATTCAAGACATTTGGAAAGCCTTTTTACTCCCCAGATTAATCTCCTCACGAATCACTCCGTCCAAGAACCAAATCTTCCTGTTTGCTTATCAACCCAACTTTGTGTCCAGACAATTTGGTTTATGTCAGTTAATCCCTGAACCTCTTTTCCAAACCCAGAGCGCCATCACTTCTGGTCGAACCTTTAAAGCAAGAGAAGCTAAGCTGCAACAAGAACAATACCAAGACTTCGCTCAGTTCGAACTAATCCCTTTTGAACCAACACATTTTACAGCGAAGGGTTTTCTGGAATGGTGGATTAAGTTCTACCAATCTTATATGTTCGATACCATCACCATTCAAAAGAAACTAACTGATGCGTTCGATGTGCAGGTACACTCAAAGAATGGTATGTTCACTCACGCCAAAGAGATTAGGGCTTTTCAGAATTATTTCGAAACAACTTATGATCCTACGCGCTTGGAAACCACTGTGTATCGAGCTTCCGAAACCTTGAAGGAAAAATTTAAAGAAAAAATTTCTAAGTTCAAACTTCCTTCAGGGTTGTCACCTGAGGATAGGTATAGGTTGGCACTCGAAATGCATCCACCTAAATTTCCTAGATTACCTACCTCAGAACTGGCTCTGGCTTGGTTTCCTCCATACCTTTGGTGGTTGACTTGCAAAGAGATGTTCAAATACAAATCTCAAAAGAAACTAAAGCCATCTGAGACTGTGACATGGGCTCGCCATTGGCTCCATAATTTCCCAGGACATCTTCGCTATGACCTTTCTGCCATGTCGATTATATCTAATCAAGGCGCAGGTGCGAATGCTTGGGAAATTCCCAAATATTTCTTACTTTCTTTATTTTAACATTTACCTTAATTGTTTCGATTTTCAGCCATCAGGATAAAGACTGTTGCTTCGAAGGCTAAGGAAGGAAGTAGTTCTCAACAAACTATCGAAATTGATGACAACGTGCCTCTAGCAATTCCAACAGCTACTACTGCAACAACAACCACAACACCAACAATAACAACAACAACAACTGCCCCAACTCCAAAGGTAATCAATTAATCCTGATGTTTCGAATGGACTAAAATTTATGATTGAAGTCTAACCCATGTTAAAACCCTTTCAGACTAACAAGCTTCCACCAACCACTCCAAAGAAGAGAAAACCAAGTGCTACTGGGAAAAATCCCAAGGCTGGAGGGAATTCACCAACAGCTTCGAAAAAGAAGCAGAAGAAAGAAGTTCCCAAAGGCGCTGAACCAACTGGCATTTCTGGACTTGATTCCAGAGATGTTGCTCCCTCAACTAAATCCAAAAATCCACCTTCGACCTCCAACGTAATGTTGGAACATATAGATAGCAATCTCTCCTCCGATAATCCACAGGTAAATTGAATTCGAATCTTTAACAAAATAGTTATTCGTACCTTAGTGCAAGTTTTTAATCTTTCTTTGTTTGTGTAGGACACTTCGAATCCAATTCCTACCATTTCGACTCCTCCATCAAAAACTGCTGCTCCAATCCATTCTTCTCCTCATGGGGACTACAGTAATCTGGTGCAGAACAAAGGATCCTCCAACATGGCGGTTCCGATTGGGGCTTCAGAGCAACCAGATGACCAAGGCACTTCTCCTCCTCTAAAGGAAACAAACGAAGCGACACCTGAAGATACTGCAGAAGTTCCTCCAGAAACTTCTCTTCCAAAATCTCCTCTCGAAACCCCTCAAGAGAGCCAAAAAGTCACTCACGCTGAAGAGGAAAAGGCTAACTCTTCTCAAGAGAGCGAAGGATCTGGTGAGGCAGGTTCTGAGGAAGGAGAAGAAGAAGCCCAAGGCGGTTCGAGCGATGAAACAAAGTCTAATGGTCATAGCAGTGAAGACAATGATATCGAAGTGGTGGATTTGGTTGGTGACGAAGAAGACGATGAGCAAGAAAAAAGTGATGGTGATGGTGACCAGACTAATGAGCCCATGGAGGTTGACATGGATGTAACTCCCTTGCGTATGGAACTTCCTGAGTCTTCTCAATCTCAAACAACTGAAGAGGAGTTATCCCTCTTAAGACAAAATGACCCAATTGGGTATATGAAGGCTAAGTTAGCTCAGAAGGATACTCCTATTACTAGGGCTGATACTAGTTCGACCAACGCTCCGTTGCCCTCAGATGACAGAGTTGTACTCCTGAATAGAGTTAGGAGAACAATCCTTGATGTCAATTTGTTCGAAGTGCTCAAAAGGGATAGTACAACTTGCTATACTATGAAGGAGCTTCTTACGCAAGTTAATCTCGCTACCTGCTCTCTGGAAGTCAGCACCATATTATTCGAACTTCAAACTTTGTTGGATAATGTGACTGGGTGTCTCCTTCAGGACGAATTTGCTACTAATAAGGTCCAAGAGAAACGAACTGCCATGGATGCCGCTTATGAGCATGCTTCGAAGCTCTCTAAAGAAGCTGAAGATCAAGCCATGCACATAAAGCAAGCCAAGACTGACTACGAAACCCGAGCTCAGTCTATTCTTCTCTGGGAAAAGCAAATTCAAGAGCTCCAACAAAAGGTTAAGGAGGCCCAACAACAACAATTGGCATATGACACCAATACTGCTGGCAATCAGTTTGAAGCACTTCTCAACAAAGGACTTGCCGAAATGGAAGCAGCTGAGCAACTTAAGGGAGAAGTAGCTACCCTGGAAGGGGCAAGGCGCTTCACTCAGCAAAGGCTTGAGTCCTTTCGAAGTACCTTCGGCAGATTGAGGAACAATGTCTATTTTTAAATCTTTTGTTTGTTTAATGAATCTTGAATTTGGTTGAATGTTGGTTTGTAATATCCAGACAATGCCATTTTGGCACTAATATATTACCATTTTGGCATTCCTTTATTATGTTCCGACTACGTTGTTATTATTCGAATCTCCTGCAGGCGTGGCTTATATTTCTTTAAATATTTCCCATTAACCTTTAAGATTCGTTTATCATCATTCAACTCTTCGATTTCATATGTATTGTTTGAAAATATTTTTACTATTCGAAAAGGGCCTTCCCAATGAGGTGACCATTTACCTAATGTTTTATTTTTCTTGTCCATGGGCAATATGACTTTCCAGACTAAGTCATTAATAGTGAATGTTTTACCTTTCACCCTTTTGTTATATGCCCTGGCTACTCTTTCCTTTTGTCTCATTAGGATTTCCAATGCATGCAATCAAACTTCGTCTAACTCAACTAACTCATTCATCATCATCTCCCAATTTAATGCAGATGGGATCTCGTTTTGTCTTTGAATTCGAACTGATTGTAGATGAGTTTCTACTGGTAGAACTGCATCATGACCAAATGTTAGTTGGAAAGGCGTGGTGTTAGTGGCTTCTTTAGGAGATGTTCTACAGGCCCATAGTATTTGGTCTAAAGTCTTGTGCCAGTTCCTTGGCTTTTTACCAACATGTTTCTTAATTAACCCTATTATCACTTTATTGGCTGCTTCGAGCTGACCATTTGCTTGAGCATAACATGGTGTTGATGTTAGTAATCTAAACCCCATCTCTTGGGCAAATTCTTGCATCTTCCTACCAGTAAACACGAAACCTTGGTCTGTGGTTATGCTCTCTGGTAATCCGAACCTATAGATAATCTGTTTCTGTATGAACTCAATAATAGCCTCTTGATCAGCAGGTACTAAGGGTATTGCTTCGATCCACTTGGTAAAATAGTCTATTCCTACCAAGATATATTTCTGTCCTTTAGACGAAGCAAGATTGATTTCTCCTATTAAGTCTAATGCCCATCCTCTAAAGGGCCATGGTTTAATGATCGAATGCAACTCACTTGCAGGAGCATGTTGAATCCCTGCATGTTTCTGGCATTCTTCACAGCCTTTAGCAAAATCTATACAGTCTTTGAGCATGCCGGGCCAATACATACCATATCGAAACAACAACCATTTCATTTTATGGCCTGCTTGATGTGCCCCACATGCCCCATTGTGGACTTCTGACAATGCTAAGTATGCCTCACTTTCTCCTAGGCATTTCAGCAAGACACCCTCCTGGGTCTTTTTGAACAATTCATTTCCTATAAGGATATATGATAATGCTCTATATTTTGTTTTCCTATCAACATTCAATGTTGGATTTTTTAAATAACTCACTAGTGGACTTCGCCAATCTGCATCTGATAAGGTGTCTATGGCTAATACTTCGAATCTATCTTTATCACCACAACCTAATTTAATATTTTCTAAATCTGATGGTGTGAGTCTAGTAGCCATAACCCTACCTCTTATTTCGACCAAATCCTCAAAGTTTTTGGTAGAAACTTTGTACCCTGAAGCCAATTGTGCTAGGTCATTTGCTTCTTGATTTTCTATTCTTGGTATATGTTGAATATCCATGTATTCGAATTTTTTTAGTAGCTTGTTAACTATGACAAAGTATGTCATCATATTTTCCTTTATGCATTTGTATTCCTTTATTATTTGCTTGACCACTAATTCCGAATCACCTTTAATTTCGACTCTAGTTGCCCCCAATTCCAACAAAGCTTCAAGTCCAACAATAAGCGCTTCGTATTCAGCTTCGTTGTTCGAGCAACGAGGACCATCTAACTTATACTTGAATTTTGTTGGAATTCCTTCAGGAGAAATTATGAGAACTCCAACACCACTACCCTCCTTATGGGTCGAACCATCAAAGTATAATTTCCAAGGCTGCATTTCAACGTAACCCATGACAGGATTTTCGACCAGTGAATGGTCCACAATGAAATCAGAAATTACTTGACCTTTCACAGCTCTTAAAGGCATGAAAGTCAAAGAATATTCTGTTAAGGCTAAAGCCCATTTACCAACTCTGCTATGCATTATTGGTTTCGAAAGCATGTGTTTGATAACATCAAAATGAGATGAAACATAAACATCAACAGGCTTTATATAATATTTAAGTTTCATACAAGAAAAGTATAAACAAAGACATAGCTTTTCTATATTGCTATATCTAGTTTCTGCATCATTCAACACCCTACTTAAATAGTATATGGCTCTTTCGATGCCATTGCTATCTTCTTGTGCTAACATACTACCTATACTAACTTCAGAGGCGGATATATACAATCTCATGGGTTTTCCCCATGAAGGTGGAGACAAGATAGGAGGCTGAGAGAGATATCTTTTTTATCTTGTCAAATTTCTCCTGATGTGCTTCGTCCCACTCGAAGGCTTGGCCTTGCTTTAAGCGAAGTAGTGGAGAGAAAGCTTGGGTTCTTCCACTTAGATTCGAAATGAATCTTCTGAGAAAGTTAATCTTCCCTAGCAAAGATTGCAGCTCCCTTTTTGATGTGGGTGCTTTCGTCTCCATAATGGCTTTGGTCTTATTTTGGTTGATCTCGATTCCTTTTTTATGAACCACAAAGCCAAGGAAATCTCCAGCCTGCACAAAAAATGCACATTTAAGGGGGTTCATTTTTAAGCCATGTTTTCTCATTCTTTCGAATGATTGGCTCAAATGATGCAAATGGGTTTCTGCAGATATAGATTTGATGACTATATCATCAATATACACCTGCATAAATGTCTCAATAAAATCATGGAAGATTGAATTCATTGGTCTTTGGTAAGTTGCCCCAGCATTTTTTAAACCAAAAGGAATCACTACCCATTCGTAGGTGCCTAAGGCTCCTAGGCAACGAAATGCTGTCTTAGCAACATCTTCTTCAACAATGAAAATCTGATTATATCCAGAGTATCCATCTAGCATACTTAGGTATTCGAATCCTGCAGCAGAGTCTATTAACATTTCTGCCACAGGCATGGAATACTCATCTTTAGGGGTAGCAGTATTTAAATCCCTAAAATCTATGCAAATTCTCAGAGAGCCATTTTTCTTAATAACAGGTACTATATTTGCTAACCATTCGACATACCTTCTGGTTCTGATGAATTTGCAGCGCAACAACCTTTCGACCTCAGCTTTAATCTTTGTGAGAACTGCTGGCGCGAATCTTCTAGAAGTTTGTTTGATGGGCTTCTTGCCATCCTTAATTGGAAGTCTGTGCTCCACTAACTCTCTCTTCAAACCAGGCATTTCGTCATAGTCCCATGCAAAGCAATCTTTGTTTCTCTTGAGAACTTCGATCACCTCTTGCTTGAAGCTTGGGTTGAGTTTTGCGCTTATGTAAGTTATTCTTTTTGTATTGTCATCCCCCAAATTCACCTCTTCGAGTGGATCCTGTGCTAACATTTTGGCGCCTGAGTTTGTGGGATCCTTCTCGAAGCCTAGGGGTTCTTTATCATAGATGGCATGTAGCCTTTGATCTATTCCGTGTTCTTCAAAGGGTGAGTCTTTCGAGCCATTCCCTTCTATTTTGTTTACTTCAGACATATTGTCTATTTCAGCCTCTGAGGCCGCTTTCCATTCGTTCTCAGCCATATAGGCCGAAATCCTTTCGAAGAAAGAGGACTCAGTCATGAGCAGGGTTGTCGAACTCCCAGCCTGCTAGTCGTCTTTGCGAAGTGCCTTCGACTCCTTCGTCTCCTTTAATTATCTTCCTATCCCAGTACATGCCATCATGGCGAAGGGTCATATAATAGTGTGCGTTCCTGGTTTCATTTATTTCGTCACTTGGGGTACAAGGGGCTATTCTAGCTAGGTACTTGTCATAATTCCTTTTATTGACTAAGTTAACCGCTGTCATAAAAAAACTCTGGTCCGCTTCGATATTCTCCACAATCCCATCTTCTCTCCATAAAACCAACCTCTGATGCATTGACGAAGGAACTGCTCGTACGCCATGGGTCCACTCTCTTCCCAGCAACAAGTTGTAGTTGGCCTTGGCTTCGATCACCATGAACATGGTGGGCCTGCAGCTCGATCCTACCGTCAAATCCAGTTGAACTACCCCCAATGTTTGGCCTATTTTCCCTTCATAGTTGGATAGAACCATGTTGTGTGGTTTGATGTCACCATCTTGTATTCCTAATTTCTTCAGCATGAAGTGGGGCATTAAATTGACTGCAACGCCTCCATCAACCAAGACTTTATTCACGCCATGGGCACCAGCCTTTGCTCGAATGAACAATGGCTTCAGATGATTCTTCATGGCTGGCTCTGGGTGTTCGAAAAAAGCATTCTGCTCTACGACCGCGCCGTTATCCATCACGTAGTAGCATACTGGTCTGTGCTTCATCAAATTTATGGTATCATCCTCCTCATGCTCTTCGATTTCGGTTTCTTGTCCAAACTCAGAAGGTAGTACAGATACCACGTTGCAATTAATGTTAAGTGAAGACTCCCCCTCTGATTCGAAGTTGTCTGTTAGCATATCCTCGTCTTCTTCTGGACTTGGAGTGTACTCCTTCGATTCATCTTGTTGTGTTTTAGAGAAGAGTCTCCTACTAACTGGGGGTTTGTCCTCAGGTTGATTATTTGGTTTTGGTTTGTTGGTGCTTGATTCTCCTTGGTTTTTGATCGAAGTTGCTCCTTTATCTGCCACAGATTCCCTTTCAGCCTTTCGAATTCTCTGTTGTCTTCGCCATTGTGATCTGGACATAGGGTTTTTTCCTTTATAATTTTCTAACCTCAATTCCTCCCTCTTTGCAGTGTTGAATTGTCTTCTATATGTCATGGCGTGACGTGCATTTTGTTGATTGCTCCTCCATTTGTCCTTCCCCTTGTTAGCTCTGACTTGCAGCCATTTGTCTGTTGGTACTTCAACAGGGATTTTGAACGTCACCCTTCGAGCACCTTTAGGATAGGGACTGTCAGGATTTCGTTGAGTGTAGTTACCCTCGGCGGCTCATCGACCGCTTCTTTGTGGTTCCAGCATGGGGCGAAAGGAATGGTTTCGAAAGCTCCAACCATGTTCTGATCATACACTGCAGAGCACCTTGGGCATATCAGGCACTTGGTTGCCCCTTTGTGACAACGCACTAAAAACTCCAATAAACTTTCTTCCGCTTTAGGGTAACACCTGAATAATTGGTTATCCTGGCGCCAGTTGCTGCCAGTTCGTGCCCTTTGCTTCCTCTCAAAGTCTGCAACAATCCTCTGGTTGCAGATGATGCTGCATCTGGGACATAGTATCATTTCAACATTTCCTTTGTGGCACATCATGAGGTAATCTTTAAGGCTAGTATCCACAACATAACTATCCTCCATCTTGTACTTCTCTTTCTCCAAATATCTTTCCATCTCCTCCATTTCCGAACGAGGTCTCTCCATATCCATCATGTTAACATCTACATCCTCCCCCTTTATGTCATCATCTCCCCATCCTGTAGGTTTGACATCTTCGATTGGGATTTTCGAACTTTCTGGAGCAGAGTACTTCACCAGATAGTCGAACTTTCCACTGGGTTCCCCTAAGGTATCCCAGATTTCTTTCTGAGGAATGTTAACATCTACCTCCTCCCCCTTTATGTCATCATCTCCCCATCCTGTAGGTTTGACATCTTCGATTGGGATTTTCAAACTTTCTGGGGCAGAGTACTTCACCAGATAGTCGAATTTTCCACTGGGTTCCCCTAAGGTATCCCAGATTTCTTTCTGAGGGAGAGTTGGCTTTGTAATCTGGACTTTCTCCAATTTTAGCCTCAGGCCTTCAGTAACCTGTGTCAATCCTTGCTGTTGGTTCTCTGGCCTTGATGGCACGGATCTCTATCGAAGCAATCTTGCCGATCGAAGCCTCTAGTTGCTTGTGGACGTCCTCAGTGACCCCCTTGTTGACTTTGACTAACACACAGTTTTTGTTCTCAGTACTTTTTTCTCCTAATGGAGTGTCATCTTGATCTGCTTCCACCATATTGATTTCTCCAATGCATACAGGCTCGGAGTAATTGGTGTCTGCATAATCCAAAGGGTCTTCATCTACTTTCATTTTTGGTTTGTCAGCAAATTTCAATCTGCCATCCTTAATTGCATTTTGAATCAGATCCCTGAAAAGAAAACACTGTGAGGTTTTGTGGCCTAGGAAACTATGATATTTACAAAATCCTCTTTTCTTTCTTTGATCTAAAGGAGGTATTTTGACATTCGATGGCACAATTAGTTGGCCATCTTTGACAAGCAGATCAAAAATCTCGTCACACTTTGTGACATCGAAGGTATACACCTTCTTTGGGAATTTGTCACTTTTTTCATTTTCAACAATTTCTTTCCCTTTTGTGGGAACTAATAGCTTACAAGAGTAAGGTGGAGCCTGTTTCAATTCAGCGAGATCAATTTCGACCTTTTCGAATTCAGGATAGTCTTCACCTTCCTCAGTTTCGACATAGGAAATTCTTTCTTTCTTATTACTTTTAAAAGCCCTGGCCTTTTCGGCCTTCAACCTTTCGACCTTTCGAACCCTATCTGCTAATTCAGCCATGTCCCTCAAGTATTGTGTGTCTAATTTCTTTCGTATAGAATAGTCCAGGCCACCAGCAGCCATTTCGACTAGCTTATGTTTTGGAACTACTGTGAAACATCTAGATTTCAAGAGTCTGAACCTATTCAGATAATCATCTATTGGTTCAGTAAATTTCCTCTTGACACTGGCTAGTTCCTTCAGACTTATTTTAGATTGTCCCATGTAGAACTGTTCATGGAATAATCTCTCTAAGAGGGTCCAAGTATCTATGGACCTAGGAGGCAGTGTGGTGAACCATGTAAAAGCATTCTTGGTCAGGGAACTTGGGAAGTATTTAATCCTAAGGTTCTCATTATTTGCTATGTCTCATGCTTCGGTTAGATACCTGGCTATGTGTTCGACTGTTGATTCATTGGTATCTCCAGCAAACTTTGTAAACTTAGGGATCTTATATCCCCTTGGTAAATCAGTGTGCATTACATAGTCTGCTATAGGAGAGGCATAATTTGGCCTTCTAATCCCTGTATTGAGACCGTTTTGGGCCATAATCCTTTCTATCATGGTGGTTAAATTATTTTCTGCCAAGATGTTGTCGTTTCGAATTCTATGCACGACTGCATCAGCATCTTGGTTTCGACCCACCATGACAACTCCTCTAGGTTGTTCTTCTCGAAACGCTGGGACTTCTAGCCTTTCAATCCTTGCCCCTGGTTCCATAACTCCCCTTTGTGGTTCCTCTCGAATCGCTGGGGCATCTAACCTTTCGATCCCTACTGCTGGTTCTATAAATCCCCTTTGTGGTTCTTCTCGAATCACTGGGGCATCTAACCTTTGTGCCCTTGCCCCCAAATTAACCCCCTCTCTGGCTGGTCTATAGGGTGGGTCATCAGCAATTTGTTCTATGATAGGTACGTTTGCTCGAACCAATGCCTGGTTCTGTCTACGCCTTTCTGGCGGAGCGAAGAAATCTGCTATTCGACTCATATTATCCGCGTTTTCTCAGTTTGTCACAGTTACATTTTGTACTATCGGGGCGAAGATCTCTTGCATAGTCTGTGCTAACACTCCTATCATATTATGGTTACTATCATCCATTAATTGCCTAAAAGCCATCTGGTTTTCTGTGGTTAGGATAGGCAATGTACTATAACCTACTGACCCTTGGTTATTTGTCAAGAACTGATTAGCCCCAGATCCAGACCCTAAATGTGGTGATGTATTCGATGTCGAAGTGTGCAAACCTGCCATAAAAGATGTTGGCATCCCATAAGAGGGATTTCTGGATCTATTACCATCGAAACTGGGTGGTCTAGTTGGTGGTGGGGTGGCAAAATGGGTTTGTGTCCCTGGTGGTGGGACAAATCCCCCAGGATACCCAATGGTTCCTGTATTCCCTAGGATCGAATTGTTAGTTGACATGCCACTTGTTCCATTCGTGGCTACATTACTGGTAGAAGATGCAACAGACTGTGCGTTCGAAGGGATCGCGCTTGACGTTCCCGTCGAAGCAGACGCATTAGTGCCTATTCCATGTGGGGCATTTTGTTCCCCTTGTTGATTGTTTGGATTAGACATCCTATTATTACATTTTCTTCTGGGTAAGGGTTGGTTGCTATTGATTATTCTACCACTTCTAAGGTTCATATAACAACAAACTTAATCCTCAGAAAGAACTTTTATAATGATTATGTTTTAACAATCTTTATTTTGTTTTAAATTTGTAACGACCAATGACTGTCCCACTGGGCGTGCCAATTTGTTTACAGTGATTTCTGGTAAAACAACCGCTAGTCCTCCAAACTATCAAATAATCTTAATGACTGTTATTCAATCTCTCTGGTAACTTGCAGGATCGACTAGATTGATCCTATGGGGTATTGGTCGTTTGAATGAATCTAATAACAAAACTGGTATTCATTGTTAGGACTTGTATTTAGAGTGTTTTATAGATGTTTAATTCACTTCGATTACCATACTAAAGGATCTAAATGACATGATCAAGTAAAGAAACATTAAACCAAATTAAATGAATAAAGGTTCGATTTACAAAGAAATGTTTAAATGCAGAAATACGTAAATGACTTTGAATGTAAAGATTTTAATATAAAAGCATGAATATAAAAGCATGAAATGTAAAAGAGTTTCTGAAATGTAAAGGATTTCGAATAGAAGAAAACATTAAATGCAAGAAATAGTTAAATGACTTTAAATGTAAAAGTATTTAAAAGACATTGATGCGAAAATGGAAGATAAACTGGAAAAGATAAAGAGTTTTGCTAAATTATAAATGTTTGGTGTTATCATACGTACATTGTTCGAGCATTCGTTTCCCTAGCCATGTGGTATTTTGAATGTTTACTGAATTTTGTACAATAGATATGACACACGAAATCCTAACACTAAGACTTCTATTTATACTACTTCGACCATAACGGTCTGACTTATAAGATTCCGCCACGTTCAGAACATGCAGAACACTGCTCTTCTCTAGCTTCCACGCGTCTTCGAACGCTCCAGCGCATATATATTTGAATTCCAATCATCCCGCTCGCGTTTGAATTTCAAATACCTTCACAATATTCGCTTCGAACTCATTTCACAGACATAGTCTCATTACCACTTCGAGGCTTCTTTTAAATATATCTTCACAACCGTCACTCGAAGCTCCGAGCTTTGATATGTCCATTCGAAGAACCATTTCTTCCATTCTGAACTGTGACATTCACTTTATTCCAACGAATACTACTCTAGTTTCATTTCGAACTTAATTACTCCACTTCGAACCACACATATCAAAATTTTCAGCCAACACCTACATAACTTCCAATAGCTTCCATATTTTAGCCTTATTCCTTATTGATCAACAATGCATCTTGGAGCTCCATTTGGACTTTATTCTCAATGCTCCAATAATGCAACAAATACCTATAAAATATATACAAAACTAATCAAACGGTACCATATATACACAAAACGCAATAAAACGTATTTACAATAAAAAGCAGGGTTATTCAATGATATTAACAACAAAAAAAATAGATAAGTGCCACAAAATATATATAAAAAATAACTACATTTTGGAACTTATCAAGAACTTTAAAATGTGACAACTTCGTAATTCAAATGAAGTTTGGTGTTAATGCGTTAAGAAGTTATTAGTGACAATTGTCTATGGGGAGTTGATTGAAACTATCTAGGGTTCCTCATGATGGTATCCAAATAAGATATTGCAAGTCCCGCTAATCAAATATATCAAGTTCCAACTGAAACCTTTAGACATTTTTTAATCAAACAAGGAACTTGAAAACTTATATAATTGAAGGTATGATCTCTAGGCTTGAAGACTTGAAGTTGTGAAATAAAAACCTTGTGTGTTTAATTCAAATAAGGAGCAAAGGAAAAATTTAAGGTATGATATCCAAGTATGAGTTTATGGAATAAAAATGTTTAATTCAAATCAGGAGCAAAGGAAAACTTTAAAATCATGAAAAACCTATGTTGTGATGTTTTAATTCAAATCAATCATTTTAACACAACATTAGATTCAAATCAAATCAAACAGAGGTTTACAAAAGATTTCAAAACAATTTGATTAAAATCGGGATTTACACTTGATTCAAATCAGGTAATTTTATTGGTTTTTATAAAGATTCTAGAGCAATTGATTCAAATCATACTTTGCACATGATTCAAATCATTCTACTTTTTATGTTTTTTTCAAAAGTTCGTGGAGCATTTGATTTGGATTAGTATTTAAACATGATTCAAATCACGAGTTCTATGATTTGAATGAAACACTTCACTTGATTCAAATCATCTTTAAATGGGTCAAAAATTAAAAATTTCTTTTTGTCGCGGTGAAAAACGGAGACCGAAATAATCAAATTGGGATTCAGCTCTCTGGTTCATAAAATGATTTATTTAAAAGGTTACTGTAGAAATTTATTGTTTCCAAAAGTAAAAGGGAAAAGTTACACAACCCTAAAATATATGCAATGTGAGAAGTACGAAACTAAAAGCAAAGCACATGGAGAGATCTCGCGTAGGGGGGTTGGTTATACAAAGGGAAGATATTAGGACCCTCTGCATCTATAGTACTCTACATGATCCTTTTTTATGCTTGTTTTTTATTTGCTATGTGTAACACGGTGAACTGACTTCGTAGGATTTTTGTATCCAAATGTGCGGATAGCAAGAGTCGCCACCGACTTTTATTTTTATCCAATTAAGGGAAGGTAAAAGTAACAGAAAAAGACCTTCGTTAGATTCTGAGTACGGGAGAATGGTTATGAAAAGGGAACGTATTAGCACCCCTTTCCATCCGTAGTTATCTACGGGCTCTTAGTTGCTCTAGATCACCTTTTTTTTTTTAATTGCTTTCTTGTGTGTTTGACAAAAATGTTTTTTAAAAAAAGCATTTCGCTTTGACTTTGTAATGACTCATGTAGGAGTGTATACAAAGTGTTCGGAAATGTTTCGTTTTTGAAAAGGATTTGAACTTTGAAAAAAGTGTGTGGTGTGAAAAGTATTTGATTTAGAGCAAGCAACTAGGAGACTTATTACCCACTCAGAATTGGTCGTTTTTGTACTTCTACATTCCTTTAGAATAGTGCTAGCCGTACCATTAGTTAGTAGGTAGCTCCATTCGTTGGATGTAAGCGGGACATTCGAAGGGACATCGGATGGTCATTGAAGGCAACTTGTAGGAAGTATCCTAGCACATTCGAAGGGACTATCATCATTTTTCGTAGGCGACAATCGAGGGTCAAGATCATGTATTCGGAGGCGACATCGTGGGTCTTATGATCTTTGTATCGAAGGGACTATGATGATTTGTTTGGAAGGCAACGGTGCTAGGATACCTCTACGTTCGAGGGACATGACCATTTGAATTCGAAAGGCATCGAGAGAGAATTACCCTAAGGGGTGCATGTGTGAAAGAAGTGTGTCAAATTCAGAATATGTTATCTTGAAGATTAGTGTGAGCTATGTCCAATTATTATCTTGCCATACACGCCTAATTACTAACAGTTTATAGGGTGCGGAAATTAAAATGCGGAATGTAAAGCGGGAATGTAAAGGTGCGGAAAGTAAAACCTACGCTATTACAAGGCTTTAGTATACATAATTTAAAATGCGGAAAATAAAACCCTAGATTAAACTATTACAACCCATATGCAATTACATTATTGGAAAAATAGAATGATAAAAAGAAAACGTCCGAATCGGAGCAACCTGTGAAAGAATAAGAAAATCGGGAAATATGATGAAAACGAAATAAGAGAAAATGTTAGAAAAAATGCAAGTTTTAATATGAGAAAATTAATATATGCTGGAAATAAGATAAATAAGCTAAAATAATTTTTTGGGATTTTTTGGAAAAGATTTAATAATTAAAATGCAATTAAAAGTGAATTAAATGCAAAAATATAAATAAAATAAATATGCATGCAAAAATATGTTTTTTAATTTATTAAATTAAATAAAGATTTTTATGAAAATAATGTAAAAAGAAAAAATGTTTTTTTCTTAATTTTAATGCATAATAAAAATCATGAAAAGAATTAAAATGAATGGAAAATATTGAAATATGGAAAATATGAAAAATATGCAAAAACTTGAAGTTTTGAGAAAAGAAAACAAAGCTGGCTCTGGAGTGGATCGAACCCATGACATTAGAGAGCATCTTTGCACAGGAAACACCTTAACCACTGGGACAAGTGGCGTTTGATGTTTAGAAAGCTGAAAACAATAACATATAAATGATGACGCGTCCTGGAAATATTTAAAACACAGTCAGCTCGCGTGTTGACCCCAGGACTTATGAATGAGCGAATCAGAACACATCATTATGCCACGCAGCCTCCTCGCCGGTCCACGCCTGAGTCAGCGCCGGAGCTAGGGCTCCGGTCATCTTCTCCGGGATGCTCGATTTGCTAACCTGCAAAAATACGAAAATTCGAGAGCTGGGATTAAGGCTACCCCCCCCCCTAAATCGGGGTCTGCGAACCCGATGGTGGTCTCAGTTCGTCCTAAAAGTTCCTCTAAATGCCAGTTCGAAGCTCGACAGTTCTGAAACCCTAAACATGGCATCATGAGTTTCTGACGTTCAAGCTTACAAGCGATTGCCCAGATCCATCCCTTATCATCTCATGAACTCATTAAAACGGTTAGAATCGATTAAAACAGGCAGAACAATCAAATGCAAAAATCAAGAAATATTGAATATGTATGTATGTACAGGGCTCGATTCAGCTTGCTTTAACCCATGGCAAGAGTGTATACTTACTCAAACTTACCTCCTGAAGACAATGGAGTGGTTTTTGAGGGCTGAAAACGGCTGGAGTTTGAAATTCGAATTTCCAAGAATCTTGAAAATTTTTGCAAGAGTTTGGGTTTGTTTTTAGGTTAGGGTTCGTCTCCTTGGTTTGTACACAATGCTGGCAATTTATAGAAGAGATTGGAAGAGAAAAAACAAGGAAAAAAGATTGGAAATTGAATGTGCAAATATTTTTTCAATAAATAAAATCAAATTTCCTTTAAAACTTGATTTTTTCTTTCCATGTGCATGAGTCACGAATTTGGCAATTGGTGTGGGCTTTCTTGGACATTAAGAAAGATATAAATCCAACTTATTTGAAAAAGAAACTTAATTTTCATATTTTACATAATTTATTTTTGAATTAAATGTTGTAAAATTCAAATATAAATCATGAAAATAGAAAATTACCAATGCCAAGCATTTATGGGTCAAGCATAACATCATGAACAAGTTTGGATCAAAAGATTATAGGCCCATTTGGAAAATTTTGCATTTTGACCAAAATGTCCTTTTGTGCAATTGTCCAAAATTGCTCAACTTCTGAATGGTGTATCTTGCTCAATTTTCCACATTTTTGAGTGTTCTTGGACTTTTTGGAAAGCTCTAAGAGTCCTCTAAACAATGTCTTTGGTTTCATCTCAATTGGGAGTTACCATGCTCAATATATCTTCAAAACAAAAAGTTGACTTTTTGTTGACTTTGAAAATGACCTGTAATGTTTTGAGCTATACCTCTCAAATGAAGCATTTTTTGGACATTCTTGTGAGACATGAAGTTGTAGAGAATTGAATTTCCTTCAAAACAAGAGGTGGTGGAAAAATTTCTGAGAAAGTATGAGAAAGTTATGATCAGTCAAAGTTCAGTTGACTTTTCACCTAGAAACCCTAATTTAGAAAGTTTTGACTTTTGAGCAAATCTTGAGTTTTCTTGATGAATCATGATCAACCCTTGATCAAATGATGAATGTAACTTTAAAATGAGGATGTTGACCAAAAATCAGAAGTTTTGACTGTATGTTGACCACAGTTGACTTTTTGTCCAATACACTCGACTTTCAATCATCTGAGCAATTGCCTGAGGAAACTTGACTTGTGAGGCTTGAAACTTGACATGGAGAATCTTTGAAGCATATGAGGAGGCATGAAGACCATTGGAGATGTTGGAAATCCATCTTGGCTTGAGAGATACCAAACCCTAGTTTGGGTTGATTGTCTAGGAGAGAGTTTGTGTGATCAACTCTTGAGGAATCCTTGAGTATGGATGTATGAAATCTCTTGAGTAGATGGAGGGAAAATTTTGGGGTATGACAGCTGCCCCTGTTCAATCTTCTTGTACTGGAAGGTTAGATTGACATGCTTGTCTTTCGTGACCTGAAGGTAGAAGATGATTGAACACTCGAGTACACCTGAAAATTTGCACTCGCTGTTGGTGGATGATGCGGGAATGGGCTTACAGATGCCATTTGGAGAGGTTGGAGACTTCGCTGGGGAACGAGTCGTACGCTAGACTTGAGGTTGTTAATAGGAGAGCTGACGGAGATGGGCTTAAGATGCCATCTGGAAAGATCGATGCTAGGGAGTGGGCCGTACGCTAGGCTCTGTAGACGTTTCTGGAAGGGGAGGGGATGGGATGGGCTTAAGATGCCATCCGAAGGGAGTCGTACGTTAGACTTCGTGTTCACTTTTGAAGGAAGTTATTGGTTTGTATTGATTTTTAACCATATATGCAGCATTCTGAAAGTGAAGAAATGTTGACAAGTAGTCGGAGATGGGCTTAAGATGCCATCCAAGGCAAACCGAGTCACGCTAGACTCAGAGTTCTGTTGATAATAGGAAGGTCGAATAAATCTTCGTGCCGATTACTCTGAGGGAGATAATAGTTGGCAAAATGTGGATAGCTTCTGTTGTGCATCGGGTGTTGATCCATTGCCTGTTATCGGAGGATAACCGAGGCGGTCTTTCGGATAGTTTTCCGCCGGTTCGGGCTTAATCTCGACCGGTTGTCGGAGGACAACCAGAGCGGTCTTCGATAGTTTTCCGTCGATTCGGGGCTTAATCTCGACCCGTTTGCGTAGGATCATTACTGCTTTTGAGAAAACAAGAGAAACTTTGATAGAATATTCCTTAGTTTTATGCAGAGTATGATGCATGATAGTGTAAATGAATGACATATGCATGAATTATGACTTTATGAGTAATGTATGAATGATAAATGTTGTGATATTTCAAAACATATCCATCTTGAAGAAGATGCGGATATTCTGTTTGAAGATTTCTGACTTCTGTTTGGGGAATTGTGTAGGTGAGAACCCCGCTTTTGAAGGAGAAGAAAGATATCCTGGATTCCTCCGATGCACTATCTGACCAAGTCTTGGGCCTAGATATTGTTGAGGAAGGTAGAGATTTGAGAAGCTCGTTGTTGGAGATCTCGTATACTCTGCTGAGGAGAATCTGGGAGGCGATCCGTTGGGGACCTTGTATGTAGATCCTGCTGAGGAAATTTAGGAGGTGCTCTACTGGGGATTCAGAGTGCAGATCTCGCTGGAGAGCACTTGATGGTTGCTGAGAGACCGGGTTAGAAGAGTCTGGAGCCCGTTGTAATCTCCGGCTGGGGGGTGAAGATGTATGTTTCCTCCGATGTACTATCTGACCAAGTTTCGAGTCTGGATACCACTGCCGGGGAGAAGGGGGAGGATTGAGAAATATCCGCTGGGGATGAAGTGTTACTGCTTGGAGACTGATGTAACATGATTTGGTCGAGCGGAATTGCTGCTCGTGGATTCCCTTTTGCTCTGCCGGGGAAGTGTTTTGGTGACTTTCGTCGTCGTCCCAATTTCTGGAGCCTGTAGTAAGCACTTTTGTATGTTCACTTTTCGTATGTTTGCGATTAGATTTTTATTGTCAAATGCGTATAATCGTTCAAAGCAAACGTTGGACTTATTGCAAACGACAACAGTGAAAATTGTAAAGAGAAAGATCTCGTATTTATTTACAATGTGGCGTATGCCCAAGTAGTTTATACAAGAAAAGTAAAAAGCTATGCGGAAACAATCTCGTTAAGTTCCAATTATGCTAGTACTCATATATTTCAACTATCTCATCTCCTTGCTGTCGGTAGAAAGTGAGTAGACTGATCTTCGCCATTTGAACCTTGAATGCTGATAGTAGTCTGGAAGCAGATGATCTGGAAGAGACATAGTCGTACGCTTAAATCCCTAACTTTTGCCTAGACCGCCCTTTCGGGTTTTCAGTCTACCGGGATACCCTTTTTTGCCCAAGCCGCCTTTTCAGGTTTTCGACTTGCCGGGTGTACATGTTTTGTATATATCCTTAATTTTTGCCCGAACCTTTTAGTTCGCCAGGATGCCCTTATTTTTGCCTAGGCCAGTCGACCTAGCGGGTCTCTTTTATGCGTAGTATTTTTTGACTATGTCTGCGTTCACAGGGTGTGGGAAATCTTCACCATCCATGGTGCTAAGTATCATAGCCCCGCCGGAAAACACTGTTTTGACTACAAATGGTCCCTCGTAGGTGGGAGTCCATTTGCCCCTGGAATCACCTTGTGGAAGAATGATGCGCTTGACTACTAGGTCACCAACTTGGTAGACTCGGTGTTTGACCTTCTTGTTAAATGCTCTGATCATTTGCTTCTGATAAATCTGTCCATGGCAGATGGACGCGAGTCGTTTCTCATCGATCAAGTTGATCTGGTCAAGCCGTGTCTGAACCCAATCGTCTTCACCTAACTCTGCCTCCTGGAGGACTCTGGTTGAGGGTATCTGAACCTCGATGGGTAAGACGGCTTCCATACCGTATACAAGAGAGAAGGGGGTCGCCCCTATGGATGTTCGCGCTGTAGTGCGATAACCATGAAGAGCAAATGGTAACATCTCATGCCAATCTTTGTAAGTTACCATCTTCTGTATAATCTTCTTAATGTTCTTGTTGGCGGCTTCCATCGCGCCATTCATCTTAGGCCGATAAGGAGAAGAGTTGTGATGCTTGATCTTGAGCTGCGTGCGAGTTCGGTGATCATCTTGTTGTTGAGATTGGAACCGTTATCCGTGATAATCCTTTCGGGAGTGCCATACCGAGATAAGATTATGTTTGATGAATCGAGCCACAACATTCTTGGTAACAGATGCATACGAGGCTGCTTCTACCCACTTGGTAAAGTAATCAATTGCCACAAGGATGAAACGATGTCCATTGGAAGCTGTGGGTTTAATTTCTCCAATCATGTCAATGCCCCACATTGCAAAAGGCCAAGGAGAAGTTAAAACATTCAGAGGTACTGGAGGTACGTGTACTTTATCTGCATAAGTCTGGCACTTGTGACAAGATCGAGCATAGCGGTGACAATCAGCTTCCATGGTGGACCAATAGTAACATGTTCTCAAAATCCTCTTAGCCATGGTGTGTCCACTGGAGTGGGTACCAAATGCGCCTTCGTGTAACTCTTCCATGATACGCATTGCTGTTTTCTGGTCCATGCAGCGGAGTAAGCACAAGTCGTGGTTGCGCTTGTATAAGATGTCGTTGCTGAGGAAGAATTTGGATGCAAATCTTCTCATGAACTTCTTATCATTTGAGATGCCCTGCGGAATATTCCCGAGTCTCAAGATACCTCTTCACGTCATAGTACCAAGGTTTCTCTTGCGTCAAGCTCATAACAATCCTGGTTCGTCGAACTTCTCAATGATGATCCGGGAGCCTCGTTGTCCCATCCGACCTTGAACATAGATGACATAGTAGCCAATGCGCCTGCCAACTGATTCTCTTCTCGTGGAATGTGATTGAAAGTTATCTCTTCAAAGTAGGGGATCAAACTCAGAACATGCTCTCGATACGGAATGAGATTCGGATGCTTCGTATCCCACTCGCCTTTATCGGTGATCACTAAAGCCGAGTCTCCATACACTTGTAAGAACTTGATTCTTAAGTCAATAGCACTTTAAGACCCATGATGCACGCCGACTCGCCATGTTGTTAGTGCAACTGAAACATAATCTGGCGGTGAAAGGCGATGTCCGCTGTAAGGGATGTAATGATGGCGCCAATGCCATTGCCAAGTGCGTTGAGGCTCCATCAAAGACCATAGTCCATCGGGATCCTGGTTCGGTCCTTCGTCTCTGGTTCTTCATCTGTAACTAGTAAAACATCTTCATCGGAAATTGAACGCATAGATCGATAGTCATCTATGGCTTGATGAGCCAAATGATCGGCTACCACACTTCCTTTGATCGCTTCGAGAAGTGTCTTGGATGTCATATTCGGTCAAGATCATTTGCCATCTTGCTATTCTTCCGAGAGAGTGGTTTCTCAAAGATGTATTTTATCGGATCCATCTTGGAAATCAACAAGGTAGTGTGAGTCAACATATCTGTCTTAGTCGGTGAGCAGCCCAAGCCAAAGCGTTGCAAGTTTTCTCAAGTTGAGTATCTTGTTTCACGTCGGTAAACTTTTGCTAAGGTAGTATATTGCATGCTCTTTTCGACCAGACTCGTCATGTTGCCCCACACACACCCCATTGAATTCTCTAACACTCAAGTACATGATAAGAGGTCTTCCTTTGGCGGTATCGGGATAGGAGGATTCAAGGTACTCCTTGATTTTGTCAAAAGCGATCTGGCAATCGTCATTCCATTCTACTACTTGATCTTTCTTTAGTAACTTGAAGATTGGCTCACAAGTAGCGAGTGTGCAATGAATCGCAATGTAGTTCAATCGCCCAAGAAACCTCGACTTCCTTCTCGGTGGGGTGGCATCTCTTGAATAGCTTTAACCTTGGCGGGATCGACTTCAATACCTTTACCCGACAACAAACCCTAGGAGTTTTCCGGATCTGACTCCAAAGGTGCACTTGTTAGGATTAAGCCTCAACATGTACTTCTTCAACCTATCAAACAATTTCGCAAATGACCAAGATGTTCTTCTTGATCGTGATCGAGCTATCATGTCGCCGACGTAGACCTCTATCTCGTGATGAATCATGTCGTGGAACAATGTCACCATAGCGCGATAAGTGGCGCTGCGTTCTTCATCCGAACGGCATAACCTTGTAGCGAAAGTGCCCCATGTAACAAAAGTAGTCTTCTCCATGTCTTGGAGCCATTTTGATCGATTGTAACCGAGAAACCATCCATGAAGGAGAAAACCTTATGCTGAGCGGTGTTGTCAACCAGAACATCAATATGAGGAAGTGGAAAATCGTCTTTCGGACTTGCTTTGTTCAGATCTCTGTAATCCACACACATTCGTACTTTGCCATCCTTCTTGGGTACGGGCACCACATTAGCAACCCACTGTGGATAGGAAGTAACGGCTAAGAAACCAGCGTTGAACTGCTTCATAACTTCGGCTTTGATTTTCTCTGACATCTCAGGACGCATGCGACGAACTTTCTGTTTCACTGGGAGAAAACCCTCTTTTGTCGGCAATCGGTGTACCACAATGTCAATGTCTAAACCCGGCATGTCTTCGTATGACCAAGCAAAAACCTCAACATAGTCTCGTAGCATCTGAACCAACCTTTCTTTAACACAGTTCTCAAGACCCGCTCCTATCTTGATCTCTTTTCTCTTCATCATACCCAAATTCACAACCTCAACTTGCTCTTGGTGTGTGATAACTCGCTCTTCTTCATGGGCAAGTTCTCCGGCACTTCACAATCTTCCTCACTTTCATCTTCGGCTTGGTAGATCGGATTATCGAAGTCATATTTAGCACTAGCGCTATTAACGAGATTCGGAGTGATTCTGCAGTGTATCACGTGGGTGTGTGTAAGAACACATAGCTTTTTGAAGGGGTGATAAAGTAAAGAAAGAAAACAATTGAATGCAAAAGTCCAACAATTTATTGAATGAAAATACGCAAACGAGAGATAATAACCCTCGCAAACGAGCCATGATGCCCCGGGCAAGGCACTAGGCTTTCAAAGTTTATTGTTCAAAACATAAAGAAATACGAAAAGCAAAACAAAACAAGAGCAATTACTCCTGACTAAAGGAGATTGGTATGACGTCTTCGGTCTTCCAATTGCTGAGCCCATGATTTGGAGTTGGGAAGATCCACTTGCCGATGTCGAAGTCGTTGTCGTTGTCTTCTATAGCATGGATTCCACTCTGGCTGATGCGGAAAGGAAGTTGGCCGGCACGTTCGCGGCGTATCATCTTCTGACCCTTAATGGTGAAGCCTAAACCAGTCTTGTCGGATTTGAAAGGAAGATCAGGGAGCCGTCCCCAAATAGTACTACCTTCTTCAACAGCAGCTTGAGCATCTTTTAGCGAGGCCATCCTAGGCGGAACTTTAGTAACTTCAGGAGTGACGGGAGAGTCAACAGGCATGACTCTGGGTATTGTTTCAAAAGCTTGACAGGGAGTCTCGAAGAATTCACCTTCCATCTCAAGATAACGGAACGACTGGAGATGACTGACCATATATTCTTCTTCACCACATACTGTAACAACCTTCCCTTTCACCGGGTACTTCAACTTCTAATGTAAGGTAGAGGTATCAGCGCCTGCCCCATGTATCCAAGGGCGTCCAAGTAGGAAAGAATAAGCTGGACGGATGTCCATGACAAAGAAAGTGGAATCAAAAGTCTGGGAACTGACTTTAACAGGCAGAGTGAGCTCTCCAAGTACTGTTCGCTTGGAACCATCAAAAGCTCTCACGATTATGTCACTGGGTCTCAGAACCAACCCTTCGACATCAAGTCGATCAAAAGCAGTCTTCGGAAGGATATTCAAAGCAGAACCGGTATCCACCAAGACATGAGACAGGGTAACGCCCTTGCATTCAACAGAGATGTGCAAGGCTTTGTTGTGTTTCTTTCCGGAAGGAGTCAAATCAGCATCTGAGAAGCCTAGGCCATTGTTGGCAGCCAGGCTAGCAATACAAACTTCGAATTGATCAGTAGTAGTGTCTTGCGGCACATGAGCATTCTTCAGAAACTTCACCAAGGCGTTAGCGTGAGCCTCGGAGCATAAAAGCAGAGCAAGCATGGAAATCTTGGACGGAGTCTGTCCCAACTGTTCCACAACATTGTAGTCGCTCTTCTTGATGATCTTCAGAATT
Source organism: Vicia sativa (assembly GCA_021764765.1). Lineage (NCBI taxonomy): Eukaryota > Viridiplantae > Streptophyta > Magnoliopsida > Fabales > Fabaceae > Vicia > Vicia sativa. The sequence goes on from CM038793.1 coordinate 203,127,715, forward strand.
TCCTCCATTTCTCGTTTGGAGGTGTCTTCAGCAACTTCCTTTGGTACTTCTGGTTGAGCAGGTTGAGTTACTGGTTCTTTCCCTCTAGCTGGGGATATTGATGGAGTAGCTGGAATGCAAGCTGGAGTCGCAGTGTCTTTTGGAGGAGAGATCTCTGGAGAGAATACCCTTCCGGTTCTGGTCACCTTACTGGATCCGGTGATGTTGTCGATGTCAGGAATGGTAGCTTCAACTGTAAGATCCTTGATAGTCAGAGGGTCTTGCTTGACGCCATGATAGTAAACATCAGTTCCATAATTCCAAGGGATAGCCTTGTCAGAGGAATATGGAACGGGTCTTGGAGAAGTGATAATGAGAGGTGCCACTCTAGGCATAGGATCAGCAGAGGAAATCCTTATTGCGTTGACATCAGCATAGTCTTCTGGGAAATCTTCAATAGGAATCTTGTAACTATCATGGACAGTGTACTTCACCATGTAATCATACTTTCTACTTGGCTGTCCCAAGGTATCCCATACAGATGGCACTGTTTCGTTCGCATTGTCAATCTTCAACTTAGACATTTCTTCACACCGCACGGTGGTTTCAGAAATAGTATCTCACGGTTGTCCATCATGCACTGAACACGTCTTCTTAACCAAGCACAACCATCAGGCGCAGATGGGCACCAACGACAATCTTCTGGGCATCCTGGATTGACACCGGCTTGCAACAAATTCTTCTTAACAGTCATCAGAGGAATGGTCAAGTCATCTATGTTGAAAACATAAGTATCGTCACCAACAGCATGGGAACTCTTGTCATGATTAGGCATAGGCGCGTTGATCACATTCGGAGTCTCAACAGGAGAGTCAAACTCAATCAGCTTAGCTTCAATCATATCTTGAATCTTGTTCTTCAGAGCCCAACAATTGTCAGTGTCGTGCCCTGGGCTGTTGGAATGATAAGCACACTTAGCATTAGGATTGTACTTCGGAGAGGAAGTGTTGACATTCTGAGGAGGATCCCTCAAGTGTCACTCTGCGTTCGGCATGTGTTGCAAGGCTTGCGACAAAGGCATGTTGATCTTCGTAAACGTCTTCGTGGCACGTTCGCTCGCGTTGTCTCGAGGTTGTCCGATGTAGGATTGGAGATCACAACTGCCCCCACAGATTGAGCGCGGTCGGTCTTGGCTCGGCTTTTCTGACCATACACAGCATTGGCTTCTTTCTTAGTACCAAAGGATCTCTTCGCAACATTTGAAGATGTCTCTACATGAATCTTCCCACTCTTGATACCAGCTTCAATGCGCTCGCCTGTCAATATCAGCTCGGTGAATCCAGATGAAGAATTTCCAATCAGATGATTGAAGAACGGGCCTGTCAGTGTTCCCATAAACATATCAACCAACTCCCTATTGGACAAGGGTGGTTGAACTCTGCCTGCTAGATCTCTCCACTTCTGAGCATACTCCTTGAACTTCTCGTCACGACCCATAGACATGCTTTGTAGTTGCATGCGAGTGGGTGTCAATTCAGCATTGTACTCATCTGCAGAAAGCATCACCAAGTCACTCCAAGTACGGATACGATCATTCTCTAGTGATAGTACCATTCCAACGGGTTCGGACAAACTCTCTTGAAAATAGTGCATCCACAACTTTCATCATCGGTGTGGGGATTGATCTTGGACATAGGACTTCAAATGCACTTTGGGCAAGACATGCCATCATACTTGGCAAAAGATGGAACTTTGAACTTGGGAGGAATCACAACAGAACAAGACTCGGATCGTCAAAGTTCAGCCGGACATTTTCAAGTTTTCCACAGATTGAGACGGTCTTCAAGTTGCTTGTACTTGTCATCTTCATCAGTGTTGGCTATAATCGAATGATCCTCTCCTCCTTTCTTTGGCTCACGCTGCTCACCTTCATCACCCTTGGTACTCCCCTCGGTATGGACACTTCCTTCAGAGAGCTCAATACGGCTGACCATCTTAGGACCCCTTTGAAACGTCTACCCATGTTGAGGAGACCAACAACCTTCTTCTTCTTGTTGATGAGCTTCTTGGATCTTCTTGGCCTTGGACCAAGTTGGTGGACATCTCAAACCGAGCATTCGAGCACGGAGATCTTTGATAGTCTGCTCAAGAGCCATTTCGCTAAAATAAATAGCGAGCAAATGAGAAAACCAATCTCAATGTACCGTGATGCAATGTTTATGCTATGCTATGCAATGTTTATGCGAATGCAATGCAATGTTTTCAAGGACCTAAGAGATTTAAATTTGTTAATCAAGCAATGAACAAACATTTATTAGTACTTCTTTTATTATTCTTTTTCTTTTGAGTACAAGAGATAGTTCAAACAATAAAAGAAAACAAAACATCCTAAAGCTCTAAGTCTCCCATGGGCTTCCTCTTGGTGCCGATGTAGCGTTGATGTTTCGCTCCTCGTGAAGTAGCTTGGTCAAATCTAACACTTTCTTCTCGCTTGCATAACACTGAGCTTCAAAGGTATCCCTCTCTTCCTTGAGTTGAATCCAGGATCTCTTCAAGTCTTCAAAATCAGTAGGCATGTCGGGATAGAGAGTATATAGGTACGTCACCTATAGCAGGTTCCATAATTCTTGGTAAAGCAGTGAATGGCATCATGAGGTTTTGAGCTCGAGCTCGCACCCATTTGAGGTAAGGTTCCCAAGGGATGGAGTTCGGGTGCCCCAAAGTCTTGGTATCAGTCTTCTTTACCATGCCCCAAGCATGTATAAACCTTCGTCGGTAATTCTGGAGATCGTGGTTGTAGTTGAACACAATATCTTGGAGAAGCATATCATGTGGACCATCTCTTCGAGCAAAACCAAACTGACGTAGAGCTAGAGAAGGGTTGTAAGTAATACCTCCCCTTATACCAAGGAGTGGTACATTAGGGAATTCTCCACAACGCTCAATGAATGTGAAGTCCTTTTGAGAGAAAAGATTCCAACGGATATCGGAATGAGAGAGTGACATCAACCTTTGAGACCATCTCAACCTTTGTTCATTCTTCAAAACTGATGGAGGAAGGTGCGAAATAAACCACCTTGAAAGTAACGGGACACAACACATGAGAGTTCCTTGTCGCTTAGTAGTACGAGTGTGGAGAGAATGTAGGATATCTCCAAGTAAGGTAGGCACTGGATTGCGGGTAAGGAACAACTTGATGGCATTGATATCTATGAATTGATCCGAGTTAGGAAATAGAACCAAACCATAAATTAGCAAGGCCACAATGTTTTCAAATGCATGGAAACTCATAACTTTGAGGAATTCTCGGGCTTTCTTGATTAAGAACTTGGAAAGTAAACCCTTAACTCCACTTCTAGTTTCCCAATTGGCTTCGATATCTGAGCGCTTAAGGTGTAAGGCGGATGCGATGTCTTCGAACTTAGGAACCTTTTCCAAACCGGTGAATGGCATTTGGTCAAGAATAGGTATCCCAAGTAGCTTAGAGAACTCCTCCAAAGTAGGAACCAACTGATAATCGGGAAATGTAAAGCAATGGTGTTTCGGATCAAAGAACTGGAATAGGACATGCATCATATCTTCTTCAAAACCGGAGATAACCAAATCAAGCAGATAACCATGTCTTTTGACGAACTGAGCATGGTCGGGCATTTCTGAAACCAATTCTTTGAGTTGAGAAGGGATACCCATGAAGTTGATTCGGATAGTCTTTCTAGAAGCCATAATCCCTACAAAACAGAGCAAAGATAAATCCCTAGGTCCTTGAAATAGTTAGAAATGATATGCAATGCGAATGATGTCATGATGTCATGTTTAGCACACACAAACAATTCACACAATGAGCCTAGGGTTAAGGCTTGCATGAGGTATAGGTGATTACCCCACCAAAAGTTTGAGTTGGTTCATCCTGTCCTATAATAGTAACCGGGTTCTAGGAATCTCATATCATGGATCTTTCTCGTAGGCGCTTATTTCAATACGACGGCCAAGTGGTCGATCGAAAATGTCCCAAAAGTCTGATCTCAATGAGCGTAGCATCGAGTATCAACCAACCTCGGTCTACACCAAAGCCGTCCATCTCACTACCTTCTAATGGCCAAGATGGGTCAATTAAGGTTCTAAAAGTTTAGTTAGCGCTTGATGACACCACGCAGAAGCCAAATAGTATCTTCAACTTGGGAATGAAGAGTATCGGGACAACCAAAGTGTCACGCTAACGTAGCCATCATGTTGACCGCGTAGTTATACGTCTAGCGGTCGCCATGATCTAATGCTACTTACCTAAAAGGAAACCCGGATCCGGGTGTAGGATCCCCCAACAATATAATACCCAAGCAACCCTTAAAGATAAAGCATACAAGTCAAACAAAAAGCGATAAAAGTTATCTAGAAATCCCTAAGGCAATTCTCTCTTTAGGGTAATCCCAGTAGTCGATTCGTAACACGGTGCTCGACTTTGTAGGATTTTGTATCCAAATGTGCGGATAGCAAGAGTCGCCACCGACTTTTATTTTATCCAATTAAGGGAAGGTAAAAGTAAGAAAAAGACCTTCGTTAGATTAGTCGGAGAATGGTTATGAAAAGGAAGGTATTAGCACCCTTTCCATCCGTAGTTATCTACGGGCTCTTAGTTGCTCTAGATCACCTTTTTTTTTTTAATTGCTTTCTTGTGTGTTTGACAAAAATGTTTTTTAAAAAAAGCATTTCGCTTTGACTTTGTAATGACTCATGTAGGAGTGTATACAAAGTGTTCGGAAATGTTTCGTTTTTGAAAAGGATTTGAACTTTGAAAAAAGTGTGTGGTGTGAAAAGTATTTGATTTAGAGCAAGCAACTAGGAGACTTATTACCCACTCAGAATTGGTCGTTTTTGTACTTCTACATTCCTTTAGAATAGTGCTAGCCGTACCATTAGTTAGTAGGTAGCTCCATTCGTTGGATGTAAGCGGACATTCGAAGGGACATCGGATGGTCATTGAAGGCAACTTGTAGGAAGTATCCTAGCACATTCGGGACTATCATCATTTTCGTAGGCGACAATCGAGGGTCAAGATCATGTATTCGGAGGCGACATCGTGGGTCTTATGATCTTTGTATCGAAGGGACTATGATGATTTGTTTGGAAGGCAACGGTGCTAGGATACCTCTACGTTCGAGGGACATGACCATTTGAATTCGAAAGGCATCGAGAGAGAATTACCCTAAGGGGTGCATGTGTGAAAGAAGTGTGTCAAATTCAGAATATGTTATCTTGAAGATTAGTGTGAGCTATGTCCAATTATTATCTTGCCATACACGCCTAATTACTAACAGTTTATAGGGTGCGGAAATTAAAATGCGGAATGTAAAGCGGGAATGTAAAGGTGCGGAAAGTAAAACCTACGCTATTACAAGGCTTTGGGGCAGATACATAATTTAAAATGCGGAAAATAAAACCCTAGATTAAACTATTACAACCCATATGCAATTACATTATTGGAAAAATAGAATGATAAAAAGAAAACGTCCGAATCGGAGCAACCTGTGAAAGAATAAGAAAATCGGGAAATATGATGAAAACGAAATAAGAGAAAATGTTAGAAAAAATGCAAGTTTTAATATGAGAAAATTAATATATGCTGGAAATAAGATAAATAAGCTAAAATAATTTTTTGGGATTTTTTGGAAAAGATTTAATAATTAAAATGCAATTAAAAGTGAATTAAATGCAAAAATATAAATAAAATAAATATGCATGCAAAAATATGTTTTTTAATTTATTAAATTAAATAAAGATTTTTATGAAAATAATGTAAAAAGAAAAAATGTTTTTTTCTTAATTTTAATGCATAATAAAAATCATGAAAAGAATTAAAATGAATGGAAAATATTGAAATATGGAAAATATGAAAAATATGCAAAAACTTGAAGTTTTGAGAAAAGAAAACAAAGCTGGCTCTGGAGTGGATCGAACCCATGACATTAGAGAGCATCTTTGCACAGGAAACACCTTAACCACTGGGACAAGTGGCGTTTGATGTTTAGAAAGCTGAAAACAATAACATATAAATGATGACGCGTCCTGGAAATATTTAAAACACAGTCAGCTCGCGTGTTGACCCCAGGACTTATGAATGAGCGAATCAGAACACATCATTATGCCACGCAGCCTCCTCGCCGGTCCACGCCTGAGTCAGCGCCGGAGCTAGGGCTCCGGTCATCTTCTCCGGGATGCTCGATTTGCTAACCTGCAAAAATACGAAAATTCGAGAGCTGGGATTAAGGCTACCCCCCCCCCTAAATCGGGGTCTGCGAACCCGATGGTGGTCTCAGTTCGTCCTAAAAGTTCCTCTAAATGCCAGTTCGAAGCTCGACAGTTCTGAAACCCTAAACATGGCATCATGAGTTTCTGACGTTCAAGCTTACAAGCGATTGCCCAGATCCATCCCTTATCATCTCATGAACTCATTAAAACGGTTAGAATCGATTAAAACAGGCAGAACAATCAAATGCAAAAATCAAGAAATATTGAATATGTATGTATGTACAGGGCTCGATTCAGCTTGCTTTAACCCATGGCAAGAGTGTATACTTACTCAAACTTACCTCCTGAAGACAATGGAGTGGTTTTTGAGGGCTGAAAACGGCTGGAGTTTGAAATTCGAATTTCCAAGAATCTTGAAAATTTTTGCAAGAGTTTGGGTTTGTTTTTAGGTTAGGGTTCGTCTCCTTGGTTTGTACACAATGCTGGCAATTTATAGAAGAGATTGGAAGAGAAAAAACAAGGAAAAAAGATTGGAAATTGAATGTGCAAATATTTTTCAATAAATAAAATCAAATTTCCTTTAAAACTTGATTTTTTCTTTCCATGTGCATGAGTCACGAATTTGGCAATTGGTGTGGGCTTTCTTGGACATTAAGAAAGATATAAATCCAACTTATTTGAAAAAGAAACTTAATTTTCATATTTTACATAATTTATTTTTGAATTAAATGTTGTAAAATTCAAATATAAATCATGAAAATAGAAAATTACCAATGCCAAGCATTTATGGGTCAAGCATAACATCATGAACAAGTTTGGATCAAAAGATTATAGGCCCATTTGGAAAATTTTGCATTTTGACCAAAATGTCCTTTTGTGCAATTGTCCAAAATTGCCCAACTTCTGAATGGTGTATCTTGCTCAATTTTCCACATTTTTGAGTGTTCTTGGACTTTTTGGAAAGCTCTAAGAGTCCTCTAAATAATGTATTTGGTTTCATCTCAATTGGAGTTACCATGCTCAATATATGTTCAAAACAAAAAGTTGACTTTTTGTTGACTTTGAAAATGACCTGTAATGTTTTGAGCTATACCTCTCAAATGAAGCATTTTTTGGACATTCTTGTGAGACATGAAGTTGTAGAGAATTGAATTTCCTTCAAAACAAGAGGTGGTGGAAAAATTTCTGAGAAAGTATGAGAAAGTTATGATCAGTCAAAGTTCAGTTGACTTTTCACCTAGAAACCCTAATTTAGAAAGTTTTGACTTTTGAGCAAATCTTGAGTTTTCTTGATGAATCATGATCAACCCTTGATCAAATGATGAATGTAACTTTAAAATGAGGATGTTGACCAAAAATCAGAAGTTTTGACTGTATGTTGACCACAGTTGACTTTTTGTCCAATACACTCGACTTTCAATCATCTGAGCAATTGCCTGAGGAAACTTGACTTGTGAGGCTTGAAACTTGACATGGAGAATCTTTGAAGCATATGAGGAGGCATGAAGACCATTGGAGATGTTGGAAATCCATCTTGGCTTGAGAGATACCAAACCCTAGTTTGGGTTGATTGTCTAGGAGAGAGTTTGTCTGATCAACTCTTGAGGAATCCTTGAGTATGGATGTATGAAATCTCTTGAGTAGATGGAGGGAAAATTTTGGGGTATGACACTATGTTTATTAGGAAAATTTCTCCTTTGGGTATTAAGAATGTAAGTTGAGTGAGAACCTAAGTGGTTTTTTTTTTATGATTATACTCACAAAGATGATCGCAATCTCCTGCATACATATCCCTTAGAGGGAATCAAAGCAATTGTAGCTCGGGGGCTAAAGACAAGTAGGGTTTGTATGGCGTGAAGGAGAAATAAGTATGCTCGCCAAGGATTAGACCTTCTGCCTACGTATTCTCAAAAGGAAGTTGTGAAAGTCAGTGCAATCGTAGTTCCCACGTATGTGCTAGTGGAAGAAATGTTTTTAAGATACAGCGACAAGTGTCATCTTAATGAAAAATGTATCTAATATATTTCATCACAAACATTTAAATATCGAATGTTGAATCTTTCACTGTAAGAAATGGGTTTGAACTTGAGTATACAAGTGTACCACTTACAGTTATTAGAATGAGAAAGATGTTTTTTTGAGAAAATGTTTGATTTGAATGTTATGCTATAGAGGATATACTTCTTCCATAGAGATGATTAATGTCTCATCTCTGAGGGGAAGTATTTTGTTTGGGGGATACTTTTAAGAAGCCTATGGGTTCTTGTATGAAGCCCGAGATGAGGCTATCCGAGGGACATCGAGGGTCCTTGTATGAATTCGAAGAGGAGGCTATTCGAGGGACATCGAGGGTCCTTGTATGAAGCCCATGAAGAAGCTATGGTATGTATGGCTTGATTTTAAGAGTGATTTCACCGGAAAACCATACTCTTTGGTTCTATCATAGCTAGGGAAATTCTTTTTATGAAGCCCAAGAGAAGATTGTTTGATATTTCCATCTCTTCCTTGTATAAAGCCCAAGAGGAGGCTAGTGGGAACCTGGTGTTATACTAAGTTGTAATGACATAAATAAATATGAACAAGTATATATATATATATATATATATATATATATATATATATATATATATATATATATATATATGACAAAGTGTGTGTGTGTGCAAGACTTGGTAGGCATAACATGCACACACATTTATAAGAGTTTATGAAGGAAATACATAAACAAGTAAACAAAACAAGAAATAAAGCAAGCAATATATATATATATATATATATATATATATATATATATATATATATATATATATATATATATATATATATATATATATATATATATATATATATATATATATATATATATATATATATATAGGGATGGAAGTTACACCATAAGGGAGACACATGATCAATTTGATTTAGAGTTCAAAAGATTTACGAGAAAGTAACCTAGTCTGATTTGTAATTTTCAAAGAATAAATTGAATCGATCATGGTATAAGAGGTGTGTAAGTCAATAAACATTTTGTGAACATTTGAAAAGACTTAGGGTGCGGAAGTTTATTCACATGAGTCTTTGAAAGAGATTAGGTTAAAGAAAAATCAAGAAGAAATATTTAAAAGTATTTAAAAATACTTAAAAGGTACCACTTTTTAACCTAATTAAAAAATAGAAAATAAAAATATTTTTTTGGGATTTTTTGACATAATCATAAAATAGACACACTAAATGATAAGTGTGTAAAAAATCATCTCAAAATGAGAAGTTTTGATTGGTTTTTGAAAATGTTGAAGTTTGTTAAAAAACTTAAGAAAATTAGTAGCAAACAAATAGTTTTGTAGCCAAAGAGGCTTGAACCCACGCCCTTTACTTGAAAGGTTAAAAGTTTATCCACTAGGCCATGCACCCAATTTGATAATAGTATGCTTTGAATGGATTATGTGTTAAATAAGTTTCAGAAAATCTTAAAACCAAAATAAAACATAAAAAATGCCAAAAGGGGGTTCCCTTCTGTTCAAACCCGCACCCTTATGGTATAAAGCCTTAGCACGCACACGCTTGCCACTAGGGTGCATGATATATCTGTTTATAAATTTTTTTCAATTAAATATAATATGAAACAAATTTTTGAAAATAACAGATGGCGCCATGGCCATCTTCTTCTTCCTCATGATACCCTTCCATGGCCGAATTCATATTTCTTCTATTCTCCATCAAATCGAAAAATGTAAAATGCCAAATTGCTCAGAATTTCATCACGATTCCAACTATGTAACTTATTAAAGCTAACAATCAAATATGAATTTGAATTTATAGAAAGTACCAAATAAACCCTAACTGAACAATTTTATTAATCTATGAACACAATTGATTTTAAACAAAATTGAGGATCCATATAGCTTTAGCAATATGATATCTACATTCCTACTCACAAAATTTATGTTAAAGATGCTTATATGATGATATCTAGATACGAAAAACTTACCTCTTGAAGCAAAATCTCAGAAATTGTATGAGTGCTCCCAGGTGCAAGGTGATGATGCAAATAGCTTCCTTGGACTTCATTGAGTGTGTTCTAACCCCTAGCTTGCTTTGAAATTCACTGAATTCTCCTCTCTAACTCAATCTACAAAGCTCGGCTTTGAGAATGGAGGATAATGATGGAGGTGTTCCAAAATTTGTTTGAGTGCTTGGACAACTTCTATATGATGTATAGATGGTGTTTGAATGATAAAATAGGAAAACGCACGAGTGAATTGAGAGTTGGGTTCTTAATGCTCAAAGTATGCACTAATGGAATTTTCTTGGTGATTCTGAGTTTTGGGTGTTTTAAAGGTGGATGGATGGTTTATACAACTTCTAAATGGTATTTAAAAGGTGTTTGGATGACTGGTTTGGACATAAATTGCAAGGGTTGCAAATTTTGATTATTACTTCTTTTGAGCTTAGAAACTTGAAGTAGAAGAAAAAAGTGAGAAAATAAGTGTTGTTATTGTTTTGGTGTCATTTTGAATGAGCTAAGGACCTCTATTTACAGGCCAAGAAGTCTGATCAATGTGAGCAAGTGAGATTTTTGAAGGGTTGAGATCAAGAGATAAGAATGGACTATTCACCATTTAATGCATAAGGTTAAACTTGCTTAGCCATGTGTTTAACACTCAAGTGCTCATATCCTTTTCCAATCATGGTATTTGTGATATTTTGGATAGAACTTGGCCTTTGGAGATATGTATGACCACTTCTTATCCATTTGCACATGAAATGCTTGAAAACTTTTCAAAAATGGCCTAAAATACAAGTTTAATGACCTATAATGTCAAATTCCAAAATCCTAGCTCCACACAATATTTTTTCATGCTCTTGGAAATTTTGGAAAGCTTGTAACAAGATCTCCAACTTTCATGTTGAATACTTTTCTTGAATCAATTTGGACCTTGGTGAAAAATGGCCATGCAATTGGTGAAAAAAGTTGGAAAAAACACTTGAAAATTTTTCTAAGTGTTTAGAAAATTTTCAAATCATGAATTTTTGTTGACTTTCTTGATATTTTTGATTCTTGAGTATCAAGTTGAATAATTTGAAATGCCTTGATTATTAGAAATTTTTGAATTCCAAAGTTGAGCAAAAAAAGTAAAAGTTTGACTTGTCTGGACAATTGACTTTTTATCTGATGATTGAAATCTTCTACTATCAATCAACCATGGTATTGGAGATGTCTTGAGCCAATAAATTAGGTCAAGCCATTGTATTTGTGATATTGAGATCGTGTTCCAAGCTATTAGATCATGTACTGAGCCAAAAGTCAATGATGCATCATCCTCGATCAAAACCCTAATTTGGTAAATTCAAAGTTTTGAGTCTGATGAAATGATTAGAATTTGAGGATCAAATGTTGATTGTTGATGAAGATGGATCAATTGATATGAATGGATAACCAAACCCTAAGTGGTCACACCTTGCACTTATGAGTGATTCTTGATTCAAAACCCTGCTTAGCACAAGAAGTAAACACACAAGCTATCTTCTTTTGTAATTGTTAGTGATGCAATGATGCATATGTGGATAATATGAGATGGTATTTTAGGTAAAAAAATTGGGGTATGACACTTTTATTCCATTCACTTGTTCATTTGACTCATTACATGCATTGTCTTTAACTAAAATCTAACCAACATTTTTCACTCTTTTGTGTGCTTCATCTCAAGCACATATATAATCACTTAGTCAATCTTTTCATTAAAAAAATTAACAATCATTGTGAAAGTTTTTCATAATTTTTTTGATAATTTCTATGAAAATCAACCACCTCTTTTGAATCTCTAGCATCAAAATCTTTCATCTACAACCTCATTCCAATTCTGAGATCTTGATCATGAGTAGATGTTAATTGATCGGGGGAGATGTAGTCTTGAAACTAATCGTTTCTGGAGAATTGTTCATAGATTTTTAGATTCTTGTAAGATTGGGGTTGTTGTCTATGGTGCTAACAAATTCCACTGAATATAGAAGGTCTTATCTCCATAGTTTCCTTAGTAGTGAATGTATGGAAGGCTATGAATAAGGAGGAGTTCTTTTTACATCTTCAGGCAATTTTATTGCTTAAGGAATTGGTAGTATCAAGGGGTTGATTTCTACACACGGAGGTTTGGAGCAGAATTGGTGATATTGGAAGATTGGAAGAATTAATCGAGTGAAGATTGCGCAGAGAGGTTTGATAGGTCGGCCATATACATATCAAAGATCCAGAATCGAAGTTTTATTGTCTTCAACATTATTATGGATAAGTTGATTGTATAAACACTTTGTATATTTTTCAAACTAGTGGAACTATGCAGGTAATTTCAAAAGTGCACGTAGACTCACGTGAGGACGAAAGAGTCAAAGCACAAATCATCGTGCTATCTCTTTCCATCTCTTACTATTGCATTTGAATTTCATAGAATATATATTCTTAGGTTTATATTTTGGTAATAACGATCTATTTAATAAGCTTGGATTTTTTTTGGAATTGGAAAACATATTAGGGCATTAGTGGTGATTAAAATATGAGAAACATTATGCGTTTGGAATATGACTTATGGATAAATTGTGTAACCACATCCCATGACTTATTCAATTGTACACATTGTGTTTCCTCATATAGACATTAAGGTGTTTTCATACATTGTGTTTCCCAATACTTGTCAATCGAGTATAATTTCACATTTTTTCTCTACAAACTTCCACACGTAAACTCTAAAAATATTTTGGTTATTCTTATTTGAAGAATCGGGTGATTTGTTTTAAACTATTCATTATTTCTATATTCACACCCAGTAATTAGCATCAAGATCTGGTCTTTTTATTAAGTCTAATCGACTCCAAAATTCATGTTACTTCACCATCTCGTTCTCTTTCTAGTTCTTCAAGTGATAGAGGAATTTTTTTAAAGAAAAAACCTTGTGTCACTAGTAGAAGTAGAAGAGGTATTTCATCTAAAGTTATTTGTCATCATTATGGTGATAAGGAACACATTAGGCCTCAAGGTCACATTAGGAATTTAAGACACAAAGACAAGTAATATGTCAGATTACCTCTCTAACATATAAGGATGGACCGAAAGATACGTGTTGAGTGTTAGAAATAGAAATGTCCTGGTTCCATCTTGTCTTCTGCAAGGGGATAGTTTCATCCTCTGCCTCGTCTTTTCCATTAAAGGTAATAATGGGTTCAAGCCTAACCCTATTTGAACTCTATCCACTTGGAGGTCTAGAACAACCCACAACCTATTTGTTAGGAGTTTGTTGTACCTTGTTCTAGGTTGACTCAAACCTTGATATTTTGAAGGAATCAGAGACTTGGGGAGAAATTGACTCAAACCAAATAGCCTAGCCAACAAGTTTGTTTGATAGTAAGCAATTCTTAACCCACTTTTCCCATTAATGAGTCTCTTCCATAAAGGAGCTTGGAGAAAAATATCCTAGGAGAACACCATGGATGTCTCTTTCCCCTTGATATTAGGACTGAGGAAAGGCTCACGAAACCATGTAGGGCCACATTATCGAGTTGAGAATGACGCCATGGTGGAGACGAATGTGTTGCACTTGGAAAATATATAGAAGTTTTTTTCAAACGTGTCTTCCGACACCATGTCACCTTCATCATGAGTAATACGAGCCTGTCGTGCACCTTTAGCACCCAGTGGCGTACTAACTGGATTTTCAGTGTGCAAAGCAAGCATAGAAATGACATTGAGCCATAGTTGTAACAACCAGATATGCCCCCTATTTGTAAACGATTAAGTTAGGTTCGATTGATGATTTCACATGATGCTACCCACAAATACTAATAAAGGCCACACAAAACAAGTTTGTTAAGGCAAACCTTTTGCTGCTCATGAAGTTGAGTGGCCAAGGGCTCTGATTTCTTTATCCTTTCATTTCCATTAGGGCATATGACATAGTGACTTATCTAGTATGTTATGAATGATATATTCTTATGAGCACCAATAGTATCAATTGAGTCGCAGTGGTCCTCGATAAAAGCATAAAAAGCTCCATCGAAGAATTCAAAATCTAGTTTAGTCTTTGTAGGGCATGATGATTCCTAATCTTCTCCAGTTGGTCAAAGACCAACGGCATAAGCTAGATCAAATAGCTTGGGAGTGAAAATTACAAAAGGGAGATGAAAGGTGTTTGTGGTTACCTCCTCAAAACAAAAAGCAAAAAATAGCATGGCATAATTATATTTGATATATATCCTTGAGAGTTGAATAAGGTCGAAGATTCCCTGTGCTTTCCATGCAAACTTCCTCTCCACCCTATTTAACCATTTTATATAGGATAAATTAGGGGCCTCAAGTGGAGGAGGGCGGTAGTATACACTATTTTCCTAGAAACAAAAATCGAAAGATGATCACATAAAACCACAGGTTCCCATCCATCGATGTTGGGGGAAAAAATCTTCCAAGAAGTAAGGTTTCTTGATAAGCCTAGGAATAGGACCCAAGAAGAAAACTTTAATGTCATAAATGGAATAAGCGATAAAAGCATCAAAATACCAAAGTCTTCTGGTGAATTCTGAAAGAGGAGGCTCCGGGACATAAGTCTAGTTGTTGATCAAGATTGGCTCATCAATACGAGCAGCAAACAGAGCGTGCACTTAAACAAAACAGAGATATACCATTAATTGCTTGAGCAATATGAAGAGAAAAAGAAGCTGGAGATGGAAGAATTTTTTTGGTAAGAATCTCTTTCCTTTTCGTTCTTATCAATAGGGAAGATAGAAGTAGAAATGGGTGCTCGATAAAAGAAGGATTTAAATAGAAAGAGAAAAGGCGGTGAAACATTTTCTCCCAAAAGCGTGGACTAGTGGCGTGTTCGGAGCCAATAAATAACCTCGAGTTGTGGTAAAGAATGTTAATAAACTTAAAAATAAAATTTTAATTTCATTGTTAGTGGCTATTAAACGCCCTTGGAGCTCGGGGTAATGATGGATTGTCGGTTGTACGTTTTTGAGATGTGACATTTTGCTAAAACGTTAGTCACGATGACTGACACAAAACATGGTTGAGATGACGCGTACAGAACATGTAAAACAATGACAAAGTGGTTTAAAAGAACCACCTTTCTACCCTCATATTTTTGACATATTTTGGGGGGGGGGCATCTGTCACACTTGGATTTTCATCCAGAAGAAGTCAACAAAAAATGTCAAAATAAAAGGACATTTGTTGTTAGAAGATATTAATGATGTTTTTTTAATTAATGAAAGTGTTTTAAAGAACAACGATGACAAAGAATGGATAGAGCATATATCACGGTGTCGACGAAGGGAAATATGGTTTAAGAAATCATATGAACAGATCCAAAATATTTAAAAGGGAAGTCGACATGACCTTCACTGTAAAAAATATACCAGTCGAGTGAACCAAGAAAGGTTAAAATACTTAGTAATTTTAAAAGTACAAAAGACCTTTGTGAGCAACGTCGACAACACGTTGGACAATTACTCTCAGAACTTTATGGGAAGTTTTTAACGGTTATAACTCAACATGGTCTGTAAACAGAGAGAATCATGGGTGATTTTTCCATAGTGGGTGAAACCGCCATCAGAAGTTATTTTTAAATAAAATATATACTAGAGTCATACATTGTAACAAAGGTCTCAAAATTTCATGCATACTCTCCATACCACTAGAGTACCCGAGTTAAAGAGAGAAACTATGTGTGAGAAACATGTATATGTCCGCGTCTAGTCTGTTCATTACTTTCTTGTTTCCTTAAATGCAACATTTGATTTTCATGCTTTCACTTTACTCTTGTTTAATTTCATTTATTGCATTTTACCTTGTCATTTACCAAAACTTAACTTCCTTTAAAGTTTGTTTCTACGTCGTTATCATGAGAACGACAACCACATTCAATTCACATGCATGAGTGTTCAGACAAATCATTTGCACAAATTACTTTGGAGCTTTTTCAAGTTAATATCACTTTATTTCTATACTTGTGATTGGTTACTAAAACACTGGTAAACACGCACATACACGCACACACAAATATATATATATATATATATATATATATATATATATATATATATATATATATATATATATATGCAAAAGGCATTCCCACAGTCGATAATCGAAGAGTGAGGATAACACATTATTACAACCAATGGTCTTGATTTGGCCTCGATCATTCCACGACAATTAAATAATCTATAAAAATTATCTCTACCTTATAATCTAGGGATATGTAAAAATATTTAACTACAATTTGGTTACAAGGTAGGCGTTTAATGTGTGTAGTCTTGAGACCAACTACTCCCTTTCACTATAATTCCAACCCTAAAGTGAAGACCTGTTCGACAAATGTCGGATGCGAATCAGGACGGTCAAAATATTTGGTCTTAATATTCCTTCACAATCTTAGTTTCAAAAATGAAATCAATGACTTGAAGGTCAGTGTTATGGGCTGCTCCAATGAGGCAATATGTCTAACCCAATTCGAACGACGCAAATAGAGAATATTCTAAACAAAATACGAATAGGTAGATTTGATGACACCAAACTACACCATTTATTTGACTTGATTTTTGTATGTTTTAATATTGTTTTGTCTCCATTTCCTATATTATTTTGGTATTTTATCAATTTTTCAAGAAATTGACCATTAAGGAGTCGTACATGAAGAAACGAACTAAAACAGATGAAAAATGGAAGAATTGTAGTAGTTTGCACTCAAGGTGACCACCATGGGTTCACCATAGAGGTGGCCATGAGTGGTCCACATTCTAACAGTCAAAATACAAAGTCCTTGCCACTTGAAGATCATAGAGCTCGCCATGGAGGGTATGGCGGTCTCCATACACTACGAAGGCCAGGAAGTTGGAAATGGAATTTATTTGTCAAACACTCACTATATTCTCTCCTAAATTTTCTCCCACAAAGTTAGAAGCCCCCTGGTTGATTTTAGGTTTTGAAACTTTATAAATACCATCATTCCATTCATTTTGAAACCATCCTAGCTTAGTTACAAACTTAAGCCATATACTGCCAAATTTGTAAGTGATCAACTCTTCACATCAAAGAGTTATCACATCATTAATTGAGTCTGTAATCGAGTTTGAAGCAACCTTTATCGAATTTTAATCTTGCCATCGATTTACTTTCCACATTCAAGTTTAAGCAATTTACATCCTGTACCAGATTAAAGTCTCTTCGGAGCAGGTTTCTATTTAATCACATTACCTTTATCTTATCCTTTTTAATTAATTGGGTTACCTTTATCTTATTGTTTTTATTTATCGTATTATATTTATTTTACCGTCTCTTTATTTAATCACACACTCATCTTCTACCTTTTTTTGAATTGCTCGTTTAAAGTTTATTTTAATATGTCTACTGTGTTTTATTACATGATCGAATCAATCACTTTGGTTTATGTTATAATCATGTCTAGCTAGTTTTATAAGTGTTGGAATGTGAGGATCGTTGATTCAAGGATAATCTTAATCGTTGTTCTTTGAGAAATACTATTGGGGCTGTTTTGGTTTTAATTACATCTTTTCTAAACTTAACTTTGTCGGGTGCTACGAAAGTTGAGCCATTTATATACCGGGTAAGGTCAAAAGCCGTATGATACAAAAGATTAAAGTTGTTTAGTTTTTAAGTGATAAAAAACATGAAAGATATTTGTTAATTAATTAGGAAAAGTAGTATTTAATAAAGTACTTTTGAACATATTTTCGGACGCGTTTGTAAGTTTAAGGTACCGTTGACCAAATAAACTCCGTTGACTATTAGGTTTTTGTAGTCGACCTGCTGATCACCAATCTTCACATCTAATCAAACAAACAGCCTCTCGTACCATACGTTAGGTTAAGCAGGAGGAATTTAGTCATTTACTGTGTATAAACTTTGTTACACGCCATGTCAAAGTATTATTCATTTACTCTTGCATTATTACATCTCTCTGACATCAATTACTTGATTGTTGGAGTGTTAATTTAATAGAGACACATTCACTCTATAGCATCAAAGACTCATATCATTGCACTGGGAGAATTACTACCTTTATTTCATCGATATCGTGTTCCATACTAAATAATACCTAAAATAAATGATACGTCTTATCTATTAAAAATAAAATATTAGGATTGTTTCAAGTTATAAAATCTTAATAAATTTGAATGAGAAATTAGAAGATAAGTATAAGAAATTAAATGTTATATTATGAAAAACCTCCAACAACACTTTGTTCCTTTCCCACATAGCTTCCAGTTGTGTAATGCCGACGTGGAAGACGAGTGACACATTTTCCTCGGTTGTGCATTATTGAATAATTATTGGAGTGTTGCAGGGCTTAAACATATTATCCGACCGGGACTTGCCTAGGGATGTCAGTTTGGACCTGTTAATGGGGATCCCCGCGGGGAACGCCCCGTTCGGGGCCCCAAAGATGAGGAATTTTTCCCCGTGGGGGCGGGGATGGGGAGAAAAATTCCCCCGAGAACATTTCGGGACGGGACGGGAATACACCCAGGACCCCACTGCCTATTATTTTAATATAGTTAATATAATATATATATTTTAGATTAGGTTTTTTAGTCATTTCCTTTATGTTTAATTTAGATTAGGTTTTTTAGTCATTTCCTTAATTTAATTTAATATATATATTTTTAGTGTCACTGAGTTGTTCTCGGGTACTAAGTATCCAACATCAAACATTTATTTTCCCAAAGTTTGTCAAATAAGATTAGCTTTAAGAAAGTGGGAAGATTCTTCTAGTGATACTATACAAAGTATGGCAAGAAGTATGATAGTGAAGTTTGACAAATATTGGAGTTTGATTAATGGGGTGATGGCAATAGGGGCTGTTTTGGATCCTAGATATAAAATAACTTTGTTGAATTACTTCTTCCCACTTATGTATGGGAATAATGCTCCCAAAGAATTGGAAAAGGTAATACAAATGTGTGAAGATTTAGTTGAAGAATATCAACCAAATAATGATATGGTTCCTACAAGTAGTGAAGTTGGTGCATCAACATTGGTAGATGACATTGATGTCACAAGTCAAGATTGGGAGAAGGCTTATTCGGAATATGTGATGGAAAATACTTCAACTACAAATGTCAAGTCAGAATTTACTTCCTACTTGGAAGATGGTGTCTTGCTTGATAAACAAAAAAAGGAAAATTTTGACATCTTAGGATGGTGGAAACAAAATGGTTTGAAATTTCCAACTTTGCAAAAGATTGCAAGGGACTTTTTAGCAATTCCTATCTCTACCGTTGCTTCAGAGTCCGCCTTTAGTACTAGTGGTCGTGTTTTAAGTCAACAACGTAGTAGGTTGAAGGAAGACACTTTAGAGGCTTTGATGTGCAATCAAGATTGGATCCGAAAAGATATAAAAGGTAATATATTTTTATCTTTTACAAGATTAATTGAAAAGGATTTTTAAATTTTAATTTAGCTATTTGTTTCTTAGGTTATTCAAAAACGTTGACTCAATTCGAATGTGTGGATGAAGATATGGATGATGATGATGATGATGATGATAATAAGGTAATTTACATATTAGTGTTGATTACCTTTTAGTTTTTAAAGTATTTTTTTAAGTAAATATAATTATTGATTGTTTACTTTTCGAGGAAAAAGAAAGTCATATCTAATTGTGGAATGAGGAAGAAGACCTTGCAAGGAGAAGTTGGAAGAGAGACATGATTGATCATTACTTGTTTGGATATTTTGCTTAATATTTTAGTTTATTTATATGTAACTTTGTTTTAAGTATTTTGATATTTCTACTTTACGTGTGTTATCAATTGAGCAAATAGAGATATGTTGACTTTTGCTTTTAGTTGACTTATTATGAAGTATTTTTTAGCTTTTCAAGCATACTCATGATGCTAAATTTTATAATTATCCCTTATTAGTTTTGATGAAGTATAGTTTTTAAGCATAATTATGTTGTTGGATTTTTTAGTTGTTTAGGCATATTGTTACTTTAAAAGTATTATAGTTCATTTTGTTGAATTTTATAGCATTTTATAGAAATTTTATAAAAAATATTATTATTTTGTGTTCCATTAGTATTTTTAATAAAAAATAATAAATGTCAAATACTAGTATTTTTTAATAACATAATAAATATGTGAATTCTTTGTGCTTTTTATTTTTATAGAAAATATAAACATTTTTAAAAAATAAAATATTAATGAATAAATGTAGGATCTATGGGGATCCCCGCGGGGAACGGGGATCCGCGGGGAACGGGGATGGGGATAGAAATTCCCCCGTGACGGAGATCGGGGACGGGGACGGGGAATGAATTTGATGGCGGAGAAAAAGATGGGGAAGTGTCCCCCCGGCCCCGCCCCGCCCCATTGACATCCCTAGACTTGCCATTATGAACGACGCACATGATATGATCCAAGACATCTATAGTAAAGAAGATCTCAAAGTAGTAGGGAGAGTGGCAGTCATGGTGTTGTGGAAAAATAAGAATAACTGGATGTGGAATGAAGAGAAGAATGATGCAAATAACCTAGGCATGCATGGTTATCATTTGTAGAAGGATTGGTTCTTGGCCTAAGAGATGCATAGGGAAAATGATAATAAGATCCAACATCAGAGTAATTGGAAACCTCCTCCAACTGGTTGGTTGAAATGTAATGTGAATGTCGGGTTTAACGACTAACTTGACACGACTAACAGAGAGTGGCGTGTTAGAGATTGTGATGGGATTTTTAGGGTGACAGGTACTTCGTGGGATCATGGTTGATATTCTATTGTTGAAGCGGAGACATTGACTTTGAAGGAAGCGATTCTAGAAGCAGTCCAGTTAAATTAGAATCATCTCATCTTTACAAGTGACTCGCAATTAGTGGTTCAAACTATTCATGCTGCTTCACTCGGTAACTCTGAATATAGTATGATCATTGATAGTATTAAGATCTTATAGTTTCTAGAAACGACTTTGAGGTCAAGTTTGTTAATCGTCAAATAATTGTTTTGCTCATAGTTTTGTTCGGACGATCAATTTTTGTTCTCAACTCACGGTGCTTTATTTGAGTCCTTTTGTATTGATCGCTATTTATTTAAATGATGTAACTAGAATTTGCTTTTTGTAAAAAAATATTTGAATTTTTTTTTTCTAATCAAGTTAAGTCTTAAGTCTAAACTTTTTTTCCTAAAACTCCGATATTTCTATGCACGGCCCTGCAAGGAAAATAAATAGACACATCATAATATTATCGCTATTATTCATACGCTAGTGTGATAACTTTTGGGTGACAATAGTACTCTTAAAAGCCATCATATTTGATTTGCACAAAAATAAAACACCATATCTGACCTTGCATATATGGCTTGTTGATTGTAGCAGCGCATTAGAATAATTCATTCCCGCACGGCAATTAATTCATGCATGCTCGTGAGTCGTGACCAACATTTAAACTTTGATAACCATGAATCTTGACTTGGCCATTTCAGGTTGTCGATGCGCATGAGATTGTTGAAAATGCAAAGCAAACAATTCGTACCTTTGCCCACATCAATAAGTATAGTAACGTGTACTATATTAATAGCGTTATTTCTTCTTACCAAAATGTTAACAGAATCAGCGACTTGATTTTGTCACAAAAACCTTTATGCCTTTGAATTGAGTTTAAATTTGTTCATTTATTTATCTTTATCCTTATCTTTATCTTCACTTATAAGAAAGACAACATAAATTATAGATTAGTAAGTCTGATTTTAATAATTGGAGCTTACTAATATATTATTTATACTTATTTTTAAAAAACAAATAAAAATAAAGATATGTAAATTGAACAAACCTAATGAGTGGAGGATAACTCGAGATTAAAAATATGTATTATTCATTCCAACTAGATCTATGGATTGTGCGTTAAACTAATTTGATTAGATATATATATATATATATATATATATATATATATATATATATATATATATATATATATATATATATATATATATATATATATATATATATATATATATATATATATATATATATATATATATATATATATATATATATATATATATATATAATTCATAGATTTAAACATGACTTAAACTTAAGACAAAATTTAAGTATAATTTTTTAGGTGTGTTCTTACTATTTTCTAATGAAAGTATGAGTAGTGTATAATTTATTTTTACACGTATGTCAATTTTTTATATTTTACTTCTTAAATGATATTTAAATATACTTGACATATATATTCTTTCAATTATATTATTTAAATTTGAAAGCTTTATCACATTTACGAGAATAATATAATATTATAAAAAAGTGTTATATTAAATTATTTATAAATAATATTTGTGATTAATCATTAAACTCGTAATAGAAATAAGAGTAGATCAATATAAATTTTAATTATTATTTTTAGAGTTTAGTCTATAATTTATAAAACTAACAAAACTTTTTTATTTAATGTCAAGTCCAAAAAAAAGTTTTAAATCATATATTTTTTATATATATTTTTATTTATTCTTAAGCAAAATATTTATTTTGGTCCCTTAACTAAACTTTTGGGTTCACATTGATCGCTTAATTTTTTCGTGTCATTTTAGTCTCTTAACATTTGAAAAGTTTCATTTTAGTCATTTTTATCTAATTAATGAAAACTTTTAAATTAATCCGTCTAATTAGATAAAAGAACTAAAATGAAACGTTTCCAAAATTAAGGAACTAAAATAACATAAAAAAAATTAAGAGACTAATATAAACTCAAGGGTATTGTTAAGAAACTAAAATAAGTATTTTTCCTATTTTTTAAAATTATATTATATCTTAGCATATAATTTTTTTTCCGGTGTTCCTATGTTAATCAAGTAACTCCATTCTTATTTCACGATTTGTTTTCTTTGCTTATTATAGTAGAAGATATATATTGTGATCTGGATAATGAATTGTTTGTTTATTTGATGAAGTACAGAAACCTATTCTTTATCATGTGTTAATCATGTCAATGAATTAATTATTTTCACCTAAATAATTAAATTAAAAAAAATAATTTTGAAAATTGAAATGAAATCTTAAATAATTGTTTTCCATTAATGATTCTAAAATTTATTAATTTAAGTTATTAGTTTTTTAGCGAAGTTATCTTAATTTTTTTATTAAATAGCAATATTTTGATTCTTAGATATACTTTTACGATAAAATTAATTTGTAGATTACTCCTCATATTTCTCATCCAATAAATAAAATAAATAATTATTTATTACTACAACAAATAACACTTCGTCATAAAAGACTTACGAAAATGTTTTTTTGGGCTTTATAAGCGCTTAAAAGCGCTTTTGTAGGTGGCGCTGCTATAGGTTTTAGCAGCGCTTTTTGTTTAGAGAAAAACACTTTTGTAGGTCTACTTAAGACAGCGCTTTTTTCTAAAAAGCGTTTTCTTAAGTAGACTTTTAGCAGCGCTTTTTTCTGGAAAAACGCTTTCTTAGGCCTACTTTAGAATGCATTTTATGCTTTCTATAGGCACCCTATGCTTTCTGTAGGCCACCTATGAAAGCGCTTTTTGATAAAAAGCGCTGCCTATGAAAGCGCTTTTAAAAGCGCTTTCTTATGTATACCTTAGAGAGCGCTTTTATTCATAAAGCGCTTTCATAGGTGGCCTAAGACAACGCTTTTACTGAAAAAGCGCTTTCTTAGGATTTTTACTGAAAAACCAAAAGTTTATATAATTTTTAAACCTGCATTTTTGCAGCATTATTTCATAAACCTGTAATTCCTAAACTTGTAATTCATATACCTATAATTCATAAACCAGTAATTTACAATCCTAATCTCGTTATTTCAACAAAGAGATTATATACAAATACCATTATATACCATTGTTATCCAAAATATATATACACCATTGTAATTCAATTCACATTGAACGCTTTTCTTAGGCATTCTACGTTGTTCGGTATCTCCATTGAACGCTTTTCTCCATCCACGATATTGATGTTTAGAAGTTAAGAATCTACGATGACCGAGAAAGACATTCTTCTGACAAAGTTTCAATCGCGTCGTATCGGTTCCATCTTCACATACATGACACGCTTTTTCACCTTTAATGCTATACCTGGATAGATTTCCGTATGCTGGAAAATCGTTAATTGTTCCAAACAACATCGCCCTCAAGTTGAAACTTTCTTTCCTATACCCATCATAAACCTCCACACCGTTCTCCCACAAAATCTTCAAATCTTCGATTAAAGGTTCCAAGTTTACGTCTATGTCATTTCCTGGTTGTTTAGGCCCAAAAATTAACATAGATAACATCATGTACTTACACTTCATACATAGCCACGGAGGTAGGTTATAAATCATAAGAATCATAAGCAATGTGCTACGCGAGATACTTTGAATACCGTGTGGGTTCATTCCATCAGTAGACAATGCCAAGCGAAGGTTTCTTGCTTCTTTTCCAAATTCAGGATAATCATTATCAATTTTCATCCACTGTGGTGAATCTGTCGGATGTCGAAATTTTCCATCAATAATTCTTTCATCTGCATGCCAAGTCAAGTGTCTTGAATCCATTTCACTACAATACATTCGTCTAAATCTCGGAATTATAGGAAAATACCATAAGACTTTTGCCGAAGACAACCTTTTCTTATATCGAGGGGCACCACATTTAGGACACTCAATTAACGATCCATACTCGTTTCGAAACAAAACGCAATCTTTTGGACATGCATGTATCTTATCATAGCTCATGCCAATAGAGTACAACATCTTTTTGACCTCATATGTTCAATTGGGAAGAACATTATCCTCTGGTAGATATCTTTCATAAGGGCTAATAACTCTGTGAAACTTTTATCCGACCATCCATTGCCCGCCTTTAAGTTGTACAACTTTAATACCGCAGACAATCTTGTGAATTTTTTACAACCATTATACAACGGTTTCTCTGCATCGCTTACCAACCTCTCGAACATTTTGGGATAATTATTAAGATCTTCTTCAAGCGCTTCTGCAATCTCTTCGACTCGATCATAATCGTATGTATCAGTGCAATTGTCGTTTAAAGCATAGGTCCTCTTATCCCCCGATTCAACATTCCCGTTACTTTTCTCACCATGCATATTCCAACATGTATAACTTCTACCAATTCCATACCGTATTAAATGTGATGCCAACTGAACCGCGTCAACCCGATTCCCATAACATCAATATAAACAAGGACATGTCATTCGATTGGGCTCTTTGGCGTGCGCAGTAGCAAACTTAACAAATTCTGATACCCCATTCTCGTACTCTTTCGACAATCGATTGGAATACATCCATGTCTTATCCATGGTTTTACTAATTAAGCTAAACAAAAACAACTAATTATGGCACAAAACAGTATACTGTGTTTCTGTAAAAGCGCAAAGTATACACGGAATGGATCCGTATCAAGAAAATGAAACATATTCACGCAATTTAAGACAAATTCATCACAATACCAGTAATTTGAGGAAGAAATTTACCTCGGATTTATCGAACTCAAAGAAACACAAAGAATGAGCGTCGTATGTCGAACTAGGTCGGAAAACGCTGCTAATTCAAAGAAAAGAAAACTTCTATTATAAAAAATTTCATACAATAAAAACCGACTCAACCACTAATTACAGTTCATTCACAAGTAGAGAAGTAAGCAACTAATTTAAATGGAAATGATCCATCATAGCAGTTCATTCAAAGCATAACTAATTACAGTGGCGAGAGAGAACAACTAATTACCTGTAGTGAAATAACCAACTTCTAGACCCACACAGTGTCAGATTCTTGTAAACGATCAGACTTTCACACTATTAGATTTCACATAGGAGAAAAAAGAAATTAAAAACTAAACAGCCATGGCAGACCATTCTTCTGGAAACGAAACAGAGAGATTTCTGGAATCGAAACAGAGAAATAGAGAAACTTCTAGAAACGAAAATCACAGCCATGGTAGAAGAATCACAAATTCTAAAACGAAAATCACAGCCATGGCAGAAGAATCACAAATTCTGAAACGAAAATTTGGAAACTTACCAAGGAAGACGATGATGTCAGACGAAGAAGACTGAGGGCGGAAGACGATGAACGACGACGAGTGCGGAAGAAAAAAAACACAGACAAAGATTGAACGGCGGGGAGTGTGGAAGAACTGACGATGAACGGCGGTGAGTTTGATGGAAATGAGAACTGATTATGGTGAGGAAAATTGAGATAGGAGAAAGGTCGCGTGATAATGGGTTTAGGGTTATTAATTTTAATTACAAAATTATCTATGAAAGCGCTTTCTAAAGCCTAGATATAAGAGAGCTTTTTCCTTTAAAAGCGCTTTCGTATCTTAGGCCTATAGCAGCGCTTTTAAAATTGCTTTTTTAAGGCCAGTTATAAGAGCGCTTTTGAAAAGCGCTTTCTAAGATTAACCTTTAGTTTCAAAAGTGCTTTCTAAGATGAGATCTTTCTAAGGCCTTTAGCAGCGCTTTTGGAAAGCACTTTATTAGGGTACCCTATGAAAGCGTTTTTTTTAAAGCGAAATTTTTGTAAAGCCTATGAAAACGCTTTCTCTTAAAAGCGCTTTCGTAGAGGTGCTGCCAAAACTTATTTTTGGCGTAGTGGCTATTTTCACTTTTATTTCAACATGAAACCCAAAAAAAATAAAATAAATAACATTGAATTTATGACCAGATTTATTTTATTATATTTTATCCGCGGGGAAAGTTTAGTATAATGTAGGTAATTTCATTTTATAAAAACAAGCATTGATTTTTTTCCCTTAAACTTTAAAAAAAAAAACTACGGATTGAAACTACTATAGTCTTGAAACAAAGACCCCGTGAAACACTCACTGTCATCACTTCAAATCTAAACTAAAAAAACGGCAACGAAGAAACTAGTAATAAAAATATCATAACTTCCCTTAATAATCGAATCGTTAATTTTATTTAATTTATCTATTTTTAGTAAGCAAATCCACTCCCTCTTCTTACATAATCACTTGCATTCAACTTCACTCTCTAAATAATCATAATTAAGATTAAAAAAATGGCCACATTTGATCTCAAAGTGTTTATGTTACTATCTCTTTTATCCATCATTACTCACATCAATGCTCTTCAACCTCTTCATCTCGGTCTTCACGACTTTTCCGATTTCAATCGGAGCAGTTTCCCGCCATATTTTGTGTTTGGAACAGCCTCTTCTGCATTTCAGGCACAACAACCGTCTTTCTAGTAATGTTGCATTATGAAGTATTTAATTTTTGTGTACGGATTAATTTCATGTTGTTTGCATATTTTTTTTGAAGTATGAAGGTGCAGCATTTGAAGATGGAAAAGGACCTAGTATTTGGGATACTTTCACTCATGAACATCCAGGTTATTGCTTGTCTTAGTTATAATTCATAGTTACATTATATGTATAGATTGTTCATTTATGAATGAAATTTCTTGCAGAAAAAATAAAAGATGGAGCTAATGGAGATGTAGCTGACGACGCGTATCATCGGTATAAAGTATGATTCAAATTGAAGTATTGCAGGAGTATATATAAAATATGAATGTAATATAGAGTTATGATAAATTGTTATATGAATTTTAGGAAGATATTGGACTGATAAGGGATATGAATATGGATGCGTATAGATTTTCAATTGCTTGGTCTAGAGTTCTACCAAGTAAGTTAGTTTTGTGTATGTTTCTCATATAAAGTTCTACCATTGATTATTTTTATAGTAACTATTATAAATTTCTTATAAACTATTTGCAGAAGGAAAGGTTAGTCTAGGTGTAAACCGCGAGGGGATAAAATACTACAACAATCTCATCAACGAACTATTGGCTAATGGTTAAGATTCATCGATTTTTATTTCATATTGTGTTAGATTCATATATATGTGGTTGATAATCATTGAAAATAGTTCAGGTTTGCAGCCTTATGTGACGCTTTTCCATTGGGATGTTCCACAAGCCTTAGAGGATGAGTATGATGGTTTTTTAAGCCCTCAAATTGTGTAAGTAACACCAGTTTTTCATCTAGAACGATTTATTTATGAATGTTTAGGGAAAGGTTGCGGTAAATCTAATGAGTTGATTATCTTGCAGAGATGATTTTAGGGACTATGCGGAACTTTGCTATAAGGAATTTGGTGATAGGGTGAAACATTGGATTACTTTGAATGAACCATGGAGTGTGAGCATGAATGCTTATGCTTATGGAAAGTTTGCTCCGGGTCGATGTTCATCTTGGTTAAATCCGGATTGCTTAGGAGGTGATTCAGGGACGGAGCCGTATTTGACTGCACATTATCAACTTCTTGCTCATTCTGCTGCTACAAAACTGTACAAGACCAAGTATCAGGTCTTCTGTCTTTAAAACCAAAATGTTATTCAAACTTTTATGTCATGAAATTCAATTTATACTTGATTCCTTTCATTTGGTAGATCATGTTTCTTTTTTTAGTGTGAACTTATAGTTAACGAAAATGCAGCCAATTCAAAGCGGCGTAATAGGGATTACCTTACTGTCACATTGGTATGAGCCGGCCTCTAAAGCGAAAGAAGATATTGATGCCGCAAAACGAGGCCTCGACTTCATGTTTGGATGGTAAAAATTAAACTCAACTATTCGTAGCTATATAAAAAGAAATATATATAGTTGTGTATGATTTTCGGAATTCAAATGAAACAATACGCAATTTATGCGAAGTAATAAGGATTCAGAGAAGAGTAGTTCATAACTTGATTGCTTCTGCATTTTGCATTTTGTTGTAGGTTTATGGATCCAATTACACATGGAAACTATCCGAAAAGCATGCGATCTTTGGTGGGAAATAGGCTACCAAAGTTCACCAAAGAAGAATCGAAGCATCTTAAGGGGTCCTTCGATTTTCTAGGCCTAAACTATTACTCATCCTACTATGCTGCTGATGCACCTCACCTGCGCAATGTTGCACAACCAGCCATACAAACTGATTCTCTTATTAATGCTACATGTAATTATCAAGTTAATTATATGCTTTCACTAGATAATTCAGTTTTACCTAACTCCTTAACATAATTGAAACAAAGTTAATTATAAGTTCTCTAAACTTAATGTCTAAGTGTTGTTTATCATTTTTCAATGACAGTTGAAAAAAATGGCAGGCCCCTTGGTCCAATGGTATGTATATCATCATTTCGTTTGCAACTATAACTTATATAACAATGTTTTTCATTTGTAGCTTTTGTGTTCCAAAAGATTATTTCTATAATATAAGGATAACTTAGTTTATAATTTTACGTAGTCTGCTTCGAGTTGGTTATGCATTTATCCACGCGGATTTGGACAACTCATGCTTTACGTCAAGCATAAGTACAACAATCCATTAGTTTACATTACTGAAAATGGTAATACTTTACATTTTCGAAGATATTATATGCATAATATTGTGATATTAATAAAATTAACATAAATCTGACAAAATCGATTACTAGGTCGTGATGAGTTCAACGATCCAACACTACCACTTGAAGAGGCGCTCATTGATACTTACAGAATTGATTACTATTATCGTCATCTTTATTACGTTCAAAGTGCTATCAGGTAAGTAATGCTTGATCATACGAGTATTTAATCCCCTAGTGATTCATTTGTAGGTTATACACGTATCGATTTTCAAAATAGTTTTATTCCAAAGCATGTTTTCGTAGTAACCTTCGTTTATTCCAATGCTTGACCTTTATGAATAACAGGGATGGTGCAAATGTGAGAGGATATTTTGCATGGTCACTATTGGATAACCATGAATGGGAATCCGGCTTCAGTTTGCGATTTGGCCTCTTCTTTGTAGATTACGAAAACAACTTGAAAAGAATCCCAAAACTCTCGGCGCATTGGTTCAAGCGTTTCCTCTCAAGATATAGCCTTGACAAGTGTTCTATATAACTGAACATAGGATTGAAAAAAAAGTGATAAGAAATAAAAGAACTTAGATTTCGAAAGTATTTCTTACTTGCTTTCTTTTACTCCAATGAAAATCTAAGTGTTGCACTCTCAAAGATGCATTGGTTCAAGAGTATGTGAAATGTATGCTCTACGACGCATAACGCTGATCGAGTTATTGGTTATGAAAGCAGTGATGGCCCTCTAGAATCAAAGTGTGAATGTTAAAAAGCAAGGTTGCTCTAGGAAAGACTTGTTGTATGTTTACTTTGTGGCCGTAATGAAAGACAAAGACTAATGTAATCTCTTTAATGGTGACCAAAGATAGATGTCAAATTTTCATGATAGGTAGAAAATATATTTCTTTCAACTTCTTCAACATATAGTTGTTACTTTGCTTTTATTTTATTTTGTTACTATTTTCGATTTGAATTTTATAAGCTTAGTCTTCAAAGAAATTGATTTACACCTTGAATGTTAAGTCATCAATCAATTTATTTTATTGCTTCAAGCAAAACGTAAAATAAAAAGTGTAAGCATCTCCATATACATATTCCATAGAGATTAATTTAGTCTTACTCCTTAAAGACTCAGCTGAAATTAATTTCAACTTCTTACAAAGGGTTTCTCAATTGAGAAGATTCTGCATACAGTAGTTATGCTGCTGTGTAGAGTTATATGAATTGTGTGATCAATTTGGGTGTACGTAGTTCAAATCACATGACTTAGATTTTCACATTTACTATATGATTTTGACCATTAATTGAGATATATGCATGATACATTTATAGTAAACAATTTCTTTTCTGTGTTTTTTTTAAAGTTCATAAGTATTTTCTTCTGTCATATATAGGTATTTTTGGTTTTCTCTTGTAATATTTTTTGTAAAGTTAATCTTATCATTGGAAGATTATGTTATTTTAGATCTTATAAAAATGACTAAATAAAAAAACTTATGTAGCATGCTGATTACATGCACTGGTTAATTGAATTCCCTGTAATAGTTTTTGTAAAATCAATTTTGTCTTACAAAGACTTTATCATTTTAGACTTGTAGAAAATGACTAAACAAAAATAACACATTACTGTTTTAACAAGTGTGTTTTATTAAGAGTTAATTTTAAAACTCGCTAGTTTTAAAATAAAATTAATTTTGAAGATCTTACCTTGGTTCTTGCTTAGCTTGTTTAAATTCATGATAGGTTGAACATTAGTCTTGCTCTAAAATTTCCCTAGATTTGAGATTATCTGGTTAAAATCTCAAAGGTTGTTTGGTTATCTTGTTAAATCAATATTGAAGCTCAGAGATATTTTGGAACAAATTTGCGTGTAAATTGATTGCAACCGTTGTCTGGATGACGACAATGTAAATACAAAACTTTAATATGAAGTCAAGTTACATTAAAAAGACAAGATAAAATGCAGTAAATAACATTAAATGAAGGTGAAGATAAAGATTGGAAAAGGTAAATTCTTCATTTAAGGAAATAGGAAAAAATGAAAAGTTGAACAAAGACACATACATGTTTCTCACAAATCATTACGTTCTTTGACTAGGGTACTACAGTTGTATGGAGAGAAAATATGAAATTTTGAGACATTTGTTACATGAGTCAACTATTTATTCTATTAACAAGTAACCGTCGATGACGGTTTTAACTGCTATGATATTTCGACATTTCATCCATGTTCAACCTTCAGGCTTCCTTTAACGCCTACATGTGTTACCCACGATCTCTTATTTGTTTACAACCAGCGTTATAACAACTGCTTCAAACTTCCCCATTCAGTCTTAATGATAATTGCCAAATGTGTCGTCGACACCATCCTTTTTTGACACTTAGACTTTAGAGATTCGCTAAGTTTTGAAACTCTTTTTAGATGGTCGATTCTTATGACATTCTTCATTGAATTTCCTTTAGCTGAAAAATCGCAATGTAACAAATGCCCCCAAAAAAATGTTACTTTTGATCCTTCTTCAGGTGGGAGAAAAGAGGTATTTTTGTACCCACTTTATCACTATTCTCCATATTTGTTTGCACGTCATCTCAGCCATGCTTTTGTAAATAATCATGGCTAAATTTTCACCAAAACGTCACGTCTAAACACGTGTAATCGGCTATCCATAATTACCCCAATTTCCAAGGTCTTAAAGTATCCACTAATAATGATTTTTTTTAAAATTTAATAAACTTTTCCCATTAGGATCTATTGTTCACCTGCTTTGATCGTGCAACTTGTCCACTTTCTAGAGGGAACGCCAAATGTTTTCTTTTCTTTAAAAAGTTTCCTATTTAAGCTCTTCTTCCTTCAACTTTTCCACCTTCTTCCCACTTCTTTTCCCCTGAAAACCCGATTAGGAACCTTAATAGTGCTTTCCGCTATTATTCTCTGTTGTTTTCGGCTTATTTTCCTTCTACAATCTCAAGCTTACCAATGAAGTCAAATCGCTCCGTCCAAACATACTCTTCATTCGTCGTTTGTATTGATCAATCGTTGATTGTTAATGACCAGTGTTATGTCTTGGAGCTTACCTTGGAAGATATCACTAGAAGACACTTGTATTCTGACGCTTTAGTTTATTATTCTATTTTAGGTACCACCTGTGCCTTCATGGGTTTGCTCCCAAGGCTCATTAAGAAACCTGAGTGTTTAGAAGATTTATTTCCTAGCTTCCATGGATGTGAACCTGTAGTGTTTTGGGACCAACCTTTTGATTTTTGTATCTTGAAGAAGTTGGTGTATGATTCCTCCCCTCCTAATGACACTTTTGATTCAACTTACATAAAGTGGATGAACAAAGTAGAGAAGAAGAGGCAATTTGCATCGAACACACTAGTTATTTATGACCTTATTTAGTTATCCCGGGTAGGTCCTAAGTATAATGTGAGTGCAACTTCACCGTTAGATGTTTTCTATGATGTCAAAACTAGGAAACTTAGCATTTATGTATAATGGACGATACCTCTATGTCGTTTGGTGAATCCTTGCATTAGAGGTCTTAGGAAGTATTCAAAACAAGTTTAAAATTAATCCAATTCATGAAAAATCATTTTCTACCCAAAAACACTTGCATTTGCCGACACATCCATTTTTCAGATCAACACATGTTATAGCCTAGTATTTTCAGGTCGGCCCAATGTAATGTAATATTTAAGCAAAACACTATTGTTATGCATAGACCGACTCATCTTCCTTTTCCGGCCGACACATACAACTGATTTTTGACTTATATGTCGGCACATACGAATTTCAGGTCGTCACATATTGTTTGATTGGGTAAGTTTTTCAAATCTTTTTCATTCCAAAAATTACCTCTTTGCATCTAAACTTTCACAACTATAAATACATCATTCAAACATCATTCAAACATCATTCCAACTTGATGAAACTATAAACACTTGTTGCATTTGCTCTTCATCTTCAACCTACAACCTATGCATACACACTGATAAATCACACATAACAATCTTTTGTCGGGGTTACATCTAGGCGAGGTTTAATAACGTCCAAATAGGTTCTTGTGTAGCCGATAATATTGGGTTAAGATTTACAAGGGGTTTCATCCAAAAAAATAACGAGTTTATCTTCCAACATCGTTGACAGATTTTGGGGGTTTTCGCGCAAGACATTCAAAAGAGGGTTCCAACATAGTGAAATCCTTTGGAGATAAAAATGCAATGGACCCTTTGGAGATAAATAGCGCAAATGAAGTAGAGAGCGAATGGCGAATCAAATTGAAGTCGTGTGTGAAATAGGTACAATTGATCGAGTGCGAAAGCTTTGGAGATACAGAATGCAAAGGAGTAGCGATATCGACAAGTCAATTGCTATTTATTGTTCTTGGTCTTGTTGAAGATCAAAAAGAAGAGAAGAGTTTGAATTAAAATCAAGTGGTTAGGGTTTGTATGGTTGCTCTTGAACACTTCTCTTGTAAACATACTTTTTGCAAAGTAAGAAATTATCCTAATTCTATATTTGGAATTGGCGGTGGGGAGACGTAGTAATATCGAGAACGATTGGTGAACTTTCTAAATAAATTCTTGTGTCCATTTGTCTCTCTCTCTCTCTCTCTCTCTATATATATATATATATATATATATATATATATATATATATATATATATATATATATACACTCATCAATCAAAATAACAGAGACTCGCCATTTTGTCAACAAAAATATAGTTTAAAATAAAAGAGATAAACATAACCTTACGATTGCGGGTTAAATAAAATTACGAGGCAAATGTCCTTTTCGAGACTTCTTTGCGGTGAATGTTCGAATAATATCAATATCATTAAGTGATTTGAATACCTTCCGCTCAGTTTAACATACCATTAAGTCATTGAACCACACATCATTGATCTTATTGCGCAATTTAGACTTGATAATCTTCATTGTTGAAAAAGCTCTTTCAACAGATGCTGTCGACACCGACAATATCATAGCTAACTCAATAAGTTAATAAACCAATAGAAATACCAAATGTGTCTCAGTTTGAACCATCTTCATAGCCAAACTTTTGAACATCTTCACAAGTGGAAAATGAAGCATTTCTTCTCACTTGAAGAACATAAGTGTCAAGTTGATCCCTTATTGTTCCTCAGTTATCATCAGAAAAGTTTGCATCATAAATATCTGCAAGACGAGCAAGCTTATCAACATTAAACTTGGAGAAAGAGTTCTTGGGATCAAGACATGAAAAGCAATTAGGATAATGTGACTTCCTTCACTAAAGAGATGATCCATCTCCACATATATTTTGTCAATAGCAACATAAAAAATATCTGCACGGTAATGCTGAAAATTAGTGACAGTCATCCCTTCTACCCTTGAACGACCCCGAACCGGTATTTCATCATCCATATTTGGAATTGGAACACCTTTAGCAACACAAAAATCTTGGACATCACAAAATAAATTATCCCAACCACTCTCTCTTGTTGTGGACAATCGAGCTTTGACATCATCAACTAATTACATTGCAATCACAATATTAAGATCTTTTCTTTGCAAGACATTTGAAAGCTCGTTTGTGATACCAAACAACTTTAACATTAATTTCAAAATTAAAGAAAATTTAAAGCTCTCCATTTTTTCTATCAAACTCGCTACCTGAGATGGTCCACGTCCATCTTCATCAACCATACTAAGCACCTTTAACATAGAGGGCCACATTTGATCCAAACGAAGCAATGTAGTATGATGTGAACCCCATCTAGTATCCCCGGGTCTTGTGAGATTAGATGATTGGTGCAAGCCTTTTCCTCTAGATATCTCACCACTCTCAAGTTTATTTAAAATATCTTGGTGCTGTGCCTCTATCAAAGCATCTCTCCTCTTACAAGATGCACTTGTTGTGGTCACAATCAAGGAGATGTACTCAAATAAATCATGAATAGATGAGAAACTACTAGCAACAGACACAACAACCAATTGCAACCGATGAGCATAACAATGAACATAGAAAGCATAAGAATTTTCATCTAGAATCTTTCTTTGCAAACCATTAAATTCACCTCTCATATTTGAAGCTCCATCATATCCTTGCCCTCATATCCTTGAAATCGATAACGTGTACTTATCAAGAATACCATAAAGAACATTCTTTAATGACTCAAATGTAGTATCTTTGACATGATGTAGAGAAATAAATCGTTCCACAACATTTCCTTTGTCATTCAAAAACCTAAACTAAATTCAACAAGTTTACTTGGTGGCATAAAGAATAATAGGTAATGAAAAATAGAAAATATAACTACTAACCTCAACATCAGTCCCATTTTCTCTTTGACAGATATATCACGTGACTTATCAATTAGCACAGAGAATTGTCTATCACCAAGATCTTCCATAATCACCTTGGTAGCTTCATGTGCACAACACGTTGCAAGCTCCTTTTGAATGTCACCGCAAGTCATTGTGCAATTTTTTCCACCACTGTCAAAAGCGTCCCTCACTTATTCATTATGAGATTTTACCCAATCTACCATATCTCTAAAATTGCCCTTATTTATAGAAGTAGAGGATTCATCATGGCTACAGAAAGTCATGCCTTGTGCGATGAGATATCTTGAACAATCTATAGAACAAGTCAAACGAATCTTATATAATTCTTCTGATTCCCTTGTTGCTTTAGCAAACTTACTTATTACACATGATTATTATAATCATCATAGTACTTGACACATGATTTGTGAAAACTATTATGACTACCAACATGACCTTTCAAGCCTTGAGATGCATGCTTCCAATCTCTATATCCGCTTAGTGAAGACTTCAAAACCAAAGTGCTCGGCCCTCCCGGGTTGCTTAAAGAGAAAACAATAAAAATAATAAGTCGCATCCTTTATCTCACTATATTCTAACCATGTATAATTCTTATACCATGATTTACTAAATGATCTTTTAACACTCCCAAATATAGTACGAGGAAAGCTTGGCAAATCTGGTTGCATTGGACCCTTCAATATATATGCCCTCTTCACTTGGTCTTGAATATCCGGAGCATACTCATTAATTTGTTTCCTATGACCTAGATCTCGCACAATCTCATTTGGAGTAAACTCATTAACCACATTAGACGGTGGTTCCAATTCGACTTCCAATTGCACAACATTCACATTCTCAATATTTTCTCTAGCAACCAAAAATTTCCTCATCTCTAAATAAAAGATAAAATAATTACAAAATTGTAGTTTCAATATTTAAAAGAATAATAATCAAATAAAACAAATAAGAATAAACAATGTTCTTCAAATAAATAAAATTAAATTTAAAATAATAAAAATCAAACAACCTAAATTCTAATAAATAAATTATTATTTGTAATTGTATATGGTTAATCAAACAACCTAAACTCTAATAAATAAATAAATTAGTACATAATTTGTTAATCAACCTAAACTCTAATAAATAAATTAGAATCAAACATGAAATTAAACAAGACAAATTATTATGTATCTATAACTATCTAGTATATCAATTCAATTTTGTACTAATTTGGTGGCTTAAAAATACAAAGCATTTAAGCATATATGTGTCTCTGTCTATCTAAAAGTACAAAAAGACAAGAATTGTGATAACACATAAATGTATCGTATATTTAACTGGATTTACTTAAGTTATTTCCCATTTTTTATCTTAATTTAATTGTTTTGAATTGCTATTACGCTGGTATTTATTTATTTTGCAGATATTTAATTAAATGAAGAATTTGTGAGAAAATAAGAAAAAAGGTGTAAAAAGAACAAAAAGAACCAAAAGAAGAAGACAAATCGTGGTCCAATTTCCTGAGGCGACTGCCTAGAGTTCCTGAGGCGACCGTCCCCAGCCCTTCATTTTAAGGAGGCGCCCGCCTCCAAGCTAAGGGTGGCCCACAAGACCAAGTACTCAATTGAGACGCACGTCTCAAAGACTTTTTCTTATTTTGCCATGTCGTCTCCATATTTTTCCTTTATTTTCGCCCACGACTCAAACAAAAAAAAAGGGCAACCCCACTCTCTCCATGATTTTCCCAACTTCACACTTTTCCACTTCTTTCTCCACTTTCTCCATTATCTTCACTACTTCTCTCATGCTAACTTCCATAATTTCTCACTATATAAACTAGTTAGCATTCTTTTAGAAGTATCCAAGTTTTTGCGTGGAAGCGTTGTTCATAGTTTTAGGCAGAAATCATATTTGTAAAAGTGATAGTTTATCACATTAGGGAACTACCACACCATTAGTTTTAGGCCTACAATCTATGTACTCTTGGATGACAATCTTGTCATCATAATAGAAGTGTATTTCAAGTTCTTCATTTCTCCCATTTATAGGTTCTTTATTGTATTGCTATATTATTATTATTATTATTATTATTATTATTATTATTATTATTATTATTATTATTATTATTATCATTTATTGCTATTAATTTAATTATCACGTTACTCTTAATTTCAATCTTCATGTTTAGTTTGTTTATGCTAAATTCTATGTCTGGCTAAATCGTTTAGATATCGGTATGTAAACTAGTCACACTAAAGGGATCCGAAATAAACTGGCCTAATATTATTTTGTTAAAAATATCTTTTATGGTTTTGGTATCTAATTGAATTTATTAGAAGGTTAGAAAATCAACAGAGCGAAAGTTTGAGATTTAAAAAAACCAACTAAGGTTGGAAATCAACAGAGCGAGAGTTTGAGGTTTAAAACCAGATAGTGGACACTAGACATTGATTTTGAAGACAGCGGAAGCATTTTAAAACCGATTAAATCTTATTTATCACTACAAGAAAAACATCCTCCAGCGACATATATTAGCGACGTGGTTATCACGTGAGTAAAAAAACTAGTTGCGACGTGATAACCACGTCACAAAATATTTTAGTAATAAAAAAAAGAAGCCAGAAGGAAGTCAGGGGATTTTTAGAAAAGTCTGACGTGATTATCACGTCGCTACACATTAGATAAAATTAAATAGAATAAATTCTGACACGTTTAATTGGAGGGAGATGAAATTATTTTTGAAATTTTGTAGTGACGTGATAACCACGTCGCTACTTTTTAGGGGGAAAATATTAATGAGTTTGAGTTGATTGATCATGACAGGGTGGCGGATTGAGGAGTTATAACTTATGGTCGTTCGTTGGGTACGTGTGTCTCACGTGGCAATGTTTCGACGTGACACTCACGTCGCTACTTGTAGTTTAAATTCCCAAGTCAAAACCCATCCGTTACAGTCATATACTTTACTCTTTGTTTTTATATCTTCATCTTCTTCCTTTTTCCTTTGCCATTGTTTTTCTCTGCTTGTTCTTCCTTCCTTGCAAATCCCAGAAACTGTTAACAAAATTGCTTCCATCCTAAAAATTGCAATCCTTGAAGAAGAACATATAAGGTAATTATATGTTGATTCATTTTAATTTTAGTTATCTGATATTTATTATATTGGTAAAAAATGTAACAATATTTGTTTTGTTTGAGTTGTAGATTTTTGAAGAAGTAGAACAAGGAAGACATATAGAAGAATAAGAAAATTCAGTAAAAAATATAGAGGTATTTATGCATTTTTTTTTACATATTTTATATGTATTATAGGTTAGTATTATATGTTTAATGTTTATTTGAATTAAAAACACATTATAGTTAATTTTAGTTTTAGGTCAGTATTATAATTTTAATTTTAGTTTTAGGTTAGTATTATAGGTTAATATATTATTAAAAAGAAACATTGTTGGTATATATATATATATATATATATATATATATATATATATATATATATATATATATATATATATATATATATATATATATGTAAATATTTAAAATGAATTTAAAATTAAATTTTCTATATTGTTAATATATGTTAATATTTAAACAGAAATTATAAATATAAAAGAATTTGTTAATATTATTGCATGTTATATACATATAATTTTTTTTTAATATTAATGTTATATACATATAAGATTTTTAATATTATTGTTATATACATATAAATTTTTTTTAGTATATACTTATAAAATTAAAAAAAAAACTGAATATATATTAAAATAAATTTTTAGAAAACATAACATTAAAAATCTTATTTTTATAGATGTATATATATATGTTAACACATAAATTTAAAAACATATTTCAAAACAAAAATTTATATTATATTTAATTATTATAGTAGTATTAGTTTTTATTGATATGTTAAAAAATGAAAAAAAATTTATATATTAAAATAAGAATTTATAAAAACATAATTAAAAAGTGTATATTATATTATTATTGTTATATATATATAATAAAAATAATATATGTTACATTATTGTTTTTAATATTATTGTTGTATATATATAATAAAAATATATATGTTATATTATTGTTTTTTGATATTATTGTTATATAATAAAAAATTATATATTTTACATTTGAATATTTATTTATATGTTAGTATATGTATAAAAAGCGAAATTTATATTTATTTATATATAGTAGTTAAAGTTAAAGTTAATAGTTAATTAAACAAAATTAATATTTTTAAGAATAGTAATTGAATAGTATACGTTTAAGAATAATATTATTAAGTTGATTAATATCTCTAATGAAAAAGACAATGATTGTATAAATGTGCAGTATGGAATATTATCGGTATTATCGTAGTTGGATGTACGATAGAACATATCCGAAGAAAGTGGACTTAAACCCAATTTTATAGTAGGAGTTGATGGGTTTATTAAGTGGCGTTGCTCGAAGTGTTGTCGAGCGAAGGAGGGTTAGGTGTCCCATCTTAAATGTGAATGTAGACCAATAATTAGTGACCCAGAGGAAGTAACAAGTCATCTGCATAGAAGGGGATTCATTGAAAATTATTGGGTTTGGACGTATAATGGTGAAGAACTACCAGGTAATGTACTAGAAACTAGCAACACGCATGCTTCAAGTAGTCGACCAGTTATGGAGTATGAGGAGAACTTTAATTTGATCGGTGACATGGTTGAGGATGCTTTTGGTGTGAACGTGACATATGATGAACCTGGAGATTTTGACGGGGAAGAGTTTCCGAATGAGGAAGCGCAGAGATTTTATCAATTGTTGAATGAGATGAATACGCCGTTGTTTGAGGGGTCGTCAGACTCAAAGCTATCAATGTGTGTGAGATTATTGGCCGCCAAGTCAAATTGGAATGTTTCTGATCAATGTCTGGAACATTTTGCAAAAATGATGTTGGACTCCACCGCTACGAAAGACAACTTGCCTACAAGTTATTATGATGCAAAGAAGTGGATGTCGAAGTTGGGTTTAAAAGTAAGAAAGATTGACTGTTGCATTAACGGTTGCATGTTGTTTTATGACAATGAGTTTGGTACTCAAGATGGATCGTTAGAGGAGTGTAAGTTTTGTAATAGTCCAAGATATCAAGTTCGCAGTAGAGCCGTTAACAGCAAGCAAAAGCGTGTAGCAGTAAAATCCATGTTTTATCCTCCTAATACCAAGGTTAAAAAGAATGTTTGCTTCAATGCACAGTGCAAGTCAAATGACATGGCATCATACAAACCAAACAAGTTCTGGCACTATGCGACATCCATCTGATGGTGAGGCATGGAAGCACTTTGATCGGACACATCCAGATTTTGCTGTAGAACCTAGAAATGTCAGGCTTGGATTATGCTCTGATGGTTTTGCCCCATACGCAAGCCGGGAAGTGCGTATTCTTGTTGGCCAGTTATTGTAACCCCTTACAACCTCCCTCCTGAGATGTGCATGACAAAACCATACATGTTTTTGACGTGCGTTATTCGAGCCCGCAGTCAAAAGCGGAATTGATGTGTACTTAAAACTTTAATTGATGATTTGAAGAAGATGTGGATTGGAGAATGGACTTATGATATATCCGTAAAGAACTTTACATTGCGAGCTGCCTTGATGTGGATGTTAATGACTTTCCAAAGATATGGCATGTTATCGGTTGGGTGCGCATGGAAAAATGGGTTGTCCGCATTGCATGGGAGGCACCAAAGCATTTACGTTGGATAAAGGTGGGAAAAGCTCGTGGTTTGACTGTCACCGCAGATTCCTACCAGCAAATCATCCATATAGAAGAAACAAGACAAATTTTAAAAAAGATGTACGAGAGAAAGATTTGCCTCCGCCTCGATTGCCACCAGGGGTTATATGGAACCAAGTTTGTGAACTACCAAAATTTACAGATACTGGAAAAGCATGTCGAATTGAAGGATACGACGTCACCCACAATTGGACAAAAAGAAGTATATTTTGGGATCTTCCGTATTGGAAAGATAATTTGTTGCGCCATAATCTTGATGTTATGCATATCGAGAAGAATTTTTTTGATAATGTATTTAACACAGTGATGGATGTGACAGGAAAAACAAAAGATAATGAGAAGACCAGACAAGACATGGGAATTTGGTGTAATCGAAGAGAGTTGGAGTTGAAGCCTCAACTGAATGGAAAATTATTAAAACCCAAGGCTTGTTTCAGTCTGACTTCCCATACTCAGGGTTTTGTCCCATTACTCTCCTCCCATACATTCCCGTTTGGGGTACCTGCATCTTTTGTGCCACCTGGAGGCCCCAGTTTCCCTTTCCCACCGACTCAGATGCCATCATCCTTCCAGCATGCGGGAGGATCTAGTTTTCCTTTCCCACCGACTCAGATTCCATCATCCTTCCAGCATACGGGAGGATCTAGTTTTCCTTTCCCACCGACCCAGATGCCTTCATCTTTCCAGCAGACTGCTGTCCCCTCATCCTTCCAGCGGGCAGGAGGACCCAGTTTTTCATTTCTATAGTCTGGCGTGCCTTCATCGTTCTAGCAGGCGGGGGGACCCGATTTTTCATATCCCACACAGGTGTCTTCATCCTTCCAGCAGGCGGGAGGGTCCAGCAGTCCACATTCCACACATACTGGAGGATCCAGTAGTCCACGTCCGACACAGGCTGGACGATCCCCTAGTCCACGTCCCACACAGGCTGGACGATCCCCTAGTCCACGTCCCACACAGGCTGGCGGATCCCGTGCCCCACGTCCTAGATGGACCGAAGGATCACGCACCCCACATCCCATACGTTCTTTGGATCCGACCCCACGCCCCACATGTACCGCACGCGAGGTCGACGGTGATGCGATGTGGTGGTGATGATATAGATGGGTGATCTTCGGGAGAGATGATCCGAGTGAGATTCATGTCATTGACGGGAGGTTTTGGATTTGGCCCGAAGGAAGCAAGTAAGTTTCTTATATAATTTTTTATTTAAGTACATATTCATTTTAACTTTTTGTATAAATTTATAATTAATACTATTTATTCAAAATCTTATTGTTTAGTTTCGCGCCGAGTCGGACTGCTGCCAAGGTTATTAATTATATAATCCAGCAGATGTATAAATCTTTTTGGAGGAACTTTGGCGAGGTTACAAATAAAGAAGAATGGTTTAAAAAATTTAAGGTATTGTTATTTATTTAAGTTGTAGATTTAATATATTTTTTTAGTATTGTTATTTAAGTCACATTTTAATGATAATATACTTAACTTTTTATTTTAATGTCATACAACATTGTAGGAAAAATGTGTGTGGGATCCGTTGAATGAGAAAATTATGGAAAAAATCTATTATAGCAGAACTTCTAGAAGATTTTCTGATATAATGCGTCGGGTTAGGGAGAATTATGAGCTTCATGGTATCCGTCCTAACTGGATAGGTGTAGAGGTTTTTGGCGAACTTCTTACATATATATTGGAGTTCGCCAGAATTCAACGCTAAATCCGAAACTTTTAAGAAGATGAGGGCATCCGAAAAGGGGGGATGTGTCAATACTGTTGGAAGTATTAGTACTGCGGAGCATGTCCGGCGGATGGTAAAAATTACTAATTTTTTAAGTTATATTTTTATTCATAATATTTTTTACTAATTATTTTTAATTTTATTGTTTAGACTAAGGAGTTGGGGAGACCACCATTGATCATTGAGTTGATTACGAGGACTCGGACAAAGAAATCTGGAGGTTTTATCGACGAGCGCACACAGAGAGCTTTTGTAAGTTATTTAATTTATGTTTTTTTTTAAGTTAATAACAAAATTTGTGACGTTATTTTCACGTGGCAACCTATAAATTGTGGCGTGATTATCATGTGGCAACTGATAAATTGCCACGTGAATGGTTTTCATGTGGCAATTGATAAATTGCCACGTGAAAATCACGTGGCAATTCATAAGTTAATTGATTTGTGAAAATCACGTGACAACTTTTTAATATATTTGAATTTAGTATAATTTAATATATACATGTATTAATTTAGTATAATTTAATATATATATATATATATATATATGTGTGTGTGTGTGTGTAATTTTTTTAATTTTATTATTTAATGTATGTGTAGGATGATTATCAGACATTGCTTGCACTTTTTCTGGAACACAATCCTCAATATAGGCCAGCAGAGGGGGTGCCGCTTAATGGTGATGTTGTTTTCTATATTTGGAATGAAGTAGTTAATGGAAAAGGGCCTAACGGTTGCTTTTTTGCGGGTGGAAATTTGGCCGGCGGCTTGAGAGTTGGTGATCGTAATCTGTTTCAACGACTTAGAGATGGAGATGGAGGGTCACGTCAACCGAATCTGACACAGGATCAACTTGAAACAGTAAGACAATTGGCGGCAAGTGAAGTCAGACGCGAAATGGAGGCCCAGATGACGACAATGAGGCAAGAGCAGGAGCAGCAGTTGGAGATCATGCGGAAGAGGCAACTGATATGGAGGAGCAGATGAGAAGGTTTATGCAAGGTGGTGGAAATCAAAATGTTCACGATACTGGATAATGACGAATTGATGACTTTGATCTTGATAATTATCCGGTGAAGATGCCCGTGAAAACATTTTATTTATTTTGTTTTAAATTTGCATTTATGTAAGATATTTATTTTATCATTTTAAATTATTAAATTATATAACATTTTATTATATGAGTTTATTTTATAAAATTTTATTATTCGAATATATAATAAAATAATATTATTATAATAATTTTAATATATAAATTTTATTATATACATTTTATTATATAAATTTTATTATATAAATTTTATTATATAAATTTGATTATATAATTTTTATTATATAATTTTTATTATAA
This sequence comes from Vicia sativa, assembly GCA_021764765.1. Classification (NCBI taxonomy): domain Eukaryota; kingdom Viridiplantae; phylum Streptophyta; class Magnoliopsida; order Fabales; family Fabaceae; genus Vicia; species Vicia sativa. The sequence goes on from CM038793.1 coordinate 203,172,513, forward strand.
AATTTTTATTATTTAAATTTTATTATATAAATTAATTAATACAAAAAAATAATTACTAAATAATTTTTTAAAAAACAAAAACGTCACCTGTAGCGACGTGAGAATCATGTCACAAATTTGTGACATGTAAACCACGTCGCTAATAAAGCTGCTATTTGTCTTTCCCTATGCAAAGCATTAGCGACGTGAATACCACGTCACAACTTTGTGACATGTGAAACACGTCGCTACAGGGTTGCCACTTGTTCCCCAGCGACGTATTTCTTCACGTCGCTGTTTTTCTTTTGTGACGTGTTTTTGATGTTTGCCACGTTATTTTCACGTGGCAAATGAGGTTCTTTTTTGTAGTGTATTTTCAAAGGGTGTTCTTATGTTCGGCGGGATAGCGAGAGCATGCGTTATGATTTAAGTGCATAATCTGATTCAATAGAGCAAGAGTTTGAGATAGGATTTTTAAATAAATATTGTTTGCTGAAAAGAGTTTTTATCACTTAAGCACCAGGCCAGTAGAACTTCGGATTCTCGACGTTTGACGAATTACATACCGATATCCGTTTAATTAATATTTTTATCTAGATTTAAGTAATTTCTCTTTAATCATCATCCCAAAAGAATTATTGGCCTTAGCTATATATAGTAACTTAGGATAACAGTAGATTGATTTATAGTCCCTATGGATTCGATATCTATCTAATACTATACCAACATCTTAGTAATCTAGATAGTTCTGTAACATACCTTAGTATTATATATAGTTTCTAATATATTTATATTATATAGAAAAAAAGAGAACACACATTGTATCTACTATTTAATAACCAAATTTATATTAGCTGCTATAGCCTGTAGAAATGATATAGCCTATAGGAATGATGATAGATTGAACACATATTGAACAGAGAGAAGAACGCGGATTGAACAAAGAGAAGAAAAGAGAACAACGACAGTTTTTTTTCTCTATAGGTTTTTCTAATTCTATGTTTTTCCGATTCTAACTTTCACTATTTTCTCTTTTTCTTTTAATTTTATTTACTTTTTTTTAAAAAATGAATACTAAAAAAAAATTGGGCTGGGTTGAGCCGGGGTATTTGTCCAAGCTGGCCGTATGCTATATATATATATATATATATATATATATATATATATATATATATGACATATCATATGAGAATGGATAAGTTATATGAGAATGAATAACAACCATCAGATTTAAAGATGAAAGGTTGAGATTAAATTGTGATCTTTACTAATTTCTCTTTCCTATTAATGACATTTGATTTAGTAAATGTCATAATTTAATCTCAACCTTTTATCTTTAAATTTGATGGTTGTTATTCATTCTTACATTCTCATATAACTTATTCATTCTCATAAGATATATATATATATATATATATATATATATATATATATATATATATATATATATATATATATATATATCCTCTCTCTCTATCTATCTCTTACTTTCATTTACTTTCTATATGCAATTTGTTGAATGTGTTGTTTGGTCGATTCGTATAAAATTTATCTTTGATTTTTAAAATTAAATATCAAAAATTGATTGTGCGCAACATGTTCGATAAATAATCAAGTTATGTTTTTGATATGATTTAATTGAAAACAGGAAACCAATTGTTTGATATTAAATTGTTTATTGATATATTAATATGTTGATTTATTTTATCGTTAGATTATTGATATGGCCAAAATAAATTGTATATTTGACTTGATTTATGCATGCTTTATTGTTGTTTGTTTACATTACCACTATTATGCTGGTATTTTGACTATATTTAAGATAAATGACTATTTTGACTATTTTTTAACTGCTTCTTCGATATGAAACTATATATTTTCAATGGACGAGCAAGACCGAGCTTAGGCGTCCTAATGTAGTCTGTCGTGAGTCGTGACTTAAAGCCCCTTCAACAAGTTCTGGCATAAGTGATCCACCTTTTTTCAACTTTGAGTTATCGGTAAACTCAAAATTCAATTACATTTAAATTAAAAACTATATATTAAAAGCTAGCGAGAAAGTGAAATCTAATAGATGAAAATTCACTACGCCAAAGGCTAACTGTAGAAAGCGCTTCTGAAAATCGTTGCTAAAGGCCATACGTACGAGAGCGCTTTTAAAATTGTTGCTAGAGGCAAAATTTATTAAGCACTGTTGAAAAGCACTACTAAAGGACGTATTTAGAAAGCGCTGCCATAAGCCATAGAGTAGGCAGCGCTGCTAAAGGAAATACATAAGAAAGCGCTTCTCAAAGAGCTTCCTTATGTCATTAAATTCTAAATAATAAAACTTACGAAAACCCTAAAATTCGTCAAAATCTTTTCCCCCTGCGCCTCCGTTCTCTCTTCATCCCTTCAAATTTCTCCGCGAAATCCTTCATTGCTCACAGTGAAACAACCGTAATCCATCATCATCCTTCAACCAAACAGACCCACCATTTGTACCTGCCACTTTGCTCTCTTCATTCTAATCTAATATATAAAGTCGACATCTCAACCACAAACCAAGCTTTTTTCTATCTCCAAATTTATTGAATTAGACGGTTAAGCGATTATTTTCAATTTAAATGTTCATTTTGGAACTTATATTGGACACGTGGATTGGATTATGGTTTGTTTTGTTTGTTTTTATTTCTATTTTTGTGTTTTTCTCATGTTTATTGATTCTAATTGATCAAAAATGGTTTCTAATTGGTGTTAAATTCGAATAAAGTTTTGTTTGTATCATGGTCTTTGATGGTATGAATTTGTGAACTTCTAATGGTGGGTTATAAAAGATTCTTGATTTAGATGCCATTTTGTTTGAGTTATTTTCTAAGGTTTTGATGACATCTTTTGTGTTATATCGTTTGGTTTCAAATGATAGTTTTGGTTGTAACATTGGTTGCTTTCTTGTTTTGTTTTGAATATATTTTAAATGGAATTAGTGAACCTAATTATTTATGTATAGTTGCTGCCTAGATTCATCGCCACTACTGCATCTCTAATTTCTCTTGTGAAGAGTGAAATTTTGATCGTTTTCAAGAATCTTACATTGTGTGGTTCCAGAAGTTACTAACTTCTCTGCAAGTAATTAGTTGTTCTTTTGCTATAGTTATGTGAATAATTAGTGTTTTTGTTTAGTTTACTTAGTAAAACCATGGATAAAAAATGGATGTCTTCCAATCAATTGTAAAAATATTATGAGAATGGGGTATTAGATTTCGTTAAGTTTGCTGTTGAGCATGCCAAAGACCCTAGTTGAATCACATGTCCTTGCCTAGGTTGATGTTTTGGGCGTCAGATTAATGCAGTTGAGTTGGAATCGCATTTAAATAGGCATAAAATTGATTGAAGTTATACATGTTGGACATTACATGGTGAAGTAAGTAACAAGAATTTTGAACCGGGGGATAGTACGACATATGCTTCAAACTACAATGACACAGATACCTACGATTGTGATCGAGCTGAAGAGATTGCAAAAGCACTTGAAGAAGATATTTAGGATTGCCCCAAAATGTTTGAGAGGTTGATAAGCGATGCATAGAAACCATTGTATAAAGGTTGCACTAAATTCATAAGATTGTCTGCAGTATTAAAGTTGTACAACTTAAAGACGGGCAATGGATAGTCGGATAAAAGCTTCACAATGTTATTAGCCCTTATGAAAGATACGCTTATGGAAAATAATTTTATTCCTAATCGAACCTATGAGGCCAAAAAATGTTGTACTCTATTGGCATGAGCTATGATAAGATACATGCTTGTCCAAATGATTGCATTTAGTTTCGAAATCAATATTCATCATTAAATGAGTGCCTTAAATATGATGTCTCTCTATATAAGAAAAAATTATATCTAGTAAAAGTCATATGATATTTTCTTATAATTCCGAGATTTATACGCACGTTTCATAGTGAAACTGATGCAAAACACTTGCCTTGACATGCACATGAAACAATTATAGATGGAAAGTTTCGACATCCAGCATATTCACCACTGTGGATGAAAATTGATAGTGATTATCCTGATTTAGGAGAAGAAGCAATAAACATTCGCTTGGCATTATCTACTGATGAAATGAACCCACATGGTAATCAAAGTATCTCACATACCATATGGTCTGTGTTTATTATGATTTATAACCTACCTCTATGGAAATTTATAAAGCGTGAGTACATGGTGTTTTTCATACCCCAATTTTTGACCTAATATACCACTTCACATTTTCATCATTGCATCACTAACAGTTTAGAACAGAATTAATCGGGTGTAGCATTCACAGGTCAAAATTAGGGTTTCATCAGATTTTCATCTGATTCAAGAGGCAACCAACTAGGGTTTGAGTTTTACTCAACTCATTTGATCTATCTTGATCAAATCATCAACCTCTGATCTTCAGATATCCAACTTTTCTCACTAATCAATCGAGGATCGACCAATTAGGGTTTTGGTCGAGCATGAGTATTCTCTGATTTTTTGAGCAATGAATGACTTTTTTGGTTAGAGATTGGTCATTATATCTTAGATACAACATGTTGACCTAATTTCTGGATTCAAAACATCACAGAAGTTCACAGACTTCATCAGTCAATTTCTGAAACATCTGATGAAAATTCATCTGCACTGAAAAGTCAAACTTTGACTTTTGGTCAACTTTTTCAAAACAAAACTTTTTCAATCATCAAAATACTTCAAATGATCCATCATGATCATAAAAAATCAAAGAATTTGGAAAAGTCAACAAAAAGTCAAAATTTCTAACACTTAGAAAAATTTTCAAGTGTTAAAATTTTGTACTTTTTCCAAACTTCATGGCATTTTTTCACATAGTTCCACTTTGATTTGGAAAAAACTCAAAACATGAAAGTTGTATCCCTTGAAACAAGCTTTCCAAAATGTCCAAGAACTCTCAAATCCATGGAGTCTAGCTATACTTTTGAAATTGAAACATAAGGCTCCATAACCATGGATTTCAAGGTCAAAACTTCAAAATTATAGGTCATTTTTGAATTTCTTCCTCTAGAAGCAATGCCACCTTGCCAAATTGAGATTAGAACTGATAAATATCAGTTGAAAGTAATAATTGAAGGATAGGATCAAGATTGGATTTTCACACATGGTTAAAAAAGGAAGTTTCCTTTTAAGGCAAAAAGACTTCCTCGCCCTCTAAGGCAAGTTTGATTTACCAAAAGCCATTCTTTGTGCCTAACATTTCAGAAAACTTGACCTATAAATAGAGGTATCATTTTCAAGTTGAAACTACACCAAAGCCATGCAAGTACATGCTTTCACTCTTCATCTTTGAAAATTCATGAATCATAGTTCAATTTGTGAAAACTTGCAATTTTGAAAACTGATGAAAAAACTCTGATCAAATTGGTGTCTAATATGTTTTAATGTCCATTTGAAACTTGTTTGAAGCTTAAGATTAACACAAATCAAGCTAAAACTCATAATTACATGCCATGTTCATCATGCTTGCCAAAACTGCCTTATCACTCGAATTCATAGGTTGGCTCGAGCAATTGATGTTCTGATCATCCAAACACCATCCATATACATCATAGACATGATGCAAATCATAAACAACAACCTGTAACAGCTCTAACCCAGAATTCGAGTTTCCATTTTAAGCTTATGCAGGTGGACTTAGTTGGAATAATCTAGGCTGATTCGAAGTGAGCAGACCACTCATACATGATCCATAGAGGTCGTTGATGCTCAAACAATCATTAAAACTCAACTGGAAACAATCCTCCATCGAATTCGATTCCAGCTTCAACAGGTAAGAACTTGAAACTCGAACTCTATGATTCCTTGCCTTTAATAAAAAAAGCTCTTGGCCATTTGTTTTCTGCACCACTCACGATCATTAACCCTCAACCAATTGAAAAAATCATCCATCACACATCATTTCAATTAGGATTTTCAGTTCTAGGGTTCTTCGTGTTCATCAGAAATTTAACCATGTTAGACCAAAACTAAATGAAATTAACAACTACCATCATGTTCCTTGTTAAAATTCATGCAAGTTTGATGTTTACATCATCCATTTTCATTGAGAAACAAAGAATTTAGGTTTGAACAAGAATTGAAGAAGATGAGGATGGAGTTCGCGCGTGTTCTTGTTATTTTTCAAATTCAAAATTTCCAATATAATATTAACACGTGGTTTGACTTCAATACACGAATGCATTGTTGCCCCAGCGGTTGCCAGCTCACTCTTAAGTATTTGTGCCACGTATCCACCCATTAGGTCCTGGGTTCAAGCCTCCCATGGACCAAATTTTTTTTCAAACTTTTCATTTTTCTTCATATTTTTTACAAACTTTAACATTTTTTTAACCAATCAAAACTCCTCATTTTGAGGTGATTTTTTGTACACTTGTCAATAAATACATCTATTATATGATAGTGCAAAAATTTTCAGAAAAAACTTTCATCTGATTATATTTTGATCGAGCCGAAAATGGTACGTTGAGCACTTTTCAAAACCACTTTAAAAGGTGAATTTTTCAAACTTTCGAGTCCCGATTCTTTTCAAAACTTTTACAAGCAAACTTTACATTTCAAAAACACTTTCAAAACCATTTCTTCAAAACTTTTTTCATCAAACTTACATCTTTTTACCATGATCGATCCGATTTAAACGATAAAACCGATTCGTTTTCTCTCGAATTTGTTAATCGATCATGGGCCACCCTCACGGTCTAAGTCCCAAAAACATTCTTTTTATGTACATATATTTCTTTGTACATATCCATTTCTTTTATGTACACATATTTTTACCTGTACATAATACAGACAAACTTCGATCGTTTGTTTTCATTTTACACTGAATACCATTGGTATTGAAAGGAGCATTATTCCCTGTGAAACTGCTTTTAAACCAATGGGCCTCCCTTACGGTGTAAGTCCCAAACCAACATTCTTTATGTACATACATATTTTCCTTGTACATATCAAATTCTTTCCATGTACATACAATTTTTTATCTGTACATAATACAGATACTTTTTACTCAAACACAGATAAACTTTGGTCGTTTGTTTCCGTTTCGTTTGTATATACACTGAATACCATTGGTATTGAAAGGAGCATTATTCCCGGTGAAACTGCTTTTAAACCAATGGGCCACCCTTATGGTGTAAGTCCCAACCCTCCTATGTACATCCACATCCTCCTGTACATAAATACTGTTCGTACATATTTACTTCCTTGTACACATTCAAACTTGTAAATAATCAAGTTACGCTCGTTTCAAACGTTCGTTTCACAAACACTTGTTTATATTTTCTTCATAAACTCTTGTAAATAAACATCATGCATTGTTTATATTTCCTTCATAAACTCCTGTGAGTACATATCACACACACACTTGTTTATACAACTGTCTAGTTATAACATAAAAACTAGTCTAACCAGTAGGTTCCCCACAGAGTTAGCCTCCTCTTGGGCTTTGTACAAGGTAACTCATTTCATCTAAGTTTAGCCTCCTCTTAGGCTTCATATAAGAAAACTCATTCATCTGAGTTTAGCCTCCGCTTAGGCTTCATATAAGACAACACTCCCCTGTTGAGTCAGCCTCCTCTTGGGCTTCGTTCAAAAGAACTCATCATTGAGTTTAGCCTTCTCTTGGGCATCATACAATGAAAGAGACAGGAAATCTCTTAACAGCCTCCTATTGGGCTTCCAATACAAAGAATCACCCGTGATAGGATAGAACCCTGAGAGTATAATTTCCCGGTGAAATTGCTCTTAATTCCAAAAGGATGGTTTCCCGGTGAAATCCCTTTTAAGACAAAGCCAACCATACCCTATAGCTTCCTCTTGAGCTTCATACAAGGACCCTCGATGACCCTCGGAATGCCTCCTCTTGGGCTTACAATACAAGGACCCATGGGCTTCTTAAAAGCATCCCCTAATCCAATCAATTTCTCCTAGAGATTTAGACGTTTATCATCTCCATGGAAGAAGTATCTCATCTATCACATCACATACAATCAAAAACTTTTCAAACTTTTTTTTCAAACAAAAACATCTCTTAATCGTAAGTGGTAATGCTTGTACACTCAAGCAAAACACCCAATGCTTACAATTAAAAGATTCAATCTTTGTTCAAACATCTTTCTTAAACATGTAAGTGGTAACGCTTGTACACTCAAGCAAAACACCTATAACTTACGACGAAAGATTTCAAACCTTTTTAAAATGTATGTGATGAAATAGATTAGATACATTTTTTCATTAAGATGACATTTGTCTGTGTCTCTTACTAACATCCCGTTGCTTTCCACTAGCATAAGTGGGAACTACGATTGCTCTGACTTTCTCAACATCCTTTTGAGAATACGTAGGCACAAGGTCTCATCCTTGCCGAGCAAATTTTTTTCTCCCTCAGACCAAACAAACCATAGATCCCTGTAGATCCGAGCTACAAATGCTCTGATTCCCACTAGGGGATATGTATGCAGAAGATCTAAAGATCTTTGCGAGCACAATAATAACAAACACTAGGATCCCACATAATCTATCCTTCTTAAAATCCCAAAGGAGAAACTTTCCCAATCATAGAAATAGCAATTAAAACACACAAACATATCAAACATATTCATATATAAAGCTATAGATAACTATATATATTTAAGGTGCTCCATCTATTCCCTTTATATAACAAACCCCCTTACTCAGAATCTCCCCAATGCGTTGCGTCTAGTTTGCGCTAGTCATTACGCATATCAAAATCAATTGAGGGTATTGACAGCTTTCCCCTTTTTCATAATCATTAAATCATATTTTCTTGTGTTGAAAATAATAAAGCTTGATGCTCGCGGCATCTTTATAAACAAATCAAAAGAGTAAATTGTTTCGAGCCAGAGGATTCGAATTCTAATTCAATTCTCTAGCACGACACCTTTTAACGCGAAGAGGAAATTGGCGACTCTGCTGGGTAGTACGCTGAAACTTTGATTTTCAAAAAAAATGTGACTCTGCTCAAGAGCACCAAGCTTTTTTGTTTTCAAAAAGAAAAAAAAGGGGTTAAGCTTTCATATATGCATATGTCTGTTTTTTTATTATGTGTTTTCGCGATTTTATCTGATGGAAAGAAATCCTAACCCGGATTTAAGAAACATTTTAAGATCTAGGTGGGGGTATAGTCCTATTAACTTGTGAGAAGTCTCAGTACTTACGGAGTTAATTTGAGATCCCTCTCTCAGTGGAGGTTGTCTTGGGGGTATTTGTGTTTAGCAAGTATTTGCGAAGACATTTTTCTTTCAAGAGAACTTGCGAAGCTGAGTGGCTGTAGAACACATAACCCATCCTAGCCATTTAGGATGTAGTGCAGAGATTGTTCGGGCGTAAGCCTAGAATAATTGTCATGCGAGACTACGATCAGGCGAGTTTCTCTTGAAGAATATTATTGGACCATCGAGTATTCAACAAATCCGATAATATTTCAAAGAGGAGTGTTGAGCCTGTATTATCAGTAGAACCCGTTTCACAGATGAATAAGCCCTTAGAACTTAACCACGTTGATTCTTATCGATGGCCTCATGCTCATGACTTCGAACGCTTGACCGTGTGTATAACTACTAACCATGTTTGCCGCATTCATGCATTCATTCAAAAACTTCATTTTTCTCTTCCCATTTCCAAAGAATTTAGAGATTTTTCTTTGTAAAATATTTTAGGTTAGAGTGATGGACGTCAGAGGAAGATTCACCAAGAGATACAGTTTTAGAATTCCTGACGTAGGAAAGTTAAAAGAGTTAGCATCCTTGGTAGAAGATCCCTCGGATTTCAGAAAACGCTATGGAACTCTTTTAACTATTATGAACACTAACGTTGATGAAGGGCTTCTCAAACTTTCGTTCAGTTCTACGATCCAGTCTATCGCTGTTTCACTTTCCCTGACTATCAATTGATGCCTACTTTGGAAGAGTACGCGCACATACTAGGTATCTCAGTATCGGACGAAGTGCCTTTCAATGGTTTGGAAGCCATTCCTAAGTCACCAGTCATTGCCACGATGACTCACTTAAAGAAATCTGAGATAGACAAAAACCTAACTACTAGAGGAAAACTCTTAGGACTAACTTCAAAGTTCCTAATGGAGAAGGCTCTCAAATTCTCTGAGGCCGGTAGTATGGTAGCCTTTGAAGCTATTTTAGCTTTACTCCTTTATGGATTGGTGTTGTTTCCCAACGTCCCAAATTTCGTTGATATCAACGCCATAAGGATCTTTCTGATTGGAAATCCCGTTCCCACTCTGCTTGGTGACACTTACTTCTCTATTCATCATAGGAATCGTCAAGGAGACGGAACTATCGTGTGTTGTGTACCTATGTTTTTCAAATGGATTACCTCACACTTGCCTAAATCTCCTATCTTCCGCGAAAACAAAGATGAATGGCATTGGTCTCGAAGACTCATGTCTCTTACAAACAACGATATCCATTGGTATACCTTGGCAGACAATGAGATGGAAATCATTGAGAGCTGTGGAGAATTTGCCAACGTACCTCTCATTGGTACAAAAGGAGGAATCAACTACAACCCATTCCTGGCGAGACGTCAACTCGGGTATGCAAACTCTAGTAAACCTCTTGGTTTTACAGTAGAGAGTTATTTCTATCATGAGGGAGAGGATTCCCAAGGATTGAAGGCTAGGATGATCAGAGCTTGGCATCACATCCGAAGGAAAGAAAAAGGTAAGGCAAAGAATTGTGTAGCCATGGAAACCTACACTTCTTGGGTAAAGAAAAGAGCTAAGGAATTTCGAATGCCTTACGCTTATGAAGAACCCATGTTCTCAACCGCTTCCAAATCAACCATTTTTTCCGTCGAAACTATGGGAGAATACCAAGAAGCTTTGGCCAAGATAAGGCTTGAGAAAGAAGCTTTGGAAAACAAATTCCTTAAGACTGATCTCGAGAATGAGAAGCTTAAGAAGCAGGTCAAAGATCATGAAAAGACGCTTTACTTCCAGGATGAATGGCTCATGGAGAAAGATGAGAAGATTCGTCAGAAAGATAACGCGATCAAGAGATACATCAAAGAAAGGAAAAGAAAGCTTGAGGAAATGACAATCAGCGATCCTGCTCCCGACGAGTGGAAGAAAGTCATTAGCAAGCTAAAAGCCGAGAAAGCTGAACTGAAAGCTCACTATGGGAAGGAAATCCTGAAGTTGAAGCTACATCAAGCCTTTGGGTCTTCATCCGACGAGGACGATTAGTTTAGTTTGTAATATTTTATCATTTATTTTATCATTTGTGTGAGCAATGCTCAAAAAACTGAATTGTTGTAATCTTCTTTCAATGATTAATAAAATATGTGTTTTCCATCCAAATATTTGCCAGAAATTTCTCTTTTAGCGTAAATTCTTTGGAAATTCCTTTTCTTTACATTCATAATCATGCATCATACTTTGCATTCTGAGTCTATTGTCTAGAGTCTGATCTATCAACAGTTTCAACAGATAGGAAAAGATCGCCAAGCTGTCGCGTCTTAGAGTTTCTCGACCGCGTCCACAGCCAACTCGAACGTACGATACAAGACCAAAAAGAAGAAAAGTAATGGAAGGATTTGAACAAGAGAATGTTGAACTCCGTAGCACGGTAACAACACTACAAGAAGAAGTGGAGAGACTCACATCTTTGGTCAACTCATTATCGCAAAGAAAGTCAACAAGCAAGATCAAGCGGTCAAAACCAAGCGGCGATATCGAAGACACTACTACTCGGTTTCAGTCAAGAGTTCACCTTTCAGTATGCCAGAAGGCTATCCATGGGGCATGCCTTTCAACTTTGGCATCGGATTTCGCCAACCGACTTCTCAAGTGCAAACAACCACGCTTGAAATACCTACTTTGCAACAAAACTCTACATTTACTCCACAACGTGGAGTAACTCTTCCACAAGTAACAATGACGGTTTCTCAACCGATCATGACGAACTCAGCTTCCGTAGTGCACACTACCATAGACGAAGAAGTTCACCATACTCCAGGAAATAACACGAACTCCCGTGGCTCGATGGAGAATCTCCAGGAACAACTCCTCAAAATGCAGCTTGAGATAAAAACAATTCGTGGAAAAGAACTGTTTGGGAAAAACGCCCAGGATCTGTGCTTAGTTCCTCGCGTAAGGATACCTGCAAAATTCAAAGTCCCAGACTTGAAAAGTACAAAGGAAACTCCTGTCCACAAAGTCATCTCACGATGTATGCCAGGAAAATGTCTACATACAACGACGATCACCAGTTGTTAATCCACTACTTCCAAGATAGTCTCATCGGTGCCGCACTGAAGTGTTACATGGGATTAGACAGTAAGTATCCAAACATTCAATGACTTAGGTGAAGCCTTTGTACAACAATATAAGTTCAACTTGGATATGGCTCCCGATAGGGATCAACTCCGTTCCATGTCTCAAAAGGAAAGAGAGACATTCAAAGAATATGCGCAACAATGGAGGGAAATTGCTGCCCAAGTCAACCCACCACTAGAAGAGAAAGAGATGACTAAGGTATTCTTAAACACTCTTGGCTCATTCTACTACGAGCGAATGATCGCTAGCGCTCCTGGAGATTTCACCGAGATGGTAAGCATGGGAATGCGATTAGAAGAGGGGGGTTCGAACCGGACGCCTAACCAAGGAAGCAGGATCTTCTTGTGGAACTAGGAAGGTTGGGACTAGTTTTCCAAAGAAAAAAGAACATGACATAGGAATGGTATCCCGAGGGAAACCACGAAGAAATGTCAGTCAACAGCGACAAGTAGCTGCCATAACACCCGCTGTTAACACAAGTCCAAACACAGGAATTGCTCCGCAATTTCAACAAACTCGACAAACTCAACAGCCTCATCAACAGGCTCAGCAGTTCAGCAATCAAAACCGTGCGCCTCGGGTCACGCAATTCGACCCAATTCCAATGACGTACACATAACTATACCCTGCGCTAATAGAAAAGAATCTGATACAGACAAGGTCACCACCTCCGGTTCCCGAAAAATTGCCGTGGTGGTACAAAGCAGCCGTATCTTGCCCTTTTCACCAAGGGGCACCAGGCCATGACCTTGAGCATTGCATAGCATTAAAAGCATAAGTACAGAGGTTAGTGAGATCTAATCTTCTTTCCTTCAGAAATGCAAATCCGAACGTGCAAGCCAATCCGCTTCCCAGTCACAATGGACATACAGTAAATCTGATATTAAGAAATACAGACAGGTATCTCGTCACAGACGTAAACCTGATCAAAGGAAACTTGGTGCATCTCCATGATACGTACAGTACAATGAGCGCCTTCACTAAGCACGATTACGCAGCTTGCAACATCTGCTTCAAGGATCTTCAAGGATGTCCCACCATAAGAGCAGACATTCAGCGATTGTTAGATATCGGTGACCTACAGATCTACAGAAACAGAGATGACCATGACGTAAATACAGTAGGGCATTTTCCGCATGAGCTTTTAGTCTCAGATATCAACTCGGAAAATCCCGAAGTAAACGTTATCATCCCCTGTTTCAATGTACCCAAGCAGGTGGAGATTGAATACAACGGTTCTAACGTTCCAGGGTCTCCTTTGGTGATTTGCCTACCCGGTCCTGTTTCATACAGTTCTACCAAAGCAATTCCTTACCAATACAATGCAACTCTGATAGAGGATGGGAAGGAGAAACCCATGTCAACTCTTCCAGCTAATGTCAATATAACCAAGATAGGACGAGTAACCCGAAGTGGACGAGTACACGCTCCATTACCACCAAGACCGCCTGCAGTTCCTATTGCTAGACGAAATCCAGTTAACATATCTCCCGAGAATCCCACAATGATTCCCGATGTTAATCCAAGCACGAATGTTGGCCCTCCTGATGGAACCAACGTCAACACAGATTTTGACGAGATACTGAAGTTAATCAAGAAGAGTGAATACCGAGTCGTGGATCAGCTGATGCAGACTTCCTCCAAGATTTCAATACTGTCTCTACTCCTCAACTCCGAAGCTCACCGAGAAGCTTTAATGAAGGTACTAGACCAAGCTTATGTAGACCACGATGTGACTACATACCAATTTGGAGGTATTGTCGCCAACATAACAGCTTGTAATAATCTAAGTTTCAGTGATGAGGAACTTCCAGAAGAAGGGAAAGATCACAACTTGGCCTTGCACATCTCGATGATTTGTCAATCAGATTCCCTGTCCAATGTATTGGTAGATACTGGTTCATCTTTGAACGTAATGCCAAAAATGACACTCGCTCGTTTGGCTTACAAAGGGACACCAATGAAGTTCAATGACATAGTAGTGAGAGCTTTTGACGGATCGCGGAAGTCATTTATTGGGGAAGTAGATCTCCCGATGACAATTGGTCCGCATACTTTCCAAATCACTTTCCAGGTCATGGACGTGCCAACTGCTTATAGTTGCTTGCTAGGAAGACCATGGATACACGAAGCAGGAGCAGTGACATCTACTCTCCATCAGAAGCTGAAATTCATAGTAAATGGAAAACTAATAACCATCCTCGGTGAACAAGCTTTACTCATAAGCCATTTGTCCAGTTTCTCTTTCATCACAGCCAACGATGTCGAATGGACACATCTCCCAGAACATCCGTTAGAAGATGAATCTACCAACAAAAACAGATCATCTATCTCTTCGTATAAAGAAGCGGCACATATAGTAAAAGATGGCAATGCTGAAGGATGGGGCAAGTAATCAAACCTGTCAAGAACGAGACGAAAGCCGGACTCGGGTTTGCACCCGTATTCTCCAAAGACAAACAAAAGGATGAAGCGCTTCGTCCGATCAAAGAAGTATTCCACAGTGGAGGTTGCTTAAACCCCGTTCTCCAAGAGGTTAACGTTGTTACCATTGAAGATGATGAAGATGATCCCTCTGGATCTGAAGAATGGGGCACTTATTTAAACAGCCCTGAATATGTGTCTCAAGAATAATCGTACGCACCGTACTATCCTCCGACTGATCAATTCAAAGGTATATCCCTGCAGCAAAATGAAAATCTGCCCGTCCCTTCTGAAGTTTGGGATACCTTGGGAGAACCAAGTGGCAAATTTGACTACATGGTGAAGTACACTGCGCCAGAAAGCTCAAAAATCAGGATTGAAGATATCCAGCCCACAGGATAGGGTGATTCTTTTGAGTACCCTAGTCAATCAGAAGAAGAATATACGTCTTCTCAATCTAATCAACCAATTGAGATTCCGAATGAAGATCTCTGCTTTAACACGCCTGTGGAATTCACTAAACCAGATCTGGATTATCACTACATCAACATGATCACTGAAGATCAGGAGTACGATTCGGGATACGATTTGGAAAGTGTCGCCGACAACGAGTCTCTTCACTCAGAAGATCGGAGGGTACATCCCCAGAATTCAACGCAAAGGTCAACAGGAAGCACATATGTTGTATCCCATACTTCCCGATCTGTTCATCAAGCAGAAGAAGATTTCTTTAGTAGCACAAAAGACAAGGTCCGTCGTCCAGAATCTTCAAAACCTGCTCGACCAACGACCAAAGTTTACTCAAGGGTTAAACCAAGTGGAAAATTACCCGAGTACCTCGACTTCCAAGGAGTTCGCCACTACTGGAAACCTGTTGAAGTTCGGACTAACGCTCCTAGTTCTAAGTAGTTTATCTTTGCTTTTGTTTTGAACTCTCACTTCGCCCAAAGTGAAGAGATGTTTTATAGGGTTTAACTTTTAAATAATTTCTCTTTGTCTTGCCCAAGACAAATGAGTTTGTATTTTAGGGCCCTGTTTCATATTGTGAATCATAAATAAAATGCGTCGTTTTGATTCCACACTTTGTGTTTATTTTCATTTTACCCTTTCTTGGAAATGATAATCCTAGAAAACACAATAATAAAAATCTTCAAAAAATATATATATAAAATTAATCTGCATACACTTTCACATTGGCTTTTTCAAAAAAAAAATGAAAAAAAAGGGGTTAATTAATCAAATCAAATATGCAGATTAAACAGATGGACAAATCCATTGAAAGCAATAACTCTATGCTTTTTCCCAACTTTGAAATCCCCTGTGAAGTCGCCGGGGAAGAAGTTGAAGAAGAGATCCCGGGTGAGATTTCTCGACTACTTAAGCACGAGGAACGAATCATTCAGCCTCACCAAGAGCCATTGGAAACAATCAACTTAGGTTCTGAGGAAGCCAAAAAAGAAGTAAACATCGGAGCTTCACTCGACATTAACGTCAAGGGCAAACTGATAGATCTTCTCAAAGAATATGTCGATGTGTTCGCTTGGTCCTACCAGGACATGCCGGGTTTAGATACCAGCATCGTAGAGCATCACTTGCCGTTAAAACCAGAGTGTCCGCCAGTTAAACAAAGACTGAGAAGAGTTCACCCTGAAATGGCCGACAAAATCAAAAAGGAAGTTCAAAAACAGCTCGACGCAGGTTTCCTTGTCACTTCTGAATATCCTCAATGGCTAGCCAACATAGTGCCTGTTTCCAAAAAAGACGGAAAGGTCAGAATGTGTGTTGACTACCGGGACTTGAACAAAGCAAGTCCAAAAGACGATTTCCACTTCCGCATATTGACATGCTAGTGGATAGCATCGCGAAATTCAACGTCTTTTCCTTCATGGACGGTTTCTCCGGTTATAATCGATCGAATGGCTCCGAAGACATGGAGAAGACATCCTTCATCACGCCATGGGGCACTTTTGCTACAAAGTAATGCCGTTTGGATTAAAGAATGCAGGCGCAACTTACCAAAGGGCGATGACTACTCTCTTTCATGACATGATGCACAAAGAGATCAAGTCTCGTGGACGACATGATAGCAAAGTCGACAAGAAGAGCATATAGAATATCTCTTGAAGTTGTTTCAACGACTTAGGAAATTTCAACCGCTGAATCCTAACAAATGCACCTTTGGGGTAAGATCCGAAAACTCCTAGGTTTCATCGTCAGTCAAAGAGGTATTGAAGTTGACCCTGACAAAGTCAAGGCTATTCAAGAAATGCCTACGCCACGTACGGAAAAGCAAGTAAGAGGATTTCTCAGACGGTTGAATTACATCTCCAGATTTATCTCTCAAATGATCGCCACTGGGCGATATTCAAGCTTCTCCGCAAAAATCAAGAGGTTGTGTGGACAGAAGATTGCCAAAAAGCATTTGACAGTATCAAGGGATACCTGTCAGAACCTCCAATATTGATTCCTCCAGTCGAAGGAAGACCGTTAATCATGTACCTTACCGTACTAGAAGAGTCCATGGGTTGCGTACTTGGACAACAAGATGAAACCGGTAAGAAGGAGCATGCTATTTACTACTTGAGTAAAAAGTTCACAGACTGTGAAACTCGTTACTCCATGCTCGAGAAAACCTGTTGTGCTTTGGTATGGACTTCAAAACGTCTCCGCCAGTACATGATCAATCATACAACTTGGTTAATCTCCAAAATGGATCCGATCAAGTACGTATTTGAAAAGCCTGCCTTAACGGGAAGAATCGCTCGATGGCAGATGCTATTATCTGAGTATGACATCCAGTACCGTGCTCAGAAAGCGGTCAAAGGAAGCATTCTCGCCGATCACTTGGCTTATCAGCCGCTCAACGAATACCAATCTCTCAAATTTGACTTCCCAGACGAGGACGTTATGTACTTAAAGATGAAAGATTGTGATGAACCGCCACCCGAAGAAGGCCCAGATCCAGAATCTAGATGCGGCCTAATTTTTGATGGAGCCGTTAACGTTTATGGCAATGGAATTGGGGCAGTCATCATCACTCCCGAAGGTTCTCATATCCCGTTTTCCGCCAGATTGCAATTTGATTGTACCAACAACATCGCGGAATACGAAGCTTGCATCATGGGTATCGAAGAAGCCATCGACTTGAGGATCAAGATCCTTGACATATATGGAGACTCAGCCCTTGTGATCAACCAAATCAAAGACAAGTATGAAACTCATCATCTTGGTTTAATTCCTTACAGAGATTATGCAAGACGTTTGTTGACTTTCTTCAACAAAGTTGAACTGCATCATATCCCTCGAGATCAGAATCGAATGGCAGACGCCTTGGCAACTCTATCTTCCATGTTCAAAGTCAACGATTGGAATGATATACCTAAGATCCGCATCAGACGCCTTGAAAGACCTACATATGTGTTCGCAACTGAAGCACTCTTCGACGATAAACCGTGGTTTCACGACATCAAACGTTTCCTTCAAACACGAGAGTACCCACTTGGGGCATCGTACAAGGATAAGAAAACTCTAAGGAGGCTTTCAAGAAACTTCTTCCTCAATGAAGATGTGCTATACAAAAGAAACTTTAACATGGTTCTGCTCAGATGCGTCGACAGGCAAGAAGCAGACACGATCATCCATGAAGTGCATGAAGGGTCCTTTGGAACTCATTCAAATGGGCATGCAATGTCCAGAAAAATCTTAAGAGCAGGATACTATTGGATAACGATGGAATCTGATTGCTGTAAACACGTCAAAAGATGTCACAAGTGCCAGATCTACGCAGATAAGATCCATGTGCCACCAACTCTACTCAACGTTCTCTCTTCTCCGTGGCCTTTCTCCATGTGGGGCATTGACATGATCGGAATGATCGAACCAAAAGCGTCCAACGGACATCGTTTCATTTTAGTAGCTATTGATTACTTCACCAAATGGGTCGAAGCAGCGTCTTACGCCAATGTTACAAGAAAAGTGGTTGTGAGGTTCATCAAGAACAACCTCATTTGCCGGTATGGAATTCCAAGCAAGATCATTACAGACAATGGATCGAACTTGAACAACAAGATGATGAAAGAACTGTGTGAGGAATTCAAGATCGAGCATCATAACTCATCTCCTTACCGGCCAAAGATGAACGGCGCCATTGAAGCTTGCCAACAAGAACATCAAAAAGATCGTCCAGAAAATGGTCATCACCTACAAAGACTGGCACGAAATGCTGCCATTTGCTCTGCATGGGTATCGTACTTCAGTACGCACTTCAACAGGGGCAACTCCTTTTTCTCTAGTATACGGCATGGAAGCAGTGCTCCCCATAGAAGTTGAGATTTCGTCAATGAGGGTTCTTATGGAAACTAAGTTATCTGAAGCCGAATGGTGTCAAAGCAGATACGATCAGTTGAACTTAATCGAAGAAAAGCGCCTGACCGCTCTGTGTCATGGACAACTGTATCAAAAAAGAATGAAGAAAGCTTTCGACAAAAAGGTTCGACCTCGTGAATTCCGAGAAGGCGACCTCGTGCTTAAAAAGGTTCTATCTTTTCAACCAAATTCTAGGGGCAAATGGACTCCTAATTACGAAGGCCCATACATCGTCAAAAGAAGCTTTTCTGGCGGTGCTATGACTCTCACAACCATGGACGGTGATGAACTCCCGCGTCCTGTCAATGCTGATGCAGTCAAGAAATACTTTGTCTAAAAAAACAAAAAGAACAGCTCGGTAAGTCGAAAACCCGAAAAGGGCGGCTTAGGCAAAAAAGAGCGTCTCGGTGGACTGAAAACCTGAAAAGGCGGTCCAGGCAAAAATTAGAGACAATAAACAGAAATTATCCTGATAGATTGAAAACCTAAAAAGGCAATCTAGGAAAAAATAAGGATACAAAGAAAATGACAAAGTAACTACAATCAGTCTATACTTCGTCAATCTGAAGAAATTTCCATCAACGGATCTTCAATCAAATATTCTGAAGCAACAAGCACAGTTGGAATTCAAAGTTGTTAGGGATAATAGCGGTTATTTGCTTTCAATGTAGCCTTTTCCCAATAAATTGTCATTTCCAACTCTTGTTAGTAGCTCATGGAATCACGCCTTTGGCTGATTACCATTCTATCAATAAAATTTGAGCCTTGTGCCTTTTATTTGCAATTCTTGTTTTATTCTGTTTTGCAAAACAACGCTTTTTATTGTGAAAATCACTTTTTGAAACTAAAAAGGTTTTAAATGAATTTTTACTTCAAATTTTTGAAATAAAAGCAAAATTTTCCTTTGAACTCTGAATATAGAAAGAACTTCAACAGTTCCTCCACAAGTGTTTCAATCTCCGAAGGATAGAATGACTGCTACAAGAAGTCTTCTCCTCAGCAGAAATCATCAAAGGACGGTATTGTTATCCAAAAAATAATTCCCAACAAAGTTGCCAATGAAACGCCTTTCTCCGAAAGTCTAAAAAACATGCAACTCGAATTCTTCCATTAGTGAACGTCTACGTCATTACAGCAGATTTCACTGAGTATTTGTTCAAACTGTGACGTGGTCCTTTTCCCAAATACCTCTTTATTGTCTTTGTCAAAGTATTGTCAACATGCATATAACATTCATGACATTCATACATAATAGCATCATTCATACATTTTTTGCATTCCTCGAAATGTTTGCTTCCATATCACTGGTTTAAATCACACTTACTCATGTAAGTACGATTATATCCCCAGTAGATTATCCCCAAGCAGAGAAATACATCTTTTCTCTCTCCTATTCCCCAGCTAAGATCATTCCTCCTTGGGAATAAAGTTTTGATTGACCTTTTCTTTCCAGTTCATTCCTGGATAGAACCCTGTCTATAATCAACAAAGCAATAAGCAATAGCCTCATCATTTGAGCCGCTTATTTTTTCTTTTCATTCTTAAACATGTTATGAAAGTTTGTTCTTCTCAACAAGGTCGAATCACGACTGTACGAGAAATTTCCCAGCAGATGTCTTTCTCTCTAAAGAAAAACCTGTGTCTTTTTAAATAAAACGCCCGCATCTTCTTAAGAAAGAGATCCTTGGCAAGATTGCATCCCTGAAAATAGAAACTCATTTGAGTTCTGTTTCTATCATTAACTGATATTCATAAAAGCTGAATACTCAGAAAATGTCTCTAAAGATTTACCTTGTTATAGTTATCACTTTGCTGATAATTGGTAATATCTTCAAAACTCGTTTGAGATAAGTTTCCATCTTTGTCTGATATTCACAAGGCTGAATACCCAGAAAACTTTTTAAAGATTTACCTTGTTATAGTTATCACTTCGCTGATAATTGGTAATATCTTCAGAATTCATTACCATAAACCATCACAAGGCTGATAATTGGTAATATCATTTTCACTTACCTTAAACATTGTCACAAGGCTGACAGAAGGTAACCTCTTTGTTTCCCAAAACAAAACAGATATTCACATGTTTTGTGAATCTCTTTTCCCCAGCGAGACATATTGCTTGTTTCTCAACAAACAGGGTCCTCTTTTCTCAAACAGATCGAGTCATCCTCACAAATTTTCTCACCACCATGTCATTTCTTTGATATCATCTGGGTGAAACCTTTTTGCATTACTCGCATCTTTTGGTATCT
Organism: Vicia sativa; assembly: GCA_021764765.1. Taxonomy (NCBI): domain Eukaryota; kingdom Viridiplantae; phylum Streptophyta; class Magnoliopsida; order Fabales; family Fabaceae; genus Vicia; species Vicia sativa. The sequence continues at coordinate 203,193,885 of CM038793.1, forward strand.
TAGGTCCAAAATTTGCGTATTCTGATATTTAAGTCTCTTCACACCTATCAAAACGAAGATATTCATCTTCATCTCTCGGGTTAAAGAAACTTAAATAGGGGCATCTGTCATACCCCAATTTTTGACCTAATATACCACCTTACATTTGCATCATTGCATCACTAACAGTTCAGAACAGAATTAATCGGGTGTAGCATTCACAGGTCAAAATTAGGGTTTCATCAGATTTTCATCTGATTCAAGAGGCAACCAACTAGGGTTTGAGTTTTACTCACCTCATTTGATCTATCTTGATCAAATCATCAACCTCTGATCTTCAGATATCCAACTTTTCTCACTAATCAATCGAGGATCGACCAATTAGGGTTTTGGTCGAGCATGAGTATTCTCTGATTTTTTGAGCAATGAATGACTTTTTTGGTTAGAGATTGGTTATTATATCTTAGATACAACATGTTGGCCTAATTTCTGGATTCAAAACATCACAGAAGTTCACAGACTTCATCGGTCAATTTCTGAAACATCTGATGAAAATTCATCTGCACTGAAAAGTCAAACTTTGACTTTTGGTCAACTTTTTCAAAACAAAACTTTTTCAATCATCAAAATACTTCAAATGATCCATCATGATCATAAAAAATCAAAGAATTTGGAAAAGTCAACAAAAAGTCAAAATTTCTAACACTTAGAAAAATTTTCAAGTGTTAAAATTTTGTACTTTTTCCAAACTTCATGGCATTTTTTCACATAGTTCCACTTTGATTTGGAAAAAACTCAAAACATGAAAGTTGTAGCCCTTGAAACAAGCTTTCCAAAATGTCCAAGAACTCTCAAATCCATGGAGTCTAGCTATACTTTTGAAATTGAAACATAAGGCTCCATAACCATGGATTTCAAGGTCAAAACTTCAAAATTATAGGTCATTTTTGAATTTCTTCCTCTAGAAGCAATGCCACCTTGCCAAATTGAGATTAGAACTGATAAATATCAGTTGAAAGTAATAATTGAAGGATAGGATCAAGATTGGATTTTCACACATGGTTAAAAAAGGAAGTTTCCTTTTAAGGCAAAAAGACTTCCTCGCCCTCTAAGGCAAGTTTGATTTACCAAAAGCCATTCTTTGTGCCTAACATTTCAGAAAACTTGACCTATAAATAGAGGTATCATTTTCAAGTTGAAACTACACCAAAGCCATGCAAGTACATGCTTTCACTCTTCATCTTCGAAAATTCATGAATCATAGTTCAATTTGTGAAAACTTGCAATTTTGAAAACTGATGAAAAAACTCTGATCAAATTGGTGTCTAATATGTTTTAATGTCCATTTGAAACTTGTTTGAAGCTTAAGATTAACACAAATCAAGCTAAAACTAAGAATTACATGCCATGTTCATCATGCTTGCCAAAACTGCCTTATCACTCGAATTCATAGGTTGGCTCGAGCAATTGATGTTCTGATCATCCAAACACCATCCATATACATCATAGACATGATGCAAATCATAAACAACAACCTGTAACAGCTCTAACCCAGAATTCGAGTTTCCATTTTAAGCTTATGCAGGTGGACTTAGTTGGAATAATCCAGGCTGATTCGAAGTGAGCAGACCACTCATACATGATCCATAGAGGTCGCTGATGCTCAAACAATCATTAGAACTCAACTAGAAACAATCCTCCATCGAATTCGATTCCAGCTTCAACAGGTAAGAACTTGAAACTCGAACTCTATGATTCCTTGCCTTTAATCAAAAAAGCTCTTGGCCATTTGTTTTCTGCACCACTCACGATCATTAACCCTCAACCAATTGACAAAATCATCCATCACACATCATTTCAATTAGGATTTTCAGTTCTAGGGTTCTTCGTGTTCATCAGAAATTTAACCATGTTAGACCAAAACTAAATGAAATTAACAACTACCATCATGTTCCTTGTTAAAATTCATCCATTTTCATTGAGAAACAAAGAATTTAGGTTTGAACAAGAATTGAAGAAGATGAGGATGGAGTTCGCGCGTGTTCTTGTTATTTTTCAAATTCAAAATTTCCAATATAATATTAACACGTGGTTTGACTTCAATACACAAATGCATTGTTGCCCCAGCGGTTGCCAGCTCACTCTTAAGTCTTTGAGCACTTTTCAAAACCACTTTAAAAGGTGAATTTTTCAAACTTTCGAGTCCTGATTCTTTTCAAAACTTTTACAAGCAAACTTTACATTTCAAAAACACTTTCAAAACCATTTCTTCAAAACTTTTTTCATCAAACTTACATCTTTTTACCATGATCGATCCGATTTAAACGATAAAACCGATTCGTTTTCTCTCGAATTTCTTAATCGATCATGGGTCACCCTCACGGTGTAAGTCCCAAAAACATTCTTTTTATGTACATATATTTCTTTGTACATATCCATTTCTTTTATGTACACATATTTTTACCTGTACATAATACAGACAAACTTCGATCGTTTGTTTTCATTTTACACTGAATACCATTGGTATTGAAAGGAGCATTATTCCCGGTGAAACTGCTTTTAAACCAATGGGCCTCCCTTACGGTGTAAGTCCCAAACCAACATTCTTTATGTACATACATATTTTCCTTGTACATATCAAATTCTTTCCATGTACATACAATTTTTTATCTGTACATAATACAGATACTTTTTACTCAAACACAGATAAACTTCGGTCGTTTGTTTCCGTTTCGTTTGTATATACACTGAATACCATTGGTATTGAAAGAAGCATTATTCCCGGTGAAACTGCTTTTAAACCAATGGGCCACCCTTATGGTGTAAGTCCCAACCCTCCTATGTACATCCACATCCTCCTGTACATAAATACTCGTTCGTGTACATATTTACTTCCTTGTACACATTCAAACTTGTAAATAATCAAGTTACGCTCGTTTCAAATGTTCGTTTCACAAACACTTGTTTATATTTTCTTCATAAACTCTTGTAAATAAACATCATGCATTGTTTATATTTCCTTCATAAACTCCTGTGAATACATATCACACACACTTGTTTATACAACTGTCTAGTTATAACATAACAACTAGTCTAACCAGTAGGTTCCCCACAGAGTTAGCCTCCTCTTAGGCTTTGTACAAGGTAACTCATTTCATCTGAGTTTAGCCTCCTCTTAGGCTTCATATAAGAAAACTCATTCATCTGAGTTTTGCCTCCGCTTAGGCTTCATATAAGACAACACTCCCCTGTTGAGTCAGCCTCCTCTTGGGCTTCGTTCAAAAGAACTCATCATTGAGTTTAGCCTTCTCTTGGGCATCATACAATGAAAGAGACAGGAAATCTCTTAACAGCCTCCTATTGGGCTTCCAATACAAAGAATCACCCGCGATAGGATAGAACCCTGAGAGTATAATTTCCCGGTGAAATTGCTCTTAATTCCAAAAGGATGGTTTCCCGGTGAAATCCCTTTTAAGACAAAGCCAGCCATACCCTATAGCTTCCTCTTGAGCTTCATACAAGGACCCTCGATGACCCTCGGAATGCCTCCTCTTGGGCTTACAATACAAGGACCCATGGGCTTCTTAAAAGCATCCCCTAATCCAATCAATTTCTCCTAGAGATTTAGACGTTTATCATCTCCATGGAAGAAGTATCTCATCTATCACATCACATACAATCAAAAACTTTTCAAACTTTTTTTTCAAACAAAAACATCTCTTAATCGTAAGTGGTAATGCTTGTACACTCAAGCAAAACACCCAATGCTTACAATTAAAAGATTCAATCTTTGTTCAAACATCTTTCTTAAACATGTAAGTGGTAACGCTTGTACACTCAAGCAAAACACCTATAACTTACGACGAAAGATTTCAAACCTTTTTAAAATGTATGTGATGAAATAGATTAGATACATTTTTTTCATTAAGATGACATTTGTCTGTGTCTCTTACTAACATCCCGTTGCTTTCCACTAGCATAAGTGGGAACTACGATTGCTCTGACTTTCTCAACATCCTTTTGAGAATACGTAGGCACAAGGTCTCATCCTTGCCGAGCAAATTTTTTTCTCCCTCAGACCAAACAAACCATAGATCCCTGTAGATCCGAGCTACAAATGCTCTGATTCCCACTAGGGGATATGTATGCAGAAGATCTAAAGATCTTTGCGAGCACAATAATAACAAACACTAGGATCCCACATAATCTATCCTTCTTAAAATCCCAAAGGAGAAACTTTCCCAATCATAGAAATAGCAATTAAAACACACAAACATATCAAACATATTCATATATAAAGCTATAGATAACTATATATATTTAAGGTGCTCCATCTATTCCCTTTATATAACAAACCCCCTTACTCAGAATCTCCCCAATGCGTTGCGTCTAGTTTGCGCTAGTCATTACGCATATCAAAATCAATTGAGGGTATTGACAGCTTTCCCCTTTTTCATAATCATTAAATCATATTTTCTTGTGTTGAAAATAATAAAGCTTGATGCTCGCGGCATCTTTATAAACAAATCAAAAGAGTAAATTGTTTCGAGCCAGAGGATTCGAATTCTGATTCAATTCTCTAGCACGACACCTTTTAACGCGAACAGTGTTATCTATGTAGTTTATGGGCCTAAACAACCCGGGAATGACATAGACATTTACTTAGCACCTTTAATTGAAGATTTAAAGATTTTATGGGATAATTATGTGGAAGTTTATGATGGATATGGAAAAGAAAGTTTTAATTTGAGGGTGATGTTATTTTTCACAATTAATTATTTTCTAGCATAGGGAAGTTTATCAGGGTATAGCATTAAAGGTCAATGTGCATGTCCTACTTGTATAGAAAAAAGATTGGACGCGATTAGAATTTTGTCAAAAAAAGTATTTCTCAATCATCGTATATTCTTAAATTCTAATCATCATTACCATGGGTAGAGAAAAACATTTAATGGAAATATAGAACAAGGTAGAGCTCCACCTACATTGACAAGTGACCAAATTTTTGAAAAGGTGAAAGATGTGAGTACTCAGTTTGGCAAGCCTTTTGGACATACACTTGTCAAGCATGGGTGGAAGAAGAGGTCATTTGTTTTTTGAACTTCCATATTGGTAGTTGTTATATTTAAGACATTTTCTTGATGTTATGCATATTGAAAAAATATATTTGAAAGTGTTATTGGTACGTTACTCAATATACAAGGAAAGTATAAGGATGACCTTAAATAAAGAAATTACTCGATAGCGTTGGGAATAGAAAATGAATTATGACCCTTGAAGAAAGGAAAACGAACATATCTACCACCTACTGCTTATACTTTATCTAGAAAGGAGAAAAAATATTGAGTAAGTTTCTAAGTGAAGTTAAAGCTCCAAAAGGATACTCTTCAGGTATTTGAAGACTCGTGTTTATGAAATACCTCAAGTTAAAGAGTTTAAAGACACGTGATTGCCATGTTATAATGGAACATTTTCTACCAATAGGTATACGTTCTATTTTACCATAAAAAGTAAGAATCTCCATAACTAAATTGTGCTTTTTCTTCAGGTCAATTTGTAGTAAGGTGATCGATCTTAAGGTCTTACCAACATTTCAAAAAGAATATTTATTACTTTATATGAGCTTGAAATATATTTTCCTTCCTCATTTCTTGACATAATGGTACATCTAGTTGTTCATATTATGAAAGAGGCACAATTGTGTGGACCAACTTATATGAGATGGATGTACCCTGTTGAACGTTATATGAAAATATTAAAAGGGTATGTGAAAAACTAAAGTCGATTAGAGGGTTGTATTATTGAACGATACATTGTTGAATAAGTGATTGAGTTTTTTACTGAATATTTGTCCAATGTTCAATCGATTGGAGTCCCCAAATCTCATATTCTCTAGAAAAAAGAAAGAAAAAAATTAATTGGAAATAAAATTGTGACAATATTAAGGGTCGAATGGAAGCAAGTGCATTTGTATGATCTGCACAATAAAAATGAAGAAGAGCGAAAATGCACAAGGATGTACTTCGAGGTTTAAATTAGAATAGAAATGGAAATTGGATAGTACGAGGACAGAATCAAAGTTTATACCATGGTTTAAGGAGTATATGTATTCAAAGTTTTATTTAGATCCCGCTTCAATAAAAGAAAGATTGAGATGTTAGTATATGGTCCAAGTTTGCATGTATTTTCTTATAGTTCATACGCAATTAATGGATACACATTTTATACCAAAGAACAAGATTATACAATTACTATGCAAAATAGCGGTGTCACCTTGGTAGCTGAAGCAATGCAAACTTCATGTGTGAAGGACTTAAATCCCAAATATGCAAATATATCATATTTTAGGGTTATCGAGCATATTCGGGTGTTTGATTATGAGAAGCTTTAGATTCTTATCTTTGGTTGCAAGTGGGTTGAAAATAATAGTGGCATAGAAATGGATAAGTCATGATTTTTGTAAGTGGATCTTAATAGGGCGGGGGTACAAAGATGATCCTTTTATTCTAGCCTCTCAAGCTAAACAAGTGTTATATGTCAATGATGAGACAAGTATGAAATGGTCTATAGTGCTTTTATTTAACAAAGTAATTGATGATATCATTGTAGATCAAGGTAACACTGATGTTGAGAATGAGTCATATATTAGAGGGAATGAATCATATATTGGAAATTATCAAGATGAGAATATTAGAGCAAATGAATCATATATAATAAATGATCATAATGAGGGAATTTGGATCAATCCATATGTCTGCGTTATTAAGAGATAAGTAAATTATATTCCAATTAAAGAAAAGAAAGAGACGTTATTGAAAAAAAAGTTACTAGTAAAATGTTATTATGAATTTTTCAATAAAATTATATATTCTGTCATTCAAAAAAATTATATATTTGTCATTTTATATATTCAATGGATTATGTATTTTTATATTGTGTTGGTGTTTTTCCTTTATTACAGGTCAAATGGCTAGTAACGAGAAAAACTCACATGATACTTCTAAGAACGATGGAAATGAATTAATTCATGATGTGGAAAGATAAATTACACAAGTAATAACTATTATGAAGTGAATCATTTGTGCAAGAGATAAAGAAATAAAATATGCGTACATTGAAATGCAACAGACAAACTAGTTGAGTCTAACAATGCAAGTTGACAAGTTACATTGGTGTACTTGTTCGTTCGCAAACTCCAATCTCTTATGATAATTGGAGAACTAAATCATTGAAACCCGCTAAAGAAAAAATGTGGAGTTAGATACAAGTACCATATGTGATTTATTTATTTATATTGGAAATTATGTATTTAAATTACTTATACTAACACACTCTATGTATGTTTTTCATAGAGGTCTTTTAACATTGGTGATGAACGAAAAAAATATTGTCTTCCATTAGTTGGAAGAAGACACTAAGAGTTTCGATCTTTTTTAACAACCAAGTTTCTTAAGCATGCTCAAGGAACTTTTATTGAAGTTGAACATCCAAAGAAATATGCATACTTAATTTTACTTGAAGAATGAGAAACTTTTGTAGCCAAACAAAGAACGTCAAATTTCCATGTAATGTTAATTTATCATGAACATTGTATTATATACTTGTTTTGTGTTCTGATATGACTTAAACTTGATTATCCAGAATGTGAGTGACATAAATCACCAACGAGCATCAAAATCCATGTATCTATACATAAAGGGCATTTGGAATATGCACGCTTATAGCAAAGAATAGTAAGTATATATAAATGCTATGATATACTTGTTTCCCACGTGTTATAATTGATATTATTATTTCTCTTAATGTTTAGTTAAAAGAGGAGAAAACTGAAGAGGCATCTCTTTCGAAACATGTTTTGTGGAAGACTACTCATGTGGGTAAGGGTGGAGTTGTTAATGAAGATGTTCAACTAGTTTTTGAGCAATGTGTAAGTATAACATTATTTCTTTAATTAAATCAAAATTTAATTAACATATAATATTTATGCTTTTTAATCCCCACTAATCTTTTTCACTTTACATATGAATTTTAGGAGAATCTATCTCAGTCTTTATCTCTAGCTAAAGACCATGATTGCAGAAGTATACTAACTCAAGTATTGAATGTCCAGAGTATCTCGGTCATGTGTGGGGTAGGGGAGCAGGGGTCACTCCAACAACCTTGTATAACCATCCAAAGATTAAAATTCCTAGCAATAAACATATTGACGAAATCATTGGAAGAATTAAAAGCTCAAGTTCATGAATTGAAAAAGGATAAAGAAAGATATATTTCAGAAAGGTGAGGTTTAGGGTTTAATGATACTAGTGACAAAGATAATATCAATTGTAATTTTCAACAGAAAATTCCCGAGGTAATTATATATATTTTTATGAAATTCAATTAGAACGTTATTTTAATTGACATATATGCACATTAACAATTTCATATTTATTATTGGTTTAGGGCATTTCACCTTGTCATCTCTATTTACCGTCACCGACTTATTGCATGGTTGGCAAGGGAAAAATTCATAACACTTTGGGAAATGTACTTCACCATAAACTGCTCCCTACTGTATTTTTGAAAGTATCAATTGATATTGCTATAGAGGGGGATGCGCTATTACCTATACATGACGATGTTTCAAATGAAACATTGGTGGGAGATGCAATAGGATCGTATGTTGCATGGTCATCAAACCTCATTTTCATATATGATGAGGTATGTTGAAAACCATTATGAATCTTTGAGCATTATAATGTTTTACTACCCAAGTAAATTATTCTTATATTTACATACATTTTATTTACTTGGTAATGTTAGACTCCCATAAAATCCAAATCAAACGATAAGGGGATTATACGGCACACCGAGTCAGTTGCATAAAAAATAGAGGTACACTAATATATATATGCATAGAAAATATTAATTCTATACTCTAAAATATAAAGCTTCATGATCTTATACATTACCTAGCTTATATGATATTTAGATTCATGCTCAAAATTTGCAACAAGTCAACAGGAATAAGAAGCCTAAATTTAACAACATGTAAAAAAACAGAATCTTACAAATACCGAGCCTAAAAAACATCTATTTCTCTATTTAGGTTGTTTCTTGAAATGTATGTAGGAACATCAGATGTGATGGAAGGTGGTATTTGTGAAATACCTATGTAGGAAGGTATTATTTGTTTTTCTTATACTGAAACAATTGCTAAAGAGGATATGGATCATATATTTCATCATTTAGAATTAGGCATCGATGTTACCAATTCATACATCAGGTACTTCGTTCAAACTTATTTAATTAATTGAACAATTTATTTAATCATTTAAATGAATTGACTAATGTTAATTATGTTTTTATTTAATGTTCTTGTATGACATATTGATGCGCCCACGTAAATTGACAAAAAATTTCTCTTTGTTATCTCCCAACCCTATCAACGCACAGTTAACCAATCCAAATCCAAATCTAATCAAAGAGTACTTAGTTTGTGCATTTATGGTCAACTGAAAAATTGTTTCTTTTACTATATAATACTGGTCATGGGTTATATTTTCATTCTAACTTCATTTATTATAATTTTTCATTTTTTGACGATATGTAGAAAATTACCGTTTAAACTTTTGTTTTATTTTACAGTGGTTGATACGTAAAATAAAGAAGATGGTTGATACGTATGTGAGATTGTTCTAAATATTCGTGTATATATTTATTTATTTATTTATGTGAGATTGTTCTAAATATTTGTTTATATTTTGTTAGAAGTATACAAATATTCTGATCACAAAGACAAGCTCGAGTACTAAACAGTAAAGCAAACGACATTAAATGGATCAGAGCTCCTTGATAAAATGAGTTCAACTATATATCCTGATATATATTTGTATGTGTTCTATGTGTAGTGTCCTCGTTAGCTTAATGGCATAAATTACAATTATATTATATTGAGGTTTATGAATGAAACTATTCTTTTGGACCAAATAGAGATTCCAAACATGATATGAATTTATAAGATGTGATTTATTTTTATATTTAACAAATATTTCATCTAATTAATTACTTTTAACTAAACCGTATTATGTTATATTATGTAGTACTTTGATGAATTCAAGTGTGTCACTTACTCGAAAGATAAATTGGAAGAAATTAAGGAGGATTGGTGTCGAAACATTATTGAGATGAGAATTATATAAGGCATTATCTTTATTTATTTTGTTTGAAGTTTATTGTCCTTAGAAATTTTTGTTGTTGTGATGTTCTGTATTGGATTGGAATAGTTCTGGAAGTTGTTTTGAATTAAGGATTGATGGAATTTGTAATTATGTTTGGTGAATCTTTATATGTTAAAGGTTTTGGGAGTTGATCTGTTGTTATTAGAATGATGGATATTTTAATTTTGAAGAAAATTTATTATTAATGCTATATAGCATTTACAAATTTTGATAAAAACATTATTTTCTTGGTGTATGAGGTTTGTGCTGAATTATAATAGTTATAAGGTTCATGTGTTGAATTATAATAGTTATAAGGTTTATGTGTTGAACTATAATGATTATGAGGTTTATGTGTTGAATTATAATGGTTATAAGGTTATAAGATTTATGTCTTGAATTAAAGGTTTGGATTAAATTATAAAGGTTTGTGATAAATTTTAATACAAATATGATTTTCTCGATGTATAATGGTATACATAAATATTTATAAGGTTTGTGTTGAATTATAATGGTTATAAGGTTTATATGTTATATAGCTTAGCTCTGATGCCTATTGATTTGTTGGTTTTGTTTCAGATAGGTGCATAACATAGAGATAATGAGTTACTAAAAGTTGTTGATATATATATATATATATATATATATATATATATATATATATATATATATATATATATATATATATATATATATATATATATATATATATATATATATATATCTTAATTTCACTTACTTTCTATATGAAATTTGTTGAATGTGTTGTTTGGTTGATAAGTACCAAAATGTAGTTATTTTGTATATATATTTTGTGGCACTTATCAGTTCTTTTGTTGATATTCTTCGAATAAATCCTCCGCTTTTTGTTTAAATGTGTATATTTAGTGTATAATCAAGTTTTAGTGTATTTGTGTATCATTTGATAGTTTTTCATCTCTTTTGTAGATATTCATTCATAATTGGAGCATTGAGTAATAAAGGCCAAAGGCTAAGCTTCAAGAGTGCAGTTTTGCGCAACTCATCAATGAATAAGACTCAAAATCAAAGAATGAAAAATCATCAATTAGGTTATATTTTTTCATAGTTAAATAGGTAATTGAATAAGATTTTCAACGCTTCAAACCGGACGCAAATTCGAGTTACGATTCTCAAGATATGGCAAAAACAAGTATTGACTTTTTTCAGAACAACAAAGACCGCGCTGAGCACCGAGAGATCGGTCTAAGCAAGCCCTGTGATTTTAGAACTTTTAAAAGGGGAAATAATACATTTTTAGGTCATGTGTTAGGTATTTTTGAATCCCAACACCATCAACATCATTTTTTTTGGTTTAGAGAGCTTAGAAAACAACATTGGAGCTTGCATTTGGATGATCCGAAATCGAATCTATCATTGATTAGTGTTCACAAACCAATAAATTTGTGGTTCCTCTTCTTCTCTTAGCTTAATAATCTCTTTTTTTTGGTTTGGTATGTGTCGCACCCCAAAATTTACCCTCGGTTTTATAAACAGACTGTTAAAAACAATTCGATACTGTGCGAAAATCAGCGGGGAAAATATTTCAAGTTTTCATCTTTCACTCACTGTTTTATAAATTTACGTATCGCGTAAATCATAAAGACGTGCTTTCCCTGAATTTTTCGGTACATTTCGAAGTCTCATTTTTAACTGTAAGCGTTTTAAAGTCGGGTATTCTTTATTATCATTTTATTTCGATTTTAACCATTTTTATAATTTTTCTTTAATTTACAAGACTCGTAGTTTATTTTAATGTGCTTATTTTATTTTTCGGATAATTTATTGTCCGAACTTTTATCATTTTTGGCAATTTTAGACATCTAACTTTTATCTTCAAAAATCAAAAGAAAAATGTTATTGGATAAGTTAGTTTTTGTTATTTTGGGCTTTATAGCCCAATTTATAATTGAGGGGCATTTTTGGCATTTTAAAAAATAAGTTAAACCTAATTTGTTTATATTATAAGTTGTTATTTGCTGTTAAGAAAAAAAAAACAGTGAGTCAAGGAGGCAGCGGCGAGGTGTTTCTTCACACTCCACTCTCCATCTCTCAACGCTATATCTTGCATTGCTTCCTCACAAAATCTTCAACCATTCCTTTCCTTCATCAATACTTCCACCACCTTCACTTCATCGTTCCTCACAACCTTCTTCTCCTTACTATCAACACTACCCTCATCTTCTCCATCTTGCCCACCACTATAACTCACAACCGCTCCTCACTTCATCTCCTCCGAAACCACCATCATCCATACTCACCGTCTTCCGTTTCCTCACACCTACATCCTCACCTTCACAAACCCCCTCTTCATCGTTACCCCCTTTAAAACCTCAACCTGTAACCTTCCAACCAAACTCTCATAGCTCATCACTTGAACCTCCATTTTTCCGTTCAACCTCCACAGTTTCCGCCCCCTCTCATCGATACCCAACCTCTGCTCAACATCACCGCACCATACAGTGACCGCTCACACCGCCTATTTCCTATTCCACCGTAACAGAACACCACAAACATCTTCAAACTCTCGCCGTAAACCTTCTTCATCAAAACCACGCCTCCCTTCCATCTGTATCCGCCGCTCCAACTCCAAACCAGCTCCACTATCACCTTCTATCTCACTGTCTTCTTCAACCTTCTGTCAAACCCTTTCCCGCTGGAACCCACAATCCATCCTGCTTCTGTTACGCCTTCTGCCATCAACACCAATACAGCTACTTCTCACAACTCACATAGGCGGGATTTGGCAGATGTACTGATAAACAGAGGAGTATACTTGGATCCCCTGAGAAAATGGTCAAAAGTCGGACCTGTAGTGTATGATTCTCAAGTACCAATTGTTGCCACTCTAGAGTACATGGCTGGTTTTTACATGCTTCACAGTGATAGCTCGTTTCTGGCGGATAGTTGATATGGAGGCTGCTCCTCTTGGTAAAACAACTCACATCACGTAGCAGCTTCGCACCAGCAACATACTTCGTCTAACTTCCGTCAAGTCAGCGACCAAGCCATTCTCTGCCTCACGATCTTGCAGAGCTTCATCACCGTGTCAACACTGTCTGCCATTCCCGACAATTTTGACTTCCAGGTAACCTTAGTTTCCTTCTCAGTTGGTGTTTGTTTGAGTTAAATGATTGTGATTGCTGTGAAAATCTATGTTGAATGGTTTTTGATATGTTAACCATGCTGTTTTGAGTGTCCGTGGCAGGTTGTTTTCATAAAAAAAAGATCTGGTTCGTTTGTGATAAATCATTTCTGAATTTCGACAAGTTTTGTGTTATGGTTGTGGATGATATGCATTGTTAATTTGGATTGTCATTGTTAATCAGTACCACTTTGTGCACATAGAAATTGTTAATTAAATAGTGGAATTGCGATGAAATTTCCGTCAATGTTATGCTTTTGTTTGTGTTAAGTTGACAAGTTTTCTTAAAAAAAAGATAACAATGATGTTTGCTAGTGAATGAGATGTTGAATTTAAGTTGACAATATCATTATTTGTTGGGAATTTGAATAGTTGGTTTGTTCTTGTTTCTAATATATTTTTGAATTAATTTGAATGTTGCAATTGTGACGGTGTTGATTTTGAATGAGGAACCCATTTGTGGTGTTAAAGTTAGGTTTCCATGTGTGTTAAATCTTTTTGAAATGAATTTGTTCAAAGCATTCATTTTCGATTAACACATCATATACTTGCTCGTTCATATTGCTATTTTTATTTAATACTCAATATCTAGTAATGTACATACAATACACTTAGCATTTTTATTTTTTTCTATTTAATACAGTAAATTTAATTATACTTAATATATTTATTTTTTATATTTAGTATTGTAAATATATACTACATGCATATTACTTTTATTATTATACTCCATCATATTCATTCATAAATAAGTTCGAATCATATTACTATAGTTTTCTTCGCATAGCATTTTCTTAGAATTAATTTATACAGTCTATTCTAATTAACCAAATAAAATACAAATGATACAATAATCTGCATTTAAGTTTCTATGCATTTAACTTTTGTTAATATTCCGTTAAGATACAGTTAATTTATAGTTTCACTTTAATTTATCTTTATCCCCATTCAAAAATGTATCCCAATCCCCTTGATCTGTTGTAATTAATTTACTGCTTTATACTTTACCGTTTAAATCCCCATCTAAAACACTTTCGTAATTAATGTTCTAAGCCTCGATCCAACGTCGGGTTTCTTTTCAAATAATTTCTCAAATAAATTTCTATCTCTTCCTCCTCCCAAGCATATAGTAGTCAGTCCAGTATCGACCCTCGACCGTATGCTTGGCGTCTTTAATTGAATTTAACGTTTTCACCTCACTTTTCTTAATAAAACTTTTGGGTAGAAAAAGATGATTCGGATGTTTCTGTCCACTCATCCGAGTAATTGGGGCGTTAGCCGTTGAACGCTTATGGTCCGATACTTGTCTCCCACATAAAAAACAAAATAACTCATTCAAACGCTCTTTATCGCTCATATGCGATCATTAAAACTCTTTTCCGATAAAGAGGGTGCAATAGTCGTTTCAAATGCGAACGAGGACTTAAGCTTTTCAAACAAATAAAACAAGTTCTAGTTCAAAGCATTTGAAACGTCTAAATGCACGATTTTTCTTATAAAATTAATACAACCAATTAAAACCTTTTTAAGAGGAACTACAAGAGTTTTGACTTTCCCATTGCACAAGGGAATATGTAGGCACACGGTTCTGAAACCGTGCCAAACTCAAAATAATAATAATCAAATCTCATTTCTTTATAACTTAGAGATTAGAGAATATACACACACACTTAGAACTAAACGGGTCCCATCGAGTACGATGGATGTAAGAGGTGCTAACACCTTCCTCTTACATAACCGACTCCCGATTCCAATTTTTGGTCGTAGACCGTCTTATCCGCTTGTTTCGGGTTTTATCTATATTTTCCCTTTCCTTTTGGAATAAATAAAATTAGGTGGCGATTTCACTGTTTTCGAGAATTTAAAAGATTTTTGAAAATCGAGTTGCTTCAGTTGGCGACTTCACTGGGGACTATTGACTAAGCGTGTCAACCCTAGTTTAGCCCTTCGTATGTGTGTTTATTTTCGCTTTCTTTATATCGCTCTATTTTATGTGTTTAATTTTAGTCGTTTATTTCTTATCGCTTTAATTATTATCTTATTGATATATTATTGTTGTGTGGGAATATTGGATGGGACTATAGGAAAAGCCCACTACCAAGGCTATAGAACACATAAATTAGAGTGGTTGCGTAGTATTGATTTACTAGACGGAAATGTCTTGTAAGTTGGTGCGAAGACCACACCTAGGGGAGGTTCTTTCGAAGACATTATTGTCGATTGCAAGTTATTTTTGCATTGGCGATAGTGTTCTTAGAAGGGATTTTTCCCCTAGTTTTGACCTTTAAGGAAACCTAACCTGTAGGTTTTAAGAATGCTCAAATGAGACGTTCTTGGATATATCATCTAATCACAAATTTATTTTCCGGTGAAAATGATACACCCAGGTTGGGATCAATGATTTTGGGCTCCCCGTTCAGATCCTGGTATTGAGGGTTACGTTTGTCAGATCGATAGACCTGCTTTGTCTGTTCGGTTAATACGTAACTCTCCCTCAAACCCAAATTCTCTTAAAAAAGTATGGTAGCGTTGCAAGTATCTTTTGCGATGCACGAGAATTTGTGTTTGTTGTATCAAAAAACCCTAAGAGCCATCCAGGGGGGAATCGTTGGGTAGACGTCGAAACCATGTCTGACCGTCCCTTTTAAACCCATGTCTGTTTAACTTTACATGTGATTTTTGCGCATAACATCAATATGTATTGCATCACATTACATTTTTACATGCATTTCCATTGCATCGCATTCAATAAAAAATATCATTTGCATTCAA
Organism: Vicia sativa; assembly: GCA_021764765.1. Classification (NCBI taxonomy): domain Eukaryota; kingdom Viridiplantae; phylum Streptophyta; class Magnoliopsida; order Fabales; family Fabaceae; genus Vicia; species Vicia sativa. Next base: position 203,210,001 of record CM038793.1, read on the forward strand.
AAATAGAAATAAAATAATGCATTTGCATTCATCAACATGCACGCATTTTCTCCTCCACTACAAAAAGCTCATGTCACCTTTTGTTCCTGGCCAGTTAGCTGATTTCCTGCACTCATGGCAAGTCTGATAGACCAGTTGGAACATAATCAAGTTGTGATGAGAGAAGACCTAGAAGGTGTGAAAGACAAGGTGGATCGAATGTTGGAAGCCATGATAGCTTCTTCGGAGGACAATGCCCAAGATGCTACTACAGACTCCACGTCAGGATTTACTATGATGTATAATCCTATGTACGGTTCTCCTCTGCATGTGGATGATCCTATTCAACCTCAATTGGTGCTCAATGCTCTATCTAGCGCAATCCCTACGATCCAAAGACAATCAACTGTCCAAGAAGGTTGTATCCCACATCCTCAAGCTGCAAAGAAGCCCAGGTTTGCCAACTACGTGCAAAATTCTCAAGGAACGAATTCAATGGCCAACACCAGAGCTTCTCAAGATACTGAAGCCAGACGAATGTGTCTTGATATGAAGGAACAATTGAGGGTATTGAATGGAAACGATACTATTGGTCGGGATGCTGCTGACCTTTGCTTAGTGTCAGACGTCGTGATTCCACCAAAGTTTAGAATGCCGAACTTCGAGAAGTACAAAGGTGTTAGTTGTCCAGAGACTCATTTGAAGATGTTTGTTCGCAAGATGTCTGCATATGCTCATGATGAAAAGTTTCTCATCCATTGTTTTCAAGACAGTCTTAGTGGGGCATCTCTGGATTGGTACACGCAATTGGAGAAAAAGGATATTCACAATTGGAAAGACTTATCTTCCTCATTCCTGAAATAATACGAGTTCAACCTTTCCATGGCTCCAACCCGTATTCAATTACAAAATCTTTCTCTGAATATTAACGAGTCGTTCAAGGAGTATGCTCAAAGATGGAGAGAGTTGGCTGCCCGATTTAAACCACCAATGCTTGATAGGGAGTTGGTTGACTTGTTTTTGAATACCTTACCTAATTCATACTTCGAAAGAATGATAGGTTGTACATCTTCAAGTTTCTCTGACTTGGTGATGGTGGGAGAACGCATTGAGAGCGGTCTCATAAGTGGAAAACTCCAAGATGCCTCGAGTAGCCAAGCTCATGAGGAAGAATTCTTTAGAGGTTCTCAAATGGAAGAAGAGGATTATGAAACCAATTCAATTTGGGAAGCTCCGCAAGCTCCACCTCCTGTACCTTATGGTCAACCTCCGTATGTAGCTATTCGGTCGAACCTATGTATCCCAATTCACAGTACCAGCAACCATGGGGTACTCCTCATGCGAGGAAACAAGTTCAAGGCCGTGGATATCAAAGTCAACGTCAGAATCCACGCAAACCTCGAAGTAATTTAGAAAGAAGGAATGCTCCTCTTGATCCAATTCCAGTGACCTACAACAACTTCGCCATATCGGTTCAAAGCTCGTTGGTGGTTCCCAAGTTCATTAAGCCACGAAGTCATTCCATACGATATTATCATAATGCACGATGTGGATACCATCTTTGATACGGTAGGACACTCAAGAGGATTGCAATCCTTACAAAGCCAAGGTTCAACAATTGATTGACGAGTATTTGACTCTTGAGGTGGGAATCATTTGTGAATGGCAACCTCGTACTCAAGTGAGCACCAAGACCACGAAATTAAATCGAATCAACAAGTCAAGACAGACTCAAGTCCCTCAACAACGACATCTTTTATTTCTTCTTGCATTTTCATGTGTATCTTGTTTAATTGTTTAAACTTTGTTTGCATGTAGAAACTTGTTTGTTTTTATCTTAATGCAATGAGTATGTTTGTCTTGAAGTAATCCATTCGTTGTCACTCAATCCATTCGTTATCACTCTTTAAATGATTTGCGAGCATTTTGATACCAACGTTACCGAATCTTTCGCCAAGGCAAAGATCGGAGGGAGGATGACGATAATTGAAAAACGCCAGGTCTCTAGTCATGTGATTTTGAGTAGAACCATGCTAATGATGTACAGGCCTTGTTTCAAATCCCTAAACACCGGAGTTATAAGGGAGATAGACCCTCGTTAACCCCCTCGAGCCTTGAAGTAGGAGTTTCTTTTCTTTTCGAAAAAAACCATCATTTTTAACCTATGGGCGGGTAGTGTTCAGCTATTCTGATCGAGCGTTCAGAGCTCATCAAGAGAGGGTGCATTTAAGGATACAACAACGGTTGTCCTTCAGAAAGTTGAGGAAGGTCGGAACCACAGTAGTCGACCTCCATCTATCAATAGTGTGCATCAAAGGAGAATGATACCATGTTGGGTATCTCTAGCACATCAGAAAGGTCAACAGATGACGACACCGCAACGATTATCCCTCATCTACCCAAGGACTCAGACAGTCACCATCACTCTTAACAAATCAAAGGTTGTGTATAGATCCACGACTTGTTCAAAAAATGAATAGAAAAAGACAAAGAGCCCGCTAAGTCGAAACTTAGTAATAAGTCGCTTAGGCAAAAGTCAGGTAAAATCCCGAAATGCATTATCAAAGGATTCTCAACGAAAAAAAGCAAGTTGTGTGGTCAAATACCAAAAGACAAAATGTGAGTGACTGTCGTGTCCAAGAAACCTCATATTGGTTCCTCAACCATCATAACGCCTCTCGAGAGATGAGTGCTCGTATCAAGATAGTTGAACTTAGGACTGAAGGACATCATGGAGAATGGGCGGGCACCAAATATTTTGAGCCTAAAAATCCTTTTTCTAAAAACCCGTGAACCAAGCCACGTTACAACCCTTAAAAGTCCTAATTGAAGCATGGGTTAATTCAAAAGCATACAACGAAGAGATCGCGTTTACCTGACTTCTACAGTGTGTGTTAAAGTATCTGTGTTGGTATCATATGCTCGTCTTATCTTTCAAAAAGAAAATTTTCAGTGTTGCACTCCAAAAGTGTTTCACTCACAAAAAGTCATGTTTTTCATACAAAACTTCAAGACGCATAAATGTTGCATTATAATTGTCACAACAAACATTCTTCTACATGTAAAACAATTGTTTGACATTGAAGAAATTCTCATAATGAACATCAGTGAAGAGTTTAACTTTGTCCAAAGAGGAGAAACTTGACTATTCTGCTGAGTCAGCAGTTTATTTGTATCAAGGGGCAAGACGCTTAAGGACTCCTTTGAGCGTATCACAGGTTGTTTTCTCAAGATTCTATTAATTTGGGGGTAATCAAATTGAAATTCAGCTTCTCGAATTCCTGCTAATTTGGGGGCAGGTCCTTAAAGAGCAATCAACAAGTGATGTGGACTTTCTCAAAGAGCAGTTAGCTTGGGGCATGTCGTTCCAAGATTCTGTCAATCTGAAGGAGTCACCTTGACACATTGAAGTACTTCCAAGGAGCACATTGATTCATGCTATTTCTATAGCATAACAAAGTCAATCCTTCAAGATTCAGTCAATCTGGGGCAGTCACATCGAGATACGATAATATCTCTCAAAGGATTTGCTAATCAGGGGCATCCTGCATTGGAACACAAATTTTGGGGCAGGCCATCCCAATATCATATTACTGTAAGTTGTTCCGGCATCCTCTCAAAGCAAATCTCTTCAGATAATTAACAGGCTGGGGCAGTGATTGCTATATACGGACAATTTCGTTCCGTGTCTTCAGGCTGCTCTAAAATTCTCCTCTCAAGTGTCAACAGCTGTTGCGTTCAATTTGAGTGGCAGGGAATCATGCTAACCACTTCCTTTTGATGGGAAAATTGTTTCAAGAATCTTTCTTGGTCTTAACCAGTCAAACAGTCAAAGCATCTTCATGCATTGTCAATCATGCATCTAATCCTGTGCCATTAAAAACTGGCCTTGTTTGGTACGTTTAACCAGTTTCTGTCTAGTGGTTAATATGTTTTCACCAGTTTCCGTCTGGTTATTAAAAATTATTTCACCAGTTTCCGTCTGGTGGTTAATATGTTTTCACGAGTTTCCGTCTGGTTGTTAAAATTATTTCACCAGTTTCCGTCTGGTGGTTAATATGTTTTCACCAGTTTCCGTCTGGTTGGCCAAAATCATTTCACCAGTTTCCGTCTAGTGGTTAAGATGTTTTCACCAGTTTCCGTCTGGTTGATTAAAATCATTTCATCAGTTTCCGTCTGGTGGTTTAACTTGAAATCAGTTCTCGTCTGACGATTTTTCCTTCAAGGTCAAATTTAATTTGGCACACATCTAATAATCCATACATGCATTCATAAATCATTACATAAGTCATAGTCATGCATCAATCATGTCGCTTTACTCAGACATATCATATACATTATATTCATGCATAAACCCCAGTCAGGACTCGGGATCTTTCGAGAATGAAGTCAAGTGCAAGCAGAAGACTATTTCTCAAATGGAAACTTAATTCTTCTCCCCAGCGCAAGTCGAACGCTTGGTTGAAAGATCGATCGACAGTAGTGTCAATTCTCCAGTGAAATCTCTTCCCCAGAGAAGTGATCGACCATCCCCAGTGAATTCTTATGACAACAAGATCGTTCAATTGGATTCCCCAGTGATGTCTTCCTTCTCTCAACAGTATCAGGAAATCATATACCATTTGCATAAAAAAAAACATATCATGCATATCATACTCATGCATTAGCTTCGGCTATTTGTTTTGCAGGTGTTTCAACTGAAACCGTAAATATCCTTGTAAGGATCAAAATTGAAGGATTAGTTCTCAGACGACAAAATTATCCTCTTTTCTACAAGCACAAGTTATACGCTTGTATGGATCTCAATAGCTGATGGTTTCTCCAATCGAGATTTCTTCCCAGTAAGCGGTCTCTCTTCAGACGAACTCTAATGTCAGCAAAATTATTCAACCGGGAATCCCCAGCGAATTGTCCACACGGTTTTCTTACGAAGTTTCCCCAGCGAAGTTTCTTTATTTCCCCAAGTGAATCTCCTTCAGAAAGGATTACTACAATATCATTCTTGGTATTTTCAAAGATTTCTTTCAGACAAGAATCTTCCCAACAATTTCTACTGGCAGCGAATTCCGCATTTCGTTCTCTGAGCGGTTCTCAGAAAATCACATCAAACTTCTGGTGCGTTTATTTCCCCAGTAAGTTATCAACTCCTCAACAATAAATATCCACCCGGCGGGATGTTTATTCAATCTCAGGATATTTCTCCAACTCAGACGTTGATCCACATATCCACTTGCTACAACGCATTGTCCATACAATGTCGGCAAATTGAAGCTCATTACCTAGAAGTTTTTCGTCTGGCGAATCGATTCTTCTATCAACGGTAAAGCTATCTCGCATACGAAGATCTTGTCAACTCGAAGTTGTTCAACATGTCCGTACATGTTCGGTAAGATCTCTCAGTAAACGTCGGAAACAAGATTTACCGACTTCATAAACATCTATATCACGCCGGTGTGCTGGATATTGTTTTGTTTATCCCTAGAGAATTGTACTCTCGGGTGCGCTACTGAATTTGTTCTGCGGGTAACTCAGAAGTTACACGGTCAAAGACATTCAGCATGCCATGGCTCCTCGCACTTTCGTGCACCAACAATTCCGATATTGTTCTAGCCATATATCTTTGTTAAGGTCTCCAGGTATTCCTTAATTATCAGGGAACTCTTTGTTAAGTTCTCAATCAACAATCAGGGAACCCTTTGTTAAGTTCTCAACCGTGTCATCAGGGAACTCTTTGTTAAGTTCTCAACCGTGTCATCAGGGAACTCTTTGTTAAGTTCTCAACCGTGTCATCAGAGAACTCTTTGTTAAGTTCTCAATCATGTCATTTTTCAATTTTGTTTAAGGTCTCCAGGTATTCCTTAATTATCAGAGAACTCTTTGTTAAGTTCTCAGTCATGTCAATTTTTCAATTTTGTTTAAGGTCTCCAGGTATTCCTTAGTTCAGAGAACTCTTTGTTAAGTTCTCAGTCGTGTCATTTTTTCAATTTTGTTTAAGGTCTCCAGGTATTCCTTAGTTCAGAGAACTCTTTGTTAAGTTCTCAGTCGTGTCAATTTTTCAAATTTTGTTTAAGGTCTCCAGGTATTCCTTAATTATCAGAGAACTCTTTGTTAAGTTCCCAATCATGTCAAGTTCTTAATATATTGTTTTTCTTTTCGCCTGAGAAGTTCGTTTCGCTTCTCATAGCATTTTCGTTAAAAATTATTGTCAACTCATTTCGGTTATCCCCTAGTGTGGTTGAAATCTCCTAGTTATTTCTCAGTGTGCACTGTTGTGTTAAGGCATTCCGTTGATGTTTAACAAGTTTCTCTTCAAACATTTTCTTGGCTCCGTAGTCAAGATATGTTACCCAATTTCTTTTATAGGGCAAATTTTTGGGGTTCTCTGGTATTCAATCCTCTTACACCTTGAATGTTCGAAAGATGTCAATCTTTCTCACTTATCAGGTTTAAGATGATTGAATAGGGGCAACTGTCGCACCCCAAAATTTACCCTCGGTTTTATAAACAGACTGTTAAAAATAATTCGATATTGTGCGAAAATCAGCGGGGAAAATATTTCAAGTTTTCATCTTTCACTCACTGTTTTATAAATTTATGTATCGCGTAAATCATAAAGACGTGCTTTCCACAATTTTTCGGTACATTTCAAGTCTCATTTTTGTAAGCGTTTTAAAGTCGGGTATTCTTTATTATCATTTTATTTCGATTTTAACCATTTTATAATTTTTCTTTAATTTACAAGACTCGTAGTTTATTTTAATGTGCTTATTTTATTTTTGGATAATTTATTGTCCGAACTTTTATCATTTTGGCAATTTTAGACATCTAACTTTTATCTTCAAAATCAAAAGAAAATGTTATTGGATAAGTTAGTTTTTGTTATTTTGGGCTTTATAGCCCAATTTATAATTGAGGGCATTTTGGCATTTTAAAAATAAGTTAAACCTAATTTGTTTATATATATATAAGTTGTTATTTCTTTGTTAAAAAAAGCGTTGAGTCAAAGGGAGGTGTTTCTTCACACTCCACTCTCCATCTCTCAACGCTATATCTTGCATTGCTTCCTCACAAAATCTTCAACCATTCCTTTCCTTCATCAATACTTCCGCCACCTTCACTTCATCGTTCCTCACAACCTTCTTCTCCTTACTATCAACACTACCCTCATCTTCTCCATCTTGCCCACCACTATAACTCACAACCGCTCCTCACTTCATCTCCTCCGAAACCACCATCATCCATACTCACCGTCTTCCGTTTCCTCACACCTACATCCTCACCTTCACAAACCCCCTCTTCATCGTTACCCCCTTTAAAACCCCAACCTGTAACCTTCCAACCAAACTCTCATAGCTCATCACTTGAACCTCCATTTTTCCGTTCAACCTCCACAATTTCCGCCCCCTCTCATTGATACCCAACCTCTGCTCAACATCACCGCACCATACAGTGACCGCTCACACCGCCTATTTCCTATTCCGCCGTAACAGAACACCACAAACATCTTCAAACTCTCGCCGTAAACCTTCTTCATCAAAACCACGCCTCCCTTCCATCTGTTTCCGCCGCTCCAACTCCAAACCAGCTCCACTATCGCCTTTTATCTCACTGTCTTCTTCAACCTTCTGTCAAACCCTTTCCCGCTGGAACCCACAATCCATCCTGCTTCTGTTACGCCTTCTGCCATCAACACCAATACAGCTACTTCTCACAACTCACATAGGCGGGATTTGGCAGATGTACTGATAAACAGAGGAGTATACTTGGATCCCCTGAGAAAATGGTCAAAAGTCGGACCTGTAGTGTATGATTCTCAAGTACCAATTGTTGCCACTCTAGAGTACATGGCTGGTTTTTACATGCTTCACAGTGATAGCTCGTTTCTGGCGGATAGTTGATATGGAGGCTGCTCCTCTTGGTAAAACAACTCACATCACGTAGCAGCTTCGCACCAGCAACATACTTCGTCTAACTTCCGTCAAGTCAGCGACCAAGCCATTCTCTGCCTCACGATCTTGCAGAGCTTCATCACCGTGTCAACACTGTCTGCCATTCCCGACAATTTTGACTTCCAGGTAACCTTAGTTTCCTGCTCAGTTGGTGTTTGTTTGAGTTAAATGATTGTGATTGCTGTGAAAATCTATGTTGAATGGTTTTTGATATGTTAACCATGCTGTTTTGAGTGTCCGTGGCAGGTTGTTTTCATAAAAAAAAGATCTGGTTCGTTTGTGATAAATCATTTCTGAATTTCGACAAGTTTTGTGTTATGGTTGTGGATGATATGCATTGTTAATTTGGATTGTCATTGTTAATCAGTACCACTTTGTGCACATAGAAATTGTTAATTAAATAGTGGAATTGCGATGAAATTTCCGTCAATGTTATGCTTTTGTTTGTGTTAAGTTGACAAGTTTTCTTAAAAAAAAGATAACAGTGATGTTTGCTAGTGAATGAGATGTTGAATTTAAGTTGACAATATCATTATTTGTTGGGAATTTGAATAGTTAGTTTGTTCTTGTTTCTAATATATTTTTGAATTAATTTGAATGTTGCAATTGTGACGGTGTTGATTTTGAATGAGGAACCCATTTGTGGTGTTAAAGTTAGGTTTCCATGTGTGTTAAATCTTTTTGAAATGAATTTGTTCAAAGCATTCATTTTCGATTAACACATCATATACTTGCTCGTTCATATTGCTATTTTTATTTAATACTCAATATCTAGTAATGTACATACAATACACTTAGCATTTTTATTTTTTTCTATTTAATACAGTAAATTTAATTATACTTAATATATTTATTTTTTATATTTAGTATTGTAAATATATACTACATGCCTATTACTTTTATTATTATACTCCATCATATTCATTCATAAATAAGTTCGAATCATATTACTATAGTTTTCTTCGCATAGCATTTTCTTAGAATTAATTTATACAGTCTATTTTAATTAACCAAATAAAATACAAATGATACAATAATCTGCATTTAAGTTTCTATGCATTTAACTTTTGTTAATATTCCGTTAAGATACAGTTAATTTATAGTTTCACTTTAATTTATCTTTATCCCCATTCAAAAATGTATCCCAATCCCCTTGATCTGTTGTAATTAATTTACTGCTTTATACTTTACCGTTTAAATCCCCTTCTAAAACACTTTCGTAATTAATGTTCTAAGCCTCGATCCAACGTCGGGTTTCTTTTCAAATAATTTCTCAAATAAATTTCTATCTCTTCCTCCTCCCAAGCATATAGTAGTCAGTCCAGTATCGACCCTCGACCGTATGCTTGGCGTCTTTAATTGAATTTAATTAAACGTGAACCACGTTTCACCTCACTTTTCTTAATAAAACTTTTGGGTAGAAAAAGATGATTCGGATGTTTCTGTCCACTCATCCGAGTAATTGGGGCGTTAGCCGTTGAACGCTTATGGTCCGATACTTGTCTCCCACATAAAAAACAAAATAACTCATTCAAACGCTCTTTATCGCTCATATGCGATCATTAAAACTCTTTTCCGATAAAGAGGGTGCAATAGTCGTTTCAAATACGAACGAGGACTTAAGCTTTTCAAACAAATAAAACAAGTTCTAGTTCAAAGCATTTGAAACGTCTAAATGCACGATTTTTCTTATAAAATTAATACAACCAATTAAAACCTTTTTAAGAGGAACTACAGAGTTTTGACTTTCCCATTGCACAAGGGAATATGTAGGCACACGGTTCTGAAACCGTGCCAAACTCAAAATAATAATAATCAAATCTCATTTCTTTATAACTTAGAGATTAGCGAATATACACACACACTTAGAACTAAACGGGTCCCATCGAGTACGATGGATGTAAGAGGTGCTAACACCTTCCTCTTACATAACCGACTCCCGATTCCAATTTTTGGTCGTAGACCGTCTTATCCGCTTGTTTGGGGTTTTATCTATATTTTCCCTTTCCTTTTGGAATAAATAAAATTAGGTGGCGATTTCACTGTTTTCGAGAATTTAAAAGATTTTTGAAAATCGAGTTGCTTCAGTATGTATATTTACCCTTAACTCATGTATATTTTTCTCCCATGGCGTTATATAAAGCTTGCTTTACAAATCTGTGTTGGTTGTTATCTTAGGTTTTTAACTTGTCTTAGGGATTTGAGTTGTGATAGACATATACTTCTTATATTCTTACCTAGGATGATTATCTGTTAGTTTCTGAACGCTAGACATAGATTTAGAGCTGACATTCACTTAGAGTATTTGTGATTAATGCCTCTTTGTTGGTTGTGTCGGGCGAGAAGTCGTCGATGCGTGTGACACGATTGACTTCTATGTTGTTAAGGTAGGTGAGACATCACTACCGAGGTGATGCAGTAGGATTCTCAATTTAGGTAAGAAATGACTTAGGTTGTGAGGGACACGTGATGAAACAGACGAATATCATAGGTTGAGTATTACCCAACGATAGGTTTAAGTCTGTGACGAGTAATGTGTATTCGTTCTAGACACGTTTTCTATCCTTTTTATACTTTTGTTTGCATTTAACTTCTGTTTATAACTTTTTTTTATAACCCATTTAACCCCAAACTCATTAACGAATGAATTATCAAACGACGAGTCAATAAACAATCTCTGTGGACACGATATAAGCTATATCGCCCTGTAATATAATACTTTACTTTTAACTTTCCGCTTTACCGCTCCAACAAAATGGCTCCGTTGCTAGGTGTGATTCATGATTGAGCTTGTATTGTTTTATAATGTTTTGCATGATTTTTGTACTTAGGATTTGTTTCGTTTATATGTTGTCGTTGTAAGATAATGGTAAGTGTATTTGTCTTGTGCGTTTTTATTTGAACCATACATTTGTTGATTCATTCATTCTTGGTAATTACCTTTTGTTTCTTTAGGTTTATTTTACTTTGTTTGAGGAAAAACAATGTTTCAAGTTCAGGAGAGTTCATAAGTGCCAAAATGTAGTTATTTTGTATATACGTTTTGTGGCACTTATCAGTTCTATTGTTGATATTCTTCGAATAAATCCCCTGTTTTTTGTAGAAATGTCTATATTTAGTGTATAATCAAGTTTTAGTGTATTTGTGTATCATTAGATAGTTTTTCATCTCTTTTTTAGGTATTTATTCATAATTGGAGCATTGAGTAATAATGGTCAAAGGCTAAGATTAAAGAGTTCGATTTTGCACAACTCATCAATAAATAAGGCTGAAAATCAAAGAATAAAAAATCATCCATAAGGTTGATACTTTTTCATGGTTAGATAGGTCATTGAATAAGCTTTCTAACGCTTAAAATCGGACGTAAATCCGAGTTACGTTTCTCAAGATATGGCGAAAACAAGTGTTGATTTTTTCGGAACACCATAAATCGTGATGAGCGCCCAGAGGTCTGGCTAAGCGCGCCCTACGATTTCAGAACTCTTTAAAAGGGGACTAAAACACATTTTAGGTCATGGGTTGGGTATTTTTGAGTCCCAACTGTCATACCCCAATTTTTGACCTAAGATACCTTATCATATCATTCACATATGCATCATTGCATCATTAATAAATTTCAGAACAAAATAGCTTGTGTGTGCTCCTTGAGTCAGATTAGGGTCTTGAATCAAAATATTTCATCTGTTAAAGATATTATCAATTAGGGTTTGAGTATCCACTCACCTCAATTGATCTATCTTCATCAATCATTAACATTTGATCTTCAAATTTCAATCCATTCCTCAAGATCTATCTTGAATCGACCAAATTAGGGTTTTGATTGAGGATGGTGTCTCATTGACTTTTTGCTCAATGAATAACATAATTGCTTGGTACATGATATAAAAATCACCAATTCAATATCTTGACCTAATTTCTTGATTCAAAAAATCTCAAGTGTCATGGTTGATCATCAGAGAAATTCTGAATCATCTAACAAAAAGTCAACTATTCAAATCAGTCAAACTTTGACTTTTGGTCTACTTTTGAAATTCAAATTTTTTCAATCATCAAAGCATTTAAAATTATCCATCATGATCATAAAAATTAAAAAAATGTGTGAAAAAGTCAACAAAAAGTCAAAACTTGAAATTTTCTAACACTTAGAAAATTTTCAAGTGTTTTTATCACTTTTTTCATCATTTTTATGGCCATTTTTCACCTAGATCCATTTTGATTCAAGAAAAACTTTCAACATGAAAGTTGTATATCTTGTTCCAAGCTTTACAAAATATCAAAGAAATTGAAAAAATATTTTGTGGTTCTATGGTTTTGAAATTAGAACTTATAGGTCCATAAGCTTAAATTATAGGTCATTTTTCAAGTTTTTCAAGTCATTTTTATCAACATCCTCTTATAGAAGCCTTGTCACCACAAAAGGATAGGTTTTCACTCAAAAACATACAAGGCCAATGATTGAAGTTAGGATAGAAATACTTGAGTTTTTAACCATGGTTTTGAAATTAACCATGTGCATTTATGGCAAAGATTCCTTTCTTATGCCTTAACCTCCAAGTTGCAAACTCATTCAATACTATCTTTTCTTGATTGCCAAACATCTATGCCTATAAATAGGAGTCTGTGCTCACTTTCAAAATCACACCAAAACAATCATAAACTTGTTTTCTCATTCTTTCTTATATTGCAAGTTTTCTCATTTTCAAAGGGGTTAGAATTCCAACTTTCAATTCTTGCAAGTTCTAACCAAAGGTGTAATTCAAACCTCTTATCATTTTAGTTTAGGTATTCCAATTCTTGGTTACTATCCTTGTGCTTGGAGCTTGATCTTTGGACTTAGGATTAGGACCCTTACCTCAGCTTGAAGATTTCTATGCCCTTGGTGTTATTTTGTCTTGTATGGTTATTATCTTTGTATGCAGGTTATTCTGTTATACTCGATTAAGAGTGGATTTCCTCAAAATATAACTGTTACGCTGCCCATTTTTCTTAAGACAAGAGAGTTCATCTGAGGCATTGACTTATCTGAAGCTTGGTTTTTTGTCTAGTTATTTATTGTTTATGTGGTAATTCAAAGGATGGGATATGGTATTGGATCTTAATGTCAAGTACTAGTCTTTTCACCAGGTTAGATCTTTCTTTATCCTTATCTTTTACTTTATGCACTTAGGTTAGCCTCTTCATCTCCTCCCCATTCTTTAATTTTCAAAATCTTCCCTCTTTTTCAATGGATTCTTGTTTTCAAAACTCGAACCGCTTTCATAAAAAAATTTGGACTTAGGTCCATAAATTTTCAAACTTATTTTCTTAATAAACTTTCAATTCATTTCATAATACTTTGACTTTTCTTTTCATAAGACTAAAAAACACCTAACCTCATTCAAACTTTTTGAGCTCTTTGTAGCTTTTTCTAAACTAACATTTTCTTAAAATCAACCAACACACAATTTGGTCTTTTTTAGCCGAACTACTTGGTTTTGATTTCAATATTGCACATTGTTGATATGTAGGCCTGGAACTCATTGGAAGTTCTATCAAACCAAAAATTGTAAAAAAATACTTCTTTTCTCCCATCACCATCCATTTTGTACATATACTTTTTTAGCACACATATACAAATTTTCAAAAAGGTTCTTGTGGAGTACCATAGATTCTTTGGGTGCTTAACACCTTCCCTTTGCATAACTAACCCCCGGTCCCAGATCTCTGATCTTTTTTTAGGATTTTCTTCGCTCTTTTTCCCAGTCCTTTGGATAAAATAAAAGCGCGGTGGTCACTCTTTTGTTATTTCTTGAGTTAAGTCAATTCAATGGCTTATAGTCGCAGTTTTTGCCGCTACACCAAGAAGTCCAAAGACTCAAGATCACACGATTTGTTCAAAAACAATGTATATATAAATGAAGAAAAAAAAAGAGACAAAAATCCTGCTAAGTTGAAACTTGGTAATAAGTCGCTTAGGCAAAAGTCAGGCAAAAAAAAGGGATTACCAAATAAAATCCTGAGCAAAAGAACAAAGTTGTGTGATCAAGACATCAAAAGAAAAAAGGTTAGTGATTGTCGTGTCCAGAAAACCTCATTGGTTCCTCAACCATGATAAACATCTCCTGAGAGATGACTGCTCGTATTGAGTTAACTGAACATAGGAATGGAGGACATCACGAAGAATGGGTGGGCACCGAATAAATTTTGAGCCTTTATCCTTTGTTTTTAAAATGTGAAACAAGCCACGTTGCAACCCTCAAAAGTCCTAATTGAAGCAGGTCTTATTTCGAAAGCATACTTCGAATGATATAGCGTTTCCTGACTCCCATGAGTTTTGCTAATTTTTTTATGTTGGTATCATATGATTTTGCTATCTTTCATACAAAAATTAATGTCGCATCCTAGTTTTGCGACATCTTACAATAAAATCTTCAAGACTTACATGATTATCGCATTAGAATTGTCATTCTTAGAGTAAACATTTCCTGCTTGTAAAACAAATGCTTGATATCAAGGAAGTTTACGTCTGAGTATCAGCAAAGGGCATATTGTCGAGAAGAAGTAGTATGTTGCATTCAACTAACTTAGGGAAGTTACGTCGAGATTAGAAAAATATCTAGAAACTCTCTGATCAAGTAGACTAACTTAAGTGCATGTAGGCTAGGGAAAGTGGTAAAGATTATCTTGATCCGCACAGTAAACGTAGGGCATCGAAATTGTCTCCAAAGGCATTCCTAGAGTTTATCAAGGTGGTTACTATGTTTGTTCCCAAGCCAAGAATCTTTCTTGAGCAGAGTTGTTCTTATGACCGACTTGCAGATGTGTGCATGGTTTCCCCTACAATCGTTAATCATGTAGTGGATTTCCTCGAAGTTGTTATGTGCTATGGGGTTTGTGAGCCCATATTCTCCAACTACGTCCTGATTCAGATTTCTCCGGTTGAATGTAATCACTTTCCCAAGTAAGGTTGTGATCAAGCAGAAATTATAAAGTTGTGTAGTGTTTTCTCAATGGAATCATTCTTTCTATGTATTGAGAATTGATGTAAAATCTCCTGCAGAATATTACCCCTGATTATAACGTCATTTTTCATGTGTGCTCCCCAAGTATCCAGACCAGGGCAATATCTCTTCTAAGAAGTGTTGAGACAGTTGTCGAGTTTTTGGGTTTTCTCTCACCATGCTTTGAGTTTGATTTAAAATCCCCACAAAATTTACTTCTTGTTGTGATATTAACTTCTTAACCTCCCCAGTGAAGCCCGAAGAAGCATGATGTATCCCTATAATCTTTTGGTTTATTACTATATGCTCGTGATTTGGTTATTTCTTCAAGCCATATTTCCTTTCAAGAGAAGTCAACCCTTGAAGTAGGACGTTGTTTCCTCAGTTGGTGGCTTACATTCCCCTGGATTTCCATCTTGGATGCATTTTGGCTGAGTGTAGTCTTTACTCAAGTGTTGTTTTATCTGTTTATTCCTAGTGAAATATGTTTTCTTGGTCTAGTTATCCCCAATGCGTTGTGGTGGTTTTGTCAGCATACATTCATTCATACATACGTCATGCATAGCTGAATTTCAATTCATTGCTTATTTGCATACATTGATGTTTTTGTTGATATTCTTATAGAGTATATATACCCTCTCTCCAATAGAGTGTCATCTTTAAGCAAAAAGTGTTTATCCTTTCATTTTCCCCACTGAGTTATCCCTCGTTGAAGAATAGAGTCTTAACCCTCTTACTCAATTCTCTGCCTATTCAAATCTCTTTCCCCGGTTTGGTCGTGGTTTGAATTCTGATCTTCAGGCAGCATTATTATTTTGATATCTTTAGACTGTGAGCTTTATATGGAGAGTGCATTTATTTTGCACAAGAAGACTTTATCTCTTCAGCAAGAGTGAACTTGATTTTCCCTAGGAAATCTGTGTACACTCTCCAGCAATATTATTACAACCTTCTAATAACAGGTGACGGTCTCTCACTGCAAGCGGTTGATTCTCCATAGCAATTTCGTTAATTCCAATTTGATTTATTCTCGGTAATCCTATGAGGAATATCTCATTGTAGATTAACCGTATCTCTTCAGCAGGTTAAAGACTTGTTGTTGAAATCTCCGATGGGTGATTTAAAAGCTCGTCATTTTGGAAGTTCCTTTGGGTTATTTACAAGCTCATTGTGGATTAATCGTTTATCTCAGATGGGTGATTTACAAGATCGTCGTTTTGGAAGTTCCTTTGGGCGATTTACAAGCTCATTGCTGAACATTTCTCTTTGGTAGTCCTTTGGGTGATTTACAAGCTCATTGCGGATTAACCGTTTATCTCCGGTGGGTGATTTACAAGCTCGTCGTTGGAAGTTCCTTTGGGCAATTTACAAGCTCATTGCTGAACATCTCTCTTCGTTAATCCTTTGGGTGATTTACAAGCTCATTGTTGATTAACCGTTTATCTTCGGTGGGTGATTTACAAGCTCTTCGTTGGAAGTTCCTTTGAGCGATTTACAAGCTCATTGTTGAATGTTTCTCTTCGGTATTCCTTTTGAGTGATTTACAAGCTCATTATTGGATAGTCGTTTGTTTTCAATGGGTGATTTACAAGCTCATTGTTAGAAGTTCTGTTTGGTTGATTTACAAGCTCACTGTTGAACGTTTCTTTTCGGTATTCTGATGGGTTAATTACAAGCTCATTGATGATTAATTGTTTATCTTCGATGGGTGATTTACAAGCTCATTGATGAGTGTTTCTCCGTAGTATTCCTTTGGGTGAATTACAAGCTCATTGCAGAACGACTCCAACAGATGTTTGCAACAAGATTTGCTTATCGATGAATGGTAGCCTTGTCATTATGGATGATTTCATTCCTACCACATCTTTGTCAGAGACTTTTCTATTTTGTTTTTTTGGATTAATGGTTCACTATATTTAGAAAGACAACGTCATTCTCTGTTTTTTCTAACTCCTCTATGAGGAGATAGTTCGTTTTCTATCTATGGATTGTTTATATTATTTTCTTCTCCGGTATTGAGTCGATATTATTATGTCTCTTCTTTGGGATTTACCCCATCAAAGTTGATTTCCCATTCCCCTGTGAAGTTCATTCTTTTGCACTACATAACCATTAAGCATTGCATGGCATCTTAGGGCCAAAAATAGGGCTTATGTTATATTTAAGTATCTTCTATCCGGTCGAGGTGAAGGTTCCCTTATTATCTCTAGATAGAAGACACTTAAATAAGGGCAGTTGTTGTACCCCAATTTTTCCCCCTAAGATTATCTCATACTTCATATAATTGCATTGCACAAAGAAAATAAATGTTCTCCCCTTCTCCTTTTCCTATCTTTGGATTTTCCCTTAGGAGATCACAAAGCACCTTGTGGATGTGTTTATTTATTATGTGTGATGATTGATACTTGGCTAATCATGATGTGTATATCATTTATTTTATAGATGTTGCGATGTAGGTGGATTGTGCACAAGTTTCTTATTCAAGGAGTCAATAAGTTCATGTGTTTATTTCCATGTCGTCTCTCCTCAATTATCAGGACTTTAAAAGTATTGTCTCTCATTGAAGACTTCTCTTGTCACCAACTAGGGCCTCTTACCGTGAGTGTATGCTTCATGCTTGAAAGAGATCATCAAATTTGAAGAATTCTCCATCCTATGACCATCTATCTTGAAATTAGGGCTTTGGACTTCTGAGGACCATATCTTGTTGTTTGTATAAAGTTTATGGTGATTTTAAAGTCATTTTATTCTTAAAAGGACTTCTAATATGAATATTCTTTTATACAAGGAGTTTAAATGATGAGAAGATTGTTTTGGAGGTTTATGATTGCCAACTCTCTATATTGATACTTCATCTATCTTGTATGACTTCAAAGGATCATAACTTGGTCATCCCTTGTCTCCTTGAGCTCATTCTTCTTTAACAATGAATATAAGGATGTCTAATACAACTTAGTTCAATTGGTAAGAATTGAAAATGCTTGGAAATTTGCCTAAGAAGTCAAAAGATTGCAAGTCCTTGATGAATTTCTCAATTTTTTATCAATAAACTTCAAAGGATCATATCTTGATCATCATTTATCACCTTGAGGTTATTATTTTTCACAAAAATCTTGAGGATATCAACTTTATCTCCATTAAAGTTTCAAAGATTGAAAGTGTTTGGAAGTTGCTTGAAAAAGTCAAAAGATTATAGGTCATTTCAAAAGGCCATAACTTTCTCAATTTTTGGAGTTTTTGGGTGATTCTTTTTGCAAAATGGAATTCAATAGGTCCAATTCATATCATATTTGAAAATCAAAAGAAAATCTTGAGTGGAAGGCCATGTTTGGACTGAAAACATTGTAAGTCATTTTTTGTCAAACATAGAAATTTTTCTGTGTGAAAAAGTCATATGGTTTTTGGTGATTTCAAATGATCATAAATTCTTGCTCAAGATTCCAAATGCTACCATTCCAAGTGCATTGTAAACCTTGCAATATCATCTTTCCAAAGAGCCCAAGGTTGTGCCATAAAGGTCCCTGAGCAATGAGCCATACATGTTTGAAGGAGGCTCCATGTCATCCAATTTTGCTTCGAATCAAAAAATTTACAACATGTAAACTTGGATTACAATGAGAATTACTCAAAGTTTAGATGTTAAACATGTTTAACTAATTTAACAGATGCATTTTAATGCAAATTACACTTGAGATAAGGTCGTTTTGATGCCCTTCGAGTCACACGTTTAGCATGATTTTAGCCAGCTCGTTTTGCACGAATTCACCAACATTCCTTCTCATTTTCATCCCCACTCACTCTCCTATAAATAGAGGATCATTCCTCACTCATTTCCTCAAGGTTTGATAGCCAAAAAACCTCTACCAAACTTTCTCCATAACCAGATTTTCTGCAACTTAGAATTTGTGTTTAAACCACTCCCACTTTGAAATTAACCACTCATTCTTCTTCCTTAAACCTCACTGAAGCTAACAGAACAAGAATCATGCCTTGAAGCTTCCTGAATTGAGCTATCCAAGTCCAGTTTTAGAGCTCTAAAAGTGAACTTCGTTCAGGTAGGAATCTTCATCAAATCGTGTCAAATCAAGTTCTATTGTATTCTCCTCATCTCCTTGATCCTTGTGGTCTTCACCATTTGCATATTTATTAAGTATTGACTGAGAATTTGTGAAATTAAGTTCTCTCTATTATTTGAGTTTTTTTTCCAAATTTCTCTTCACTCAGTGTAAATAAATTTTTCGCGAGCATGTGGTTGAGATCGTCTTGAAGAGACGAATCTAAGGATAACACTTATGTGCATTGATTTTACAGTTTGAGAATCGTGTATGGATGATGGCTGGAGGTTGAAGACGACCTAAGTGTCTGTCTTCAACCAATTAGGGCTTGACATATAATTATTTTTGAATTAGATTCGGTGCATTGTTCGAATCGCGTACGCGTCTCTCGAGCCTATGGATTTGATTACTTTTGTAAGTCAGACTCGATCCAACGCGTGATATCTTTCCTTGTTTTATTTTTTTAATTTTAATTTTAATTTTTTATCCGGTGTGAAAACCAAAGAGGTCCATATCAAGCACAATGCGTCTGATCTATTGGATTAGCTTACTAACACGTTTTGACTGTGATATAATGGTCCATATTTTTTTATTTTTATATTTTAAATGTTTTAAACTTCAAAAAATCATAGACAATTCATTTTTTGACTAAAAAATTATGAAAAAATTCACAAAAATATTTTGAAATATTATCTTTCTGACAAATATTGGAAAAATTCTGGAAATACTTTTTGACATTTTAAAAATCTGGAAAACTTCTGGAAGGATCCAATGGTCATTTGACAAATATTGGTGACCTCATTTTATTTTTGATTTTTGATTTTACTATTTTTTGATATTTTTGATTCATTTCACCTTTTATTTTATTTTCTAAAAATATTTTATGACTTAAAAAAATTCTGAAATTTTTTGTCAACACTTGTTGATCTCTGTTTGACTTTGGGTAACTTTCTTAGAATTTTATTTTGATGAATAAATACTATTTATGTATTTCGTCAATAAAGTTCAATTAAATAACCTAATTTTAAATTATATTTTATTCATTATTTAAACTACTTTTAATTCCTTTTTATTTTGCTGATTTTTGAACTTATTTGGAGTCATGCACTTCCTCAACATCAATAGAATTTAGGTGTTGATAGGTCTCTTGACCAAATCCACCAAGAAAGTTGAGTGATTTTGAAAAAGTTAGACCGAATAAAATTATTTGATGCAAAATAAATTTAGAACTTATTTCTTCTCCTTCATCTTATTTTTCTTTTATCCCGATTCGGAAAAAGTGATCAATTGGTGGCATGAGTTTTAATGTTCAAACATAAGCCCCAAAATATGACTTATGACTTGAGCTTTGATCTTGGTTAAGCACCTGTGGTGCTTGTCGTGTGGTCGCGTTGATTTTTTAATCAAACTTCTGGCAAGTTTCCACTAACCTTGTCCATTTGAAATTCTCAATCATCTTTGATCAAGTGATGTGATAATTCCTAAACCGGTGATATACTTGACAAAAAGCAATTGAAACTTGTCGTGTGGTCGCGTTGATTCTATCAAGCTTCTGGCAAGTCTTCATGCGCAAGTTTCAAGATGGTCACCTTGCTGATGACTAATTACTAACAATTCGATGATATACTTGACAAGTTTCAAGATGGTCATCTTGCTAACATTTATTTTATGTTCTTTACTTTCCGCATTTACTTTTATGCTCTTTACTTTATGCACTTTACTTTTAACATTTACATTTCATGTCATTTTTCTTTGCTCACTTGAGCATTTTATTTTCTTGTCATTTTGAATTTGCTCAATTGAGCTTTGTTTTCCTGTATCAAAATACCTTATAATTCAATTTAAACATAAAAAACTCTTAATTGGACTTGGTTACTATCCTTATACTCGGAGTTTGATCTTTAGACTTAGGATTAGGATCCTTACCTCAGCTTGGAGATTTATGTGCCCTTGGTGTTATTCTGTCTTGTTTGGATATTATCTTTGTATGCAGGTTATTCCGTTTATACTCAATCATGAGTGGACTTCCTCAAAATACAATCGTTACTCTGCCCGTTTTTCTGGAGACAAGAGTTCATCCGAGGCATTGATTTATCTGAAGCTTGGTTTTTTTGTCTAATTATTTGTTGCTTATGTGGTAATGCAAAGGATGAGATATGGTATTGGATAATGATGCCAAGTACTAGTTTTCTCACCGGGTTAGATCTTTCTTTACCCTTACCTTTTATTTTATGAACTTAGGTTAGCCTCTTCATCTCCTCCCTATTCTTTAATTTTTAAAATCTTCCCTCTTTTTCAAAGGATTCTTGTTTTCAAAACTCGAACCACTTTCATAAATAAAAACTTGGACTTAGGTCCATGAATTTTTTAACTTCTTTCCTTAATAAACTTTCAATTCATTTAAGAATAATTTGACTTCCTTTTGTTAAGACTAAAAAACACCTAACCTCATTCAAATTTTTTTGAGCTCTTTGTAGCTTTTCTAGCAAACATTTTCTTAAAATCAACCAACACACAACTTTAGCCTTTTTTTTACCCGAACTACATTGGGTCTTGATTTCAACATTGCGCATTGTTGGTATGTAAGCCTAGAACTCATTGGAAATTCTATCAAACTAAAAATTATAAAAAATACTTCTTTTTCTCCCCCCACTATCCATTTTGTACATATACTCTTTTTAGCACACATATACAATTTTTCAAAAAAGATCCTTGCCTAACAACTTCCCTTTGCAAAACTAACTCCTAGTCCCAGATCTCTGATATTTTTTTGTTAGGATTTTATTCGCTCTTTTTCCTAGTCCTTTGAATAAAATAAAAACACGGTGGCGACTCTTTTGTTACTTTTTGAGTTAAGTCAATTCAATGACTTATACTCGCAGTTTTTGCCGCTACACCTATTTTTAAATAAGTTTTTCTTACCTCATTTTGGATGACGGTGTGATAACTTGAAATTCGAGGCCTAATTCTAGGATTTGTTTCCAACCATTCATAATCAACAACTTTGATAATCTCATTTAAATGTTGAGTTTCTGATGCTTCTAGATTAGCCGAAGAAATAGTTTTTCCTCTGGAAAGTACCCAATTTTTTTTCATCCTATAAATAGAATAATAAAAATATTTAAAATAATTATTCATACTAATATTATAAAGATAATATTGAAACTAATTGATTATGAAGGAAACCATTTACGGTAAATTAAAAAAAAAAATTGAATTTTATAATAAATTGGAGTTTTAGAGTTCAGCCGAAAAAGAAGGAAAAAAAAATTAAAATACTCACTTTATCTTAATTTTTCAATCACCTAATGTGTCTATATATATATATATATATATATATATATATATATATATATATATATATATATATATATATATATATATATATATACACATATATATATATATATATATATATATATATATATATATATATATATATATATATATATATATATTACAGGAGCGTTACACCATGAATTACACGCTCAAAATGTCACTTGATTAATATTTTTTAAAATCAACCGTTGGATTGAAACATACCATCATTTAGATCATACCTATAAAGTTTGAGATTAATCTATAATGATTTACTATACGATCGAGATATTCAAAGATTAACGTCAAAATGGACTTTCTTATAACGTTAATTTTGATGTAGTTCAATGACATAGTAAATCATTATAGATTGATCTCAAACTTTATAATATAATCTATATAATGATATGTTTCAATCCAAGATTTTAAAAATTTTAATGATGTTTCATGGTGTAATTTGATCCTCTCTCTCTCTCTCTCTCTCTCTATATATATATATATATATATATATATAAATATATATATATATATATATATATAAATATATAATTGTAAAAGAAAAAAAATCAATTCTTTCACTCTCCCTCTCGTTAATCTCTCATGGATCAAATTACACCAATTAGTTACACCAAGTATTACACTCATTTATAACCTTTGATTTATTTAAAATCTAATAGCTATTTTAAAAAAGCATCTTAGTAAAATGTTCCTTTTTTCACAAGACCAACCATTTCATATATATTTTGCTAATAAATGTCATATATCTTAAACAAAATATTCTTTTTCTTGTCACATGAATAATCAATTTCATACATAATAACATATACTGTCAAAGAAAAAATAAAATAAAAATACTATTTTTAATTAGTACAATTTATATTTAAAATAAATAAGATTACTTAAAAATGATCAATCAATAGCAATATTTATATTTACTACTAAAATTTACTATCAAATTGAAATCATTTGAAAAATTTCTAATTATTTTTTTAGGTTTATTTAAATTAAATTATATTCTATTAATTTAAATCAAATGATAAAATCAATATTTTTTTAATTTAAATAAAAGTATATTCTATTCATTTAAATTAAACGAAAATTAATATATTTTAAAAATAAAATACAAAATAATATTCAAAATGCACATAATTAAAAATATATATATTAAAATATAAGGACAAAAACTAAAATAAAACTATTTAAATTTTATAAGTATTTGAATAGATATTATACAAATACTTACAAAATAAAAATTGTATTCTTCCATTTTGTTTAAATTAAATTTCTCATTATTTTTTTTAATTTTTCATCGTTCATTTTAAATTAAATAAAATTATAGTCATAATTTAAATAAAATTTAGACAAAATGAACGATGATCAATAAAATTTATTTTGTTTTATATTTTCTACTTATTTTTTAATATATATTTTTAAATTATGTGCATTTTTAATAATTTTATGTATTTTATTTTAAAAATATATAATTTTATTTAAATTAAAAATATATTAATTTTATCATTTAATTTAAATTAATTGAATATAATTTAATTTAAATAAATCTACAAAAACAATGAGAACAATTTCAAATAATTTCAATTTGATAGTAATTTTTTAGTAGTAAATATAAATAGTACAAATAAAAATAATATATTTTTAAAAATTTTCAAGTCACATGTTTTTTTCTCTTTGACAATATATGTTATTATGTATGAAATTTATTATTCATTTGAGAAAAAAAGAATATTTTGTTTAAGATATATGACATTTATTAGCAAAATATATATGGAATGGTTGGTCTTGTGAAAAAAGGAAACATTTTACTAAGATGCTTTTTTATAATAGCCATTAGATTTTAAATAAATCAAAGGTTATAAATGAGTGTAATACTGGTTGATCTCCTATATATATATATATATATATATATATATATATATATATATATATATATATACATTTTATCTTATATTACACCGTATGCAATTGTTCATGTATACCTAAATATATGAATTAAATAATGTGAAGCAGATTTTCTAAGTGTGTGGGCCAAAGGGGTCAAATATATCCAATTAAATCATTTGTGTTTTTTTTCTCTCTCTTAACACCAACCACTTATACAGTTTCACGTGTCACACTACTCTTCCTTCTTGTTCCTCTTTTGTGCCCTTTCCTTAGCTTCTCCCACCATTCTTTTTTCGTAATATCTTCAACCATGAAGATTTAAGCAATGAGGCAAATTTAACTCATTAAGAAAAATAATAATTTTATTTGACATCATAAGCAATGAAGATGGAAGATTTAACTTATTAAGCTTTTAGATATCATTAAAGTTTCATCCACACCAATCTTTTTATTTTGAATCAAATTTTGTGTTGGTTATACTGACATATGAATAAAGAATATTATTGATTTCATATTGAATGGTTGATTATTCATTAACCGTGTTGTAAACTATATTGACCAACTTTAATTAGAGCGTTAACCATATGTATTTACTGTTCAAACGATTTCATATATTTACTCTAGTAGGTTCGTTAACCATTTTATGTACTATATTAACCCACTGGTGTAACACTATTAACCAACTATATAATAAAAAATGTTATAAACTTGCAGCTATGTCTGGGAGTATATTAACCAAGTTATACACAATATTAACCATGTTGTTGCACACTATTAACCAACTTTGTTATAAATTTATGTTATACATCTAATTGACATATTTTGTGCAGTTTTTTTGACAGAATGGACAGTTCAAACATTTTGATAGATTGTGGTGGTAGTCAAATAGAAGATGTAGAAGTTGACCACGGTGATGGCGTTGACGATGATTCACACTGGGTTCTTGAAATTGAGATGTGTTTTTCTTGTGTAGAGGAAGTTAAAACATATTATCAAGAGTATGCTTTGAAAAAAGGTTTCGGATGGAGGATTAGATCATCAAAAAAGGGAGATAATGGGGAGCTCAACTACCTAATACTTTCATGTTCAAGAGAGGGGTCTAAAGTTTCAAAAATATGAAGCACTTTCAAGACATTACCATCTAGACTGAAAAATTGTCTTGCCTAGATTTGTATTAAAAAAAAAAGATGGTTTGTGGTACGTTACACTATTTGAATCTAACTATACTCATGAGATTAGCCCTGCTAAAATAAGATTTTTCAAGACAAACAAGAAAATGAACTTACATGTGAGGAGAATTGTCCAACTAAATGATGATGCGGGGGTAAGAATAAATAAGGCTCTTCAATCCCTAGTTAAATATGTGGGAGGGCGTGGAAATGTTCCATTTTATGAAAAAGACGTGAGAAACTATATTAACAAAGAACGCCGTGCAATTGGAAAAGAATGTAATGGTAAGGCTTTGATAAGTTATTTTTGTAAAATGAGGGAACAAAATTCAAATTTCTTCTATGACATCGATTTGGTTGATGATTTTCATGTGAGGAATGTATTTTGGACTGATGCAAGAAGTACAGTCGCTTATGAATATTTTGGAGATGTTGTAACATTTGACACAACATACTTGACTAACAAGTATGGAATGCCTTTTGCTACATTTGTGGGGGTGAATCACCACGGCCAATCAACTTTATTTGGGTGTGGATTGCTATCAGGTGAAGACACATATTCTTTTGTGTGGCTTTTCAAGTCATGGCTTCGTTGTATGCTAGACAAATCACCTTTGGGTATTGTGACCGATCAATGTAAAGCTATGAAAAATGCTATTGAGTTAGTCTTCCCTACAACTCGTCATAGATGGTGTTTATGGCACATAATGAAAAAATTTCCAAAAAAGTTTAGCGGATATGGTGAATACAAAAAGATCAAGTATGTGATGAAAAAAGCAGTCTATGATACATTCATAACAACTTGTTTTGAACAAAAATGGTGTTCTTCATAGAAAAATTTAATCTCCAAGAAAATGATTGGTTGGGTGGATTGTATATTGAGCGTCATAGGTGGGCACTAACCCTTTTAAGAAAATATTTTTGGGCAGGTATGTCAACTACACAGTGTAGTAAGAGCATACATGCTTTCCTTGATGGATATATCAGTTCAACAAAAATTCTAAACCAAATTGTGAAACAATATGATAATGCTCATATAAGTCGGGCAAAAAAGGAATTTGAAGCTGATTTTAACTCGATGGATACAACAATTCCATGTGGTTCAAACTCGACCATTGAGAAGCAATTCAAAATGATTTTACTCATGCCAAATTCAAGGAAATTCAAGTGGATTTCAATTCTAAAATGAATTGTTCTACCACATTGAATGGCGTGGAAGGTTGCTTAGCTACATATCATATGTTGGAGGAGGTAGTAGTTGGGTAAATGCGTAAAGAGCGGGTCTTAAAAGTTGTGCTTAATAAGGAAAATTGTCATTTCAAATGCCAATGCTTGTTGTTTGAGTTTATAGGTATTGTGTGTCGTCATGTGTTATTCGTGTATTGTCAAGAAAGAATTACAACTCTTCCAGATAAGTATATTTTCCTGAGATGGAAGAAAAACATCAAAAGGAAGCATTCATATATAATGACTAGTTAAAGTGTAACAGAATTGAAGCAAAAAATGGACAGGTTTGATAAAGTATGCAAACATTTTTATGATGTTGCTGAAGTAGCTGTAGAGTTAGAGGATGCTACCGATGACCTTCATCAAACATTGAATTTGTTTAGCTCTAATATATCCACAAAATATAGTACACATGTTGAATATAATCTCAATGATGATTCCAATCCAATCAATACAAGTGAAATTCCCAGCCCAAAACATGTCAAGCGCAAAGGCCATACTTCATCTAAAAGATAAATATCGATCTCTAAGAGGTCACATAAGTGAACAAAAATAATCATTACATGGAGCTTACTATAGGAATGGTGGGAAATCAGCCTGGAAGTAACATTTGTGTAGATTCATCTATTGAGGTTGGTAGTGGAAGTAATACGCCATTCATGGATCTTTTGACAACATGTGAAACACTTTTGATGGGTTCATCTCAAGTTTGTACAAATTGATGATCATTGTGGGAATTTTTTGGTTATTGACTAGAGGCGTGTGTTTTTTGGGGATGACTAACATATATATTGTCAAATAACGTTTTTCATGTAAATCTATGTAACTTTTGTACAAAACTTTGTTGGTGTATGTTTCGTATATAATAGTTGGTTAATACCGTGCAAATAGTTGGTTAATGAAAGGAATAACTTGGTTAATGCAGTCCCAGACTTGGCATACATTGGGAAATTAATAAAAATGAACATGGTTAATGTAGTGCAGAAAGTTCGTTAATGAATAGAATAACTTGGTTAATGCAGTCCAAGACTTGGCATACATTGGGAAATTAATAAAAATGAACTTGGTCAATGTAGTGGAAAAAGTTGGTTAATTAAAGGATTAACATGGTTAATGCAATCCTAGACTTGACATACATTGGGAAAATTAATAAAAATGAACTTGGTTAATGTAGTGCAAAAAGTTGGTTAATAAAAGGATTAACTTGGTTAATGAAGTCCCAGACTGGCATACATGGGGTAATTAATAAAAAAACAACTTGGTTAATGTAGTGCAGAAAGTTGGCTAATGAAAGTCATAAGTTGGTTAATGCAGTCCCAGACTTAAACGGGGGATATTAATGAAAATTAATAAACAAAACTTTGTTAATATAGCACAACAAGTTGGTTATTGGGATTCTAACTTTGGTTAATGCAAGACCAGATTCTAAAAGAGGGAAAATTTCTTAAACCAAACTTGTGTATATAACATGTTCAAGAAAATGAACTACAACATACATAACACATGTAACCACATGATTGTTGTCTTGAAACATAATCATAATACATTTTGCATATAAACAAAACATAACCAAAAACTGTTAACATTGTGTCAAATAAGATTACTACAACACATCAAATTCTACTAAATTCTACACTACACCATAACCACTAATGATTTACAAATTCATTCTATGTTTTCTTCCACACTTCCTTGATTTCTTCTTTATTCTTGTAGTCATGTTAGAAGTAGACTTTTCTAGGTTTTCCACAACATTAGCATCATAATATGTGTTAGTTCTGTGTTGGCAGCAATTTTGGTAAAATATTATGCTCAGAAAATGTGATAAAGGATGCCTTGATATGTGAAGAAAGTTATGTATCAGCAAATTTATAAGATGTCAAAGAAGATGTCTTGACATGTGATACATAACTGATCTGGATTTTTCTGTTTAGAAATTCTAGGCGTTATTTTGTTTAATTGACTGATATATGTATTACTTGAAATTAACAAGTTTATTTAAAGATTTGTTGCAATATTTTTGGAGAATATTTGTCCTACTTTCATAGAGAAAGTAGTGGGAAGTTTTGAATACTTATGTGAAGAGGATTTGGGACAAGCCCTAGTTGCGGTTACTATAAGAAGAACATCTTACCCTATTTGCAGAGTTAGTTACACTGGAGGAAGCTGAACGTGCTGTTTAGAGTTTAAAGTTTTAGTCGGTGTTAATTGTTCCTTGTGAGCCACTCTTGTATTATTTAATACTTGAGCTGGATGTTTTATTTGAGTTGTAACTTGTTAATCATCCATAAGCTTTGAAGCAAGGATGGTTATGTGTCTTTGAAGTGTATCTTCAAATCTTTGTTATTGTTTTATCACGGTGTGTGATTGAGGGGAGTGAGAGGGGTTTCTCATATCTAAGAGGTTCTTAGGTAGAAAAGTCATTTGGTAGTGATTAAGTGAAGGGTTGTAAACGGGGGAGTTTAACTCCGAATTAATATTGCAAATAGTGGACTTCATCCCTAACTTAGTCGCCTCCAGACGTAGGTGTGATTGCACCGAACTGGGTGAACAATTTGCTTGTGTCAATTTTACTTTACTGTTTTTTTATTCTGCTATTCCTTGTTCAGTATACAAATATTAGTGTCGTAACATCACCTTTGACATCTCATATCTGATGCCAGAATTTCAATATGGTGGAGTGTTATTTCCAACATCTCCAATAGAAATTCCTACTTCAACTTTAGAGATAAAGTTGACAATCTGTTGATCTTCTTGAACATCCTCATTCTCAAATAGAGTATTAACTCTTGCCTTTTTATCATCCTCACTTCATTCTCAAGAATTGATATCCTCTTTGAATTTGTTATTCTCTGCAACCAATCTTTGATAATCACGAACATCCATAAATTGTAGTCCTTTTTCAAACAACACAGCATTGGCAATATCATATTTTAGTTCTTCCTCTGTTGCAACCACTCTTTCAATTATCTAAAAAAACAAAAGTCAAGTCAAGCAAACGAAAAATGAAAAACTATTTTTCTCAATTAAAACACACAAAATCCTACCATATTATTGTCAAATTCCTTTTCCATGTTTTTCTTCTGCATACTTATAACCGACCAGGTCAATACACGTGGAAAAAGTGAACTTAGAAACAGCAGGTGCGTTCCCCAAAGATAAATGGTTAAATGCCCAAATCTATAACAAGTATAACATGTAAAATATAAGTTACAAAACATAAGATGGTTCCGTAAAGTTATATAATCTACATGTCTGTAATACGACAACACACCCATTTAAATGTCTTTGTGACTTGTTTTTTCCTTCTTTCAACACAATTGAGGACTCACATAAACTAGAAACCACAAAGTTATATATAGCAAGACCCCAACTATATGTATCAAGTGAGTCCAAATCATCTAATTGCTTAATAAATCTTGTAAAGACCGTACTTTCGATTTTTGGAACGTAAAATTCTGCAAATGCTAGTAATATGTAAAGTCTAGCAAAATTATGTAATATATTCTTGTGAACACGAATTTGTTTGATGATATTGGCCACGGTTACCTCCGCCCCTTTCAAGAGACCTAATGTTTCACACGGTTGGTCTTCTACTACAAGGGTCTTACCAACAATAGACAATCCAAGAGAAAAACAAATATCAACAATGGTAAAGGGAACTATCTTATCTCTTACCATAAATCCCCGACTATGTTTGTCCCATCTCCTTACTAACTCCCATAATAAGCCACCTGCGATTGAGAAGTCGTTAGGAATATCCAATGCCCATTTGAATGGAGTGCATTTGATATGTGCACGTTGAGCTGCTGTTAAGCTTTTGTTGATGGTGCTCAAATTAATCGGGCTACAACAATGCATCATTCGTACCTTAACATGATTGAAAAATTTGTTTAGTTCCGCTTAACAATTAAAGATATTACAAAAACAAACTAAGGTAGTCATTACAACAAAAACAAAACTTACTTCAGATTCAGACAAATTTTTGGAGGATGCCATGCTTTCATAGCAAATCAATCAACTTAATAATAAAATGAAATCAAGTTAAACCCTAACCCTTAAACAACAAAATACAATTATGATAAACCAACTCTAACCCTTACACAAATCTTTTCAGTTTTTTCTCTTTCAACTGTAGAATAAACAAACAAAAAAATTAAAAGGAACAAAGGGAACAAGAGAAAGAACTGGTATTACCTTGGAACCACCGCCGTCGTGATGAAGACTACCATGAATGGTCGTCGTCTGGATCTGACTAATTGCGCTCACCATCTGAATCTTACAGATTGTGTGGTGCTTAAAGCTGGTGATGTGAGGGAGCCGTGTCGTCGTGAGTTCAGTCTTGAGGAAGAGAGGACAAATGGTGAAAGAGAGAAAGGAATGTTGTATGAGAGAGAAGAGAGACGGACATTGAGAGTTGAGGTAAGAGGGTTAACCTAACCTAACATGCATATGTTATTTCTCATTCTACCCTTATTTGTTTGGTAAATGACAAAAAAACAGTATTTATAAAAACTTTATACGGTGTAATGTATAACTCAAGTGTAAACATAACATTTCTTATATATATGTGTGTGTGTATATATATATATATACACTAGGTACTGCACTAACTGGTGTTTGTAACACTAACAATGATTCAAGTGATGAGGAACTGACATTTAAAGAACTTGCTGACTCCTACAAGAAGTTTTGTATCAGGAGTGCTGAAGTCTGCCAACAAAATGAGAAAAAGAAGAAGCTCATAGTGAAGTTGGAGGCTAAGAAGAAGGTAGATATGGCAACTATAAGTCACCTCAAAGGTGAAGTACTTGTGTTGAACTCCAAATTGGATCAGATGACAAAGTCTGTCAGAATGTTAACAAGTGGAACTGACAAGTTGGAAGAAATACTTTAGACTGGACAAAATGTAGGAAACATGTATGGTCTAGGATTTGTAGCTGCAAAGGAATATGCTTTTGACATGAAGAAACCTAGGCCTGATAAACCAATGTCAAAATATATGTCACAACATAGGACTCAACATCAAGGACAAAGAAACATGAAGAGAAAATACCAAAGATGGAGATGTCATTATTGTGGAAGGTTTGGTCACATAAAACCATTCTGTTTCAGATTATATGGATATCCCAACCAGATTCCACATGTCAAACCTAAGACTAACAGGACACCAAATAATCAACAGTGGATGAAAAAGACTGCAGCCTTGATAGCTCACACCTCTCTTAGAGTCTCTGCCAAAGAAGATTGATACTTTGACAGTGGGTGTTCTAAACACATGACTGGAATCAAGAATCTGCTGAGTGATATCAAACCTCATACTACTAGCTATGTCACTTTTGGTGATGGAGCTAGAGGAGAAATCAAAGGTGTTGGAAAACTGGACTGCCCTGGAGTTCCAAACCTGGGTGAAGTGTTACTAGTAAATGGGTTAACTGCTAACCTCATCAGTATCAATCAACTATGTGATCTAGGATTCAAAGTCAACTTCACCAAGTCTGAATGCCTTGTTACAAATTAAAAACAAGAAGTTGTAATGAGAGGAGTCAGATAAAAAGACAACTGTTACTTATGGGAGTCTAAGAACACTAACTACTCTTCTGCGTGCTCCCTAGCCAAAGAAGAAAAGGAAGTGAAACTATGGCACCAAAAACTTGGTCACTTACATCTTAGAGGGATGAAAAAGATCATATCCATGGAGGCTGTCAAAGGGATTCCAAAGCTTCAAATTGATGAAGGAAGAGTATGTGGTGAATGTCAAGTAGCAAACTAGGATGTCACATCCAAAGACAAGACATCTAACCACCTCCAAGGTTCTAGAGCTTCTACACATGGATTTTATGGGTCCCATGTAGGTAGAAAGTCTTGGTGGGAAGAGGTATGCCTATGTTGTTGTGGATGATTTTTCCAGATACACCTGGATAAACTTCATTAGGGGAAAATATGATGTGTTTGATGTCTTTAAAGAATTGTGCAAAAGACTTCAAAGAGAAAAGGAAGGATGCATTGTCAGGATCAAAAGTGATCATGGAAAGGAATTTGAAAATAGTAAGTTTGATGAGTTCTGCTCTTCAGAAGGGATCAATCATGAGTTCTCCTCACCTATAACTCCTCAGCAAAATGGAGTTGTGGAAAGGAAAAATAGAACTAAACAGGAATCTTCTAGGGTAATGATACATGCCAAGAAAATTCCTATACACTTTTGGGATGAAGCTATGAATACAGCCTGCTATGTCCATAACAGGGTCACATTGAGAAAGGGAACACCATCCACTCTGTATGAAATATGGAAAGGGAGAAAGCCCACTGTGAAGTACTTCCATGTCTTTGGGAGTAAATGTTATATTCTGACAGATTGTGAACAAAGGAGAAAAATGGACCCTAAGAGTGATGAAGGAATATTCATGGGATACTCTACCAACAACAGAGCATATAGGGTGCTCAATTCTAGGACCAAAGTTATGATGGAATCTATAAATGTCATTGTTGATGATCACCATGAGGAAGCCAATGTCACATATGATGTTGAGACATTCTTTGAAACTCCCACTCAAGTGTCTACAAAAGTTGATGACGCTAATTCTACTCCCTCAGATTCTAAACCAAAGGCAGCTAACAAAGAACATTCCATCAGAATTCAGAAAGATCATCCTAAAGAACTCATCGTAGAAGATCCTAATAGTGGAGTCACTACAAGATCTAGAGAAATCATCTCAAACTCTTGCTTTATGTCCAAGATTGAACCAAAGAATGTTAAGGAAGCTTTGACAGATGAATACTGGATTGGTGCCATGCAACATGAATTGAACCAGTTCAAACGACATGAGGTATGGGAGTTAGTTCCTAGACCTGAAGGAACAAATATCATTGGGACAAAATGGATATACAAAAACAAGTCTGATGCTGAAGGGACTGTCACTAGGAATAAGGCAAGGCTAGCTGCCCAGGTACACTCAAGTTGAAGAGGTTGACTTTGATGAAACTTTTGCTCCTGTAGCTAGGCTGGAGTCAATCAGACTACTCTTGGGAGTTGCCTGTCTTCTGAAGTTCAAGCTGTTTCAGATGGATGTGAAAAGTTCCTTTCTAAATGGTTACTTAAATGAGGAAGTATATGTGGAACAGCTTAAGGGATTTGTGGATCCAAACTGTCCTGATCATGTATACAAATTGAGAAAAGCATTATATGGACTGAAACAAGCTCCTAGAGCTTGGTATGAAAGGTTGACTAAATTCCTCACTGACAAAGGGTACAGGAAAGGAGGATCGGACAAAACTCTTTTTGTGAAGGATGAAGGAGGAAAAATCATGGTGGCTCAAATTTATGTGGGTGACATAGTGTTTGGAGGAATGTCAGATAAGATGGTTAAACATTTTGCTGATCAAATGCAAGCTGAATTTGATATGAGCCTCATGGGAGAATTGACCTATTTTCTTGGGCTACAAGTCACACAGATGGAAGATTCAATTTTCCTCTCTCAAAGCAAGTATGCCAAAAATCTTGTCAAGAAGTTTGGGATGGAGAATACCAATCATAAAAGAACTCCTGCTCCTACTCACCTAAAGTTGTCCAAAGAAACAGGTGGCACCAGTGTGGATCAAAGCTTATAAAGAAGTATGATAGGAAGTCTGCTATACTTGACAGCCAGCAGACCTGATATAGCTTTTGTAGTTGGAGTATGTGCAAGGTACTAGGCTGAACCCAAGGTAAGTCACATAAACCAAGTGAAGAGAATTCTGAAGTATGTGAGTGGAACCTACAACTATGGTATGCTATACTCTCATGGATGTGATCCTATCTTGTTTGGTTATTGTGATGTTGATTGGGCTGGAAGTGCTGATGACAGAAAGAGTACCTCTGGAGGATGTTTCTTCTTAGGGAACAACATTATCTCTTGGTTTAGCAAGAAGCAAAATTGTGTTTCTCTATCAACTACTGAGGATGAATACATAGCAGCTGGTAGCAGTTTTTCTCAAATGGTCTGGATGAAACAAATGCTGACTGAGTACAATGTCACACAGAATGTCATGACATTATACTGTGACAACCTGAGTGCTATTAACATCTCCAAGAATCCTATACAGCACAGCAGGACTAAGCATATTGACATTATACATCACTTCATCAGAGATCTTGTTGAAGAGAAAGTGATTACATTGGAGCATGTTGCCACTGACCTACAGCTGGCTGATATTTTTACCAAGGCCTTGGATGCAAATCAGTTTGAAAACTTAATGGGAAAGCTGGGTATTGCCAATATGAAGAGTTGTAGCAATTAACTTTGTTTAATACAAGGGCTGAGAGTGATATTTTTTTAAAGTTAATTTTAATTGGGCAAATAGCAAGTTGCCCTCTTTCTTTCCAAATATATCAGAAGAGGAATAGACACATTTATACTCTCTCTCACTGTTTGGACTATCACTCTCCATTCTCACAAAAGAAATTTTAGTCCTTGCCTACGCCTGTCTTCGTTGTTCATCAAGATGTCTCAACAATCCATATCATCATCATCCCAGAATACTACCTCTTCATCATCTACTGACACGGATTCTAGGGAAAACATGAATCCCAACGATGTTCTTGAGATAACACCACTCTGTGTGATGGAAGCGGATCCTACTAGAGTAAAGAAGGTGCGAACTCTACATGCAAGAAGATCGCAGGCTTCATCTTCTGGTAAATTTGCTCATACTTCATCCTCTGTTCCCCCTGAAATAGTTAACAGGGAGGGTACTGCTTATGTTCACCAAGCGATTTCTAGGTTAGTTACTAGAATCCTAAATGAAAACCATGTTGTTCACGGTGTTTCATCAATCAAGCGCTAGCCTAACATAGGGAGTGATCACAATGTCACTCAAAATGTTGAGACAAAGGATGACAACATTGAGAAATCTCCTGCTAAATCTGATGATCATCAGACTACTGTTGATAAGGCTAATGATACGCCTATTATAGATGTTGATGAGGACTTTTCTGATAATGATCTGATTGCTAATGTTACTCCTAGCATATCAAGGAGACTGATGACTAGAAAAGAGAAACAAGGTAGTGTTCAAAGCCTCTCAAAAGGGAAGGCTGCTGAAGTTTGTTAAGGCGTGCCAATGGTCTTCCAAAGAAAATCTCTTAAAGAGTAAAAAAAAAGATTCAAATGTTCGAAGATGAAACCCGATTTTGACTTTGAAAGCAATGTCCCAAACATTCCTCTCAGGAAGAAGCCCACATCAAGCAAACTGGCTAAGGTTCCTGATGTTCCTGTTGATAATATTTCCTTCCATCATCCTGAGAGTGCTAGCAGGTGGAAATATGTGTTCAGGAAGAGAATTGCCTTAAAAAGAATGCTCTTGATTGCAAGGAAGTAATGGACCTCATCCATTTGGATTGATGAAAACAGTTGTCCAATTTTCTAGATGCTAAAAATTTATTGTCAAAAATATATTGATGAATCGAAGAGTTTAGGTGCGTGTATGTTAGAGGAAGGAAGGTTAATTTCTCACCTCCTGTGATCAACAAGTTTATGGGAAGACCTGATGAAGCTCAGCCTGAGCTAGAACAACCGTCAAGTAATGCCTAACAAGTAAAGCACCGTTAAAGGAAAATGCGCAAGCTCTTGTGAACAAGATTCGGGTCCCCACCAACCACATATCTACCATATCTACTGGATTGGGGGAATTTATTTATGTTGTTAGAACCAGAACCAAGTTTGATTATGGCAGCTACATCTTTGAGCAAACGATGAAGCATGCTGAAAGTTATGCTATTAAAGGTCCTATAGCTTTTCCCTCCCTCCTATGTGGTATAATCATTGATCAGTATCCTGACATCCTGGTAGAAAAAGACTCTATCTGCAAAAGAGCCCCTGCACTTGGATTTCATTATAAGCTATTTCAGGGAACACATGTCCCTGATATTGCTATGACATCTGCTGAGACATCAAATGTCAAAACTAATTCGATGTTTGTTGAGAGAAACCCGAGAGCTTGAGGCTAGAAAGAGGTCCCTTGAAGAGTTGATCACTACCCTGGAACAGGAAAAGGATGACATAGAGGTTGAGGATGAGAGGTGGAAAATCTTTGAAAAACAACTGCAGCTCCATAGAAGATGCTCCTGAAAATAGTGCTTCCTCAGGAGATGACAAACAAGTTCGGTTCTTTGTTGTGAAGATTGATGTTGATGCTCTCTGTTGCTGCTATTCTTATTCTGTTGTTTCTAGTTGTTTTATTTTGTTAATTTGGTTGCTTGGATTACTGTTGTTTACTACTACTTGTGTTTCTTATGAATACTGAGATTTTGTAATGGCTCCTTTGGCCCCTTTATGGCTAACAAGGGGGAGAAGTAATTAGGTTGAATTTGTCTTACATGAGTGTTTGATAGATTTAGTTTAGTTGTTTTAAAATTCTGCTGCTTTAGTTGATCTCTGATAGTCTTAGTTGTTTTAGCCAAAAATTTGCCAAAGGGGGAGTTTGTAAGTGTTTTTATGTTGGCTGTAATTTTTGGTAAAACCAGATTGATGTGACAATGTCCTGCCTGATGTCATGACATTCTGGATTGAAGAAAAATTCTGCAGAAGGAGTGTTTTACAGGTACAACTCAGAATGTTTGCATAACACAATGATTGTGCAATGATCAGATGCACTGGATTCTGCAAGATCAGTATGCGGGTTGTGTGATGTCATGACTAATGTTAAGACATCCTGTACTGAATAAATCATTGTGCAGGTTTTTATTTTCATAGAGTTTTCAGGATTCTGTTGGGGTTGTTCTGAGCTGGATTATTATGTTTAGATCATATGCTCACGTGGATATTAGGTTAACATTGCTTAACCCTAATTTGTTATGTTGTAAGCCCAAGACCAAGTCTTTAGGTTAACTTTGGTTAACCCTAGCTACTTTTGTGGAAGCCCATGATGAAGTCTCTACTGCTTCTATATTATCTCATGAATCTTAATTATATTCTCTGCGCTTTAGAAGAAGAAGAAGACTGATTGTAACTGTGATATTAGGTATTCTTGTGAGCCAAGAAACTATCTTTTGATAAGTGTCTTGGAGTAGGGTTTAGTTGTAAGGGTAGTTTTATCACTCAAAGCTTTGAAGCACGAGTGTTGTGTCTCTTGATTAAAGCTTTGAAACACGGGTGTTGTGTCTCTTGATTAAAGCTTTGAAGCAGATTCAAGCATGTGTATTGAAGAATGTCTTCACAATTCTATTAAGTATTAGATTAGTATCACTGCTGTGATTGAGGGGGAGTGAGTAGGTTCTCAGGTCTAAGTAGGACTTAGATTGAAGTTGCATTGGGTAGGTCTTAAGTGAAGGAGATAAACTGTTGGTTTATTCCGGAATTAATATCTCTTATAGTGGATTTCCTCCCTGGCTTGGTAGCCCCAAATGTAGGTGTAGTTACACCGGGTTAACAATTGATTGTCTTTCTTGTTTTGATTTATTATTGATTGTTAAATAGTCTATCGATACTAGTGTCATAACATTCACTTTGACATCAAGTATCATTGCTGTAATATATATATATATATATATATATATATATATATATATATATATATATATATATATATATATATATATATATATATATATATATATAACACACCATTACCAAAGTTATACATGTGTGCGTCCCTATTGATAGGGAATTGGATCCTCTCCAATTTTTTCCTTGATGCCTTCTCTCATGTGCAATTATGGAATGTTAGATTAATCTAATGGTGATAACAAAGATAAAAACCATCATTTAAAAGAGACAGAAATATATTTGAGTTTTAATTTTAATTTTAATTTTATTTTTTCATATACTATATAACTTAAATTGAGAATACAAAAGACAAGCTTAAGACATCCCATATAATTTGCTTCCAAAAGTTCCTGTTATTTTTCTATTTTAA
Source organism: Vicia sativa (assembly GCA_021764765.1). Lineage (NCBI taxonomy): Eukaryota > Viridiplantae > Streptophyta > Magnoliopsida > Fabales > Fabaceae > Vicia > Vicia sativa. Next base: position 203,248,469 of record CM038793.1, read on the forward strand.
TATTCTTTATCGAATAATATTTTTATACATATTTAATAAAAAATTAAATTGACTTTTATGTTTAATAAAAAATGAAAATAATGAAAATAATACATTTTTATTATAAACATCATAGGAAAATTATGTAAGTAAAAAACATTTAAATACATATTTTATAATATTGTCAACATAAAAAAAAACAATAATAATAAATCAGTTAATTAAACATTATTTTTTAAAAATGATTAGCTAAAAATAGACGTTAAAGTGTACAATTTACTTTTATATATATGAGAAAATAAAAATTGTCTATCATTAATTTAATTAATTAACGTTAACTTTTTTTTATCTATTAATTAATTATAATAAAAAGTATACATGGAAAAAGTAAGAATAATTTTGATTTTAAAACAATCTTCATTTAGCTAATTCAATTAGCATAGAATTAAACAAAATAAAAACAGGCATGTGAGACGATTTCATTTTTAATTGTATTAGTTTTGCCTCTTAAATATTGGATTAATAAATTAAAATAAAAGAAAAATTAAAAGTAGTATATATTTCTCTCTCTTCTTTAAATGATGAGTTTTTCTTTTGTTGTCACCATTAGATTAACTAATTATTCAAAATTGCACATGAGAGAAGGTATGAGAGAAAAAATTGGAGAGATCCAATTCCCTGTTGATTGTGTCTATTTTCATCCGATTTCCAGCTGACTGTGGATACATTAACGGTCTCTTATATTAGAGATATTAAAGTGCGTTTATAATAATTAAATTAATGTCTTCACACGTGATCCATGCAAAACAATACAAAACGCATCAACTATTATTCTCGTCCATTTATCTTCACACATGAACATGATACAGGCAAAACAAAACAAAAAACAGCCTCTAGTACTGTTCTCGTCCTTTTCATTCTCACATCGTCTTTAGGTTTTAGTCGGCAGTACAGTAATTAGCTGCAAACTTTGAACACGATACTGATAATTAGCTTCAAAACGTGACTACAACGTAGGGTAGAGCCTTTATAGTTTGGATATATGCATGAAAAGCCTTTGATGACTCACTCCTGAGGACCACAATTCTTTAGAAAAGAAAAAATAAGATAGAAAAAGAATATATAAAAAGAAATAAAAAGATAGATAAGGAAATAAGTGAAGTAATATTAAATGAAACGGATTTAGTATATATTTGGCCATGTGTAGTTTGAATGGAAATTAAAATATGTTACAGTTGTTTCTATAAAACAATATGTTACAGTTTTAAAATATCTATTATGTACATTTTTAGTTAATTTTAACATTCTTGTCGCACTCACTATGCCAAAAAAAATTTACGAAAGCGTCTTTTTTTCTTTAAAAGCGCTTTCGTAGGTGACACTGCTATAGATTTTATCAGCGCTTTTTGTTTAGAAAAAAACGCTTTCGTAAGCCTACCTATAAAAGTACTTTTTACTAAAAAGTGCTTTCACAAGTAGGCCTAAGGCAGCGCTTTTTTCTGGAAAAGCGTTTTCATAGGTGCCTACAGAATGCATTAAAGGCATTCTAAAGTAGGCTTAAGAAAGCGGTTTTCCAGAAAAAAACGCTGCCTTAGGCCACCTATGAAAGCGCTTTTAGGTAAAAGCCGCTGCCTTAGGTCTACCTATGAAAGCGCTTTAAAAGCGCTTTCATAGGCATACCTTAGGCAGCGCTTTTACGGCGCTCTCATAGGTGGTCTAAGGCAGCGCTTTCATAAATTTTCTACTGAAAAATAAAAAATTTATATGATTTTTAAACCTGCATTTTTTGCAGCATTATTTCATAAACCGGTAATTTACAATGTTATATACAAATACCATTATATACCATTATTATCCAAATACCAAATTTAAATATTATATACAAATACCATTATATATACCATTGTTATCCAAAATATATATACACATTGTAATTCAATTAACATATTTTTAACATCAAAATCTACCCTAACAAAATCATCTATATAACACTAAGTAAATCAGTCCTAATGTACATATATATTCAAGGTCCTGATTCTGCAAGATATGAACATAATAACACGGTCAGTATTGTATACACACAACAATGTATTCATAACCATTTTCACACAATAATGTATTCATACCTTATAAGATTATTTGCTCAATAAAATATTGACACAACTCCTCTTTGAGTTCTTCCAATTGAAGTTTCGTGTAATATGCACACTTGTGTTCATCAAAATACTACCTAACAAAACAAAAAATATGCATGATTTAGTTAAAAGTAATAAATTATATGAAATATCCGATAAATAATAAAATAAATCCTAAGTTATAAATCTATACCGTGATTGGAATCTCTATTTTATTCATTTGAATGATTTCTTTGATAAACTTCAAAACGAAGTATCCGCAATCTATGCCGTTTTGTTGTTGACGACACTACATAGAAAAACAAATAAGAATATATAGATGTATTGTTTTATCAAGTAGCATAAATATTATAAGCAAAATTGTGGAAATTAATATACTTGCACTTTGATCCAATTAATGTTGTTTGATTTAGACCGTGGTATCCGAGCTTCCCTTTGACAACGGAATACTTGTATTGATTTGACAAAATTAAAATATTTATTTAGAACAATGACATAGAAATAGTTAAACATATAAACACACACGAATATTTAGAATAATGTCACTTATGTATCAATCATTAACTTCATATCCGGATAATTTGTCCAATCACCGTCAACCGAATTCAGATAATAGACCACTTCTTTTATGGGATCGATAGCAAGCAACAACCAGTGATATCTATAAATTAAAGCAATAATTTAGAGGAAAATTTTAATGTAAAAAATACAAATATTAAAATGAACTTAGAATGAAAATTTAACCCTGAATTATATGCCAAAAGATACAAGCTTTCTGTACTGCCAGTTGCCATGAATCTATCGACCAAGTGCTCTCTTACTGACTCTGGTTCCCTAGCAATTGTCGCTCCGCTGACATGGGAGGAAGACACGAAATGGAATCTATTTGACAATTGATTCCCACGCATCAATTTGTCATATAACATCCTTAAATAAAAACATAATTAATATTAGACTATTTCAATTAAATGTTTTAAAAAAATGTTCAACCAATTAAATAATATATTGATCGGGTTACCGGATGTACGAGTGCATAACACTGACGCCTAATTCTCCATGAAGAAAGATTTGTTCCATGTCCTCTTGTCCAATTGTTTCGGTACAAGGAAAACCAAAGACACATGCATCCATATCCATTTAACGAATACCACCATTCATCAAATCTGATGTGCCCACTAGTGTTTCAAGACACTGCCGAAATCTAGGCACAAATTTTAGGACAAGAACCCTTTTCTTGGGTGGTACCCTACCAACTTTCTGGCTCACTTGTTGTGACCCATGAAAAGGTACCTAAAAATCATATAGACTTATTTAAGATATAAAGTTATGCAATTTTTTATTCTGATCATATAATTAACACTTTAAACGTACCTCTCTTTGCGATGCAACAGACTCGTCGTGCTGCAAAATCCCTTTATCCTTAGATACGGGTTTTGTAGGAGTCTAAAATTACCATGTAAAAAATTGAGGTCAAAACTTTCAGTTGAATACTTAAAGATTCATAATAGTTTTCAACATACCTGATCATTTATGAAAATGAGGTCTGATGGCCATGTCACAAAAGATCCTACTGCATCTCGCAGCAATGTGGTCTCAACAACAGTGTCAGGTGTACTGATAGCAACACATTCAAATCTAAAACAACATCAACTGATACCTTCATGTGTCCATCTGGGAGCGGTCTATGGTGAAGTAAATCTCCCAAAGTGTTGTGCACTTTTCCCTTGCCAACTACCCGATAAGTCGGTGACGATAGATATAGCTGACAACATGAAATGCCCTAAACCAATAATAACCGTTAGACTTTCTTTATAAATTACAATTAAAATTTCTCTAATGGATTATCATCTTAATTACCTCGGGAAATTTATGTTGACAGTTGATACTAGCCTTGTCACTAGTTTCTTTCAACTGTGAATTGCTCTTTTCCGCCATATATCTTTCTTTATCCTTCTGCAGTTCACGGACTTGTGCTTGTAATTCCTGCAACGTTTGCATCACTTCTGCATTACTAGAATTTTTTTTCTTGGATTCTTATACAGAGAGGTTGGAGCCACACCATGGCCTTTATCCTCTGGTAGCATTTCATTCATAAAGGCTAATAACTCTGTGAAACTTTTATCCGACCATCCATTATCGGCCTTTAAGTTGTACAACTTTAACACCATAGACAATCTTGTGAATTTTGTACAACTATTATACAACGGTTTCTCTGCATCGCTTACCAACCTCTCGAACATTTTGGGAGAATCATTAAGATCTTCTTTAAGCGCTTCTGCAATCTCTTCGACTCGATCATAATCGTATGTATCTGTGCAATTGTCGTTTGAAGCATAAGTCCTCTTATCCCCCGATTCAACATTCCCGTTACTTTTCTCACCATGCATATTCTAACATGTATAACTTCTATCAATTCCATACCGTATTAAATGTGATGCCAACTGAACTGCGTCAACCCGGTTCCCATAACAGCAATACAAACAAGGACATGTCATTCGAATGGGGTCTTTGGCGTGCGCAACAGAAAACTTAACAAACTCCGAAACCCCATTCTCGTAGTCTTTCGAAAATCGATTGGAATACATCCATGTCTTATCCATATCAACTAATTAGTGCACAAAACAGTATACTGCGTTTCTGTCAAAACGCAAAGTATACACGGAATGGATTCGTATCAAGAAAACGCAACATACGAAAGGCAATTTAAGACAAATTCATCACAATACCAATAATTTGAGGAAGAAATTTACCTCGGATTTATCGGACTCAAAGAAACGAAACGCGGAGAATGAGCATCGTACGTCGAACTAGGCCGGGAAACGCTGCTAATTTAAAGAAAAGAAAATTTCTATTATAAAAAATAGGATGAATGTACATGAACATTTAACTAAATGGCATGAATGAATGTAAGTGAAACTAACATGATAAACCAAATTCAATGCAAGCTATAAATCAAACGTAACAAAACCCGGGCAGCCATGAACAAACTTAGTAACGCGCATTAAAGTTCTATTTAAAAAATAGAATGAATGTACGTGAACATTTAACTAAACGACATGAATGGATGACCTTTTTCTTAAGAAGAAGTCAACATAGTATTATTGTTCATAACATATTCAAAATATAATAAACACAATGGTTAACATGGTTTTTCAATCACAAATGAAACAAAAGGCGAGAAATAATATTACAACATGAAAATGAAGTTCTAAATAGGCTTCGAACCTTCAAACAAAATTGCTATTTGGGATTGTAATAATTTTAAGAGACTTAGTCATAGACAGTGTTAATTTTGACATCGTTGAAGATTTTTGAAATAACTTCAAAGGTAATTTTGTGTTTTCTTATGGAATTTCAATTGCATGGACCTATTTCATAAAATTGCTAGTCTATAGAAGTTGTCTGATTTTTGGTAAATTTCGTAATTGCGTTTAGTATGTAAAATAAAGTCTTTGGCTAAAGTACGTCAAATTATGGATGAAATTTTTATTACTAACGAATAGTGTAAGTTTTTTTATAGTTAAATATGCAAAATTACACTACGAAAAATATTCTCTTGATAGTGTATTTCCTGTCAAGATCCTCTGAAAAAGTATTTTCCGTAAACTTTGCAAATCTTAAGAGTTGGTTGAAAAGCTCCTTTCATTGTAACATAGTATGAAACTGTCAAAATAGTTTTCCTTGGCTGTAAATGCACCTTATACATCCCTAAATCGAACTCAACTCTAGTGAAAATTAAGATAGAACCAGACAGCGCAGACGCAGACAGAGGCAAACGAGCTAGGTGGTTGCTAAAGAGAAGGGTTATTATGCATTCAGAGAAAAACAAAGGTCCCCACTAACTAACTGCTAATTGGTAGTGTCATACCCCAAAATTTGTCCTCCTACTTCTCAAGACATTTCATACATCCATGCTCAAGGATTCCTCAAGGGTTGATCAGACAAACTCTCTCCTAGACAATCAACCCAAACTAGGGTTTGGCAATTCTCAGATCAAGATGGACTTCCAACATCTCCAATGGTCATCATGCCTCCTCATATGCTTCAAAGATTCTCTATGTCAAGTTTCAAGCCTCACAAGTCAAGTTTCCTCAAACAATTTCTCAGATGGTTGAAAATCAGTTGTATTGGACAAAAAGTCAACTGTGGTCAACATACAGTCAAACTTCATGATTTTTGGTCAACATCCTCATTTTGAAGTTACATTCATCATTTGATCAAGGGTTGATCATGATTCATCAAGAAAACTCAAGATTTTCTCAAAAGTCAAACTTTCCAAATTAGGGTTTCTTAGTGAAAAGTCAACTGAACTTTGACTGAGCATAACTTCTTCATACTTTCTCAGAAATTTTTCCACCACCTCTTGTTTTGAAGGAAATCCAATTCTCTACAACTTCATATCTCACCAGAATGTTCAAAAAATGCTTCATTTGAAAGGTATGGATCAAAACATTACATGTCCTTTTCAAAGTCAACAAAAAGTCAACTTTTTGATTTGAAGATTTATTGAGCATGTAAACCCCAATTGAAATGAAACCAAAGAGGTTGGTTAGAGGACACTTAGAGCTTTCTAAAAAGTCCAAGAACACTCAAAAGGGTGGAAAATTGAGCAAAAATACACCATTCACAAGTTGAGCATTTTTGAACAATTGCACAAAAGGAGATATTTGTCAAAATCCAATTTTTTCCAAATGGGCCTATAATTTTATGATCCAAACTTGATCATAATATTATTTGTGACCTATTGATGCTTGGCCATAACATTTTTCTATTTTATTGATTTATTTTTGAATTTAAAATCATTTAATTTAAAATTAAATTATATAAAATATGAAAATAAGATATTTTTTCAAAAGAAGTGAATTCTATCAAACTTGAGGTCCAAGATAGCCCATGGAACATACCAAATTCGTGCTAGCTCTCACATTGAAGAGAAAATCAAATTTTTCCAAAATTTGATTTTATTTGAAAAGAATTTATTGCACATTCAAGATCAAATCTTTTTTCACTCTCTTTGCCCTCTCAATTCACTCTATAAATACTCAGCCTATTGCACATCAGAGAGGACGAAACCGTAGCTCCATACACAACCCTTATTTTGTCAAAAAATTTCTCAAATTGTCAAAATTCGATTTTTACTTTGCAGCCACTTTCAGCCTCTCTCAACCATCCAAACTTGTTCCTAAGGTAATTTAGAGTGAGTATATGTCATTGCCAATGATCAAAGCAGCCTGAATCGATGCATACATGTTCATACATATTCAAATATTTCTTGAAATTGTATTTTTATTATCTGCTTGTTTTAATTGATTCTAATGATTTTATTGTGTTCACGAGACTCCATATGGTTGATCTGGGCAATCGTTAGCAAGCTTGAACGTCAGAATCGCGTGATGCCATGTTTAGGGTTCTTGAACTGTTGAGCTTCGAACTGGTAGTTAGAGGTGTTTTCAATCGAAACTAATGGTACCATTGAACTCGCAGCCATCGAATTAGGGGGGTAGGGTATCCCTTTGCTTTTTATTCGCGTTATTTTGCAGGTTCAGGGATCGTGGTCGCCGGAGAAGACGACCGGAGCTAGGGCTCCGGCGTCGTTGACATTCTTTGACCGGTGAGAAGCTAGCGTGGCGCGATGGAGCGATTTGATTCGTTCATCCGTAAGTGACTGGGCCCGGCCAGCTGACTGTGCTTGAAGTCAAAACGATGACACGCGTATCACTTTTATTCAATTGATTTTGGTTTTACAAACACCAAATGCATGATGGCACAGCGGTTAAGGCATTGGATGGAGGAGATTCTCTCAATGGTCTCCCGTTCGAACCACACCGGGACCACTCTCTTTTTCCTTTTCACAAACCTCATATTTTTCATATTTTTCTATTTCTTTTAATATTTTCATTCAATTTAATTTATCTTTCATAATTTTTATCATGCATTTAAAAAATACCAAAAATATTTATTTTTTGCATACTCATCATAAAAATGCTTATTTAATTTTTAAAATTAAAAATATTATTTTTGCATGCATGTTTAATTTAATTTCTATTTTATCATTTAAATCATTTTTAATTGATTTTTAATTATTAAATTAACTCCAAAAATTCCCAAAAAATTATTTTAGCATATTAATGTTATTTCTAGCATAAAAACTTTTTCTCATTCAAAAATTATTATTTTTACTAACATTTTCCTCTTATTCGATTTCCTCGTATTTCCCGATTTTCATCTGTTCACAGGTTATCCCGTTTCGGACATTTTTTATCGCTTTCTTTTCATATTATGTAATTGCCTATGGGATGTAATAGTTTAATTAGGACTTTTATTTTCCGCACTTTCAATTATGTATCTGCCCCAAAGCCATGTAATAGCGTAGGATTTATCTTTCCGCACTTTATATTTCTGCAATTTACTTTCCGCATCTTATAAACTGCTAGTAATTAGGCGTGTATGGCAAGATTAAAATCAACATAGTTCACTCATAATTAAAAGATAAAATATCTGAAATCAACACACTCTTTCACACATGCACCCCTTAGGGTAATTCTATATCGTTGTCTTTACGAATACAAATGGTCATGTCCCTCGAACGTAGAGGTATTCTAGCACCGTTGCCTTCAAAGCAAATCATCATAGTCCCTTCGATACAAAGATCCTAAGACCCACGATGTTGCCTCCGAATACATGATCTTGACCCTCGATTGTCGCCTACGAAAAATGATGATAGTCCCTTCGAATGTGCTAGGATACTTCCTACAAGTTGCTTTCTATGACCATCCAATGTCCCTTCGAATGTCCCGCTTACATCCAACAAATAGGGTTACCTACCAACTAATGGTACGGATAGCGCTATTCTAAAGGACCGTAAAGTAATACGAAAACGACCAATTCGGAGTAGGTAATAAGACTTTTAGTTGCTTGCTCTATCAAAATACTTTTTACACCTCACACTTTTGTCAAAGTTCAAACTCTTTTCAAAAAAACGAAACATTTCCGAACACTTTGTATACATTCCTACATGAATCATTACAAATTCAAAGTGAAATGCCTTTTCAAAAAAATTTTCAAATACACAAAAAGCACAATTTTAAAGTGATCTAAGAGCAACTAAGAGCCCGTAGATAACTACGGATGGAAAGGGGTGCTAATACCTTCCCTTTTCATAACCTTCTCCCTTACTCAGAATCTAACGAAGGTCTTTTTCTGTACTTTTCACCTTCCCTTAATTGGATAAAAGAAAAGTCGCTGGCGACTCTTGCTATCCGCACATTTGCGATACAAAAACCCTCAAAGTCAGTTCACCGTATTACAGAACTGGCGACTCTGTCGGGGACACACCCTAAAGAGAATGCCTTAGGGATTTCTAGATCACCTTTATTTCTTTTGTTTGACTTGCTTGCTTTATCTTTAAGGGTTGCTTGAGTATTATATTTGTGGGGGATCCTACACCTGGATCCGGGTTTCCTTTTAGGTAAGTAGCAATAAATCGTCGCGACCGTTAGACGTATATCAAAACGGTCAACATGATGGCTACGTTAGTGTGACACTTTGGATGTCCTGATACTCTTCATTCCCAAGTTTAGAATAGTATTTGGCTTCTGCGTGGTGTCATCAAGCACTAACTAAACTTTTAGAAACTTAATTGACCCATCTTGGCCATTAGAAGGTAGTGAGATGGCCGGCTTTGGTGCAGACTAAGGTTGGCTGATACTCGATGCTACGCTCATTAAGATCAGACTTTTGGGATATTTTCGGTCGACCACTTGGTAGTCGTATTGAAATAAACGCCTACGAGAAAGATCAATGATGTGAGATTCCTAGAACCCGGTTACTATTATAGGACAGGATGAACCAACTCAAACTTTTGGTGGGGTAATCACTTATACCTCTTGCAAGCCTTAAACCTAGGCTCATTGTGTGAATTGTTTGTGTGTGCTAAACATGACATCATGACATCACCGCATTGCATATCATATCTAACTATTTCAAGGTCCTAGGGATTTATCTTTGCTCTGTTTTGTAGGGAATTATGGCTTCTAGAAAGACTATCTGAATCAACTTCATGGGTATACCTTCTCAGCTCAAAAAATTGGTTTCAGAAATTCCCGACCATGCTCAGTTCATCAAGAGACATGGTTATCTACTTGATTTGGTTATCTCCGGTTTTGAAGAAGATATGATGCATGTCTTATTCCAGTTCTTTGATCCGAAACACCATTGCTTTACATTCCCAGATTATCAGTTGGTTCCTACCTTGGAAGAGTTCTCTAAGCTACTTGGCGTACCTATTCTTGACCAAATGCCATTCACCGGTTTAGAAAAGGTTCCTAAGTATGAAGACATTGCATCAGCCTTACATCTTAAGCGCTCAGACATTGAAGCCAATTGGGAAACTAGAAGCGGAGTTAAGGGTTTACTTGCTAAGTTCCTGATTAAGAAAGCCCGAGAATTCCTCAAAGTTATAAGTTTCCATGCATTTGAAGATATTGTAGCCTTGTTAATCTATGGTTTGGTTCTATTTCCTAACTCGGATCAATTCATAGATGTCAACGCCATCAAGTTGTTTCTTACCCGCAATCCAGTGCCTACCTTACTTGGAGATATTCTACATTCTCTCCACACTCGTACTACTAAGAGACAAGGAACTCTCATGTGTTGTATACCGTTACTTTCCAGGTGGTTTATTTCGCACCTTCCTCCATCAGTTTTGAAGAATGAACAAAGGTTGAGGTGGTCTCAAAGACTAATGTCACTCTCTCATTCAGATATCCGTTGGAGTCTTTTCTCTCAAAAGGACTTCACATTCATTGAACGTTGTGGAGAATTCCCTAATGTACCACTGCTTGGTATAAGGGGAGGTATTACTTACAACCCTTCTCTAGCTCTACGTCAGTTTGGTTTTGCTCGAAGAGATGGTCCACATGATATGCTTCTCCAAGATATTGTGTTCGATTACAACCACGATCTCCAGAATTACCGTCGAAGGTTCATACACGCTTAGGGCATGGTAAAGAAGACTGATACCAAGACTTTGGGGCACCAGAACTCCATTCCTTGGGAACCTTACCTCAAATGGGTGAGAGCTCGAGCTCAAAACCTCATGATGCCATTCACGCCTGTTCTACCAGTAATTATGGAACCTGTTGCTATAGGTGACGTACCCTATACTGTTCTCCATCCTGACATGCCTACTGATTTTGAAGACTTGAAGAGATCCTGGATTCAGCTTAAAGAGGAAAGGGATACATTCGAAGCTCAGTGTTATGCAAGTGAGAAGAAAGTGCTAAAGTTGACAAAGCTACTTCACGAGGAGCGAAACATCAACGCCTACCTCGGCACCAAGAGGAAGCGCCCATGGGAGACTTAGAGCTTTAGGATTTTATGCTTTTCTTTTATTTTTCTGAACTATCTGTTGTACTTAAAAAGAGAAAAAGAATAAAAAGGGAACTACTGAATGTTTGTTCGTGCTTGTTTAACAAATTTAAATCTCTAAGGTCCTTGAAAACATTGCATTGCATCCGCATAAACATTGCATATCATAGCATAACATTGCATCACAGGTACATTGAAGATTGGTTTTCTCATTTTCTCGCTATTTATTTTAGCAGAAATGGCTCTTGAACAGACTGTCAAAGATCTTCAGGCTCAGAATGCTCAGTTCCATCTGAAGAAACTCATCAACAGAAAGAAGAAGGTTGTTGGTGTTCTCAACATGGGCAGACGTTACAAAGGTGGTCATAAAGTGGTCAGCCGGATAGAGCTCTCTGAAGGAAGTGTCAAGGATGAGGGAAGTGTCAAGGGTGATGACGAAGGCAGCCAATGTGAGTCTGAGAAGGAGAGGGAAGATCGCTATGATCATGACCAGTACTCTAATGAAGATGACAAGTACAAGCAACTTGAAGACCGTCTGAATGTTGTGGAAAACCTGAAGATGTCCGGGCTGAATTTTGATGATATGAGTCTTGTTCCTGGTGTGGTGATTCCTCCCAAGTTCAAAGTTCCAACTTTTGCCAAGTATGATGGCATTTCTTGTCCAAAGCTGCATCTGAAGTCCTATGTTCAGAAGATCAACCCCCACACTGATGACAGAAAGTTGTGGATGCACTATTTTCAAGAGAGTTTGTCCGGAACTCAATTGGAGTGGTATTATCAGTTAGAGAATGACCGTATTCGTACTTGGAGTGACTTAGTAGATGCTTTATACAAACAGTATGAGTACAACGCTGAATTGAAACCCACTCGCATGCAACTACAAAGCATGTCTATGGGTCGTGATGAGAAGTTCAAAGAATATGCTCAAAAATGGAGAGATCTAGCAGGCAGAGTTCAGCCACCCTTGTCCAATAGGGAGTTGGTTGATATGTTTATGGGAACGCTGACAGCCCATTCTTCAATCATCGATCGGAAATTCTTCCGGATTCAAGTGATATTGAGAGGCGTATTGAAGTGGTATCAAGAGTGGGAAGATTCGGTAGAGTCCTCTTCAAATGCTGCGAAAAGATCTTTTGGTGGTAAGAAAGAAACTAATGCTGTGTATGGTCAGAAAAGCCGAGCCAAGACCGACCGTGCTCCATGCGAGTGATCTCAAACGCATCAACCTCGGTGAGACAACGCCGCACCAGCGGTTTACAAAGATCAACATGCCATTGTCGCAAGCCTTGCAACACAGCGGTGATTACTTTGAAGGATCCTCCTTAGAGTGTCAACACTTCTTCTCGAGATACAATCCTAATGCTAAGTGTGCTTACCACTCCAATATCCCGAACACGACATCGTTGGGCTCGAAGAACAAGATTCAAGATATGATTGAAGCTAAGAGTTTGATCCTCCTATTGAGACTCGAATGTGATCACGCGCCTATGCCTAACCATGACAAAAGTTCCAATGCTTTTGGGAAGATACTTATGTTTTCAACATAGATGACTTGACCATTCCTCGATGGAAGAAGAATTTGCCGCAATGCCTGCCCATCCGCACGATGGTTGTGCTTGGTTGAGAAGACGAGTCCAATGCATGATGGATAACCGTGAGATACTATTCACGAAACCACAGAGAGTCGTGTGAAGACATGTCTCGAAGATCGAAGAGAATGAAACGCATGGGACACCTTGGGAAGCCAAGTGGAAAGCATGATTACATGGTGAAGTACATGAAAGCTACAAGATTCCTATTGAAGATGTTAAGGCGACGGATGGGGTGACGATTTCCCGAAGACTATCTTGATGTTAACACTATAAGGATTTCCCGATTATGTGCCTAGAGTGGCACCTCTCATTATTACTTCTCCGAGACCAGTCCCATATTCCTCTGACAAAGCTATTCCTTGGAATTATGGAGCTGATGTTTACTATCATGGCGTCAAGCAAGACCCTCTGACCATTGAAGTTGTCATTCCTGACATTGACAACATCATTGGATCAAGTAAGGTAACCAGAACCGGAAGAGTATTCTCTCCAGAAATCTCTCCTCCAAAAGACACTGCGACTCCAGCTCGCATTCCGCTATCAACCCATTCCCAAGCTAGAGGAAAGAACGGTGACTCATCTTGCTCAGACAGAAGTGCCAAAGGAAGTTACTGAAGACACCTCCAAACAAGAAATGGAGGAAATTCTGAAGATCATCAAGAAGAGTGATTACAATGTTGTGGAACAGTTGGGACAGACTCCGTCCAAGATATCCATGCTTGCTCTGCTCTTGTGCTCTGAGGCTCATGCTAATGCCTTGGTGAAGTTTCTGAAGAATGCTCACGTACCACAAGACACTACTACTGATTAATTCAAAGTTTGTATTGCTAGCCTGGCTGCCAACAACGGCCTAGGCTTCTCTGATGCTGATTTGACTCCTTCCGGAAGGAAACACAACAAAGCCTTGCACATCTCTGTCGAATGCAAGGGTGTTACATTGTCTCATGTTTTGGTAGATACCGGTTCTTCTCTGAATATCCTACCGAAGACTGCTTTTGATTGACTAGATGTTGAAGGGTTGGTTCTGAATCCCAGTGACATTATTGTGAGAGCTTTTGATGGTTCTAAGCGAACAGTACTTGAGCTCATTACACTGTTAAAGTCGGTTCCCGGACTTTTGATTCCACTTTCTTTGTCATGGATATCCGTCTACTCTTGCCTACTTGGACTCCCTTGGATACATGGGGGTACTCTCTACTTTGCATCAAGTATCCGGTAAAGGAAGGTTGTTAATATGTGGTGAAGAAGAATATATGGTCATCATCTCATTCCGATATCTCGAGATGGAGGGTGAATTCTTGAGACCCCTGTCAAGCTTTTGAAATAATACCGAGTCATGCATTGACTCTCCATCCTCGGTTACGCAAGTTCCACCTAGGATGGCCTCGCTGAAGGATGCTCAAGCTGCTGTTGAAGAAGGAGGTAGTACTATGTGGGGTCAACTCCCTGATCTTCCTTTCAAATCTGACAAGACTGGTTTAGGCTTCACCATCAAGGGCCAGAAGATGATACGCATGACGTGCGGCCAACTTCCTTTCCGCATCAGCCAAAGTGGAATCCATGCTATAGAAGACAACGACAACGACTTCGAAATCAACAAATGGATCTTCCCAACTCTCGACAGCGGACTGAGCAATTGGAAGACTGAAGACGTCATACCAATCTCCTTTAGACAGGAGTAATTGCTCTTGTTTTTGTTTTGCTTTTCGTATTTGCTATGTTTTGAACAATAAAATTTAAAGCCTAGTGCCTTGCCCGGGGCATCATGGCTCGTTCGTGAGGGTTATTATCTGTCATTTGCATATTTTCATTCAATAAAATCGTTGGACTTTTGCATTCAATTGTTGTTTTCTTTCTTTTACTTTATCACCCTTCAAAAGCTATGTGTTTCTTACACACACCGTGATACATGCGAATCACTTGAATCTCGTTGATAACATGCTATTGCTAAATATGACTTGATAATCCGATCTACCAAGAAAGGTGAGGAAGATTGAAGTTCGGAGAACTTGTCGGACTACAGAGAAGAACGAGTTATACAACCACACGAAGAGCAAGTTGAGGTTGTGAATTTGGGTCGATAACGAAAAGAGATCAAGATAGGAGCGGGTCTTGAGAGCGATGTCAAAGAAAGGTTGGTTCGGATGCTACGAGACTACATTGAGGTTTTGCTTGGTCATACGAAGATATGCGGGTTTGGACATTGATATTGTGGTACACCGATTGCCGACAAAGAAGGTTTTCTCGGTGAAATAGAAGGTTAAATCGCATGCGTCCGAGATGTCGAGATAAAATCAAAGCCGAAGTTATGAAGCGTTCAACGCGGTTTCTTAGCATTACTTCCTATCCACGTGGATTGCAAATGTGCTGTACAAGAAGGATGGCAAGGTACGAATGTGTGTAGATTACAGAGATCTGAACAAAGCGAGTCCGAAAGACGATTTTCCACTTCCTCATATTGATGTCCTGGTGGAAAACACCGCCCAACATAAGGTCTTCTCCTTCATGGATGGTTTCTCCGGTTACAATCAGATCAAAATGGCTCCTGAAGACATGGAGAAGACTACTTTTGTTACACAGTGGGACACTTTCTGCTACAAGGTTATGCCGTTCGGACTGAAGAACGTGGGCGCCACTTAGCAGCGTGCTATGGTGACATTATTTCATGACATGATTCATCACGAGATAGAGGTCTACGTCGACGACATGATAGCTCGATCCCAAACTGAAGAAGAACATCTTGGTCATTTGCAGAAACTATTTGACAGATTGAAGAAATACAGACTGAGACTTAATCCCAACAAGTGCACTTTTGGAGTCAGATCCGGAAAACTTTTAGGGTTTGTTGTCAGTGGCAAAGGTATTGAAGTTGACCTCGCCAAGGTTAAAGCCATTCAAGAGATGCTAGCTCCCCGCACCGAGAAGGAAGTCAGAGGTTTCTTGGGCCGATTGAATTACATTGCCAGGTTCATTGCACACCTAACTGCTACTTGTGAGCCAATCTTTAAGTTACTTAAGAAAGATCAAGTAGTAAAATGGAATGACGATTGCCAGATCGCTTTTGACAAAATCAAGGATTACCTACAGAATCCTCCTATCCTGATGTCGCCCGCCGAAGGAAGACCTCTTATCATGTACTTGACAGTGTTAGAGAACTCAATGGGGTGTGTGTTGGGGCAACATGGCGAGTGCAGTCGAAAAGAGTATGCAATATACTACCTTAGCAAAAGTTTACCGACGTGAAACAAGATACTGCACGAGAAAACTTGCGCTTTGGCTTGGCTACTACGGCTAAGGCAGATATGTTGACTCACACTACCTTGTTGATTTCTAAGATGGATCCGATAAAATACATATTTGAGAAACCAGCTCTCTCGGAAGAATAGCAAGATGGCAAATGATCTTGACCGAATCGACATCAATACACTTCTCGAGAAAGAAATCAAAGAAAGTGTGGTAGCCGATCATTTGGCTCATCAAGCCGTAGATGACTATCGTCTATGCGGTTAATTTCGACGAAGATGTTTTACTAGTCACAGATTGCGAAGAACCAGGCCTAGGCGAAGGACCTGAACAAGGATCCCGATGGACCATGGTCTATGATGGAGCCTCAAACGCACTTGGCAATGGTATTGACGCCATCATTACATCCCTACAGGACACCGCCTTTCACCGCCAGATTATGTTTGATTGCACCAACAACATGGCGAATATGAGCGTGCATCATGGGTATCAAAGCTGCTATTGACTTAAGAATCAAGTTCTTACAAGTGTATGGAGACTCAGCTTTAGTGATCAGCCAGATTAAGGGCGAGTGGGATACGAAGCATCCGAATCTCATTCTGTATCGAGAGCATGTTTTGAGTTTGATCCCCTACTTCGAAGAGATCACTTTTGATCACATTCCACGGGAAGAGAATCAGTTGGCAGATGCATTGGCTACTATGTCATCTATGTTCAAGGTCAGATGGGGCAACGAGGCTCCCCAGATCATTATTGAGAAGTTTGACGAACCAGCATATTGTTATGAGCTTGATACAGAAGAGAAACCTTGGTACTACGACGTGAAGAGATATCTTGAGACTCAGGAATATCCCGCAGGGGCATATGTCAATGATAAGAAGTTCTTGAGAAGATTTGCATCCAAATTCTTCCTCAGCAACGACATCTTATATAAGCGCAACCACGACTTGTGCTTACTCCGCTGTGTAGACCAGAAAACTGCAGAACGTATCATGGAAAAGCTACACGAAGGCACGTTTGGTACCCATTCCAGTGGACATACCATGGCTAAGAAGATTTTGAGAACAGGTTACTATTGGTCCACCATGGAAGCTGATTGTCACCGCTATGCTCGATCTTGTCACAAATGCCAAATTTACGTCGACAAAGTGCACGTACCTCCAGTACCTTTGAATGTTCTAACAGCTCCTTGGCCTTTTGCAATGTGGAGCATTGACATGATTGGATAAATCAAGCCCACAGCTTCCAACGGGCATCGTTTCATCCTTGTGGCAATTGATTATTTCACCAAGTGGGTAGAAGCAGCCTCGTTCGCATCTGTTACCAAGAATGTTGTGGCTCGATTCATCAAACATAATCTTATTTGTCGATACGGCACTCCTAAAAGGATTATCACAGATAACGGCTCTAATCTCAACAACAAGATGATCACCGAACTCTGCACGCAGTTCAAGGTCAAGCATCACAACTCTTCTCCATATCGGCCTAAGATGAATGACGCAGTGGAAGCCGCCAACAAGAACATTAAGAAAATTATGCAGAAGATGACTGTGACTTACAAAGATTGGCATGAGATGTTACCATTTGCTCTTCATAGTTATCGCACTACAGTACGAACATCAACAGGGGCAACTCCCTTCTCTCTTGTGTACGATATGGAAGCAGTCCTACCCATCGAGGTTCAAATACCCTCAACCAGAGTCCTCTAGGACACAGAGTTAGGTGAAGAGGATTGGATTCAGACATGCCTTGACCAGATTAACTTGATTGATGAGAAACGACTCGCATCCATCTGCCATGGACAGATCTATCAGAAGCGAATGATCAGAGCATTCAACAAGAAAGTCAAGCACCAAGTCTACCAAGTCGGTGATCTAGTAGTCAAGCGCATCATCCTTCCACAAGGTGATCCCAGGGGCAAATGGACTCCCACCTATGAGGGACCATTTGTGGTCAAGACAGTATTTTCCGGCGGAGCTATGATACTTAGCACCATGGATGGTGAAGACTTCCCACACCCTGTGAACGTAGACATAGTCAAAAAATACTACGCATAAATGAGACCCGCTAGGTCGACTGACCTAGGCAAAAATAAGGGCATCCTGGCGAACCAAAAGGGGTTCGGGCAAAAGTTAAGGATATATACATAACACGTACACCTGGCAAGTCGAAAACCTGAAAAGGCGGCTTGGGCAAAAAAAAAGGGCATCCCGGTAGACTGAAAACCCGAAAGGGCGGTCTAGGCAAAAGTTAGGGATTCAAACGTACGACTATGTCTCGTCCCGATCATTTTACTTCCAGACTACTATCAGCATTCAAGATTCAAATGGCGAAAATCAATTCACTCACCTTCTACTGACAACAAGGAGATGAGATAGTTGAAATATATGAGTACTAGCATAGTTGGAACTTAACGAGATTGTTTCCGCATAGCTTTTTACCTTTCTTGTGTACAAACTACTTGGCCATACGCCACATTTCAAATAAATACGAGTTCTTTCTCTTTACAATTTCTGCTGTTGTCGTTTGCATAAAGTCCAACATTTATTTTGAATGATTATATGCATTTGACAATAAAAATCTATTTACAAACATGCGAAAAGTGAACATACAAAAGTAATTACTGCAGGCTCTAGAAATTGAGATGACGACGAAAGTCACCAATCAGTTCCCCCGCAAAGCATAATCCCCACGGGAGCGTCGCTCACTACAAACCTTCCCCAGCGGAGTACGCGTCAGTCCCGAGCAGCAGTGGTTCCACTCAACTAAACAATGTCACACCGATTTCCAAGCAATAACATTTCATCCCCAGCCGAGGTATTTATCCCCAGCAGAATATCTCTCAAACAATTCCCCTTCTCCCCGGCAACAGCAGTATCCAGACTTGAAACTTGGTCAGATAGTGCATCGGAGGAAACTTACATCTTTTATTCCCCAGTCAGAGATTACAACGGGCTCCAGATCCTTCTAACCCGGTCTCCCAGCAACTATCAAATACTCTTCAGTAAGATCTACACGCAAGATCCCCAGCAGAGTACCTCATAAGACTCTCCCTAACAGGGTCTATGTATGAGATCCTCAAACAACGTGTTTTCTCGATCTCTACCATCCTCACCAATATCTAGGCTCGAGACTTGGTCAGATAGTGCATCGGAGGAATCAAAGTTATCTTTCTTCTCAGGGTTTCCGTCCGTTTCATCCCTAAACAGAAGTCAGAAATCTCCAAGCAGAGCATCCACGTCTTCTTCAAGATGGATATGTTTTGAAATACCACAGCATCTATCATTCATACATTACTCATAAAAGTCATAATATATGCATATGTCATTCATACACATCGTCATGCATCATACCTTGCATAAGACTAACAATATTCTATCAAAGTTTCCTTTGTTTTTTCCAAAACAGGTGAAAATCACTTCTTAAACAAACAGGTCCAGGATTAATGCCCGAAGCCAGACGGGAAAACTATCTGAACGGCCGCCCACGTTGTCCTCCGACAATAGATCCAGGATTAATACCCGAAGCAAGCCGGACGGGAAAACTATCTGAACGATCACAAGTTATCCTCCGATAACAGGCATTGGACCAACACCCGAAGCACAACAGGGAAGCTGTCCACATTTGGCCAAACAATTATCCCCTCAGAATAATCAGCACGAAGATGTATTCTGACTCTCTCTTATTATCAACAACAACTACAGAGTCTAGCATACGACTCAGTTGCCTTGGATGGCATCTTAAGCCCATCTCCGACTACTTATCAACGTTTCCCCACTTTTAGAATGCTGCATATTTGGTTAAAAACCAATACAAACCAATAACTTCATTCAAAGATGAGCACGAAGTCTAACGTACGATTTCCTCCAAATGGCATCTTAAGCCCATCTCCATGCTCCTTCCATTTCCAGAACATCTACCGAGCCTAACGTACGGCTCACTCCCCAGCATCGATCTTTCCAGATGGCATCTTAAGCCCATCTCCGACAGTTCTCCTATCCTGACAATGATCTCGAGTCTAGCGTACGACTCATTCCCCAGCGAAGCCTCCAACTTCTCCAAATGGCATCTGTAAGCCCATTCCCGCATCATCAGCCAACAGCGAGTGCAAATTTTCAAGTGTACTCGAGTGTTCAATCATCTTCTACCTCCAGGTCATGAAAGGCAAGCACGCCAATCTAACCCTTCCAGTACAAGAAGATTGAACAGGGGCAGTTGTCATACCCCAAAATTTGCCCTCCTACTTCTCAAGACATTTCATACATCCATGCTCAAGGATTCCTCAAGGGTTGATCAGACAAACCCTTTCCTAGACAATCAACCCAAACTAGGGTTTGACAATTCTCAGATCAAGATGGACTTCCAACATCTCCAATGGTCATCATGCCTCCTCATATGCTTCAAAGATTCTCTATGTCAAGTTTCAAGCCTCACAAGTCAAGTTTCCTCAGACAATTGCTCAGATGGTTGAAAATTGTGTTGGACAAAAGTCAACGTGGTCAACATACTGATCAAACTTCATGATTTTTGGTCAACATCCTCATTTTGAAGTTACATTCATCATTTGATCAAGGGTTGATCATGATTCATCAAGAAAACTCAAGATTTGCTCAAAAGTCAAACTTTCCAAATTAGGGTTTCTTAGTGAAAAGTCAACTAAACTTTGACTGAGCATAACTTCTTCATACTTTCTCAGAAATTTTTCCACCATCTCTTGTTTTGAAGGAAATCCAATTCTCTTCAACTTCATATCTTACAAGAATGTTCAAAAAATGCTTCATTTGAAAGGTATGGATCAAAACATTACCGGTCCTTTTCAAAGTCAACAAAAAGTCAACTTTTTGTTTTGAAGATTTATTGAGCATGGAAACCCCAATTGAAATGAAACCAAAGAGGTTGGTTAGAGGACACTTATAGCTTTCTAAAAAGTCCAATAACACTCAAAAAGGTGGAAAATTGAGCAAAATACACCATTCACAAGTTGAGCATTTTTGAACAATTGCACAAAAGGAGATATTTGTCAAAATCCAATTCTTTCTAAATGGGCCTATAATTTTATGATCCAAACTTGATCATAATATTATTTGTGACCTATTGATGCTTGGCCATGACATTTTTCTATTTTATTGATTTATTTTTGAATTTAAAACCATTTAATTCAAAATTAAATTATATAAAATATGAAAATAAGATATTTTTTCAAAAGAAGTGAATTCTATCAAACTTGAGGTCCAAGATAGCCCATGGAACATACCAAATTCGTGCTAGCTCTCACATTGAAGAGAAAATCAAATTTTTTTCCAAAATTTGATTTTATTTGAAAAGAATTTATTGCACATTCAAGATCAATTCTTTTTTCACTCTCTTTGCCCTCTCAATTCACTCTATAAATACTCAGCCTATTGCACATCAGAGAGGACGAAACCGTAGCCCCATACACAACCCTTATTTTGTCAAAAAATTTCTCAAATTGTCAAAATTCGATTTTTACTTTGCAGCCACTTTCAGCCTCTGTCAACCATCCAAACTTGTTCCTGAGGTAATTTAGAGTGAGTATACATCATTGCCAATGATCAAAGCAGCCTGAATCGATGCATACATGTTCATACATATTCAAATATATCTTGAAATTGCATTTTTATTATCTGCTTGTTTTAATTGATTCTAATGATTTTATTGTGTTCATGAGACTCCATATGGTTGATCTGGGCAATCGTTAGCAAGCTTGAACGTCAGAATCGCGTGATGCCATGTTTAGGGTTGTTGAACTGTTGAGCTTCGAACTGGTAGCTAGAGGTGTTTTCAATCGAAACTATTGGTACCATTGAACTCGCAGCCATCGAATTAGGGGGGTAGGGTATCCCTTTGCTTTTTATTCGCGTTATTTTGCAGGTTCAGGGATCGTGGTCGCCGGAGAAGACGACCGGAGCTAGGGCTCCGGCGTCGTTGACATTCTTTGACCGGTGAGAAGCTGGCGTGGCGCGATGGAGCAATTTGATTCGTTCATGCGTAAGTGACTGGGCCCGGCCAGCTGACTGTGCTTGAAGTCAAAACGATGACACGCGTATCACATTTATTCAATTGATTTTGGTTTTACAAACACCAAATACATGATGGCGCAGCGGTTAAGGCATTGGATGGAGGAGATTCTCTCAATGGTCTCTAGTTCGAACCACACCAGGACCATTCTCTTTTTCCTTTTCACAAACCTCATATTTTTCATATTTTTCTTTTCTTTTAATATTTTCATTCAATTTAATTTATCTTTCATAATTTTTATCATGCATTTAAAAAATACCAAAAATATTTATTTTTTTTCATACTCATCATAAAAATGCTTATTTAATTTTTAAAATTAAAAATATTATTTTTGCATGCATGTTTAATTTAATTTCTATTTTATCATTTAAATCATTTTTAATTGATTTTAATTATTAAATTAACTCCAAAAATTCCCAAAAAATTATTTTAGCATATTAATGTTATTTCTAGAATAAAAACTTTTTCTCATTCAAAAATTATTATTTTTACTAACATTTTCCTCTTATTCGATTTCCTCGTATTTCCCGATTTTCATCTGTTCACAGGTTATCCCGTTTCGGATATTTTTTATCGCTTTCTTTTCATATTATGTAATTGCCTATGGGATGTAATAGTTTAATTAGGACTTTTATTTTCCGCACTTTCAATTATGTATTTGCCCCAAAGCCATGTAATAGCGTAGGATTTATCTTTCCGCACTTTATATTTCCGCAATTTACTTTCCGCATCTTATAAACTGCTAGTAATTAGGCGTGTATGGCAAGATTAAAATCAACATAGTTCACTCATAATTCAAAGATAAAATATCTGAAATCAACACACTCTTTCACACATGCACCCCTTAGGGTAATTCTCTCTCGTTACCTTTACGAATACAAATGGTCATGTCCCTCGAGAGGTATTCTAAGCAAATCATCATAGTCGATACAAAGATCATAAGACCCACGATGTCGCCTCCGAATACATGATCTTGACCTCGATTGTCGCCTACGAAAATGATGATATGAATGTGCTAGGATACTTCCTACAAGTTGCTTTCTATGACCATCCAATTCGAATGCTTACATCCAACAAATAGGGTTACCTACCAACTAATGGTACGGATAGCGCTATTCTTATAATGACCAATTCGAGTAGGTAATAAGACTTTTATATCAAAATACTTTTACACCTCACACTTTTGTCAAAGTTCAAACTCTTTTCAAAAAAACGAAACATTTCCAAACACTTTGTATACATTCCTACATGAATCATTACAAAGTCAAAGCGAAATGCTTTTTCAAAACATTTTTCAAATACACAGAAAGCACAATTTTAAAGTGATCTAAGAGCAACTAAGAGCCGTAGATAACTTGGAGGGTGCTAATACCTTCCCTTTTCATAACCTTCTCCCTTACTCAGAATCTAACGAAGGTCTTTTTATGTACCTTTCACCTTCCCTTAATTGGATAAAAGAAAAGTCGGTGGTGACTCTTGCTATCCGCACAGTTGCGATACAAAAACCCTCAAAGTCAGTTCACCGTATTACAGAACTGGCGACTCTGCCGGGGACACATCCTAAAGAGAGAATGCCTTAGGGATTTCTAGATCACCTTTATTGCTTTTGTTTGACTTGCTTGCTTTATCTTTAAGGGTTGCTTGGGTATTATATTTATGGGGGATCCTACACCCGGATCCGGGTTTCCTTTTAGGTAAGTAGCAATAAATTGTCGCGACCGTTAGACGTATATCAAAACGGTCAACATGATGGCTACGTTAGTGTGACACTTTGGATGTCCTGATACTCTTCATTCCCAAGTTGAGAATAGTATTTGGATTCTGCGTGGTGTCATCAAGCACTAACTAAACTTTTAGAACCTTAATTGACCCATCTTGGCCATTAGAAGGTAGTGAGATGGCCGGCTTTGGTGCAGACTAAGGTTGGCTGATACTCGATGCTACGCTCATTAAAATCAGACTTTTGGGATATTTTCGGTCGACCACTTGGTAGTCGTATTGAAATAAACGCCTACGAGAAAGATCAATGATGTGAGATTCCTAGAACCCGGTTACTATTATAGGACAGGATGAACCAACTCAAACTTTTGGTGGGGTAATCACTTATACCTCTTGCAAGCCTTAAACCTAGGCTCATTGTGTGAATTGTTTGTGTGTGCTAAACATGACATCATGACATCACCGCATTGCATATCATATCTAACTATTTCAAGGTCCTAGGGATTTATCTTTGCTCTGTTTTGTAGGGAATTATGGCTTCTAGAAAGACTATCCGAATCAACTTCATGGGTATACCTTCTCAGCTCAAAAAATTGGTTTCAGAAATTCTCGACCATGCTCAGTTCATCAAGAGACATGGTTATCTACTTGATTTGGTTATCTCCGGTTTTGAAGAAGATATGATGCATGTCTTATTCCAGTTCTTTGATCCGAAACACCATTGCTTTACATTCCCAGATTATCAGTTGGTTCCTACCTTGGAAGAGTTCTCTAAGCTACTTGGCGTACCTATTCTTGACCAAATGCCATTCACCGGTTTAGAAAAGGTTCCTAAGTATGAAGACATTGCATCAGCCTTACATCTTAAGCGCTCAGACATTGAAGCTAATTGGGAAACTAGAAGCGGAGTTAAGGGTTTACTTGCTAAGTTCCTGATTAAGAAAGCCCGAGAATTCCTCAAAGTTATGAGTTTCCATGCATTTGAAGATATTGTAGCCTTGTTAATCTATGGTTTGGTTCTATTTCCTAACTCGGATCAATTCATAGATGTCAACGCCATCAAGTTGTTTCTTACCCGCAATCCAGTGCCTACCTTACTTGGAGATATTCTACATTCTCTCCACACTCGTACTACTAAGAGACAAGGAACTCTCATGTGTTGTATACCGTTACTTTCTAGGTGGTTTATTTCGCACCTTCCTCCATCAGTTTTGTCAAAGTTCAAACTCTTTTCAAAAAACGAAACATTTCCGAACACTTTGTATACATTCCTACATGAATCATTACAAAGTCAAAGCGAAATGCTTTTTCAAAACATTTTTCAAATACACGGAAAGCACAATTTTAAAGTGATCTAAGAGCAACTAAGAGCCCGTAGATAACTACAGATGGAAAGGGGTGCTAATACCTTCCCTTTTCATAACCTTCTCCCTTACTCAGAATCTAACGAAGGTCTTTTTCTGTACTTTTCACCTTCCCTTAATTGGATAAAAGAAAAGTCGGTGGCGACTCTTGCTATCCGCACGTTTGCGATATAAAAACCCTCAAAGTCAGTTCACCGTATTACAGGTAGCAACTGGTCCAATTTCATTTATCAGATTATTAGCATTGTCATTCTGATTTATAAAAGGGAACAGCAGCAGCAACTTAGCCAAGAAGACAAAAATCACTACATTTACACAAAACTGTCACAAACAGAAGCTCCACTTACACCTAGCCATGACAGACATGCATAGAATTGAAGGACAATAACAAAAACATAAACACCTAGCCATGGCAGGCATGCATACAGAGAGAAGACTGAAATTTACCAAGGAAGACGATGATGGCAGACGTGCGAAGAAGACTGAAAGCTTAAGAACGGTGAACGGCGGCGAGTGCGGAAGAACGGAGGTTGAGAATGCCAGGAACGGAGGTTTCACACTGCAGGTTGAGAAGGAAGACGAAGATGAACAGAATGCAGGAACAAAATGAGGGCAAAAAATCGTATTTAGGGTTTTCAATTTTAATTATAAAATAATCTTTAAAAGCGCTTCCTAAAGCCCATATATAAGAGCGTTTTTTCCTTCAAAAGCGCTTCGTATCGTAGGTCTATAGCAGCACTTTTAAAAACGTTTTCTTAAGACCACCTATAAGAGCGTTTTTTAAAAGCGCTTTCTCAAGGCCACCTATAAGAGCGCTTTTCAAAAGCGCTTTCTTAGATTAGATATTTCTAATGCCTTTAACAGTGTTTTTTGAAAAGCGCTTTCCTAGGGAACCCTATGAAAACGCTGTTTTTAAGCGAAATTTTTTTAAGGCCTATGAAAACGCTTTCTCTTAAAAGCGCTTTCGTAGAGGCGCTGCCAAAAATTATTTTTGTTGTAGTGACTCTAGTTCTGAGCTCGCATTGACCAAAATTTTGTTCCCACTAATGAATCGAACCTAGTATTCTTCGGATTACGTCCTTAGCAGGAGCTCCTTCATGGAGTCCAATTACTTGATTATTATTTTAAGAATCTTAGTCTAACTTCTTTTAATAAAGAAAAAAACTAATGAAACAATCACATTAATGCTAAACTGCTCTATACAACAAACAGACTCACTATTCTTATACATCCACCATTCCTATGCCATGAATTTAGTCATCTCTATTATATTCATAATTTTTAATCTACCATTATTAAAGAGACTACTTAACCATATAGTTCTACAAACAGCTAACCAAATGATTGAAGGTCATTTAATAGGACAAAACAAAAACAAATGAGACCCATCTTCGGTTTGCTTTCAACAATGAATACTAATTACCAAATTATGTTCACCAACTAGAATTCCATGTTTCATTAGCTTTAATCTAGTTGGCAACTTCAATAAAGTAAGCCTTCAACCAAAAGTGAAAATGTTGATGGGTGTTTAGACTTCCATAATAATCTCAAGCTATCCACCACTGGTGTGTCTTATTCGATGCCCGAAGAATCTGATAGCACAACATAAGAATTTTTAACAGAGAACTCATTGTTGTTACGCCATCAAACGAAGTTGTCGTGTTGATCTTACTTTGGCTGAATCTTTATTAGAATATTCTACAATTGGTTCAGTTGCAGCTGGTCAGTAACACTAAGATTGTTAATTTGGTAGTTTATGTCTTATCAATTATTTCATTGGAAATAAGTTTACATAATCTTCATAATAAAACGATTAATTGATGATTCACTGTATTAATTGTTTATAATTGTTTAGCATTCCATTTGATTTCTAACGCATACGAGAGTTTTCAATATTTGGTTTGATTTAGAAGACTTATTTGATATAGGTTTAATCTTCCGCTCCTGCTTGCTATAATCTTATGACTAGTAATGGTCTTCATAAAAATTTTAATCCACATTTTTGGTCCTTTCTGTTAAAATTGTCCTAAAATCGTTCTAATTTAATAGTTAAGTAGACATCGTCATTAATATGATCGTTAAATTATAAAAAAAATGTCGTAAAATTGCAGGAGAGATCATAAATATGATAAAAGAAAATTAAGAGGACTGTTCTTTCAAGCAAACTTTTTTAAAGATTAAAAATAAAATATGAAATATTTAGAAGAACCACGAATATATTTAATTCAAAATTTTTATAATATTACATTGAAATGAAACAATTGAAAACAATAATACATTGACATAATCTAAATATTAATTATTTAAAATAAAATAGTACTAGAACTCAAGAAAAAATAATAATGTAATTAGTAATTAAAATTATATCAATTAACAAACATTTTTAATATATGTTTTTTCGTTTTTTATTAAGGTTAAATATATTTTTGATCCTTATAAATTTTTAACATTTTATTTTTAGTCCTCATAAAAAACATAACATATTTTAATTTTTAAACAAAATTTATACATGCAGTCTTATTGTGTGTTTGGATTGGTGGTGAATAGAATTGATTCTAGCAAATTTGAGTTTGATATAATTGATTTTAATAGAATTGAGTTTAATAAAATTTATTTATTTTTAGATACATTTATGTAAAAGTGAGTTGAATAATAAATTTCAGTGTAAAAATCATCCAAAATCAATTTTGGAAGCAGAAGCTTAGTCTCTTTTGTCAAATCAATTTGTATTTCTGAATGGTTTTTTTGCACTTATGTTTCGAACATTATAAAAAATTCTTTAAAAAAAAAAGTAAATTCAAAATTGGATTTTCTAGTCGAAATTTTTATTACTTTTATCATTATCTTTTAAAATTTTAAAAATTCATGTTTAACTCTTCTCATTTTAAAAAATTCTTAAATTTTATAAAAAAAATATCTTATAGTATTCTAAACATATATGAAAAATATTATTCAAAAATTTAAAAATATAACTAAACAGTTTTTAAAATTTTAAAAAGTAACATAAACTAAATTTACATGCATAAAAATATTTTAAGGACAAAAACATATTTAACTTTTTTATTATAAGAAATAAATATCTGGAAAGAATGTTTATGTCAAATATAAACCTTTTCAACTTTTCTCTACTCTACTTCCCCTATCTTTCTCTTATATGCAATTTTCTTTATTTCTCACATCTTTCCTCTTCTCTTATCTCTCTTATCTATTTATCTCTTCTCTTAATCTCTCTTTACAACCTAGCACTCGATATTCTATTATTTCTCTTATCAATTTATCTCTTCTTAATCTCTCTCTACAACCAAGCACACGCTTAAAGATGAAGACAAATCTAGAAAGTAATTATTTATTTAATTAATTTTAGATTAACAATAATCAATTATTATTTATTATTATTAATATATTATTATGGCCTATTATTATTAAACACTTATTGATGAATTTATCTAATTGGATTATTGTCTCGGAATGGATCATGATGGATTGAATCATTCAGTTAAAGCCTAATGAGATATCACTGTCCTCAGCTATTTAGTCATTTAAGCGTTGTCCCATTAAACGATTAACTAAATCAAAAACTCTAAACGGCGATGATGGTAGTAATCTATCTATATTCCTAAAAGATACATATTTAAATTCATCAATCGGTATCTGAGCCTAATTAAATACATCTTATAACTATTACTAGTTATTATTTTAATCTTTGATATTAACATGTTAAATTACTTATTTATATTATGTAATTTTTTCGTCCCTTAATCATTCATATACTCATATGATTCAATCAAATTATTTGTTGAAAATATATGTTATTTTGTTTTAGAAAATTTGAGATGGATATTCCAATCTTTAGCAATTAGCATTAAATAATCAGACTATTTTGGCATAATATTCCTTAATATAAATTATTGTTAAATAGTAATAATTGATTGTAGTAATTGATTTTAATATTATATTATAATCAATTATTTTGATATTTTATGATTTTGGAATAAACTTAAATTTCATATGTATTCAAAAATTTCTTATATAATAAATTCAAAATATCTAAACGAGATAAATATTGTGTTTTTTATAATTTATAATAATTTTATTATTAAATTATATATTGTCTAATTATATACCTTCTCAGAATTTTATTATTAAATTATATATTGTCTAATTATATACCTTCTCATTAGTAAATTATGATAATTATCTTGAGTTATTCTAAAGGCAATTTAATAATTTTATTCTTGCATTATGATAATTTAAAACACTGATTTATATTGTCATATAATAATTTGTCGTTGATTTATGAGTCTTTTCGTGAGACAATATTGCAATATTCAATCTATTCATGGCTGTCTCGTCAAATTGTACAAAGCATCAAAGTTTAATGATTCTTTCGACAAGGATAAACATCAAACTATTTGAGGTTACTAATAATTTATTCTTAAATCTCTTATTTTCATTATTTAAAATTAAATAAGATTATATTGATATGATTTTATGTGTTATTATAGAAATCGATTTGTTTTGATGCTATAATAAAATGATTTAATATTTTATTTTATTTATGGAATGAAACTATAATTTCATATATTATCAGAATATTTTTTTATAATGAATATGAGATATGAGAATATTTGATTGATTTAGTATTAAATTATTGATTTATTTATTGAAGGTTTCTTTGTGAAATTTATATAAATATTTTATGTTAATTAAATTGAGAATTGTGCACTATTTTACAAGATATACTCTCAATATTCTAGTATAAAATATTCGGTTTAGAATCTCTTTTGATAACATTATTCTTAATTATTTTAATAAAGTTTTACATTTTGAATTTGTTTTAGACTCAATTTTATTGATTTAGACACCAAATATTTTATATTTTTTGAATTTAAAATTATTATTAAATTATACATTGCCTTGTCATTTTGAATAACTCTTAAGACAATTGAAAATTATATCATCATTGCAATATGTTATTTTAGAAAATTTTATTTGTTATAATGGTTTGCTATTGACTTATGAATCATTTGATATGATATGATAATATTCTAAAGTCATCAAAATTTAGCGACTCAAGAACAATGATGCACATCATATCGTACGAGGTTAGTATAATTTAAATATTTTTAAAACTTTGTAACTTAAATTATATAATTTCATATAATGATATATTTGCTTAAATATTATATACTCCTTCTATGAAAATATAAAATGTGCAATTATATATAAAATGAAACTATTAATTAGAATAGTTTTTGAAATTTAGAACTCTTTAATCTTTAATAGATTTCTTGTTAATAAACTCCATTTTAAAATAAAATTAAATTTTTTGGAGTATTTCAAATAAAATTATTTTGAGAGTTCTATAAAATAAAATTATTTTTTTAGTAAAATAATTAATTTGTTTTAATTATATTTAATATTATATTAATAATACTCGTACCGGTACATTATTGTTAATATAATTTGGTCATTAATTATGCAAATTTTTCTTAGTAAAATAATTATATTATTTTAATTTTATTTAATATTATATTGATGATAATCATACTTTATCGGTATGTTATTTGTAATATAATTGATTGTTAATTGATAAAAATATATTTGTGATTTGATACTTATGTCAAATATTTAAATTATTTAATTATAATAAATATTATATTGATAATAGTTATACCCTATCAGTATATTATTATTAATATAATTTGTGTTATTCAATGTACTTCTGATTTATGATTATGTAAATTATTGTTCGAGTATTTTATCGGTATTAGAATTTTGTGATATAATATTTATACATTCTTATATTTCTTATTTAAAATTGTTGAATTTTTTTTTGAGAATTAAGAATTTTTTTAAAGACATGTAACACTTTATGAAATTCAATAATTTATTTTCAAATGAATTTCAATTCTCTAAGTATTATGTAAGTGGTGGACATACCCTATCAGTGTGATGTTACTTGACATGATAATTGTGTGATAGGTAAAATAGTTGAATATATATATTTAAAATATTTTTTAAACTATTGAGTTAATAATTCAACTATTATTATCTATCAAGTGGGAGAATTTAACATGTCAATTGTATTAGAAATAAGAAACAAATAATATTTATTTAATATAATATTGTTTTATGGAGACTTATATTGAGGATATTATAGTCTTATGTAATTGATAAAAGTGTTGACTATTTGTGTTGTATCCTCAATAATAATTAAAATTAAGTCTCATATTTTTCCGCTGCGTGTAACCTAATTATGTCTCAAAGTGTGTGTGACATTAATTGTAATACTTAATTTTTGAGTGAGCTATTAAAATAATTCATAATCTCATATTGTAATTATACTAGGGATTTACTCTCACTCATATGATGATAATTTTATTTTATACAATCATCATACTCTTTTATGTGAATATTATTTTGTTTATGAAAATTATTTTAAGAATCATATTTGTTATAAGGAGATTTTACATTATTAATGTAAGTGAAAATTAACAATCTCTTTAATCTAAATGCAGAATATGTGGTTAGCTATGAAACTCAAATTTAGATAAAAATATTTCGTCTGTAAATATTGAGTTTCATATTGTTATTATGTAATCACTCGTGTTAATAGATCTGCTATATTCATGTGAAATTATATCAATAATGATATATTATATTTATGTGCAAAATAGGTGTTAAGTTTGTAAAACTCTATTGATGATATATTATACAATCACTTCTCTATATTATTTTGCAATAAAAATATAATTAGTATCCCATTTAATAATCAGAGTATATAATACTTGTGGGCTTGGGAAAAACTATGAGTAAACTATGAGTATAAGTCATTGAATTGACATAACTCAAAAAATAACAAAAGAGTCGTCACTGCCCTTTTATTTTATCGTCATATCAGGATGAGTTCTTCTTAACTTCTGCTTGATTGGCGGACACTCGGGTTTCAACGACAAGTGAATCAGTGGGAGTGCATGTGTACAAAATTATATAATCTAAAATAATTTAGATTATTATTCTCATATTGTCATATATTCGTGCACTATAAAATATGACATATTCTAAGAAAATTTCAAAATATACAATACTCTAAAAAGTCTTATTATACTGAGATATATATTATTCTCTTCATCTGGAAGCATCACAATTTAATGTTTAGGCCGATATTGAAAAGACACAATAACTCTTTAACATACAATAATATTGTGTTATTCTATTTTCAATAGTCCACTTTAGTCAGGTCATAATATGAAAATACAAGTAAATATCAATTCTCCTATTGAGATGCTATGACATTTAATGTAAAAACTCATTAGTAAATCACTAACCACAGACTTATACACATGAGTAAGTCTTATGATATTTTGGGTTAGTGGGAGTTTATCTATAGCATTTTCATATATTTGGACCAATGGTTTATAACATATTTTCCTCATATGAAATATATTTCTCTAAATTCATTTTTTTAATATAAATTGTATTTCTATGACTTGTATGATCTATTTTCTCTATCAGATTCATTTCTGCAATGTTGAAGTTTACTTTAGTATTGTGAACAAGTGTTTTGACCATAATTAAAATTCTAAGATTAAAATTTATATAATTTTAAATTAATTTTTGTCATTCAAGTGGGAGAATGTTAGATTAATTATTTAATTAATCAATTTTGGATTAACAATAAATTATTATTTTTTATTATTATTAATATATTATTATGGCTTATTGTTATTAAGTAATTATAGCTAGATTTATCTAATTGGATTATTGTCTCTGAATGGACCATGATGGGTTGACCGTTCAGTTAAAGCCCAATGAGAGGTCTCTGCCCTCAACCTTACCCCATTAAACGATTAATTAAGTCTGAAACTCTAAACGACAATGAGAGTAGTAATCCTCTCATACTCCCCGACAGCAATATTTATAATACTAAAAGATACATCGGCAATTTCTACAATCTCACTAGATACATCATTCCATGCATGATATTATAATACACTATAATTTGTGTCTATAAGATTTAATTTAAATTCATCATGTTTATGTCAAATATAAATCTTTTCAACTTTCTCTTCTCTACTTCCCTTATCTTTCTCTTATATGCAATTTTCTTTATTTCTCACATCTTTTCCTTTTCTTTATCTCTCTTATCTATTTATCTCTTCTTAATCTCTCTTTACAATCAAACACTCTATATTCTATTATTTCTCTTATCAATTTATCTCTTCTTAATCTCTCTCTACAACCAAGCACACACTTAAAGATGAAGACAAATCTAGAAAGGTGGAGATTCTTATCCACCATAATCAAAAAGTTAAATAATGTTATTTTCAATTTAAAACATTTTAAAAACAACAAATAATTATACCATTTATTAAATAATTAAATATACTAAAATTAAATAATATCATATCATTAATCAAAAATTAATTAATGTTATATTTAAATTCTAATTTAGAAGACTTTTTCTTACTATCTAATCTATCCGTCTCAAAATAAAAGTTGTTCAAAATTATTCCACATAAACAATTGTGGAACAATAAAAATAATGTTTTACAAAATTATCTTAATCATTATGGATTGACATATATTGTCATAAATTCATAATATGATTTCCTCATTTGAAAAGAGTGTAAATAATATTTATTAATGATAAAATTGATAAAAGTTATTAATATTGCATTATAAAAACAAAAAGACTATTATTTTGATATACATTTTTTAATTAAAAAGACATTTATTTTAAAACACCTTGATAATATCTATTTCTTCTCATTTTCAGGTGACTATAGATAAGTTAACTGTCTCTCTATCTTCACAAGGAAAAAAAAAATTTCATCCATCGTTTATAATTTTTACACACAAATTAAAAAAATTATTAATATTGTCCTAAAATATTACAATTTTACAAAATTAATCTTAAGGGAGGGAGTATTATAGTAAGTTTATAATAATTGAATTGTCTTATCGCTGTTTTATCTTCACACATGATACATGCAAAACAGAAAAAGAAAAACAGCCTCTAGTACTGTTTTCGTCCTTTGTTTCTCGCATAGCCTCGTAGTCTATGGCAATAAAACGAAACTTAGGGTAGCATCAAAACAATACCTAATAGCAAAGTTTGACAGAAGAAGAGAATAAAGTTTGAGAGAAAACAGTATTATGTTTTTGGCCATGTGTACTTTGAATGGAAATTAAAATACCTAATTGGCAAAGAGAAAGAACACAACACCTAGCATCAAAACAGTACTAATAGCAAAGTTTGACAGAACTAATGATCAGTGTGTAACAAATCTCATCAATTTTATTTATGATTTCAGTATGTTATATTTATTATTTAACGAATTATTGTTATGTATTTTCGGAGTAGTTTAGATTCTTTTATGTTTTATTTGTGAATTTGAAAAGAAGGGAATCGAGGGCTTTGAGAAGGGGAGTGGATTGTCTCCTCCATTATCATTTTTACTGGACTTGGTCCGGTTTAAATCTTAACCATTAAAAATCAAAATTTTTAATATATATTTCAATGGTCCACATCTAACGGTAAAGTCATTGGAGAGAATCTGAATCCTTTGGGGAGAGTTTGTAATAAAAAAATAGAATTTATTTTTATGTTTTTTGAAATTTTGTTTTTGTATAGAATTATAAGTGTATTAGTATATTTATATTTTTAATTTTTATAATGTTATAACAACTTAAAATATATTTGAAGAATTTATATATATATATCTTTAAAAACTCTTTAAAATTCTCTTTTAGTTCAAATTTTGAATACCCTGATTAGGGAGATTTTGTATTGTAAAGAAAATAAAACTTTTAAAGAGAAAATAAGTGATGCAAAATTTATTTTTATATGACATCATAAAGACTCATTTTTAAAAATCTTTTCAACAAAAATCTTTCAACTTGTTTTTTACTCTATAATTTCCTCTTTTTCAAAAAATCCTCTTCAATTATTCTCTAAAATTTCAAATATAGTCTTAGAGTTGCTTCACTATATTCAATTATGTGCAAATGTAGTTTAGTTGTTTGATTTGAGGATGTTATATTCCTAAAGTTACCATCAATATTTATGTGTACCTATTATTTTATTTTTACACGGTGGAAGGTTTTAATGGAATAGATCTTATGACTTTTATTCTCACATCAGGTTTAAAATATAGTCCAATATGACTTTTATTCTCACATCAGGTTCTAATGGCTGAAGATTTTAGATAAAGAAGATGTGGTGTTCAACTTATTTTATGTAATTAATCAAATTCTAATGTGATGTTTCAACTAAGGGATCAACTCCTCTCATGACCCGTCAGTGGTACGAGAGTCGATGATGATGGGTGTGTCGACCTATATTTGATGGCACATAAGAAAGGTGAAACTTCAAAGGATATATTTTTGAACTAGATGATGGATATTCATATAGCAAATTGTCAAAAGCGTTTAATGATGCTTTTAAGAAAAATTTCTCAAAAAATAAATGATTTAAAAAATTGAAAAGGAGATAAATAATCTTAATCGCACTTTAGTTTCTAGATAGCAGATGTTCAAGATACATGTGGGAGATGGTTCCATGTTCATCAAGTTCGATGAGAAGGAAATTGGCCACGTAATGTATGGGAAGAACACAAGAGTTACAATTATAGGTGAATTTCTACACAATCACCATTGAAAATGTACTTTTAGTTAAAGGGCTTAAACCAACCTACTTAACATTAGCCAAATATGCGACAAAGGGTACACTGTGGTTTTTTATACTCTTAGTTGTTTAGTTTAGCATAAACTGTGCATTTAAGTGTTATAGGATTAATAATGTATATTCATGGAACAAAGTGCTTAGTAGCCAAAGGTGAAAATGATTGGTTATGACACTTAAGTCACGTGCATTTCGACTTGATATATGAAATAGTATTCAAGAATCAAGTAGTTGATCTTCTTAAAATTAATTTTTCAAAAGAAAAGATATGTGATGCTTGTCAAATGGGAAAGCAAGAGAGAGTGTTGTTTAAATAAAAAAAAGGTTGTTTCGACATCAAAACTTCTCGAGCTGCTCCACCTAGACTTGTTTGGCCTTTCACATACAAGAAATTTAGAAGGAAATTATTATTGGTTTGTGATTGTTGATGACTACTGTAGATACACTTGGACATTAATTTTAAACCATAAGGATAAAAAATTTAAGGCGTTTGTTGACTTTTCTATGTTTGTCCAAAATGTTTTTAGGTTGAAAATTTTCACTCTCCATAGTGATCATGGTGGTGAATTTTTAACCATCAATTTCAAATCTTTTGTATCAAGAATGAGATTGCTCATAAATTCTCAATTTCTAGAACTCCACAAAATATGGTGTTGGTGAGGATAAAAATCGTGTTTTAGAAGAATTGCCCCAAACCCTGGTTAGTGAAATGAGTTACTTAAAGGTAGAAATCCTAGAGAATACCGGTACCTATGAGTTACTTAAAGGTAGAAAACCAAATGTTTCTTATTTTTTGTATTTTTTATTGCAAATATTTCATTTTAAATAACGGAAAGGACAATTTTGGTAAATTCAATGCTAAGTCCGATGAAGGAATATTCTTAGGGTACTCATCTATAAGTAAAGCTTATAGAGTTTACAATCATAGAATTTTTTTAGTAGAAAAATCTATTCATGTTGCATTTTATGAGTCTTCACCTCGAAAGATGCGGAAAGATGTTTATTTTGATGTTTCGGTTGTAATAACAGAGAAGTTAATCAACGACAAAAGTTTCAAAGATGAGCATCCCCCTTCATCAAAGGATGAGACAATTAATTAAGATAAAGAGGAAATAATACATGAGGATGAAAAAAAGATACCTCGAACCAACTGCCTCAATACAAATATTTGGACTAATGTCCCAACACCATACAATGTCAAGTCAGATGTTATAAAATCTGTTGACAGAATACTTGTTACAACTATTAATTGTTCAGAAAGATAAATTGCATATATTTAAATAACACAATCAATTGTTAACCCAATTCGGTGCAACGTCGCATGAAGGAAAATCACTATGATAGTATTAGCTCAAAGCTAAACCAACCTTAGTTAACAACTTCTTGTCTAATGACTACCTTGTACAACTTCTACCTACAGACCACTAGATATGAAATCCCTCTCTCACTTCCAAACATCGCAGTGATATACCTACAACCACAAACCTTGTGACTAGACTTAAAACTCAACAAAAGTTTACACTTCAAATAACCAATACTTATTTTTGCTTAAAATATTCAACTAAGAATAATACTCAACTCTTTGCTTAAAAGCTCATGAGTGGGAACAATAAATTGATTAACAATCAAGTAAAAATCAGTCAACTCAATGCATCGAAAGATACACGAGTGACATACAAAAAACATAGAACTTAAAAGACTCCCAAAACTCTAATCCTTATGTTGCACCCACGGTTTCTTCTACATGAATGCTTGCTATTTTAGATAATAAAAAGTCCTTATTGATAGAATCTTGAGCAATGAGCTTGGACTCTTCAAATCAAATCAAATCTTTACTTTTTAAATCAGCTACAAGATCTTCACATTAAAATAGGAACAAATGTTTTTAAATTTCCTAAAAAGCCTCCAAGATCCTTTTTAATGAAACAAATAAAATATGCACTTTGATCCTAATAAATATCCTTGACCTGCAAAGAATAATGAGATATATCCAAAAGGATCTCTTCAAAACAAATCAAATTTGTCAAGAGATTAAAATAGTAGTGCCTGCTGTATAACAACCCAAGATGTTAAGACATTTGGCTCAACATCTGTCTAATACACATGACAACAAAACTGATCATAACATTTGGTCAACATGGTTTAACATACTGCTCAACATCATCTCAACACCATTTTTTAGCAAAATTCATGCCAAACCTAAAATCATGTATTTAACAATCTCCCTCTTTGAAATTTTTTGGCTAAAATAACCCGAGCACACTAACCCTGGATGAAGGTTGAGAAAAATACAAGAAATAGGGGCTTGAATTGTGTTTTCTAACTTACTATCTAAGTTTAAAAAATATTTTGCAATCTTACTAAAAGAATTAAGACAAAGAAAAGAATAAAAGGACTCATTTGGTTTATACAAGTTCACCTTCAACAAGGCTACTCTTGTCCATCCTCCAAAGTGATTTTACCTTCAACAAAGACTTAATCCACTAATCTCAACAGATTACAAATGCACAAGCTTTCGGCCTATAACTAACCACAACCGTCTAAGAGTCTCAACAGACACCTTAGCCCTCTCAACTCTACAGACTAACAACCTAGTCACTTGAGGCAACGATCAATTCTTAAGAGAATTACAATCAACAGTGTTTAAAATGTATGATTCTAAAAAGCGGATTAACACAACAATGATAAGCAAAGCCTCTAATACAAATAACGAGCAAAAACTCTTTGTATTAAGAATTCTAAGATAAAACACAAATAATGAGCAACAACTCTTTGTGTTTTAATCTCTAATATCTTAACACAATAATGATCAACTCTTGTGTTCTTGATATTTCTCTAGAAGAATAAATATATGAGTATTTGAATAATGATTCTTCTTTTTGTCTTGATGTATATGATTGTTTCAACAAATTGATTCAAACTTGATAATGTTGCATAAACAAGTTGATTGAAACATATTTGAATCCCAAAATTTGATGATTTTTTGTGAGAAATTGATGGAATTGACCAAATAAAATAATGAAAGTGAAGTTGAGGGACTAACTTATAATGTTTTTTAATTAATAAACTAAAGTGGAACATTAAATTAAATTAAGAGATTTGGAGATTAAATATACCTTAAATCAACTACAATTTTAACTATAAATTAAAATATAATTTCTTATTCAATTGAATTAACCATAATTGTTTTATGTATTTAACGAGATATCACAAAAATTGTAAAAAGTAAAGGTGTGCTTGTATTATATATTGTCCGTTTTTGTCGCCTCTCTTTGAATATTTTGGCTCGAGTCCTCCTTTATACTTTCTTTTTCTATTAAATTTATTGCGTTTTGCAAAAAATAGTATAAACAATTTATACACACGTGAAAAATGTTGTTATATATAATTTTACCTAGTTTCATAGTAATATAAATATAAATATGTGTCACATGGAGATTGTATTTTCCATCCCATATAATCAATAAGATTCTCTCTTACAGAGAAACCAAACAGTAAACATGCTTACGCAACAAAAGTATTGGTGGCCAAATTGTATGATCTTGCAAAAGCCAAGCCTCCATGGCATTGGCAGTAGTAACCATAGATGTTTTCAGGTTGGGCTGTCAAGGCCATTGCTGACAAATCATAGGAAGTTTAAAAATGATTACAACAAAATAAAATCTATGGTTGTGAGTGAAGAATCAAAAGAAAGAAAACCAGTAGAAGTGAAAGCTACAATAACTGTTAAACCAGCAGTTGAAGATGTTTTGGCGAAATTGGGTTTACAAAGAGGTCTTGATAAAATAACTGATTTGGTGGGTAAATCAATTCTTTTGGAGCTTGTTAGCTCTGAGCTTGATCCAAGTAAGTCATTTTCAAATTTAAATACAACTTCAAAAGTATATTAAATCTTGAAATCAATATATGTTTAAATTCATACTAAATTTTACTTTGCTGGAATTCCGTTCAAATATGACATTATGTCATAATGTTAAAATCTTAGTCAATCAAAATAATTAATAAATAAATACACACATGGTTTCTTAAGTGTACTCAAGTGCACTTACAAATTTGAGATTTTATCTAAGTTGTTGGGTATGATTTTTAATATTCCGATGAATCGTGATCGTCAATTTTAGCGCTCTTCGTGTTGTATAAAGTGAGAACTTGACGCTTAAATTCACTTTTTCACTTTTTCTACATTCCTTGAGTGAAATTTGATGGAGGAGATCCTTATTCATCACTCTTTCTTATTGCTGAAGATTATTTGCATTTGGGTCAATTCGTTCGTATCAAGTTGCATTATTCTTAAATTCTTTAGAAACCTGCATTAAAACATAAGGTATTTGTTCTTTTTTCCCTTTGTTTATCTATATTTTTCATTCTTACTTGAATATGATAGAC
Organism: Vicia sativa; assembly: GCA_021764765.1. NCBI lineage: Eukaryota > Viridiplantae > Streptophyta > Magnoliopsida > Fabales > Fabaceae > Vicia > Vicia sativa. The sequence goes on from CM038793.1 coordinate 203,288,985, forward strand.
ATGGAGAGTCCACATTTAGATATTCTTATCGTAGACTTCATGATGTAGAAGCTATTGATGTTGATTGATCTAGTATTAAAGAAGAGGTGGTTAATCGTAGAGCAGAAAAGCTATTCTTACACTTTTCTTAACACTACACCGTATTATTATAAACAAAACATACTAATTTAAATTTTTTAATAATTTATTGTATCTTTGATTTATGTGTCATGCCAATTTAATTTCTACAAGTATACGATGTAAATACGGTGTATATACATTATGGTGTAAAAATAACATCCTTCATCGTAGACATAGGAAGATAAATACACAATTCAGATACATTTATAAACAATAAAAATCTTCAATTCTTGATTACTATTATAAACAAAAGCCAATTATTACTAAATTATTTAATGATACAATTCTTAATATACTATTTTATTTCATTTTCCAGTACTCCATTAAATTTAATAAAGAGGACATCATAATAAATTTACTTAATAAGGAGTCACTAGCAATGCTAAAATTTCCGATGATGATGGTGGCTATACATGGATGGATGATGAGGTTCTTGGAGTCGGATCATTCTACTCTAATGATGTTAGGACGAAAGTTGAACACCGGGATGTGAGGTCGTCATCAAAATAGCAGGTGACACTCCCAGGAAATGATAAATGTATATGTAGTCGGTTTAACATATGGGCTACCCATGTATGAGTGTTTGTTCTCTAGAATGAGGGTGACCCTACCTTTCAACAACTCCAAAGTTGGGTATCTCAATTACCTACGAATTTCCCTTTCCCAATTTCACCGTATAAGTTGACTACTTATGTGAAAGTTTTTCAGTATAGATATGAGTATAAGAACAACTAACCTAGATTAATGTTATTCTTCCATTTGTTCCACTCTCAAAATGACTAAAGTCCCAAAAAGATATGAAGTCCAATTGCACGAAGATCCAACCCAAAAAAATTACCCTCAAGGAATAGTGAGGTACCATGTACCCCACTAGAAGGTTGAACATAAGATTGTATCTATCTATGGACAGCCTGTCGTCAGATTTTATCATACAATTCCCAGTCCCCACATCTCACGGAGGGATATATGTAAACTTCACCACATGATGTTTCCAGATATTAACTCACTCTTATTCACCTTATCACTTTTGAATCACTTCACTGACTTGAACATTGGATTTTTAGCCTTGCAGATTCATAATATTTCGTTGTACCTGTAGCACTCTCCACCGTATTACAAAGACACATTTCATTTCAACTTCCTACTCCTTTGTTCCATCACGGAATAATGGTGGCCATTGTGGGAACTTGAAGTTCTCACCGTGCCACAAAGGCTCGATTAGGAGGCAAATGTTCTTAGATGAAAAAAATAGTCAGACATTTCTAAGATGATACATACTAATCAAATGAACAAGACAAATTTTATAAATGACATATTTGTGAGCATTCTCACGCCCAAATCGGGATTTGGTGTAAAATATTGGTGGTCCTGTAGAGAAGCAAGGGGATAGTTCTGAAGTTATTGTGCCTGAAAGAAATTCTTGCACTACTCAACTAAGTCTTAAAAGGGAGGTTGAGTGTGGTACTTAGGGCTGTATATACTATATTTCGGTGAGAAAATTGAATTGAAGCGTACCAAACTATAATAATAATTTACTCAATGAATTGGACCGTTTTAATTTACTCAGAATCAAATTGAAGTAAGTTATTAATTTTGTATACGTTTTAAAATTCTAAAGCGTGTTGAACTGTTAGAAGACAATTTTTCTCAAACCGGACCATTTATTAAAGAATCGAACCTTTAAACTATTTTTTGAAAATTTTAAAATAATTTATAACTCGTTTTAGTATTTTTCATTTTTTGTTTTCGTTTGGTTCAATTTACTTTCCATATGGTTTGACTATTTTAACTTCAATTCGATTCGATTCAGATGCTTCGTTCAGCTCATGGTTTTTTTGAACAAATCTAGTGGTACTCACCCCTACCATTTATTTAATAAGATTTTTGAAGTTATGGATACAAAACCAAGAATATTTGCTAATCTCTTGCTCAAAGATTGTATCCGAAATAAGAATTCATGAATTCTCTTGGTTGGGGTTTTTTGTGAGGGGAGGGAATATTTAAGCTAAATATGTTGATTCAATTTTTTATGAGTGGAGGGGAGAAGATGGGAGTTAATCAGATTCTCTCTTGGATTTGGAGGGGATGGGGAGAAAAGTTATGATAAAACTTATTTTTGTTATATTGATAAAATTATTCTCACGTTTTTTTTTTGTTAAAATCTTAAATTGTTTTTAGTAAATATTATACATTAACTTTTGTCCCCTTATTAGAATTTCTGCTCATATTTTTTTATCGAAATTTTCTCTCTTTTTTTTAAATTTTATTTTTGTTTATTTTCATTTATTATGTTGCTTGTAAGAACTTAATTATTTTATAAGTTTTTGTGTTGTATTACATATCTATATATAATTGTAATACATGAGTTTTATATTATGTGAAAATTAATTTTATAAATATTTTATAGGATTAGGTGGATAATCAAGATGAAAAAAATGATTTATTTGATCATTGATCATATAATGATTGTATGAAATTTATCGATACTTCATTTGCGCTTTAATATGTTTTAGAATACTTAAAATATAATATATTTTGTGTTTGATAAATTTATTTATTTTCTTATTAACAAAACTTTGTTTTTAATTTTATTTAACATTAGTCTTATAATATTTTAAGGGTAAAAAAATAAATTACTTTTAAAACATCTCTTTTCCCATGTGAATCAAATATATATTTAATTAAAAAAAAATTCTCTCATTCTCTCTATTTTATTTGAACCAAACACACATTTAATTAAAATACATTCTTCTCTTTTTCCTTCCTCTCCCCTTCATTAAAATCACCCTCCCTTCCCCTTCGTAATAAAAAATTGAGTAAAAAAGAATAAAAAGATTTTGGTTGAGATAATTTTAAAGGGGTTATTTTTCTTCAAAACACCAAAAACCTTATAATTTAGTAATTCAAAATTTGCATTAAAAGAGGATTTTAAAGGGTCTTTGAAGGATTTAGACAATTTATTCAAATATAACTTTTGTTGTTATAGTATATCAAAAATTAAAAAAACATTCGTAGTAAATATTATTTTATAGTTCTAAACAAAATAAATGTACAATAATAAAGTGCCGCTAAATAGAGCTGTATATTAAATTTATTGTAAATACCAACAACAACATGTCAAAAAGTTTAAAAGCAAATAAATGCAGCAATTCACATGAGAGACGGTTGACAGAGCCCTAGTTGCAAGTGATAGAATATTAGATAGTTTTGAAATATCATTCTAGGAGATTGATTCATCACATTCACATTACTATCAATCACGGGCGGAGTTATAGCTCAGCGAGCCCGAGCATGCAGACTCAACCCCTATTTTCTTTATATATTTTTCTAATTTAATAGTCGAGTTTTAGATAAAAGTTGAGACAAAATTAGTAAAAATATGAGTAAAATTAGTAAAGATATAGATAAAATTATATATTATGTCATATATAATTTACGATTTAAATTTTTGCTCAGACTGCCTAAAATTCCTGACTTTACCACTGCCATCAACCATTTGCATTGTTCACGCATTGAACTAACGTTACCTTCCATTTTCCTTTGATCATTATTCACGCATTGAATTAAGGTTACCTTCCATTTTCCTTTGATAATGTTTTGAATTGAGTTTTGTCTGGGGTTTGAAGGAGAGGAAATAGGAAGATTTTGGAAATTTTTAAAAATAATGTACATTTGTTTTAATATTCAAAAAAATTATTATTTTATATAAAATGATAAACAAAATAATTATTATTTACATATTTTTAATTTTTGAAATATTATTATATTTGGACAATTTGTCTTAACCGTTCAAACCACTCCTCCATTATAATATTTTAACTATCCAATTAGAAAAAAATTAATTTTAAAATAAAAAAAAATCACACAAAACCCTAAATCCCACTTTTCTTTTCACTTAATTCTTCCTCTTTTCTTTTTAACCCTTTCCTCTCCTCCCTTCCTTGAAACTAAACAAAATGAGAGATGATATTGTTACTAAAATTTTATGCTTTAATTATAAATCTCAGTAACATATGTTCTAAATTTTGCTTCAGGTATCTTATATGCTTTGTCCGGTAAGAACTATAGTAAGAAGTTTAGCTGAACATGTCTCTTGAGGGGACATAGCACATTTTTTCTTGGTTTCGACACATAGCATCTACTTTGTCTTTAACCATCAATCACTACAAGAAAATTGACATGTAATCCGTCACTATATGTTAATTTTCCATAGGTAAAATACCGACTTGTAAATCACTGACGGTCATGCTAGCCGTGCGCTATACTGCACGACCAGCAACAAATATTTGTGCGTACCTTTACCTACAACTTTGTTTGTCAGTCACTATTTCTCTCAAAAAAAGTTAGTTTTTTAGCTACAACTTGGTACCGTCGGTAAAAGTTGGTTCCTATAGAAAAAAAGTGTTGTTAATCCTGCACATTTTTTTACCAAATATAAAACAATTTTTAATTAATATTTAAAATAGTAACATTGACATTTCAACACCAAAACTCTATTTCAAACGATATGAAAAATTAAAGCCAAGAATCCGTCAAAATCTACTCACAATTAAACTAAATTATAATTTATCCATATATAGAAAGAATTCAAACAATATCTCGAGCACAAACTGACATAAAGAATTGTATATAAATCCATGAAAGATGTATTAAACCAACATTCTAAATTATGGAATTTCTTCAATATCATAGATAATATTGACCATCTCTAACATCACAACACCAACACTCCACATGTCATATCTGTAGCAACAGAAAGACTACTTCAAAATTTTCCGATAATAACGTCCAAAATCTTAATCCTCGGATTAGTCAATCAAAATCTATAAAAAAAATGAAATACAAATACTAGATGTTTAAGTCAACAAAGCATATGTCAAATTTGAGCTTGTTGACCCTTGATACCATGTAGCATTTAGAAAAGCTTCCGGAGGTGTGTGCTCGTAAGTTTGTTCAGCTCTGAAATAACAAAAAGCACATGTTTATCACAAGAAGCACATATAAATAAATAACAAAGAAAACATAACAACAGATGAAAATAAAAGAAACTAGTATGGAAAAAAACATTAATTTTGTTGTCTCCATAGAACCAAATGTTTAAGTACTTATTTGGGAGTTTTTTGTGTACTGCTATTGTGAATACAAACATAAGAAAGTTCAAAAGAAATAATAAAATCTACAGTCTACACAGAATCCAATTAGCAAACACTAAAGCCATGGGAAAGGGATCTTTCTACATTTTGGGGAAAGACTAGTCAATATTACCTAGTCAGTCCAATGAGTGCTTTATGTCCACTTATAAAATGGATCCAACATTCTTGAAGTGACAATTTCTCAACAATTCAAATAATATATATTTACCCTGTTGTCATTCAAACCAGACTGTGGAAGGGACTGTTGTATTCAATCCTATTTGTCAAACCAATTCTGAACTAAGGTTCTGCTTCTAGTTAGTGGAGTACTGATTCTTGATCTCCTAACAAAAAATTTATGCACATGGTTATGAGAAATTTGAGAACTGAAGAGGTTTGGACTTTGGTCATAAACTTCGCAACTATTAATCAAATATAAACAACAAATGAAGACAATTGAATCTTTTTTCAGATACGAAGCGGCCGCCTCTACGTTTGGAGGAAACATTCCTTCTCATCCTACGCAATACAAATTCAACACTCAATGCACCAACAATAACTAAAACCATGCCATAAACTAAACTCACCCACATAACTTACCAAGAGGGAGAGCTAACATATACTATAAGCGCTTAATTAAACTATTTATCCTAGAAGGTCCATATTTATAAACCCAATTTTGTAACTTTTCGCTAAACTTTACAATGAACCCTACCATTTTCTAGCTAGAATATTAGCTGTGAGACCATCTGCAGAATCAAGTGATAATTTTGCACCATGTCCTCCTCTCGAAGTTGGGTCCTCAACTGGTCAACTGCATAACAAATTTGGTAACGTGTAATTTCATTATTTAGTCTCATATTGTATTCTGATGCGAAAGTTAATTTATAATATTTACTGACGGAAAAATTACAAACAAGAGAGAAGATCAAGACAGTATTTTATTGATGGAGCAAAAGACGAGGATTAGAACATGTAATATATAATAGTAAAATAATATAAGTAATATATATATATATAATATGGTATGTATAATTCTAAGTTATAGTGATGGTCAATTTCTGTCCGTCGCTAAAGCCCAGATAATTGACCGTGGGTATAGGACATTTTTCTTGTAGTGAATTACCATTAATTGTAATATTTTCCTTTGATTTGTTTACAAAAGAGACGAAACTAGAGAAGAAAAGAATCAAAGGTTACGTTCATTTGACGAATCGATCAGCAGAAGAGGTTAAATATGAAGCTGAATTTGAAGTAGCAGCAAATTTTGGAGAGATTGGTGCTATACTTGTGGAGAATGAACATAGAAAGGAAATATTCATGAGAGAAATTGTTCTTGATGGCTTTCCCACTGGTCCAGTTAAATTTTCATGTGAATCTTGGGTTCACTCCAAGTTTGACAACCCTACTAAGAGAGTGTTTTTCTCAAACAAGGTACCTCAACTCCTTCCCTACATCTCTTTGAATAAATGTGATGAAGCGAACTCACTAGTCCTATATATATTTGCAGTCATATTTGCCATGTGAAACACCAGAAGGATTGAAAACGTTAAGAGAAGGGGAACTAATAAGTTTACGAGGCAATGGTCAAGGCGAACGCCAAACCTTTGATCGAATATATGATTATGATGTCTATAATGACCTCGGAGATCCAGACACCGATCCCAAACACAAGAGACCTGTTCTCGGTGGCAGTGAACATGCATATCCTAGACGTTGTAGAACCGGAAGACCTCGTTGTGATACTGGTATGTGTAACTAAAGTTAACCGTCTTAAAATGCAGCATTGTTAAAACTCTCCTTATTGTATATTCTCATGGTTGCTTCTGTATATTTTTGCTTGAACAGATCCATTGTCTGAGAAAAGAAGTAACAATATCTACGTGCCTAGGGACGAATGCTTTTCTGGTTTAAAACAACTCGTATATTCAGAAAATACCTTACAATCTGTTTTCAATCCTCTTTTGTCATTTTTGAGAACATCAGTAATTGACAAAAATATCGGATTCCCTCTTTTCTCATCCATAGATGACCTTTTCAATGAAGGATTTAGTTTGCCTCCTCAAAAGGAGAAAGGATTTCTTAGGACTGTATTGCTGCGGTTGGTCAGGCTTGTCAATGATGCTACGATTCAGCGTTTTGAGACTCCCGCCACAGTGGACCGTAAGATATGATTTGTATTCCTTACAATGTTAAAGTTAGGTATAATAGTTAGTTATAGTAACATAGTTTGAATTTGGCAGAGGACAGATTCTTTTGGTTTAGGGATGAAGAATTTGGAAGACAGACTATAGCTGGTCTTAATCCTTGTTGCATCCAATTGGTTACGGTATACTACTACCACATGTTATTTTTTGAAAATATACTAAAGGTAATAGCAACTGATAATTAGTATCACAAAAAAATGTCATGTAGGAATGGCCATTGCAAAGCAAACTTGACCCTAATGTTTATGGTCCTGCGGTATCAGCAATAACTACTGATATAATTGAACAACAAATCGGCGGAATCCTTAATGTTGAAGAGGTATGTTCTAAGTTTTAGGATCTTGGTTATATTCTTACATAACCATGTTAAATAAAATGTACAAGTGAAGTGATTTTATGAAGCTAAAAACTCAATACAGGCCATAAAACAGAAGAAGTTGTTCATCCTAGACTACTATGATTTTTTCTTGCCATTAGTAGAGGAAGTTAGAAAACTTGAAGGTACAACATTGTATGGATCAAGGACATTGTTCTTCCTGGCGCACAATGGCGCATTAAGACCATTGGCGATTGAGCTAGCAAGGCCGCCAATGAATGGAAAGCCCCAGTGGAGGCAAGTGTTCACACCTTCTTGGCACTCAACTGATGTTTGGCTTTGGAGACTTGCCCAAACTCATGTCCTTGCTCATGATGCTGGCTATCACCAACTTGTTAGTCACTGGTAAGAAACTATAAACCTTTTTAATATGTACTTAGATTTGAAAATAAAAAACAATATATAACTTAATTGATTTTCATATTTGTTCAGGTTGAGAACTCATTGTTGTACAGAACCATATATCATTGCAACAAACAGGCAACTAAGTGCAATGCATCCAATCTACAGATTATTACTTCCACATTTTAGATACACACTGGAAATCAATGCATTGGCACGTGAAAAACTAATAAATGTAGATGGAGTAATAGAGAGTAGCTTCACTCCCAAGCAACTGTCTGCCTTAGTAAGTTCAATAGCCTATGATCAACACTGGCAATTTGACTTACAAGCCCTTCCCAATGATCTAATCCACAGAGGAATAGCAGTAAAAGATCCAAATGCCCCTCATGGATTGAAACTTGCCATAGAAGATTACCCTTATGCAAATGATGGTCTTGTTCTTTGGGATGCAATCAAATCTTGGGTCACTGATTATGTCAACCACTACTATAATACAAATTCAAGAAATATTGAGTCAGATAAAGAATTACAAACATGGTGGGCAGAGATTATAAATGTTGGACACAGAGACAAGAAAGATGAACCTTGGTGGCCTAATTTGAAAACAAATGAAGATCTTATTGAAATAGTGACAACCATTGTTTGGATAACATCAGGACATCACGCGGCGATGAATTTTGGTCAGTCAACTTATGCAGGATATTTTCCTAATAAACCGGCCATTGCGAGAACCAACATGCCTACAGAAGACCCCTCTGATCAAGAACTGGAACTTTTCTATAATAAACCAGAAGTGGCATTGTTGAAGTGCTTTCCTTCGCAAATTCAAGCATTGACGGTGATGACAGTGTTGGATATTTTGTCTACTCATTCCCCTGACGAGGAATATCTTGGACAAACGATTGAGCCGGCTTGGGAAGAGGAACCAATTGTTAAGGCTTCTTTTGAAAAGTTTAAAGGGAAGTTAACGGAGCTCGAACGTATAGTCGATGAGAGGAATGCTGATAAGAATCTAAGGAACAGAAATGGTGCTGGGATTTTGCCTTATGAGCTTTTGAAGCCAACTTCAGAGCCTGGTGTAACAGGAAAAGGTGTTCCATATAGCATCTCTATTTGATTTCCACACATGTTGTGGATTAGTCTGTGTTGTATTTGTTTGTGTTTTCTTGTTCTTAGAATATTCTATTTGAGCTCATTATAATGTAATTTAGTAACTTTTAACAAAGTCTTACTTTACCACCAAATATATATATTGGATTGGTATGATAAAAAGTCTTCCATTGTTAGATATTTTTTATTTTCCCAAGTTAATATTAACTCTTCATGCCTTCACTTAAGAAAATATTTCTCACAAAACTGTAGTAACAGAAAATTAAAGGCAAAAAATTAAAAGGCAGCCTAATGTTTACAGGAAATAGAAACTAATATCGTTACAAGTCTCCGACAACCCCATCAAAAAATTCGACACATTTCATAAGGACAACTTTATGCCGTGTAATAAAATAAGATCGATTCTGCATAAATTTGGTGATTATTGGTTACTTTTTGCATGGTGATTAGTAGAACTAATGAAATGAATCAAATGATCGATTTGGTTGAATTGTCATGATAATATACTATTGTAATGAAATGATGGCATCTTGCGACGATAGACCATATACTTTTGCTTTATTCTTATTATTATGGAGAAAAATTTGCTAAAAATCAAGACTACATTTTCCGTTTATGCATTTGTGGCTTCTAGGACTCAGTCTTGGGGGTTACAGGATCATATATTGAAAGACAGTGGGGTATACGATATGGACTTTGATTTCGACAGAGTGTTGGATGGTCTTAGTGTTGTAATTCCAGATTTTGACCTAAGCAGTTTCACTAGAAAGGGCAGCGTCCCTCGTAAAGTACAACATGTTTTGGCGAGTGCCCTTTTTAGTAAATGTGTTCAGGACATGGAGGTTAAGAGGAAAACATGCATGCGTAGATCTGACCGGGATTTCCCCACTGGTGGGACTGAGGTCTAGAGGTATTACTGTGGGACAGGAAGCTCTCAGTGTCGCTTCAAGTAAAGTGGTCAAGCACGAGAAAGCATGTTCCGACAATCAACATGCTTTTATACTGTTTGCCTTTGACACTTTTGATTTTCTAGCACCAGAAGCAGTGAAACTTTTATAGAGAGTGGAAAGGTTAATGCATATCAATATTGTGTCACCTCGAAACACAAATGTAATTTTTAAAAAGATTGATTTTACCATCCAAAAAGAGGTAGCGGTGCAGTTTGTTGTCCGTTTGCCCATTATTTTTGTATAATCTTGACTATCCAATTAAAGTTGAACTATAACTACGGTCACTTTTTCATATATTCAAAGGTTCATAAAACACAAATGTCCTCTTTTGTTTGAAAAAGGAATCTCAGGAAGCTATATTTTCTAGGCTTATGGTTATGGGTTGGCAAATGGACCAATAAAACCGGTCAAATCCAATTAAAAGTTGACTTACAAGCAAACAATGACGGAGTCATAAAAATTATAAAGTTTGGGCAAAAAATTAAAGACCCCGAATTCACATTGTATATAATATATAAATAGGCAACAATCAAAATAAAAGAGACTCATGATTTTTTCAGCAAAAGTATAGTTTAAAATAAAAGAGATGAAACATAACTTTACAATAGCGGGTTAAATAAAATCACGAGGCAAATGTCTTTTCCGAGACTTCTTTGCGGTGAATATTCGAATAATATCAATATCATCAAGTGACTCGAACATCTCCCGCTCGGTGTAACATACCATCAAGTCATTGAACCACATATCATTGATCTTATTGCACAATTTAGACTTGATAATTTTCATTGCTAAAAAATCATTTTCAACGGATTCTGTCCACACCAACAATATCAAAGCAAACTCAATAAGTTTGTAAATCAATGGAAAAGCCAAATGTTTCTCATTTTGAATAATCTTCAAAGCCAAACTTTAAACATATTCACAAGTAGAAAATTAAACATTTCTTTTCACTTGAAGAACATAAGTGTTAAGTTGATCCCTTATTGTTCGACGGTCATCATCTGAAAAGTTTGCATGATAAATATCAGCAAGACGAGCAATCTTGTCAACATCAAACTTGGAGAAAGAGTTCTTGGGATCAAGACATGATATGCAATAAAGGATAATGTTACTTCATTCACTAAAGCGGCAATCCATCTCCACACATATTTTGTCAATAGCACTGTCGCACCCCAAAATTTACCCTCTTCTTTTTATTGCACGCAAATGCACTCCTAACAGGAGTGTTATGATTATGGGTTTGAGGTGACTCGCAATGGTTCTTTTACAAGTCATAGAAGATGTTTGCGTTTTCAATCAATCCAAGGGATTTAAGATTTACCAAGAATCAACAATATCCTGTGCATCTTTTAAGGTTTTAGTATTTTGGACCATCTATGTTTTGGTTTAGATGAAAGATTTGATTTGAATGGACGGTCATGGAAAGTGCAAAATATTTGGAACTTTGTTTCTCTAGGACATTGGCAGTGGATTTAGGCCAAGAGAAAAATAATGCGAATTGAAGATTGTGAGCATTTGGTTTTGTTCAAGAATTCGACTCAAGCAAAATTGGAAGATTTAGTTGAGATCTCATGGATTAAAGACAATTTGAGTTTTGCTAATCGAACTGTTTTTCCCGTTATTCCATTATCTTTAGGTATTTAGAAACATTCAGATACTTAACATTTTGAAAATATTTGGGAATTAGATGTTCAAGACAATTTAATTTTTCTATCCAATTGTTACCAAGGTTGGTTTGGAAATAAGACATAGAATCACCGTTAATGTGCAATATTCGTTTGGATGTTATTTTTCCAAGATAACTAAAAGTTCAAAATATAGTGTACAAGTTTGGCATTTTTATTCAAGATTCGTTAAGGTTGAATTACAAGGTTCCAATTGTATTGACATTTCACAGGTGTACAAATTCCAAATTGAACTCACATTGTCTCAAAATCTACAAAGTTTACACGTTTGGTAAAAGGTCTTATATGCTTCCTAAGGCATTAATGCAAATGTAAGCCAAGTCCTAATTTATAACTAAGTTGTTACAATACAATTTCTAGCAGAAGTCCTATGCTAACAAGGTCTTCATCCCTTGTATTCCATCGCCCTTCATCTTCAATGCTTCCATCTTCTAATCTCAAGCTGCCTTAGCCTTGCCATAGATCACCATTGTTCATGAAAAGAAAAACAAGGAAAAGTCAGAACAGTAACATGGATAATTTATTTAACAAAGAGGTCTCTATTCAAACTCATCATTAGGGTTTGTGTTAAGGAATCAGGTTAGAGGGTTTAATCATGTTCAATGCCTCATAATCTGAAGATTAATCATGGACTGTTGTTTTTTCCTAATTACAAATCATAAAGTAAACTTTAGTTCACAAAAAGAAAAAGGGCAAATAGACAAATACACAGGCAACATGGTGTTATCAGCAGCACAACAGTTTGGCAAGCAGAACAAGCAACAAAAAGGCAGCAGCAGCAACATAGAAAAGGAAAAGAGTGAATTCAAAGTGATATTTTCACCAAAGGTGAAAAGGGGAAAACAGAAAAAACAGCACTGATGATGAAAGTTTCTGAGCAAAACCAAAACAAGAAGTATAATATCTGCTCTATCAGTTTTGAAAAGAGATAGAAAACAAAAAGCATTAGTTCAGGAGGCCACAGAAGGATAGCAGATCTGTTCTCAAGGCAAGGAGGAGAGTAGTATTGGTTCCATCAGTTAAAACAAAATGATCTATCAGTTTTGAAAAAAACAGAGAGTTCTCAACAAAACCAAACCATTTCCAAACCAGAAAAAGATTGTAGCATCTGTTCTAGCAGTTCCAAACCCAGTGGAAAACCATTTCCAAACCATTTTTCCAAACTATTTTCCAAACCAGAAAAAAACAAGTGTAGCATTGTTCTATCGATAGAGACCAGCAGATTGAAAAAAGTCAGTGTAGTATCAGTTTCTATCCTAACCAGAAAAAAGCCAAATATGATTAGTATCAGTTCAATCTAAACCAGCAAGTGTATCGATTCAGAACACAAAAAAACTAGACCAAATCCCAACAAACCGAACAGAAACCAAACACCAATAGCAAAGCCCAAAACGCAGAAAATCAAAACCCTGGTTTGTTCATCATCTTCCTAAATAACACAAACCCTTCAGTTTGAGAAAGAAGAGAGGAAAAGATAGTTTCGGAACAATCTCACCGGAAATAGTGGAGGGACCAAATCGAAACCCTAGGGTTTCGTTCACCCCCTTCAAGGTCTGCAACATTCCGGCCAGCATCTACAAAAACCAAAACAAAATAAAGCATCAAAAGATAGAAACGAGTTAGAAAACATCAGAAAATCACGAATCGGAGCATCGACACCCTGGACCGCCGCAACAACCACCATAGGCGATTTCCGGCAACGACGAAGATCAACCGAGGGTCACAAATTTCCGAAGGAGATCGCAACTGAGAGCCATCAACAAATAAGTAAGCATCGTTTCCGGTGTTGGTGAGAAAAAGGGCAGGGAATATCGATTCCATTAAGAGAAGAGTGGGAGAGTTCTAAACGGGGAGAAGAGAGAGCGTGAGTGGTTGGGTAAAGTTATGTTTTGTTTGTTTTGATTATCCAAAACTAATTTGTTTTGTTTTCCCTTAAAATTAAAAACAATTAATTTGTTATTATAATTAAGCTTAGTTGTTGATTAGTGGTGGTGATGTAACACCCCTTCTAAAATACCCCGAATATATTAATTATATGAATGATTAAAGTCATAATTCATCAGAGTTAACACGGAACAAGGGATGCCACAATTATTAAATAAAATAAAACCTCCAAATAAACAGTAGCCATGCTACACTGAGGATCATTATTCAAATAATTCAATCAATTTAAGACCATGTCTTACACAGCGGAAAATACCAAAACCAAAACTGAATAAACCATAATTATTCTCAATGAGATTCAAAGAAACAATTGAATAATAATAACTAATTCCTCAACTAAACGTTCCCCAGTGTTACAACCTAATCAGAGCATGACACTGACACGCGGACTTAAAAGACAAGCTCTAGAGCCATCCTCACCAACTCCTAAGCTGCTAACTTTAATCTGAAATTGTTAAAGTAAGGGTGAGACTTCTCATAATTAAAACACATTATAAGCTTTTCAATCAACAATATATCACAAGCATATGATTTCACCCATTTCATCATAAATTCAGATTTCAACACTCAAACACAATCATACAAGTTAATATGCATAATCAATAACCAACAAAAGAATTGTAACACTGGAAGACATCCTAACATGTTACAATCCCATGAAAAACACAAATGCAGACACAATGCATGTGGTACCAACACGTGACCAAGTCACCCAACACTGATCCATCATCAACCGGATACAGTAACCATCGATTCGTCCATAAACACCCGGACACGAATCCAGCCTAACCACCCATCCTCACTCGGGTATCGGTTAACGGCAATCCATGTCAAATTCCGCACAATGGGAATTAACTTCACCAAAACAATGCATATGCACGCACATCACTAGCATGCAACATCAGATCAGTCTATGTAATACATCAATTTATCATAACTGAATCTAAACCAACAACATGATATTTCACTCATCATGCATACAATTAACAGCAGCATAAACATGCTTTATATCCACACAATACCAATACATCCATCACCACAGGTTCTCTACTACATACACATCAATATGCGTCAGTAAAAAATCACCTATTTCGAAATTCGGCTCATTTTCAAAATAATTTCAAGTTTTGGAAAATCTTTTCATTTTATAAAATAGAGCATTAAATTTAAGAAATAACGTCCAAAACGGCACTCAAAACGGACTTACGGTTTAAAAGTTATGAATTTTCAAAGTTTGACATTTTTCAAAAAAAATACAGCAGAACCCGGTTCCTACCTATACAGGAACCGGTTCCTGCGAAGTTCAAAAATCACCTTTCTGGAAAATTGTATGGGAACCCGATTCCTACCCATACAGGAACCGGTTCCTGAGTGCATTTTTAGCAGTTTTTATAAATTTTCAATGTGGAACCCGGTTCCTCCCCATTGGGAACCGGTTCCCACGTGTTGCAGAGCCATTTTCTGCACTTTTGACAGCATTCCTCCACTCTAAACCAAACCCAAACATACCCATACGAATTGCTATATGGGAAACACCAAAACACATCCAATTTGCATCATTAAATCATCAAACAACATTATTTCATCATTCCTTTTTACTATCTGACACTCTAATTATTTTCAACCTATAATCCGACACAATAGGGACAATTCTATGGAACCCTAACATTCTAAATCGGGATTCCTAACATACTACGATCCATACCATTGAATATCTAAACCGATAATATGAATTAAATAATCGAAATCACCCCTTACCTTGTGAGTTCTTCGAATTCTGACACCTTTGGTTTTCTTCCTTCCTTTTCCTCTTCTCAACTTCACGTATGTGTGTTTTCTCCAAAATAACTCTTTTTTCCTCTTTCCTTCTTTTATTCCTTTTATTCCTCTAACATAAATAAAATGAATTAAATAATGTGAGTAGAGTCTTTTACTCCTCACACCCTCACTTTACTCAACACACCTCCAATAATTCCATTCCTTTATTCCATAATTAATCCCAATAAATCCAATATATTAATAAATTATATTCTCAATTAACTTAATAATTAAAAATCATAATTATTTAATTATCGAATTATTTGGGGTGTCACAGGTGACACTTGTCACCACCCACTAATTATTAAGTTTCGTCCCCGTGCACGCCACCCTGCCTCCTTACCATACGCCCTCGGCATCATCACCATCTGATCTCTTTATACTCCCTTCATCTGATGGTTAATGGGAGATCTGAGGTTTTTCTCCATCATCCAACGTACCAGATCATGTGTCCATGATGTACTATCAAATTTTTGCACCACTGGATCCCTTTATTTGGGCTCAAGATCTTGTCTCTGGTTTTCTTATCCACACCCCCCGGAATCACTTCTCGCAGGCTATTTCTAAACCCTCTCTTTTAATTAATTTATTGTGCAGATAATTCATTTATTGTGATGTATCAAATAATTGTTAGTCATTGATAATTTTTATTTGACAATTTCCGATTAAATTATTAGTCGATTTTATCAAATAAAAAAGATCTAGTCTAACAATTATTTAAATTCCTAATTGTATTGCTTGATAATTGTTTATCTGCTTTATTCGCTTATGCTGTATTTATTCACCAAACATTTAAAACACTTTCAATAAAACTCGATCCAACGTCGAGTCTTCTTCTTAAACCTCGATCCAACGTCGAGTTATTTTCAAAACCTTTTTCATAATAAAATACAAGTTTTTAAGTCGTTGGACGCTAGACTAATTGCTTAAAAACTTGTCCCAAATGAACTTTTAGTCTTTAAGTCGTTGGATGCTAGACCAGTTACTTAAAGACTTCTAAATAACGTGAAACTCGTTTCACTTCACTTTTTCTCAAGAAAACCTTTTTGGGTGATAGACGACTCGTTCGAACATTAGTTCCTCGGGTTTCTAGTATTTGAATCGTAAGACGTTAGTCTTGTTGTTCGGTACTTTTTCATCCACTTAAAAAATAATTCAACTCACTCAAATCTTTTTCTCGCTCATATGCGATCATAAAACTCTTTTCCGATAAAGAGAGTGCAATAGCCATTTCAAATGCGAACGTGGACTTAAAGCTTTTCAAACAAACTAAACAAGTCCAAATTCAAGCATTTGAAATGTCTAAATGCACGATTTTTCTTATAAAATAAATACAACCAATTACAACATTTTTCAGAGGAACTACGGAGTTTTGACTTTCCCATTGCACAAGGGAATACGTAGGCACACGGTTTCGAAACCGTGCCAAACTCAAAATAATAATAAACAAATCCTTTTCTCCTTTTTATTCATAACTTAGCAATAAACACACACACACAAACGCATAGAATTAAATGGGTCCCATCGAGTACGATGGATGTAAGAGGTGCTAATACCTTCCTCTTACATAACCGACTCCCGATCCCACTTTTTGGTCACGTAGACCGCCTTATCCGCTTGTATGGGGTTTTATCTATATTTTCCCGTTCTTTTTTTAGAACAAATAAAATTAGGTGGCGATTTCACTAGTTTTCGAGAATTAAACAATTTTTGAAAATCGAGTTGCTTCAGTTGGTGACTTCACTGGGGACAATTTTTAAAGCGAGTTAACCCTAATTTAGTTCTTCGCTTGTGTGTTTGTTTTTTTGATCTGATATTAATTTACTATCCTGTGATGTATTTTGATTTTGGGGCATTTATTGGTTATGATTCATAGATAAGCCCAATACCCAGGCTTCTAGGAAACATAAGCTTAGAGTGGTTGAGTAGCTTAGGTCCACTAGACATCCGTGTCTTTTGGATCGACGTGAAGACCACAACTTAGAGTTGGTCTTTTTAAGGGAGTTATTGCACCACACGTTAGTGCGGGATGATAATTCAGGGACAAAGGGCCTATAACTCTAAGTATTAGGATGTCCAAAACAAAACCGACCGCTCAAAGGATTTTTAGTATCCCTTTAAGAGCCGCTTCTTGGAGTATACTTTTGGAAGTATTATCCCCACGTAGGTCGCTCGCGTGTGGATAATATTTCTAAAAAGGGGATCTGAGACTCCGAGAGGAATTTAGCATAAAAACACTAGAACCAACCTTGTTTGGGGAATTGTTGGGTAGACGTCGAAACCATGTCCGACCGTCCTTTTAAACCCTTGTCTGTTTAACTTTACATGTGATTTTGCGCATAACATCAATATGTATCGCATCACATTGAATTCATACATGCATTACCATCAAATTGCATTCTTACATGCATCACCATCATATGGCATTCTTATATGTATTACCGTCATGTTGCATTCTTACATGCATTACCATCACATTACGTTTGTATTCTTTAATGCATTACCATGCATTTCATTTTCACCAGAAAAACTCATTTCATCTCTTCTGTCCAGAAATATCAAACTGTCTACTCGACGCACGTTCAGAACTCCAAGGATGTCTCAGAAGGCTATAGACGAGCTTCAACGTGGTCAGGAACTATTGAGGGCAGAAGTTAAGCATTTGAAGAGTCAGATGAGTCTGGTCATGGATCTCTTGCAAGTTGTGTTGAAACGAGAATGAAACACCACACCAATCTCCGCAAGTTTGGTTGCTGCTCTATCATCTGATGTCTCCATGGGTCAAGGACATCCACATGTAGAGAACTCTCCAGTTCAAAATTTTCCTACTGAGCATCATCCTCGGCCTTCACCTTCGAAGATTCCTCGACAACAACAATTGCTCACTCCCCGATCGAAGAAGAAGGGACTAAATCAGTATATTAATCCGCATTACCGTCGATATGCTTAACAGGATATTCAGCCAATCCCGATATCATATTCTCGACTATTGCCTTGCTTGATTCAGAGTGGTGTTGTGATACCAAGGGAGTTGAAGCTAGTACCAGGGGTCGCTAAAGCTTGGTTTGATGAGAAAGCTAAATGTGCTTTTTATGCTGACTCTGTAGGACAGGAAACTGAGAATTGTTCGGCCTTCAAATGCACAGTTCAAGAGATAATTGATGATAAGATTTTGTTTTTCAAACAAAATGGATCGAGCTTAGACATTTTGCTTGCAAGTTCTGATCATAGAAATTTTGAGGAACTTCCAAAACTCATTGGGACAATTGCTTACCAAGAGGGAGTTGAGACTTTGAAGAATAGTGATGAAGTAGACCAGATGTTCACTTCAAAAAAGGTGGTAACCTTCAGCAAAGATATCTCAAGTTCTAGCAAAGGAAAGTCGGTTGCAACACCAACTCATTATCCTCCATTACCATCTTTCAAGTCTTTGCATCAACAAGTTTTGTCTGATCTTCCTCAACTTCAGGATCGGAACTCTCAAAGTCAAGTTGTACCTCGGAATAATCTGGAAAGAAGGGAGGCTCCTCTTGATTCGATTCCAGTGACCTACAGTCAACTTCTGCCGTATCTGGTTCAAAGTTCATTGGTGGCTCCTAAATTTCTTAACCCACCAAAGTTATTCTCGCTTGGTTATGATCATAACGCGTGATGTGGATACCATGATGGAACAGTAGGCCACTCAACAGAGGACTGCAATGCCTACAAAGTCAAGGTTCAACAGTTGATCGACCATAAGTATTTGACTCTTCAAGGAGGGATTCTGTTTGTGAATGACAACCCGGTACTCAAGTGAGCACCAATACTACTGAAAGTCTTTTGAATCAACAAGTCAAGACAGAGCTCAAGTCTCCTCAACAACGACAATCTTTTATTTCTTTACTGCATTTTCATGTGTATCTTGTTTAATTGTTTAAAATTTGTTTGCATATAGAAACTTGTTTGTTTTTATCTTAATGCAATGAGTATGTTTGTCTTGAAGTAATCCATTTGTTGTCACTCAATCCATTCATTATCACTCTTTAAATGATTTGCGAGTATTTTGATACCAACGTTACCGAATCTTTCGCCTAGGCAAAGATCGGAGGGAGGATGACGATAATTGAAAAACGCTAGATCTCTAAATGCATGCTCTTGAGTAGAACCCTGCTGACGATGTACAGGACATGTTTCAAATTCCCTAAACACCGGAGTTATAAGGGAGATAAACCATCGTTAACCCCCTCGAGCCTTGAAGTAGGAGTTTCTTTTCTTTCCGAAAAAAAAACCTCATTTTAACCCTGTGGGCAGGTAGTGTTCAGTTAATCTGATCGAGCGTTCAAAACTCATCAAGAGAGTACGCATCAAAGGATACAACAATGGTTATCCTTCAAAAGGTTGAGGAAGGTCAGAACCACAATAGTCAACCTTCGTCTATCAACAATGCGCATCAAAAGAGGATAATACTATAATGGTTATCTCTCGCACATCAGAAGGTCAATAGATGACAATACAACAATGGTTATCCCTCATCAACCCAAAGACTTAGACAATCACTATAATTTTCAACAAGTTGACGACAGTGTATAAATCCACGACTTGTTCAAAAAAATGATGAACAAAAAAAGAGACAAAAAGCCCGCTATGTCGGAACTTGGTAATAAGTCGCTCAGGCAAAAATCCTTTTTTTCTAAAAAAACCCGTGAACCAAGCCACGTTACAACCCTCAAAAGTCCTAATTGAAGCATGGGTTAATTCAAAAGCATACAACGAAGAGATCGCGTTTACCTGACTCCTACAGTGTGTGTTAAGTATCTGTGTTGGTATCATATGCTCGTCTTATCTTTCAAAAAGAAAGTTTTCAGTGTTGCACTCTAAAAGTGTTTCACTCACAAAAACAATCATAATGTTTTTCATACAAAACTTCAAGATGCATAAATGTTGCATTATAATTGTCACAATAAACATTCTTCTACATGTAAAACAATTATTTGACATTGAAAGAAGTTCTCATAATGAACATCAGTGAAGAGTTTAACTTTGTCCAAAGAAGAGAAACTTGATTATTCTGTTAGCAGTCATTTGTAGCAAGGGGCAAGACGCTTAAGGACTCCTTTGAGCATATCACAGGTTGTCTTCTTAAGATGCTGTTAATTTGGGGGCAACCAAATCAAAATTTAGCTCCTCGAATTTCTGCCGATCTGGGGGCAGATCCTTAAAGAGCATTATCAGTTGAGCTAGTCCTTCTCAAAAGAGCTGTTAGCTTGGGACAACCGTCGTTCCATGTTTCAGTCAACATGAAGCAACCACCTCGAGACGGGAAAGTCTCTCTAAGGCTATAAAGTGGGGGCATTTCACTCCAATTTCTGCAGAACTAATCATTTAGTTCAAATTAATTCGAGGCAAATATTTCGACACGTCAAAGCCTTCAAAAAGCTCTCATTCCATCAAGTTAGTTGCTCACATGTTGTTGATCTGAAGCAGTTACCCCGTGACGGTAAAGCTCTCTTAATTGGAGCAAGTGCTCGTTCAAGAATCAATCAGTCTGAAACAATTACTTCGAGACGTAGAAGTCTCTCTAAAAGCTCGTCCTGGAGCAGGTCTTCCCTATGTTTGCATAGCCAATTATTCAGATACAATCAATCTGAGGAAACAACTTGAGACGTAGGAATCTCTCCAAGATTTATTCTAAAGCAAGCTTGCTGAAAAGATTCATTTAATTTGAAGAAACTACTTCGAGGCGTTGGAGTCTCTCCAATGTTCATCCTGGGGCATGTCGTCCATTTATGCAAAGTCCATCACTCTGAGATTCGGTAAATCTAAGGAGGTTAGTTTGAGATGTAGAAATACCTCCAAAGCTCACATCAAGGCATGATAGTCCCATATCAGAATATCCAGTTCCTTTGAAATGTTGATGATCAGTAAAGTTTTTCTTTAGAACACAGGATACCAGGCTCCTTTCCCAGAAAGATTTCTAGAAGGTCTAATCGACCGGGGCAGGTTGAGATTCTGTAGTCGATATATCTCTTAAGTGTAAAATCTAACGTGGCTGCATTCCCACGCATGGAGCACGCCTCTAATCATCATTATTAATCAGTTCAGAAGTTTGCTATTCTTCCTTCTACAAGAATTAGCATTGCAGCCCTTCCAGCGACAATTCAACATTTGGAGCTTGGTCAATCATCTTTTTGTGCCATTTTCTTCTATCCTCCGAACCAGCTATGTCAGGAATTCAGTTTGATAACCAATACATCAACCAGTATATTCACGCATAATTCATTCATTCATTCATCCGTTCATGTCATATCACGGTACATTCATGCATGAACCTTCGCCAGACTTGGGATCTGTTCAGAATAAAGTCGAATGCGGGTGCCAAAGACTTTTTCCTAGATGACAATCTAGCTTTTCTCCCTAGTGCAAAGAGAATGCTTGTTGAAAGACAAGTGGCAGTGGTGTCAATTTTCAAGTGGAGTCTGTTCCTCCAGGGAAGCGATTGATCATCCCCAGTGAATTCTTGTGACAACAGGATTGTTCAAATTGGATTCCCCAGTGATGTCTTCCTTCTCTCAGCAGTATCAGGAAATCATATACTATTTGCATTAAAACATAAAAAAATCAATCATCATGCATATCATATCATGCATATCATACTCATACATTAGCTCCGGTTGTTCTTTTGTAGGTTTTTCCAACTAAAACTGTAAATATCCTCGCAAGGATCAAAATTGAAGGATTAGTTCTCAGACGACATAATTATCCTCTTCTCTATAACACAAGCGGTACGCTCGCTTGGACTTTAACAGCTGATGGTTTCTCCAATCGAGATTTCTTCCCTAGCGAAACAGTTGTCTCTTTCAGATGGACTCTAACGTCAACAAAATTATCAACCAGGAATCCCCAATGAATTTCCCACACGGTTTTCTTATAGAGTTTCCCCAGCGAAGCTTAATTTACTCGCAAGCGAGTCTCTTTCAGAAAGGACTACAACAACAGTATTCTTGGTATTTTCAAGATTTCTTTCAGACAAGAATCTTCTCAGCAAATTCTATTGGCAGTGACTTCTGCAATTTTTATTCTCTGAGCTATTCTCAGAAAACTACAGTGAACTTCTGGTGTGTTTATTTCCCCAGTAAGTTTTCAAATACTCAACAAATAAATATCCACCGGGTAGGATGTTTATTCAATCATAGGATATTTCTCCAACTCAGAAGTTGATCCACATATCCACTTGCTACAACACATTGTCTATACAATGCCAGCAATTTGAAGCTCATTACCCTAGAAGCTTTTCAATCGCAGGTGATGAATCCGATTCTTCTATTACCGGTAAAGCTATCTGCATACAAATTGAAGATCTTGTCAACTCGGAAGTTGTTCAACATGTCCGTACATGTTCAGTAAGATCTCTCATCAACAGAAATGTCGGAAACAAGATTTACCGACTTCATAAACATCTATATCACACCAGTGTGCTGGATATTGTTTTGTTTATCCCCAGAGAATTGTATTCTCGGGTGCGCTACTGAATTTGTTCTGCTGGTAACTCAGAAGTTACATGGTCAAAGACATTCAGCATGCCATGGCTCCTCGCACCTTCGTGCAACAATTCGATATTGTTCTAGCCATATATCTTTGTTAAGGTCTGGGTATTCCTTAACTCTTGGGATTTTTGACAAAATTCTCGATTATATCTTCGTTAAAGTTTGCGGGTATTCTTTAACTCTTTGGGATCTTCAAACAGTTTCTCAACTTCATCTTCGTTAAGGTCTGCGGGTATTCCTTAATTATCGGGAACTCTTTGATAAGTTCTCAATCACATCTCATAGCATTATTTTATTTCTTGTCACTTGAGAAGTTCGGTTTTCTTCTCATAGCATTATCTTATTTCTTGTCGCTTGAGAGTTCAGATTTCTTCTCATAGCATTATTTTATTTCTTGTCGCTTGAGAAGTTCGGTTTTCTTCTCAAAGCATTATCTTATTTCTTGTCGCTTGAGAAGTTCGGTTTTCTTCTCAAAGCATTATTTTATTTCCTGTCGCTTGAGAAGTTCGGTTTTCTTCTCAAAGCATTATTTTATTTCCTGCCGCTTGAGAAGTTCGGTTTTCTTCTCATAGCATTTTCTTGTTTTTCTTTCCGCTTGAAAAGTTCGGTTTTCTTCTCATAGCATTTTCTTGTTTTTCTTTTCGCTTGAGGAGTTCGGTTTTCTTCTCAAAGCATTTTCGTTAAAAATTGTTGTTCATTGCGCATTTACGGCATTCGATTATCCCCAGTATTATTGAAACCTCCATATATTTCTCGATTGTTACTGTTGTTGTTAAGACATTCTGTTGATGTTTAACAAGTTTATTCTCCGTAAGCGTCTCTTCCTTGACTCTGTAGTCAAGATATCTTATTTGCTTTCTTCTATGGCATTAGTGTCCCGCATAGGGTAAATTTTTGGGGTTCTTTTAATATTCAATCCTCTTCTACCTTGAACGTTCGAAAGCTGTCGCTTTTTCTCACTTATCAGGTCTAAGATGATTGAATAGGGGCAGCTGTCTCACCCCAAAATTTACCCTCTTCTTTTTATTGCACGCAAATGCACTCCTAACAGGGGTGTTATGGTTATGGGTTTGAGGTGACTCGCAATGGTTCTTTTACAAGCCATAGAAGATGTTTGCATTTTCAATCAATCCAAGGGATTTAAGATTTACGAAGAATCAACAATATCCTGTGCATCTTTTAAGGTTTTAGTATTTTGGACCATCTATGTTTTGGTTTAGATGAAAGATTTTATTTGAATGGACGGTCATGGAAAGTGCAGAATATTTGGAACTTTGTTTCTCTAGGACATTGGCAGTGGCTTTTGGCCAAGAGAAAAATAATGCGCATTGAAGATTGTGAGCATTTGGTTTTGTTCAAGAATTCGACTCAAGCAAAATTGGAAGATTTAGTTGAGATCTCATGGATTAAAGACAATTTGAGTTTTGCTAATCGAACTGTTTTTCCCGTTATTCCATTATCTTTAGGTATTTAGAAACATTCAGATACTTAACATTTTGAAAATATTTGGGAATTAGATGTTCAAGACAATTTAATTTTTCTATCCAATTGTTACCAAGGTTGGTTTGGAAATAAGACATAGAATCACCGTTAATGTGCAATATTCGTTTGGATGTTATTTTTCCAAGATAACTAAAAGTCCAAAATATAGTGTACAAGTTTGACATTTTTATTCAAGATTCGTTAAGGTTGAATTACAAGGTTCCAATTGTATTGACATTTCACAGGTGTACAAATTCCAAATTGAACTCACATTGTTTCAAAATCTACAAAGTTTACACATTTGGTAAATGGTCTTATATGCTTCCTAAGGCATTAATGCAAATGTAAGCCAAGTCCTAATTTATAACTAAGTTGTTACAATACAATTTCTAGCAGAAGTCCTATGCTAACAAGGTCTTCATCCCTTGTATTCCTTCGCCCTTCATCTTCAATGCTTCCATCTTCTAATCTCAAGCTGCCTTAGCCTTGCCATAGATCACCATTGTTCATGAAAAGAAAAACAAGGAAAAGTCAGAACAATAACATGGATAATTTATTTAACAAAGAGGTCTCTATTCAAACTCATCATTAGGGTTTGTGTTAAGGAATTAGGTTAGAGGGTTTAATCATGTTCAATGCCTCATAATCTGAAGATTAATCATGGGTTGTTGTTTTTTGCCAATTACAAATCATAAAGTAAACTTTAGTTCACAAAAAGAAAAAGGGCAAAGAGACAAATACACAGGCAGCATGGTGTTATCAATGACAAGATTTAAGCAAAACAAGCAAAAAAGCGTGACAACATAGAAAAGGAAAAGAGTGAGAATTCAAAGTGATATTTTCACCAAAGGTGAAAAGGGGAAAACAGAAAAAACAGCACTGATGATGAAAGTTTCTGAGCAAAACCAAAACAAGAAGTATAATATCTGCTCTATCAGTTTTGAAAAGGGATAGAAATCAAAAAGCATCAGTTCAGGAGGCCATAGAAGGATAGCAGATCTGTTCTCAAGGCAAGGAGGAGAGTAGTATTGGTTCCATCAGTTAAAACAAAATGATCTATCAGTTTTGAAAAAAACAGAGAGTTCTCAACAAAACCAAACCATTTCCAAACCAGAAAAAGATTGTAGCATCTGTTCTAGCAGTTCCAAACCCAGTGGAAAACCATTTCCAAACCATTTTTCCAAACTATTTTCCAAACCAGAAAAAAACAAGTGTAGCATTGTTCTATCGATAGAGACCAGCAGATTGAAAAAAGTTAGTGTAGTATCAGTTTCTATCCCAACCAGAAAAAAGCCAAATATGATTAGTATCAGTTTAATCTAAACCAGCAAGTGTATCGATTCAGAACACAAAAAAACTAGACCAAATCCCAACAAACCGAACAGAAACCAAACACCAGTAGCAAAACCCAAAACACAGAAAACCAAAACCCTGGTTTGTTCATCATCTTCCTAAATAACACAAACCCTTTAGTTTGAGAAAGAAAAGAGGAAAAGATAGTTTCGGAACAATCTCACCGGAAATAGTGGAGGGACCAAATCGAAACCCTAGGGTTTCGTTCACCCCCTTCAAGGTCTGCAACATTCCGGCCAGCATCTACAAAAACCAACACAAAATAAAGCATCAGAAGATATAAACGAGTTAGAAAACATCAGAAAATCACGAATCGGAGCATCGACGCCCTGGACCGCTGCAACAACCACCATAGGTGATTTCCGGCAACGATTTCCGGCAACGATGAAGATCAACCGAGGGTCACAAATTTTCGAAGGAGATCGCAAGTGAGAGCCATCAACAAATAAGTAAGCATCGTTTTCGGTGTTGGTGAGAAAAAGGGCAGGGAATATCAATTCCATTAAGAGAAGAGTGGGAGAGTTCTAAACGGGGAGAAAAGAGAGCGTGAGTGGCTGGGTAAAGTTATGTTTTGTTTGTTTTGATTATCCAAAACTAATTTGTTTTGTTTTCCCTTAAAATTAAAAACAATTAATTTGTTATTATAAGTTAAGCTTAGTTGTTGATTAGTGGTGGTGACACTTGTCACCACCCACTAATTATTAAGTTTCATCCCCGTGCACGCCATCCTGCCTCCTTACCATACGCCCTCGGCATCATCACCATCTGATCTCTTTATACTCCCTTCATCTGATGGTTAATGGGAGATCTAAGGTTTTTCTCCATCATCCAACGTACCAGATCATGTCTCTATGATGTACTATCAAATTTTTGCTGCACTGGATCCCTTTATTTGGGCTCAAGATCTTGTCTCTGGTTTTCTTATCCACACCCCCCGAAATCACTTCTCGTAGGCTATTTCTAAACCCTCTCTTTTAATTAATTTATTATGCTGATAATTCATTTATTGTGATGTATCAAATAATTGTTAGTCATTGATAATTTTTATTTGACAATTTCCGATTAAATTATTAGTCGATTTTATCAAATAAAAAAGATCTAGTCTAACAATTATTTAAATTCCTAATTGTATTGCTTGATAATTGTTTATCTGCTTTATTCGCTTATGCTGTATTTATTCACCAAACATTTAAAACACTTTCAATAAAACTCGATCCAACGTCGAGTCTTCTTCTTAAACCTCGATCCAACGTCGAGTTATTTTCAAAACCTTTTTCATAATAAAATACAAGTTTTTAAGTCGTTGGACGCTAGACTAATTGCTTAAAAACTTGTCCCAAATGAACTTTTAGTCTTTAAGTCGTTGGATGCTAGACCAGTTACTTAAAGACTTCTAAATAACGTGAAACTCGTTTCACTTCACTTTTTCTCAAGAAAACCTTTTTGGGTGATAGACGACTCGTTCGAACATTAGTTCCTCGGGTTTCTAGTATTTGAATCGTAAGACGTTAGTCTTGTTGTTCGGTACTTTTTCATCCACTTAAAAAATAATTCAACTCACTCAAATCTTTTTCTCGCTCATATGCGATCATAAAACTCTTTTCCGATAAAGAGAGTGCAATAGCCATTTCAAATGCGAACGTGGACTTAAAGCTTTTCAAACAAACTAAACAAGTCCAAATTCAAGCATTTGAAATGTCTAAATGTACGATTTTTCTTATAAAATAAATACAACCAATTAAAACATTTTTCAGAGGAACTACGGAGTTTTGACTTTCCCATTGCACAAGGGAATACGTAGGCACACGGTTCCGAAACCGTGCCAAACTCAAAATAATAATAAACAAATCCTTTTCTCCTTTTTATTCATAACTTAGCAATAAACACACACACAAACGCGTAGAATTAAATGGGTCCCATCGAGTACGATGGATGTAAGAGGTGCTAATACCTTCCTCTTACATAACCGACTCCCGATCCCACTTTTTGGTCACGCAGACCGCCTTATCCGCTTGTATGGGGTTTTATCTATATATTCCCGTTCTTTTTTTAGAACAAATAAAATTAGGTGGCGATTTTACTAGTTTTCGAGAATTAAACGATTTTTGAAAATCGAGTTGCTTCAAGCAATATAAAAAATTTCTGCATGGTAATGATGAAGATTAGTGATAGTCCTCCCTTCTACCCTTGAACGACCCCGAACTGGTATTTCGTAATCCATATTTGGCACCGGAATACCTTTAGCAACAAAAAATTCTTAGACATCGGAGAATACACTTTCCCAACAACTCTATCTCATTGTGGTCAATCGAGCTTTGACATCATCAACCAATTCCATGGCAATAACAATATTAAGATCTTTTCTACGCAAGACATTTGAAAACTCGTATGTAATACCAAACATCTTTAACATTAACTTCAAAAAAAGAAAATGTAACGCTTTTAATTTTTTCTATCGAACCCACTGTTTGAGATGGCCCATGCCCCTTCATCAACCATACTAAGCACATTTATGAACGCAGCGTACGCACTAACACAACCACGTTTTAAATATTATTGCAGTCAGATCAGAATGACAAATCTAGATACAGGTGCATGGGTTGATAATCTGCAAGTGGAAAGGTGGACACGATCATACGACAATGGAGTGCGTTGGGGCCACATGACAACAAATATAGTCGAATCAATGAACGACATCTTCAAAGGCATAAGAGCACTCTCAATAATTGTTTTGGTGAGTACAACATATTTTAGGATGGCCTCGTTGTTTGCAGAGAGAGCTGAAAAGTGGAACGCAGTGGTACAATCAGTACAACTGTGGAGTGAAAGATGCATGAAATTTATTAAGGCCAAAAGTGTCAAAGCTAACACTCATCTTGTTACAAGATTCGACCGACATAATCATAACTTCATTGTCAAAGAGACAATCGACCACAACGAGGGTTTGGCTAAACAAAAGTACAGGGTTAAAATACCATCTCATTAGTGTGACTGTGGAAAGTTCTAGGCCTCTCGAATGCCCTGCTCTCATGTATTGCGGCGTGTGAACATGTTCATCAAGATGCACTACTACTTCTTTCTCCCATTTACAAGTCTGAGACCTTGCTCAACGTATACAACGATGCCTTCGAACCGGTAGCAAAACCAGATTATTGGCCTGCGTACGAAGGAGAAATAGTTTGACATAACAGTCAAATACGGAGAAATAAAAAGGGTCTTCCCAAAAGCAAGCGTATAACAACTGAAATGGACGACGTTGATAAACTAGAAAGAAAATGTGGTATATGTTGTCAAGTCGGACACAATCAAAAAAATTGTCCCCAACGTGCTACAAGCTCGACATCCTGAAATTTGTATGGAATTTATCTGCACTTTTTAATATTATAATAAAACTTCTTCTTTTCATTAATAGCATTTATTACAAATATCAATACGCATACAACAAAATAAAATACTACACGATTAAAACAACAACAGAGACAACATGAAACTTAAAACAACAACAAAAACAACATGAAAATGTAGCATCAACAACACAAAAAATTATTTAAGACACTACAATCGTCAAAACAATTTCATCGGAACCATACATCATCGCAATAACGTCGACGTCTGTTTTGATTTCCTCCAACCAAATTCGAGGTTGTCCAGTTGTGAAGTTCATGGTTGTTCTCTTCCTCTAGATCCTTCTAATTTTTTCACCAACTTCTATTTCTCCCTCTAACCATCGCATCAACTCTTTCTTCAATTTGGCCATGGTAAATATGTGCCAAAATTTTATTTTCATCGGAGGTTTGGAGACCGAGAAAACAACGTATCCATCTCTGGTATGGATTTATGGTGATGTCATGACAGAAAAATAAGAGAGAATATGAGATGAGAAGTTGAAAAAATGTGAAGAATGAAGGAGACATGGGTGGTGTATTTATAAAAAACACAAATACACGTAGGAGCCATCTGAAATGGCTCATACATGTAAACTACATAAGGGAGACGCCATCTGGGATGGCTTGTCCAAGAGGAGGCGCTAACTGGAGTGACGCCTACGTGCATTTTTTCAATGCAGGAGCCATCTCAGATGGCGCCTAAGTGTTAATGTGTCCTGAAACTTGGTTATTTGCGTAAATTTTTTCAAAACATGATTATTTGCGTATTGTTTTTAATACTTGATTATTATTGCCCAAAGAAATTCCCAAATTGTATGATCTTGCAAAAACCAAGCCTCCATGGCATTGGCAGTAGTAACCATAGATGTTTTCAGGTTGGGTTGTCAAGGCCATTGTTGATGACGAACCAAAAGAAACAGAAGATGTTTAAAAATGAGTACATGAAAATCAAAGCTGTGGCTGTGAGTGAAGAAGCAATAGAAAGAAATCAGTTGAAGTAAAAGCCACAGTAACTGTTCAACCAGCAGCTGGTGGAATTTTATCAAAACTTGGTTTACAAAGTGGTCTTGATGAATTAACTGATCTGATGGGAAAATCAATTCTCTTGGAGCTTGTTAGCACTGAGCTAGATCCAAGTAAGTCATTTTATTAAAAACCTTAATAGAACAATCACTAAGTTTTGTTTTACTTATCTCACATGCCGTGTCCGGTAAGAACTAGTAAGAAGTTTAGCGGAACATGTCTCTTGAGGGGACATAACACCTACTTTGTCTTTAATCAACCATTAACATTAATTATTGTAATTTTCCTTTGTTTTGTTTCCAAAAGAGACGAAATTAGAGAAGAAAAGGATCAAAGGTTACGTTCACTTGACGCATCGATCAGCAGATGAGGTTAAATATGAAGCTGAATTTGAAGTAGCAGCAAATTTTGGAGACATAGGTGCTGTGCTTGTGGAAAATGAACATCGAAAGGAAATGTTTATGAGAGAAATTGTTCTTGATGGCTTTCTCACTGGTCCTGTTAAATTTTCATGTGAATCTTGGGTTCATTCCAAGTTTGACAACCCTGCCAAGAGAGTGTTTTTCTCAAACAAGGTACCTCCACTTATTAAAATAAAATAAAAAAGAAAAATTAATTTCATTGATTTTAATACTTCAAATATATCATATATGAAAATATATTT
Source organism: Vicia sativa (assembly GCA_021764765.1). Classification (NCBI taxonomy): domain Eukaryota; kingdom Viridiplantae; phylum Streptophyta; class Magnoliopsida; order Fabales; family Fabaceae; genus Vicia; species Vicia sativa. The sequence goes on from CM038793.1 coordinate 203,320,103, forward strand.
CCTTAGTGTAATTATTAAAATAATTATGTTGAGAGAAATTTATGTTTTTATTAATAAAAAAATAACAACTATAATATTAGAGGTAAAATGATCCATTGACAACAAAGAACCTACTCATAATATTTTTTAAATGGTAATCGTTTTAAAACAACAAAGAACCTACTCATAATATTAATATTTTTAAATGATAATCATTTTAAAACAACAAAGAAAAATAATTGTAATATTAATCGGGGTGAAATAACTCATAAGAGATGTGGTAGTTAAATTAAACGAATATAAAATTAGGGGTGTTCGCTGTACGTTTTGGACGATTTTGAAGCAAAATATTATTTGAACCACAAGAGAGAAATGCGTGCGATTCGATTTGATTTAGTTGACTTTTAAAAATAAAATCGAACCAAACCAAACATTGTAAATAATTGATAAAATTTAATATTTGACAACATTATTTATTTATATTTATGTATAATTAAAAATATATTTATTAACATTTATATATAAACAATTTTTAAAAATATAATACTAATTTTAAAATTATTATTATTATTATCATTATTATTATTATTATTATTATTATTATTATTATTATTATTATATTCAAATCTAAAAATTCAATATAAAATAATTTAAATTCAAATCTAAAAATTCAACATAAAATATTATTATAATCAAATAATAACTAAATTAAATAATTGGTTAAATTTTCAAATTAATTAAATTATTTTGATTGAATGAAAACTTATAAAATATTGTTGATAAATTAAACAGAACCGAGATATATTTATATTATTATTAATTCAATATTTTGTTTTTAATTCAAACATGAAATTGTATAAGGAAATTCCTATCATTTATTGTTAATTTGTCTCGAGTCAATATACATAAAAAACATACATGACTCTAATCGGGACCTAAATAATTAACTATCGTGTGTACTTATTGATTTACATGCATGTTTGGTACCTAAATAATTCTTAATTTATTTTTTAACAGTCATATTTACCATCTGAAACACCAGAAGGATTGAAAAAGTTAAGAGTAGAAGAACTAATAAGCTTACGAGGCAATGGACAAGGTGAACATCAAAGCTTTGATCGAATATACGAGAAAATATTTGATATTTTATACAAGAAAATATAACTATACCTATTCTTTTAGTAGTATAAATATGTGTCACATGGAGATTGTATTTCCATCCCATATAATAAATAAGATTCTCTCTAACAGAGAAATCAAACAGTAAACATGCTTATGCAACAAAAGTATTGGAGGCCAAATTGTATGATCTTGCAAAAGCCAAGCCTCCATGGCATTGGCAGTAGTAACCCTAGATGTTTTCAGGTTGGGTTGTCAAGGCCATTGCTGACAAACCATAGGAAGTTTAAAAATTATTACAACAAAATAAAAGCTATGGTTGTGAGTGAAGAATCAAAAGAAAGAAAACCAGTAGAAGTGAAAGCTACAATAACTGTTAAACCAGCAGTTGAAGATGTTTTGGCAAAATTGGGTTTACAAAGAGGTCTTGGTAAAATAACTGATTTGGTGGGTAAATCAATTCTGTTGGAGCTTGTTAGCTCTGAGCTTGATCCAAGTAAGTCATTTTCAAATTTAAATACAACTTCAAAAGTATATTAAATCTTGAAATCAATATATGTTTAAATTCATACTAAATTTTACTTTGCTGGAATTTTGTTAAAATATGGCATTATGTCATAATGTTAAAATCTTAGTCAATCAAAATAATCAATAAATAAATACACACATGGTTTCTTAAGTGTACTCAAGTGCACTTACAAATTTGAGATTTCATCTAAGTTGTTGGATATGATTTTTAATATTCCGATGAATCGTGATTGTTAATCTTAGCGCTTTTTCGTGTTGTATAAAGTGAGAACTTGACGCTTAAATTCACTTTTTCACTTTTTCTACATTTCTTGAGTGAAATTTGATGGAGGAGATCCTTATTCATCACTCTTTCTTATTGCTGAAGATTATTTGCGTTTGGGTCAATTCGTTCGTATCAAGTTGCATTATTCTTAAATTCTTTAGAAACCTGCATTAAAACATAAGGTATTTGTTCTTTTTTCCCTTTGTTTATCTATATTTTTCATTCTTACTTGAATATGATAGACATGGAGTCCACATTTAGATATTTTTATCGTAGACTTCATGATGTAGAAGTTATCGATGTTGATTGATCTAGTATTAAACAAGAGGTGGTTAATCGTAGAGCAGAAAAGCTATCCTTACACTTTTTCTTAACACTACACCGCATTATTATACCAAAAACATACTAATTTAATTTTTTTAATAATTTATTGTATATTTGATTTATGTGTCATGCTAATTTAATTTGTACAAATATATGGTGTAACTATAGTGTATGTATATTATGGTGTAAAAATAGCATCCCTCATCGTAGAGATAGGGTATCTGCCCCCATAAAGATAAATACACAATTTGGATATATTTATAAACAAAAAGAATCTTCAAGATTACTATTATAAACAAAAGTCAATTATTACTAAATTATTTAATGATACAATTCTTAATATACCTTTCTAATACTCCATTAAATTTAATAAAGAGGACATTATAATAAATTTACTTAATGTTTTTATAAAAATCTAAAAAATTAACATACACTTGATACAATTTTTTAATAACTGTGAAAATCATTTTTATTGTTTATAAATGTAAACAAATTGGAGTGTGATTTACTTTTTGAGAAATAAAAATGCCAAACCCCATTCTCGTATCCAATCTCATGGATGGTCCTAAGGCGTAAAGTGTTGTTGGAAGTTTAGGATGTTGAAGCATAAGGTTATAGAGGGTGAAGTAAGATGGAAAATGATCCACGTGTTTAACTTATAATAACCATTTTTGTGAGGTTCTTGGATACAAAAATTTCCGCATGATGCTAGTGGCTATACATGGATGGATGATGAGGTTCTTGGAGTCGGATCATTCTACTCTAATTATGTTAGGACGGAAGTTGAACACCGGGATGTGAGGTCGTCATCAAAATAGCAGGTGACACTCCCAGGAAATGATAAGTGTATATGTAGCCGGTTTAACATATGTGGGCTACCCATGTATGAGTGTTTGTTCTCTAGAATGAGGGTAACCCTACCTTTCAACAACTCTGAAGTTGCGTATCTTAATTACCTACGAATGGACCTTTCCCAATTTCACCGTATAAGTTGACTACTTATGTGAAAGTTTCAGTATTGATATGAGTATAAGAACAACCAACCTAGATTAGTGTTATTCTTCCATTTGTTCCACTCTCAGAATGACTAAAGTCCCAAAAAAATATGAAGTCCAATTGCACGAAGATCCAACCCAAAAAAATCACCCTCAAGGAATAGTGAGATACCATGTACCCCACTAGAAGGTTGAACATAAGATTGTATCTATCCAAGGACCGCCTGTCGTCAGATTTTATCATACAATTCCCCAGTCCCCACATCTCACGGAGGGATATATGTAAACTTCACCACATGATGTTTCCAAATATTAACTCACTCTTATTCACCTTATCACTTTTGGATCACTTCACTGACTTGAACATTGGAGTTTTAGCCTTGCAGGTTCATAATATTTCGTTGTACCTGGAGCACTCTCCAACGTATTACAAAGACACGTTTCGTTTCAACTTCCTACTCCTTTGTTCCATCACGGAGTAATGGTGCCCATTGTGGGAACTTGAAGTTCTCACCGTGCCACAAAGGCTCGATTAGGAGGCATCTGTTCTAAGATGAAAAAAATAGTCAGACATTTCTAAGATGATACATACTCATCAAATGAACGAGACAAATTTTATAAATGACATATTTGTGAGCATTCTCATGCCCAAAGCGGGATTTGGTGTAAAAGATTGGTGGCCCTGTTGAGAAGCAAGGGGATAGTTCTGAAGCTATTGTGCCTGATAGAAATTCTTGCACTACTCAGCTAAGTCTTAAAAGGGAGGTTGAGTGTGGTACTTAGGGCTGTATATACTATATTTTGGTGAGAATATTGAATTGAAGCGTACCAAACTATAATAATAATTTACTCAATGAACTCGACCGTTTTAATTTACTCATAACTGAATTGGAGTATGTTATTAATTTTGTATATCTTTTAAAATTCTGAAGCGTATTGAACTGTTAGAAGACAATTTTTCTCAAATCGGACCATTTATTAAAGAATCGAACCTTTAAACTATTTTTTGAAAATTTTAAAATAATTTATAACTCGTTTTAGTATTTTTCATTTTTTGTTTTCGTTCGGTTCAGTTTACTTTCCATATGATTTGGTTATTTTAACTTCAATTCGATTCGATTCAGACGGTTCATTCAGCTCATGGCTTTTTTGAACAAATCTAGTGGTACTCACCCCTACCATTTATTTAATAAGATTTTTGAAGTTATGGATACAAAACCAAGAAGATTTTCTAATCACTTGTTCAAAGATTGTATCCGAAATAAGAATTCATGAATGACAAGAGCTTGTATCTTGCTGAATTATCCTCCAATTTACCAATGTTGATAAGAAGGTAAAAATCTTAGAGTCTATTTGGTTGGGGTTTTTTGAGAGGGGAGGGAATATTTAAGCTAAATATGTTTGATTCAATTTTTTATGAGTGGAGGGGAGAAGATGGGAGTTAATCAGATTCTCTCTTGGATTTGGAGGGGATGGGGAGAGAAGTTATGATAAAACTTATTTTTGCTATATTGATAAAATTATTCTCACGTTTTGTTTTTGTTAAAATCTTAAATTGTCTTTAGTAAATTATTATACATTAATTTTTGTCTCCTTATTAGAATTCTGCACATCTAATATTTTACCGAAATTTTCTCTCTTTTTTTCATTTATTTTATTTTTGTTTATTTTCATTTATTATTTTGCTTGTAAGAACTTAATTATTTTATAAGTTTTTGTGTTGTATTACATATCTATATATAATTGTAATTTATTAGTTTTATATTATGTAGAAATTAATTTTATAAATATTTTATAGGATTAGATGGATAATCAAGATGAAAAAATGGTTTATGTGATCATTGATTATATAATGATTGTTTGAAATTTATCGATATTTCATTTGCGCTTTAATATGTTTTAGAGTATTTAAAATATAATATATTTTGTGTTTGATAAAAAAAATTTCTTAGTAACAAAACTTTGTTTTTTATTTTATTTAACATTAGTGTTATAATATTTTAAGGGTAAAAAAATAAATTACTTTTAAAACATCTCTTTTCCCATGTGAATCAAATATATATTTAATTAAAAAAATTTCTCTCATTCTCTTTATTTCATTTGAACCAAACATACATTTAATTAAAATACATCTTCTCTTTTCCTTTCCTCTCCCCTTTATTAAAATCATCCTCCCTTCCCCTTCGTTATAAAAATTGGGTAAAAAGAATAAAAAGATTTTGGTTGAGATGATTTTGAAGGGGTTATTTTTCTTCAAAACACCAAAAACTTTATATAATTTAGTAATTTAAAATTTGCATTAAAAGAGGATTTTAAAGGATCTTGAAGGATTCAGACAATTTGTTCAAATATAACTTTTGTTGTTATAGTATATCAAAAATTAAAAACACATTCGTAATAAATATTATTTTATAATTCAAACAAAATAAATGTATAATAATAAAGTGCCGCAAAATAGAGCTGTTTATTAAATTTATTGTAAATACCGGGAGTTTTAAACACCCACAACATGTCAAAAAATTTAAAAGCAAAAAAAGGCAGCAATTCACGTGAGAGACGACAATATCATTCGAGGAGATTGTTTCATCACATTCACATTACTATCAATCAGGGGTGGAGCTATAGCTCAGTGAGCCCAGGCATGCAGGCTCAACCCCTATTTTTTAAATATATTTTTCTAATTTAATAGCCGATTTTTAGATAAAAGTTAAGACAAAATTAACACAAATGTGAGCAAAATTAATAAAAACAGAGACAAAATTAGTAAAAATATGGATAAAATTATATATTATGTCATATTTAATTTACGATTTAAATTTTTGCTCTTAAAATTTCTGACTCCGCCACTGCCATCAACCATTTGCATTGTTCACACATTGAATTAATGTTACCTTCCATTTTTCTTTGATGCATTGTTCACGCATTGAATTAAGGTTACCTTCTATTTTCCTTTGATAATGTTTTGAATTGAGTTTTGTCTTTGATAATGTTTTGAACTGAGTTTTGTTTGGGGTTTCAAGGAGAGGAAATAGGAAGATTTTAGAAATTTTTAAAAAATAATATATATTTTTTTTAATATTAAAAAAAACTTATATAAAATGATAAACAAAATATTTATTATTTACATATTTTTAATTTTTGAAATATTATTATATTTAGACAATTTGTCTAAACCTTCAAACCACTCCTCCATTATAATATTTTAATTATCCAATTAGAAAAAAGTTAATTTTAAAATAAATAAAAAATCATACAAAACCCTAAATCCCACTTTTCTTTTCACTTAATTCTTCCTCTTTTCTTTTTAACCCTTTCCTCTCCTCCCTTCCTTGAAACTAAACAAAATGAGAGATGATATTGTTACTAAAATTTTATGCTTTAATTATAAATCTCAGTAACATATGTTCTAAATTTTGCTTCAGGTATCTTATATGCTTTGTCCGGTAAGAACTATAGTAAGAAGTTTAGCTGAACATGTCTCTTGAGGTGACAGCATATTTTTTCTTGGTTTGGACACACAGCATCTACTTTGTCTTTAATCAATGTCTACAAAAAAATTGACATGTAGTGAATGGATAAAATCCATCACTATATGTTAATTTTCCATAGGTAAAAGACGACTTGTAAATCACCGACGGTCATACTAGCCGTGCACTATACTGCATATTTGTGCGTTGGTTAAATAGACATACCTTTACCTACAACTTTGTTTGTCTGTCATTATTTCTCTCAGAAAAAAGTAAGTTTTTTAGCTACAACTTGCTACCGTCGGTAAAAGTTGTAAATCCTGCACATTTTTTTACTCAAATATAAATCAATTTTTAATTAATATTTAAAATAGTAACATTGACATTTCAACACCAAAACTCTATTTCAAACAATATGAAAAATTAAAGCCAAGAATCCGTCAAAATCTACTCACAATTAAACTAAATTATAATTTATCCATATATAGAAAGAATTCAAACAATATATCGAGCATAAAGAATTGTATATAAATCCATGAAAGATGTATTAAACCAACATTCTAAATTATGGAATTTCTTCAATATCATAGATAATATTAACCATCGCTAACATCACAACACCAACACTCCACATGTCATATCTGTAGCAACAGAAAGACTACTTCAAAATTTTCCGATAATAACGCCCAAAATCTTAATACTCCGATTAGTCAATCAAAATCTATAAAAAAAAAAAATGAAATACAAATACTAGATGTTTAAGTCAACAAAGCATACGTCAAATTTGAGCTTGTTGACCCTTGATACCATGTAGCATTTAGAAAAGCTTCCGGAGGTGTGTGCTCGTAAGTTTGTTCAGCTCTGAAATAACAAAAAGCACATGTTTATCACAAGAAGCACATATAAATAAATAACAAAGAAAACATAACAACAGATGAAAATAAAAGAAACTAGTATGGAAAAAAACATTAATTTTGTTGTCTCCATAGAACCAAATGTTTAAGTACTTATTTGGGAGTTTTTTGTGTACTGCTATTGTGAATACAAACATAAGAAAGTTCAAAAGAAATAATAAAATCTACAGTCTACACAGAATCCAATTAGCAAACACTAAAGCCATGGGAAAGGGATCTTTCTACATTTTGGGGAAAGACTAGTCAATATTACCTAGTCAGTCCAATGAGTGCTTTATGTCCACTTATAAAATGGATCCAACATTCTTGAAGTGACAATTTCTCAACAATTCAAATAATATATATTTACCTGTTGTCATTCAAACCAGACTGTGGAAGGGACTGTTGTATTCAATCCTATTTGTCAAGCCAATTCTGAACTAAGGTTCTGCTTCTAGTTAGTGGAAGTACTGATTCTTGATCTCCTAACAAAAAATTTATGCACATGGTTATGAGAAATTTGAGGTTTGGACTTTGGTCATAAACTTCGCAACTATTAATCAAATATAAACAACAAATGAAGACAATTGAATCTTTTTTCAGATACGAAGCGGCCGCCTCTACGTTTGGAGGAAACATTCCTTCTCATCCTACGCAATACAAATTCAACACTCAATGCACCAACAATGACTAAAACCATGCCATAAACTAAACTCACCCACATAACTTACCAAGAGGGAGAGCTAACATATACTATAAGCGCTTAATTAAACTATTTATCCTAGAAGGGCCATATTTATAAACCCAATTTTGTAACTTTTCGCTAAACTTTACAATGAACCCTACCATTTTCGAGCTAGAATATTAGCTGTGAGACCATCTGCAGAATCAAGTGATAATTTTGCACCTTCTCCTCCTCTCGAAGTTGGGTCCTCAATTGGTCAACTGCATAACAAATTTGGTAACGTGTAATTTCATTATTTAGTGATGCCAAAGTTAATTTATAATATTTACTGATGGAAAAAGTACAAACAAGAGAGAAGATCAAGAAAATATTTTATTGATGGAGAAAAAGACGAGGATTAGAACATGTAGTAGTAAAAAAGAGTAATGCTAAAACCTATCAAAGAGGAAATTTATACATTAGATGCCATTTCTGCCTGCAAGCCACAAATCACACTTAAAGCTCTTGGTAGATTTGCAAGTATTATAAATGATTTAAAAAAATAAAAGACTAGGCCACCAAACAGGTAGATAAATTGGTAAGTAACTAAACATTAAATTTCAAATTAACACAATTTAGGATCAAATAACCTCCATAGACATCATAATCTCAACTAAACAAATAGTTTCTACATGCATCCCATCTCAAATTCTCTACATTGTTTCGCTGAATGACTACAACACTATTAGCTTCTAAATTAGTAGAACGTACAATGATATATGCTACTGCAATGTGTCAGGCATGCTATTTTCTCGTTATATACTCAAGCTGATGTAGTAAACATATAGGAACCATGCCATATAAGAAAATTAATATTCATGTGACAGAATGAGACAACTTTAAGACATACAATTTTGATGGTAATGACATTAACTATAGAAATAAGTAAAAATCTTCTGAAAAAACTATCACACCACAAGACATGTAAAAATCACATATACTTTCAGAAAACCGAGAAAAACTATTGAACAATAGCATGTAACAATAATTATATACAGACATCTTGTAGGGTCAATTTTCGAAATTAGATCATCTACCTTTTCCTTCTCAATCTGCTCTTCAGCCGAGTCAACTCCAACTCCTTCTGGTACTATGCAACAAATAGCATTTGCAAAAGTAGGAGAGAGAAGGGGGAAGAGAGAGAAAGAGAATATAAACAAGTTATATTCATAAATATAACTAGTCTAAACAAAAAAGATAACCAATAACTCAAAAATATCTAAATCAAAAAAATAAATTCTGATTCAATATACACTTTGCTTTCCTAAAAATAGGCTGAATTGGAACCGTAAATGAATCCTCCTTCATTCTTCTAAACATAATTACCAACATCTGAATTAGCAAAGCTTTCGCCGTTGTTTGATTCACCATATTCTTACTACCCAAGTAGATATCATAACATGTCCTCGAAATCAAAAGCAAACAATCACCATGAATCTTTAGCAAAATCAAAGTTACAGTTGACAAAAGCGTCTTCATAACCAAAAGCTCCATTGCCTCATCACCTAGATCATGACACTTGCACACATATTCAATCAAACTCGCCAGAAGCTTCGACTCTAGGCATTCTCTGACCACGTCTGACTAGCCTCGGAGGTAACAGAGAGAAGTTTCTGGGCAGCATCAACAGCGGGATTGGAGATCTTCAATACACTGGAGCTCGCAACATTGATGAGAGGTGAAATGATCTATTCTGACTACCACCAGAAAAAGAGGAAAGGAACTTGATATTGAAGAAACCTCTTACACAGAAAAGACAGAAAACGCCTTACATAATATAATTATATAATATGTATAGTTCTATGTTTTAGTGATGGTCAATTGCTGCCAGTAACTAAAGCCCAGTTAATTGACCGTGGGTATAGGGCATTTTTCTTTAGTGAATTAACATTAATTGTAATATTTCCCTTTGATTTGTTTACAAAAGAGACGAAACTAGAGAAGAAACGAATCAAAGGTTACGTTCATTTGACGAATCGATCAGCAGAAGAGGTTAAATATGAAGCTGAATTTGAAGTAGCAGCAAATTTTGGAGAGATTGGTGCTATACTTGTGGAAAATGAACATAGAAAGGAAATATTCATGAGAGAAATTGTTCTTGATGGCTTTCCCACTGGTCCAGTTAAATTTTCATGTGAATCTTGGGTTCACTCCAAGTTTGACAACCCTACTAAGAGAGTGTTTTTCTCAAACAAGGTACCTCAACTCCTTCCCTACATCTCTTTGAATAAATGTGATGAAGCGAACTCACTAGTCCTATATATATTTGCAGTCATATTTGCCATGTGAAACACCAGAAGGATTGAAAACGTTAAGAGAAGGGGAACTAATAAGTTTACGAGGCAATGGTCAAGGCGAACGCCAAACCTTTGATCGAATATATGATTATGATGTCTATAATGACCTCGGAGATCCAGACACCGATTCCAAACACAAGAGACCTGTTCTCGGTGGCAGTGAACATGCATATCCTAGACGTTGTAGAACCGGAAGACCTCGTTGTAATACTGGTATGTGTAACTAAAAGTTAACCGTCTTAAAATGCAGCATTGTTAAAACTCTCCTTATTGTATAATCTCATGGTTGCTTCTATATATTTTTGCATGAACAGATCCATTGTCTGAGAAAAGAAGTAACAATATCTACGTGCCTAGGGACGAATGCTTCTCTGGTTTAAAACAACTCGTATATTCAGAAAATACCTTACAATCTGTTTTCAATCCTCTTTTGTCGTTTTTGAGAACATCTGTAATTGACAAAAATATCGGATTCCCTCTTTTCTCATCCATAGATGACCTTTTCAATGAAGGATTTAGTTTGCCTCCTCAAAAGGAGAAAGGATTTCTTAGGACTGTATTGCTGCGGTTGGTCAGGCTTGTCAATGATGCTACGATTCAGCGTTTTGAGACTCCCGCCACAGTGGACCGTAAGATATGATTTGTATTCCTTACAATGTTAAAGTTAGGTATAATAGTTAGTTATAGTAACATAGTTTGAATTTGGCAGAGGACAGATTCTTTTGGTTTAGGGATGAAGAATTTGGAAGACAGACTATAGCTGGTGTTAATCCTTGTTGCATCCAATTGGTTACGGTATACTACTACCACATGTTATTTTTTGAAAATATACTAAAGGTAATAGCAACTGATAATTAGTATCACAAAAAAATGTCATGTAGGAATGGCCATTGCAAAGCAAACTTGACCCTAATGTTTATGGTCCTGCGGTATCAGCAATAACTACTGATATAATCGAACAACAAATCGGCGGAATCCTTAATGTTGAAGAGGTATGTTCTAAGTTTTAGGATCTTGGTTATATTCTTACATAACCATGTTAAATAAAATGTACAAGTTAAGTGATTTTATGAAGCTAAAAACTCAATACAGGCCATAAAACAGAAGAAGTTGTTCATCCTAGACTACTATGATTTTTTCTTGCCATTAGTAGAGGAAGTTAGAAAACTTGAAGGTACAACATTGTATGGATCAAGGACATTGTTCTTCCTGGCGCATGATGGCGCATTAAGACCATTGGCGATTGAGCTAGCAAGGCCGCCAATGAATGGAAAGTCCCAGTGGAGGCAAGTGTTCACACCTTCTTGGCACTCAACTGATGTTTGGCTTTGGAGACTTGCCCAAACTCATGTCCTTGCTCATGATGCTGGCTATCACCAACTTGTTAGTCACTGGTAAGAAACTATAAACCTTTTTAATATGTACTAAGATTTGAAAAGAAAAAACAATATATAAATTAATTGATTTTCATATTTGTTCAGGTTGAGAACTCATTGTTGTACAGAACCATATATCATTGCAACAAACAGGCAACTAAGTGCAATGCATCCAATCTACAGATTATTACTTCCACATTTTAGATACACACTGGAAATCAATGCATTGGCACGTGAAAAACTAATAAATGTAGATGGAGTAATAGAGAGTAGCTTCACTCCCAAGCAACTTTCTGCCTTAGTAAGTTCAATAGCCTATGATCAACACTGGCAATTTGACTTACAAGCCCTTCCCAATGATCTAATCCACAGAGGAATAGCAGTAAAAGATCCAAATGCCCCTCATGGATTGAAACTGGCCATAGAAGATTACCCTTATGCAAATGATGGTCTTGTTCTTTGGGATGCTATCAAATCTTGGGTCACTGATTATGTCAACCACTACTATAATACAGATTCAAGAAATATTGAGTCAGATAAAGAATTACAAACATGGTGGGCAGAGATTATAAATGTTGGACACAGAGACAAGAAAGATGAACCTTGGTGGCCTAATTTGAAAAAAAATGAAGATCTTATTGAAATAGTGACAACCATTGTTTGGATAACATCAGGACATCACGCGGCGATGAATTTTGGTCAGTCAACTTATGCAGGATATTTTCCTAATAGACCGGCCATTGCGAGAACCAACATGCCTACAGAAGACCCCTCTGATCAAGAACTGGAACTTTTCTATAATAAACCAGAAGTGGCATTGTTGAAGTGTTTTCCTTCGCAAATTCAAGCATTGACGGTGATGACAGTGTTGGATATTTTGTCTACTCATTCCCCTGATGAGGAATATCTTGGACAAACGATTGAGCCAGCTTGGGAAGAGGAACCAATTGTTAAGGCTGCTTTTGAAAAGTTTAAAGGGAAGTTAACGGAGCTCGAACGTATAGTCGATGAGAGGAATGCTGATAAGAATCTAAGGAACAGAAATGGTGCTGGGATTTTGCCTTATGAGCTTTTGAAGCCAACTTCAGAGCCTGGTGTAACAGGAAAAGGTGTTCCATATAGCATCTCTATTTGATTTCCACACATGTTGTGGATTAGTCTGTGTTGTATTTGTTTGTGTTTTCTTGGTCTTAAAATGTTCTATTTGAGCTCATTATAATGTAATTTAGTAACTTTTAACAAAATCTCACTTTACCACCAAATATATATCAGCAATGCTATTTGTACACTAAAGTGTACACCAAATACTTACACCAAACACTGTTAACCGTATTTATACGGTGAACAGTGTTTTTTTAAATAAAATAATAATATTTATAAAAAAATAATTTATTTTTAAAATTATTTTTAAAATTATTTTTATAGCACAAATATAAAATTTATTATTAACCAACTTCATTATTGCATTAACCAGAAAAATACATGTTATTAACCATATATTTTATTTATAATACATTAAAAGTTTACTTCATTAATAATTTACATATAACAAGTTCGACATTAAAATATGTAATATAATAATGTAAAGATTGGTTTTATATTTCATATTTTAATATCAGAACTTGGTTAATGTTATGTAAATTATTGGTTAATGAAGTATATAATAATGTAAAGATTGGTTTTATATTTCATATTTTAATATTAGAACTTGGTTAATGTTATGTAAATTATTGGTTAATGAAGTAGTAAACTTGGTTAATGTATTATAAATAAAATATATGGTTAATAACATGTATTTTTCTGGTTAATGCAATAATGAAGTTGGTTAATAATAAATTTTATATTTGTGCTGTAAAAATAATTTTAAAAATAAATTATTTTTTTGTTAAATATTATTATTTTATTTTACAAACAACATTGACCGTTTAAATATTGATGTACACTTTAGTGTACAAATAACATTTCTCAATATATATATTGGATTGGTATGATAAAAAGTCCTCCATTGTTATATATTTTTTATTTTCCCAAGTTAATATTAACTCTTCATGCTTTCACTTAAGAAAATATTTCTCACAAAACTGTAGCAACAGAAAATTAAAGGCAAAAAATTAAAAGGCAGCCTAATGTTTACAGGAAATAGAAACTAATATCATTACAAGTCTCCGACAACCCCATCAAAAAATTCGACACATTTCATAAGGACAAGTTTATGCCGTGTAATAAAATAAGATCGATTCCGCATAAATTTGGTGATTATTGGTTACTTTTTGCATGGTGATTAGTAGAACTCATGAAATGAACCAAATGATCGGTTTGGTTGAATTGTAATGATAATATACTATTGTCATGAAATGATGGCATCTTGCGACGATAGACCATATACTTTTGCTTTCTTCTTATTATTATGGAGAAAAAGTTGCTAAAATTCAAGACTACATTTTCCATTTATGCATTTGTGGCTTTTAGGGTTTAGTCATGGGATTACAGGATCATATATTGAGAGACAGTGAGGTATACGATATGGACTTTGATTTCGACAGAGTGTTGGATGGTCTTAGTGTTGTAATTCCAGATTTTGGCCTAAGCAGTTTCACTAGAAAGGGCAGCGTCCCTCGTAAAGCACAACATGTTTTGGCGAGTGCCCTTTTTAGTAAATGTGTTCAGGACATGGAGGTTAAGAGGAAAACATGCATGCGTAGATCTGACCGGGATTTCCCCACTGGTGGGACTGAGGTCTAGAGGTATTACTGTGGGACAGGAAGCTCTCAATGTCGCTTCAAGTAAAGTGGTCAAGCATGAGAAAATATGTTCCGACAATCAACATGCTTTTATACTGTTTGTCTTTGACACTTTTGATTTTCTAGCACCAGAAGCAGTGAAACTTTTATAGAGAGTGGAAAGGTTAATGCATATCAATATTGTGTCACCTAGAAACACAAATGTAGTTTTTAAAAGGATTGATTTTACCATTCAAAAAGAGGTAGCGGTGCAGTTTGTTGTTCGTTTGCCCATTATTTTTGTAAAATCTTGACTATCCAATTAAAGTTGAACTATAACTACGGTCACTTTTTCATATATTCAAAGGTTCATAAAACACAAATGTCCTCTTTTGTTTGAAAAAGGAATCTCAGGAAGATATATTTTCTAGGCTTATGGTTATGGGTTGGCAAATGGACCAATAAAACCGATCAAATCCAATTAAAAGTTGACTTACAAGCGAACAATGACGGAGTCATAAAAATTATGAAGTTTGGGCAAAAAATTAAAGACCCCAAATTCACATTGTATATAATATATAAATAGGCAACAATCAAAATAAAAGAGACTCATGATTTTTTCAACAAAAGTATAGTTTAAAATAAAAGAGATGAAACATAACTTTACAATAGCGGGTTAAATAAAATCACGAGGCAAATGTCTTTTCCGAGACTTCTTTGCGGTGAATGTTCGAATAATATCAATATCATCAAGTGACTCGAACATCTCCCACTCGGTGTAACATACCATCAAGTCATTGAACCACATATCCTTGATCTTATTGCACAATTTAGACTTGATAATTTTCATTGCTAAAAAATCATTTTCAACGGATTCTGTCCACACCAACAATATCAAAGCAAACTCAATAAGTTTGTAAATCAATGGAAAAGCCAAATGTTTCTCATTTTGAATCATCTTCATAGCCAAACTTTAAACATAGTCACAAGTAGAAATATCAGCAAGACGAACAATCTTGTCAACATCAAACTTGGAAAAAGAGTTCTTGGGATCAAGACATGATATGCAATAAAGGATAATGTTACTTCATTCACTAAAGCGGCGATCCATCTCCACACATATTTTGTCAATAGCAATATAAAAAATTTCTGCATGGTAATGATGAAAATTAGTGATAGTCCTCCCTTCTACCCTTGAACGACCCCGGACCGGTATTTCGTAATCCATATTTGGCACCGGAATACCTTTAGCAACAAAAAATCCTTAGACATCGGAGAATACAGTTTTCCAACAACTCTATCACATTGTGGTCAATCGAGCTTTGACATCATCAACCAATTCCATGGCAATAATAATATTAAGATCTTTTCTATGCAAGACATTTGAAAACTCGTATGTAATACCAAACATCTTTAACATTAACTTCAAAAAAAGAAAATGTAACGCTTTTCATTTTTTCTATCGAACCCCTTCATCAACCATACTAAGCACATTTAACATGGAAGACCACATTTGATCCAAACAGTGAAATGTAGTATGATGTGAACCTCATCTAATATCCCGGGTCTAGTGAGACTACATGATTATGTCAGTAAAATTAACTTGATACCTTTCTCATTGTTATTTCTTATGTGTGTGTGTGTATATATATATATATATTACATGGCTATATAAGTAATTACAATAAATAATTACATTTAATGAGAACATATCAATTTCGGATTTATTTCCCTTATTCAAGGAACAACCCTTTATTCTAGAAACAAACTACTTCTTATTCACATTCCCCCTCAAATTGATGTGGTAGGTAAATGAGCATCAATTTGCTAACAAGAAACTGATGACGTGGACGTGGAACAACCTTCACTACACCAAAACTACTTTTAGGCAGCACAACATAGACAACACTTTTTTATCAAAGTGTTGCTATATGGCCCGATAAAAATTTAAAATTTAAAACTATATATATTAAACAATGCTTTATAAAAAGACGCTTCCTAAAATTGAGAAAAGTGTTGCCTTAGGTTCACAAAAGAAAGAGCTTCAAGAAAATGTTGTCATATGCTTATATTTTAAAAAAATGTTGCCATAGGCCCAACATTAGAAAGCGCTCTTACAAAGCGCTGCCATAGGCCCAATATTAGAAAGCGCTTTAGAAATGTGCTGCCATAGGCCTAACAATAGAAAGCGCTGCCATGGACAGAAAGCGTTGTTAAAGTCACTCTTTAGAAAGCGCTTTCTAAAAGCACTGCCTAAGGCTATTTAAAATTGAAATAAAAAAAATACATTCTAGGTTTGCCACTTTCTGTTTCTTCTTCTCTCTTCCTCATTATTTCATCCTCCGCTGCGCCTTTGTCCATATGAACTTCCATCGTTCTTCCTCTGTCTCTGCCTCCGTTCTTCCTCTATCTGAAGCAGCTCCAGAGCCTCCGTCTCCGTAGATCTACATGTGCCTCTGTCTCCATTTCCAGCGAAACCCTACTCCGCCTAACCAACATTCCGTTCAGCCTTCCCTCTGTCTACGTGTTTACGGAGAGTTCATTATTGCCTTCTCCTTCAACCATTATTTTGTGGTTTTGGTAAGTTTCAAAATCACTTCACATTTTCACTTAATTCCTTCTCTTGGTACTATTTTGATACGAATGAAATGTGATGACATTATTGTGATATTTGTCGTAAATTTTTGATAAAACTCTAATGGCAACATCATTTTCATTTTTGTTAGTCTAAGTGATGAAGTTATGTGACAAATTTTGATGTCAATAAGAGTTTGTTTATGTTAAATTGAATTTTGATTTTGGACAAATTTGGTTTTGTGTTGTTTGTGTCGGATTTGAATGAGATTTTGGTGTCGACGTCACCTTAATCATGTTGATTTCAAGTAATAGAGTTTTGCTAATATCATGGTGTTTGCTTGTGTTTAAATTGTGGAGGAGGTGTAGTCATATTTATCGAAGACATCTAGTTATCTATTATAGTCGTTATTGTTTGATTGGATGAATCATGTTGAAGGAGGAGAGCTAATCCGAAATCAGAAACATTAGGCTGCAACTCAAAAAAAGATGTCTAAGAACTACTTTTTATTATGTTTAAAATAAAAATTATGTTTATGTTTAAAGATTAATAAGTGTTATTGTGGCCATTATTTTGATTTTATAGAATTTGATGATAAATTTATATAGTTTTGCAATTATGTTTGCCCTTAGAGATTAAAAGTATATGCAAAATTCTATTTTGTTGGAATAGGGTGGAATCACCCTTGTCAATCTTCAAATCGTGTAATCTACAATTTATGAAACATTTCTGCGAATATGCTTATGAATAAATTTAAATGTATATAAGTATTTGAAGTGTGATTTAAGAATTATAACTAATTATCTTATTTGTGAGCTATGCTTCTTGAAGCAACTCGATTTTCAAAAATCTTTTAATTCTCGAAAACTAGTGAAATCGCCACCTAATTTTATTCGTTCTAAAAAGAACGGGAAAATATAGATAAAACCCCAAGCAAGCGGATAAGGCGGTCTACTTGACCAAAAAAAGTGGGATCGGGAGTCGATTATGTAAGGGGAAGGTATTAGCACCCCTTACATCCATCGTACTCGATGGGACCCATTTAATTCTACGCGTTTGTGTGTGTGTTTATTGCTAAGTTATGAATACCAAAAGGAAAAGAAATTGTTTATTATGATTTTGAGTTTGACACGGTTTTGGAACCGTGTGCCTACATATTCCCTTGTGCAATGGGAAAGTCAAAACTCTGTAGTTCCTCTTAAAAGGTTTTAAGTTTGTTATATTGATTTTATAAGAAAAATCGTGCGTTTAGACATTTCAAATACTTTGAACTAGGACTTGTTTTGTTTGTTTGAAAAGCTTAAGTCTTCGTTCGTATTTGAAACGACTATTACACTCTCTTTATCCGAAAAGAGTCTTTTTATGATCGCGTATGAGCGATAAAAGAATTTGAGTGAGTTGAATTGTTTTCTATGTGGATGAAAAAGTACCGAACAACGAGGCTAGCGTCTCACGATTCAAATACTAGAAACCCGAGGAACGAAAGTTCGCACAAGTCGTCTATCAACCAAAAAGTTTTCTTGAGAAAAAGTGAAGTGAAACGAGTTCACGTTATTTAGGAGTCTTTAAGCCACGGGTCTAGCGTCCAACGACTTAAAGACTAAAGTTTGTTTGGGGGACAAGTTTTTAACAACTAGTCTAGCGTCTAACGGCTAAAAAAACTTGTACTTTATTATGAAAAAGATTTTGAAAATGCACTCGACGTTGGATCGAGGTTTGAGAAGGAGACTCGACGTTGGATCGAGTTTTATTGAAAGTGTTTTTTGCGATACGTGCTGAGATGAAATATGGAATTGGATTGATTTTAAATTTAATTGTGTGCAAAGTGTACATTGGTGAATATATACTGAATGAGGAAGTAAACAGACAAAAATACCATACAATACAATCGGAAATTTAAATAATTATTAGAGATGATTTTTTCTGTTTGATGAAAAATCGACTAATAGTTTAATCGATAAATCATCAAATACAAACTATCAGATCCAATAATTACTTAGTACATCGCACAAAAGATATTACTTACGAAAAAATAAATTAATCGAAGAGATAAGTTCAGAAATAGCCTGGGTGACGCGGAGTAAGAGAAAGAAAACCATCTGATCTTCGACCGGTTTGTAATGCCTCCACGTGCTAGCGAACTGAGTCCAATACGTCCACTCCCAAAGTACTCCGATGGTTCCAAAAATAATAACATTACACCACACATATTTATATTTATCCAACTATGAAAACTTTTCTAAAAATGAATTTACTAATAATAATAAAATAAAGAAGAAAGTTTTTATTGAAAATACAAGGTGGTGACATGTGTCACCACCAGATTTTATGGAAAAAGAAATTTTAGAAAATAAAGAAAATAAGATGATTTCTTTATATATTATTATTAATAATTTTTTTGGAAAATAAATAATAATAAAAATAAAATAAAAAAGAAATGTTGTTTGATGAAACAACACAATCCGAATCCCAGTCTCTCTCTCACGCGTTGGCTTCCTGGGTTCCTCTTCTCTCACACTCGCCGTACCTTCAAACCTCAACGTTCTCACCTCTCTCTCACCGCGATCGCAATCGTCCCTCTCTCTCTCGCCGGTCACGACTCATCCCTCTCTCTCTCTCACGCGTCATCGCGATCGCCCTCTCTCTCACCATGGCGTCGCGATCTGGGTTGTTTCTCTTCTCTCTTTCTCCGCGATCCGGTTTGCATGTTGGTTTCTGGTTCCTACTACTGATGTTTACTTTGACTTGTGTTTTGTGTTACAGAGTGGGACTGGAAAAGGAGGAGGACGGCGATGGAGTTCGCAACCCCTTCGTCAAAACGGGTATTACCTTTCCGATCTTCTTTTTCTTTCTTCTTTCTCGAAATCAGAAACCTCACTTTCTGAAAACAAACTATTCTGAAGGGTTTGGGTATTAGGAAGATGATGAGCGTTAGGCAGTTTTGTTATGTTTCTGGGATTTTTGGAACTAGTTTTCTTTGGGCTTAGTAATAAGAACAGCTGCTACCTGGTTTTTGAAATGGTTTCTTTAATTTCTTTCTCTGAACAGATACTTTTTGGTCTTGGTTATATTTTGATTTGGGTTTTTTTGAACTGATGCTTTTGGGATTGTGTTTTTAGAACGAAAAAATACTCTGAGGTTTTTTGGTCTTCTCTTTTTACTGGCTTGGAACTCTCCCAGAACAGATACTGCTACCACTTTTTTTTTATAATCCTCCTTCTCCCATTGAGTTTTTTAATCTTATCACAGATCCCTACACTCTTCTGCTAATGCTATCCCTGAACAGATACTATGCTTGCACATTTGGTTATCTTTGATCCATTATGCTACTTTTTCTGATTATCTTGGACAGACATCTGCCTTGGTCACTGATTGTTGTTGTTTCTTTTATCTTTTCTGTGCAACTCTCCTTGGAACCATGGGCTGTATCATCTGTAGTTGCTTGTAATCAATGTTAACTTTCCTTCTTCGGTCTATACCTGCTGGTCTGATATCTGAAACTGAATTTTGGCACCTTATTGTTTTCATGTATGCTGTCTGCTGTGGTAAAAGGTATTTACATTATGCTGATAACCAAGCATTGGGGGTAAAATATTGCTCTGTTTTTACTCATTTGCTCTGCTGGCTGCTGTTGGATTTAAATGTATTCTGCCTGTTGGAACCTTTTGTCTCTCTTGCATTGGGCTGAAACATAGTTGTTATTGTTGGGCTGCCTTACTTGGAATATGATACTTCTGATTTCCAAACTATACCTCCTTTGTGAACCAACAACGAAAGTTGTTGTGATTTGCAATGGAGGTAACGGTAACAGCCGATGAAAGAACTTCGGTTCTGAGGCTTTGTCAATTGAAACAATTGACCTTTGTAACCTGATTCCCGATACAAATCCTAATGATGAGTTATAAAAATTCTTTTGTTCTCTTTTTGTACGAACTTCACCTTTTGTAACTGCTAATCGGTGTTCTTTTGTGGTTTCAGGTGACACACAGATAACATGGTATGAAAACGAAGAAGAATGCCCGAATACGAAGGGATGGCTCGGAGGACGACAACGGTTTACCCGAACCAACTTTAGAAGTTCATAGCATTAGAATAGGATTAAAGCAATTTTGTATTCTTTGTAAATATTTTTAGAATATTTTGTAATATCGATTTGATAAAACAAAAAGTTCCAACTTTAAATTATAGTTACAAAATCTTGCAAAAAACTTTCTCCTTATCTTGACAGACAAAATTCCAAAGTTCAACTTAAATCCAAATTTCGTCATGACGAACTTTTTGCAAACAACGTTTCTCTGCTACGAGTAAAAATCCAAAACCGAGAACACATCCTCCATTGGGCTTAAGATCCACAAAATACCAAAGCATTCTTTCTTTTAAAATTGAAACTCATGAAAATAAATAATTATTATATTTCTTGAATTAAAATTCCAAAAGACAAATAATTTCTCTCAGGCAAATAATTCCCAGACAGATCCTTTTGGACCAGATAACCCAAAACCTCTTGGACGACAGTTGAGCTAAAATCGAATTACCTCTAAATCGAAGACAATGAAAGGACAGATAAAACAAAGGGGAAATTTTGGGGTGCGACACTTCTGAATTAAAATCTTATGATCATTCATTTATCATGATAAACGTCGGTCAAAAATATCTTTGTTTGGGGTTACTTGTGAAGAGTGAACTCTCATAATATGTGGTTCCAGTAGTTGCTGACTTTTCTACAAGTAATTAGTTGTTCTTTTGCTATACTTGCATGAATAATTATAGTGTTTTGTTTAGCTTAATTAGTAGTGAAACTATGGATAAAAATTGGATGTCTTCCAATCGATTGTCAAAAGAGTACGAGAATGGGGTATTATAATTCGTTAAGTTTACTGTTGAACATGCTGAAGACCCCAGTCGAATGAAATGTCCTTGCTTCGGTTGTTATCATGGGAGTCGGGTTGACGTAGTTGGGTTGAAATCGCATTTACTAAGGCATGGAATTGATCGAAGTTATACATGTTTGATATTATAGGGTGAGATAAGTAACAAGATTGTTGAACCGTGGGATAGTACGAACTATGCTTCATACGACAATGGCAACGATAGATACAATTGTGATCGAGTCGGAGAGATTGCAGAAGCACTTGAAAAATATCTTCAGGATTGCCCTGAAATGTTTGAGAGGTTGGAAAACAATGTAGAGAAACCGTTTTATAAAGGTTGCACTAAATTCACTAGATTGTCAACGGTATTAAAGTTGTACAACTTAAGGGCGGATAATGGATGGATGGATAAAAGTTTCACAGAGTTATTAGTCCATATCATAGATATGCTTCAGGAGGATAATGTTCTTCCTAATCGAACCTATGAGGCAAAAAAAATGTTGTGCTCTATTTGCATGAGCTATGATAAGATACATGCTTGTCCAAACAATTGCATTTTGTTTCGAAATGAATATTCATTGTTAAATGAGTTCCCTAAATGCGGTGTCTCCCGATATAATAAAAAACTATCTCTAGTAAAAGTCTTATGGTATTTTCCTATAATTCTGAGATTTAGACGCATGGTTCCTAGTGAAATCGATGAAAAACACTAGACTTGGCATGCTGATGAAATAATTATTGATAGAAAGTTTCGACATCCGACAGATTTACCACAGTGGATGAAAATTGATAATGATTATCTTGATTTTGGAGATGAAGCAAGAAACCTTCACTTGACATTATCTACTGATGGAATAAATCCACGTGGTCTTCAAAGTATTCACATACCACATGACCTATGATTATTATGATTTATAACCTACCTTCATGGCTATGTATGAAGCGTAAGTACATGATGTTATCTATGTTAATTTATGGGCCTAAATAACCAGGGAATGACATAGACGTATACTTGGCACCTTTGATAGAAGATTTAAAGATTTTATGGGAGAACAGTGTCGAGGTTTATGATAGATATAGGAAATAAAGTTTCAATTTGAGTTTGGTGTTGTTTGGCACAATTAATGATTTTCTAGCATACAGAAATCTAACAGAGTATAGCATTAAAGGTCAACGTGCGTTTCCTATTTTTGAAGATAAAATAGATACTACGCGATTGGAAAATTGTCAAAAGACTGTATTTCTCGGTCATCGTATATTCTTAAATTCTAACCGTTAATATCGTGGGTGGAAAAAAGCATTCAATGATAATCTAGAACACCATAAAGTTCCACCTACATTGACATGTGAACAAATTTTTGAAAATGTTAAATATTTCAGTACTCAGTTTGGCCAGACTTTTGCACGTACGATTGTCAATGGTGGGTGAAAGAAGAGGTCAATTTTTTTAAATTTCCATATTGGCAGTCTCTATATGTGAGACATTTATTTGATGTTATGTGTTGTACCCCAAAATTTACCCTCTTCATTTTAACCTTTTTGGCTTATATGTTCCGTCATCATGAGCATGCATTCATATCATTGGTTTCGTGATCACGAGATTGAGAATCTTTCAAGTGCAATAAACTGAGTTTTATGATTGAACCGTGTTTACGGGACACTAAAAAATTCATAACGTTTGATTGTAACATAAGAATTGAGGGGTTTTGGTGCCTAAAATTTCGTTTAACGTCCTCTTCAACTTTCGTGTTCGGGCCGAAGGCTAATTCCTTACGGATTAATACTAGAATTTTTATCTTTGGAATGATATTTGAGCCGAACCGAGCATTAATTCATGAGCTGAAACTTCAAAAATTCGTATCTCCTTAACTGCTTATCTGATCGAGCTGAAATTATATCCTCCGCGACACGATTTTTTGTTTCAGACATTTTTTGTGTTGGGCCCGATTTCGAATTCCGCACGGATCACGAGGTTTGGCAGTGTTCACGAAAATTATTTGGATAGATAGATAGGTAGAAGAGAATGACACGTCATATTATAATTGAGTTGACAAAAATATATATAGGTGGCAAACAACTTTATATGCTTTATGTCATCCACGTAGACATCTATAATAGAAAATTATTTTCTAGATCTTTCAATAAAAACACAAGGACATATAGACTTGTTTGTATATCTTTTCCTTAGCAAATATTCATTGAGACAATTATACCACATGTGTCCATGTTGTTTTACCCATATAGATACTTGTTCAATTTGGGTGGACTAACTTTCTCGAGATCCAAAATTATTTATCTCTTATATATTAAACTCTCGGGGAGTTTCTAAATATCACTATCAAGTGAGTCGTGCTAATAAGTTGTTATCATATCCACCATGTTTAAATTAAGTCTTTCATGTGCTACACGAATAATTAAATATCAAAAATTGAATTGCATCCACTACAGGTGGATATGTTTCATCAAAATAAATGTTAGGTATTTATGAAACTCATTGACCGATAAATCAAGCTTTATATCATTCTAATTTTTCTTTTCACAAAAATTCACTTATATCCCATTAATTTTACACCTTGAGATGTTTGAACTACAGGTCCGAAATTGAGTCACTTGCAAAGTGAGTTTAATTCTTCTTCAATTGAATATATTTATTTTGGTCAATTCTCACTTTTTCTACAATATTTAATAGACTTTGATTCATAATGAAACCACCCGGCTGAACTTCCGACTGATTGGGGTGTATCAATGGAGTCGCCATCGAACGTCTTTTATCTCACGACTGAGAAAGGAAAACATCGAGTAGACTTTAAGGGGGAAATAGCAGTCCTACAACCGAGAGATCAAGATAATCTAGGTAAGGGAGTTAGTTACGTGAGGGGAAAGGATTAGCACCCCACACGCCCGTAGTACTATACGGTATCCGCTTCTATTTTCTAGCTAAAGGGTGTGTTATGTCTATCTATGCTTAAACGCTAAAATGCATGCAAAAGAAAAGGAAAATAAAGAAACCATGGGGAAAAGAAGGAAATATTTACAAGTTGTGCTCGGTCGAGCCCCGTGACAAGATGCCTACGTATTCCCGCGTGCAATAGGAAAGTCAGATCCCCGTAGTTCGGCTCACTTGTTTTGGTGGGTTTTGTGTTTCTTTGACTTGTGAAAAAGGTTTTAAACACAAAAGAAAATGCGCCCTTAGGCGAAAAGAGTTTGTCTTGGTTGGTTGCTTTTACCTTGAAAAAGGAGTTCAAACCATTATTAGGTGTTTTGTTTTCAAAAGAAAAAAAGAAAACAAGTTTTAGTTTTATTTCATGCAAGGATGCAAAAAGAACTAAACAAAACCAAAGGGAGACTAGCTGGTACTAACCCTAATGTTGTCATGCAAAGAATTGGACATATGGTTGAGGATGTAAGGGAAACTCTACCTATGTTAACATGCAAAGGATGTAATCCTAATGTCTAAGCTCGAGAATCTATCCTAACCGAGCAGCCCTGGGAGAAAGCTATCCTATATCCGTCTTGATTGGAGAACCAAGGGATGCAAGGGGATGAGGCAATCAAGTGCTTTGGCAGAAGCACACAAGCAATGCAATGCACAAACAAATGTCAAACAATTTGTAGGCATAGCCTACGGAGCAGATAATGCGAGTTCAGTAGTAAATGCGAACCCCAAGAATGAGTGGAGAGCCAGAATAGGGGACTCTGGCCACTTTAGTAACCGACTCGATAGGAATAGTAACATGATTTGCGTGCACCATACAGACATGGACTAGAACTGTGGGGGACAACTGTCGATCCTTTCCGCTTGCCCATATACCATGACTCGATAGCAGGAAATATAAACAGCGGGACTTTGCTTGGTGGTGCCACATCGGGTGTCCTAACCACTTCTGACCTATGCAAGCACAATGAAAAGCGCTTCCCTATGCACGGATGAGGACTTTAAACAAACCAAACACAATTAGCAAACAAAAGTGCCCTAAACGGGTCTTTAAATAAACCGGAGGGGTTCCTGAACACGCTCAAACTACGGAATCCCCATCATACATCTCTATTCCTACTTCTCATGGCAAAAGAAAGTTGTAAAGACCTACTTCTCATGATATCTAGGAAAGCTGTAAGAGAATGCGATAAATGGCATAGAAACTACCAAACGGATATAGGATCCGAAGAGCACTGTGAGCTAATGAAATACTCCGAAAAACTTCAAGTACTGCAGCCACGCAATAAGAGTACACCGGTAAGAATAGCTCAAAGTATCAAAAACAAGTGGAATATGCGTTTATGCGTATTTGAAGTAATAACACCTGCAAGAAGGGAGTTAGACCCGAAAAGCAAGTAAAGTGAATGTATACGTGGGTATACAAACGCATAAATACCTGCAAGAATGGATTTAGACCCTAAAAGCAAGTAAAGGAATGTATATGTGGGTATACAAGTGCAAAACACCTACAAGAAGGGAGTTAGACCCAAAAAGCAAGCAATGAAATGCATATGTGGGTATACAAACGCAAGACACCTGCAAGAAGGAAGTTAGACCCAAAAAGCAAGCAAATGAATGTATACGTGGATATACAAGTGCAAAACACATGCAACAAGGGAGTTAGACCCAAAAAGCAAGCAAAGGAATGTATACGTGGGTATACAAACGCAAAACACCCAAGTGTTGTGTCATATGGGCTTACAACACAAGCTTCTGCATTAAATACATCTCAAACAGTGTCTAAGGATGTTAAAACACATGAGGTTTGCAATTAGAACTAAGAAAGGACATAGAAATCAGTTCCAGATCACGCTAAGCCTGGTATCTGGTGTAACACCCCAAATTTACCCAAGGTTTTATATATGAAAATCAGAGTAATTTAAAATTTCATAAATTAAATACTGAGGCGTCACATCATCAAACCAAATCACTTTAAACAGTTTGCTTTAAAGTATAAATCGCGGATACATAGCATCGTCGGAAATCATAAATTGATTCTTAAAAAAATCAAAACATCTTCTCTATTAAACTTCCTCATAAAATCATATTTTCATAATTTATGGTTCTTATTCACAAAAGGAATAATAATAAAAGAACAACAACAAGACGACATAAATATTCCCCCCCGAGTGCTACGTATCAGAGCGACACCGACTCAACTAACAGCAGCTATAAACTCCGTCTTCATAACCTGCACGTTACCAAAATAAAGGTAACGGCGAAACAAGTAAAGGGTGAGATACTCCAAAACATATAATTAAAGGCATGATAAATATATATATATAGTTTGGAATTATAAACGATATAGATTAGCAGGTGCATTCCACCACATATCTAAATCTCACCTATTTTATCGCTATTCTAAAGTGTTTAATCTACACTTAATCGCCTAAGCCTCTTCGGCACAATTCATCACAACAACACATACACCTCCGTCACCACGAGATTGTCACAAGATAATACATCGCTAGTTAACACGATAATCATAAACAACAACATTAAACAATCGTCACAAATTGGCTAAAGTCCATCGTCGCATTTGGCATAAATCCCATCGTCGCTTTTGGCATAAAGCCCATCGTCACTTTTGGTATAAAGCCCATCGTCACAAACATCATCACAAACATCATCACATCCTATTTGCATTAAGAATTTCATCAAGTTAAATCATCGCAAAACTTATCATTTATATTCATCGCATAGTTATCATGAAATTATCAATTCATATTCATTTCATGTTCATCATAAAAATCATCACCAAACAAAGCATCATATATCATCGCAATCCAACATCATTCATCAATTAAAAACTCAACGCCAAACAACTCAAACATAAACATAACTGACTCCATGAGACACGACTATGTTATGCCTGTGGTACCCGTCGCTTTGTCCATAAATAGGAACACTTGGCATAAAAGCCTTGTCGCTTGGCATAAAAGCCTCGTCGCTTGGCATAAAAGCCCATCGTCGCCAATGCAATGTATGTGACTCGACAATAAACAACACAACACAAAAACATCATCGTCGCTTATCAAAACTGGCATAAAGCCCACATCGCCACAAATTATCCAAATCAAGATAAATATATCATCGCATCATAATTGCATTATGCAAAACCTCACATATAATTCATCATCATCAAAATCATGCATTCACAAATCGGAAGCATTTATTAATAACATCAATATAATCATCACATTAACATGTACAAAGACATATAACCTCGCATCGCATAATCAACAAGTATTCACTAACTAATACGTCGTCGCAAAGATTATATTTAATCACCCCACCTCATTATCAATTTGTTCACTAAATTCTACCTACGGAAAGATAGTCAAACACCTATCATCTTTGCAAAAGCCATCCCTAATAACCAGCATTACTCCTAATCGTTAACATCGCAATCAAATCGTCCATACGTGTCCTAAATCCACTGAAACTAAATCCGATTCAATTGAACCGTAAATTGGCCTATTTCGGGTCATCTCGTAAAAACTCGTAATTTCTAAAAACTAACCTCATCACTACGTTCTACACGTCGAACTTAGCTAGCACGTCAATTTTCGTTGAATTCGGAGCAACTTGCTCTGTCGTCGAATTTACCGAAATCGGAAAATTGGAACACAATCGGGTTCCAAAGGAAACGCGAAAAATCAGAATTTTTAAGGTTACAGATGCATCAACACGGGCCCCCGTGTGCATCAACACGGCCCGTGTTGATTGGCCTGCAGTATCCAAAATTCATATACAAGAGGGAAACACGGCCGTGTTAATCAACACGGCCCGTGTTGATGGACCTGCGTGAAAACTTCATCTTTTTCATTCCCAAACAAGATTCCTAACGGTTCGATTCATTCTAATGATCATCCAAACCCATAATCCATACTCCTATTCCAACTCTTCTAATCTATTTCATTCAACAACCAACCAACCCTATAATCTCATTATCAATTTCACCCCCAAATCCAAAATATATCTAACAAAACCTAACAATATTGAAGCAACTCGATTTTCAAAAATCGTTTAAATTTCCGAAAACTAGTGAAATCGCCACCTAATTTTATTTGTTCTAAAAAGAACGGGAAAATATAGATAAAACTCCACAGATGCGGATAAGGCGGTCTACGACCAAAAACATGGAATCGGGAGTCGGTTATGTAAGGGGAAGGTATTAGCACCCCTTACATCCATCGTACTCGATGGGACCCATTTAATTCTAAGTGTTTGTGTGTGTGTTTATTGCTAATTTATGGATACCAAAAGAAAAAAGAATTTGTTATTATTATTTTGAGTTTGGCACGGTTTCGGAACCGTGTGCCTACGTATTCCCTTGTGCAATGGGAAATTCAAAACTCCGTAGTTCCTCTCAAAAATGTTTAAACTTGGATTTGTTTAGTTTGTTTGAAAATATTTAAGTCCACATTCGTGTTTGAAATGACTATTGCACACTCTTTGTCGGAAAAGAGTTTTTATGATCGCATACGAGCGAAAAAAGAGTTTGAATGAATTGAATTGTTTTTTAAGTGGATGAAAAAGTACCGAACAACAAGACTAACGTCTTACGATTCAAATACTAGAAACCCGAGGAACTAATGTTCGAACGAGTCGTCTATCACCCAAAAAGGTTTTCTTGAGAAAAAGTGAAGTGAAACGAGTTTCACGTTATTTAGAAGTCTTTAAGCAACTGGTCTAGCGTCCAACGACTTAAAGACTAAAGTTTATTTGGGGACAAGTTTTTTTTAGCAATTGGTCTAGCGTCCAACGACTAAAAAACTTGTACTTTATTATGAAAAAAGGTTTTGAAAATGCACTCGACGTTGGATCGAGGTTTGAAATTTTATTATGAAAGAGTTTTGAGATACGTGCTGAGATGAAGTATGGAATCGGGTTATGATTAATCAAGTATATGGACTTGATTAACCTCGTGAGGATAGGTGCTCCTATCCCCAACCATGAGACCCTGGTGCATGGTGAATTGGTATATAGACCAATGTTGATTTCGGGTTATGATCGATTAAAGCAACAAGGGCTTTAACCAATCTCGTGAGGATGGCCATGCCCATCCCCAACTATGAGACCCTTTAGGAAATCGGCATATGAGCCAATCAGGATGGAATCGAATTGATTTTAATTTTAATTGTGTGCAGAGTGTACAATAGTGAATAAATGCAGGACACACAGATAATCATCACACAATACAATCGGAACTTTAAGTAATTATTAGAAAAAATCTTTCCTATTTGATAAGAAATCGACTAATAATTTAATCGATAAATTATCAAATAAGAACTATCAGAACTAATTATTACTTAGTACATCGCACAAAATAAAATATTATTTACATTAAAATAAAATAATTGAAAAAAAGAGTAAAGGTTTATAGATAGCCTGTATGACGCGAGTTTGAGCGGTGCAAAAAGAAAATCAGAGACAGATACTCTTGGGCCCAAATAAAGTGCCCAACGAGCCTTCAGAAAACTTCGTGTATAGCGCGATGCGTTGTTGATCAGAGAAACAGAAACTCAAGGCACATGGGAGTATTGACAACGCAGGTGTATTGCGGGGATAATATAAAGAAAAATGATAAAACTTCCCTACTTAAGCAAAAATGGGCTAACTTAACATTATTATTATTTTTGTATTTTTTTTTGGGTATACTAAATATTTTATTGGTTAAGAGAAACAAAGAAATATAATAATAATAATTTATTAATTAAATGAAATAATAGTAATAATAATAATAGCTAAGATAGTAATAATAATAATTATAATAGGTATTAATAATAATAATAATAATAATATTAGTAATAATATAAATAGTAGCTGATAATAATGAATAATAGTAATAATAATGATATTAGTAATAATATAAATAATAGTAATAGTAATAACATTTACTAAATATAATATATATTCCTAAGTTTTTTAACAGAAAAAGGAAAAAGCTAAACTAAAAGAAAAGAAACAGACACTTCATCTGTTCTCAAACACGATGCATGTGTTTTTCTCAGAAAGTCCCAATCGCTCTTCCTCACCATCTTCACGATCTCTCCGCCGATCTCTCTCAACCTCACAGGCTCTCATCGGTCTCTCTCGCTCTCGGTCCCTCTCCGGAAACTGAAAAAAAACCGCGATTTGATACCCATGGAACAGTGCATGACGGTGAAGAAAAAGGGAAGAGGAAGAAGGATGGCGACCCATCGCAACCCTCCTCCTCCAAACGAAACCGGGTAATACCTTTCGAATGCCGTATCTTTGCTTTTTTTGATTTCTGAAGGATTAGGGTTAGGGAGATGATGAATGTGTTAGGGTTTATATGTTCTTGTTTTGGGTTACTGGTTATTGTTGTTTCAAAGTTTAGAACAGATACACGCTTTGTGGTTTTTTTGGATTGGCTTTTTGGAACTGATACTACAATGTTTTTGCTGGTTTTTTCTAGAACTGATACTACAAGGTTTGCTGGCTTTTTAGAACTGGTTTACAACAGATACGTTTTTCCTTGTGATGGTTTCTTGGCTTGTGTTGTTTCAAAGTTTTTTTGAACAGATACTACACTTGATTTTTGTTTTGAACTGCTCTCTCCTTCTGTCTGTCTTTTGTGAACTGATCCTTGAGTTATCTTTTTCTTGTTCTATACCCTTGATGGTTTTGACAGATGCTATGCTTGAACAGAACATGCTCTGATTAGTATTTCTGCTGCCTTTTACCTTCTGTTGTTGGTTTACCTTATGGTTTACCCCTCTAAAGCAAATCTTCTTTTTCTTGATCCTTACCTCATTAAATGATTAAAATCTGAACAGGAGCTCTCTTGATTCTTGCTTAATATTGGTCCTTTATCATTTCTGTGCAAATTACCTGTCTCCCTTGGAAACATGAACTGTGGCATTATGTTGCTTGCAATTAAGCTTACTTTTCCTCTTTCAGCATAAGCTTTCTGCTGTGTTATTTAAGATTGACCCTTGGCATTTTGTCACTTTTGTGTACACACCTGCTGTGGTGAAAAACAATTACTCATCGATAACAAGTAGGGTAAAAACGGGGTTGTTTTCTTGATCGTGCTATCTGCCTATATTTTTTTGGTCAATTGGAAAATTTTGATAAACTTTTACTCGATAAACGGCTGATTTATTGCTTGCTTTTGAGAAAACATGATGTTGTCCGATATTCTTCTGCACACCTCCTTTTGTGAACCAAACATAGTTTGTGATTTACAAAAGGAGATTATGGCCGATGAAAGAACTTTCAAGTTCTGAGGCTCGATTGATTGAACACAACTAAATCCTTCAACCTGATTCCTGACACTAATCCTAATGATGAGTTTAAATAGAAACCCCCTTGAAATGCTTGTTTGGATTCTTGATTAAAATTGCTAACCATGCTTTTTTTTTGTTTCATGAACAATGCGGATCGGATTATAAGAGGGCAGCTTGGACGAGAAAAAATGGCTTGGAGGGAGACAATAATTCATTTGAAAAGTCGGAACGAATCTTATAAACTTGTAGCATTAGATAAAATTTGAATACTTTGTAAATTTGTAACTCACACTTATAATCAAATTAATAAAGCAACTTGTTTCTTCAATTTCGAACTTGATTCCCATTTTCTTCTCAAAAGGCATTGTAATCAGAGAACTTGACAAATGAATACAAATTTGAATGATATTCGTAGCATCTTATCTAAACGAATATTGCACTGTACTCAACATATGAATTAACCTTAGCTTGAATCTTCTTGATATTTTGCTAATGAACTTGCATTCCAAACACCGTTCCTTCCAATGAATTTAAATTCTGAGGACAAATAAATTCTTTAAAAATTTAAACTCCGAAAACAAAACAAATGATTATTTTGAATGCCAATTCCAAAAGCAAATAAACCCCTTTTGAAATTCTAATTATACCGCATCAACGAAAGTTCTCTTAGAAATCCAGCATAAACTTTTTCTTGAAAATTTCCCCTATAGAGTTTTTGAAGCCACCATGATTGAACATCTATGATGATAAAATGAATCACCAAGGCGAAACAAAGGGGAAAATTTTTGGGGTGTGACAAATATGAGATGGAGAATCAAACCCCTTACCTCTAGTTTGGATGATCCATGATGATTCTACAAAGCTCAACCTCAAGCTTCCTCTCTTGCTCTCTTGCTCTCCTTCTTCTTCTTCTTCTTCCAAAACCCTCTCTTCTTCTCTCTAAGGCCAAGTTTGGCTTGTTTTCCAAATGGGAAGAAAAGGAAAGGAAAATGGTTTTTATAACTTGTTTTCTTAGTAGCTTCCAAGTTCCATGTTTGGTTTTGGTGTTTTGGATGGAAGGAAAATGAGGAGAAATGGTTTATAATGTGTTCTTCACTAGCAACAAGGGTGAAAACCCAATTCTCATCAATTAATCCTCACACCCCCATCTATTCTTATAAATTAAAACACTAATAATATCTACCAATATTATTAATTCAATCAATTAAAATAATTCCGGAGAATTAAATATCGGATCCGAATCGAAACGTCGCTAAATATATTATCAGACATATTGATTAATACAAATATTCTCGTCGCAAAATAAATATCAATCGGTAATTTGAAAATATTAATATAATATAATATTAATTAAAATAGGGCGTTACATCTGGCGCTAAGCGCGACCCAAACAAAAGCTTTTTGTATCTCCCTGGGTTGAAAAAAATGAGGGTTTTTTTGAACAGAAAAGAAACTCCTACTTCAAGGCTCGAAGGGGTTAATGAGGGTCTATCTCCCTTATAACTCCGGTGTGTAACACGGTGAACTGACTTTGTAGGATTTTTGTATCGCAAATGTGCGGATAGCAAGAGTCGCCACCGACTTTTATTTTTATCCAATTAAGGGAAGGTAAAAGTACAGAAAAAGACCTTCGTTTAGATTCTGAGTTCGGGAGAATGGTTATGAAAAGGGAAGGTATTAGCACCCCTTTCCATCCGTAGTTATCTACGGGCTCTTAGTTGCTCTAGATCACCTTTTAAAATTGTGCTTTCTGTGTGTTTGACAAAAATGTTTTGAAAAGGCATTTCGCTTTGACTTTGTAATGATTCATGTAGGAATGTATACAAGGTGTTCGGAAATGTTTCGTTTTGAAAAGAGTTTGAACTTTGAAAAAGAGTGTGTGGTATGAAAAGCATTTGGTTTAGAACAAGCAACTGAAAGACTTATTACCCACTCAGAATTGGTCGTTTTCGTACTTCTACGTTCCTTTAGAATAGCGCTAGCCGTACCATTAGTTAGTAGGTAGCTCCATTCGTTGGATGTAAGCGGGACATTCGAAGGGACATCGGATGGTCATAGAAGGCAACTTGTAGGAAGTATCCTAGCACATTCGAAGGGACTATCATCATTTTTCGTAGGCGACAATCGAGGGTCAAGATCATGTATTCGTAGGCGACATCGTGGGTAGAGGAGGTAGTTGATCTAATTAAGTATGTATTTCTTTTAATCCATTTGTGTATGAACATGGTTGATGATTAATATAGTTGAATATCTTTGTTCTTCATCTTTATGCTTTGAAACTTGTTTGAGAAAGGACGCTTTAAAGTAGACCTGGGATATTCATCCACTAATGAACAAATGCTATAGCTAGATGTGTGTGTTAGAGTTTACAAGTATTGAGCTTAATTTTTATCATGTCAATAGTTGAAGTGAGAAATCATTCAAGGATTAACATGATAAAACTCACAATCTTGGTGAGAAATCCACAAGATTGAGAGGATATGTATTTATAGAAATCATCAAACTAGTTCATCACTTGATTAATAGAATGCATATGAAACTAGGTCAATGAAACTACTCTTGACATGCTTCCATCAATTAAAAATAAACTCCAACTCTCTTGAATCCAAACCATAACTCTCTTTTGAAAAGATTAATTTAGTTACTTGCTTGGAAATTCATGATACTAGTAGCTTAGGAAACAAACCCTTCGGTTACTTTAATCTTAAAATACACTTTTCCATTGAAAGACTACAATATACACCAATCCCTGTGGAATCGATAATTAAAAATACTTGTTCGCGGAAAAATCCTACAACAAAATGGCGACGTTGTCGGGGATTGGCGTATGATATTGCTAGTATCGCAATAGTTGTGTGTTTTAAGATATTTTTCTACTAATCTCTCTTTGCTTCTTTTGTGTGGCTAGACTTTTTCAGGAATTAGTTTATGCGAGGAAGTGTTCCGGCCGATCAACTCCTTTTCGATCCCGAAATTGAAAGGACGGCTAGAAGACTTAATAGTAGTGCTAAAAGACGGAAAAGACTAGCTAGGCAAAGGCAAGAAAGAGGAGAATCATCTACTTCTTCTACACCACCCGTGTTAGGAGAAGTCATTATGGAGGAGAATCAACCACAACCACGACCACCACCACCACCACCACGGGGGCCTTGTCTAAATAGCCCTCGTCACACCGCTCAATTTGCTCGCCAAGAAAATGCAAGGTTCACGGAGATGAAGACGGGCTTGCTCCAACTTCTTTATGCAAGTCCTTTTCATGGCCATGACCATGAAGATCCTTACACCCACCTTACTAAGTTCTATGAGATCGCGGGAGCGGCCGGGGCTCCGGAAGACCAAGAGGAGCAATACTTTCAAAGGCTTTTCCCTCATTCTTTAGTGGGGAAGGCAAAGGATTGGTATCTCGACCAACTACAAGAGACAATGACAAATTGGAATGTGTTGGAGGAAAAATTCCTTGAAAGATTTTTTCCTCAATCACGTTTCATGGAGGCAAAGACCGCAATCTCGGTATTTTCACAAGGAGTTAACGAGCCTTTGAATAGGGCTTGGGAAAGGTATAAGTCTATGCTTAGGAAGTGTCCTATCCATGGTTTTGACGAGCTCACCCAAATTCATATCTTCCGAAATAGTCTCCAACCTCAACATAAATTGTTGTTGGATGCTACGGCGGGAGGTTCTTTGATGGAAAAAACACCAAATGAAGCAATTCAAATAATTGAGAAGATGGGGAGGAATGACCACCAAACTCAACATGATCAAGGAGGTGTACAAGTAAAAACGGGGGTACTTGAAATTGGCTCGAGTCACGAAGCACTTGTAGCGCAAAACAAATTGTTTGCGAAACAAGTTGAAGAATTGACAAAACAAATGGCAAAGCTTCCTCAACAAATAATGGATATGCAAGTATCATCAAGTAAACAAGCTCAAAAAATTGCTTGTTGTGAATTGTGTAAGGGGGATCACAAGACGAGATTTTGCCCCCCGGAAAATGAGGAAGCAAATTATATGGCCAACCAAGGATACCAACAAAGAGCCCCTTATCCTTATCAAAATCAAGGCCAAGGTTACCAACAAAGAGGTAACCAAGGTTATCAAGGTGGGTAGAGACAAGACAACAACAATCAAGCTAGGCAAAATCCATACCAAACTCAAAATCAAAATCAAGCTCAACCTCAAAATCAAGCTCAACCTCAAAATCAACCTCAAAATCAAGTGAGATCTTCCAACATTCAAGACACTCTAGCTCAATTCGTGCAAGCTTCTATGGCAAACCAAAAGAGCACGAAGGCATCTATCATGAATTTGGAAACTCAAATGGGGCAATTAGCAAAGCAAATTTCCGACCAAAGTTCTTCGACATCATTTTCCCCAACTACTCAAGCAAATCCTAAGGAGCATTGCAAAGCTATTACAACTAGAAGTGGTAGAGTTTGTGATGAGAAAAAGAAAGTTGTTGAAAAGAAAAAGAAAGTAGTGGATAGAAAAGATCAAGTGGAGAAGGATGAAGAAGTAGTAGTGGAAGAGGTAGTAGTTGAAAACGATGATGAGGTTGTAGTTGAAAAAAATGATGATGTTGATGTGGAGGATTTAGTTGAAAATGATATTGTAGTCGCAAGTGAAAATGAGAATGGTGTAGTTGAAAAGGAGAAAGTGGAGGAAAAGAAGAAGAAAATGAGAAAGGGAAAGGAGAAGGAAGTCACTCTTCCATTAAGAAACTTACCTTATCCTCACCTTCCCTCTAAAAAGGATGATGCTAAGCACTATGCTCGGTTTATGGATATTTTTAAGCAATTGCAAATAAATATTCCATTCACCGAGGCATTAGAGCAAATGCCGAAATATGCAAAATTCATGGACATATTGACAAAAAAGAAGTGGTACACGGATCAAGAAACTATAATGGTTGATGCAAGTTGTAGTGCGATAATTCAACGCACTATTCCAAAAAAAGAAAGTGATCCGGGGCGTGTAACTTTGCCCGTTACCATTGGGGATGTCTATGTCGGCAAAGGATTAATTGACTTGGGATCAAGTATCAATTTGATTCCATTATCCATTGTAAATAGGTTGGGGGAGATTGAATTAAAGTCTACAAAAATGACGTTGCAATTAGCGGATAAGTCTATTACTCGCCCGCACGGTGTAGCTTTAGACTTGTTGGTAAAAGTGGACAAATTCTTTTTCTCGGTTGACTTTGTTGTGATAGATATGGAGGAAGATGTGGATGCACCTCTAATTCTAGGCCGTCCATTCATGAAGACGGCTAGAATGATGATTGATATTGATGACGGGTTAATGAAGGTGAGGGTTCAAGATGAAGAAATTTGCTTTAATCTTTTTGAAGCAATGAAGCATCCAATTGATAAGAAAGATTGCTTCAAAATTGATGTTATCGAGGAAGCAACCCAAGAAGTGAATGATGATGATGATAGTAGAGACCTTGAGGAGTGTTTGGAAGGAATGGAGATTTCCAAGGAAATGCACCCATGGGAGGAAGAAGTGGAAATTTTGAAAAATGACCCTAAAGATGAAGAGCCAAAGCTTGAGTTGAAAGCACTACCACCTCACTTGAAGTATGTGTTTCTAGAGGAGGGAGGTAAGATTCAAGTTTTGAAATCTAACAAAAGTGCGATTGGTTGGGTTTTAGCCGATTTGAAAGAGGAGGAGGGAAGCTTAATTCAAGTTTTGAAATCTAACAAAAGTGCGATTGGTTGGGTTTTATCCGATTTGCAAGGCATAAGCCCGGCCTATTGTATGCATAACATCATGATGGAGGAAGAGTACAAACCGGTAGCCCAACCTCAGAGGCGTTTGAATCTGGTGATGAAGGAAGTAGTTTGAAAAGAAGTAGTGAAGATGTTAGAAGCGGGGATGATTTATCCGATTTCGGATAGTACTTGGGTGAGCCCGGTGCATGTGGTTCCAAAAAAAGGAGGTTTGACGGTTGTGTCGAATGACAAGGATGAATTAGTGCCAACAAGAAAAGTAACGGGATGGCGAATGTGCATTGACTACCGAAGGCTTAACAAAGCAACAAGGAAGGATAACTTTCCTCTTCCGTTCATGGACCAAATGTTGGAAAGGCTCGCGGGTCAACAATATTATTGCTTCTTGGATGGTTACTCGGGGTACAATCAAATATCGGTGAATTCGGAAGATCACGAGAAAACGACTTTCACATGTCCTTTTGGAATATTCGCGTATAGGCATATGCCTTTCGGCTTATGCAATGCGCCGGCAACATTTCAAAGATGCATGCAAGCCATATTTGCCGATTTGATTGAGAAAACAATTGAAGTTTTTATGGATGATTTCTCCATCTTTGGAGCGTCATTTGATTTGTGCTTGGAAAATTTGAACACCGTCTTGAAGAGGTGTGTGGATACCAATTTGGTCTTGAATTGGGAAAAATGCAATTTCATGGTGACCGAGGGAATTGTCCTTGGCCACAAGATATCTTCAAGAGGAATCGAGGTTGATAAAGCAAAGATTGATGTGATCGAGACGCTTCCTCCACCTACCAATGTCAAAGGCATTCAGAGCTTTCTAGGACATGCGAGATTCTATCGAAGATTCATCAAAGACTTCTCAAAGATAGCCAAGCCTTTGAGCAACTTGCTCAACAAAGATAAGTCATTCTTATTTGATAGAGATTGTTTAATGGCTTTTGAAAAATTGAAAGAGAATTTGATAAATGCACCCATAATCACCGCGGCTAATTGGAAACTTGATTTCGAATTGATGTGTGACGCAAGTGATTATGCGGTGGGAGCCGTGCTTGGCCAAAGGAAGAACAAAATTTTCCATGCTATTCATTATGCGAGCAAAGTTTTGAACGATGCTCAAATTAATTACGCAAGAACCGAAAATGAGTTGCTCACAATTGTATATGCATTGGAAAAGTTTCGTCCTTACCTTATTGGTTCAAAAGTAGTGGTTTTCACGGATCATTCCGCGATTAAATATTTGCTTACCAAACCGGACTCCAAACAAAGGTTAATCCGATGGATTCTTCTTTTACAAGAATTCGATTTGGAGGTACGAGATAAAAAGGGTTCGGAGAATTTGGTAGCATATCATTTATCTCGCCTAGTGAACGTGAAAATTACGGACAAAGAGAAGGAAGTGAAGGAGGAGTTTCCGGATGAGAAGTTGTTTGCAATCCAGGAGCGGCCGTGGTTTTCCGACATGGCAAATTACAAAGCCGCGGGATTAATGCCGGAGGATTTAACATGGAATGA
The DNA here is from genome assembly GCA_021764765.1 of Vicia sativa. NCBI lineage: Eukaryota > Viridiplantae > Streptophyta > Magnoliopsida > Fabales > Fabaceae > Vicia > Vicia sativa. The sequence continues at coordinate 203,359,716 of CM038793.1, forward strand.
AAAGCGAAAATTCTTAGCCGATGCTAAGTATTATGTGTGGGACGAACCTTATGTTTTTAGGTTGAGTAGTGAGTAAGAAGGTGTGTGTGTAATGAGGAAGCCAAAGACATTCTTTGGCATTGTCACAATTCCCCTTGTGGGGGACACTATAATGGATTGCGAACGGCCACCAAAGTCCTACAATCGAGATTTTATTGGCCTTCGCTATTTAAAGACGCTTATGCTCATGCTAAGTGTTGTGATAAATGCCAAAGAAGTGGCGGTATAGGCAAAAGAGATGAAATGCCTTTGAATAACATGTTGGAAGTCGAGGTATTTGATTGTTGGGGAATTGATTTTGTCGGTCCATTTCCGTCGTCGTTTTCAAATGAATATATTCTTGTGGCTGTTGATTACGTGTCTAAGTGGGTGGAGGCCTGAAGGCCGCCAAAACCGTTATAAATTTTTTAAAGAAAAACATTTTTTCTCGGTTTGGCGTGCCTCGGGTTTTAATTAGTGATGGCGGGTCGCATTTTTGCAATACACTATTACAAAAACTTTTGAAACAATACGGTGTAAAGCATAAGGTGACAACTCCCTATCACCCGCAAGCGAATGGTCAAGCCAAGTGTCAAACAGGAAATTAAAAGATTTTGGAAAAACTTTCGGTTCTCGAAAAGATTGGTCACAAAAATTGGATGAAGCTTTATGGGCGTATCGAACCGCCTATAAAGCTCTTATAGGACTAACCCCGTTTCAGGTTGTTTATGGCAAGACTTGTCACCTCCCTATGGAGATGGAGCACAAAGCCTTATGGGCCCTCCGATTCTTGAATTTCGATCCATCTTTGGCGGGTGAAAAGAGAAAAGTGCAACTCATTCAATTGGATGAAATGCAAGAGGGAGCATACCATTCCAACCGGAAGTACAAGGCAAAACTGAAAGTTTCTCATGATAAAAAGATAAAGCACAAGGAATTTCGACCGGGGCAAAGTGTCCTCTTGTTTAATTCCCGGATGAGACTTTTTCTGGGAAAACTTAAGACAAAGTGGTCCGGTCCTTTTCTAATCAAGGAAGTGAAAGACTATGGTGCTGTGGTTTTGCAAGACCCTGAAGGAAAGCGTGAGTGGACTGTGAATGGGCAGCGTTTGAAATGGTATGTTGGCGGAGAGGTGAGCCGCGACATTGCCGCATCCTATTTTGATGATCCTTGATCATCCTGGACCGTCGAGCTCTACCGACGTTAAACAAAGCGCTTGTTGGGAGGCACCCCAACATTGTAAGTATTCTTGTTGCACTCATTTTGACTTGCCCCTTTCTTTAATTTGCTGTTTTTCAAAAAATTTCAAAATTCTGCAGGTCGCGCTTAGCGTGCTCAGAGCGCGCTTAGCGCGCATTTTGATCCATCTGGCGCTTAGCGCTTAGCGTTAGCGCTCATTGCTGCGCGCGTCTGTGAATTTTTAAAAAATGTTTTTCAAAAACCGGTTTTTCTTGGGCCTAACTTAATCTTGGGTTAATTGTAAATAAAATAGGGTTAGTTTCACTTTGTTTTTCACTTTTCCCTCTTCATTACCAACTCTATCAAGAAATTCAAAAACCCCAACCCAAAATCAACAAATTTGTGTGAATTCCTTGTTCAAATCATCAACCCAAGTATCAAAGTAAGTTATTCTATCGTTTTCCCTTTTCAATTTCGCTATTTTCTGCTGTTTAGGTTAGATTTTGGAAACCTAGGTTTTGGAATTTAGGGTTTTTCTCTTAGGATTAGGTTGTTTAGATTGTAGAGAATGCTTAGATTAGGATTTTCGTTGCTTTTAGGTCTGATTGTTTGGAGAAATTTCGCTTTACGTAAGAATTTTTCGAAATCAGAGCGTGCTTTCAGTGTCTGTCAAAAATTCTTCTGCTGTGTTTTTGAATTGTCCGTTGTGTCTTGATGCTTTGGTTGATTGGTTTCTACTGCTGTTTGCATGAATTATCTCTAACGGGCATTTCGGTGTCGATTTTCGTTGATTTTTGTGTTGTTTTTAGATGGCTCCTAAACGGCAACGGGTTTCTTCCACCGGGGCTGGGTCCTCTCGATCAGTTCCTTTTGATGGTGACCGTTTTCTAGGGCCTGCCCAAGAGGCAAGATACAAAGAGCTCGAGGAGCGGAACATTTGGACGAAGCGAATCATCCGGCTCCGAGAGCATGGACATTATGCCACCCCTGATGCTATCCTGGATAACTATGGTTTGGGTGTTCTGTGTGAGCCCCAGACCAAAGTTAATGTTGAGCTGGTAAGGGAGTTCTATGCCAATGTCATTCCGACTGAGGGGCGTGATTACCAGTTCACTTTTGTTGTGAGGGGAAAGTTGGTTTCATTCTCTCGCACTGCTATCAACAATTATCTAGGCATAAATTGGACAGCCCCAGAGGATCAGTTGGATATCTACCACGACCACCTGGCTCGTGGTAATTGGGATCATGCTATGCTGCGGAGGAAGCTATGTTTGTCTGGGCACTCTTATGAGCTGAATAGGGCTGGCCAACCACTGAAATTCAATCGGTCCAGCCTGAAGACTAGTGCTCGTGTGCTGATGTGTGTGGCCCTTTATAATCTGAGACCTAGAAGCCACACATCTTCTATTCCTATGGAGACCGCCGGCCTCATTGCTTATATGCTCGATGAGGAGCAAATTGATTTTGGTCGGCTTATTGCAAATGAGCTAAAGAGGGTCGCATTGAGTTATACCTCCAGAGGGGAGCGTATAAAATGTGCCCTAACTTATCCTGGGTTGATCATGGGCCTTCTGAAAAGGGCCAAAGTTGTTTTTCCTACTGTGGGGCACCTTACTATAGATGGGATCATTGATGATAGCTACTGCGATCGCTATTGTAGAGCCTTGGATGATAACTCTGCCGCCCAGGCTGTCCCTGTAGCTGTTGCACTTCCTCAGGCCAGTCCCTCTGAAGAATGGAACCGAAAAATGCATTTTGCTCATCAGAGAGAATTTATGTATATGCACGAGAGCATGGAGCAACTGGCGTTGTAGATCAGAGAGCCGGGGTGAATCACTTCACTCGTACGAGCGAGCAGCTGAGTGCTTATGCTGGTTGGCCCGGGGTCAGGCCAAATGCAGAGGAGGAGGTGGGTGATGCTGATGGTGATGAGGAGAGTGATGATGATGGAGAGGGCAGTTCTGATTCTGGTTCTAAGACTCCTGGAGATTGCATCCTCGAGGCTTCAGATTGATGATGATCTTTTATTTTTTCTTGCCTTTATTTTATTTTTAGTACTTTCTAGTTTTTAGTTTTTGTTTTTGCTTGTTAGTTTTGTTTAAACTTTTGGACTTTGTTGGTTGCCATCCATTTTTAGGATGTGCTTGTAATTCCAATTGGCATTTTGTAGGCATGGAGCCTAAATACTTTTAAGTTTTAAACACCATTTTGGGGTGTCTTTTATTTTATTTTATTTTGTTTTATTTTGTTTTATTTTATTTTTAGATTATAGTTTATTTATTTTGAATTGTACTTCCTTTGGTTTGTCCCGGTTTTTCAACGGTACTCCAAAGCAAGTAAGTGTGTTTCACCAAAGTGATGGTGATGCTATAATTCTTGACTCGATCCACAAATAAGGTACATATTTAATCGTTTTGTAGAATATTAACATGTCTATGAAATTTGTGCTTTATGCAAAATATCTCGGCATGTACAAAAAATGTGTGTTCACATTCGAATCATTAGGACTCAAACCACAAAGGTGAGAAGCTTTCCACCTTATACCAAATATAGAGTGTCTAATAGTTTTGTTAACTCGTGTGATTCATGCTTAATCTTCATTTGTTTGTGATAATTTGGAAACTTAGAGATGATCAAGGCAATTTTTGTGCATTATGAGAAAAACCATCAATTCCAAAAGGGCTTCAACTAACCGTGAGTGAGTGAATCCTTGTGAATCCTTTTGATCTTTAATTGCATTTGTAGGATGAATTTATCAAATCAACTAATTTTTAAGTAGGTCACTTAATAGTTGTTGATAATCTTTGGAAATTCAATGATAATTCATTCTATAAATTTTTCTTGTTTGTGAATACCAACCCTTTTTGTTGATTAACCCTTGAAGAGCATGTTCTTGAATAAAAAAAGGATTGATATAAATGAAGTTGGAGAGGTAGATCAAAAAGAACCTAGAATTGATGACACAGTGATCCTAAAGAAAAAAAAAGAATAGAGAAAAGAAAAATACAAAAGAAGAAAAATTTGTATATAAAAAGAAAACAAAAGAAAAGAAGAAAGAGGATCATTGTGTGAAAAAGAAAAGAGGTTGTGAATAATAAGAAGGAAGTGGGAATTAGTTTGTGAAATGCTCTTCATACTCTTTAACCCAATTTGTTTCAATGGCTTTGTACTTAAATATCCCTTGTTTCTAACCTAAGCCAAGTTACAACCCTTGAAAATCCTCAGTGATCTTTGTTTCCATTTTGTCATTTAACTTGTTTTGATGAATGCATGAATTATTCTGGATGTGCATGACTATTAGTGAGAGTGTTTAGTCCTTTGTAAATAATGAATTTTGTTCTTCATGAATATTGAAGAAATCATTAGGTGATTCAAGTGTGAACATATCTTTTATTTTGTCTACATGTGTTGATATATTGTGTTTAGAACTTAATTCATATCCATGTTGTGTTTCGAAGAAGCGATCGATGTGTGATTTTTCCGGGTATGTTGAGTTTGAACCATCATTCTTGTGTGAGTTGCATGCTTACATTTTGTTTCTTCTTGCTTAGCGAGATTATTGACTTTTGTTTGGGGACAAACAAAGATGTAAGTTGGGGAGAGTTGTTAAGGACCAAATTGTAGCTATTTTGTACATGATTTTGTGGTCCTTAACAATGTCTTTTTAATTAATTAGTAGTATTTATTCTAGTATTTTGGTTTAATCATGTTTTTATTTAATTTTTGTTTATAATATATTATTTAACTTAGTTTACTTTTAATTGTAGGTTTTTATTGATTAATTATCTCAAGCTTGGATTCAAGGACACTTGAAGAGCTTTTGGGATGATTCTTTTTGGATGAATTTTTGGAAGAAGAAGCATGCTTCAGGTCGCGCTCAGTGCGGTTGCAGCATGAGCGCGCTCAGCGCGCATAACCGGGCTTAGCGCGGTCTGCGAAAAACAGAAAAAGGACAGACCCATGCTTTCACCTTTTGAGCCACCTAACCCATCATTTCCAGCTGGCTTTTGGTGTGTTAGGCAAGGGAGCTTCACTTCATCATCATTATCTTTTATTGTTGTAAAAATTAGGGCATAGAATTTGTAAGAAAAACATAGTTTTTCATCTTGATTCTTGAATGTTCATCATCTCCTCCAACAATCTTGTGAGCAAAGCAACCATGGAAATGTGTGGCTAAGTTCTTTTTGTGTCAAGATTAGAGGTAGTTGATCTAATTAAGTATGTATTTATTTTAATCCATTTGTGTATGAACATGATTGATGATTAATATAGTTGAATATCTTTGTTCTTCATCTTTATGCTTTGAAACTTGTTTGAGAACGGACGCTTCAAAGTAGACCTAGGATATTCATCCACTAATGAACAAATGCTATAGCTAGATTTGTGTGTTAGTGTTTACAAGTATTGAGCTTAATGTTTATCATGTCAATAGTTGAAGTGAGAAATCATTCAAGGATTAACATGATAAAACTCACAATCTTGGTGAGAAATCCACAAGATTGAGAGGATATGTATTTATAGAAATCATCAAACTAGTTCATCACTTGATTAATAGAATGCATATGAAACTAGGTCAATGAAACTAATCTTGACATGCTTCCATCAATTAAAAACAAACTCCAACTCTCTTGAATCCAAACCATAACTCTCTTTTGAAAAGATTAATTTAGTTACTTGCTTGGAAATTCATGATACTAGTAGCTTAGGAAACAAACCCTTCGGTTACTTTAATCTTAAAATACGCTTTTCTATTGAAAGACTACAATATACACCAATCCCTATGGAATCGATAATTAAAAATACTAGTTCGCGGAAAAATCCTACAACAAGGGACACAATAATTCATTTGAAAAGTCGGAACGAATCTTAGAAACTTGTAGCATTATATAAGATTTGAATACTGTGTAAATTTGTAACTCACACTTATAATCAAATTAATAAAGCAACTTGTTTCTTCAATTTCGAACTTAATTCCCATTTTCTTCTCGCAAAAGGCATTGTAATATGTAGAACTTGACAAACGAATACAAATTTGAATGATATTCGTAGCATCTTATCTGAACGAATATTGCACTGTACTCAACATATGAATTAACCTTAGCTTGAGTCTTCTTGATATTTTGCTAATGAACTTGCATTCCAAACATCGTTCCTTCCAATGAATTTAAATTCCGAGGACAAATAAATCCTTTAAAAATTTAAACTCCGAAAATAAAACAAATAATTATTTTGAATGCCAATTCCAAAAGCAAATAAACCCCTTTTGAAATTCTAAATATACCGCATCAACAGCAAAACGAAAGTTCTCTTAGAAATCCAGCATAAACTTTTTCATGAAAATTTCCCCTATAGAGTTTTTGAAGCCACCATGATTGAACATCTATGATGAAAAAATGAATCACCAAAGCGAAACAAAGGGGAAAATTTTTGGGGTGCGACAGTTGCCCCTATTCAATATTCTTAAACCTGATAAGTGAAAAAAAGAGACAGCTTTCAAACATTCAAGGTGGAAGAGGATTGAATACCAGAGAACCCCGGAAATTTGCCCCGAAGAGAAAAAGACTTGTTAAGCAACATCAGAATGCTTTAGCGACTATAGCACCAAATGAGAAATATCAGAAGATCTTGACAGCACTGGGAATAACTGTGTGACCGAAATGAGTTTACCGGTGAGCTTTAGTGAAAATGCTATGAGAAGAAAACTGAACTTCTCAAGCGGCAAGAATTAAAATAATGCTTTGAGAAGAAAACCGAACTTCTCAAGCGACAGGAAATAAAATAATGCTTTGAGAAGAAAACCGAACTTCTCAAGCGACAAGAAATAAGAAAATGCTTTGAGAAGAAAACCAAACTTCTCAAGCGGAAATAAATAAGATAAAGAGTTCGATGTGATTGAGAACTTATCAAAGAGTTCCTGAAAATTAAGGAATAACCGCGGACCTTAACGAAGATGAAGTTGAGAAATGATCTGAAGATCCCAAAGAGTTAAAGAATCCCCGCATACTTTAACAAAGATAAATGGCTAGAACAATATCCGAATTGTTGGTGCACGAAGGTGCGAGGAGCCATAGCATGCTGAATGTCTTGACCATATAACTTCCGAGCTACCAGCAGAACAAATTCAGTAGCGCACCCGAGAATATAATTCTGGGGATAAACAAAACAATATCCAGCACATTGGTGTGATATAGATGTTTATGAAGTCGGTAAATCTTGTTTCCGACGTTTCTGCTGATGAGAGATCTTACTGAACATGTACAGACATGTTGAACAACTTCCGAGTTGACAAGATCTTCAATTTGTATGCAGATAGCTCTATCGGTGATAGAAGAATTAAGTTCAGCACCTGTAACTGAATAACTTCTAGGGTAATGAACTTCGACTTGCTGGCATTGTATAGACAAACCGTTGTAGCAAGTGGATACGTGGATCAACGTCTGAGTTGGAGAAATATCCTGAGATTGAATAAACATCCCACACGGCGGATATTTATCTGTTGAGTATTTGAAAACTTACTGGGGAAATAAACACACCAGAAGTTTGATGTAATCTTCTGAGAACAGCTCAGAGAAAAAAATTGCAGAAGTCACTGCCAATAGAAAATGCTGAGAAGATTCTTGTCTGAAAGAAATCTTTGAGAATACCAAGAATGATGTTGTAATAATCCTTTATGAAGGAGACTCGCTTGGGAGTAAATTAAGCTTCGCTCGGGAAACTTCATAAGAAAACCATGTGGAAAACTTCACTGGGGATTCCCGGTTGATAATTTTGCTGACATTAGAGTCCATCTAAAAGAAACAACTGTTTCGCTGGGGAAGAAATCTCGACTGGAGAAGCCATCAGTTGTTGAAATCCATACAAGTATATCACTTGTGCTGTAGGAAAGAGGATAATTATGTCGTCTGAGAACTAATCCCTCCACTTTATCCTTACGAGGATATTTACAGTTTCATCTGAAAAACCTGCAAAATAAATAGCTGAAGCTAATGCATAAGTATGATATGCATGATATGATTTTTTTCTAATGCAAATAGTATATGATTTCCTGATACTGTTGAGAGAAGGAAGACATCACTGGGGAATCCAACTTGAACAATCATGTTGTCACAAAAATTCACTGGGGATGATTGATCACTTCTCTGGGGAAGAGACTTCACTGGAGAATTGACACTACTATCGATTGTCTGTCACCCAAGCATTCACTTGGCAATGGGGAGAAGAATTAAATTTCCATTTGATAAATAATCTTCTGCTTGCACTTGACTTCATTCTGAAAAGATCTCGAGTCCTGGCTGGGGTTTATGCATGAATGTATTGTATATGGCATGTCTGAGTAAAGCAACGTGACTGATGCATGATGATGTAATGATTTATGAATGCATGTAGGGATTATTAGACGTGTGCCAAATAAAATTTGACCTTGAAGAAAAAATTCGTCAAACGAGAACTGATTTTAAGTTAAACCACTAGACGGAAACTGGTGAAAACATATTAACCACCAGACGGAAACTGGTGAAACGATTTTAATCAACCAGACGGAAACTGGTGAAAAAATATTAACCACCAGACGGAAACTGGTGAAACGATTTTAATCAACCAGACGGAAACTGGTGAAAACATATTAACCACCAGACGGAAACTGGTGAAAACATTTTAATCAACCAGACGGAAACTGGTGAAATGATTTTAATCAACTAGACGGAAACTGGTGAAATAATCTTGACCACCAGACGGAAACTGGTGAAATGTACCAAAGTCAGATTTTAATGGCATAGGATGAGATGCATGATTGACAATGCATGAAGATGCTTTGACTGTTTGACTGGTTAAGACCAAGAAATATTCTTGAAACAATTTTCCCATCAAGAGGAAGTTGTTAGCATGATTCTCTGCCACTCAAATGACCGCAACAGCTGTTGACACTTGAGAGAAAAAATTATAAGCAGCTCGAAGATACATAACGAAATTGTCTGTATATAGCATTCATTGCCCCAGACTGTTGATTATCTGAAGAGATTTTCTTTGAGAGGATGCCGAAACAAATTACAACAATCTGATATTGGGATGGCTTACCCCAAAATTTGTATGCTAATGCAGGATGCCCCTGATTAGCCAATCCTTTGAGAGATATTACCGTATCTCGATGTGACTTCCCCAGATTGACTGAATCTTGAAGGATTGACTTCACTGTACTATAGAAATAGCATGAACCAATGTGCTCCTTGGAAGTACTTCAATGTGTCAAGGTGACTCCTTCAGATTGACTACATTTGGATAATTGGCTATGCAAACATAGAGAAGGCTTGCCCCAGGATGAGCTCTAGAGAGACTCCTATGTCTCGAAGTAATTGCTTCAGATCAACAGCATATGAGCAACTAACTTGATGGAACGAGAGCTTTCTGAAGGCTTCAACATCTCGACGTAATTGTCTCAGATTGATTGAATCATGAAACGACGATTGTCCCAGGTTAACCGTTCTTTGAGAAAGACCAAATCACCTACTGATTGCTCTTTAAGGACCTGTCCCCAGATTGGCAGAAGTTTGAGGAACTGAATTTTGACTTAATTGCCCCCAAGTTAACAGAATCTTGAGAAAACAACTTGTGATATGCTCAACGGAGTCCTTAAACGTCCTGCCGCTTGACATAAAGAAACGGTCAAGTCTTTCTTTCGGGCAAGGTTAGACTTTCCACTGATGTTCATTATGAAAACTTTTTTATTGCCAAATAATTGTTTTACATGTAGAAGAGTGTTTATTGTGACAATTATAATGCAATATTTATGTGTCTCGAAGTTTTGTATGAAAAACATTAGAACTTTTTTTTTTGTGAGGGAAACACTTTTAGAGTGCAACGTTGAAAATTTTCCTTTATGAAAGATAAGACAAGCATATGATACCAACACAGATACTTAACACACATTGTAGGCGTCAGGTAAACGCGATCTCTCCGTTGTATGCTTTTGAATTAACCCATGCTTCAATTAGGACTTTTGAGGGTTGTAACGTGGCTTGGTTCACGGGTTTTTTAGAAAAAGGATTTTTAGGCTCAAAATATTTGGTGCCCGCCCATTCTCCATGATGTCCTTCAGTCCTAAGTTCAACCATCTTGATACGAGCACTCATCTCTCGAGAGGGGTTTATGATGGTTGAGGAACCAATACGAGATTTCTTGGACATGACAGTCACTCACATTTTGTCTTTTGGTACTTGACCACACAACTTGTTCTTTGTTGAGAACTTCTTTGAAAATGCATTTCGGGATTTTACCTGACTTTTGCCTAAGCGACTTATTACTAAGTTTCGACTTAGCGAGCTTTTTGTCTTTTTCTATTGTTTTTTTTTTGAACAAGTCGTGGATCTTTACACTGTCTTCGACTTGTTGGAAGCATTTGTGATTGTCTAAGTCCTTGGGTAGATGAAGGGTAACCGTTGCGGTGTCGTCATCTGTCGACCTTCTGATGTGCGAGAGATACCCGTGTGGTATTATTCTCCTTTGATGCACACTATTGATAGACGAACGTTGACTATTGCGGTTCTGACCTTCCTCAACCTTTTGAAGGATAGCCATTGTTGTATCCTTTGATGCACACTCTCTTGATGAGTTCTGAACGCCCGATCAGATTAACTGAACACTACCCGCCCCTGGGTTGAAAAAAATGAGGGTTTTTTTGAACAGAAAAGAAACTCCTACTTCAAGGCTCGAAGGGGTTAACGAGGGTCTATCTCCCTTATAACTCCGGTGTGTAACACGGTGAACTGACTTTGTAGGATTTTTGTATCGCAAATGTGCGGATAGCAAGAGTCGCCACCGACTTTTATTTTTATCCAATTAAGGGAAGGTAAAAGTACAGAAAAAGACCTTCGTTTAGATTCTGAGTTCGGGAAAATGGTTATGAAAAGGGAAGGTATTAGCACCCTTTCCATCCGTAGTTATCTACGGCTCTTAGTTGCTCTAGATCACCTTTAAAATTGTGCTTTCGTGTGTTTGACAAAATGTTTTGAAAAGGCATTTCGCTTTGACTTTGTAATGATTCATGTAGGAATGTATACAAGGTGTTCGGAAATGTTTCGCTTTGAAAAGAGTTTGAACTTTGAAAAGAGTGTGGTGTGAAAAGCATTTGGTTTAGAGCAAGCAACCGAAAGACTTATTACCCACTCGAATTGGTCGTTTGCATTCTATGTTCCTTTAGAATAGCTAACCCATTAGTTAGTAGGTAGCTCCATTCGTTGGATGTAAGCGGACATTCGAAGGGACATTGGATGGTCATAGAAGGCAACTTGTAGGAAGTATCCTAGCACATTCGAAGGGACTATCATCATTTTTCGTAGGCGACAATCGAGGGTCAAGATCATGTATTCGTAGGCGACATCGTGGGTCTTATGATCTTTGTATCGAGGGACTATGATGATTTGTTTGGAAGGCAACGGTGCTAGAATACCTCTACGTTCGAGGGACATGACCAATTGAATTCGTAAGGCAACGAGAGAGAATTACCCTAAGGGGTGCATGTGTGAAAAGTGTGTTGATTTCAAGTATTTTATCTTGCAAATTAGTGGGCTATATCCGTTGTTATCTTGCCATACACGCCTAGTTACTAGCAATTTATAGGGTGCGGAAATTAAAATGCGGAATGTAAAGTACGGAAAGGTAAATCCTACGCTATTAAATGGCTTTGGGGCAGATACATAATTTAAAATGCGGAAAATAAAGATCCTAATTTAAACTATTACATCCCGTAGACAGTTACATTATTGAAAAATAAAATGATAAAGAAAGAACGTCTGAATCGGATCAACCTGTAAAGGAATGAGAAATCGGAAAATACGATATGAATCGAACAAGAGGAAAAATGTTAGAAAAATGCAAATTTTTATATGAGAAAATTATTACATACTGGAAATAATATAAATATACTAAAATAAATTTTTGGGATTTTTTGGATGCAATTTAATAATTAAAAACTAATTAAATGTGATTTAAATGCAAAAATATGAATAAAAATAAATATGCATGCAAAATTATATTTTTTTAATTTTATAAATTAAATAAAGATTTTCTGAAAATAAATGCAAAAAGAAAATTAATTTTTGATGATTTTTAATGCAGAAATAAAATTGTGAAAAGAAATTAAATAATATGCAAAATATTAAATAATTAGAAAAAATATGAAAATAGGAAAAGTTTGAAGTTTGGAAAAGAAAAAGGAAGAACCGGTGCCAGCAGGATTCGAACTCAGGACATGGGAGAGTATCTTTGCACAGGAAGCGCCTTAACCACTGGGACACTTGGCTCTTTGTGTTGGAAAAAACAAAATCATTTGAATATGAATGATGACGCGTCCTGATTATGTTTCAAACTGAGTCAGCCACGCGTGGACCCCAATTGACTGGATGGACGAATCAGATCGCTTGCTTTCGCCACGCATGCTTCGCCGGATTCAATATCGGTCAACGACGCCGGAGCCCTAGCTCCGGTCGTCTTCTCCGATCAAGCAAAATCCAAAACCTGCAAAATACGAAAGATAAATGGCAAAGGAATACCTTACCCCCCTAAATCGACCCTTGCGATTCTAATGGTGGCCTTAATTTCTCCTGAAAGTGCCTGTATAGGCCGGTTCGAAACTCAACAGCTCCGAAACCCTAAACATGGCATTGTGAGATTTATACGTTCAAACTTGCTAGCGATTGCCCAGATCGAACCTATGGAGTCTCATGAACACAAAAAAGGCATTAGAAACAATTAACACAAGCAGGATAATCAAATGCAAAAATCAAGAAAAGTTGAATATGTATGTGTGTACAGGGCTCGATTCTGGATGGTTTGATCAATGCCAATAGTGCATTCTTACTCAAACTTACCCCCTGAGCACGATGGAATGATGTTTGAGGGCTGAAAGTGGCTGGATTTTTGAATTCGATTTTCTCAAGTTTTGAGAAATTTTTTGCAAGAATAAGGGTTTGGCTTGAGCTAGGGTTTCGTCCTTGTGGCTGGCTATGATGCTTGGTATTTATAGAGAAAATTTGGATGGCAAAGGGAGTGAAAAAAGATTTGATTTGGAGCATTCAATTTTTTTCAAATAAAATCAATTTTCTTGAAGAAAATTTGATTTCCTCTTCAATGCTTGATCATGCACGAATTTGGTAAGGATATTGGGCTATCTTGGACTTCAAGGAAGATATAAATCCATTCCTTTTGAAAAAATACTTAATTTTCATATTTTATATAATTTATTTTTGAATTAAATGTTATAAAATTCAAAGATAAATCATAAAAATAGAAAATCACCATGGCCAAGCATTTATGGGTCAAGAATAATGTCATGAACAAGTTTGGATCAAAAGTTTTTAGGCCCATTTGGAAAATTGTGCATTTTGACCAAAATGTCCTTTTGTGCAATTGTCCAAAATTGCCCAACTTCTGAATAGTGTATCTTGCTCAATTTTCCACATTTTTGAGTGTTCTTGGACTTTTTGGAAAGCTCTAAGAGTCCTCTAACCAACCTTTTTGGTCTCATCTCAATTTGAGTTACCATGCTCAATATATCTTCAAAACAAAAAGTTGACTTTTGTTGACTTTGAAAATGACTAATGTTTTGAGCTATACCTCTCAAATGAAGCATTTTTGGACATTCTTGTGAGACATGAAGTTGTAGAGAATTGAATTTCCTTCAAAACAAGAGGTGGTGGAAAATTTCGAGAAAGTATGAGAAAGTTATGATCAACAAAGTTCATTGACTTTTCACCTAGAAACCCTAATTTAGAAAGTTTGACTTTTGAGCAAATCTTGAGTTTTCTTGATGAATCATGATCAACCCTTGATCAAATGATGAATGTAACTTCAAAATGAGGATGTTGACCCAAAATTATGAAGTTTGACTGTATGTTGACCATAGTTGACTTTTTGTCCAATACAACTGATTTTCAACCATCTGAGCAATTGTCTGAGGAAACTTGATCTGTGAAGCTTGAAACTTGACATGGAGAATCTTTGAAGCATATGAGAAGGCATGAAGACCATTGGAGATGTTGGAAGTCCATCTTGAACTGAGAGATACCAAACCCTAGTTTGGGTTGATTGTCTAGGAGAGAGTTTGTCTGATCAACTCTTGAGGAATCCTTGAGTATAGATGTATGAAATCTCTTGAGTAGATGGAGGGCAAATTTTGGGGTATGACACGGTGTTTAGGGATTTGAAACAAGGCCTGTACATCGTTAGTAGGGTTTTTACTCAAAAGCACACGACTAGAGACCTGTCATTTTTTCAATTATCATCATCCTCCCTCTAATCTTTGCCTAGGCGAAAGGATTGGTAACGTTGGTATCAAAATGCTCGCAAATCATTTAGAGAGTGATAACGAATGGATTGAGTGACAACGAATGGATTAATTCAAGACAAACATACTCATTGCATTAAGATAAAAACAAACAAGTTTCTACATGCAAACAAAGTTTAAACAATTAAACAAGATACACATGAAAATGCAGTAAAGAAATAAAAGACTTTCATTGTTGAGGAGACTTGAGCTCTGCCTTGACTTGTTGATTCAGATGAATTTCAGTAGTCTTGGTGCTCACTTGAGTACCGGGTTGCCATTCACAAACAGAATCCCTCCTTGAATAGTCAAGTATTTCTGGTCGATCAACTATTGAACCTTGGCTTTGTAAGGATTGCAATCCTCTGTTGAGTGTCCTACCGTACCAGCATGGTATCCACATCGTGCATTATGATCATATCGTGTGGCGGGAATGACTTTGGTGGCTTAATGAACTTGGGAACCACCAACGAGCTTTGAACCAGATATGGCAGAAGTTGACTGTAGGTCACTGGAATTGGATCAAGAGGAGCATTCCTTCTTTCTAGATTACTTCGAGGTTTGCGTGGATTCTGACGTTGACTTTGATATCCACGGCCTTGAACTTGTTTCTTTGCATGAGGAGTGTTGGTGCGGTGGACCGAGAAGCATCGGGTGCTGACACTAAACATCTGCTACATACGGAGGTCGACCATAAGGTACAGGAAGTGGAACTTGCGGAGCTTCCCAAATTGCATTGGTTTCATAATCCTCTTCTTCCACTTGAGAATCTCTGAAGAATTCTTCCTCATCAGCTTGGCAACTCGAGGCATCTTGGAGTTTCCCACTTTTCAGACCGCTCTCAATGCGTTCTCCCATCATCACCAAGTCAGAGAAACTTGAAGATGTACAACCTATCATTCTTTCGAAGTATGAATTAGGTAAGGTATTCAAAAACAAGTCAACCAACTCCCTATCAAGCATTGGTGGTTTAACTCGGGTAGCCAACTCTCTCCATCTTTGAGCATACTCCTTGAACGACTCGTTAATATTCAGAGAAAGATTCTGTAATTGAATATGGGTTAGAGCCATGGAAAGGTTGAACTCGTATTGTTTCAGGAATGAGGAAGATAAATCTGTCCAATTGTGAACATCCTTTTTCTTCAATTGCATACACCAATCCATAGATGCCCCACTAAGACTGTCTTGAAAAAAATGGATGAGAAACTTTTCATCATGAGCATATGCAGACATCTTGCGAACAAACATCTTCAAATGAGTCTCTGGACAACTAACACCTTTGTACTTCTCGAAGTTTGGCATTTTAAACCTTGGCGGAATCACGACGTCTGACACTAAACAAAGGTCAGCAGCATTCGGACCAAGAGTATCGTTTCCATTCAATACCCTCAATTGTTCCTTCAGATCAAGACACATTCGTCTGGCTTCAGTATCTTGAGGAGCTCTGGTGTTGACCATTGAATTCGTTCCTTGAGGATTTTGCACATAGTTGTCAAACCTAGGCTTCTTAGCAACCTGAGGATGTGGGATAAAATCTTCTTGAATAGTTGATTGTCTTTGGACCGTAGAGATTGCGTTGAGCATCAATTGAGGTTGAATAGGATCATCCACATGCAGAGGAGAATTGTACATCGGATTAGATATAACAGTAAATCCTGACATGGAATCGACATGATCTGTAGTAGCATCTTGGGCATTGTTCTCCGAAGAAGCTAGCATGGCTTCCAATATTTGATCCACCTTGTCTTTCACACCTTCCAGATCCTCTCTTATCACAACTTGATTATGTTCCAATTGGTCTATCGGACTTGCCATGAGTGCAGGAAATCAGCTTACTGGCCAGGAACAAAAGGTGACATGAGCTTTTTGTAGTGGGGGAGAAATGCATGCATTTTGATGAATGCAAATGCATGATTTTATTTTTATTTTCGAATGTAAATGATTTTTTGTGAATGCAATGCAATGGAAATGCATGTAAAAATGTAATGTGATGCGATACATATTGATATTATGCGTAAAATTACAGGTATAAACAGACAAGGGTTTAAAAGGACGGTCGGCCATGGTTTCGACGTCTACCCAACAATTCCCCAAACAAGGTTGGTTCTAATATTATTTTGCTAAATGTTTCTCGGAGTCTCAAATCCCCTTTTAAAAATATAATCGCCATGACGATAGTATTTTCAAAAGTATACTCCAAGAAACGGCTCTTAAAGGGATACTCAAAAAACCTTTGACCGGTTGGTCTCAGTTTTGGACATCCTAATACTTAGAGTTATAGGCAATTTGTCTAGAAATTGTTGTCCCGCACTAGCATACGGTGCAACAATCCCCTTAAAACGACCAACTCTAAGTTGTGGTCTTCACGTCGATCCAAGGAACACGGATGTCCAATGGACCTAAGCTACTCAACCACTCTAAGCTTAAATGTTTCCTAGAAGCCTGGGTACTGGGCTTATCTATGAATCATAACCAATAAATGCCCCAATATAAAAATACATCAACAGGATAGTATAAATATTAAAGCAAAAAACAAAACACACAAGCGAAGAACTAAATTAGGGTTGACTCGCTTAGTCAAAAAATAACTTTAAAAATTGTCCCCAGTGAAGTCGCCAACTAAAGCAACTCGATTTTCAAAAATCGTTTAAATTTCCGAAAACTAGTGAAAGCGCCACCTAATTTTATTTGTTCTAAAAAGAACGGGAAAATATAGATAAAACCCCACAGATGCGGATAAGGCGGTCTACGACCAAAAATATGGAATCGGGAGTCGGTTATGTAAGGGGAAGGTATTAGCACCCCTTACATCCATCGTACTCGATGGGACCCATTTAATTCTAAGTGTTTGTGTGTGTGTTTATTGCTAAGTTATGGATACCAAAAGAAAAAATAATTTGTTATTATTATTTTGAGTTTGGCACGGTTTCGGAACCGTGTGCCTACGTATTCCCTTGTGCAATGGGAAATTCAAAACTCCGTAGTTCCTCTCAAAAATGTTTAAATTGGTTGTATTGATTTTATAAGAAAAATCGTGCATCAGACATTTCAAATGCTTGAACTTGGACTTGTTTAGTTTGTTTGAAAATCTTTAAGTCCACGTTCGTGTTTGAAATGACTATTGCACACTCTTTGTCGGAAAAGAGTTTTTATGATCGCATACGAGCGAAAAAAGAGTTTGAATGAATTGAATTGTTTTTTAAGTGGATGAAAAAGTACCGAACAACAAGACTAACGTCTTACGATTCAAATACTAGAAATCCAAGGAACTAATGTTCGAACGAGTCGTCTATCACCCAAAAAGGTTTTCTTGAGAAAAAGTGAAGTGAAACGAGTTTCACGTTATTTAGAAGTCTTTAAGCAACTGGTCTAGCGTCCAACGACTTAAAGACTAAAGTTTATTTGGGGACAAGTTTTTTTTTAGCAATTGGTCTAGCGTCCAACGACTAAAAAACTTGTACTTTATTATGAAAAAAGGTTTTGAAAATGCACTCGACGTTGGATCGAGGTTTGAAATTTTATTATGAAAGAGTTTTGAGATACGTGCTGAGATGAAGTATGGAATCGGGTTATGATTAATCAAGTATATGGACTTGATTAACCTCGTGAGGATAGGTGCTCCTATCCCCAACCATGAGACCCTGGTGCATGGTGAATTAGTATATAGACCAATATTGATTTCGGGTTATGATCGATTAAAGCAACAAGGGCTTTAACCAATCTCGTGAGGATGGCCATGCCCATCCCCAACTATGAGACCCTTTAGGAAATCGACATATGAGCCAATCAGGATGAAATCGAATTGATTTTAATTTTAATTGTGTGCAGAGTGTACAATAGTGAATAAATGCGGGACACACAGATAATCATCACACAATACAATCGGAACTTTAAGTAATTATTAGAAAAAATCTTTCCTATTTGATAAGAAATCGACTAATAATTTAATCGATAAATTATCAAATAAGAACTATCAGAACTAATTATTACTTAGTACATCGCACAAAATAAAATATTATTTACATAAAAATAAAATAATTGAAAAAAAGAGTAAAGGTTTAGAGATAGCCTGTATGACGCGAGTTTGAGCGGTGCAAAAAGAAAACCAGAGACAGATACTCTTGGGCCCAAATAAAGTGCCCAACGAGCCTTCAGAAAATTTCGTGTAGAGCGCGATGCGTTGTTGATCAGAGAAACGGAAACTCAAGGCACACGGGAGTATTGACAACGCAGGTGTATTGCGGGGATAATATAAAGAAAAATGATAAAAATTCCCTACTTAAGCAAAAATGGGCTAACTTAACATTATTATTATTTTTGTATTTTTTTTGGGGTATACTAAATATTTTATTGGTTAAGAGAAAAAAATAAATATAATAATAATAATTTATTAATTAAAAGAAATAATAGTAATAATAATAATAATAGCTATGATAGTAATAATAATAATTATAATAGTTATTATATAATAGGTATTAATAATAATAATAATATTAGTAATAATATAAATAGTAGCTGATAATAATGAATAATAGTAATAATAATGATATTAGTAATAATATAAATAATAGTAATAGTAATAACATTTACTAAATATAATATATATTCCTAAGTTTTTTAACAGAAAAAGGAAAAAGCTAAACTAAAAGAAAAGAAACAGACACTTCATCTGTTCTCAAACACGATGCATGTGTTTTTCCCAGAAAGTCCCAATCGCTCTTCCTCACCATCTTCACGATCTCTCCGCTGCTCTCTCTCAACCTCACAGTCTCATCGGCTCTCGGTCCCTCATCGAAACCTAAAAATCGCGATTTGATACCCATGGAACAGTGCATGACGGTGAAGAAAAAAGGAAGAGGAAGAAGGACGGCGACCCATCGCAACCTTCCTCCTCCAAACGAAACCGAGTAATACCTTTCGAATGTCGTATCTTTGCTTTTTTTATTTCTAAAGGATTAGGGTTAGGGAGATGATGAATGTGTTAGGGTTTATATGTTCTTGTTTTGGGTTACTGGTTATTGTTGTTTCAAAGTTTAGAACAGATACACGCTTTGTGGTTTTTTTGGATTGGCTTTTTGGAACTGATACTACAATGTTTTTGCTGGGTTTTTTTAGAACTGATACTACAAGGTTTGCTGGCTTTTTAGAACTGGTTTAGAACATATACGTTTTTTTCTGGTTTGTGCTTTTGGAACTGGTTTAGAACAGATACATTTTTCCTTGTGATGGTTTCTTGGCTTGTGTTGTTTCAAAGTTTTTTGAACAGATACTACACTTGATTTTTGTTTTGAACTGCTCTCTCCTTCTGTCTGTCTTTTGTGAACTGATCCTTGAGTTATCTTTTTCTTGTTCTATACCCTTGATGGTTTTGACAGATGCTATGCTTGAACAGAACATGCTCTGATTAGTATTCCTGCTGCCTTTTACCTTCTGTTGTTGGTTTACCTTATGGTTTACCCCTCTAAAGCAAATCTTCTTTTTCTTGATCCTTACCTCATTAAATGATTAAAATCTGAACAGGAGCTCTCCTGATTCTTGCTTAATATTGGTCCTTTATCATTTCTGTGCAAATTATCTGTCTCCATTGGAAACATGAACTGTGGCATTATGTTGCTTGCAATTAAGCTTACTTTTCCTCTTTCAGCATAAGCTTTCTGCTGTGTTATTTAAGATTGACCCTTGGCATTTTGTCACTTTTGTGTACACACCTGCTGTGGTGAAAAACAATTACTCATGCTGATAACCAAGTAGTGAGGGTAAAAAAATGGGGCTGTTTTTACTGATCTGTGCTATGCTGCCTATGTTATTTTTTTTGGCTGAATTCTGGAAAATTTTGATAAACTGTTGGGCTGGTAAACTGTTGGGCACTGATAAACTGTTGGTTGGGCTGATTTATTGCTTGCTTTTGAGAAAACATGATGCTGTCTGATTTTCTTCTGCACACCTCCTTTTGTGAACCAAACATAGTTTGTGATTTGCAAAAGGAAATTATGGTCGATGAAAAAACTTTCAAGTTCTGAGACTCGATTTATTGAACACAACTAAATCCTTCAACCTGATTCCTGACACTAATCCTAATGATGAGTTTAAATAGAAACCCCCTTGAAATGCTTGTTTGTATTCTTGATTAAAATTGCTAACCATGCTTTTTTTTTGGTTTCATGAACAATGCGGATCGGATTATAAGAGGGCAGCTTGGATGAGAAAAAATGGCTTGGAGGGAGACAATAATTCATTTGAAAAGTCGGAACGAATCTTATAAACTTGTAGCATTAGATAAAATTTGAATACTTTGTAAATTTGTAACTCACACTTATAATCAAATTAATAAAGCAACTTGTTTCTTCAATTTCGAACTTGATTCCCATTTTCTTCTCGCAAAAGGCATTGTAATCTGTAGAACTTGACAAATGAATACAAATTTGAATGATATTCGTAGCATCTTATCTAAACGAATATTGCACTGTACTCAACATATGAATTAACCTTAGCTTGAATCTTCTTGATATTTTGCTAATGAACTTGCATTCCAAACACCGTTCCTTCCAATGAATTTAAATTCTGAGGACAAATAAATTCTTTAAAAATTTAAACTCCGAAAACAAAACAAATGATTATTTTGAATGCCAATTCCAAAAGCAAATAAACCCCTTTTGAAATTCTAATTATACCGCATCAACAGAAAAACGAAAGTTCTCTTAGAAATCCAGCATAAACTTTTTCTTGAAAATTTCCCCTATAGAGTTTTTGAAGCCACCATGATTGAACATCTATGATGATAAAATGAATCACCAAGGCGAAACAAAGGGGAAAATTTTTGGGGTGTGACAAATATGAGATGGAGAATCAAACCCCTTACCTCTAGTTTGGATGATCCATGATGATTCTACAAAGCTCAACCTCAAGCTTCCTCTCTTGCTCTCTTGCTCTCCTTCTTCTTCTTCTTCTTCCAAAACCCTCTCTTCTTCTCTCTAAGGCCAAGTTTGGCTTGTTTTCCAAATGGGAAGAAAAGGAAAGGAAAATGGTTTTTATAACTTGTTTTCTTAGTAGCTTCCAAGTTCCATGTTTGGTTTTGGTGTTTTGGATGGAAGGAAAATGAGGAGAAATGGTTTATAATGTGTTCTTCACTAGCAACAAGGGTGAAAACCCAATTCTCATCAATTAATCCTCACACCCCCATCTATTCTTATAAATTAAAACACTAATAATATCTACCAATATTATTAATTCAATCAATTAAAATAATTCCGGAGAATTAAATATCGGATCCGAATCGAAACGTCGCTAAATATATTATCAGACATATTGATTAATACAAATATTCTCGTCGCAAAATAAATATCAATCGGTAATTTGAAAATATTAATATAATATAATATTAATTAAAATAGGGCGTTACATCTGGCGCTAAGCGCGACCCAAACAAAAGCTTTTTGTATCTCCCTGGGTTGAAAAAAATGAGGGTTTTTTTGAACAGAAAAGAAACTCCTACTTCAAGGCTCGAAGGGGTTAACGAGGGTCTATCTCCCTTATAACTCCGGTGTGTAACACGGTGAACTGACTTTGTAGGATTTTTGTATCGCAAATGTGCGGATAGCAAGAGTCGCCACCGACTTTTATTTTTATCCAATTAAGGGAAGGTAAAAGTACAGAAAAAGACCTTCGTTTAGATTCTGAGTTCGGGAGAATGGTTATGAAAAGGGAAGGTATTAGCACCCCTTTCCATCCGTAGTTATCTACGGGCTCTTAGTTGCTCTAGATCACCTTTTAAAATTGTGCTTTCTGTGTGTTTGACAAAAATGTTTTGAAAAGGCATTTCGCTTTGACTTTGTAATGATTCATGTAGGAATGTATACAAGGTGTTCGGAAATGTTTCGTTTTGAAAAGAGTTTGAACTTTGAAAAAGAGTGTGTGGTATGAAAAGCATTTGGTTTAGAACAAGCAACTGAAAGACTTATTACCCACTCAGAATTGGTCGTTTTCGTACTTCTACGTTCCTTTAGAATAGCGCTAGCCGTACCATTAGTTAGTAGGTAGCTCCATTCGTTGGATGTAAGCGGGACATTCGAAGGGACATCGGATGGTCATAGAAGGCAACTTGTAGGAAGTATCCTAGCACATTCGAAGGGACTATCATCATTTTTCGTAGGCGACAATCGAGGGTCAAGATCATGTATTCGTAGGCGACATCGTGGGTAGAGGTAGTTGATCTAATTAAGTATGTATTTCTTTTAATCCATTTGTGTATGAACATGGTTGATGATTAATATAGTTGAATATCTTTGTTCTTCATCTTTATGCTTTGAAACTTGTTTGAGAAAGGACGCTTTAAAGTAGACCTGGGATATTCATCCACTAATGAACAAATGCTATAGCTAGATGTGTGTGTTAGAGTTTACAAGTATTGAGCTTAATTTTTATCATGTCAATAGTTGAAGTGAGAAATCATTCAAGGATTAACATGATAAAACTCACAATCTTGGTGAGAAATCCACAAGATTGAGAGGATATGTATTTATAGAAATCATCAAACTAGTTCATCACTTGATTAATAGAATGCATATGAAACTAGGTCAATGAAACTAATCTTGACATGCTTCCATCAATTAAAAACAAACTCCAACTCTCTTGAATCCAAACCATAACTCTCTTTTGAAAAGATTAATTTAGTTACTTGCTTGGAAATTCATGATACTAGTAGCTTAGGAAACAAACCCTTCGGTTACTTTAATCTTAAAATACGCTTTTCTATTGAAAGACTACAATATACACCAATCCCTATGGAATCGATAATTAAAAATACTAGTTCGCGGAAAAATCCTACAACAAGGGACACAATAATTCATTTGAAAAGTCGGAACGAATCTTAGAAACTTGTAGCATTATATAAGATTTGAATACTGTGTAAATTTGTAACTCACACTTATAATCAAATTAATAAAGCAACTTGTTTCTTCAATTTCGAACTTGATTCCCATTTTCTTCTCGCAAAAGGCATTGTAATCTGTAGAACTTGACAAATGAATACAAATTTGAATGATATTCGTAGCATCTTATCTAAACGAATATTGCACTGTACTCAACATATGAATTAACCTTAGCTTGAATCTTCTTGATATTTTGCTAATGAACTTGCATTCCAAACACCGTTCCTTCCAATGAATTTAAATTCTGAGGACAAATAAATTCTTTAAAAATTTAAACTCCGAAAACAAAACAAATGATTATTTTGAATGCCAATTCCAAAAGCAAATAAACCCCTTTTGAAATTCTAATTATACCGCATCAACAGAAAAACGAAAGTTCTCTTAGAAATCCAGCATAAACTTTTTCTTGAAAATTTCCCCTATAGAGTTTTTGAAGCCACCATGATTGAACATCTATGATGATAAAATGAATCACCAAGGCGAAACAAAGGGGAAAATTTTTGGGGTGTGACAAATATGAGATGGAGAATCAAACCCCTTACCTCTAGTTTGGATGATCCATGATGATTCTACAAAGCTCAACCTCAAGCTTCCTCTCTTGCTCTCTTGCTCTCCTTCTTCTTCTTCTTCTTCCAAAACCCTCTCTTCTTCTCTCTAAGGCCAAGTTTGGCTTGTTTTCCAAATGGGAAGAAAAGGAAAGGAAAATGGTTTTTATAACTTGTTTTCTTAGTAGCTTCCAAGTTCCATGTTTGGTTTTGGTGTTTTGGATGGAAGGAAAATGAGGAGAAATGGTTTATAATGTGTTCTTCACTAGCAACAAGGGTGAAAACCCAATTCTCATCAATTAATCCTCACACCCCCATCTATTCTTATAAATTAAAACACTAATAATATCTACCAATATTATTAATTCAATCAATTAAAATAATTCCGGAGAATTAAATATCGGATCCGAATCGAAACGTCGCTAAATATATTATCAGACATATTGATTAATACAAATATTCTCGTCGCAAAATAAATATCAATCGGTAATTTGAAAATATTAATATAATATAATATTAATTAAAATAGGGCGTTACATCTGGCGCTAAGCGCGACCCAAACAAAAGCTTTGGTGCTTAGCCCAGTCCTGGTGGCGCTAAGCGCGACCAGCAACACAAAATTCAGTAGCTTTGGCGCTTACCGCGCTCTAAGCGCGGTCTGTAACCTGCAGAACTTCCCTGTTTTTGTTCCTGATCACTTGTCCATGATGTTATCATGCTGAAAGCTTATCCAAACAGTTAAGCAAAAATTCCAATGCTCATAGATGAGAGTCAATGCATGAACATGCATGGAATACAACTTGAGGCGACGATTCCAATGTTCTAGATGAAATTCAAATGCATGAACCTGTGAGAACGCAAGTTGAAACAAAAGTTCCAATGTTCCTAGATGAAAATCTATGCATGAACATGTGAGGAATACGAGTCAATGATTCTAATTCTCATGTATGCAAAGCTATGCGTAAGCATGTTAAGAGCGCAAGGTGAAGCAATTCTAATGTGCATTATGCAAAGTTGTGATGTATGAACATGTTAAGAGTGTGAGTTGAATCAACACTTAATGCGCATATGCAAAGAACCAATGTAAGTAAGTCATGCCACAAAGAAATGATGAATAATTATGTCAAATCCTAGTTGTGCATTAACCCAAAAAATTGAGATGCATATGCATGAACTATATACAATGCACAATGTACCTAATGATTAAGATGCCTCATAATCTACACGTCGACATGCTTCGAATGCAAATTATGCCTCAAGCCATCATGAATCAATGCATTTAAAACAATCTAAATACTCTCTAATGCATGAGCATGTGATAGATGATGCTAGATGCACAAGTTCGTGACCTAGATGCAAGGAAAATACAAATACATGTGTGCTATGTACAAAAATCCTCACACCGACACGAATAACGTTGCAAAATCTGATTCAAATCAAAGAATTCGAGAATGAAAGTTCAAGAATTAGAATCTATATGGAATTTTCATGCAATTTCGGTATTCAATTTCAAGAAAAGCTAAAAATCAATAATAGCTTAAAATAAGTGCTTAATTGAACTAAACACTTACTTGAACTTGAAGTTTGAATCAAATTGAAGGGGAGTTCCTTGTGCTCTTCAAAGAAAATACCAAATCAACACTGAATTGATGATAATCTTCGAAATCAACCTTGAATTCTTGAAGAAACTTGACGTCCTCAATGTCGAATTGAAGAAGAGGAAGGAGATTCGCTTAATTCTTGAAATTGAGGAGAAATCAAAGGAATTAGCTTCTTCTAGGTCAGATTCGAGCAAAAGAACAGGAAGAGGAGCAAGATCCTGTGAGGAGAACGCTTGGATGAGGAGAAGAGAAATCTCAGGGAGCGCTTAGCGCGGACTGCGATGATGGCAGTTGTTGAGCAGAGGTCCGGTGGCGGCGGCCTGTGGTGGTTGCTTGGAGGGAAAGTTGAAATTTGATTTTGTTCTTGAGCTTTGTGTTGAGAGAATTCGGATATGATTTGTGATGAAAATTAAACAAATGATTCTCCTCCCTCAAATTGTGAAGGAAACAATCTATTTATAGTTTTGGTAATGGGCCTAAGAGTGCCTTAGATCCATGGTCAAGCCCAAATAATGATTATCCGAATAATTTTTGTAATTAATCCAAACCAGCCAAATCTGCCCGGAATTTGAAGTCGGAATGTAAATGAAAAGTGTCCGGAATGTGATTTTGCTCGCGGGAATTAAAATTTCGACTTGATCAAATGAACAGCCAAGGCGGTACGATTTTTTGAAGTTTCAGCACAGTTTTTAGGCTACTGACACATGCAGAATTTTCAATGCGGTCTTCGGGGAAATTGCCCCGAACGAGGGTCTTCTGATCAGAATTTGCAAGTGAGTATTTCAGAGACAATCGAAGCTAACGAAATTTGTGAATTTTTGGCATTGGTCCCACTTCATTTAGATAAAAATCAAGCAAGATATGATTTTTCGAAGTTCATGTATCAGATGAAAATTGCTCGGTTCAGCTCAGAATCAACTCTAAAGAATAAAATTCTGGTATTGATTGAACTATTTAGTGGGCAGAACGCACAGTTCAGCACTAAAACTCAGTTTAATCCACTAGAGAAATCAATTTCTTTGGGGACCTTCCCTACAAAATTTTCCTCTTACTTTCAAACAAAATTTGTAGAAAATAATGAGAGGAACTTTCCGGTCAAAAATCATCAGAAAATACCCGACGAGCTAAGAGATACACCTTCTAGAGTGCCCAAAATATGCCGAAAACTCAAAATTCACTTTATTGAGAAATGAGCAAATAAGTATTTTCTTTTGTTTGTCACTTGGGATACCTTGAACCTAGTAACCTCATGATCAATTCTATGCATGCAAATACATGTATGTTTATGCAATCAAATTATAAGCCAGAAATGCGGAAAAGAAGAGGGTAAATTTTGAGGTACAACACATAATCCTCATCATCATTTATCATGTTTAGCGTTATATTTATCCGAAGACATTGACAATATTGACTTTATTTTGGTTCCCTGACAAAATTTATTGAGATCTCTTTATTTTTATAAATTTCAGGTACCTAGTTAGTTCTTTGAAACTAAAATAAAGTATGTCAAAGTAATCTTAGAGGTTACATATCTTCACTTGAGTCACCTTTAATTTTATCTCCTTTTTATTGTAGAGGACTTTTAAAATTGGAACTAACTTACCTATCATATTTCATGTGTGATTTAAACTCATTTACAATATTAGATTATCTAACAAGATAATCTACTTTAACTGGAGTATTAGCAGATGATAATAAATTTTATAAACTTTGCAAATGAGAAATATATTTAACTTCTTATTCTTATTCGTTTATACGAGGATCGAGATGACAATTTATTTTAAATAATTTATTTCAACTTATATTTCACTCTTTAGTCGCTTAATATCTCCCCCCTAATATTGAAAAATTTAACTTCTCAATTAATAATCAGTCTAGTGGATTTCAATCAAGTATCCAATTATTTTCTCAAATTATATCTCAAAATTGGGATTTATATCAAATACATTTTTCCAATATTCTTTCAAGACTTGTCTGAGTGTATTATATTGGAGCAATTGAAAAATACACAACACTTCCAAAATTTCACTTAGACGAGAAGTATCAAGTTCTTAACCAGAAATACATTATACACCAAGGATGGAGAAATGTATCGCAATGTGTTGGCTTGATGCGAATAAATATCTTAATATTCATATTTTCCGTGTTTCAAATATCTAATTTAGAATTTATAATCTCACAAGTATCAACCATACAAATTAATTTTAGATGTCTAAAGAATGGATCTTCAAGTCCTTTTTTTTTATGAACATAAGCTACTTGATGTTCAACATTAATTTTAATAATATATGTGATACTTATCAAGAAAGTTCTAAAAAATTCATAAATTGAGATCTTTGTCTGAGAAAACAACTTCACAAACTTCTGGTTGTGAGTAAATAATAAATATTTGCATGATATTTTAGTCGATGCAATAATTAATATTATGAAAAGCTCAATTTCTTAGAGTTTTATTTTCCTTTGGAAATACACAAAATTTATTGAATTGAAGAAACTTGTGGTTCTTCAATACTAGTTTTTTGGATCATAAACATATTCATGATCTTTATATTCATGATCTTTTAGTTAAGAAAATAATTTCACAAACTCCTGGTTGTGAATAGACAACAAACATATGCATGATTTTTAGTCGATGCAATAGTTAATATCATAAAATATTTAAATAGTATACATGATTGGTATATTGATTCACAAATATCACCTTACATATGTTATATAAAAACTCAACTTATAAAAAAAATTCTTTAGTATCATACAAAACTTATTGTATTGAAGAAACTTCAGGTTCTTAGATATTAATTCTACATCATAACACTTTGAGATGACTCAACCGATTTTGCCAACAACGCACTTAACTGCGATTTGTAAACTTCTGATTTACAATAATACATATGATTTATTCTTCTAATTTGTATCATTCCTTAGTATGAGATATTGGATCGAACTCTATTGGGTCAAAGATAGTATTTTGGTTCGACAGTTCGATGGAGTTTAGCATGCAGTCGAAGATTGCTCACATGTTGTTGTCGAAGTGTTACAAGTTGTAGTCAAAGTGTGTTCTACCATGTAGTGTCGAAGGATGCTAGGATTGTTAGCATTGAATTGGGCCTGTTTGTTATGTCCAATTGATTAAGTTAGCTTGTCATGGTTAAGTTAGCTTGTACCTTAAGTTAGCTTGTAATGGTTAAGTTAGCTTGTACCCTATTTGTGAGACTTAGCTAAGTTATGATAAAAGTGTGTCATCAGTTACTTGTAATTGTTGTTCACTATGAGTGATTTAGGGGGAGTGAGAGGATTCTCATATCTAAGAGTTCTTAGGTAGAAGAGTCATTAGATAATGATTAAGTGAAGGATTATAAACGGGGGAGTTTAACTTTGAATTAATACTACTGATAGTAGACTTCATCTCTGACTTGGTAGCCTCTAGATGTAGGTGTGTTTGCACTGAACTGGGTGAACAATTATGATGTGTTAATTATATTTTCAGTAATAGTTTACCTTGCATGTGTACTTATGTCAGATCACATGTCTAGGCATTCTTATAAGACATCTGAGTCTGCTATACCTGAATTTCACACCTATTCAACAAATAGGCAGCTGTAGAAACCGCTTCACCCTATAGTTCCTTCGATAAGTTTTTCCCTTTTAAACATGCTACAAACCATATTCATAATTGAGCGATTTCTTCTCTCGGTGATACCATTTTTCTGAGGCGTATAAGGTGGAACAGCTTCACGCACTATACCCTCACCATCACAATAATTCTCAAACTCACTTGAGGTATACTCACCTCCAGCATCCATTTTGAGAATTTTCAACTTATGACCACTTTGTCGCTCCGCCATGGACTTAAAGCGTTTGAACACGTCAAACACCTCATCTTTCCTCTTTATAAGATGAATCATAGCTTCCTACTAAAATCATCAATAAAATTGACAAAGTACCTATTTCTGTCATATGAGTCGACTTGCATTGGACCATACACGGCGGAATACACCACCTCAAGATGTTGTTTGGTCCTATGACCCACATCCTTGCTGAAACTATTCTTATGTTACTTCCCTTGCACACACTCTTCACAAATCTTATACCATGCCTTTGTAATTCGTCGAGGTCTCTAAAATTGAGGTGTCCAAGACGGTAGTGCCACAACTATTTATCACGACTTTCCACTGTAGTAAGACACTTGTGCTCTATTACCTTGTACTCTATCTTGAAAGTACGATTTGCAGCCATGGGTTCTCTAAGAATTAAGACTCTGTTTCGGTCGAAAACACGCAAAATCTTATTTTCCATGTGAATTCTATAATTCTTCTCAAGTAATTGGTCAATGCCCGAGAGATTACATTTGATTCCAGAAATGTACAACACATATTTGATCAAGGAATGACTCTCATCCCTCTTCATGATCAAAACATAACCCACACGTCGGCTGCCAAAGTGGTGTTATCCACGAATTTTACTCTATTCTTTGTGGCTTGATTGATTTTCTTAAACCAATTCTTTCTATTCGTCATATGAGTTCAACAACCAGAATTCAAGTACCACTCATCATTGCCTTAGACTCCATCTCGAACAGTTACCATTGTGTTTCGCTCCGAACGCGTTTATGCAGAAAACTTTGCACTAACAGTACTGCTGCCCAACCCTCGACACCCCCTATTGTTATTGTCCAGCAGCTCTCTACTGTCATGGTTCTCCTCCGTGATCATGACAAAAAGTGTGTCATCATCTTCTACCTCTTGCCTTACAACTTTGGCCTTATCCCCTTTATTTTCCTTCGATTTCGCATTGCATTCTTTTGCGAAATGACCAAATTAATGACAATTAAAGCACTTTGCATTGCTTTTGTGATACCTTTTGTTGTTGTTACCTTGACCACCACCTTTGGATATGTTCTCTCCTCTTTGTGCCATGGAGTTCTTTGAATTTTGTGGATGTTTTCCGCCAAAATTATGGAAATTCGCCTTACTTTTCGAAGACTACTTGCCTTTCGATCTCTTGTTCTTCTCATTGAACCGTGCTTGCAACGTAATTTCCACGCTGGCCTTGTCATTTCCCTTTCATCCATCCTTTGTTCATATGCCTCCAATGAGGTTTGAAGCTCCTCCTTGCTCATAGTGAGAAGATCCATTGACTCTTTTATTGCCACCACTATGTTGTCAAATATTGACGTTAAAGAACGCAAGATTTATCCACTACATTTTGCACCGAAACGGTTTTACCACAAGCCTTCATTTGATTCACCAAACGCATTATACGCGTAATTTAGTCGTTGGTCGATTCCTTTTCTTTCATTTGCACCAACTTGAACTGTCTTTTGTGAGTTTGTAACCTCACAACCTTCGCTTTGTCGGCTCCTTCATAGGCTTTCTTCAAAATCTCCCATGCTTGCTTTGCCGACGTACAATCACCAACTTTCTCAAAGTTGTCGTTGTCGACACAATAATGTATCAAGAAGAGAGCTTTGTAGTTTTTGTTCTTCTCTTCCTTGAAGGTAGCTTGTTGGCTTGTTGTAACTTCTTCAACAAGTGGAGTAACTCCATCATTCACCACTTCAAGCATGTCTTGATACCCAAACAAAACTTTCATTTGTTTGCACCATTTGTCATAGTTCTTGGAATCAAGAATAGGTAGGTTGGTAGGAATTCGATCGATGGTTGACATGTTTGCAGTGGATTAACGGATCAGAACCAAGGCTCTTATTGCCATGTATTTCTTCACTTTTCTCTTTGTTCATCCTTTATTATTTTCACCTCATTCTCATCTCGTATTTATCTGCTTTGTTGCTTCTGTTCCAGGTTCTTCTTCTTCTTTCTCTATTCAGATTTCGGTAACTGATAAAAGAATTAGGTTCCATCATTTTGTTTTTTCACATAAATAACATATTTATGACAAGTTTCTTGATTTACTGATTATGCTGTTGTTGTTGTTTTTTCATTGATGCATATTTTTTTATTTGTCGCAGTTTTCGACAAATTAGATCTGTTTGATGTAAATCCTTTCATCAACGAGCTGTTGCGAAGATACATGGGTTAGTTACACTCTAAAAGCTTCAATAATCTTCGATTCATGTTTTTAGCAATGTTCAATTCATGTTTTTCCAAATGTTGGTATGTTTTTTTCTTGATGTTATAATAATATTTACCGTTTACTTATGTTGATGTTAAGTTTATGTTGTTGTTGTAGGTTTTGAGAAATTAGATCTGGTTGATATATATTGTTTCATCAATGAGTTATTGAGAAGCTATATGTGTTGGTTACATCGTTTTTGGGTTTTGTTTTGTTTGTGATTTATGGTAGAAGAGGGTCTACAAATTAGATCTGGTTGATCTATATCGTTTCATCAACAAAATTGGTATTGGGTTTTGTTTTGTTTGTGCTTTATAATTTTTTATTGTCTAAGAAGTTATATGTATAGTTTTCTTATGTGAATCTAAATTTTTGCTCTTATTTTGTAGCAAGTATTTCTGAGATTTGAAGCGTGAAAATATCGACAAGGTTAGTTAAATGTGTAGCAGTAAAAATCTAGAGACTAAGTCATTGATTGACTTAACTTGTAATCAATGAAATTCGCCACCATGCTTTATTGTTTCCAAAGGAAATGGGAAAAGAGTGAATAAACCCAGAGAAGTTTTTAAAGCAAAAACTAATAAAAACAAAGATCTAGGTGCGGGGGCTAGTTATGCAAAGAGAATGTATTAGCATCCTAAACATCAATGGTACTCCACAGGAACCTATTTGAAAATTTGTGTATGTTGGCTATGAAAATATATTTACAAAAATAGAGGGTGTAGATAAGAAAAGAAGTATTTTTTTACAATATTTGCTCCCGTCGCGGTTGCAAATCTTTGTGCCTACGTACCCCACTCATGCAGTATAGGATCAGAGCACTGGTAGTTCACCTCAAAAAGTTTGAAAACACTTGTGTGTTGGTTAATTTTAAGAAAAGAGACATTTCATTGTATCCGAGTGGAAAATACACTTACTAACCCCAATTATGAGAAATGAGCATTTGCATCATCTCAAAGTGGAGAATATAGCTTGGATTTAACATAAACAAGGCATCACTCAACACCCAAGTGGAAAATGTATCACTTCACTACATATTGTTGAAGTATAGTATTTTGCATCACTACAAGAATCAACAAGAGTCTAATCTTTTGAGAAAAGTTTTAAAGTAAAAAGGCCAAAACGGCTAAAAATTATTTGAATGAGGTTAATGACTTTTAGTCTTATAAAAAGATGTTGAAGTATGATTAAATTTATTAAGGGTTTAATTGAAAAAAAGAATTTTGAAAATTCATGGACTTAAATCCAAGTTTATTGCGAAAATGGTTCAAGTTTTTAAAATAAGAAGAGTTTTGAAAAGGAGGGAAAAGATTTTGAAATTAAAGAAGATAGGAGGAGATGAAGGGACTATCCTATATACACAAAGTAATAGCTAGGGAAAAGAGTGGTCTAAGCAACAAGAAGTCAACACTTGACATAAAAAGTCAATGTAGAATTCATATCCTTTGGATTAAAAGTCAAATAAAGCATAATACCAAACCTCAAATGAAACAAGTATTAGATGAATTAAGAACCAAGAAAAATATTCATTTTTATTTCAAGATTCCCATATATCAGATGAACTTTCTTGAGTTCAAAATAACACTTGCATATGAACAAACATAAACCAATGCCTTGGAGTAAACCCCAAGGACTTTAAACAAAATATGAGCATAGTAACATTTGTACAAGAGGAATCCCACAAGCCAAGGTCCAAACGCTAATCCTAAGTCCAAGATCCAATCTTCAAGCATAGGTTATAGTAGCCAAGTCCAAATTAAATTTTTTTAGGGTTCAATCCTTTATTGGTGTTTTAAGCATAAAATATCCAAATGGACAAAGGGAAAATTTTCATAAACATAAACATGAGAATGAATGCTGAAAAATAAAGTAAAGCAAAAAGAGAAGCATAAAAAATAAAGTTAGAAGATAGAAGTTAATTGTTAGAAGTTAGTGATTAGTTGTTAGTGAAAAGGGGGGGTTTAAATGAATGATCCATAATGATTTGAACATTGAGACTAAGTCAAAATTGATGAAGACTCATTAGAGGATTGATAGAACCAAAGCTTCCAAACAATGAGCTTTCAAGGTTATTGGCCATAGCTCAACATTTAGTCATCATTGGGCTTGCAAACAGAAAGTTTGGGCCACTAAGAATCAATCAAGTAAAAGTGATGATATGGGAAAATTCACATGATATGGTTCATGACTATTTGATTATTGAGCCTAGGTCAAAATTAATGAAGACTCATTAGAGGATTGATAAAATCAAATCCTCATAACAATTAGCTTTCAAGTTTATTACGCATAGCTCAACACCTAATTATACTTAGACAATTTCAAGCATAAAGCTTGGGCCGCTAAGAACCAATCAATAGGAAGAGAAGAAGGGGAAAATATGAAGGGGATATGGGAAAGTTAAAGTGAAACTCATGCCTCAGATGAATCACAGCTAGGTCTAACTTCATAATAATCAATAAACTATCTTGGTGGATTTGGTCTTTTGACCTACCAACACCCAAGTTCCATTGACGTTGATGAAATTTATGACTCAAGATGTATCCATGTGTGACCAAGTCAGAAACAAGTCAAATAAAATACAATCAATTAAAATAATATATATATATATATATATATATATATATATATAATGATTTAAAATGATTATTTAATTGAAATTTATTGATGAAGTACACAAATGGTATCATAACACCAAATTAAAATCCAAGAAATTCAGAATTTTTAAAAGTCATAAACTATTTTTAAATAGGGTTAAATAAGTTTTTGGTCCCTATAAATATCTCAAATTTAGTTTTTAGTCCCTCTAAAATTTTCCTTTAAAGAATGATCCTCCTAAAAATTTAAATTTTAACTTTTGGTCCCTCGTGGCAAAATCGTAGCTAAAATGGTCTCTAATTTCGTCGCTAAATAAAAAACCGTCGTTAAAACCGTCGTAAAAACCCTCGCTAAACCGTCGTAAAAATCGTCGCTAAATTGCAGGAGGGGCCAAAAGTTAAAATTTAAATTTTTAGGAGGACCATTCTTTAAAGGAAAATTATAGAGGGACTAAACACGAAATTTGAAATATTTATAGGGACCAAAAACTTATTTAACCCTTTTAAATATAAAGAATTAAATAGAATAAACCAAAAATCACAAAAAATAGTATAATCAAAAATAAAAATTAAGTGAGGTGACCAATATTTGTCAAGAGGTCATTGGATCCTTCCATAATTTTTTCAGAATTTTTAAATGTCTAAAAACATTTTTTAACAACTAAAACAATTTAAAAGATGAGAAAAATCATAAAAAATATCAAATTATAAAATAAAATTATGAAAAAATAAGAATCAGAACAAGAATATTCAAAAGTATTTTTGTGATTTTTTTCATAATTTCTGAATTTGAAATGAATTTCTTATAATTTTTTGAAGTTTAAAACAATTAAAAAAATCATAAAATAAAATAAAACCTAAATAATGTGAACCATCTGATCATTGTCAAAATGCGTTAATAATCAGATCCAAAGGACCTGGCGCGTTGTGTATGTCATGGACCTTAGTGAATAAAACACTTGATCAAGTTTAAACCAAGCCAATAAAAATAAAACAAATGGAAGGCTCGAATTGGCTGAGACGAAACATGTCACTTCCTTTAACCTCCATCCTTCAGAAAAACTAGAGAATTCATGCTTATTCAAATAAAAAATTAGAAGCTCAGACCGGTACCAAAAGATTCATCTCTTCAAGACGATCACAACCGTGCCCTCGCAAAAAAATTATATTAACCAAGCTTAGTCGATTTGAGAAAAAATAGAAGAAAAGTGAGAACAACTTTTAAAATTAAATGCTCAATTCTTCATGAAAAGTAAAACCAGAAGAAGCATAAGCTTTAGAGAAGAAGAGGTTGTATCTTAGCAATTTATTTGAGTTGATTTGGTTGAGAAATCTACCTGGACGAAGTTCAAATTGTAAGCTCTGAAGCTGAATTTATGTAGATCGATTTTGTGCTCAAGTTGCTTTGTTCTTGTTATGGAAAGTTTGTATGAAGATTGAGGATAAAGAATTTGTGGTTAATTTGAAGAGAAAGGGCTTGGAATGGAGAAACATTAATTCAGGCTCAAGTGTTCATATGGAATCTTGCCAGGACTTAATTGGCTATCAAAAGCTTTGGAAATGAGTGAGGTATGATCCTTTATTTATAGGAAAGTGAATGGTGATGAGAATTGAGAGCAATTGTGAGAACATCGTGCAAACTAAGCTAGTTGTGATTATGCCGAACGTGTGACTTGAAATGCATCAAAACAACGTCACACCAAATGCAATCATCATCAAAATACATTTAGACAATTAGTTAAACATATTTAGCAACTAATCTTTGAGTAATTCAATATGTAATCCAAGTTTATTCATGGTAAACGTTCTGACTCGAAGCAAAAAATAGATTCCATGGAGCCAACTACAAGTGATCATAACTCAGCATGTAGAAAGATTTATGGAATGATTCTTTTTACAATGGAAAAACCTCTTCACATTATTCACAATGTGTCAAGAAAGGTGGCATTTATATGCTTGAACTGAGAGAATATGTCCATTTGAATTTGTGAAAAACACACAGACTTTAACACTTAGAAATATTTCTAAGTATAGGCTTCCAAATTGACATATAAAGTTCTTTAAACTTACAGGACCTTCCACTCAAAATTAACCTTTGATCCTTAAATATGAAATAGAATAGACCCTTCAAATTGAATTATGGAATTGAGGTCACTAAAAAATCATGAAAATTTAAAGAGTTATGGCCTTTGGAAGATGATGAAATTTTCTTGAGAAGTTCATGGATGACCTATAATCTTTTCAATTCTTTAATGACTTTCAAGGCATTTTCAAGTCTTTCACATTGTAACAAATTTGTACTAGACACCCTCAAGTTTAATTTTAGAAAAAGAATGAGCTCAAAGAGATAAAAATTGATCGAGTTATGGTATTTGGAAGTCAACAAAAAGAGTTCAATGGCTTTTCCAAAGGACTCGTAATCTTCTCTACATTTAAATGATCTTCCTCTCAAAATTAGCCTTTGATCCTTGAAGAGAAGTTGTTATCGACTCCTTAAAGAGAATCATGACTTTGGAATTACTGCAAAATCTCAAAAATTGAGCAAGATATGGTCTTTGGAAGTCAATAAACTCTCATTCCAAAAGTACAAAAGTGACTTGTAACTCTTTTCAATTTTTTGATGATTTTCCTCACATAAATGGACTTTGTCATGCAAAGAGAAGTTGTTGTAGATGATAATAAGAATCCATAGCAAAAAGAACCACCTCAAAATATTGAAAATTGAGAGAGTTAGGCATATGTGATCATCAGTCAAGTTCAAATATATGGTTTTTTGTGTATTATGCTGTCTACTTTAATTGTGTCGCATATTATTTCTGATAGCCACATTATGTTGAGGATATCAATGTTGGAAAACCCAAATCTCATGACTCAATGTTAAAAATTAAGTACTGCTGGTTGTATGATGTATATATATATATATATATATATATATATATATATATATATATATATATATATATATATATATATATATATATATATATATATATATATATATATATATATATATATATATATATATATATATATATATATATATAATGTATTAAGTAGGAGTGTTTTTTAAATAAGAGATTGGAGGATTGAATGTTAACCATTGGATTTGGTAAGTGGATTTTTTACCCACCCCATAA
Source organism: Vicia sativa (assembly GCA_021764765.1). Taxonomy (NCBI): domain Eukaryota; kingdom Viridiplantae; phylum Streptophyta; class Magnoliopsida; order Fabales; family Fabaceae; genus Vicia; species Vicia sativa. Next base: position 203,397,104 of record CM038793.1, read on the forward strand.
GGGTGGTGCGCACCCCATGAAAACTCCAAAATGTCTTTCACAAAATCGAAATTTATTTCCGGTACGCACCATTTTCTGAAATATTTGAGTGGAACCGAAAATATACTTCCGGTATGCACCATATTTTAACATATTTGGATGAAAACTGGAAATATATTTCCGGTTTCATATTAAATAATGTAATATTCAGAATTTGGTCTCACACACACGTTTTATTTAAAAATTACATACGATTTAAAACCGGAAATATACTTCTGGTTTACACTCAACCCTTTTCAACGTGATTTGCATGATATAGGGTGCTAACCAGAAGTATATTTCCGATTTTCAAGGGCAATTTAAAAATTTTGCATGGGTGAATAAGAAGGTCATCGGATGAGTTAAGAAATTCACTTTGATAAATGGGCTTGAGAACATTTATTATCATGATCTCATCAAAACTATTTATCAAATCGAATAGTTAACATTGAATCCTCCTATTTTTTATTTAAATAACACTCCTATTTGATACATCCTCTATAAGGAGATCTTTAAAATTTAATATTTAAGATAGGGGTGCTCATGGATCATAATTTGTATAACTTTTTAGAAGGAAAATATCATATATTATAAATAATCAGTATTATATTTTTGTAATAAATAATTTTGTGTTGATATTCTTAGTAAATGTGTGATCTTAATATCTATTTTTTAATTAAAAATCAATGTTACAAAAATATAGCCATAGAACCGTACACTAACACTAGCCATAAAAATTATATGAAATCAGAAAAATGTAACTATTGATCTCAATATCAAATAATGAAAATTTGACCATTTTTTATTTCGAATATTTTTATTAGAAAATATTGAGTAGATATTTTATATATTAATATTTTTAATGATGTTGATTAACTATAGAAAATAAATTTTGACCAAATTATAATTTATCATTTTTAAAAATACTAAATTAAAATAATTATAAGGGGAACATAAAACTACTGATCTAAATATTGAACAATAACGAGAATATATTTATTATTGATTCTAATATCTTTAAAAATTAATAAACTATTTTGATTCAACAATTTGATTTTTTATTTAATATTATTGTATTTTGGAACGAATGCGCGTACTAAATATATAAATTAAATTTTGATTGGATTTAATTTTTTTAAATACACGAAATTAAAACAAATATAACGGTAACACGGAGTTAATCATTAAAATAATGAATAATAATGAAACAATTTAACTATTGGTTCAATTTATAGACATTAATTTATTATCTCCTTAAATGTTTTTGGTTAAATAGTTAATTTTTATTTTATTATATCTTCAGATAAGATGAGTTTTAGCCTTAAAAGCGATTCAAACTAAACCGCGAACACCCATAAAGTGGAAGCATTCATGTTTGAGTTTCATAGAAAGTGTTGGTACCACGGTATTGTGGATTGACAACATTTTGCTAAAACATAGTTCTGACCAGATGTCGAATAAGATATCATAACATCTTGTGCTGTTATGCAACAGGCAGGCGCCGTTGTTTTAAAATCTTGACACATTTGATTTGTTTTTTGTTATATTTCCTTTGGATAGATTACAGAGATTTTCACAGGTCAAAACGATTTGTTTTTTGAAACAAGATTATATCTCCAAATGTACAAAAGATAGTAAATTTCGATTTTAGACAATTTCAGAAACTTTTTATCGTTTATTCCAATATTAAAGGAGATTGGTTGCACAATTGGTGCATCACTCAGCTTTTGGATCAAAAAACTTATGGACTCGAAATATTGAAGCCCATGGACTGCAAAGGTGTATTTAAAGAGGAATCTTAACCTAATGTAATTTAAGTTTTTCACAATTGTAAAATTAGGGGAAGCATAAGTCTTAGATTTTGAGAGTCTCTTGTGTAGTTTTCGAGTCACTATCGTGATTAAAAATCGAGGAGACCAAACTATTGAGAAACTTGACACACAATGACTTAAGAAGTCACCACTGAACTTTATTCTTTCCAAGAAAAAAGAAAAAGATAGAAACTCTATTGTTTTAATATGAAATGCAAAAAGTAGAACTAAGAGCAAAACATAAGGAAGAGATCCAAGATATGGGGGTTAGATTATACAAAGAGAATGTATCAGCACTCTATGTATCTGTAGTACTCTACATGAACCTTTTATAATATTTGTTTTGTTAAATTTTGTTTTCTTTCTAAATGAGTGGGGAGATGGGGAAAGAAAATTTATTTTATTTATATTTTTGTTTGGAAAGACGTAGTCTTATACCTACATACCAATGTAGGATCAAAATCTTGTAGGTTGTGGTAAAAATAACAAAAGGGTTTCTTGTGGTTGATTTTAGGAGGAAGGATATTTAATCATCTTTAAGAGAGAAAGCTCAATACCACCATAAAATATGAGAAGATGGAAAGCATACTAACTTGGATGTAAATATCAACAAATTGCCATTTAGCATCTTCATGTGAAAAGAATCACATTTGCTTCAACAATTAATATGGAGTTAGGAGAATCATATCTCAACTAATAAAAAAGATTTATATCTCATCTTTGAGAAAATGTTTTAAATTGAAAAGTCAAATGGAAAAAAGATTTGAGTGAGGTTAAGTCACTTTTAATCTTTTGAAATTATTTTATCAAGCTTAAGTATATTGAAGTATTTAATTAAAAAAGAAGTTTGAAAATGAAATGACACAAAGTCAAAGTTTTTATATGAAATTGGTGAAAGTTTGAAAATGGTTTTTAGGTTGAAAAGGTTCTTTTAGAATGCATAAGGATACATAGGATAAACATTTACAAGGATTTTATACAAAGGAGAATGCACATACATATGACTTTAAAGTCAACAATACTATCATTTTCTTTGGATTTGGAGCACAAACATTCAATATTAACTACTAACATAATAGTAGACACACACACCTCAAGTTTTGAGCACAAAGAGAAAAATTTAACATGCTTATCAAAGTAAAAGTTGTGACAAAAGATAGAATAAATAAACAAGTAAATAAGAAAATATGATATCATTTTGGAATAATGGGAGTTTATGAAGGAAATATATCCTTAAAGATAGGTAAACTCATGAAACATGCACAAACAATCAAGAGAATCAAAGTGTGCAAAGTTTTAAGTCATGGATTATGAATTAGAGTTTTTGAACAAGTTATGGTTTAAACATCAAGAAATTAAGTTCTAAACCTAATTTAAATCAAGTTTTTTCAAGGTAAAAAATGCACAAGGTTTGTATCAAGAGTAATTCATCACAAGACATGGCATGGTCATCCAAAAAGATTTTTTATTGAGAAATGAACAAAAAAACCAAGGAAAAGTATTTTAAAACTACTAAAAAAGGACTTTTTTTGAATTAAATAATAGAGGTGAAATAAATTTTAAAAAATTGGGATTTTTTCATATATTCACAAAATAGGGTAGATAAATAAGGAGTGTGCAAAAATCAACTCAAAAATAGTTATTTTGATTGGTGAAAAAATTAGTGAAGTTTCATAAAAGACCAAAAATAAATAAGTGGTAAAAATTAGGAAAGGGGCTGCCAAGGTTTGAATCTGCGCCCTCAATGTGATGGGTTAAAAGCATGAATTTGTGCAAAAAGCTTTCTTTTCTAAAAAGGCATTGGTGCCTTTCTCTCTTAAATGGAAAATTATTTGGACAATGACTCAAAAGTTTGTGTAATTCTTCGATCTTTGATAGATTTGGAGGTTTAGAGGCCTGAAAAGCAAGATCCTTGGGCATGGCTAGGAGATTTGATCTTAAGGTTATCACAAAAATGAGTTGTAATTCAACTATGAAATGCCAACTTCATCTCTTCGAAACTTCTAGCTCAAATATGATAAATTCGTGCTCTTGGACATTTTGGAAAGCTTGAAACTTTATCTACAACTTTCAAGTTGATCACTTTCTTTGAATCAAATTGGATCTTTAGTGAAAAATAGCCATGAAGTTGGTCACTTGTTAAAGTCAAAACTTTTTTATAGATTTCTCTAAGTGTTAGCAGAACTTCATATGCTTATATCTCTTGATTTGAACATTTTTTGGAGATCTACCCTCATTAGCAAAGAAGTATAATTTTTCATTATATACTACTTTCATGTACAAAGTTTTCCTTGAATCAACTTGGATCTTTGTGAAAATTGTCTATGAAGTTGAACCTTTTTTAGGTATAAAACACTAAATTTTTAAGTGTTTAAAAATCTTCAACTTTGACTTTTGTTGAATTTTCTTGATTCTCTTGATTCTTAATGATCAACTTGGATAATTTTGAATGTTTTGATGATTCTTGATCTCTGAAGTTCAATGTTGACCAAAAAGTGAAAGTTTGTCTTTTGTGTGACATTTGACTTTTTATCAGTTGATTCCAATTTTTCCACTATCAATCAATTGTATCATTGAAAATGTCTTGAGCCATATAATTATATCTCTTATGTGGAAAGTTGATTTTAATAATTTTGGTTACTTTCTCAAAGGTCAAGTTCAGTTTTTTTTTAACCAAGTTGTGGTTAATACTTAGTAAATGATTATTGCCTTATCATACGTTATTAGAAGTCAACAAAGATGATTGGTATTTAGACACTAACTGTTTCAGACACTTAATTGTTGTAAAATTGATTATGAAGGTTTGTTTAAGTCTCATTCTAATCAATTGTTACTTTGTTGATGGATTCTTTAAGTTTTGGTAGTTGGTTTTCTTCTTACTAAAGGACTGATGACTATTGTGATAAATATAATTTAGTTGTGTGTTCATGGTCTGAAGGTATATGTCATCAAGGAAGAATATTTTGTCTCCATAAGATGATTGAAGTTCCTTTGAGGATTTAATAATAATAATTTATATTTGTGCATTTCACAAGTATTTAATTGTTTATCCTTTTACTTGGTGGTCAAGAAAGAAGAAGTCAAGATTTCACAACATAAGGTCAAACATCAGACAGTTGTAAAAGCTCTAGAACCTATTCTATATTTTTGTTTGGTTCAATGCAAGGTGAGTATCCTGGTGGAAAGATAGATATATATGGTTTTTCTTTCGTGTCCTATAACAAAGGATATCTATCATTTGTAAAGTCTTCAAAAGGTTCTTATCTACTCCATGAATGAGAACAAGGTATGTTTCTGAGTTATTCTATTGAGAAAAGTACTTTTAGTGATGGGTAACTTTAGGATCAATATCAATGTTGTTTTTATTGAGAAGGACATTTATTTTCAACCCGATGATGGAATATCATATCAGCAGTTTGACACTCTAGAGATTGTGGAAGATTCTAAAGGGCTAAGAGGCACTGAATAAGGAAGTTCTCAAGAAAACATCTTAAGAGGGAGTTCAATATTTGGAGTTTGTTTTGGTCTATAATCATCAAATATTTCAGATATGAAATATTGAATGATTGTGAGTCTTGGAGTAAAGAGCTATTGGCCAAGTATAAAGAAGATTGTATTATTGGAGGATATTTGGTCATCTGGATTAGAATTAATTGAATCCTAGTATGTCACTAAGATTAGGTACATTGCTGATGTCTTTCAATTGATTTAATTACTTAGAAAAGTACAATGTCAACCTGAATGTCAAGACATTACAGTATGACAAGCCAATACAGTCAAGATACTCAAGGTTTATGTTCTGTTTACAGAAAAAGTCATGGGTTTAAATCAACATTGTTTTATCAGTTTTGTTACAAGCATGGTTTAGAATTCCTAAACCTGGTACGTCTGAGAAGCTCTAGAAAGTATTCTCATAACTTGAGGTACAAGTTACATTGAGAATATGAGGGGTACTTTTGGAAGTTAAGTACTGAAGAGTTTTAGTATAAATTGTTTGGATGGTTCTATCTACTATCCTTGTGAAGCGTGCAATCTATGTAAAAGCATTTTTAATGGCATGACGAAATTTATTTCAAATGTTATAACATTCTCAATAGTCAAAGTTTTGAAAAGAGAAGAAGTTGAATAAGAACGTGTCTCTCTCCTATTGTGAAAGGTGCACTGTTACTCAAGAAGATTTTATCTCTTTCAAACAACGTTTACATTAATTGCATGATAGTTACAAACAAGTTTTTGTTACAACCAAAGTAACTCTCCTTATCTTTAAATAACATCTACCTCAACATCCTCATTGTATTATTTCAACACGAGCAAATATACTTGAGTCTATTCTTGCAGTTGTTGTAGGATGTCTTTTAGGATGTCACATAATCTTGTTTGTGTTTGATGTTGATGCTGCTACATTTATTGTTGTTGTTTTTGTAGGATGTCGAGTTGGATGTTACAACATCCTGAGTTTGTTTGAGTCTGTGTCTTCTTTGTTCTGGGTCTCGCTATTGTATCTTGAGGTATGAGTTATGAGCATACTCGTGTCTTGTTATATGAGTTATCCAGAGTTGAGGTACGGTCCTGTGTTTGAAAGGGAGTATTGTTTATCTTCTTCCCCATGTACACAATTTACATGTTTAGCATGTGGCTTGTGTTTGTGTTATGTGGTTTTATTCCTCTCTCCAATTGAATTTAGTTTTTTTGGTATTTTTTGCCAAAATTTGCAAAACGAGGAGATTGTTGGTACCATGGTTTTGTGGATTGGTAACATTTTTCTAAAACATGGTTCTGACCGGATGTCGAACAAGATGTCATAACATCTTGTTCTGTTATGCAGCAGGCATGCATTATTATTTTTAAATATTGACATATTTGATTTGTTTTCTGTTATATTCCCTTTGAATATATTTTAGAGATTTTCACGGGTCAAGAAGATTTGTTTTGGAACAAGATTATATCTCCAACTATGCAAAAGATACTAAATTGGGCCTTCAGACAATTTAGGAAACTTTGTATTGTTTGTTCTAATATTGTAGGAGATTGGTTGCACAATTGGTGCATCAGTCAGCTTGTGGATCAAGAAACTTCTTAACTCAGAATATCGAAGCCCATGTACTGCAGAGGTATATTTAAAGATGAATCCTAACCTAATGTAATTTAAGTTTTTCACAATTATAAAATTAGGGAAAGCATAAGTCTTAGGTTTTGAGAGTCTCTTGTGTAGTTTGAGTCACCCATGTATCTTTTGATACTATGTGGTCGACTGTTTATTACTTGACTGTTATTCAAGTTATTGTTCTCACTTGAAGATTTTAAGCAAGAGTTTGAATTTTTGTATTTGAAGTGTAATCTTCTAAATTGGTTTGTATTTATTGTAGTCACTGGGATTAGGACTGTTAGATATCACTGAGGTGATTTAGGAAGTGACATGGAGATTTCTCATATATAGGAGGTTGCTAGGTATAATTTGCATTGGGTAGTGATTAGGCGAAAAAGTTATAAACTGAGACTATTTAGCTTTGAACTAATACTGGTGATAATGGACTTCCTTCCTGACTTAGTATCCCCCAGAGTAGGTGAGTTGCACCACACTAGGTAACTCTATGTGTTATTTTTCTTTCTGCAGTTTTAATTTTTATATCACTTATATCTTAATTAATTTGGTCTGCTACCATACGTTGTAACATTTGTCTCGACATCGTATGTTGTTAAGACAATTTGGTTTATATGTGTTGCCTATACCAGAATTTCAAAAAGCTTAAAGGATTTTGTGCATTGAGCAGAGAAATGGTTGCACTTTTAAAAGTGAGAAATGAAAGAAGTTTGAAAGAATCTAGAAATGGACATTTATAGATTTGATGAACCATAGAGTAGTGGACAAATAACATACGCGTGACCGTTGTGAAACGTTTCATGAGCCCAGTAGTGGAAGAGTTTGTAGAAATTTAGCCCATGATGTCCAAGAAAATAGGAATTCATGACTATTTTTGTTGCGGCAGTGCTTTGAATAGTGTCACAAATAATTCAAAAAACACCAATTTCTCCTTGATATATATTAAGTCAAAAATGAAATTTTTGGAGGGCAATTTGTTATCTCAGATTTTCGACACAAGTCTCAACATTGAATTTCAGAAAGGATTTTGAGAAGTAATTGTCATTTCAAAGACGAAGTAGTTCGAGTTCGACCATGAGTTTTAAGACTAATTATTAATTTGTCCTATCGAAGGACAATAGTAGTTCTGATCGAATATCCATTAGTAAAGACCAAAGATATGTTTTGGACTTAGTTAAATTTGCAAGTGTCCAACAAAACATTAAATGTTCTGTCCAACATGTGTAAGACTTATGAAGGCGAAGATTGCATGGTGTTGGAAACATGGCGTGTTTTGTTGCGTCGACCATTATTGATAGTTAAATTAAGACTAGTATATAAGCATTGTTTGTTTATAGTTTTAGGGTCTACAATTTTACACACAAATTCTACAAATTCAAAGTACCAAATGTTAAGAGAAACAAGTGCAAAAAATGTATGTTGTGCGTTCCATTTTATGAATTTAGTTCTTTTCTTATCATGTCATTTATTTTATTCAAATAACTTTACTATATTTAAAGTTCTTTTATTAGAATTCAGTATTTAGACTTTGATGTCAAAAATCTTCAATCATGTGAACCTTTGAACAATATGTCTGATAACTTTTCGAGTTTAATCCCTTAAGTGAATTCAAACCTGTTTTGTTTATCAAATTTTCAAATAAACTAATGCGTAAAATAATTCATTGCATAATATGTAACATAGATGCATATTCGGAATAAAATAGGGTGACGGTATCTTTGTAGGTGCTGTGAAATAGAAATGATACAACCAAAAATGTATTTTCGAAAACTGAATAACATTTTTGATTTTTCATAGGATTCTTTTCCACTTGATAAAATAAGCTAAGAAATTCCTTTATTTATTTATTATTATTTTTTACCAAATGGGCAATATCATTGTTGAGAGGGAAAGTGTGGTGACTAAATTCGCATGCCCCCATTGATAAATCACTACGATGTAACATCAAATTCTTTTGTAAACTATTCTTTTAATTAACTGTAATTTTTGTGCCGAGGATATGTCATAGTTGCATTTGGGTGCATTTGTGTGAGCTAAACTTTCTTTTGTATAAAGCTAAATTCAGAGAATTTAACTTGTCAACCCACAAATTAAATCTGGCACCACTCATTTTTCATAATGCTAAAAATGTCTATGATAAAAGAGAATAAAATGGCCTAACGGAATTTTCGATACTTTATTCAAAATTTTCTATAATTCATTCAAAATTTCTGAAAACATGTATTTCAAAAATTTTGATAAAAAATAAAAGAGTTCTTATCGAGAATTTTAAAATTTCAATATAGTTTTAAAATGTCTAGTAAAAATTTATGGAAATTTCAAAAGAATATTGATTATTTTTCAAAATTTTTGGTATAGTTTTTAAGTTTTCGATAAAAACTCATAGGGATTTTAAAATTTCTGATATTTTTTCAAAATTTTCGATATAGTTTTGAAATTTCTGATAAAAACTCATATTTTTTCAAAATTTCTGATATAATTTTGAAATTTTCAAAAACTTCTGATATTTTTTCAAATTTTTTAGTAAAACTCATATTTTTAAAATTTGATAACTTAAACAAAGGATATAATGATACAAATATGAAAAATAAAGGGATGCCAGAAATAAATGGAGGGGTGACAAGTTAAAACCTTATAAATTAAGCTATTACACTTAAATCATGTATATCTCACAATATTGATTAAATTTTCAAAGAAAAATAACCTAAAATTATTTATATATTTATTTTTTAATAAAATATAAATTATTATAGTTTTTAAATTGTATCATTTAACAATTAAGACTTTATACATTAATTTTAAATTAATATATCTCTCTTTACATTTATAATAATAATAATAATAATAATAATAATAATAATAGTAATAATATCAATAGTAGTAAATACATTATTAAAATAATTTAATAAAAATATTATTATCTTTACTTTATAAATATATATTTAAGACATTTATAAGGATAGTAATTTCGCTCATATCTTATAGGTACCCGCTAAAAATACCCATAATCGATAGGGTAAATATTCGAAAAATAGATACATGTTTGGGCACTGACAATTACCCATTCAAATAAGAGGGTATAGATGCGGATATGGTACCTTACTACACACCTCGTCTCGTATACATAGTACATATTTATATAATGTCATTTATATTAATATATGATCATGCATCTTTATCAATTTTTTAAAAAAAATATATCGCTATCAAATTGTTACACATTTTAATAAAAGTGTTTATTTATTTCTTAACTCGACAACAAAATCTATATTTTCTTTTAATATTGTTAAAAAAATACATTATGTGATATTTTATAATTACTTGATTTAATTTAACTAGAAACGCGGATATACAGGCATGAGTGCAGATATTGAGTACTTATAAGATACAGATACAAGTATGAACATTGGTGTCTGATCTGAACTGTCGATCAGAATTGGAGAACGCCAAGCAGTTGATAATCTTCCGAGCAAGTTGGTGAAGAGGGGGTGGTATACCTGCAAGGTACTCCGATGCTAAAGTAAGCAAATGATTGAAACGATGGGTAGAAAGTATTTAGGTGTTTAGAGTGTAAGAAAAGATACCTTGCCCCCAAAGTTATGAGAGATTATATAATACCATAGGAGGATTCTTATTGGCTGCTGAATATGGGCCGAAATATGCTGGTCCACGAATATAGCTATCCGATCTGACCAGGTCAAAGTCGGGCGGTCACGACCGCTACTCACCGTTATGTCGGGCAATTAGCTCAGGACGAGTGTACGGCACGATGGCGGCAGGCTTCGCTCAGTCCGATATATATCGGGATTGTTATAGTGTGGACGCTCGCGGGGAGCACCATGGCGACGTCGTAAGGTCGAATTGGTCGTAGTATCATAGGGACAGACCACACACTCGGATGCGTTCGAGCTGTCCAGAACAGTAGCCCTCCAAGTCGTTGCGTTTGCTTGTAGACATGACAACTTGAGATCTAAAGAAACTTAAAGCTGTTATGCACTGAGGAAGCGAAGGGATGCCGAGGAAGCGAAGAGGTTAGAATTAATATCGCTTCGCTTACGTGGCCTTGAAGTAAATGACGTGACGGTTGGCAGACCTAGGGGCTAGTGTATGATGATTGCTTCGTTAGGTGTCCACCTAGGCCCAGAACCCAACCGTTCGCCAAGGGTTTATAAATACTGAAGATCCATACTTTTCATAACTTTTCGCTTCTCTTACAAGTTCTCTGTTTGCTCCTACTGTTCGACTTGATTGTTTATTAATCCGAGGACCAGTTTTGTTGCGGTCGACATCATCTTTAGCTTGTTGGATCATTTGATTTGTTCAAATTTCTCGTCTTATCTACTTACAAACGGTATGCTTTCTGGTTCTTTTGCACTAATTTCAGTTGTTTTGAATCATGCATGTGGGGGTACTCATGGTTAGGGTTTATGTTTCATAGCACTCTTGGCGTCAAATGGTAGTCCTTCCTTTAAGCGTTATTTTTGCGCCGCCGACGGCGCCGTGAGTATTTGGTGATCTAGGTCGGAGTGTTCCTCGTCTTAGAGAGGGATTTTGGCCAGGGATATGATCCTTGTTCAATGAAGCCCTTTCACTTGACAAGTGGTGGAAGGGTGGTTCTGACGTTGATGTCGATCTCACCTGTTCCTCCTACTTTTCAGGTGATACTATGAGCGACGACCAAGGTGCCCGCGGGGATTCTGTGAGTCGGGGGAGTCCCCCTCTGGATTTACTTCTACTGAGGAGAGCAATGGCAGCCCCCCTCTTCCCGAGGTCGAGGAGGTTCCCTCGCCGATGGAGGTCGAAGAAGTTGACGAGGTTGATCCGGAGGTTTGGGCCTCTGCGGACGTGGGGAAACGTGGCTCTCAATTTCTGGATGATCCTGACGGAATATTTTCTCTGGTGCACTCGTATATTCCGTCTAGAGGTGTTAGAGACTGGTCCGTGCATGTACCTGCCGAAGGTGGCCGGATATGCTCGAGATACGAGCCTTGCTTCATTCCAGTCTATGATGTGTAGTTTAAAGACTTGGGTTTCAGGGTCCCTTTCACCGAGTTCCAAATTGGGGTCTTCCACCATCTTCGACTAGCCCCTTTCCAGCTCCACCCAAACGCCATAGCATTTATCTGGGCGTTCGAGATTGTGTGCGAGTATTTGGAGGTGGGAGCAACGCTCGAACTATTTTTCTATATTTTTTGCCTTCAGAGGAGCTCGACGAATGTAGAGGGTAAAGTCCACTGGGGGCTCGTTTCGTTGAAGCACCAGAACGGGATGCTCTTCAAAGCATTCCAGGAACCTGTTCGCTTCTTCAAGGATAGGTTTATGCTAATTCGACCTATATCTGAACGGGCGATGCACAACGTGTTCCGCACTGTCTCGGGGTTACTGAGGGATGGGTCCCCGTGTTACAATGAGCAAGGGGAGTGGAAGTATGCGCTCGTCCGAAAATTCAAGTTCTGGTGGTTGAAAAAACACTTCGATAGGACTCCGGACTCATATGTTTGGGCTCGTGGCGAGCTGAGTGTTGAAGACTTGGCCGGTTTTGAGAATTTGTCCTCGTTTGTGGCGTGTTTTCCCCGTGTTCGTCGCGTGGGAAAAGGGGGGAAACCGTTTCTGGATGAGGATGGGGATGAGATCTCCGAGCCTGGTCTCATAAACGTCCGGGAGCTCCTTGCCTCCAGGGACCCTAGAGAATATTTGGGTAGCTTTTTGTTCCTTTTAATTCTGTTATGTCGGGTATACTTGACCCTTTATGCTAATGCGCTCGTGTTTGTTTTGCAGATAAGACGAATTCGGCTATGGAGCGCGTGGCTAGGCAGGCCATGAGGAAGAAAAGGAAAGAGGGTACCTCCCCAACGGAGCCAGGTGTGGTCGGTGCAATGGAATCTGGCAAGTCGTCCTCTGGCCCTGCGTCGGGGACTTCATCTCCTCAGCCGGTATCGTCCATGTTAAAAAGGGCAAGGGCCGAAATTGATTCGACCAAGGAGAAAGAGAAGGAAAAGTTTATCCTTCCTCCATACTAGCACGATAAGAAATTCTTCGAGGCCTCCCGTGTCGTCCTCCCTCACGCTGAGAAGCTTAAGCTCGAGGCTTTGGACCTCCCGTCAAAGAAGGCTGCATTAGCGGAGGATGCCGCCGCGCTGATGAGGGTCCTCGAAATGGCGGTCGCCTACTCCGAACAGAACCAAGTCCCTGATGCTGAACTGTTGGAGTTGAAGGCTAAGCTGACGGATGTTGAGAGGAATGCGGAGGATGATCAGAAGAGATGGTCGGAGGAGCGCGGAGCAATGGTTGATCGCTATGAAGCTGCCGTTAATGCGGCCCTAAAAGATGCCTGTGAAGCCAAGTAGGAGCTGGACCGGTTGCAAAAGGAGATGGCCCCTGATGAGAATGAGCCCATGGAATTCTCCAAAGTTAGAACCCGAGCAGAGTTCATAAGTCGGATTCATCAGGCTTATGACGACGTTGTGGTCGTTTCCACCGCCAGCTTTGACAACGCTGTGTCGCAGGTTCGTGTTTTGAATCCCGTGGTGGAATTGAAGACAGATGGAATGGGGGTTCATTACTTCGTTGACGGGGGTGTGATAAGAAAACCCAACTTCCTTATTGAAGATATGGTTGTCGACGAGACTCCTCTGCAGTCGATCACCGGGGCTTCTGGTCAACCAGCCGAGGGGGTTTGATTTTTGTTTATTTGTTTGTTTGGGCGGTGCCCTCTTATGTAATTTTTGTCGACCAGCGTTAGTCGTATTTCACTTGATTTTGTAAAGGGGTGGACTCCCCGTTTTAACTCCATGACAATTCCGGTCTTTCATGGCCGTACTTTATTATGAGCATTTTCGTTTTATTTCTGCAAGTATATTTTTTAAAGGAAAGCTTATATGTTTGAATAAGGATCTTTGACTGTGGGGATACTCATCAAAGTGACCAGCTATCTGCTGGGATTGGTCCGTAACTCAGGTTCTGATTGAAATCCTGAGGTCAGTGGCGTGAATGTCCCATCGCGAGCTGGGTGTTCTACTGGGTAAGGTACATGGGCGACGGGGCTCGTTTGAGTCCCCAGTGCCGAGGTGAGGGCCTGGTCGGTTATACGGACCTAGGGGCCTTGAATACGTCGTGTGTCCATGCAACGCTGGTACCGGGGCGAGCGTGCGGTGTTGAGTCGTGGTCGTGAGGAGGTATTTCCTCGAGATATGTCGACCGCTTCAACTGTAATATTGTTTAAGTTTCTTAGTGTTCCATGATCGGTTGAGGTATTCACCTTGTAGATTTTCCAGGTAATAAGCTTCTGTCCCCGTTTTAGCACGAATTCAGTAGGGGCCTTTCCAATTTGCTGTGAGCTTCCCCTCGGCGGGGTTCTTCATATTTCGCTTAAGAACTAGACTTCCAACATCGAATTCCCGGGGAATGACCCTTGCGTCGTATCAGAGGGCTATCCTTTGTTTGAGTAGGGCTTCTCTAAGGGTGGCCCCCGTTCGTATTTCCTCGACTAAATCGAGCTCTTCCCTCAAGGATTGATCGTTCATCTCTTCGTCGAGGGGAGATTCGATCCTCCGCGACGGTTCGGTCAGCTCAATTGGGATGACAGCCTCGGTCCCATACGCAAGTCGAAAAGGTGTTTCCCCGGTGGATGAATAGGGTGTTTTCCGATAGGCCCACAACACGTTGTGTAACTCCTCGACCCATTGCTTTTTTGATTCGTCCAATCTTCTCCTTAACCCGCGCAGTATGATCCTGTTGGCTGATTCGGCCTGTTCGTTTGTCTGGGGATGTTCGACCGAAGCAAAGTGTTGTACGGTTCCTAGGCGGATCACAAATTCTTGGAAGTTTTTGCCCGTGAATTGCATCCCATTATCGGTAACGATGGCTTGTGGGATGTCGAATCGAGCTAGAATGTTCTTCTTGTAGAAGTGCAGGATGTTTTGGGCGGTGATTTTGGCCAATGCCTCGGCCTCTATCCATTTGGTGAAGTAATCAACGCCCACTATTAAATATTTATTATGGTTGGCCCCTAGAATAAAGGGTCCGAGGATATCGAGCTCCCACCAAGAAAATGGCCACGGGGATGATAGAGATTTGAGTTTGCTTGGAGGGGCCAGATGCATATGTCCATGTCTTTGGCATTTATCACATTTCCTGACGTGCTCCTTATCATCGTTCTGCATGGTCGGCCAATAATAGCCTACTTGAAGAGCTTTTTGGGCAATTGATTTGCCTCCTAGATGCTGGCCACCTAGGCCTTCGTGTATTTCCTTGAGTATGTGTGGCACTCTTGTTTCTTCGACACATTTGAGGAGGGGGATAAAGAATCCCCTCTTGTAAAGTTTACCTTCGAGAATGGCGTAGGAGCATGCTCTTCGTCTGATGATGGTCGCTTCTTTAGGTTTGTCGGGGATAGTCCCTTCGACCAAATATTTATATACGGGGGTCATCCAAGAAGCTCTTTCCTCGATGACCAAGATGCTGTTGACTGAAAGACCTTTGTCTATGCTTGGTCGGGGGAGTATTTCTTGGATTACCGATTTGTTCCCTCCCTTGGTCTGTGTACTGGCGAGCTTGGATAAAACGTCTACGCGGGCATTATGCTCCCGAGGAATATGTTGTATGTCTATCGAGGTGAACTTCTTTAGGTGATCCTGGATGAGGGTCCAGTATTCGACTAGCTGGTCATTCTTTACTTGATATTCTCCTTGAACCTGAGAGGCTACGAGTTGTGAATCCGTTAGTATTTTGACTTCTCTAGCTCCCATATCCTTGGCTAGCCGGAGACCGGCGAGGAAAGCTTCGTATTCCGCTTGATTGTTTGACGTAGGGAAGGAGAGGGCGAGGGAAATCTCAATGATGATTCCTTCCTCGTTTTCTAAGATTATCCTTGCCCCGCTCCCCGATGAACTAGAAGCATCGTCGACATAGATGGTCCAGCGATCGCTTCCTTCCCGAGATGTTGGAAATGTCATTTCGGCCACAAAATCTGCCAGGATTTGTGCTCTAAGGGCCTTCCTGATCTCGTATTTGATGTCGAATTCGGACAGTTCTAAAGACCATTTGAGCATCCTACCGACCATATCTAGTCGACCTAGAAGTTGCTTGATGGGTTGATCTGTTCGGACGACCACGGTATGGGCCAAAAAGCAATATCCGAGTCTTCTGGCGGCGCAAACTAGTGCGAGGGCAATTTTTTCGATTTGCTGGTATCTTAGTTCTGGACCCTGTAGGGCTTTGATCGTAAAGTAGACGGGCTTTTTCCCTTCTTGTGTCTCCCGGACGAGCGCGGCGCTAACAGACTCGGTGGTCACGACCAGGTATAAGTATAAGGTTTCCCCTTTGCTTGGTCGCGACAACATGGGCGGTTGTGACAGCGTTAGCTTTAGATGGTTTAGGGCTTGCTCGCACTCCTCCGACCATTCGAACGCGGCCTCCTTTCTCAAGAGTTTGAAGAAGGGAAGTGCGTGCTGGGCTGATTTTGTAACACCCCAATTCTACCCAACGTTTTATATAAAAATCAGAGTGCCAAAAGTTTCAACAATATGAGGCATTACATTCATAATTCAAACCATCATCATAAAAAACATATCATAATGGATACATAGCGCATATTAATTCAAAGAATTTATAACAATTAATTAGTCTTCAAAATACTTCATATTTATTCAAAACAACGCAGCGGATTCATTATGTTTCAAAACTTCAAACGGAATATAGCAACTTTTAACAACTTAATTCAAGGAAACAAATTCTCAAAGTAATAACGTAAAAAATGCAACAGAAATAATATAAAAGCAATAAGCGTTCATTTTCCCCCCGAGTGCTACGTATCAGAGCGACGACTCCAAAAGCAACTAAATTCTTTACTCCTCGTTACCTGCACGTTACCAATATAAAGGTAACAACCAACAAAATAGAAAGAGTGAGATATCTACCAATATAAACAGGTGTATGATAAATAATATATTAGGATCAAATCATACAAAATTACCACATCACAAATAACACGTCACAATAAATTCTCAATCAACAACCGTACGACACTACTTCATTCGTTAGCAACAACATATCATTTACTTCACAATTAGCAACGACATGATTTCAATAAGACACAATAATGCATATGCATGTGGTACCGGTGGAGTAAACTCCCTTCACTAATTGCCAGTTAACAGAGGCACAAGGCATAAGCATTCTTCATAATTCCGCCAATACAGGTCTTCACAAATGCAAATGAAAATGCGATGCTAATAACATCAATAACAACATAAATTCGCTTCACGAGGCATACGCCTATATCACTGTTATTACCAATAATCAGAGGTAATCATCTTCACTGAAAACACCCTGCAACTTCACATAAATAACAACAATATACAACAACATATTCTTCGCCGATAAACCACAAACAATTCAACAACACGATGCATTCAACACAATTTAACAAAATAAAATAATCGTAATCACCTACTAAAATATACGAACCATCCCAAAAAATTTCAATTGATTCCGGACAACTAATTTTTCCCGCCTAATTTACTAAACCGGTTAATTCGGTACTATTTTGGCTAACTTCTCACTAATTTTCTGCACTATTATTGCTACATTATTGTTGCCTAGTTATATTACTGGTATACTAATTCCCTGCAATTAAAATTATATTGTCATTAAAATTTCTACTCCACGACTACGTATACAATTATGTGTTATTATCTTACTATCAGTATTTTCTGGTTTCTACTGTAGTACTGCTTGCAATATAGTATCTTGCCAGTACACCTATTTTTATTATTATTATTATTATTATTATTATTATTATTATTATTATCATTATTATTATTATTATTATAAGTGTGCACATGAAAAGGAATTACGTATCTATAGTATACATATGCAGCATAATGCAATCAAATTTTCCTTGTACAGGACGCCCGTCTCATTCATTTATATGGATTACGAGCAGCACTTGATTTAAGGCCAAGGCGACCGTCCTAAAACCAAGGGAGACGCCCGCCCCCATACGCCTTCCCATGTAAGGCACCCGCCCACTCCCAGTAGCTACCGTCTCCAGATGTTTTTCAATCGATCACTGTAATTAATTCTGTACATCACCATTATTTCTATCCTTCGATTAACACCAACAACACTGCCATAATATTAATCATTTAATTCACATACGGTCTACACAAATATAGATAATTTCATATAATTCGTCCCTACATACGATTTATCATTATCCCGTTTAGAAAGTTAGAACCCCACCCCTCACCTTAGGTTTGACGGTGGTTATAACTTCGATCGAATTTCTATATTCCGGTTCCAATTGTACACTCCTTGAATCCTCTCCTAGCCTTTGTGCCTCCTCTTTCTCTTTGATTTTCCTTTTCTCCCGTAAACCCTATTTTTCTAATACTACTTCCTTTATATACTCCCTAATATTATACTTTATTAATAATTAATTTATTATTTCCACTCCTTTAATAATTCAAATATTATTCTATTTGGCCAATTAAATAATACTTCCTCATTCTATTTTCTCACACTATAACAAAACTCACTAAATACTTTAATTAATTAATGTCTACTCATAATATAATTCTCCGACTAAACTGATTATTCATTTAATCCTCTTAAACCGACTTATAAATCCGTTAACGTCCCTTATAATTATTCCGATAATTTCTTCTTCGACTAAATTCCAACTAATAATTCCTTAATAATTCGTTTAAATAATTAAATGATTTTCCGGGTGTTACAACTCTCCCCCACTTAGAATATTTCCGTCCTCGAAAATTCGTCCGACACATCCATCCTTAACCTTGTCTCCACGTCTAATCTTCCGACATAACCACAACTTATAATTAAAATCCAAAGTACACGCGCAATTTCATTTCACTCAAAGATCAACAACCATAATAATCAACAGAGTTAGATCCATGAAAACGTACCTCTGGTATCTCTGTCCGTTGGAGTTTCAACCAACGCGAACACTGTAACGCCCGGAAATTTAATTAATTATTTAATTAAATTATAAGAAATTATTTATTGGAATTAGTCGAAGTTGGGAATTATTATAAGAGGCGTTAATTGGATTAATTGTTGATTAGCCAATAGATTATTATTAATAATAATAATAATAATAATAATAATAATAATAATAATAATAATAGTTGACTATTAGTAATAATAATAAAATTAGAATAATTTGTTGGGCTTAGATGGTTGAAATTAGTAGAAAGAGAGGTGTAGAGAAATAGGTCCAGAGAAATATAATTATTAGTTATTATAAATAATAAGCAATTAGGTTTTTGGAGAGGTTGTTAGAAAACAAGGAGAAGAAAAGGGAAAAGAATAGTATACGTGAAAAGAGGAAGAAAAAGAGGAATAGGCTTGGGAGAAAAACTGCCGTCGCGAGAAAATTGTAGACCGAAAGTCAAACCGAAATTTGACCGAAACTCCATAGAGCGACCTTCAATTCAAGGTAAGGGTGGGGTTCTAATTTTCTAATGGGTTGTATGATGAGTAGTATGTGAGAATTAGGATAATGGGAAATTTACTATGCATTTGTAGTTGTTCAGTTTGGTGAGAAATATATTTAGGTCGAAATTCCTAATTTCTATCATTTTGACATTGTTAGGTTTTGGTGTTAAATTCGTGTTATTTGATATATATAATTTTGTACTGATATTCATACGGTGGTCGATTTATAGCATCACTTTTATGCATACATATTGCATCGCCGAGTCGTTATTATATTTATATATAATGTATCGTCGCTTTTCATGTTATATATGTAGATACTATAACATTATTATATATATATATATATATATATATATATATATATATATATATATATATATATACCTTATCTCTTATTATACCTTCCCTACATATGTATGTATTACAAGCATTATTAGATATATGATTAATATAAATGTACTGTACCATTAATTGAGACTTCATCTACGTATATAATTTCCTTCTCAGTAAGA
Organism: Vicia sativa; assembly: GCA_021764765.1. Taxonomy (NCBI): domain Eukaryota; kingdom Viridiplantae; phylum Streptophyta; class Magnoliopsida; order Fabales; family Fabaceae; genus Vicia; species Vicia sativa. Next base: position 203,417,011 of record CM038793.1, read on the forward strand.
TATAATACTGTAGCGTTAATTGAGAATGGTATCTGACAATTTAATAGCAATTGGTATAGGTCATACTGTAACATCCATTTTGTAGCGTTAATTAATACTCCAACATTAGTTTGAGGACTTATAACAATTGGTTAAAGTTACTAACATATAAATGTTTTATAATAATAATAATGATAATGATAATTTAATATTATTAATAATATAATTTTAGGAGTTTTGAAATTAGAGATAAATAATTAGATCAACGAATTAATTTAAATTATTTTCTATTCCGTTAGAATTGTCAATAGAGTTGTTTGAGTGGTCAATTGAGTTGTCAATAGAGTTGTTAGAGTTGTTAGAGTTGTCAATAAAATTGTCAGAGTTATGTTCAGTTATTACAAATCATACTTTAATTGTATCGGGTAATTCAGACATGTTTAAAGGTAAAGGTATTTGATCTCTTTAGAGTTGTTTTGTTACTACTTTGAGTTAGACCATCAACCAATTATCATCATAAAGAATATTTTATATACAAGAGTTGTCGGTAGTGCAATTTTGAGCACCTTAGAGTAATTTTAGAATTGCAGGGATTGTGGTAGTGTGATTTATAATTCATTGAGAATTATTTCAAGTTATAATTATATATTATTATGACATTTTATGAGTTAAGAGTATAAAATAAATTAAATAATATTGTAGGCCTCGTGCCAACGTTGAATGATGTTGTTGAATTATGTCGAGTAAGTTGACTTGCAGGCAAAGTCGAATTTAGTTGAACTATTCCAATTTATGGAATTGCGTTGTTGTGTATTGTTGTTATTGGGTCATTGTTGAATACATTGTTGATGTTAAGTTGTTATGAATTATTGTTGTTAATAAGTTGCTGCTAATATGTTGATATCAAGTTGTAGGCCTGTGGCCAATGTTGAATTGCGGTTGATGAAGTAATTATGTTGTAGGCCTATGGCCAATGTTGAATTGTGATTAACTTGTTGTCATTTTTGTGTGTTGGTGTTATGTTGCATTGTTGTGTATTTATTGTTGAAGTTGAGGTCGCATGATATACATTACATTATTAAGTTGGCCTGGATTGACAATTTTTATGTTGGAGCTATGCTCACCCACGTTGGCCTGGATTGGCACAAGTTGAAAGTTGAAGGCTTATGCCTTGTTAAATGCCTCGATAACCTGGCATGATTTTTAAGTTGGGACTTCTGCTCCAAATGGTACCACATGCATTTGCATAGTTGAGTCACATATTGAGTCGCAAGTTAAAGTTGTTGTTATTATTCGTTGTTTAATGATTGTCGTTGTGTTGTTGTTGATATAAGTTGTTGTTGCTATAAGTTGTTGTTGTTGTAAGTTGGCATTGTTATTAAGTTGTTGTTATTAAGTTGTTGTTAGTAAGTTGTGTTGAGTTAAGTTGTTACGTTGACGAATATGTTGTGTGGAAAAATTGTTGTCATTATATTACGTTGATGATTATGTTGTGATTGTTGGTTGTGAGAATAAGTTGCGAAGTGGTGATTTACGTTATCTAAATTCTATCATATATTATTTATCATACAATTTATTAGATTGTTAGATATCTCACCCCTTCATTTGTTTCGCCGTTGCCTTTATACTGGTAACGTGCAGGTATTCAAGAATGGAAGAATTAGTTGTTGTTGGTTCAAGTCGGTGTCTTTGCTCTGATACGTAACACTCGGGGGGACGTTTGGTCTATGTTATTTATATTGTTGACTCTTGTTGTTATTAGTATAATTTGTTGAATCCTAAGTGATGTTGTGAAATTAAAAGTTGTTACGTATGTTGAAAGTTGAATAACATGTTTCAAGTTGTTATTAGTATAATATATTCAGTTGTATAACTATGAATTCCGCTGCGTAGTAATAAAAAGTATTTTGTTTGAATGTTATTGCAAGTTGTTATGAGATTCTCCGAATTAAAAAAGTGTTATGTATCTTATCTGTGTGTGTTGTTAATGTTGAAATGTGGCATCCCATGTTTGTTGAAAATTTTAATTACTCTGATTTTCGATATATTTTCCGGGTAGAATTGGGGTGTTATAAACACCTTCGCACTAGACGCTTTCTTCGGTTTCTGATACTGAGGAATAATATGCCCTTCTTCACCACAATTGAAATAGACATCCGCCTTATGTCTACACTCAGGGGATGCATGGCCAACCTTGCCACAACGAAAACACCTTTTCACCTCAACAGCAGTGCATACATTACTCTTGTGACTAGGTTTCCCACACTTGAATCAAGTCACACTAGCAGGAGCGTCTCCCCCACTAGTTCTCCGCCCCTCAGCAACTTCCTGTTTTCCCTTACCAGTTGGAGCATTATACGGCTTACCACGACTCTGATTCTTTCTCCTCTTCTCAGTAACTATCTTGTAATGAGCATTGCTATCTTCTTCAAAAATCCGACAGCTATCTACCAAATCAGAGAAAACATGGATCTTCTAATATCCAATTGCTTTCTTGATCTCAGAGCGCAACCCATTTTCAAAATTGATGCACTTCGAGAACTCAGCAGTTTCCGCGCTATAATGCGGATAGAACTTGGCCAACTCCACAAACTTAGCAGCATACTCAGTAACAGACGTATTACCTTGCTTCAGTTCAAGGAATTCAATTTCCTTTTTACCCCAAACATCTTCAGGATAATACTTCCTCAAAAATTCCCTACGGAACACAACCCAAGTAACTTCCTCACCTACAGCTTCCAATCTTGCATTCATTTCCAGCCACCAGTCATCAGCCTCACTAGCTAACATATGAGTTCCATACCGAACCTTCTGTGCTGGAGTGCTATCCATCACGTGGAAGATCCTCTCAATTTCTTTCAACCACTCCAAAGCACCATCAGGACCATGCTTGCCCTTGAACACTGGTGGATTCTCTCTCTAGAAATTTTCCAAACTTCGGGATTTAGCATCCCCGCCAGCATTCGGTTGATTCTCTAGAGCATGAGCCATTGCTTCCAAAGCAGTAGCAATCGCAGCATCGTTCCTTCCAGCCATTTCAACTAAGCACTACAACATAACCAACAGTTAGATAAAAGTAATTAACAATACTCGATTGTTAATGACACAACAACCTGGCCGGACAGACCGACCTGCTCTGATACCACTAATGTAACACCCCAATTCTACCCAACGTTTTATATAAAAATCAGAGTGCCAAAAGTTTCAACAATATGAGGCATTACATTCATAATTCAAACCATCATCATAAAAAGCATATCACAATGGATACATAGCGCATATTAATTCAAAGAATTTATAACAATTAATTAGTCTTCAAAATACTTCATATTTATTCAAAACTATGCAGCGGATTCATTATGTTTCAAAACTTCAAACGGAATATAGCATCTTTTAACAACTTAATTCAAGGAAACAAAGTCTCAAAGTAATAACGTCAAAAATGCAACGAAAATAATATCAAAGCAATAAGCGTTCAATTTCCCCCGAGTACTACGTATCAGAGCGACGACTCCAAAAGCTACCAAATCCTTTACTCCTCGTTACCTGCACGTTACCAATATAAAGGTAACAACCAACAAAATAGAAAGGGTGAGATATCTACCAATATAAACAGGTGTATGATAAATAATATATTAGGATCAAATCATACAAAATTACCACATCACAAATAACACGTCACAATAAATTCACAATCAACAACCAGACGACACTACTTCATTCGTTAGCAACAACATATCATTTACTTCACAATTAGCAACGACATGATTTCAATGACACACAACAATGCATATGCATGTGGTACCGGTGGAGTAAACTCCCTTCACTAATTGCCAGTTAATAGAGGCAGAAGGCATAAGCCTTCTTCATAATTCCGCCAATACAGGTCTTCACAAATGCAAATGAAAATGCGATGCTAACAACATGCAATAACAACATAAATTCGCTTCATGAGGCATACGCCTATATCACTGTTATTACCAATAATCAGAGGTAATCATCTTCACTGAAAGCACCCTGCAACTTCACATAAATAACAACAATATACAACAACATATTCTTCGCCGATAAACCACAAACAATTCAACAACACGATGCATTCAACACAATTTAACAAAATAAAATAATCGTAATCACCTACTAAAATATACGAACCATCCCAAAAAATTTCAATTGATTCCGGACAACTAATTTTTCCCACCTAATTTACTAAACCGGTTAATTCGGTACTATTTTGGCTAACTTCTCACTAATTTTCTGCACTATTATTGCTACATTATTGTTGCCTAGTTATATTACTGGTATACTAATTCCCTGCAATTAAAATTATATTGTCATTAAAATTTTTACTCCATGACTACGTATATAATTATGTGTTATTAACTTACTATCAGTATTTTCTGGTTTCTACTGTAGTACTGCTTGCAATACATTATCTTACTAGTACACCTATTATTATTATTATTACTATTATTATTATTATTATTATTATTAATATTATTATAAGTGTGCACATGAAAAGGAATTACGTATCTATAGTATACATACGCAGCATAATGCAATCAAATTTTCCTTGTACAGGACGCCCGTCTCATTCATTTATATGGATTACTAGCAGCACTTGATTTAAGGCCAAGGCGACCGTCCTAAAACCAATGGAGACGCCCGCCCCCATACGCCTTCCCGTGTAGGGCACCCGCCCCCTCCCAGTAGCTACCGTCTCCATTTTTTTTCTTCAATTGATCACTGTAATTAATTATGTACATCACCATTATTTCTATCCTTCGATTAACACTAGCAACACTACCATAATATTAATCATTTAATTCACATACGGTCTACACAAACACAGATAATTTCATATAATTCGTCCCCACATACGATTTATCATAATCCCGTTTAGAAAGTTAGAACTCTACCCCTTACCTTAGATTTGATGGTGGTTATAACTCCGATCGGATTTCTATTTTCCGGTTCCGATTGTGCACTCCTTGAATCCTCTCCTAGCGTTTGTGCCTCCACTTTCTCTTTGATTTTCCTTTTCTCCCGTAAACCCAATTTTTCTAATACTACTTACTTTATATACTCCCTAATATTATACTTTATTAATAATTAATTTATTATATCCACTCCTTTAATAATTCAAATATTATTCTATTTGGCCAATTAAATAATACTTCCTCATTCTATTTTCTCACACTAACAAAATTCACTAAATACTTTAATTAATTAATTTCTACTCATAATATAATTCTCCGACTAAACTGATTATTCATTTAATCCTCTTAAACCGACTTATAAATCCGTTAACGTCCCTTATAATTATTCCGATAATTTCTTCTTCGACTAAATTCCAACTAATAATTCCTTAATAATTATTTTAAATAATTAAATGATTTTCCGGGTGTTACAGGTTTCGCAACGAACTGGGCTAGAGAGATAAACATCCCGTTGAGGATTTGGATTGATTTCTTGGACTTTGGGATGGGAAATTCTGAGAACGCCCGACATTTGTCGGGGTTGGCCTTGATTCCACGCTCGGTGAGGTGGAAACCGAGGAATTTGCCTTCTCTGACTCCGAAGGTGCACTTTTATGGGTTGAACCTCATTTTGACACTTCTGGCTTGATCGAAGATTATTCTAAGGTGTCGGGCATGATCGATTTCTTCTTGGGATTTTACGATCATATCATCCATATATACTTCGAGCATATCCCTGATTTCTTTTTTGAAAACCTTGTTCATCATTTGTTGGTATGTTGCGCCGACGTTTTTTAGATCGAAGGGCATCACGTTGTAGTGACAATTGCCCGATTCAGTCATGAAGGCCGTATAGATTTTATTTGTTTTTGCCATAGGAATTTGATTGTAGCCTCAATAGGCGTCCATGAATGATAGTAATTTGAAACCAGCTGAATTGTCGATGAGTTTGTCGATGCTGGGCAAAGGATAGGTATCCTTAGGACATGCCTTATTAAGATTGGAATAATCAATGCACATTCGCCATTTTCCATTACTTATCTTGACTAATACAAGGTTAGACAGCCATGTAGTGTATTGGGCTTCCGTTACAAAATTTGCCTCTAGGAGGTCTCTAACAGCCTGCTCGACAACCTCGGTTTTCTCAAGGGATTGCTTTCGCCTACGCTGTGCTACTGCCTTAAGGGCTGGATCGATAGCGAGATGATGGCAGGCGACCTCAGGTTCGAGTCCGGGCATTTCAGCGGCGCTCCAAGCTAAGAGGTCGGCGTTATCTTTGAGGCATGCCTTGAGCTGTTCGCGGGCTAACGCGGGGAGGTCCGCACCAATCTTTACACTTTTGCCAGGATCGTTGCCCAGTGGAACAAGTTCGAAATCCCCGTTTAGGATCGGGCACATGAGTTGATTTGAAGGAGCTCTTGAAGTCTCGTAGTCAGATTGCTCTTCCTCGATCATTGGGGCCTTTCCCTTTCTTCTTCTTTCTGCCAGATCCTCTGGCTCGAGACGACTATCGAGATCGATGGTGTCGACCTGAGGGAGAGGTTCTGGTTGATGATAACTTTCCGGGAGGGTGGCTTTACCTTTGGTCAGTGGGAGGAGGTTGATGGAGTCTAGGCCCTTCGCTGAGGCTTCGAAACATCTTCTGGTCGCTTGAATGTCCCCGTGTAGTGTTGCCACTCTTCCACTGGTGGTGTAGTATTTCATCTTCAAGTGAACGGTCGACGACACGGCTATCAACTCTGCGAGGGTGGGCCGACCAAAGATGCACTGTTACAGAGAAGGGCAGTCGACAACCAAGAACTGTGTTTTGATCGACCTCCCCTTTTCCCCGGATCCAACACTAACGATCAGTTCGACATAACCCCATGGCTTGGCGGTCGAACCGTTGAAACCTTGTAGGTCCGAGCCAAGATAGGGAGTCAGGTGGGTCTCGTTCAGCTGTAAGGTCTTGAATAATTGGGTATATATGATGTCCGCTGAACTCCCTTGGTCGACAAGTATGCGTCTTACGTCGAAATTGGCCATCCGGGAGCATACCAACAGGGGAATGTTGGAATTGGGGGCTCCCCCTGGAAGTTCTTCCTTGTAGAATGCAAGCGGATTGGATTGACCTTGGTTTTTGTCCAGGGTGGCGCCCAGGTCAGAGCTCGTCTAGACGAGGTCGTCGAATCTTCTTTTGATTGATCCGATGGTATTCTTGGTAAAGCCCTCACCTAAAATGACCATAGCCGTTGGAAAGGACTCCCAAGGGCTATGGGCGGAAAAGTAAGTTGGGAGGATGTCTATGTCGGGGAAGATGAAGTCTTCAGGCCTGGTTACACTCAAGGCTGCCGGCATGAAGGAATTCTTGGGTGGTTTTTCTTCTTCGACCTTACTGGAGGAAGGAGCTTTTTCCTTCGCAGACTCTTTATTTTTGTATTTTTTCAAAGGCCCGTCTCTGATCAAGATCTCGATCACATACTTGAGATGGATGTAGTCTTCAGTTACGTGACTGTGACTCCTATGGAATCGACAATATTTGGTTTTGTCCATGCCTGGTTTCGTCGACATCTGACGGTGAATGCGCACCCCACCCTGTTTGAATTTGGAGTTTGCGCAATCTATGAGGATGCGCTCTCTGGAGGTGGTGAGGGGGGTGTAGTCGCTGAATCGACCAACAGGCCCCTTGCTGTCTCTAGTGTCGCGAGGTTTGTCTTCTCGCCTATGTTCTCCTCCTCGACGAGATGTCGAGGAATATTCAGGCTTGGAGCTCCATGCGTTTTCCCGATGTCGGGTGTCCCGAGCGGAGTTCGCAGCTTCTTTCTCCTCGTATTGGATATAGGCTTGAGCTTTCAGGAGGAAAGCATCGAAAGTGGGAGGAGTCTCGATGCCTATTGCCTTCACAAAATCGCTGCGAGGGCGTAGGCCTCTTTCGAGCAGATACTTTTTCATGTCGTGCGTGGTTGAAACTTGGACGACCTCTTTATTGAATCTCTCAATGTAAGCTCGGAGAGATTCATCTTTCCCCTGGATGATGGCTTCCAGGGATGCTTCTGACTTGGGATGCCGCCGAGAGGCGGTGAAATTTCTTGAGAACAGTTTTCCCAGGTGCTTTTAGGAGGTGATGGTCCCCTCGGGTAGGCTCTTGTACCATGCCATGGCTCCTTTTCTTACCGTCGTGGGGAAAGAAGACATTTTATGGCCCCACAAACTCCCCTGTAATCGAGCAGAGCATCTATGTTTTCGATATGCTCGTCGGGATCGGTGGTACCGTCGTACTGGCCTAGGCGAGAGAGATTTTCCAGCCCTGAGGAGATGGGAATATCCATGATAGTCCGGCATAACAGACCGTGGTGCTCATCATCGTCACTCCGGTCAGGAGACGGGGAGATGGAGCGGTTGTGTCTCTTGTGGGACGGGTCCTCCTTTGATCTTGGAGATGAAGAGCAATCGCGGGTGCGATGATGCTCGTTCTTTGTTCTTTTGTGGGTTGGTGATTTCTGATTGTTGTGAGGGAGGGAATGGCCCCTCTTATTCTGAAGATCGGAGCGATCCTCCCTTCGGGCTGTCTTCTTTGGTGACAGGCTTCTGGAGATGACATCCCCAGATCTCTGAGGTGGAGATGAAGGGAGGTTTCTTTCCAGAGCCTCTATGCACTGACCTTGCTGAAGGAGGAGATTGTTGGTCTGATTGAGGGCTGACAGGATAGCGGCCAATGACTGATCTGTGTTGATGGGCAGCAGGACTATTGGTTGAAACCCGACGGGGTCAGAGAATGGATTCTTGGATTTTGGGTCGTCCATGAATCCTTGATCGGCTGCACTTTCAGGATCCGGGGACACGGTTCTGCCATCCTGTTAGTGTCCTCGTGGTGAGGAGACGAAAAAGCTCTATCTGTTTTCTTGATCGGTGAAATGATAGGGTTGCTGGGAAGAGAATGGTCGTTAGGCTTGGCCATGTTTTGAGGTTGAATGTTATCTTTGATCTTCGGAGATGTTATCTATGAAGATGGGAAGGAAAGATTCCCATAGACGGCGCCACTGATCTGAACTGTTGACCAGAATTGGATAACGCCGAGCAGTTGACAATCTTCCAAGCAAGTTGGTGAAGAGGGGGTTATGTACCTGCAAGGTACTCCGATGCTAAAGTAAGCAAATGATTGAAACGACGGGTAGAAAGTATTTGGGTGTTTAGAGTGTAAGAAAAGATACCTTGCCCCCAAAGTTATGAGGGCTTATATAACACCATAGGAGGATTCTTATTGGCTGCTGAATATGGGCCGAAATATGCGGGTCCACGAATATAGATATCCGATCTGACCAAGTCAAAGTCGGGCGGTCACGACCGCTACTTACCGTTATGTCAGGCAATTAGCTCAGGACGAGCGTATGGTGCGATGGCGGTAGGCTTCGCTCAGTCCAATATATATCGGGCTTGTTATAGCGGGGACGCCCGCGGGGAGCACTATGGCGACGTCATAAGGTCGAATTGGTCGTAGTATCATAGGGACAGACCACACGCTCGGATGCGTTCGAGCTGTCCAGAATAGTGCCCATACAGGTTTGGTCTCGATGGAATACGAGAATTTTTTAAATCACAAATATAAAGACGAGTACTATAATACATTGCCCAAACTCTATCCATTGTCATTCTTAAATATCGATCAATATATTTTTGTGAATTTCTTAACCACCCTATGACGTTCTTATGCACCACGTGAAATTTCATTAGTGTCTATCAAAATCGAAGGTATACTTACGGTTCGCTCCATGCTATACATGAATTACATTAGAAGGGTTGGGTGCAAACCAGAAGTATACTTCCGATTCCAAATCGTAAATATACTTTCGGTTCCTAGACGCATTAAATGGCACCATGCCTCTTCCCCTTCCATTATAGTAACCATTTTCAAAACAAAGCATAAAACTCTCTCAAACTCTTATTACATCCTTCACATATTTGGTCAAAAAATCATCAAAAATCATCAAGCATGGGTTAAATATAGTATTCTAACGCAACCAATCAAGCAAAATAAACATCAATCAATCAAGTAAGTTATTTTTCAAATTTCTGGTTTCGTCTAGAACAAAACTAGAAGTATACTTACAGTTTATGTTTGTATCTGTTTTAAGGCTTATTTTGCACACTAGACCTTATGTTAACATTTTTTCGTTCTTCTACAGGAGATATGGATGAGAGACCGTCACAATTAAGGCTTTGTAGGATTGCACAACATGCTTTTGTGCGGAGAGAAAGAATTCAGGCTACCTAGCTTCCTCTTGCCTCTACATCACCAGTACCGGATGCTTCTAGTCCTTCGACGTCGACCTCCAATAGCTGGCAGGATTTTCCTGTTCATCCTTCGCCACTCAGCCTCTCGCGGATGCACTTCCTCACCTATCGTATTTGAGGCAGGATCCACATCCGGTATCCATGCGACATCTGAGGCCCAGGCATCATCACAACCTCAGTCCCAAACACCATATGAGGCGGTTCCTCAATCATCCTAGGCACTTGAGGTGACATCTGAGGTCGCACCAGCGACACCTGAGGCAACATGTCACTCATGGCGGTATAAATTTTGTGTCTTTGTAGCCTTTGTTAATTATTTTGATACTAGAACTAACTATTTAATTTTGTTATTTCAGGGATGGATCCTACAATACTTCCCACACATATCGGGTTGGTCATATGTTACGAGTTATACTAAAGATAAGTTGCATGTCTGCGTATACGACCATCTCCGAGGGAATCAGGCGATAGAGTCGTTCTAGGTTTACAATGACCGACTAGTGCATGAGGACACTAACTTCAGCTCATACGTCGACCACCGTGTCACGATAATGTTTGACGAGGTTGCATTGTTTACATGTTGGTTGGCTTGCGGGATTCACAAGACTGCTGCTTATATGCCTGAGCGGGTGATGCGTCAGTTTCGGTTGACCTAGACCATTCCCCGGGATCCTGATGTTTGTGCTCATCCGACTGTGAAACGTAGGGATATGGATGCTCTATTTGATGATTTTGAGAATCATCTTGTTCTTGATGAGGCCAAGAGTATCGTAGCACTAACAACTGGAGTTACGAGTACGATTATATTATATGGTTCTTCAAGGTGTCTCATCCGTACATGGTAGAGGATGCTCCAAGGAATCCACCGAGGCTAGTTCATTAGGGATCCTAGAGAACGATCAGGCTAGGAGGGATCATGCTCATGACGTGTTGCCTATGTGTCTTCGTATCATGGATTTGTGCGAGATGGTATTGACAGAGGGTTTGTTTCCTGATAGATCTGATGTTAGAGGTGTTTCGGATGCCATCATGACGGAGACTTAGGGTGCTCTATTTTACAGGAGGCAGCAGAGGGACCCCTCAAGAGTGGCAGGTAGACTCATCATCCGCCATACTTAGTAGTTTATCCTGATGCATTTGTATTTTAGTTTTAGTTTTTTGGTATTGTATTGTATCGTATTTTTACTTGAATTACATTTTACTTGAACAAAACACAGTAAATCTATTTTTACTTGAATTACATTTTTGATATGTGTGTGTGTGTGTGTGTGTGTGTTTTGTTCCATTTGTGATTTGTATGATTTGTACAAGTTTTAATTTGTGATTCGAAAATAAGAAAAATATATTTCTTTGTAAATCTAATTTTTCTGCTACTTGCAGTATCAAAATCAGAGTATATTGTTGGTTTAAAACCTGTAATTTTAAGTCAAATTTTATTTAAAAAATATGCGCACAGAAAATATACTTTGATTTTAGAAGGACATTATAGAAATTACATAAAATTTAATTTTCCTACGTTAAGTGGAACAAGAAATAACCATATTTTTTCCCACACAAAATGATGATATTTGGTGTGCTTTCACTTTCCAATATCTAGTTATAGACATTAAGTCATTGCCTTGGCTTGTTTATAAATGAAGCCGAGACAAATACGATGAGAGTGGTGTACATACTAGTCTACAAAATTGATGTGGAAAATGCATGAATCAAATTAAAAGGTGATATTGACCATGCATACACGGTCCTAAATGCTAGAGCTGGAAAACGTGTGATCATGTCTAAAACGTGTGATCATGTCTAAACATAATAAATTTATATATTATTGAAGGTATACTTTTTTGTGTGGTTATATAAAAGTAGAAAGTGTAATATGCACCATAAACTCAATAATCAATATAAGGATAACATTATCAACAAAACTCTACTATTGAAGGATATTATTATTATTATTATTATTATTATTATTATTATTATTATTATTATTATTATTATTATTATTATTATTATTATTATTATTATTATTATTATTATTATTATTATTATTATTATTATTATTATTATTATTATTATTATTATTATTATTATTATTATTATTATTATTATTATTATTATTATTATTATTATTATTATTATTATTATTATTATTATTATTATTATTTTAATTAAAAGAAATAGTTTATTAAAAATTCAAAAATACAATGAAGATCAAGTGATCACTGGGATCCAACAAAACAAAAAGACTAAACCCACCAAGCAAAACTACACAATCATAAGAGCAAAATACCCATATGATTCTTAATCTTAGGTTTGATCCAACATTTGTCGTAAGTTCTTTAGTTTTGAAGATTGACTTAATTTTTGTTAAACAAATAATAGCAGCAATAATGTAATGTACAATAAGACATATAACTTGAATAAACAGTACAGGTACAACAAGAAGTCCTATCGAAATAACAGAACATGTTGTGTTGAACCTGTTCAACATCTGGAACAACATGTCGAAGAAGATGTCCTAATATGAAGCATTCGATATAACGCTTACTAAACTGATAAATGAGGTTCAGTTCTATTTTGAGGAATGTAGAATATTCAGAGAATATTATGTAAACTGTATGGCACACTTTTAAAGGTCTTAGGAGATTCAATCTGAAATCAAGGAGAACATTTAGGAAACTAAATGATGAAGACCTTTCTTGCAGTAGAAGTTTTCTGCAGTTTGCTACAACTAACATGCTCTTGTTTGAAGGCCCAAATCCAGTTGGCAAGAGGTTAAAATAAAGTTTTGTAACCTAGTTTGGGAAGCTAGTCGGAATTAAGAAAGATGTAATCATTAGGGCTAGATATAGTGAACCACCCGGATTGTGGGATGGTCACCATGCTTCTCGAAACTCGTTGGTTAGAGGCAACAAGCATTATTCTTGGAGGAAGCTGTGAAGCAACTCCAAGGTGTGTTCTAAGCTAGAAGAAAATTGCTTTAAGTCTTAGGTAGTTTATGATAGAAGTGAGTCTTCTGTCTTTTGTTATTCTGATTGTTTTATCACTATGAGTGATTAAGGGGGAGTGGGAGGGGTTTCTCATATCTAAGAGTTTTTAGATATAAATTGCATTGTAGTGATTAAGCGAGGAGTTGTAAATGGGCGAGTTTAACTTCGAATTAATACTACTGATAATGGTTTTCATCCCTGGCTTGGAAGCCTCCAGATGTAGGTGAGTTGCATCGAACTGGGTAAACAATTATGTTGTGTTATTTATGTTTCCTGCACTGTAATTTACCTTTCCTATATTGTTAATGTCAGATCAGATGTCTCGACATCCTTATAAGACATCTGAGCCTGATGCACCAAAATTTCAATTGGTATCAGAGCAGGCATCATGTCTTTTTCTGGATAAGATCCATGGGGGATACTTTCTGGTTTATGTGCAAGGTGGAAGGCATTTACTGAAAAGCCATTTGAACCTAGAGAGTTCATATTGTTGTTCGGATGGTCCCTAGAAGTGGAGGATGAACTATTCATATCAAGATGTGTAGTGAAGACCTTTAATTGTTATACAAGATTATTATTTTGCCTATTTTGTTAGGAAGCAAAATAGTATCATTGCCAAAACCTTCACGCGGGAGTGAAGATCTTGATAAGTTATCTCTTAAGCTTGTTTGTGGTGACTGAATTAGGAGAATCTTCATAGATATGGTATCTAATGTGGTTGTGTTTTGGTTTTGGTTATCCTTAAACCTAGAATGTTTTTTGATTGCTCCTAACTTATGGCAATTGTATGCAATACGTTATGCCTACATATTGTTGAGGATAAATTGTCGTATGTTCTGCTGCATGGTATCTATTATAACCCTGGTTGACATAATGTCTATTGTTATGTGTTGATATTCCCTCAGCAGGTTTAGCCTATTATGATGAAGCATCTGCATGAAGTTGATGTAATGATCAAGGAATATATTGTGAAGCACTTATGGCTTTAGAAACAAGGTCAGTTTTGTGTATTCCAGAAAAGGGAACTGATGTCCTACAAGATGTTGGGACATCATGTTAGTATATGTGTAGATTCCTGCTGAATAATAAATGCTCGGGGACTGAACAAATGTGTAATGATCACATATGTTTGGAACCTACTCCTGGCTTGGAAGAGGAGACATCTGGTTTGTGAAGGTTGATCAGGACACTATCAATAGAGTATCTACTCCACGTGTCATTCCTATGGAGTATAGAAGTTGAGATAAATGCTTTTGAGAAGGATATATAAAGTTATCTCCACCAAATCCTTTATACTTATTAGTGAGGTAGTTTATGGAAGATCCTTCTGATAAAAGGAACTAGATTCTTAGAATCCTGTTTGTGGCCATAGAACATATTCTATTTGAAGAGGAGCACTGTGATCCAACCATACTAATACTCCTGAGTTTTATTGTGACTGCTCTCTATTTGATGTCAGACATGATGTTTTGACATGGTTTTGGAAAGGTATTGTTTTTTAAGAATCAAGGGAAACAAACTTCATTGAAAATTTTATATATTTTTGTGTCATGACAAAGTAAGTCTGCTCCATAAACCTAGTAGAGGAATCTCCTCTGTAGGTATAGACAATGACATCCATCATCTCAAAGTAAGATAGGAGGACTAAAGAAAAGCTTATTGAGATGTGGCTAATGATATCCCTTTCATATGTGGTAGTCTGATCTTGAAGATTAAACAGTTGGTATTAGTGTGTTTATGTTTTCTTACCCCCAGAACTATAGCAAGAATGGATGATTTCGTATCTGATGATAGAACATGATAATTCAGCAAGTGTGAAGAAGAAACCTGCTAGTAGGTAATCCTATCTGACCAAATGATAAGTATTTTGATGGAAGACTAAGTATTTATTAGAGTGTTGCTTGAGTACTAATTACAAATACTCTGTCGGGAGCTGAGTAATTGTCAAATGTGTTCGTGCAAGATTATTTCTAAATAGTGTGATTCAGAGAGTGATCGAGAGTATGTTAATCTTTGCAAGTTTATGGAGATATGGGCCTCTAATGAGGACATGTATACAAATAATGACAAATATCTTGACGGGAACTGGATATTTGTGTGATAGATGCACGCAAGTCTGCATTATGAATTGCTTACATCAGAAAGGATATGAGAGGGTATGTCTTCTAGATATTCAGAATCATGAATGATGAAGTCTGTGATGGGGGAGAAGATGATGCTCTATATGATCTTAATTGTTGAAGATACCAGATGTTGAGAAAATGTAGATAAGGTTCAAACTTATCTTAAGAATACGTATCTCTGGTCATACGCATTAAAGCTCTTTGCATGAAAAAGAATGTAAGATAAGATGAGCTAATCAACACGATGGTAGAATATGTGGGTTCTTTTATTACAAGTGACAGAGTGTGACAATCTGAACCTTGTATAGAAATTAAAATAAGGACTCTTACCTTGGAATATGTGAGAAATTCCAAATTAAGAGTATTTGCAGTATTGTGAGGATTGTAACAAATGTGTCCTTAATGTGTGTAACTCAGGATGTTTGAAGTAAAGATGTTAAACTAGAGTGTTTATCCTAATGTATGAAGAGACTGCCCTCCTCTGAGAAATTATGATAGAGGGTGAATGGGACTCATGAATGTGGAGATTGAGATACTAGCCAGAAGAAGCTAGTATGTACTGTTACTCTCCAAAAATCAACATGATTCATCTGCAATATCTTATTATTCCATGTAGTTCTTGATGAAGTCAAATGCATAGTTTGTGTGAAGATGACATTTGTGATTGTTTGGTATCATGAACTATGAAAACTCTAAAGTAAGAAAGAAGTACATTTGAAGATGTATGGAGACACTGTATGCATGATTCCATGCCTCTGAATAAATCTGAGAAATGTCTTAGATTATATTGATGAAGGAACCTGTTTGAACTAACATGATTAAGTGTCCTCTTCACTATAGTATGACTAGAAGGAGGGAGATTGCTGATAAATATTTAGGGAGTCTGTTAAGGGGCATGGATGGAAATAGATCCCCTAGATAGTGACTTTTGAACCAAGGCAGATAGAGTCTGTAGTATTTTTGTAGATGTCCCAAATGATGTTGGAACATCATACAAGGTATTGTGAATCTCAATGCTCAAACTCCACACTCATCAATGGAAGTTATGTCTATTGTGTTAAATGAAGAGATGTTGAAGAAGTAGTATGCTCAAACAATGCATAACTACTGATTTGGTTTAGAAACTTCACTAAGTAACAAACAACCACTAGTGAAGGGATTTCACAGAAAAATAATTAATCTACAAGGTCATCAAAAAGGGAAAATTCTTATGATTGAATAGTATGACTATTATTGAGAAAATTCAGACTATAGTATCATGACACCTTCGTAAGTCAAAAGTTATGAATATGTGTGAATACTCCTGGATATAAATAAAAAATATTCTTAAAAAGCTTATCTCTCTAAAGGAGTTATGTGGATATTCATGGATTAATGTTGCAATGGTACAAATATTATCAAGTCAGAATATTGTTCTCTATTGCTGAAGGCCTGTGAAAGTAGTGATACCCAAGAACCATGTTGTGGTATTATTGAGTTACCTGCTTAGTGGGAGAAAAGGTGTTGGTCACATAATACAAGAAAACAATGTCTGACTGAGTGTCATGACATTATTCAGGACCTGCCTCTGCATGGTAAAGAAGGATGAAGTGATAGATGCATACATTGGGACCAAGTCTCCTCAGTAGAAACAGTCAAAAGCTATTAAAGGCTTCAAAGCTAGTTTGGACGGTGCACCCTGATTTATACAACCGTTTATCTCCCGTAACTACCGATGCTTTGACCAACAAAATTTAAGAAAATATTTATTTTCTAAGAAACTGGTATGCTATTTATAGAGTTCACCTCGACCCTCTAGTCACAAGTGAGTATTCTGTATGCTCATTGTCACCATGAGTTTTGTTAGCGTTTGTGCAAACTGTGTCTGGATCTGGTTCTATGAGGGGTTCCATTGCCGAATTTTGGCTAAAAAGGGAGAGAAGTTGTGTCACTCAGATATTGAAATAGGAGAGAATAAGATTATGTCTAAGTCATATTATCCAAAATGCAGGCCATACCAAAATGTCCATAAGGTTCCTGCTTGAAGTTGTTTTTGTGACTTGTGACATGAGTTATGAAAACAGTTTGACCTGAGTGCTGAGTTACCTGGGAGAGTTTTGGGATACCTCTTGAGTTTCCTCTTAAGCTACTTAGGAGTTAGTGTATCGCCCATGGTCTTCCTTTTCCATCTTCAGTGACAAAAATTGATATGGGGTTAAGGGGGAGTGCAGGGTATATTCTTCTTTGTGTACATCGGGACTTTCCTTCCATTTACCCATGTTGGTTCAATGAAGGAACTCCAGAAAGCTAAAAAGAAGTTGTCAAACACGTAAAGATGTCAAACTGGATGTTGAGACATTATCTTCAACTGACAGGCCAGTGATATGTGCAGTATACCTTAGAAGCTGTTGCTGATGAAGTTTTTACTCGTCTCCAAATGAAGTTTTTACTCGCGAGGATTGGATTAATTTTTGTAAAACAAATAATAACAGCAATAATGTAATGTACAATAGGACATATAACTTAAATAAACAATACAAGTACAACAAGAAGTCCTATTGAAATAACATAACATGTTGTGTTGAACCTGTTCAACATCTAGAACAACATGTCAAAGAAGATGTCCTAATATGAAACATTCGATATCACACTTACTGAACTGATAAATGAGGTTTGGTTCTGATTTGAGGAATGCTTCAGGGAATATTATGTAAACTGTATGGCGCACTTTTAAAGGTCTTAGGAGATTTAATCTGAAATCAAGGAGAACATTTAGGAAACTAAATGATGAAAACCTTTCTTGTAGCAGAAGTTTTTTGCAGTTTGTTACAGCTAACATGTTGTGTTTGAAGTTTCAAATCTAGTCGGAAAGAGGTTATAAAATTAAGTTTTATAACCTAGTTTGGGAAGCTAGACGGAATTAAAAAAGATGTAATCTTTAGGGCTAGATGTAGTGAACCACCCGGATTGTGGGATGGTCACCATGCTCCTCGAAACCCGTTGGTGAGAGGTAGCATGCATTGTTCTTGGAGGAATCTATGAAGCAACTCCGAGTTATTTTCTAAGCTAGAAGAAAATTTCTTTAAGTATTAGGTAGTTTATGATAGAAGTGAGTCTTCTATCTTTTGTTATTCTTATTGTTTGATAACTTTGAGTGATTTAGGGGGAGTGATAGGGGTTTCTCACATCTAATAGTTCTTAGGTAGAAATTGCATTGGATAGTGATTAAGTGAGGAGTTGTAAACGAGTGAGTTTAAATTAAAATTAATATTGTTGATAGTGGATTTCATCCCTGGCTTGGAAGCCTCCAGATGTAGGTGTGTTGCACCGAACTGGGTAAAAAATTCTGCTATGTTATTTATGTTTCCTGCACTGTAATTTACCTTAATGTATTTTTAATGTCATATCAGATGTCTCGACATCCTTATAAGACATCTGAGGCTGATGCACAAGAATTTCATTTGTGAATCACGACCTCCCTGATTTTCTGAACAATGGTTCCCGCTTAATTTTTTTCCAAAGCTAATGTTGTTCATGTATCACCATCACTCATCAATAGTCTCAGTGAAAAGACATTGCACGGTCACTTTTTCCGGCCTTTCTTTTTACAAATCCGCGTAATCCAATTAATCTCTCTCGTCCAAGGACCAGGTGCCTTAGCAATATCAATATACTGTAGAATTTGATTCCAAATGGGCCTAATACTAGGATGGACCAACATCAGGTATTCTTGAGTATCAGTTTCACCACAAAAACAACAAGTTAAGTCACTCATCATGCCAAATATCACTAATCTCTCTTTGGTGGAAAGGCTAAGATGGTAAGCCATCCAAAGTGTATGGATAGATCTAGGCCTTGCAATTTTGCCAAAGAAAATGATTCTCCACATGACATTATTATTATCATTCATTAAGTCATCATAAATGCTCCTAGCATGGAATTTACTACTATCCATCAACTTCTTCCAAGACTGCAGATCTTTAATCTCCTCTCTGACTTTTATGATACTTTTTTAATATCCGAGAGCTGGATCTCCTAATGGGCACATCCATAATGTTTCGACCTTTGGAGTAATAACTATTTATCCAACGGATCCACAAACTATCCGCTTTACCCGAAAGGTTCCATAAGCTCTTAGCAATACACACTTTGTTCCAATCAGTCAGCGAAAGGATATTCAAACCTCCCTTGTTCTTTGGAGTACACACTTTTCTCCATGCTATAGGAGATTTCTATTTATGGTAGCAGTTCCTGCCCATAGGAGAGACCAACAAATGGCTTCCACTCTCTTGATCACTTATTTTAGAATGGGAAAGCTTTGCATCCAAAAATTACTGATTGAAAATAAGTTACTTTTAATGAGCTGCTAGCAAAGCTAAGACAATGATTAATTCTCCACCAAGGCAAGACAATGGGTCACATACAACTTTTTACTCATGATAGGAATTCCCAAGTAACAAAACAGAAGAGATCCTTCCACAAACCCTGTCATCTTCAAAAATATCTTGCTTCACCTTATCATCCACACTACCAAAATAAGTATTACACTTATTAGGGTTGACAATAAGACCAGTAGAATCAAAAAAAGTTTGGAAAACATGCATCAAAAGCTTTATGGATTCGTTGTCTCCTCTTGCAAATAGGAGCAGATCATCTGAAAAACTAAGGTTAACAATGTTTAAATTCTCGCATTTTCGGAGCACTCTATGGAGGTATTCCATTACAAGAACAAAAATAAGGGGAGACGAGGGATCCCCTTGTCTCATTTCTCATTTAGCTTGGAGATTCTTGGTTATAAAGTGATTAACCTTGTATCTATAAGACAGAGTCTTGATGAAAATCGTGGTCCAATTGATGAAAATATCGGGGAAGCTAGGCCATAATCTCTTCCATAACATGTCACTAAACATTACTGCCTCCGTTTCAAAATGAATGTCGCTTTAGCAAATTTATTTTGTTTCAAAATGACTGTCATTTTCACTTTTCAATGTAGTAACGATTACTCTTTTTCCAATTGTGCCCTTTACTTTTTACTTTCTACACTACTTTCAATACATTAATAGGGTTAACTTTGTAAAAGTGTAATGTTTTATGACAACATCATTGCATTCCTTAATTTGTGTGCAAAAATCTTAAACGACAATCATTTTAAAACGAAGGGAGTATCATACACCTTTTGTAAATAAATTTGAATCATGCATCTAGGAGCATTACCCTTCGTACTATAAACCTTGATTAACTCATAGCCAAGCACAACATGATCTTGAAACTAATGACCAAGAACAAAGGCAACTTGGCTCATGTTCACTATACTCCCCAAAATGCTACTAAGTCTCTTAGCCATAATTTTATATATAAGCATGCAAACTGTAGTGCATCACGAAATGGGCTTGTAATCCTTGGCCATACAAGCAGAAGAAAACTTAGGAATCATTATTAAAAGAATGTTTTTCACATATTTGTAGAGTCTCCCATTTAAAAAGAAATCCTGAACTTTAG
The DNA here is from genome assembly GCA_021764765.1 of Vicia sativa. NCBI lineage: Eukaryota > Viridiplantae > Streptophyta > Magnoliopsida > Fabales > Fabaceae > Vicia > Vicia sativa. The sequence continues at coordinate 203,437,825 of CM038793.1, forward strand.
CAGTGACATCTTTCTTAACGATGTGCCAAGTAGACTTGAATTTTTTTGAACCATACACACCTATACCAGGGGATCTCAGGTCATTCATGCTCTTTATGGCATCATAAATTTCTTGATTAGAGACAGGGTTGGTAAGGAACCTACATTGCTTTGTATTTAGTTGTTTCCCATCCCTCATAACTTGAATGTCAATTTTTCTAAGAGTGGCAGTGTCTTCTCCCACCAGGTTTTTATAGAACCTAAGGACTTCATTCTCAGTATCAGACTGGTTGGTGAGATGTTTACCATTATTTTCCTTCATACTATCTATGCTAGTTTGGCTAAATTTGCTCTTCAGATTCGAATAGAAGTAGGAATTGTTGCTATCCCCAAGTCCGATCTAGTTTATCTTTGCTCTTTGACTAAGCAAATTTTCCTCAATATTAGAGATGTTAATAACATTCATGGTGCATTCTTTAACCTCATCAATTTTGGATTTGTTCCACTTGTCTTCCAGAAACTCCTCCTAAGCTTTATTCAATATGTCCCTGGCTTCCTTAATTTGATGCCTAATGCCAGCATACAGTTTCATAAAATTTCTGATGATGGGCTGCAGTCTTTGCAATTTTTTCCACACAAAATACATTAGTTTCCCCTGTAAATCCATGCTCCAGTTTTCCTCAACAACTTCCAAGAACCCATTATTAGTAGTGACAACATTATGGAATTTGAATGTTTAACATCTATGACGAGTTTCAACAGAGCACTGACGATTGAGTAGAGAATGATCAGACACACCAACATCCATGATTTTGAGAGTGGTGTTCAAATTTTTATGATGCCATTGAATGTTGCCAATAACACGATCTATTCTTGAGTAAATAATACCCTGTATTTGATTGTTAGACCATGTGAAATGGACTTCTTGGCTCTCCTTCTCATACAAACCTTTTCTATCCATCATTTCCACCAGATCCTATATTCATCTTCATAAACATGATTACCACCCATTCTGTCCTGAACACTTATATGACATTATTGTAGTCACCCATTAAGAACCAAGGGTCTGTGACTTAGGTGTTCATATTATCAATATCCTACCACAATTTCCTTCTGTGCTCCAGGGATTTCGAAGCATAAATAGTTGTGCACCATGATTGCAACTCACCCCCGGGATTGAGAATACCAAAGTGAATAAATTGATAACTTTTCTCAACTTCCACAATTTTAACCTTGCTCTTATTCCACTAAACCCAAATGCGACCATTGATATGATTATGGTAGTTATCAATATAATCTCACATGCCACCAATATTATTCCTAACAGTGTTAGCTTTATTTTGCTTAACTCTAGTCTCAACCAAAATACTAATAGATGGGTGAAGATTTTGGAGACGGACTGCAATATCCCTACATTTCCCAGCATTATTAAGCCCTCTAACATTCCAGGAAACAATCACGGGACATTCCCTGTGACCACTTGTCATACCCCAAAATTTTCCCTCTTACTTCTCAAGACATTTCACAAGGATTTCACAAGGATTGATCAGACAAACCCTCTCCTAAGCAATCAACCCAAACTAGGGTTTTGGTCATTCTCAAATCAAGGTGGGCTTCTAACACTTCTAGTGGTCATCATGCCTCATCATATTCTTCAAAGAATCTCCATGTCAAGTTTCAAGCCTTACAAGTTAAGTTTCCTCAAACAATTGCTCAGATGGTTGAAAATTAGTTGTATTGGACAAAAAGTCAACTATGGTCAACATACAGTCAAACTTCATAATTTTTGGTCAACATCAATATTTTTAAGTGATATTCATCATTTGATCAAGGTTTGATCATGATTCATCTAGAAAAGTCAAGAATTGATCAAAAGTCAAAGTTTCTAAATTGGGGTTTCTTAGACAAAAGTCAACAGAACTTTGACTAGGCATAACTTTCACATACTTTATCAGAAATTTTTCCACCACAACTCATTTTGAAGAGAATTCAATTCTCTACAACTTCATGTCTCACAAGCTTGGGCAGAAAATGCTTCATTTGGAAGTTATGGATCAAAACATTACAGGTCCTTCTAAAAGTCAACAAAAAGTCAACTTTTTTGTAAAGAAGTGTTCATGAGCATGGAAACTCCAATGAAGATGAAACCAAAGATGATGGTTAGAGGACATCTTGAGCTTTCTAAAAAGTCCAAGAACACCCAAATATGTTAAAAATTGAGCAAGATACACCTTGCACAAGTTGAGCATTTTTGAGGAGGTGCACAAAGAGAAATACTTGACCAAACCAAAATTTTTGCAAATGGGCCTAACTTTTCTTGATTCAAACATGTTCCTTAGCTGAATTGGAACCTCCAAGCCCAAGGCCACGAATTTATCTTTTATTTTTTTTATTTATTTTGGATTTTTAATCATTTAAAAGCCAATTTAATTAAAATAAAAGATAGAAAATCAAAAATTAATTGAAAGGAGGATTTTTCTCTCATTCTTGAGATCCAAGCAAGCCATACAAGCTGTCAATTTCGAATTTCATTGATTGGAAAAGGAATTGAATGAGATTTGATCAAAAAAGGCAATATTCGGTTTCATTCCAAGTCAAATATTTTCTCATTGATTGGCATATAATTTCTTCATAATTCTTGACCTAATTCACTCTACTATAAGTACATGTTGCATCCACAAGCACAAGGGACGAAATTCTTGCCTTCAAGAACCTTAAAAAAGCTTCAAGAAACCGTGTGATACAAGGAAGTGGCAGCCAGGTTTTTGGATCAATTCAAGCCAAACAAAGTGTTCCAACAAATTCCTTGATACTCTCTGAAGCTTTTCCAATCATTACCAGCCATCAACAAGCCCAAAATCACGAAAACACGATTTCAGTTTGCACATTCTAACTCAAATTCGATTTTTGATTTTCATGCATATTTAACATGTTTTGATTGTTTGTTTGTGTTTAGAATGGAGTTTTGAAACTTTCTGCATAGGTTAATTGTAGTTTAGACACAGGAATCATGACTTGGCATTGTTATAGGGTTCATAAGCTCCAATTGGGGTTTTCTAGAATAGGAAAAATTGGACGAAACCAATGATCCCAGCATGTTCAGGGGATCAAACCGAGTTGATCCATGTCCCCATAACAAATTTATGTTGCATATTTTTGGATTTTGATTTTTGCAGGTGTTATAGCTACGGACAATCCGTTGGTAAAAGTTTTAGCTACGAACCAAAACCGTAGCTAAAAGGTTAAATATTCAAACGAGGAAGACGAAGTTCTTGGCGCGTGTTTTAAGTTTGGTTTTCAGAAATTTGACTCCCTTATAACTATTTTGTTTCATATTACTTATAGCTAAACACTCCAGCTAAGTTGGTAAGCAGCGCGCGCGTATATCCAGGAGGACCTTGGTACGAACCTTGGCTCCTCGCATCATTTTTTACACTTTGCAAAAACTAACACTTTTTCTTATTTTCTCCACATTTTTCCTTTTAATTTAATTTCTTTTCAAACAATTTTCTAATGCATTAAAAAATCACTAAAAAATATTTTCTGTTTGCATTTAGGACAAAAAAATGTTTATTTAATTTTTGACATAAAAATTAATATTTTTGCATGCATATTTTAATTAATTGTTAATTAACTATAAAATTGACTTTTAATTATTTTTCTTTACTAAAACCAATCCAGAAAATTCCCAAAAAAAATGTTTTATCATCTAATTAGGATTACTAACCTAAAAACTTTTTCCTAACTTAAAAAATCTTTTTTTTACTAACATATTTTCACTTATGCGAATTTCTTTTCTTTTCCAATTATTATGTATCTACTTCTAGGTTGTAATAGTTAGGATTAATTTCCTCGCATTTCTTTTTTCCAATATTATGTAACTGCTCATGGGATGTAATAGTTTTAATTAGGATTTACTTTCCGCACTCCTATATTATGTAACTGTCCCAAAGCCATGTAATAGCGTATGATTTACTTTCCGCACTTTACTTTCCGCAATTTACTTTCCGCACCCATATAAACTGCTAGTAACTAGGCGTGTATGGCAAGATAAAAAATGAACATAGATCACTTCTAATTTCAAGATAACATATCTGAATTTAACACACTCTCTTCACACATGCACCCCCTAGAGCATTCTCTCTCGTTGCCTTTCGAATAAATGGTCAAGTCCCTCAAACGTAGAGGTATCCTAGTACGTTGCCTACAAACATATCATCACAGTCCCTTCGATACAAAGATCATAGTCCCCGACGTGGCCTACGAATACATGATCTCGTCCCTCGACTGTTGCCTACGAAAAGTGATGATCGTCCCTTCGAATGTGCTAGGATACTCCTACAAGTTACCTTCTATGACCATCCAATGTCCCTTCGAACGTCCCTCTTACATCCAACGAACAGGGTTACCTACCAACTAATGGTATGGATAGCACTATTCTAAAGGAAAGTAAAATAACACGAAAACGACCGTTTTGAGTAGGTAATAAGACTTTTAGTTGCTTGCTCTATCAAAATACTTTTCACACCTCACACTTTTGTCAAAGTTTAAAACACTTTTCAAAAACGAAACATTTCCAAACACTTCGTATAGATTCCAGCGTGAATCATTATGAAGTCAAAGCGAAATGCCTTTTCAAAACATTTTTTCAAACACACACATAAAAAGCAAATTTTAAAGTGAGCTAAAGCAACTAAGAGCCCGTAGATAACTACGGATAGAAAAGGTGCTAAAACCTTCCTTTTTCATAACCTTCTCCCTTACTCAGAATCTAACGAAGGTCTTTTTCTGTTCTTTTCACCTTCCCTTAATTGGATAAAATAAAAGTCGGTGGCGACTCTTACTATCCGCAACATTTGCGATCAAAAGCAAAACAAATTCCAAAGTCAGTTCTCCCACCGTATTACAGAACTGGCGACTCTTCCGGGGAGACACCCTAAAGAGAGAATACCTTAGGGATTTTTAGATCACTTTACTGCTTTCTATTTGACTTGTATGCTTTAATTTTAAAGGGTTGCTTGGGTATTATACTTGTGGGGGATCCTACACCCGGATCCAGGTTTCCTTAGGTAAGTAGCAATAAATCATCGCGACCATTAGGTGTATACCAAAACGGTCAACATGATGGCTAAGTTAGTGCGACACTTTGGATGTCCTGATGCTCCTCATGCTCAAGTTGGGGAAAGTATTTGGCGTCTGCGTGGTGTCATCAGCACTAACTCAACTTCTAGAACCCTAATTGACCCATCTTGGCCATTAGAAGGTAGTGAGATGGTCGGCTTTGGTGCAGACTAAGGTTGGTTGATACTCGATGCTACGCTCATTAAGATCTGACTTTCAGGATGTTTCGGTCGACCACTTGGTAGTCGTATTGAAATAAAGCCTACGAGAAAGATCAATGATATGAGATTCCTAGAACCCGATTACTATTATAGGACAGGATGAACCCACTCAAACATTGGTAGGGTAGACACCTATACCTCATGCAAGCCTTAAACCTAGGGCTATTGTGTGATTTTCTTGTGCTTGTTAAACATGAACTCATGACATCATAACATTGCATATCATCTCTAACTATTTCAAGGACCTAGGGATTTATCTTTGCTCTGTTTTCTAGGGGGTTATGGCTTCCAAAAAGACTATCTGAATCAACTTCATGGGTATACCTTCTTAACTCAAAGAATTGGTTTCAAAAATGCCTGATCATGCCCAGTTCATCAAAAGACATGGTTATCTGCTTGACTTGGTTATCTCCGGTTTTGAAGAAGATATGATGCACGTCTTATTCCAGTTCTTCGATCCGAAACATCATTGCTTTACATTCCCTGATTATCAGTTGGTTCCTACCTTGGAAGAGTTCTCTAAGCTACTTGGGATACCTATCCTTGATCAGACACCATTCACCGGTTTAGAAAAGGCTCCTAAGTACGAAGACATCACATCAGCGTTACATCTGAAATGTTCAGACATTGAAGCCAATTGGGAAACAAGAAGCAGAGTTAAGGGTTTACTTGCTAAGTTTCTGATAAAGAAAGCTTGAGAATTCCTCAAAGCTATGAGTTTTCATGCATTCGAAGAAATTTTGGCCTTGCTAATCTATGGCTTGGTGCTATTTCCTAATCCAGATCAGTTCATAGACGTGAACGCCATCAAGATATTCCTCACTCGTAATCCTGTGCCTACCTTACTTGGAGACATCCTACATTCTCTCCACACTCGTACCACCAAACGACAAGGAACTCTCATGTGTTGCATACCGTTACTTTCCAGGTGGTTTATTTCGCACCTTCCTCAATCAGTAATGAAGAACGAGCAAAGGACTTCTCATTCATTGAGCGCTGTGGGGAATTCCCCAATGTACCACTCCTTGGCATAAGGGGAGGTATCACCTACAACCCTTCTCTAGCTCTACGTCATTTTGGTTATGCTCGAAGAGATGGTTCTCTTGATATGCTTCTCCAAGATATTGTGTTCGACTACAACCATGATCTCCAGAACTACCGTCAAAGATTTATGCACGCTTGGGGCATGGTAAAGAAGACTGATACCAAGACTTTGGGACACAAAAATTCCATTCCTTGGGAACCTTACCTCAAATGGGTGCGAGCTCGAGCTCAAAACCTCATGACGAATCCTATACCGTTCTCCATCCTGACATGCCTACTGATTTTGAAGACTTGAAGAGATCTTGGATTCAACTAAAAGAAGAAAGGGATACATTCGAAGCTTAATGCTATGCAAGCGCGAAGAAGGTACTATAGTTTACCAAGCTACTTCACGAGGAGCGAAACATCAACGCCTACTTCAACACCTAGAGGAAGCTCCCATGGGAGACTTAGAGCTTTAGGATTTTTGTTCTTTTATTTTCGAAACTATCTTTTGTACTTAAAAAAAAGAAAGAAAGAAAAAAGAAACTAATAAAAGTTTATTCGTGCTTGTTTAACAAATTTAAATTCCTAAGGTCCTTGAAAACATTGCATTGCATTGCATAAACATCACATATGATGGCATGACATTTCATAACAGGTACATTGAAGACGGGTTTTCTCATTCTCTCGCTATTTATTTTAGCAGGAATGGCTCTTGAACAGACTGTCAAAGATCTCCAGGCTCAGAATGCTCAGTTCTAGGAAATGGTCACCAGCTTGGTCCAAGGCCAGGAAGACTTGAAGAAGCTCATCGCCAGAAAGAAGAAGGTCATCGGTGTCCTCAATATGGGAAGACGTCACAAGGGTGGACCTACGGTGGTCAACCATTTAGAACTCTCAGACAAGAGTGTTGAAACTGATGAGAGTATCAAGAACAACGAAGAAGGCCAGCGTGAGTCTGAAAACAGAGAAGAAGACTATGAGAATGAGCAGTATTCTCTTGAGGATGACAAATACAAACAACTTGAAGACCGTTTGAATGCTGTGGAAAATCTGAAAATGTCCGGGCTGAATTTTGATGATCTCAGTTTAGTTCTTGGTGTGGTGATTCCCCGTAAGTTCAAGGTTCCTAATTTTGCCAAGTATGATGGCATTTCTTGTCCGAAGCTGCATTTGAAGTCCTATGTTTAGAAGATCCATCCTCACACTGATGACAGGAAGATGTGGATCCATTTCTTTCAAGAGAGTTTATCCGGAGCTCAGTTGGAGTGGTATTATCAGCTAGAGAGTACCCACATCCATACCTGGAATGACTTAGCAGATGCTTTCTACAAGCAGTACCAGTACAATGCTGAATTGGCACCCACTCGCATGCAACTACAGAGCATGACTACGGGTCGTGATGAGAAATTCAAAGAGTACGCTCAGAAATAGAGAGATCTAGCAGGTAGAATTCAACCACCCTTGTCCAATAGGGAGTTGATTGATATGTTTATGGGAACACTGACAGGCCCATTCTTTAATCATCTGATTGGAAACTCTTCAGCCGGATTCACCGAGTTGATATTGACAGGAGAACGCATTAAGGCTAGAATCAAGAGCGGAAAGATTCAGGTAGAGTCATCTTCAAATGCTACGAAGAGATCTTTCCGTGGTAAGAAAGAAACCAATGCTTTATATGGTCAGAAGAGTCGTGTCAAAGATGATCGTACTCAATCTGTGGGGCAGTTGTGATCTCCAACCCTACACCTGCGCAACCTCAGTGAAATAATGTGCGTAACCAGAATGCACCACGAAGACAGTTTACAAAGATCAACATGCCATTGTCGCAAGCATTGCAACACATGTTGAAAGTAGAGCTGATTACCTTGAGGGATTATTCTCAACACATTAACACCTCCTCTCCGAAGTACAATCCTAATGCCATGTGTGCATACCACTCCAACAGCCCAGGGCATGACACCGACGACTGTTGGGCTCTGAAGAACAAGATCCAAGACATGATTGAAGCTAAGGAAATTGAGTTTGGTCCTCCTGTCGAAACTCCGAATGTGATCAATGCACCAATGCCTAACCACGGCAAAAGTTCCAATGCTATTGACAAGAATTCTTATGTTTATGATGTGAACAACTTGACTATTCCTCTGATGACTGTTAAGAAGAATCTGCTGCAAGCCGGTGTCAATCCAGGATGCCCAGAGAATTGTCGTTGGTTCCCTTTAGCACCTGACGGATGTGCTTGGTTAAGAAGGCGTATTCAATGCATGATGGATAATCACGAAGTGCTATTTCTGAAACCTTCTCCTGTGGAGAACCTGTGTGAAGACATGTCTAAGAATCTGAAGATCGAAGATGTGAGCGAAGCCGTACCAGAAGTCTGGGATACCTTGGGGCAGCCAAGTGGAAGGTTTGATTTCATGGTGAAGTATACCGTTCCTGAAAGCTACAAGATTCCTATTGAAGATGTTAAGGCAACCGGATGGGAAGACGATTTCCCAGAAGACTATGCTGATGTAAACACAATAACGATCTCCTCTGCCGATCCTACACCTAGAGTGAAACCTCTCATCATTACTTCTCCCAGACCAGTTCCATACTCCTCTGACAAAGCTATACCGTGGAACTATGGAGCTGAAGTTTATTATCATGGCGTCAAGCAAGACCCGCTTACCATCGAAGACATTACAGATGAAGCTACCATTCCTGACATCGACAACATCACCAGATCAAGCAAAGTAACCAGAATCGGAAGAGTGTTCTCTCCAGAGATCTCTCCACCAAAAGACACTGCGACTCCAACTCGCATTCCAGCTATCGAACCAGTTCCCGAAGCTAGAGGGAAAGAACCAGTGACTCATCCTGCTCAGACAGAAGTACCAAAGGAAGTTGCTGAAGATACCTCCAAGCAAGAAATAGAGGAAATTATGAAGATAATCAAGAAGAGTGACTACAATGTTGTGGAACAGTTGGGACAAACTCCGTCCAAGATATCCATGCTTGCTCTGCTATTGTGCTCTGAGGCTAATGCTAAGTCCTTAGTGAAGTTTCTGAAGAATGCTCACATACCGCTAGACACTACTATTGATCAATTTGAAGTTTGTATTGCTAGCCTGGCTGCCAACAACGGTCTAGGCTTCTCTGATGCTGATTTGACTCCTGCCGGAAGGAAACACAATAAAGCCTTGCATATCTCTGTTGAATGCAAGGGCACTACATTGTCTCATGTTTTGGTAGATATCGGTTCTGCTCTGAATATCCTACCGAAGAGTGTTTTCGACCGACTTGATGTTAAAGGATTGGTCCTGAAGCCCAGCGACATAATTGTGAGAGCTTTTGATGGTTCTAAACGAACAATACTTGGAGAGCTCATTCTACCAGTTAAAGTCGGTTCCCTGACTTTCGACTCCACTTTCTTTGTCATGGACATCCGTACAGCTTACTCTTGCCTACTTGGACGCCCTTGGATACATGGGGCAGGCTGTTTATAGTGATTTCTGGTAAACAACCGCTAGTCTTCCAAACTATCAAATAATCTTAATGACTGTTATTCAATCTCTCTGGTAACTTGCAGGATCGACTAGATTGATCCTATGGGGTATTGGTCGTTTGGATGAAATCTATTAGCAAAACTGGTATTCATAGTTAAGATTTTATTTAAAGTGTTTTAGAAACAATCAACTTACTTCGATTGCCATATTAAGGAATTTGATGACCTAATTAAACAGATCAATGTAAAATTGGACTAAATGACTAAAGATTCGAATGTAAAAGAAACGTTTAAATGCAGAAAAAGAGTAAATGACTTTAATGTAAAAGCATGAGTATAAATGTTTCAACGTAAAGACATGAATGTAAAAGCATGAGACATAAAAGAATTTCTGAAATGTAAAGGATTCGAATAGAGGAAAACGTTTAAATGCAAGGAATAAGTAAATGACTTTGAATGTAAAAGTATTTGAATGACATTGACATGAAAATGGAAGATAAATTGGAAAAGATAAAGAGTTTTACTGAATTGTAAATGTTTGGTGTTATCATACGTACATTGTTCGAGCATTCATTTCCCTATCCATGTGGTATTTTGAATGTTTACTGAATTTTGTACAATAGATATGACACGAAATCCTAACACTAAGACTTCTATTTATACTACTTGACCATAACGGCCTTGCTTATAAGATTACGCCGCGTTCGAACATGCGAGTTTGTTCTCTCTAGCTTCCACGCGTCTTGAATCGTTCCAGCATATATATTTGATTTCCAATATCCCGCTCGCGTTTGAATTTCAAATGCTTTGGCAATCTTCGCTTCGAACTCATTTCACAACCTTCACAGACACAGTCTCGTTATCATTTTGAGGCTTCTTTTAAATATATCTTCACAACTGTCACTCGAAGCTCTGAGCTTTGACATTGCTATTCGAAGAACCATTTCTACCATTCCGAACCATAACATTTGCTTTATTCCAATGAAACATCCATATTGCTTCGTTTCGAACATATGTATCAAAATCTTCAGCCAACAAAATGCCCCTTTAAAATATGTATTTCGAACCTCTTGAGAAATACTTATTTTAAACATACTCACAAGATTTTGATGTGACTTTTGAGTAATCATGATTTTCACTGTATATGACTTCAACCACGTCAATCAAGACGCCTCTTGGATTTCTTAACCATTTTGGAACAATGATCACAACATGGTGCGGTTAAAGAATAATGATTATATTTAATCATGCTTATTACCAATATCAGCTTTTACGCCATCTCCTTCCTAATCCAACCCACGACTCCCACGTATCCTAGTCTTACTTAGTGGATGTTTAAACCTCCACACTATAAAAACTAATCAACTTAGTCTTTTATCTTTTTCCCACATTTCTGAAACTCTTTTCTTCTTCTACTCTCACTAAAACCCTAAGACTTCCGGCAATCTTCAACAACATCATCCCAACTGAAGAAAACTTCCAAGAAGAAGAACAAGAACACAGGAACAATTATGGAGAGTAAAGTAAGCACTTACCAGGGTCAATCCGTACTTATCCCTCAAGCGATCTCCAAGGAAAAGGAAATGCTATACGCCTCTCAGGTATTGATTCCAACTAATGCTGCTGGAAAGAGGTTTGCTCTAATGGGTGGTCCTCTTACAGTTTTTGAAATCTTGAAAGATACTAGAAAAATCTTCCCTGTCTGTTATAATTTCAAACCCTTGTTTAATAAAATGGATATCCCTAAGATAGGAACTGAAAATATAGGCGAGTCTTCTGATTCGAAAGCCATAGAAACTCCAACCACTCCCCCAAAAGATCCTTTTGTGTTAGATTATGTGAAGAGTAACTTTAAACCGTTCTGATCCTGCCCTACCTCTGATACAGCTTACCAAAACTGGCTCACCAAAGTAGAAGCCAAGAAATCACATCAATGGGAGGAACTAGGAATCAATAATCTAATCAAACTGTCGAAACCAGGTTTCACCTATAGTCACCCTCTGTTATTTGCCTCATTATACTTTTGGGACAGCACCTACAATACCTTTCATCTTCCTGGTGGAATGATAACGCCCACGTTTTTCGATATAGCAGCCATCACTGGTCTTTCACCAGTGGGTGAAACTTACATCCCTGATAATGAAGAACACTCCAGCATTATTGACTTCGATGTCAAATTAGCCAGCTTTTCCAAATTCATTAGCCATTACCACACTGAGGGAGATAGTGTCTCAGATGTGGAACACATCGCCTTTCTCACTTTATGGTTATCAAGATACGTATTCTGTAGCAGGTCTTTACAGGTAGCCAGTAGGTTTATTCCTCTAGCTAGAGACTTACATGAGAATAGGAGGGTATGTTTGAGCGAACTGTTACTTGTTGATCTTTACGAAAGCTTAAGATCAGCCGTTTCGAGTTTGAAATCCCATACTCCCAAAAACATCCTGCTGGCTGGCCCTTTCTGGTTGCTCCAATTATGGCTAAATGCCATGTTTGAATCCTCATTATCAACTGCTGACACCGTTGTCGAACAAGATCCGAAGATAGCGGATAGAATTATTGAAGGTACAAGGCTGCGAAAACTCACTCCGAATGATGACAAAGCTGACTTCAAAGTCCTCTTCTCCCAGTACATCATGATTTTTTCCAAGAGACACAAATTTGAAGAGACCATGGCACCCTTCACTTCAAGGACTCATGGACCATCATGGTTCACCATGTCTCTTTCAAAAGTAGTTAAAAGTAAAGAAATTCAAGATATTTGGAAAGCCTTTTTGCTTCCTAGATTAATTTCCTCACGAATCACTCCTTCCAAGAATCAAATCTTTCTCTTTGCCTATCAACCTAACTTTGTTTCCAGACAATTTGGCCTGTGTCAGTTAATCCCTGAACCTCTGTTCCAAACACAGAGTGCCATCACTTCTGGTCGAACCTTTAAAGCAAGAGAAGCCAAGATGCAACAAGAAAAGACAAGACTTTGCTCGATTCGAACTAATACCTTTTGAACCAACACACTTACGTGAAGGGTTTTGGAATGGTGGACTAAGTTCTACCAATCTTATATGTTCGATACCCTCACCATTCAATGAAACTAAGCGATGCGTTCGATGTGCAGGTACACTCAAAGAAAGGTATGTTCACTCACGCCAAAGAGATTAGGGCTTTTCAGAATTATTTCGAAACAACTTATGATCCTACACGCTTGGAAACCACTGTGTATCGAGTATCCCAGACCTTGAAGGAAAAATTTAAAGAAAAAATTTCTAAGTTCAAACTTCCTTCAGGGTTGTCACCTGAGGATAGGTATAGGTTGGCACTCGAAATGCATCCACCTAAATTTCCTAGATTACCTACCTTAGAACTGGCTCTGGCTTGGTTTCCTCCATACCCTTGGTGGTTGACTTGCAAAGAGATGTTCAAATACAAATCTCAAAAGAAACTAAAGCCATCTGAGACTGTGACATGGGCTCGTCATTGGCTCCATGATTTCCCAGGACATCTTCGCTATGAACTTTCTGCCATGTCGATTATATCTCATCAAGGCGCAGGTGCGAATGCTTGGGAAAATCCCAAATGTTTCTTACTCCCTTTATTTTTAACATTTTACCTTAATTGTTTCGATTTTCAGCCATCAGGATAAAGACTGTTGCTTCGAAGGCTAAGGAAGGAAGTAGTTCTCAACAAACCGTCGAAACTGATGATAATGTGCCTCTAGCAATACCAACAACAACTACTGCAACAACAACAACACCAGCAACAACAATTGTTCCAACTCCAAAGGTAACCAATTAACCCTGATGTTTCGAATAAACTGAAATTTATGATTTAGGTCTAACTCATGTTTAAACCTTTTCAGACTAGCAAGCTTCCACCAACCACTCCGAAGAAGAGGAAACCAAGTACCACTGGGAAGAATCCCAAGGCTGGAGGGAATTCACCAACAGCTTCGAAGAAGAAGCAGAAAAAAGAAGTTTCCAAAGGCATTGAGCCTACTAGCATTTCTGGACTTGATTCTAGAGATGTTGCTCCCTCAACAAAATCCAAAATTCCACCTTCGACCTCCAACGTAATGTTGGAACATATAGATAGCAACCTTTCCTCTGACAATCCACAGGTAAATTGAATTCAAAATTTTTAAAAAATAGTTATTCATTACCTTGGATGCATATTCTTAATTTTCTTTGTCTCTGTAGGACAATTCGAACCAGAATCCCACTACTTCGACTCCTCCATCAAAGACTGCTGCTCCAATCAACTCTTCTCCTCATGGGGACTCCAGTAACCTGGTGCAAAACAAAGGATCCTCCAACATGGTGGTTCCGACTGGGGCTTCAGAGCAACAAGATGACCAAGGCACTTCCCCTTCTCTAAAAGAAATGAACGAAGCAACGCCTCATGAGTCTGCAGAGATTCCAACATAAATTTCTCTTCCAAAGTCTCCTCTCGAAACCCTCCAAGAGAGCCCTAAGGTTGTACATGCTGAAGAGGAAAAGGCTAATGCTTCCCAAGAAAGTTAAGAATCTGAAGAAGAAGGATCTGGGGAAGACGAAGCCCAGAGCGGTTCGAGCGATGGAACAGAGTCTGATGCTAACAGCAGTGAAACTAATTCGATCGAAGTGGTGGATCTGGTTGATGATGGAGAAGACAACGAGCAAGAAAAGAGTGAAGGTGATGGTGACCAGACTAATGAGCCTATGGAGGTTGACATGGATGTAACTCCCTTGCGTATGGAACTTCCTGAGTCATCTCAATCTCAAATGACTGAAGAGGAGTTAGCTCTCTTGAGACGAAATGACCCTATTGGGTACATGAAGGCTAAATTAGCTCAAAGGGACACTCCTCTTGCTAGGGCTGGTACTAATTCGACTAATGATCCATTGCCCTCAGATGATAGAGTTGTACTCCTGATCAAAGTTAGGAGAATAATCCTTGATGTGGACTTGTTCGAAGTGCTCAAGAGGGATAGTACAGCTTGCTACACTATGAAGGAGCTTCTTACGCAAGTTAACCTCGCCACCTGTTCTCTGGAAGTCAGCACCATATTATTCGAACTTCAAACTTTGTTGGATAACGTGACTGGGTGTCTTCTTCAAGACGAATTTGCTACTAATAAGGTCCGAGAGAAACGAACTGCCATGGATGCTGTTTATGAGCATGCTTCGAAGCTCTCTAAAGAAGCTGAAGACCAAGCCATGCATATAAAGCAAGCCAAGACTGACTATGAAGCTCGAGCTTAAGTCTATTCTTCTCTGGGAAAAGCAAATTCAGGAGCTCCAACAAAAGGTTAAGGAGGCTCAACAACAACAATTAGCATATGAAACCAATACTGCTGGCAATCAGTTCGAAGAACTTCTCAACAAAGGACTTGCCGAAATGGAGGTAGCAGAGCAACTTAAGGGAGAAGTAGCTACCCTGGAAGGAGCAAGGCGCTTCACTCAACAAAGGCTTGAGTCTTTTCGAAGTTCTTTTGAACGATTGAGGAACAATGCATATTTTTAAATTTTGTTTGTTTAATTAAACTTGAATTTTGGTTGAATTTTGGTCTGTAATATCCAACAACGCCATTTTGGCAATATATATTACCATTTTGGCATTCCTTTATAATGCTTCGATTATGTTGTTATTATTCGAATCTCCTGCAGGCGTGGCTTATATTTCTTCAAATACTTCCCATTAACCTTTAAGATTCGCTTGTCATCAGCCAACTCTTCGATTTCATATGCATTGTTTGAAAATATCTTTACTATTCGAAAAGGTCCTTCCCAATGAGGTGACCATTTACCTAATGTTTTATTTTTCTTGTCCATGGGCAATATGACTTTCCAGACTAATCATTAATAGTGAATGTTTTCCCTTTCACCCTTTTGTTATATGCCCTGGCTACCCTTTCTTTTTGCCTCATTAGGATTTCCAATGCATGCAATCTAACTTCGTCTAACTCAACTAACTCATTCATCATCATCTCCCAATATAATGCAGATGAGATCTCATTTTGTCTTTGAATTCGAACTGATTGTAGATGGATTTCTACTGGTAGAACTGCATCATGACCAAATGTTAGTTGGAAAGGCGTGGTATTGGTAGCCTCTTTAGGAGATGTTCTACAGGCCCATAGTATTTGGTCCAAAGTCTTGTTCCAGTTCCTTGGCTTTTTACCAACATGTTTCTTGATTAATCCTATTATCACTTTATTGGCTGCTTCGACCTGACCATTTGCTTGAGCATAATATGGTGTTGATGTTAGTAATCTAAACCCCATCTCTTGAGCAAATTCTTGCATCTTCCTACCAGTAAACACAGAACCTTGGTCTGTGGTTATGCTCTCTGGCAATCCGAACCTATAGATAATCTATTTCTATATGAACTCAATAATAGCCTCTTGATCAGCAGCTATTAATGGTATTGCTTCGATCCACTTGGTAAAATAATCTATTCCTACCAAGATATATTTCTGTCCTTTAGATGAAGCAGGATTAATTTCTCCTATTAGATCTAATGCCCATCCTCGAAAGGGCCATGGTTTAATGATCGAATGTAACTCACTTGCAGGAGCATGTTGAATCCCTGCATGTTTCTGGCATTCTTCACACCCTTTAGCAAAATCTATACAATCTTTGAGCATGTTGGGCCAATACATACCATATCGAAATAACAACCATTTCATTTTATGGCCTGCTTGATGTGCCCCACATGCCCCATTGTGGACTTCTGACAATGCTAAGTATGCCTCACTTTCTCCTAGGCATTTCGCCCTCCTGGGTCTTTTTGAACAATTCATTTCCCATAAGGACATATGATAATGCTCTATATTTTATTTTCCTATCAACATTCAATGTTGGATTTTCTAAATAACTCACCAGTGGGCTTCGCCAATCTGTATCTGATAAGGTGTCTATGGCTAGTACTTCGAATCCCTGTTTATCAGCACAACCTAATTTTATATTTTCTAAATCTGATGGTATGAGTCTAGTAGCCATAACCCTACCTCTTATTTCGACCAGATCCTCAAAGTTTTTGGTAGAAACTTTGTATCCTGAAGCCAACTGTGCTAGGTCATTTGCTTCTTGATTTTCTATTCTTGGTATATGTTTAATATCTATGTATTCGAATTTTTTGAGTAGCCTGTTAACTATGACGAAGTATGTCATCAGATTTTCCTTTATGCATTTGTATTCCTTTGTGATTTGCTTGACCACTAATTCCGAATCGCCTCTAATTTCGACTCTAGTTGCCCCCAATTCCAACAAAGCTTCAAGTCCAACAATAAGTGTTTCGTACTCAGCTTCGTTGTTCGAGCAACGAGGACCATCTAACTTATACTTGAATTTTGTTGGAATTCCTTCAGGAGAAATTATAAGAACTCCAACACCACTACCCTCCTTATGGGTCGAACCATCAAAGTATAATTTCCAAGGTTGCATTTCAACGTAACCCATGACAGGTTTTTCGACCAGTGAATGGTCCACAATGAAATCAGAAATTACTTGACCTTTCACAGCTCTTAAAGGCATGAAAGTCAAAGAATATTCTGTTAAGGCTAAAGCCCATTTACCAACTCTGCTATGCATTATTGGTTTCGAGAGCATGTGTTTGATAACATCGAAATGAGATGAAACATAAACGTCAACAGGCTTTATATAATACTTAAGTTTCATACAAGAAAAGTACAAACAGAGACATAGCTTTTCTATATTGCTATATCTAGTTTCTACATCATTCAATACCCTACTTAGATAGTATATGGCTCTTTCGATGCCATTGTTATCTTCTTGTGCTAACATAATACCTATACTAACTTTAGAGGCGGATATATACAATCTCATGGGTTTTCCCCATGAAGGTGGAGACAAGATAGGAGGTTGAGAGAGATATCTTTTTATCTTGTCAAATGCCTCCTGATGTGCTTCGTCCCACTTGAAGGCTTGGCCTTGCTTCAAACGAAGCAACGGAGAGAAAGCTTGGGTTCTTCCACTTAGATTCGAAATGAACCTTCTGAGAAAGTTAATATTCCCTAGCAAAGATTACAGCTCCCTTTTTGATGTAGGTGCTTTCGTCTCCATAATGGCTTTGGTCTTATTTTGGTTGATCTCGATTCCTTTTTTGTGAACCACAAAGCCAAGGAAATCTCCAGCCTGCACAAAAAATGCACACTTAAGGGGATTCATTTTTAAGCCATGTTTTCTCATTCTTTCGAATGATTGGCTCAAATGATGCAAATGGGTTTCTGCAGATATGGATTTGATGACTATATCATCAATATACACCTGCATAAATGTCTCAATAAAATCATGGAAAATTGAATTCATTGCTCTTTGGTAAGTTGCCCCAGCATTTTTTAAACCAAAAGGCATCACTACCCATTCGTAGGTGCCTAAGGCTCCTGGGCAACGAAATGTTGTCTTAGCAACATCTTCTTCAGCAATAAAAATCTGATTATACCTAGAGTATCCATCTAGCATACTTAAGTATTCGAATCCGGCAGCAGAGTCTATTAACATTTCTGCCACAGGCATGGAATACTCATCTTTAGGGGTAGCAGTATTTAAATCCCTAAAATCTCTGCAAATTCTTAGAGAGCCATTTTTCTTAATAACGGGTACTATATTTGCTAACCATTCGACATACCTTGTGGTTCTGATGAATTTGCAGCGCAGCAACCTTTCGACCTCAGCTTTAATCTTTGTGAGAACTGTCGGCGCAAATCTTCTAGGAGTTTGCTTGATGGGCTTCTTGCCATCCTTAATTGGAAGTCTGTGCTCCACTAACTCTCTCTTCAAACCAGGCATTTCATCATAGTCCCATGCGAAGCAATCTTTGTTTCTCTTGAGAACTTCGATCACTTCCTGCTTGAGGCTTGGGTTGAGTCTTGCGCTTATGTAAGTTATTCTTTTTGTATTGTTATCCCCCAAATTCACCTCTTCGAGTGGATCCTGTGCTAACATTTTAGCGCCTGAATCTGTGGGGTCCTTCTCGAAGCCTAAGGGTTCTTTATCATAGTTGGCATCTAGCCTTTGATCTATTTCGTGCTCTTCAAAGGGTGAGTCTTTCAAGCCATTCCCCTCTATTTCGTTTACTTCAGCCATATTATCTATTTCAGCCTCTGAGGCCGCTTTCCATTCGTTCTCAGCCATATAGGCCGAAATCCTTTCGAAGAAGGAGGACTCAATCATGAGCAAGGTTGTCGAACTCCCAGCCTGCTGGCCGTTTTTGCGTAGTGCCTTCAACTTCTTCGTCTCCTTTGATTATCTTCCTATCCCAATACATGCCATCATGGCGAAGGTTCATATAATAGTGTGCGTTCCTGGTTTCGTTGATTTCGTCACTTGGGGTACAAGGGGCTTTTTGGCTAGATATTTGTCATAATTTCTCTTGTTGACTAAGTTAACTGCTGTCATAAAATAACTCTGATCCGCTTCGATGTTCTCCACAATACCATCTTCTCTCCATAACACTAACCTTTGATGCATTGACGAAGGAACTGCCCCTACGCCATGGATCCATTCTCTTCCCAGCAGCAAGTTGTAGTTGGCTTTAGCTTCAATCACCATGAACATGGTGGGCCTACAGCTTGATCCCACTGTCAACTCTACTTGGACCACTCCCAATGTTTGGCCTACTTTTCCTTCATAATTGGATAGTACCATGTTGTGTGGTTTGATGTCACCATCTTGTATTCCTAATTTCTTCAGCATGAAGTGGGGCATTAAATTGACTGCAGTGCCTCCATCCACCAAGACTTTATTTACGCCATGGGCACCAACCTTTGCTCGAATGAACAATGGCTTCAGATGATTTTTCATAGCTGGCTCTGGGTGTTCGAAGAACGCCATTCTGCTCTTCGACCGCGCCGTTATCCATCACGTAGTAGCATACAGGTCTGTGCTTCATCAAGTCTATTGTATCATCCTCATCATGCTCTCCGATTTCAGTTTTCCTGTCCAAATTCAGAAGGTAGTACAGATACCACATTGCAATTGATATTGAGTGAAGACTCCCCCCTCTGATTCGAAGTTGTCTGTTAGCATATCCTCGTCTTCTTCTGGACTTGGTGTGTACTCCTTCGATTCATCTTGTTGTGTTTCAGAGAAGAGTCTCCTGCTAACTGGGGGTTTATCCTCAGGTTGATTATTTGGTTTGTTGGTGCTTGATTCTGCTTTGTTTTTGATCGAAGTTGCTCATTTATCTGCCATAGCTTCCCTTTCAGCCTTTCGCATTCTCTGTTGACTGCGCCATTGTGATCTTGACATGGGGTTTTTGCCTTTGTAATTTTCTAACCTCAATTCTTCCCTCTTTGCAGTATTGAATTGCCTTCTATATGTCATGGCGTGACATGCATTTTGTCCGTTGCTTCTCCATTTATCCTTCCCCTTGTCAGTTCTGACTTGCAGCCACTTGTCTGTTGGTACTTCAGCAGGGATTTTGAACGTCACCCTTCGAGCGCCTTTGGGATAAGGACTATCAGGCCTTCGTTGAGTGTAGTTGCTCTCAAAATGTTGGCTCATCTGACCAGTCTCTTTGTGGTTCCAGCATGGGGCGAAAGGGATTGTTTCGAAAGCCCCAGCCACATTTTGATCATACACTGCGGAACACCTTGGGCAAATTAGGCATTTGGTTGCCCCTTTGTGACAGCGAACTAAAAACTCCAATAAGCTCTCTCCAGCTTTAGGGTAACATCTGAATAACTGGTTATCTTGGCGCCAGTTGATGCCAGTTCGTGCCCTTTGTTTCCTCTCGAAGTCTGCAGCAATTTTCTGATTGCAGATGATGCTGCATCTGGGACATAGTATCATTTCAGCATTTCCTTTGTGGCACAACATGAGGTAGTCTTTAAGACTGGCATCTCTAGCATAGCTATCCTCCATTTTGTATTTTTCTTTTTCTAAGTATCTTTCCATCTCCTCCATTTCAGAACGAGGTCTCTCCATATCCACCATATTAACATCCACTTCCTCCCCCTTTTGGTCATCATCTCCCCATCCTGTAGGTTTGACATCTTCGATTTGGATTTTTGAACTCTCTGGGGAAGAATATCTTACCAAGTAGTCAAACTTTCCACTGGGTTCCCCCAAAGTATCCCATATTTCTTTCTGAGGGGGGGGGCTGGCTTTGTGATCTGGACTTTCTCCAATTTTAGCCTCAGGCCTTCAGTAACCTGTGTCAACTCTTGCTTTTGATTCTCCTGGCCCTCAGTAGCCTGGATTTCTTTCGAAGCAGCCAAAGGTGCTACTTCAATTGAAGTCTCCTGTTTCTTATGGACGTCTTCAGTACCCTCCTTTTTGACTTCGACTAACACACCGTTTTTATTCTCAGTGTTTTTCTCTCCTAATGGAGTGTCATCTTGATCTGCTTCCACCATATTGATTTCTCCAATGTATGCAGGCTCGGAGTAATTGGTGTCTGCAACATCCAAAGGGTCTTCATCTACTTTCATTTTTGGTTTGTCAGCGAATTTCAATCTGCCATCCTTAATTGCATTTTGAATCAGATCCCTGAAAAGAAAACACTGTGAGGTTTTGTGGCCTAGGAAATTATGATACTTACAAAATCCTCTTTTCTTTCTTTGATCTAAAGGAGGTATTTTAACATTCGATGGCACAATTAGTTGGCCATCTTTGACAAGCAAATCAAAAATCTCGTCACACTTTGTTACATCGAAGGTATACACCTTCTTTGGGAATTTGTCACTTTTCTCATTTTCAACAATTTCTTTCCCTTTTGTGGGAACTAATAGTTTACAAGAGTAAGGTGGAGCCTGCTTTAATTAAGCGAGATCTATTTCGACCTCTTCGAATTCAGGATAGTCTTCAACTTCCTCAGTTTCGACATAGGAAATTATTTCCTTCTTGTTACTTTTAAAAGCCCTGGCCTTTTCGGCCTTTAGCCTTTCGACTTGTCGAACCCTATCTGCTAATTGAGCCATGTCCCTCAAGTATTGTGTGTCTAATTTCTTTCGAATAGAATAGTCCAGGCCACCAGCGGCCATTTCGACTAACTCATGTTCAGGGACTACTGTGAAGCATCTAGATTTCAAGAGTCTGAACCTATTCAGGTAATCATCTATTGGTTCAGTAAATTTCCTCTTAACACTAGCTAGTTCCTTCAGGCTTATTTTAGATTGTCCCATGTAGAACTGTTCATGGAATAATCTCTCTAAGAGGGTCCAAGTATCTATAGACCCAGGAGGCAATGTGGTGAACCATGTAAAAGCATTCTTAGTCAAGGAACTTGGGAAATATTTAATCCTAAGGTTCTCATTATTTGCTATGTCTCCTGCTTCGGTCAAATACCTGGCTATGTGTTCGACTGTTGATTCATTGGTATCTCCAGCAAACTTCGTAAACTTAGGGATCTTATATCCCCTTGGTAAATCAATGTGTATTACATAATCTGCTATAGGAGAGGCATAATTTGGCCTTCTAATCCCTGTATTGTCGTTTTGAATTCTGTGAACGACTGCATCAGCATCTTGATTTCGACCCACCATGACAACTCCTCTAGGTTGTTCTTCTCGAAACGCTGGGACTTCTAGCCTTTCGACCCTTGACCCTGGTTCTATAATTCCCCTTTGTGGTTCCTCTCGAATCACTGGGGCATCTAACCTTTCGATCCTTGCCGCTGGTTCTATAAATCCCCTTTGTGGTTCTTCTCGAATCACTGGGGCATCTAACCTTTGTGCCCTTGCCCCCAAATTAACCCCCTCTCTGACTGGTCTATAGGGTGGGTCATCAGCAATTTGTTCTATGATAGGTACGTTTGCTCGAACCAATGCCTGGTTCTGTCTACGCCTTTCTGGCGGAGCGAAGAAATCTACTATTCGACTCATGTTATCTGCGTTTTCTCTGTTTGTCACAGTCACATTTTGTACTATTGGGGCAAAGATCTCTTGCATAGTTTGCGCTAACACTCCTATCATATTATGGTTACTATCATCCATTAATTGCCTAAAAGCCGTCTGATTTTCTGTGGTTAAGATAGGCAATGTACTATAACCTACTGACCCTTGGTTTTTTGTCATAAATTGATTAGCCCCAGATCCAGACCCTAATTGTGGTGACGTATTCGACGTCGAAGTGTGCAAACCTGCCATAAAAGATGTTGGCATCCCATAAGGGGGATTTCTGGGTCTACTACCATCGAAATTGGGTGGTCTGGTTGGTGGTGGGGTGGCGAAATGGGTTTGTGTCCCTGATGGTGGTATAGATCCCTCAGGATAACCAGTGGTTCCTGTATTTCCTAGGATCGAACTGTTAATCGACATGCCACTTGTTCCATTCGTGGCCACATTACTGGTAGAGGATGCAACAGACTGTGCGTTCGAAGGGATCGCGTTAGATGTTCCCGTCGAAGAAGACGCGTTAATGCCTGTTCCATGTGGGGCATTTTGTTCCCCTTGTTGATTGTTTGGATTAGACATCTTGCTATTACGTTTTCTTCTAGGTAAGGGTTGGTTGCTATTAGTTATTCTACCACTTCTAAGGTTCATATAACAATGAACTTGACACTCAGAAAAAACTTTTATAATGATTATGTCTTAACAATCTTATTTTGTTTTAAATTTCGTAACGACCAATGACTGTCCCACTGGGCGTGCCAATTTGTTTACAGTGATTTCTGGTAAACAACCGCTAGTCTTCCAAACTATCAAATAATCTTAATGACTGTTATTCAATCTCTCTGGTAACTTGCAGGATCGACTAGATTGATTCTATGGGGTATTGGTCGTTTGGATGAAATCTATTAGCAAAATTGGTATTCATAGTTAAGATTTTATTTAAAGTGTTTTAGAAACAATCAACTTACTTCGATTGCCATATTAAGGAATTTGATGACCTAATTAAACAGATCAATGTAAAATTGGACTAAATGACTAAAGATTCGAATGTAAAAGAAACGTTTAAATGCAGAAAAAGAGTAAATGACTTTAATGTAAAGACTTTAATGTAAAAGCATGAGTATAAATGTTTCAACGTAAAGACATGAATGTAAAAGCATGAGACATAAAAGAATTTCTGAAATGTAAAGGATTCGAATAGAGGAAAACGTTTAAATGCAAGGAATAAGTAAATGACTTTGAATGTAAAAGTATTTGAATGACATTGACATGAAAATGGAAGATAAATTGGAAAAGATAAAGAGTTTTACTGAATTGTAAATGTTTGGTGTTATCATACGTACATTGTTCGAGCATTCGTTTCCCTATCCATGTGATATTTTGAATGTTTACTGAATTTTGTACAATAGATATGACACACGAAATCCTAACACTAAGACTTCTATTTATACTACTTCGACCATAACGGCCTTGCTTATAAGATTCTGCCACGTTCAGAACATGCAGAGCACTGTTTCTCTCTAGCTTCCACGCGTCTTCGAATCGTTCCAGCGCATATATATTTGATTTCCAATATCCCGCTCGCGTTTGAATTTCAAATGCTTTGGCAATCTTCGCTTCGAACTCATTTCACAACCCTCACAGACACAGTCTCGTTATCATTTCGAGGCTTCTTTTAAATATATCTTCACAACTGTCACTCGAAGCTCTGAGCTTTGACATTGCTATTCGAAGAACCATTTCTACCATTCCGAACCATAACATTTGCTTTATTCCAACGAAACATCCATATTGCTTCGTTTCGAACATATGTATCAAAATCTTCAGCCAACACAGGCGCTGTTACCTCTACCTTGCATCAGAAGCTGAAATACCCAGTGAAGGGGAATATTGTTACAGTATGCGGTGAGGAGGAGTACATGATAATCCATCTGCAGTCGTTCCGATACCACTAAATGGAAGGAGAATTCTTCGAAACTCCTTGTCAAGCGTTCGAAACAGTTCCAAGGGTCATGCCTGTTAACTCTCCAATTGCTCCTGAAGTTACACAAGTTCCGCCTAGGATGGCCTCGCTGAAGGATGCTCAAGCTGCAGTTGAAGAAGAAGGTCGTACTATTTGGGGTCAGCTCCCCGATCTTCCTTTTAAATCTGATAAGACTGGTTTAGGCTTCACCACCAAAGGTCAGAAGATGATACGCCACAAACGTGCCGGCAAACTTCCCTTCCACATCAGCAAGGATGGAGTCCATGCTATAGAAGACAACGACAATGACTTCGACATCAGCGATTGGATCTTCCCAACTCCCAACAACGGAATCAGCAATTGGAAGACCGAAGACGTCATACCAATCTCCTTTAGACAGGAGTAATTGCTTTTGTTTTTTGTTATGCTTTTCGTTATTTATTTACGTTCAGACAATAAACCTTAAAAGCCTAATGCCTTGCCCGGGGCACCACGACTCGTTTGTGAGGGTTATTATTTGTCATTTGCATATTTTCATTCAATAAAATCATTGGACTTTTGCATTTAAGTGTTGTTTTCATTCTTTTCTTTTACTTTACTACCCCTTCAAAAGCTATGTGTTCTTACACACACCCACGTGATACACTGCAGATTCGCTCCGAATCTCGTTGATAACAGCTTTGCTATTGCTAAATATGAGTTCAATAATCCGATCTACCAAGCCGAAGACGAAGGTGAGGAAGATTTTGAAGTGCCAAGAGAACTTGTCAGACTGCTACAGCAAGAGGAACAGGTTATACAGCCACACGAAGAGCCAGTCGAGGTTATGAATCTAGGTACTGACGAAGACAGAAAAGAAATCAAGATAGGAGCAGGTCTTGAGAACAGTATCAAATAGAGATTGGTTCAGATGCTACGAGACTATATCGAGATTTTTTCTTGGTCATACGAAGACATGTCAGGTCTAGACATTGACATTGTGGTGCACCAATTATCGACCAAAGAAGGTTTTCTCCCTGTAAAGCAGAAGGTTCGTCGCATGCGTCCTGAGATGTCAGAGAAAATCAAAGCCGAAGTTATGAAACAGTTCAATGCCGGTTTCATAGACGTCACTTCTTATCCACAGTGGGTTGCGAATGTGGTACTTGTACCTAAGAAAGATGGTAAAGTACGAATGTGTGTGGATTACAGAGATCTGAACAGAGCAAGTCCGAAAGATGATTTTCCATTTCCTCATATTGACGTTCTAGTTGACAACACCCCTCAACATAAGGTTTTCTCCTTCAAGGATGATTTCTCCGGTTATAATCAGATCAAAATGGCTCCTGACGACATGGAGAAGACTACTTTCGTTACACAGTGGGGCACATTCTGCTACAAGGTCATGTCGTTCGGACTGAAGAACGTTGGCGCCACTTATCAACGTGCCATGGTGGCATTATTTCATGACATGATTCATCACGAGATAGAGGTCAACGTCGACCACATGATAGCTCGATCACAGACCGAAGAGGAACATCTCGATCATTTGCGGAAACTGTTTGATAGACTGAAGAAGTACAGACTAAGACTCAATCCTAACAAGTGCACCTTTGGAGTCAGATCCGGTAAACTCCTGGGGTTTATTGTCAGTGGTAAAGGTATTGAAGTTGACCCCACCAAGGTTAAAGCTATCTAAGAAATGCCAGCGCCCCGCACCGAGAAAGAAGTCAGAGGTTTCTTGGGACGACTGAACTACATTACCAGATTCATTGCACATCAAAATGCTACTTGTGAGCCAATCTTCAAATTATTGAAGAAAGATCAAGTAGTGGAATGGAACAACGATTGCCAGATCGCTTTTGACAAAATCAAGGAGTATCTACAGAATCCTCCTATCCTGATGCCGCCTGCCAAAGGAAGACCTCTTATCATGTACTTAACAGTATTAGAGAACTCAATTGGGTGTGTGTTGGGGCAACATGACGAGTCTGGTCGAAAAGAGTATGCAATATACTACCTTAGCAAAAAATTTACCGACTGTGAAACAAGATACTCACAACTTGAGAAAACTTGCAGCGCTTTGGCTTGGGTTGCTCGCCGACTAAGACAGTATATGTTGACTCACACTACATTATTGATCTCCAAGATGGATCCGATAAAATACATATTTGAGAAACCTACTCTCTCCGGAAGAATAGCAAGATGGCAAATGATCTTGACCGAATACGACATCCAATATACTACTCAGAAGGCGATCAAAGGAAGTGTAGTAGCCGATCATTTGGCTCATCAAGCCGTAGATGACTATCAGTCTATGCAGTTCGAGTTCCCAGACGAAGATGTTTTGTTAGTTACTGATTATAAAGAACCAGGCCCAGACGAAGGACCTGAACAAGGATCCCGATGGACTATGGTCTTTGATGGAGCCTCAATCGCACATGGAAATGGCATTGGCGCCATCATTACATCCCCTACAGGCGGACACACGCCTTTCACCGCCAGATTATGTTTCAGTTGCACTAACAACATGGCCGAATACGAAGCGTTCATCATGGGTATTAAAGCTGCTATTGATTTAAGAATCAAATTCTTGCAAGTATACGGAGACTCAGTTTTGGTGATCAGTCAGATTAAAGGCGAGTGGGATACGAAACATCCGAATCTCATTCCATATCGAGAGCATGTTTTGAGCCTGATCCCTTACTTCGAAGAAATCACTTTCGATCATATTCCCCAAGAAGAGAACCAGTTGGCAGACGCATTAGCTACTATGTCATCTATGTTCAAGGTCAAATGGGACAACGAGGCTCCCCAAATCATCATCGAAAAGTTTGACGAACCAGCATACTGTTGTGAACTTGATACAGAAGATAAACCTTGGTTCTACGAAGTGAAGAGGTATCTTGAGACTCAGGAATATCCCGCAGGGGCATCTATCAATGACAAGAAGTTCTTGAGAAGATTCGCATCCAAATTCTTTCTTAGCAATGGCATCTTATACAAGAGCAACCACGACATGTGCTTACTCCGCTGTGTAGATCAGAAAACTGCAGAACGTATCATGGAAGAATTACACGAAGGCGCATTCGGTGCCCACTCTAGTGGACATACGATGGCTAAAAAGATTCTGAGAACAGGTTATTATTGGTCCACTATGGAAGTTGATTGTCATCGCTATGCTCGGTCTTGTCACAAATGCCAGATATACGCAGACAAAGTGCACGTACCTCCGGTACCGTTGAATGTTCTGACCGCTCCTTGGCCTTTCGCAATGTGGGGCATTGACATGATCGGAGAAATCAAGCCTACCGCTTCCAACGGACATCGTTTCATCCTTGTGGCGATTGACTATTTTACCAAATGGGTAGAAGCAACCTCGTTCGCATCTGTTACCAAGAATGTTGTGGCTCGATTCATCAAGCATAATCTTATCTGTCGGTACGGCACTCCTTTCTCCTGAAAGGATTATCACAGATAACGGTACCAACCTCAACAACAAAATGAGCACCGAACTCTGCACGCAGTTCAAGATCAAGCATCACAACTCTTCTCCATATCGGCCTAAAATGAATGGCGCAGTGGAAGCCGCCAACAAGAATATTAAGAAGATTATACAAAAATGTACACCCGGCAAGTCGAAAACCTACAAAGGCGGCTTGGGCAAAAAAGGGTATCCCGGTAGACTGAAAACCCGAAAGGGCGGTCTAGGAAAAAGTTAGGGATTTAAGCATACGACTATGTCTCGTCTAGATCATCTACCTACAGACTATTATCAGCATTCAAGATTCAAATGGCGAAAATCAATTCACTCACTTTCTACTGACAGCAAAGAGATGAGATAGTCGAAATATACGAGCACTAGCATAGTTGAAACTCGAAGAGATTATTTCCGTATAGATTTTTACTTTCATTGTATACAAACTGCTTGGCCATACGCCACCTTTCAAAATTGATGCAAATTCTTTCTTTTAGAGTGTTCACTATTGTTGTTTTTTGCATAAAGTCCAATGATTGCTTTGAATGATTATATGCATTTGACAATAAACATCTGTTCACAAACATACGAAAAGCGAACGAACAAAAATAATTACTGCAGGTTCTAGGAATTGAGATGACGACTAAAGTCACTAATGCATTCCTCGCGAGATAGTTCCTCAGAGGTATTTATCCCCAGCAGAATATCTCCCAATGATTATCATTCCCCGACAGCAGTAGTATCCAGACTTGAAACTTGGTCAGATAGTGCATCGGAGAAACCCTACGTCTCTTTTATTCCTCAACCAGAGGTTTCAACAAACTCCAGATTCATCACCTCAAAGGAATCTTCGAACCTCAACTCCAAACAATAATCAGATACTCCCCAACAGGTCTACGCACAAGATCCCCAGCAGAGTATCTCCCAGCTTTTATTATTCCCAACAACATTAATATCTAGGCTCGAAACTTGGTCAGATAGTGCATCGGAGGAAACCTACATCTCTTTCTCCTCCAAGTCAGGGTTTTCAGCAACTTCATCCCTAAGCAGAAGTCAGAAATCCTCGGCAGGACATACTCATATTCAAGATGGACATGTTTTGAAATACCACAACATCTACATTCATACATTATTCATAAAAAATCATGACATGTGCATATATCATTCACGTACTTTGTCATATGCTCGCATGCATCATAATCTGCATAAGACTAACTATATCCTGTCAAAGTTTTTATTTTCTCCAGCAGGTAAAAGATCTTTTCCGAATGGAAGGTCGAAGATTAATACCCAAAACAAGACGGGGAACCCTATCAGAAAGACCGCACAAATCTTTTCCAAATGGAAGGTCCAGGATTAATACCCGAAACAAGACGGGGAACCCTATCTGAAAGACCGCACAAATCTTTTCCAAATGGAAGGTCCAGGATTAATACCTGAAACAAGACGGGGAACCCAATCTAAAAGACCGCACAAATCTTTTCCAAATGGAAGGTCCATGATTAATACCCGAAACAAGACGGGGAACTCAATCTGAAAGACCGCACAAATCTTTTCAAAATGGAAGGTCAAAGATTAATACCCGAAACAAGACGGGGAACCCTATTTGAAAGACCATACAAGTTGTCTTCCGACAACAGGCATTGGATCAACACCCGAAGCAAGACGGGAAAGCTATCCATATTCTTCCAAATATCTACCTCATAATAGCCAGGACGAAGGTTTATTCTGACTCTCTCTTATTATCAACAGCAACTACAGAGTCTGGCGTACGACTCAGTTGCCCCGGATGGCATCTTTAAGCCCATCTCCGACTATTTGTCGACATCTCTCTACCTTTAGAATGCTGCATATTTGGTTAAAAATCAATACCTACCATTAGTTTTATTCAAAGGCGAGCGTGAAGTATAACGTACGACTCAACATCATTCTCTCTGGATGGCATCTTAAGCCCATCTCTGTGTTTTCT
Source organism: Vicia sativa (assembly GCA_021764765.1). Taxonomy (NCBI): domain Eukaryota; kingdom Viridiplantae; phylum Streptophyta; class Magnoliopsida; order Fabales; family Fabaceae; genus Vicia; species Vicia sativa. Next base: position 203,467,880 of record CM038793.1, read on the forward strand.
TCTTATTTTCAAAAATACCTACAGGGTCTAACAAACGGCTCATTCCCCAGCATCATTCTCTCCTGATGGCATCTTAAGCCCATCTCCGATATTTATTCTATTCAAACGACGTTCACAAGTCTAGCATACGACTCAATCTCTAGCAACAGCTTCTCCAAATGGCATTTGTAAGCCCATTCCAGCGCATCATCAACCAACAGCAAGTGCAAATTTTCAGGTGTACTTGAGTGTTCAATCATCTTCTACCTTCAGGTTACGAAAGGCAAGCATGCCAATCTAACCCTTCCAGTACAAGAAGATTGAACAGGGGCAACTGTCATACCCAAAAAATTTGCCCTCTTACTTCTCAAGACATTTCACAAGGATTTCACAAGGATTGATCAGACAAACCCTCTCCTAAACAATCAACCCAAACTAGGGTTTTGGCCATTCTCAAATCAAGGTGGGCTTATAACGCTTTCAGTGGTCATCATGCCTCATCATATTCTTCAAAGAATCTCCATGTCAAGTTTCAAGCCTTACAAGTCAAGTTTCCTCAGACAATTGCTCAGATGGTTGAAAATTAGTTGTATTGGACAAAAAGTCAACTGTGGTCAACATACAGTCAAACTTCATAATTTTGGTCAACATCAATATTTTGAAGTGATATTCATCATTTGATCAAGGGTTGATCATGATTCATCAAGAAAAGTCAAGAATTGATCAAAAGTCAAAGTTTCTAAATTGGGCTTTCTCAAACAAAAGTCAACAGAACTTTGACCAGGCATAACTTTCACATACTTTATCAGAAATTTCCCCACCACAGCTCATTTTGAAGAGAATTCAATTCTCTACAACTTAATGTCTCACAAGCTTGGGCAGAAAATGCTTCATTTGGAAGTTATGGATCAAAACATTACAGGTCCTTCTAAAAGTCAACAAAAAGTCAACTTTTTGTAAAGAAGTGTTCATGAGCATGGAAACTCCAATTAAGATGAAACCAAAGATGCTGTTTAGAGGACATCTTGAGCTTTCTAAAAAGTCCAAGAACACCCAAAAATATTAAAAATTGAGCAAGATACACCTTGCACAAGTTGAGCATTTTTGAGGAGGTGCACAAAGAGAAATACATGACAAAACCAAATTTTTTGCAAATGGGACTAACTTTTCTTGATTCAAACATGTTCCTTAGCTGAATTGGAACCTCCAAGCCCAAGGCCACGAATTTATCTTTTATTTTTTTTATTTATTTTGGATTTTTAATCATTTAAAAGCCCATTTAATTAAAATAAAAGATAGAAAATCAAAAATTAATTGCAAGGTGGATTTTTCTCTCTTTCTTGAGATCCAAGCAAGCCATACAAGCTGTCAATTTTGAATTTCTTTGATTGGAAAAGGAATTGAATGAGATTTGATCAAAAAAGGCAATATTCGGTTTCATTCCAAATCAAATATTTTCTCATTGATTGACATATAATTTCTTCATAATTCTTGACCTAATTCACTCTACTATAAGTACATGTTGCATCCACGAGCACAAGGGACGAAATTCTTGCCTCCAAGAACCCTAAGAAAGCTTCAAAAAACTGTATGATACAAGGAAGTGGCAGCCAGGTTTTTGGATCAATTCAAGCCAAACAAAGTGTTCCAACACATTCCTTGATACTCTCTGAAGCTTTTCCAATCATTACCAGCCATCAACAAGCCCAGAATCACGAAAACACGATTTCAGTTTGCACATTCTAACTCAAATTCGATTTTTGATTTTCATGCATATTTAACATGTTTTGATTGTTTGTTTGTGTTTAGAATGGAGTTTTGAAACTTTCTGCATAGGTTAATTGGAGTTTAGACACAGGAATCATGACTTGCCATTGTTAGGGTTCATAAGCTCCAATTGGGGTTTTCTGGAATAGGAAAAATTGGACGAAACCAATGATCCCAGCATGTTCAGGGGATCAAACCGAGTTGATCCATGTCCCCATAACAAATTTATGTTGCATATTTTTGGATTTTGATTTTTCCAGGTGTTATAGCTACGGACAATCCGTTGGTAAAAGCTTTAGCTACGAACAAAAACCGTAGCTAAAAGTTTAAATATTCAAACGGGGAAGACGAAGTTCTTGGCGCGTGTTTTAAGTTTGGTTTTCAGAAATTTGATTCCCTTATAACTATTTCGTTTCATATTACTTATAGCTAAACACTCCAGCTCAGTTGGTAAGCAGCGCGCGCGTATATCCAGGAGGGCCTGGGTTCGAACCTTGGCTCCTCACATTATTTCTTACACTTTGCAAAAACTAACATTTTTTCTTATTTTCTCCATATTTTTCCTTTTAATTTAATTTCTTTTCAAACAATTTTCTAATGCATCAAAAAATCACTAAAAAATATTTTCTTTTTGCATTTAGGACAGAAAAATATTTATTTAATTTTTGACATGAAAATTAATATTTTAGCATGCATATTTCAATTAATTGTTAATTAACTATAAAATTGACTTTTAATTATTTTTCTTTACTAAAACCAATCTAGAAAATTCCCAAAAAATTGTTTTATCATCTAATTAGGATTACTAACCTAAAAACTTTTTCCTAACTCAAAAATCTTTTTTTTACTAACACATTTTCTCTTATGTGAATTTCTTTTCTTTTCCAATTATTATGTATTTGCTTCCATGTTATAATAGTTAGGATTAATTTCCTCGCATTTCTTTTTTCTATTATTATGTAACTGCTCATGGGATGTAATAGTTTTAATTAGGATTTACTTTCCGCACTCCTATATTATGTAACTGCCCCAAAGCCATGTAATAGCGTAGGATTTACTTTCTGCACTTTACTTTCCGCAATTTACTTTCCGCACCCATATAAACTGCTAGTAACTAGGCGTGTATGGAAAGATAAAAAATGAACATAGATCACTTCTAATTTCAAGATAACATATCTGAATTTAACACACTCTCTTCATACATGCACCCCCTAGAGCATTCTCTCTCGTTGTCTTTCGAATAAATGGTCAAGTCCCTCGAACGTAGAGGTATCCTAGCACTATTTCCTACAAACATATAATCACAGTCCCTTCGATACAAAGATCATAGTCCCCTGACGTGGCCTACGAATACATGATCTCGTCCCTCGATTGTTGCCTACGAAAAGTGATGATCGTCTCTTCGAATGTGCTAGGATACTCCTACAAGTTGCCTTCTATGACCATCTGATGTCCCTTCGAACGTCCCTCTAACATCCAACGAATAGGGTTACCTACCAACTAATGGTATGGATAGCACTATTCTAAAGGAAAGTAAAATAACACGAAAACGACCGTTCTGAGTAGGTAATAAGACTTTTAGTTGCTTGCTCTATCAAAATACTTTTCACACCTCACAGTTTTGTCAAAGTTTAAAACACTTTTCAAAAACGAAACATTTCCAAACACTTCGTATACATTCCAGCGTGAATCATTACGAAGTCAAAGCGAAATGCCTTTTCAAAACATTTTTTCAAACACACGCACAGAAAGCAAATTTTAAAGTGAGCTAAAGCAACTAAGAGCCCATAGATAACTAAGGATGGAAAGGGTGCTAATACCTTCCCTTTTCATAACCTTCTCCCTTACTCAGAATCTAACGAAGGTCTTTTTCTGTTCTTTTCACCTTCCCTTAATTGGATAAAAGAAAAGTCGGTGGCGACTCTTGCTATCCGCGACATTTGCGATCAAAAGCAAAACAAATTCCAAAGTCAGTTCTCCCACCGCATTACACCACTGCATGATCATATCCAATCCTCAGGGCAGCAAAACCATTTTTCCAGTGTATGTCTTCTACATCCATTCCATATTGCAAAATAGATTTTCCTTTTTCCATTGTTTGCCACTTGAGTCGAAGGAATGAAAGTAGGTTCAATAGGATTATCATGTGTACTCACCTCAGGAAATTGAACATGCTCCTTGTGCTGCACCGATTTCCACTATTTTTAGAGTCGTGTATTCGAGAACCATAACATTCGCGGGCAACCTATTCCCACTTACCACATCTATCCAAAGTTTCTTCTTAGTGTGTGTCTCCGCCATATATGGCTCCTCTTTTACTGATTCGTTATATAGGGTTTCCACTTCCACTTTTTCTATGACATTGTCTTCCATATCTTTCATTGTGCCCCTTAGTTCCCCAATGTTGTTGTTACTTCAGCTAGCTCCTTTCCCCAATGGTTGACTCGCCGAAGTAAATGCCTTTCTCTTTGGCAGCCCACGCCCTCAAGCCATCCTCTAAACACCCCTAGATGTTTCTTACCTCCTCCGTGGTCCCTAACCCTGATGTTAGGAGTTTAAACCAACGCCACAGTAAGTGACGCCCAGGAGAAGAGATCACTGGAGATCGCAACCACCTACCCAGAAATCGCCAGAGTTTTATTTATTTATTATTATTATTATTATTACTATTATTACTATTATTACTAGTAGCACGAGTATATCTGTTAAGTTGTTGAACGAATCGTAATGAATTGAAAACAATGAAAAAATAGGGTAAATGCTTGATTGTAGAGTCGATAGATAGAATTGCTTTGATAGATAATATAATTATATAAAAAATTAATGATATTTATTATATAAAAAATTAATGATATTCATGAATTTGTATAAATTAAAATAATTTTGTATAGTAAATTTTTATTCAAAATATTGAAAGTAATATTTATCAAAAATAATTTTGCGTGAATTTAACTGGTCGTGTTCCGTTATAAATTTATTTAATACGGTATAGATTTTATCTAAATATACATGTACATTTAAAATGAGTTATTTAATTATAAAATAAATAATAATAATTTAAATTTAATTTAAATATTTGAAAAAAAAAAGTAGATTTTGTGTCTCAAATAAAAAAATATTAATTAAAAATAAAATGATAGTGCCCCGTGAGAAAAATAAAAAAATTTGAATTTTGTGTCTCAAATAAGTATAATGTTAACTAAAATTTAAAGAGGAGTCAGAAGTTGCAACGTCTAGAGAGGAGACTGAAGTTGAGACTTCTGAAGAGCAGTCAGAAGTTACAACTTCTGAAGAGGAGTCAGAAGTTGCAACTTTTGAAGAGGAGTCAGAAGTTGCAATTTTTGAAGAGGAGTCAGAAGTTGGGACTTCTGAAGAGGAGTCAGAAGTTGTAACGTCTGAAGAGGAGTCAGAAGTTGCAACGTCTGAAGGGAAGAGGAAAGATTTGAAAACTAGCGGCACACGTGTCTTTTGATTGTGAAAGGAGTGAATAAAATGTTAGTTTATGAATTGACAAAATCACCCTTATTAGCATGTAAAAATTCAAAAAGGTGAAGGACAAATTCGGGAAGGTGGTGGGCCCCGTCTGAAGGGAAGAGGAAAGATTTGAAAAATAGAGGCACACGTGTCTTTTTATTGTGGAAGGAGTGAATAAAATGTTAGTTTATGAATTGACAAAACCACCCTTATTAGCATGTAAAATTCAAAAAGGTGAAGGGCGAATTCGGGAAGGTGGTGGACCTTTCCTTTAAATGCTAGATAGTAGCTAAAATTTTAGCTAAAATGGTCCATCTTCAGAAGTTGCGACTTCTGAAGAGGAGTCAGAAGTTGTGACTTCTGAAGAGGAGTCAGAAGTTGCGACTTCTGAAGAGGAGTAAGAAGTTAAGACTTCTGAAGAGGATTGAGAAGTTGCAACTTCTAAAGAGGAGTCAGAAGTTGGGACTTCTGGAGAGCGGTCAGAAGTTGAGACTTCTGAAGAGAAGTCAGAAGTTGAGACTTCTGAAGAGGAGTCTGAAGTTGCAACGTCTGAAGAGGAGTTAAAAGTTGCAACGTCTGAAGGGAAGATGAAAGATTTGAAAAATAGAGGCACACGTGTCTTTTGATTGTGAAATGAGTGAATAATATGTTAGTGAAGTGTGTGTTTGTATAGAGAGCATGATAATCAAAAGTGAGGGAGACATGCGTTATTTTGAGTTGCTAAGAAGTGAAAATAATCTGTGGCTTTATGAATAGACAAATTAACCATTTTTGACATGTAATTTTCAAAATAAGAAATGATATTTTTGGTGTAATGGTGGTATCTTTTTTTACTGGCTAGATAGTAGATTATTATTATTATTATTATTATTATTATTATTATTATTATTATTATTATTATATCTATTATTATTATTATTATCATAATTATTGATATTATTATTATTATTCTTATTATTATTATTATACTATTATTACTATTATTATTATTATTATTTGAAATTCAGGTATACGGATTACAAATGTCCTAACACATGTTGAGACAAAGTTCTCTGCACAAATAACCTGGATAGTACAGAGCATACAGATATGCAACTTTATCAACACAAAGTCATAAAGATGTTCCAAAGTCTTATATGACGTGTGTCAATCAATACAGAACAAAAATGAATGATAAAGAAAGATATTAACACATAAATATGATGACCCTGTTCAGTGTACAACAACACCTACTCTGGGGGATACCAAGTCAGGATGGAAGTCCACTATTAGTCGTATTAGTTCAATGCTAAACTACCCCATTTACAACTTCTCGCCTAATCCCTATCCAATACAATTTCTTCCTAGGTGCTACCTAAATATGAGAAATCAACATCTCACTTCCTAAATCACCTCAGAGATATTTATATTTATAACAATATGTTCAGTCAAGACTCTTGACTAACAATCATAGTTGGACTTGCTTTAAAGATTCATCAGAGAACATTATACATTATATGCCTAAAAGCTTTAAGAATGAACATTAGAGAATTAAAACTCTATAGCATCAGTCTCACTCTCATATCAACATGATATTTGAGAGGTTCACACACACCAACTCTCCTAGAGAGTGGCTTACAGACTCAACCCTAATAATAAAAAATTTGTATTTTTAGTTGGTACTCTCTTAGGTCATAAACACTTCTATTTATAACCTTTCTCCCAATTGGATTTGGTCTTTAAATCGCAACATATCAGCTACTACAAATATGCAGAATCTTCTACAAGAAAATAGTAATTTAACCATAACTTTCCTAGTCTATCTCCAAAATTAGAAAGTCAATATTTTTCTTGATTTTAGCTTGAATCTTCTAGTCCTGAATATCAGGATCACATAATATCCCCAAAATATTCATCCTCTGTGACCACTTAATAGAATCAAAGAAAAATAGTTGTACTAGTCACAAGTTGAAGACTCTGCATAAGACATCTTACTTGACATGTTGCTCACCTCAACATGTTTCCTCATAATATAGAACTTGTGTTCAACATGTTTCCTCTGCATGTTAGAACATCCTATTAACATATTGTTGCTTAATTTGTTTTACTAAAATTAATTCCAACCATAAACAAAGAATCAACAATCTCCCCCTTTGGCAAATTATGGCTAAAACAAATAGTCAATTACAACTCAGCTAACATCACTATTACAACAATCAAAAGCAAAACAATATAACCATCGGTAGTCTTCAGAAAGAGGTCCGTCTTAATCTGGATGATGTTAGGACATCATGTTTGACAACTTCTTCACAACATTCTGAATGAGCTCCATTTAACAACAAAGACCATCAACCTTAGAATCAGAAGGAATAAAAAGTCTCGAAGTCATTTGGTGTACACGAGGAAGAAGATATGTAACACTCCCCCTCAACCCAAGAACACCAATGATGGAATAAGAGAACCAATAAGCTACATAATTTGTAGCTACCAGTCAACCTGTGGCATAAGAGGAAACTTAAGAGAAAATCAACCACCACCCTTGCTAACTCAGGACATAGGACACAATTATCTTCATAACTCAGATCACAAGACACAAAGGAATACACGAAAACTGAAACATGAGACATAACTTGCACAAGATGTTGAAACATATCATTAAGCATCCTTGTAAAACAACTGCAAGAACATACACCACATATAAAACCACCACCATTCTCCCCCTTTTTAGCCAGACATTGACAAAGAAACCCCCCACAAAACCATACTCGAATAAAAGCCTTAACACAAGATGAATAAAAATAAGAGAGAACGTCTTTAAATATGATAACACGAATTTATATAACATTTTTGACGTAATTTTCATAGACAATGTTACTATTTTTATTTAATTATATTACTTTATTTCTGTATTACGTTGGTATTTTCTATGTTTCAGGTATTTGTATTAAATAAAGATAAATCGAGCAAAGAAGTAAAATCGAGGAAAAATCGGATTAAAAAGTCAAAGAAATGAAGCAAAGAGTGATATATAGCAAAAGGGAGGAGATATAGAAGGAGAAAATAATTATTCACATAGCAAAGACTAAGCCCAAAGCAAGCAGGCCCAGACCAAGCCCAGACGCCACCACCGCCACGTACGAGGCGGCCGTCTCAACTTCCCTCTTTCCTTGGAGGCGCCCGCCTCCCATGCAAGTGGGGCCCTCCATTTTTGCAGAAAACTGAGACGCGCGTCTCATTCCTACTGTATACGTGGAGGCGTCCGCCTCCTTAGGGGACCCACGTCTCAGAAATTCTCTCTTAAGTGGGACGTCTGCCTCCTACTTTTAAGGCACCATTTTCTCCACTATGGGATTTGCATACGAAGTTTTAGGAACTGGAAGTTACAAAGTGAGGATATAAATACAAGTTCAAGTTTCAACCAGAGGGTCGGCATTTTTTTTTACCGAACATCCGTTAATTCTTTATTTCGCAATTTATTTTCCTTTCAGTTTTGTACTTTGAATTTATTTTTCCAGTTTTCGCTGATCTAACCTTATGTTAGATCTAGTGCTTTTTATTCCTTGTTTATTTTCTTCTTTCGAATTCAAGAAGTCTCCGAGCAGATCCAACCAACCTGTGGTGGATGCTCGTTTATTTCGAAGAACAAGATTATTTCCAGCATTCTTAATTTCAGGTTTAATTTAATTATTTTATTTTATTTTATTTATTGTTGCCTGATATTATTTATTTGATTTCGGAAATGTTTAAATATATTAAACCATATTATTTATGCATGTCTGAATTAATTAATATGTCTGGCTAAATCGTTCTGATATTGGTATGTAAATTAATCGATCCAAAGGAATCCGAAATAAACTGGCATAATGTTACGCTGTTAAAAATATTCTTTGTGACTTAGATATCTAATTTAATTTATTAAAAGGTTTAGAAACCAACAGAGCGAAAGTTTGAGGTTAATAAACTGGACTAAGGTTAGAAACCAACAGAGCGAGAGTTTGAGGTTTAGAACCAGATAGTGGATACTAGGTATTAATTTTAAAGAATGCGACAGCGTTTTAAAAGAGATTAAACTTTATTTATTTTCAAAAAGTGTTTTTAAATTCGGCGGGATAGCGAGAGCATACGTTAGGATTTAATTGCATGATCCGATTCAACAGAGCGACATTTTGAGATAGGATTTTTAGATGAATATTGTTTGCTGAAATAGAATTTTTATTCAACTTGAGTAATAAGTCAGTGGAAATTTAGATCCCCTTAGGTTAGACGAATTACATACTGATATCTGTTTATTTATTATATTTTCCTTAACTAAAAATCTTAAAGAATTATTCGCCTTAGTCAGTATCGTAACTTAGGATAACGATAGATCGATTTATAGTCTCTGTGGGTTCGATATCTTTTAAAACTACGCGATTGGACTGTGCACTTGCAGTCTGCTGATTAATAGACGATAAAGTCGCGATCAAGTTTTTGGCGCCGTTGCCGGGGACTATTTAAGTCGATATTGTAACTCTGGTGTTACACCCTATAGACTAAGGCACTTTTACCTTTTACTACCATGTATGACCCAAATTTTTCCTATGCCCATTATCAGTATTATGAGGAACCACAAGAATCCCATAGATCCGACCTTGAAATACTGATGGAAAACTTTAATGCTTCACAAACCTACTCTTACCCAAACTACCTCCAAAACTACCAATCCCCATATTTTGAGGAACCACAAGAAACTTATAATTTCAACCAAACTTTTCCTCAACCCAATTCTTCCTACAATTATCACACACAATATTTTGAAGAATCACCAAAACCATATAAATCTGATCTCGAAATATTAATGGAATATTTTAATGAATCATGTAGGATGATAAGTCGCTTCGGGGAAACACAAAAAGAGACTTTAACTTACTTTCAAGACTCTGAAGAATCGCAAGATTTTAATTTCGAAACGTCAATAGAGGATTCCGATGAGATGATAACTAACTCTAGGTTAGAGTTCATGATTGAACACTTTATAGAGGCACAAACTATCCAAAATAATGAAACCCTTAGCCAACTAACTATTATGGTTGAGTCCCTCGCGTCTCACAGTATGGCGTTAGAGACTCAAATCTCCCAACTCGAACAAAACCTTCTAGGACCTCTACCTGAGGAAGATGTGGATTTTGAAACAACGATTATGGAAAAATTACTTGGAAATCTAGAAAGTGATGACGAGTTTGAGGAGAGTGATATTGTGGCCGAGGAAAGTTCTGACGAGAAAATAGTGGAGATTGAGAAAAATGAACCAACAATGTTTGAAGAGGAGGTTGTAAAAGAGGTAGAGAAGGAAGCATCTATTGTAATCCCGAATCACTACATCCCACTGATTCCCTTCCTGAAACTTTTTATGGAAACTCCGGTAGACTCTCAATCTAAAACGTACGTTGCGGTATTGAAAAATATCCATACTAATTCACCACCATTTGAAGTCTTACCTAAAAAGCGAAAATTAGAGGACCATAAAATTAGGGATATAATTACATTAGGGTCAGGTTAACTTATGAGGCGATGGACGAAATCACTAAGCCAAAAATTGAAAAACTTATACTTAGGATAAATCCAGGACCGCCACCTAAATTTCGAAAGAATAAACCGCCCTACAAACGTAAGAAAAGAAAAGGTGAGGGATATGTGAGATGGCTTGATAAGTGGCCATGGAAAATCAACGAGTAGTCATTCTAGTTTCTAATTTTATTTTTTCTTTTTCTTTTTCGTATTTTCAATTTTTCTATTTTATGTTAAATTTTTAATTTTATTCGGTTATCGGTTGCACCCTTTCATCTGACGCGTTTGAACTACTTCCCCGAAATACCGATAATTATATTCAATTAAATAATCTGCATTAATATTTATATAATAATTGAATATTCTAATTATCGTATTCTTCTATTAATATACAGAATTAATACTTCCCAATATTTATTATATTAATTATAAAATATTATATACTAGTATTATATATACTATTTAAATTAAAATTCTAGTATTATATATATATTTTTAAAATTAAAATTCTAGAATTATTTATATATATATATATATATATATATATATATATATATATATATATATATATATATATATATATATATATATATATATATATATATATATATATATATATATATATATATATATATATAATATGTATGCATGTGGTCTACAAAATTGTTCCTTATCTCTTTTGCCTAAGTCACATGTATTACTAAAAATGCATGCAAATTAAGATTCCCTGCTTTTCAATTATTCGTGTCATGCCTTCATGATTCCCTGCTCGAGTGACCACCTTTCTCCTTTCTGATTTCTCCTGGTTTTATCGCATTGAGGACAATGCTTATTTTAAGTTTGGGGGAGTCAGAACATTTCTTTGTTCATTTTTATTTTCTTTGCTCTATTTAGTTTTTCCCTTTTAGTTTCCTTTTTCTATGTATTGCAAAATTTCCATTTAATAAAATACATGTTTATGTAATTTTAGTCTTTTATGTTTAAATTTCGTGCTTATTCGAATTCCTCCTTTTTCTTGAGCACATTTTTATTTTCTTTGCTCTATTTAGTTTTTCCCTTTTAGTTTCCTTTTTCTATGTATTGCAAAATTTCCATTCAATAAAATACATGTTTATGTAATTTTAGTCTTTTATGTTTAAATTTCGTGCTTATTCGAATTCCTCCTTTTTCTTGAGCCATAACGACAAATTTTAACAAAAATTAAAACACATTTATTAACACACTCAAATAATACTAAGGTTGCTTATTTTTAATTAAGAATTCGAGCGCGACTTAGCAAAATTGTTATCGTCCTAACACTTTAAAACCCCCAACGTGTTAGATTGATTTAAGTACTTATTATACCAACACCTTAAGACTTAGTTTTAAAGTAATCCCGAGTAGTTTATAAAAGCAGTCGGCACCGCCTTAAACGACAAACTACGTGGAGAATCGATGAATATAAGTGATTGATCAAGATTTTTAAAGAGAATTTTTATTAGGTTAGATGGTCCTTACCAGATCATTTAATTCAACAGTCGCAGAAACTATAAAATATTTATGCAAACATCCATTATGAATTGGTTCAGTGGTCCCGGTGCTGAACTTGGTAGGGCGGATGACGATTCGATCCCCCGCAATTTGTAATTGGATAAAGGAGTACCAAATATAATTACCAGGACTCCTAGCTGGATTATAAAGATCAAAGTCACTAACCGGTTACTCCACTATGTGCGCGTAAGGTAAAGGGCTTAATGTGATTGCGCAAGAATGAAAACGGGTGAAACGAAACGAAAGTATTAGGTCGAGCTATAATTCATGACTTAAATTGGTCTGCATAAATGGGGTTGTCTAGTGTTATTACGGTGATTTTGGTGTCGAAGTCTAAACTCGAGTTATCCAACAAAGAATTAAATTGCAACCTGGTACGAATTGAATTGTGTTATATAATTGCGTTTGACATATGCTCAAGTGATTTTTCATTTTTAATTTTGGCTTGAGGACAAGCAAAGGTTTAAGTATAGGGGAGTTTGATAACACGAATTTATATAACATTTTTGACGTAATTTTCATAGACAATGTTACTATTTTTATTTAATTATATTACTTTATTTCTGTATTACGTTGGTATTTTCTATGTTTCAGGTATTTGTATTAAATAAAGATAAATCGAGCAAAGAAGTAAAATCGAGGAAAAATCGGATTAAAAAGTCAAAGAAATGAAGCAAAGAGTGATATATAGCAAAAGGGAGGAGATATAGAAGGAGAAAACAATTATTCACATAGCAAAGACTAAGCCCAAAGCAAGCAGGCCCATACCAAGCCCAGCACGCCAGCCAGCTGCCACGTGGGCTGAGGCGGCCGTCTCAACTTCCCTCTTTCCTTGGAGGCGCCCGCCTCCCATGCAAGTGGGGCCCTCCATTTTTGCAGCAAACTGAGACGCACGTCTCATTCCTACTGTATACGTGGAGGCGTCCGCCTCCTTAGGGGACCCACGTCTCAGAAATTCTCTCTTAAGTGGGACGTCTGCCTCCTACTTTTAAGGCACCATTTTCTCCACTATGGGATTTGCATACGAAGTTTTAGGAACTGGAAGTTACAAAGTGAGGATATAAATACAAGTTCAAGTTTCAACCAGAGGGTCGGCATTCTTTTTTACCGAACATCCGTTAATTCTTTATTTCGCAATTTATTTTCCTTTCAGTTTTGTACTTTGAATTTATTTTTCCAGTTTTCGCTGATCTAACCTTATGTTAGATCTAGTGCTTTTTATTCCTTGTTTATTTTCTTCTTTCGAATTCAAGAAGTCTCCGAGCAGATCCAACCAACCTGTGGTGGATGCTCGTTTATTTCGAAGAACAAGATTATTTCCAGCATTCTTAATTTCAGGTTTAATTTAATTATTTTATTTTATTTTATTTATTGTTGCCTGATATTATTTATTTGATTTCGGAAATGTTTAAATATATTAAACCATATTATTTATGCATGTCTGAATTAATTAATATGTCTGGCTAAATCGTTCTGATATTGGTATGTAAATTAATCGATCCAAAGGAATCCGAAATAAACTGGCATAATGTTACGTTGTTAAAAATATTCTTTCTGACTTAGATATCTAATTTAATTTATTAAAAGGTTTAGAAACCAACAGAGCGAAAGTTTGAGGTTAATAAACTGGACTAAGGTTAGAAACCAACAGAGCGAGAGTTTGAGGTTTAGAACCAGATAGTGGATACTAGGTATTAATTTTAAAGAATGCGACAGCGTTTTAAAAGAGATTAAACTTTATTTATTTTCAAAAAGTGTTTTTAAATTCGGCGGGATAGCGAGAGCATACGTTAGGATTTAATTGCATGATCCGATTCAACAGAGCGACAGTTTGAGATAGGATTTTTAGATGAATATTGTTTGCTGAAATAGAATTTTTATTCAACTTGAGTAATAAGTCAGTGGAAATTTAGATCCCCTTAGGTTAGACGAATTACATACTGATATCTGTTTATTTATTATATTTTCCTTAACTAAAAATCTTAAAGAATTATTCGCCTTAGCTGTATACCGTAACTTAGGATAACGATAGATCGATTTATAGTCTCTGTGGGTTCGATATCTTTTAAAACTACGCGATAGGACTGTGCACTTGCAGTCTGCTGATTAATAGACGATAAAGTCGCGATCAAAATACCCGAGCATTTTCTTAGGAAATAACGATTCTTGACAGTAACAACAATCTTGGCAATAAATTCGAAGATAGCACAATTAAACATGCACGTCCAAATCAGTTTTGACTCATTCTTCTTAATGAGAATCATTCATAACTCCTTTATTTTGCTTTTAATCCCTTTGGACTATTTCTCATGAAAGTTAAAATCCCAACGAATGTGCATGCATGGTCAAGGATATGTATCACATCACCTCCTAACATGTATTTGAGTACACTGTTCACAAACACGAATTGATGATTACCATGGAATCAATTTTTGAAACAATATTCTGACATCTATTCAAACATTGTCTTCATTTACAAGTCTTCAATTGAGCTAACTCCTTTTTCAAGCTAGACACAAAAAGATTCCTCGTATGTATAGTCATAGTGCCTTTCTTTAGATTTCGTATGTAATCCTTTCATAGAGGGTTTTTAATTTTCTTGACTTTAATCTTCAGAGAGAAAAAATGATACCTCCACATAAGAAGAATTTCTTATACTAGTTTTCAAACACCAATCAACCATACTCCCTTTCTCTTTAGACAATCACTTCTTCCCCTCAATAAGAAAACGTGAGACATAAGAAACTTCTCAGTAGTAGACAACTATGAACTTCCCAAGTTCACACAATAGAAAGAATGACACATAATCTTATAGAACACATATCACTATTAGGAATGTATTAGCATCATCACCTTTGAGATTATGATAGTTGTTCGTGGTAAAAAGTGACGAACGAGGGAATCGAATCAGAATTCGAATCTCCGGCTCAAAATGATTTACTCTTTTGATTTTTTGTTTAAAAGATGTTGCGAGCATCAAGCTTTATTTTTTCCAAACAAGAAAGAATATGGAAAAGGGGAAAGGTGAAATACCCTAAATAAGATATGCGATGCGACTAGCGTGAACTAGACGCAACACATTAGGGAGAGACCAGGGTAAGAGGGTTGATTATATAAAGGGAAGGTATTAGCACCATATATATATATATATATAGTTTTCTAAATGAACTTTTTGTGCATTTTTGTGTGTTTTATTTGCTATTCTATTTCGAGAAAGTTTCTCCTTTGGGATTTAAGAAGGGTAGGTTAGGCAGGAACCTATGTTTATTATTATAATTATGCTCGCAAAGATCACTGAGATCCTCTGCATACATATCCCCTAGTGGTAATCAGAGCATCTATAGCTCAGGTATAAGGGAACTAAGGTTTGTTTGGTTTGAGGGAGAAAGAAGTATGCTCACCAAGGGCGAGACCTTGTGCCTACGTATTCTCAAAAGGAGGTTGAAAAATTCAGAGCAATAGTAGTTCTCACTTATGTGCTAGTGGAAGCAAAGACTTAGAAAAATGAAGAAAACAAGTGATAAAAAATTTTATGTTGGTCCTAAGGAGGTTTGAACTCAGGACCTTGCACTCAAAGGTGAAAAGATTAACTACTAGGCCACATGTGTGGCTTGTTATTAACACGCCTCCATTTAATTTTATTTAGAAACAAGTTTGTGAAATGGTTTGAAAAAGACTTGAAAATTGGAAAAGAAGTGAAACTTGAAAAAACAAAAGGTCTCAGGGGGATTCGAACCCTAGACCTTAGGCATGGAAACTGACTTAAGAGCGCGTTGGCTGCCACTGGGGTGGCTGTTTCATCCGGTCATTACACAGCAACCATTAAATATAAAACAAACTAAGAATTTTGAATTTTTGAAAAATCAGAAAAAACACGCGAGGAAGTCTTCAACCTTAAGATCCTATGATTCTTAACTCCTTCGTTTCTTGATGAAATTGGATGGTATAAAAATGAAACTTGCTCGTTTTTAAACAAGGAACATGATGGTGATATTTAATTTCATTTACTTTAAGCATATGATGACTGAATTTGTAAAAACCAGATGAACCCTAATTTTGAAGATTGATCGTGAAATCGTGTAGGTGCATCAAATTAAGCAATTGATTGAGGGTTTATGATCCTCATATGTGCAGAAACATGATAGCATAGCAATTTTTGAACTAGAATGCAGAAATCAAATAGTTCGAAGTTGGAGTTACTTACCTCTATGAGTAGAAATTGGATTCCTTTATAAAGTGTTTCTAGAAGTTGTTTGATGATTTGTATAGCTTCACTAGACCCTATGGAATGTGTTTGGATGCTTAGACTGGATTGAGAACCTCTGAGTTACTCTGCTTGAGTCCAACTGCCGTAGCTTGGAGTGAACTTTGATTTTGATGTTGGAGATGTTACAGGTCAGTGATGAGTGCTTGGATCAGTTATATGAAGTGTATGGATGATGTTTAAAGTGAAAGTTTGAAGTTTGCACGAGTGAATTGAGAGATGGAAAGTTAAGGCTCAAAATGCAAGTTTATGGAGTTTTGAGTATGATTATGAGATTTGGCTATTTTTATGATGGATTGATGATTCTAACAACTTCCTAAGGGTATTTAGAGAGTGTTTGAAGCTTGAGATTGCTCAGAAATCGTAAGGTTTGGAGATTTGCAAATTCTCACATTTTGGAACTTTGAAACTTGTAAAAGAAAAAAGGAGTGAGGAAGAAAGTTTATGAATGCTTTGGTTTCATTTCCAAATGAGGAAATTCCTCTATTTAGAGGCAAGGAAGTTTGGCAAGCAAGGAGAGATAAGATTGGAGGATTTGTGCAAGTTGGCTTAAGTAAGAATGAAATCTTTGCCATAAATGCACATGGTTAATTTCTAAACCATGGTTAAAAATCTCAAGTGTTCTTATCCTTCCTCATTCATGAACTCAAAATATATTTGGACACATAGGCTTCTAGAAGAGGATGACATAATATTTTTGGCAAGAATGCTTGAAAAACTTGAAATATGACCTATAATTTAAGCTTATGGACCTATAAGTTTAAATTTCAAAACCCTAGCTACACAAAATGTTTTTGCAAGTTATTGGACATTTTGGAAAGCTTGGAACAAGATCTACAACTTTCATGTTTAAATTTGTTCTTGAATCAAAATGGACCTAGGTGAAAAATGGCCATGAAAATGATGAAAAAAAGTGTAAAAAACACTTGAAATTTTTTCTAAGTGTTAGAAAAATTTCAAGTTTTGACTTTTTGTTGACATTTTCACACATTTTGATTTTTTTATGATCATGATGGAATATTTGAAATGCTTTAATGATTTAAAAATTTTGAATTTCAAAAAGTAGACCAAATGTCAAAGTTTGACTAATTTGAACAGTTGACATTTTGTCAAATGATTCAGAATTTCTCTGATGATCAACCATGGCTTTTGAGATGTTTTGAATCAAGAAATTAGGTCAAGATATTGTATTGATAATTTTGATATCAATATCCAAGCAATTAGGTCATTCATTGAGCAAAAAGTCAATGATACACCATCCTTAATCAAAACCCTAATTTGGTCGATTCAAGATAGATCTTGAGGAAATGATGGGAATTTGAAGATCAAATGTTGATGATTGATGAGGATAAATAAATTGAGGTTAGTGGAGACTCAAACCCTAATCAATGATTATATCTTGAACTGATGAAAGATTTTGATCAAAACCCTAATTTGGCTCAAGGAGCACACACACAAGTTATCAAGTTTTGAAATTGTCAGTGATGCAATGATGCATATGTAGATGATATAAGATGGTATCTTAGATCAAAAATTGGGGTATGACATATGCCCCTATTTAAGTTTCTTCAACCTGAGATATGTAGATGAAAATCTTCGTCTCGATAGGTGTGAAGAGACTTAAATATCATAATACGCAAATTTTGGACCTAAGATACCAAAAAAATATGAATGATGCAAAGTGATTGCAGAAAGTTTACCCAAAAAAAAACCAAAGGGTGACATGCTGGGGAAAACATTTGTGAGGATGTCTCAATCTGTCTAAGAAAGGAAAATCCGGTTTGTTGAGAAACAAGTATATGTTTCACAGGGAAAATAGATTCACAAAGGAAGTAAATATTTGTTTTTCTTTGGGAAACAAGGAGATTACCTTCTGTTAGCCTTGTGACAATGTTAAAGGTAATTAAAGATGATATTACCAGTTATCATCCTGATGGCAGTTTATGGTAATTTGGAATGAAGACTCATTTACAGATTATCAGCGTTGTGATGGTAAGTGGCATGAGTTCTGAAGATATTACCAATTATCAGCAAAGTGATAACTATAACAAGGTAATTCTTGAGAAAACTTTACTGAGTATTCAGCCTTGTGAATAACAGACAATAATGGAAATAGATCTCAAATGAGTTTCTATTTTCCCAATTACAATCGTGTCAGGGATATTTTTGAGAAGATGTGGGCGTTTTGATTGTAAAGATACAGGTTTCTCAGAGAGAAAGACAACTGTGGGGATTTCTTGAACTTTCATGATTAGACTTGTTTAAGAAGAACAATCATTTTATGATAAGTTTAAAGATGAAAAGGAAATAAGTGGCTCAGATGACGAGGTTATTGCTTATTGTTTGTAAGTAGATTTTTGTGAAATTTAGACCTAAATTGGTTGGAGACAAGGTTCTATCCAGGAATGAACTAGAAAGAAATGGTCAAATAAGATTTTGTACCCAATGAGGAATGAACTCGATTGGGGAACTGGAGAAAGAATATGCTCTTTCTTCTTAGGGATGAAGATCTAATAGAGAGATGACATGCCTCTACTTGTTTTCAAGAATAATGCAACCTAAACAAGTGATATTGAAGAAAACATTGAAAAATGCAAGAATGCATTAATGATGCAATTATGTATGAATAATGAATGTCATGAATGTCATATGCATGCTGATGATACTTGACAAGTCAACAAAGAGTTTTTGGAAAAGGACTACATCACAGTTCAATCAAATACTCAGCAAAATCTTCAGCAATGTGTAGATATCACTGATGATGAATCAGAGTTGCATACTTAAATTTTTCCGAGGATAAAAAGCATTTTTACTGGCGATCCTGCTGGAGATTCTTTTTGGATAAGACTACCATTTTTGATGATCTCTTTTGAGGAAGAGAAAACTTCTCATCAGTTGTTTATCCTTTTTTGAGGTCGAAACGCTCATGGAGACAACTGTTGATGTTCCTTCTATGTTCACAGTTCGAAGGAAAATTTCGCTTTTATTTCAAAAACATTGAAGTAAAAATTCATTTAAAACTTTTTTTCTTATGTTTTTAGTTTCAAAAGTGATTATCATAAATAAAAGCGTTATTTTACAAGACATAATAAAGCAAGAATTGAAAACAAGTGGGCACAAGGCTCAAATTTTATTGATAGAATGGTAATCAGCCAAAGGCGTGATTCCATGGACTATTTACAAAAGTTGGAAATGGTAATATATTAAGAAAATGCTACATTGAAAGCAATAACAATTATTCTCCCTAACAACTTTGAATTCTAACTGTGCTTGTTGTTTCAGAAGATTTGATTGAAGATCCGCTGATGGAAGATTTTTCAGGTTGACGAAGTACAGACTGATGCAATTACTTTGTCATTTAATCCTTAATTTTTGCCTAGACTGCATTTTCAGGTTTTCAATCTACCAGGATAAACTTTTCTGTTTATTGTCTCTAATTTTTGCCTAGACCGCCCTTTCGGGTTTTTAGTCCACCGAGACGCTCATTCTAAGTCGCCATTTTCGGGTTTTTGACTTACCGAGCCGTTCTTTTTTCTTTTTAGACAAAGTATTTCTTGACTGCATCAACATTTACAGGATGCGGGAGTACATCACCGTCCATGGTTGCGAGAATCATAACACCTCTAGAAAAGCTTCTTTTGACGATGTATGGGCCTTCGTAATTAGGAGACCATTTGCCCCTAGAATCTAGTTGAAAAGACAAGATCTTTTTAAGCACGAGGTCTCCTTCTTGATATTCACGAGGTCGAACCTTTTTGTCGAAGGCTATTTTCATCCTTCTTTGATACAACTGTCCATGACACAAAGCGGTCATACATTTTTCTTCGATTAAGTTCAACTAATCGTATCTACTTTGACACTATTCAACTTCAGATAACTTAGCCTCCATGAGGACTCTAATTGATGGAATTTCAACTTGCACGGGGAGCATTGCTTCTATGCCGTACACTAAAGAGAAAGGGGTTGCCCCTGTTGAAGTACGTACTGAAGTGTGATACCCGTGTAAAGCAAATGGCAACATTTCATGCCAGTATTTGTAAGTTATGACCATTTTCTAGATGATCTTCTTAATGTTCTTGTTGGCCGTTTCCACAACCCCGTTTATTTTTGGTCGGTAAGGAGAAGAGTTATGATGCTCAATCTTGATTTCCTCACACAGTTCTTTCATCATTTTGCAGTTCAAGTTTGATCCATTATCTGTAATAATCTTTCTTGGAATTTCATATCGGAAAATGAGGTTATTCTTGATGAACCTCACAACCACTTGTCTTGTAACGTTGGTGTAAGATGTTGCTTCGACCCATTTGTTGAAGTAATTGATGGCCACTAAGATGAAGCGATGACCGTTTGAAGCTTTTGATTCAATCATTACAATCATGTCGATAACCCACATGGAGAAAGGCCATAGAGAGGAGAGAATGTTGCATAGATTCGGTGGCATATGGATATTATCTGCATAGATCCGACACTTGTGACATCTCTTAATGTGTTTACAGCAATCAGATTCCATTATTATCCAATAGTAACCTGCTCTTAAGATAGGAAGGTCTTTCAAGACGTCTAATGTTGATCTTAGGCATATCGTTCCAATGGTTGACTTTGAACATGAAAGATAAAGTAGCCAAGGCGTCTGCCATTCGATTATGATCTCGAGGAATGTGATGCAATTCAACTTTGTTGAAGAAAGTCAACAAATATCTTGCATAGTCTTGGTAGGGAATCAAACCAAGATGATGAGTTTCGTACTTGTCTTTGATTTGATTGATCACCAAGGCTGAATCTCCATATATGTCAAAGATATTGATCCTTAAGTCGATGGCTTCTTCGATACCCATGATACAAGCTTCATATTCTACGATGTTGCTGGTGCAATCAAATAGCAATCTGGCGGAAAACGGGATATAAGTACCCTCGGGAGTAATGATGATTTCCCCAATTCCATTGCCAAAAACATTAACTGCTCCATCAAGAATTAGGCCCCATCTTGATCCAGGATCAGGACCTTCTTTAGGTAACGATTCGCCAAAATCTTTCATCTTTAAGTACACAACATCCTCGTCAGGGAAGTCAAACTTGAGAGATTTGTATTCATTGATTGGTTGATAATCCAAGTGATCGGCGAGAATGCTTCCTTTAACTGCTTTTTGGGCACGGTACTCGATGTCATATTTATATAATAACATCTGCCATCGGGTAATTCTCCCAGTTAAGGAAGGCTTTTAAAAGAAGTACTTGATTGGATCCATTTTGGAGATTAACCAAGTCGTGATTGATCATGTATTGGCAGAGACGTTTCAAAGCCCATACCAAAGCACAACAGGTTTTCTCGAGCATGGAGTAACGAGTTTCACAATCTGTGAAATTTTTACTCAAGTAATAGATGACATGCTCCTTCTTACCAGTTTCATCGTGCTCTCCAAGTACGCAACCCATAGAATCTTCTAACACGGTAAGGTACATGATTAGAGGTCTTCCTTCGAATGGAGGAATCAATATTGGAGGTTGAAGCAACTCGATTTTCAAAAAATCATTTAAATTTCGAAAACTAGTGAAATCGCCACCTAATTTTATTTGTTCCAAAAGGAATGGGAAAATATAGATAAAACCCCATAGATACGGATAAGGCGGTCTACGTGACCAAAAACATGGAATCGGGAGTCGGTTATGTAAGGGGAAGGTATTAGCACCCCTTACATCCATCGTACTCGATGGGACCCATTTAGTTCTAAGTGTTTGTGTGTGTGTTTATTGCTAAGTTATGAATAAAAAGGAGAAAAGGATTTGCTTATTATTATTTTGAGTTTGGCACGGTTTCGGAACCGTGTGCCTACGTATTCCCTTGTGCAATGGGAAATTCAAAACTCCATAGTTCCTCTCAAAAAGGTTTTAAGTTTGTTGTATTGATTTTATAAGAAAAATCGTGCATTAGACATTTCAAATGCTTGAACTTGGACTTGTTTAGTTTGTTTGAAAAGCTTTAAGTCCACGTTCGTGTTTGAAATGGCTATTGCACACTCTTTCGTTGGAAAAGAGTTTTATGATCACATATGAGCGATGAAAGCATTTGAGTGAATTGAATTGTTTTTAAGTGGGTGAAAAAGTATCGAACAATAGGACTAACGTCTTACGATTCAAATACTAGAAACCCGAGGAGCTAATGCTCTGACGAGTCGTCTATCACCCAAAAAGGATTTTCTTATGAAAGAGTGAGGTGAAACGAGTTTCACGTTATTTAGAAGTCTTTAAGCAACTGGTCTAGCATCCAACGACTTAAAGACTAAGAGTTTATTTGGGGACAAGTTTTTAAACAATTGGCCTAGCGTCCAACGACTTAAAAACTTGGATTTTATTATGAAAAATGGTTTTGAAAATGCACTCGACGTTGGATCGAGGTTTGTAGGTTAATTATGAAAGTGTTTTGAGATACGTGCTGAGATGAAATGTGGAATTGGGTTATGATTAATTGAGTATATGGACTTAATTAACCTCGTGAGGATAGGTTCTCCTACCCCCAACCATGAGACCCTGGTGCATGGAAGATTGGTATATAGACCAATGTTATTTTCGGGTTATGATTAATTAAAGCAACAAGGGCTTTAATTAACCTCGTGAGGATAGGTTCTCCTACCCCCAACCATGAGACCCTGGTGCATGGAAGATTGGTATATAGACCAATGTATTTTCGGGTTATGATTAATTAAAGCAACAAGGGCTTTAATTAACCTCGTGAGGATGACCATGCTCATCCCCAACTATGAGACCCTTTAAGAAATCGGCATATGAGCCAATCGAAGTAGAATTGGATTGATTTTAATGTTGGTGGTGTGCGAAGTGTACAATGGTGAATAAATACCGAATGAGCGAATAAACAGACAATTATCACACAATACAATCGAAAATTTAAATAATTATTAGAAATGATTTTTTCTATTTGATGAAAAACCAACTAATAGTTTAATCGATAAATCATCAAATAAAAACTATCAGAGCTAATTATTATCTAGTACATCGCACAAAAATTAAATCATTTATAAAAATAAAATAATTTAAGAGATGAGAGTTTAGAAATGGGCCTAATATTGAAGTGATTCTGGGGGGTGTTGGAAGCAAGAAGAGCCCAAGTCCATGAAGAAACCCATTTGATCTTGCGTGGCTAGTCAGATGAATATGAGATAAGGGTCCCTACATTGCATGATATACAGTCAAAACATATGCGGGGAAAGTTGAAATGACTATTGCACACCCTTTGTAAAAAAAGAGTTTTAATAGTCGCATATGAGCGAAAAAGGAATTGAGTGAAAAAGTACCGAACAATATGACTAACGTCTTACGATTCAAATACTAGAAACCCAAAAGGTTTTCGTTATTCAGAAGTCTTTAAGCAAATGGTCTAGCGTCCAACGACTTAAAGACTAAGAGTTTGTTTGGGACAAGTTTTTAAACAATTGGCCTAGCGTCCAACGACTTAAAAACTTGGATTTTAATGCTCAAGTATCAAATACCGTATCTTATTAGATTAATTAGAATAGGTTTATGTAGAAATAAATTCTAAGAAGGCAATCGATATATTACATTATAATTTTATTTACAAATGAATATGATAAAAGTATAAGAATAAAAGTATTATATATAATAATATTTACAATACTAACTATAAGTATACTATATAACGATATTTACAATATGAAATTGAAATATTATGTATAATTATATACAATATCAAATAAGAAATAAAAATAATACTAAGTATAATTATATTCACAATGTCAAATATAAAATAAAAATGCTATTAAGTATTATTATATACATTACTAAATATTACTAAATAGAAGTAGTAATTCAACGTTTAATTACTAAAGTGCAAGTATAGGTGCTAATTGGAAATGATTGTTTCGAATAATCCTTGAATACCTTCACAAGTAACAAATATGTTAGTAGCATGAGTGGGATGAAAATCGAAATGAAATAAAATGGACTATGTACATGAATGGATAAAGAAATAAACGATCGACTATTCAAATATTTATATTAACAAATGAACTAAACCAAAGAACTAAAGCTTCCATTCTGAGTAAACTTTAAACATAGAAAAAAAATGAATTTGAAACAAGCAATAATCACAAACATTAAATCCGGACAGCAGCTTTGCAACCTTAAAACGCTCCACAGAGTCCATCTCACACGCAGTTAGTACAAACGGAAACAATAAAGTAAACTAATCACCCAAATTCAAACTGAATTGTTCATCAAATCAACAATCAAATCTTCTTCTGAATCGAATTAATAAAGTGACACGGCATTAAATCCAAACTTGACCATTAAGCTGATTCGGGCAGCCATTAGCAAACTTAGTAAAGCGCATTAAATTCCTTTTCAAACAAGCTCAGAATCAACGACAACTACCAAACTATACTACAGCCGATTTGCTCATTAGTCGCATCCTAAACATGTTCAAAACCAGAATGGGAATATCAAAAATGCTGTAAAAACAAGTAATGCAGAGTACTAAAATCAAGTAATGCAATGTACTAAAATTCCATGAACCAAACCAATACCTGTCAGAATTTCGACTAAAATAAACAGAGACGGACAGCAAAAAAATAACAAACTCGAATGGCAACGCAACACTATCAAACTATTTCATCACAGATTTTCGCAATACATTTCACAGTATTACAGCTTAACACAAACGGCATAACCAATTGAACATAACAGCACAAAACACATCAAACAATGATATCTCAGTGAAAAGCAGAAAAATGCAGAAACAACAAGATCATTGAAATCGTAAAATTACCACGGTGAAGAGCAGAAACGAGAATAGAGGAACAGAGGCAGTGAACGGACCCTTGAGCAGGCGCCGAGATCGGCAGTTGCGGCGGATGCAGTATGGAAGTTTGGTTGTTGGCGAACGATCGAAGCCTCACGGAAACGATCCTTCCGGTGGAAGTTCCGATGACAGTTACAAATTGCGCATATCACAGCTTCAAGTGTTCCTTCTTCACTGGCGGAAATGAACTCGCTGAATCCACCGAAAACAGTGTCTGGGGAGAGCCAAAGGTCTATGATGTTGTTTAGAGGAGAGTTGCAGATGGAGGTTTTGGGAGTAGAAGGTGATGCAGCTGGTTCGGCGGAGGGAATAAGGCGAGAGGGAAGTATGTTGGTATGAAGAAGGAGTGGCTGAAGCAGAGAACGAGGTTTGATGGAGGGATGATGGAGGCCAGAGAGGAGGTGCGGCGGCTACGGTAGTGAAACAGATGGATGGTGGTTAGGATCAGAGACGGGAGATGAGAGACGGTGATGATAGGTTGTGAGAGAAGAGAAGCTGTTGAGGGTTTACGGCGAAGAGACAGGGGGAACGGTTAGCGGATGGAGTGGAAATGGAAGATGGTGTTGGGTGAAGAAGGAGGTCACATGGAAAGTGAACGAAGAGGCTGAGAGCGGTGTTAGGTAGAGGAAACAGACGGAGTGCGTGAGGAAACCGTGAGGGAGCTGAGGGACCAGAAACGGAGGGACGAAGGAAACAGAAGGAGAGGAAGTATTGTGGCTGTGGTTGAAACAGCGATGAAATGGTCCGGTGATGAGAATGGAGTTTACGGCGGAAGTAAAGGCAGAAGGCGGAACGAAGAAGGAACATTGAGGCTGTTGGATGAACAGGGGGCCAGCGGATGGTTTGCAGAATGATGAAACAGTGAGACGGAATGGAGGAACGGTGGTCAAGAACAAGTCTTTTTCTTTCTCTGTTTATAATGTTTGGTCTCTTAATGATCCCGTTTCAATCCCCTCCTCTTCCGTTTTGTGTTGTTCCCAATTTTGGTCTCTCCCTGCAACAACAGTAACATAACATGTATATATACACAAATAATTAGGGTTTTCCATTTTTTACAAATATCAAAAATACCCTTTTGATAAAATGGGTCACAAAGCCCAAAAGATAAAAAATATTGAATCCAAAAACATTTTTATTTTGATTTTTGAAGATAAAAATTTGACACCTAAAATTGTGAAAAATGGTAAAAGTTCGGACAATAAACTATCCGAAAAAATAAAATGATTACGTTAAAATAAAATACAAGTATCAAAGATTGAAGAAAAATTATCAAAAACAATTAAAATCGAAATAAAATGATAATAAAGAATACCCGACTTTAAAACATTTACAGTTAAAAATAAGACTTCGAAATGTACCGAAAGATTAGGGAATCACATTTTTATGATTTACGCGATACGTAAATTTATAAAACAGTGAGTGAAAGATGAAAACTTGAAATATTTTCCCCGCTGATTTTTGCACAGTATCGAATTGCTTTTAACAGTCTGTTTATAAAATCGAAATATCGATATCATCGACATATAAATAATTTAAAATCAATGCAATAAACAGGCGGAGAGGTAAAAATGCATGAAGTAAGATAACAGGTATTTTAACTAAAAATGATGTGAATATCGATTTAGACTGACTTTTGATCAGTTTAAATACAACGAAATGATGAAAATGCAATGAGTGAATGACTGTTTTTTTACATATAAACAGAATGCAAGTAGAAAAATAGCAGGGTAAAATTTGGGGTGCGATAGAGGTTCTGACAAGTATTCTTTGATACTGTCGAATGCTTTTTGGCAATCTTTTGTCCACACAACCTCTTGATTTTTGCGGAGAAGCTTGAATATTGGCCCACAAGTAGCAATCATTTGAGAGATAAATCTGGAGATATAATTCAACCGTCCAAGAGATCCTCTTGCTTTTCAGTTTGTGGCGCAGGCATTTCTTGAATAGCTTTGACCTTGTCGGGATCAACTTCAATACCTCTTTGGCAGACAATGAAACCTAAGAGCTTTTCAGATCTCACCCCAAAGGTGCATTTGTTAGGATTCAAGCGAAGCTGATATTTCCTCAATCGTTGAAATAACTTCAAAAGATATTCTATATGTTCTTCTTCAGTGTCGGACTTTGCTATCATGTCGTCCACATAGACTTCGATCTCTTTGTGCATCATGTCATGAAAGAGAGTACTCATTACCCTTTTGTAAGTTGCGCCTGCATTCTTTAATCGAAATAACATTACTTTGTAACAAAATGTGCCCCATGGAGTGATAAAAGATGTCTACTCCATGTCTTCGGGAGTCATCCTGGTCTGATTATAACCAGAGAAACTCGTCCATGAAGGAAAAGACGTTGAACTTAGCAGTGTTATCAACTAGGATATCAATATGCTTTCTAGTTTGTGACGCAGGCATTTCTTGAATAGCTTTGACCTTGTCGGGACCAACTTCAATACCTCTTTGGCTGACAATGAAACCTAAGAGCTTTCCAGATCTCACCCCAAAGGTGCATTTGTTAGGATTCAAGCGAAGTTGATATTTCCTCAACCGTTGAAATAACTTCAAGAGATATTCTATATGTTCTTCTTCAGTGTCGGACTTTGCTATCATGTCGTCCACATAGACTTCGATCTCTTTGTGCATCATGTCATGAAAGAGAGTACTCATTGCGCTTTTGTAAGTTGCGTCTGCATTCTTTAATCCAAACGACATTACTTTGTTGCAAAATGTGCCCCATGGCGTGATAAAAGATGTCTTCTGTATGTCTTCGGGATCCATCCTGATCTGATTATAACCAGAGAAACTGTCCATGAAGGAAAAGACGTTGAACTTAGCAGTGTTATCAACTAGGATATCAATATGCGGCATCACGTCTTGTTAGAATGTTTGAGCTTGTTTCTCTTTAGGTATCTATTATAGCATTTGACGAATAAACTCATCTCCTCTTTCTTAAGAGCTTCTTCGTCAAATTCATCAATTTCTTAGATTTTGATGATGAAGCTTTCAAAGAAAGATCATGTTTCTCTTCTTTTACTTTCTTTTCCTTTTCAGACTTTACTTCGCTATCGGCGAGTTATTTAAGTTCATTTTCATGCTCGATTAACTTTCCAAATAGATTTGTGATATCCAAAGTATCGAGATTGTTTAAATATTTTATAGAGGTAACCTTCAGTTTCAACTCCCAGCACATAGATCTCAATATTTTGTTGATTAAATGGAGAATCGAGTTTTCATAGAATTCATAAATTCTCTGGGTTCTATACGGAACAATTCAAACTCCTCTATAAACATGTCAATTTTAGAAACTTTGACGTTATCTATTACCTTATATAGAGTTTGGAGATCATCCCACATACCTTTGTCACTTGTATGATGTGATATAACATATAATATTTTTGGGCTTAAAGCCAAGAATTCCTTAATATCCAAGGATTTCCTCTCAAAATACGCTTGTGATCTTCAGTTTTTTCCTACGTAAATTGAAAAATACTAGCATCAATTTCTTTAACAAC
The DNA here is from genome assembly GCA_021764765.1 of Vicia sativa. NCBI lineage: Eukaryota > Viridiplantae > Streptophyta > Magnoliopsida > Fabales > Fabaceae > Vicia > Vicia sativa. The sequence goes on from CM038793.1 coordinate 203,496,755, forward strand.
TAAACTCTGAGGATTGCCCAAGATATTTGCAAGAGCATACTGCATTGGCCCTCTGTGGTTGGATTTTTCTGTGATTAGTTTTCCTAATACTCAGAGCTGGAATATCTTCTGGTTCTTGAATCTCTTCCTTTTGTTAAACAAAATTTTGTGGAGTTTTTTATCTCAGAGTCAGAATCTCGGATGGGGATATTTATGTTTTCAAGATCGTCTTCATACAGAATTTTGGTTGTTTAGATGTGGTGTTGTTTATTGTTTAGTGAGTTCTCACTACTCATAACATCTGTGGTGATTTTGGCAGGGTTTTTTTGGGATTGGGGAAAGCAAACTGTTGGTATATGTGCTAGTTACAATGTGTTCTATGGTGTCTTGCATTTGAAGAGAATGGGGATAGGTTTTTCACCTTCCGATTTACTATAAGAAAGAAGATAAAAACATACAAAAACACAAAAGAAAAATGCGAGAGAATCACAACAAATCAAACCTATACAACTCTGCACTCCTGCAAGAAGGATCACACAAAAGTAAAGAAGGAAAAAGATACAAACATAATACAGGGAAGAATGATGCGAAAGAGAGGAAACAATCAACTTAATCACTCACTCCAAGGATCATGAGATGATCGAGAATGTTTATTTGAGCGTTTTAGTTTAAATTTTGATTAGAAAAATTCTCTCGTGCTAGTGGGAGGAAGGGTAAGACAAACTTCCAACCATCATATAAAAATGTGATTAATTTAATTCACATCAAAAAGTATAGTTAATTAAATTAATTACAATTTTAACTGTAAATTAAAATAATTATTAGTTAAATTGAATTATATAATCAAAAAAATTGGAAGAATGTAAAAACAAATTACTGGTATATTTTTCTTATCTAAATATATTGAATGTTGCCATAGAAAATAATTAGCATAAACAGTTATACACTTTAAAAATGTGTTTAAATATTTGATATTTTATACAAGAAAATATAACTATATACCTATTCTCTTACTAGTATAAATATGTGTCACATGGAGATTGTATTTCCATCCAATATGATAAATAAGATTCTCTCTAACAGAGAAACCAAACAGTAAACATGCTTATGCAGCAAAAGTATTGGACGCCAAATTGTATGATCTTGCAAAAACCAAGCCTCCATGGCATTGGCAGTAGTAACCATAGATGTTTTCAGGTTGGGTTGTCAAGGCCATTGTTGATGACGAACCAAAAGAAACAGAAGATGTTTAAAAATGAGTACATGAAAATCAAAGCTGTGGCTGTGAGTGAAGAAGCAATAGAAAGAAATCAGTTGAAGTAAAAGCCACAGTAACTGTTCAACCAGCAGCTGGTGGAATTTTATCAAAACTTGGTTTACAAAGTGGTCTTGATGAATTAACTGATCTGATGGGAAAATCAATTCTCTTGGAGCTTGTTAGCACTGAGCTAGATCCAAGTAAGTCATTTTATTAAAAACCTTAATAGAACAATCACTAAGTTTTGTTTTACTTATCTCACATGCCGTGTCCGGTAAGAACTAGTAAGAAGTTTAGCGGAACATGTCTCTTGAGGGGACATAACACCTACTTTGTCTTTAATCAACCATTAACATTAATTATTGTAATTTTCCTTTGTTTTGTTTCCAAAAGAGACGAAATTAGAGAAGAAAAGGATCAAAGGTTACGTTCACTTGACGCATCGATCAGCAGATGAGGTTAAATATGAAGCTGAATTTGAAGTAGCAGCAAATTTTGGAGACATAGGTGCTGTGCTTGTGGAAAATGAACATCGAAAGGAAATGTTTATGAGAGAAATTGTTCTTGATGGCTTTCTCACTGGTCCTGTTAAATTTTCATGTGAATCTTGGGTTCATTCCAAGTTTGACAACCCTGCCAAGAGAGTGTTTTTCTCAAACAAGGTACCTCCACGGCTCCACTTATTAAGAAAACAATTAATTTAATTGATATTTAATACTAAAATAAATATCATTTATGAAAATATATTTACTTAGTGTAATTATTAAAATAATTATGTCGATAGAAATTAATTTTTTATTAATGAAAAATAACAGCCATAATATTAGAGCCAGAACGATGGATTGACTAGATTTACATCAAATATCAATTGTTAAAATGATAGTGTCTATATTAAATAAAATAAAAAATATATATGGTCTATTCTTTTTCTAAAATATATATATATATATATATATATATATATATATATATATATATATATATATATATATATATATATATATATATATATATATATATATATATATATATATATATTTGATCGAGTGTTATTAACGATTGAAATTTGATGTAGATCTATTAAACTTACATATGAATCTGATGTTAATGAATCGGTTTTATAATATTAATATTTTTAAAAGGTTTAATTACATTTTTTGTCCTCCTATTTTTATTTTATTTTAAATTTTAGTCTCCGCATTTTAAAATTCCGAGCTTTAGTCCCTTTTAAGTTTTGTTTTTGACTTTTGGTCCCCTTTACCAATTTTACTCTAATTTTTTATGACATGGCAGGTTGATTGATGACATGGCAGGTCCAAGTTTACCAATTTTACTCTAATTTTTATGACATGGCAGGTTGACTGATGACATGGCAGTTGGCCGTAGTTGTGGGCTATTGGTAGGAATAATTATATGGCTTTAAGTTGCCAACACAGTAGATTTCCTGCGGATAAAAATTGTTGTATTAGTTTAATGAAATTCATAAATAATGATTTACCAATAATATGATGAAACTAAACGATAATGTGTTACCTATAGTATGATGAAACATACTCTTTCAGGTCTTTTTTGTTAAACCATATGCAAGTGATAGCATGATAACACGGTATTCCGGTTAGATCCCACTTTCTTTAAGCACATGTCTTTTGCTTTAAGTTGACAACCACAATTTTACTTTGACCTGCCATGTCATCAGTCAACCTATCATGTCATAAAAAATTAGAGTAAAATTGATAAAAGAACCAAAAGTTCAAAATAAAACTTAAAAGAGACTAAAACTCAAGATTTTAAAATGAGGAGACTAAAAGTTAAAAAAAAAGTAAAAATAAAGAAATCAAAAATGTAATTAAGCCTTTTTAAAATAATAATATTTTAAAACAACAAAGAAAAACAATTATAACATTTATCAAAGTTGGTTGGAATAACTCATCCAAGATGTGATAGAAAAATTAAATAAGTGTAAATGATTGATATAAAATTTAATATTCGACAACGTCATTTATTTAAATTTATACATTATTAAAATTTATAAATAAATAATTTTTTAAAAATAATACTAATTTAAAATATTATTATTATTATTATTATTATTATTTATTATTATTTCTAGCGACAAAAACATATTAAAAAAATATACCAACAAATATTTAAAGAATTTAATTAGAATATATTGATAGTGTAAAAAAGTCATAAATTGTTGAATGATAACCCTTATGTTTTAAATTATATTTGATTTTTATTTTAATTATTAATATATAATATTTATGAGTGGTTGTGATGTACTGATGATGTAAAAAATTATGTTGCCCGTGGATACCAATTAATCTCATATTTAAATAATCAGAAAAAAGAAAAATATATTAATTTAAATTCAAAGTAAATACTATTATAATCAAATAATAACTAAATAGCAAGCTGATGAATATCAAACCAATTTTATTTTATTATAAAAAATGGTACACACAACACCAAATCTCTTTTAAATTTTATTAAAAAAAAAAAATAGGCTAAATTATAGTTTTGGTTCTCCTATTTTAGTGTTTTTACGATTTTAGTCCTCCTATTTTGTTTTTAAACACTTTTAGTCCCCCACCTCTACTTTGGCTACAAAAAAAATATTTGTATGTCACTTTTTAAAATATGTGGCATATAATAAAATATCAGTTGTGTGTTATACAATTACAAGGAAGGAAAAATATTTATTTTAAAAAGTGAAACATAGTCGTTTTTTTTAGTCAAAATGAGAATGAGAACTAAAAGTGTTTAAAAATAAAATAAGAGGACTAAAATCATGAAAATACTAAAATAGGAGGGCCAAAAATGTAATTTAGTCTAAAAAATAAGTAAAATAAAAAATTTAATTGATAAGAAAACAGATTTATAATAATTTTTTTAGAAAATATAAAATGTTAAAAAGTTGAATTAAAAGAATCAAACTAAAGTAAATTAAATAATAGGTTAAATTGTAAAATTAATTAAGTTATTTTGATTGAATAAAAACATATAAATATTTTTGATAAATTTAATTGAACCAAGATATATTTATATTATTATTAATTAAATATTTTGTTTTGAATTCAAAGATGAAATTTTATAAGTAATAATTCCTATTAATTATTGTTAATTTGTCTCGAATCAACATATAAAAAAGCACTTGCTACATTTGTTAATTAGTACCTAAATAATTAACTATCATGTGTACTTATTGATTTACATGCATGTTTGGTACTTAAATAATTCTTAATTTATTTTTTAACAGTCATATTTACCATCTGAAACACCAGAAGGATTGAAAAAGTTAAGAGCAGAAGAACTAATAAGCTTACGAGGCAATGGACAAGGTGAACATCAAAGCTTTGATCGAATATACGATTACGATGTCTATAATGACCTCGGAGATCCAGACACTAATCCTGATCACAAGAGACCTGTTCTTGGTGGCAATGAACATCCATATCCTAGACGTTGTAGAACCGGAAGACCTCGCTGCAAAACAGGTATGTGTCCGTGTAGGACACTCACACGCGTCGAATAAGACATATTTATTTTAAAGTCTAATGACTGTATGCATATTTTTGCATGAACAGATCCATTGTCTGAGAAAAGAAGTGATAATGTCTACGTTCCTAGGGACGAATGCTTCTCGGATGTAAAACAACTCACGTTTTCAGCAAATACTTTAAAATCTGCTTTCCATGCACTTTTACCTGGTTTGAGAACTGCTGTAGTTGACAAGAATCTTGGATTCCTTCTTTTCTCATCCATAGATGACCTTTTCAATGAAGGATATACCTTGCCTCCTCAGAAAGAGAAAGGGTTTCTTATGACTGTATTACCGCGATTGGTTAGGCTTGTCAATGATGCTACGGGTGACATTCTTCGTTTTGAGACTCCAGCCACAATGGACAGTAAGATAAGATTTGTATTCTTAGCGTATGTGAATGTTAGTTATGCTAGTTAGTTATAATATAATAACTTGGTTTGATATGGCAGAGGACAGATTTTTTTGGTTTAGAGATGAAGAATTTGGAAGACAAACTATAGCTGGTCTTAATCCTTGTTGCATACAATTGGTTACGGTATACTACTAGCCAATGTTACTTTTTGAAAATATGCTAAAGGTGATAATAACAATTGATAATTATCCACACAAAATGTCATGTAGGAATGGCCATTGAAAAGCAAACTTGACCCTAATGTTTATGGACCTGCGGAATCAGCAATAACTACTGAAATAATTGAGCAACAAATCAGAGGATTCTTTACTGTTGAAGAGGTATGTTCTGAGTTTAAGGATACTGATTATATTTTTACATGACAATTCTAAAATTTTGCAATGTAATAAACTCAATACAGGCCATAAAACAGAAGAAGTTGTTCATTCTAGACTACTATGATTTTTTCATGCCATTAGTAGAGGAAGTTAGAAAACTGGAAGGCACAACATTGTATGGATCAAGGACTTTGTTCTTCCTGACACACGACGGTGCGTTAAGACCCTTAGCGATTGAGCTAGCTCGGCCACCGATGAATGGAAAGCCACAGTGGAGGAAAGTGTATACACCTTCTTGGCACTCAACTGAAGTTTGGCTTTGGAGACTTGCCAAAGCTCATGTACTTGCTCATGATGGTGGCTATCACCAGCTTGTTAGTCATTGGTATGAAACAATATATACTAGGATTGAAAAGAGAACACAATAAACATAGCTTATTTGGTTTTCATATTTGTTCAGGTTGAGAACTCATTGTTGTACAGAACCATACATCATTGCGACGAACAGACAACTTAGTGCAATGCATCCAATCTACAGACTACTACTTCCACATTTTAGATACACAATGGAGATTAATGCACTTGCACGCGAAGCACTAATAAACGCGGATGGAGTAATAGAGAGTAGTTTCACTCCGAAACAACTTTCCCTCTTAGTAAGTTCAATAGCCTATGATAAACACTGGCAATTCGACTTACAAGCCCTTCCCAATGATCTAATCCACAGAGGATTGGCAGTAAAAGATCCAAATGCCCCTCATGGCTTGAAATTGGCCATAGAAGATTACCCTTATGCAAATGATGGTCTTGTTCTTTGGGATGCTATCAAATCTTGGGTCACTGATTATGTCAACCACTACTACAACGATGATTCAAGAACTGTTGTGTCAGATAAAGAATTACAAGCTTGGTGGGAAGAGATTAGAACTGTGGTGTGGTGACAAGAAAGATGAACCTTGGTGGCCTAATTTGAAAACAAATGAAGATCTTATTGAAATAGTGACAACCATTGTTTGGATAACATCAGGGCATCATGCAGCGGTGAACTTTGGTCAGTACACTTACGCAGGATATTTTCCTAATAGACCGCCTATTGCAAGAAACAACATGCCAACAGAAGATCCTTCTAATCAAGAATTGGAACTTTTCTACGATAAACCTGAAGTGACATTGTTGAAGTGTTTCCCTTCACAAATTCAAGCTATGACGGTGATGTCCGTGTTGGATATTTTGTCTAGTCATTCGCCAGATGAGGAGTATCTTGGACAAACGATTGAGCCGGCTTGGGAAGAGGAACCAATGGTTAAAGCTGCTTTTGAAAAGTTCCAAGGGAGGTTGATGGAGCTTGAAGGTATAGTTGATGAAAGGAATGCTAATAAGAATCTGAGGAATAGAAATGGTGCTGGGATTTTGCCTTATGAGCTGTTGAAACCAACTTCAGAGTCAGGTGTAACAGGAAAAGGTGTTCCATATAGTATATCAATTTGATTTGATCACATTGTGGATCAATTTGTGTGGTACTTGCTTGTGTTGTCTTGGTCTTTGAGTGTTCTATTTTAAGCTCGCTGTAATGTATTTGATAGTAACTTTGAATAAAGTTTTACTTTACAACCAAATATATATATTGGTATGACAAACATTCCTTCCACGAGAGCGCCACTCTTTCAACTCTACCTTCAATGTCAACTATAAAACTAAAAGCCATAGCATAACACAACTCCTCAAGCTTATCAGAATTAACTAAAGTGTCATACAACAAAGTAACATTCGGTTTATATGTCCAGATGAAGTATTTTAAAACATGACTTGCTCATCAGGCCTCGATAATTCCAACTTATGATACTCATTTCTCCTAGAAAGCCTTGTGACCAGGTTTTTGATGGAACAGCAGAAGAAAATTGATTGCGTGACTGGAATGTAGTAACTAATCATAGAGAAAATTGCAGCTGGTAAGCATGGAAGTAATGTGTTTATCATTTTGAGTAACGGTTTGCAAACCTATAGCGGATAACTTGTTAGCCAAACAACTCAATTCTTTAGCAACATGTCCAACCATATGAACTGGTAGACTGCAAAGATGCTAGCCATATCGTCAGCTTCACATGAAGACAAAGTCAACAATGAATTCTTCTTGGAGCACCAAGAGATTGAGGCTCCATGGATTTTAAATAAGTAGCTAAAATTGCTTCTTCTATCCATTCAATCCTCACATAAATTTGAGTCAAAGTAGCCAATCAATTCAGCTTGTTTCTCATATGTTTGTGCAGGAAATAGCAAGCCACAATTGACTGTTCCCTTTACACATCTCATAATTCTCTTAGCTGCCATCATATGAGATTTTTAGGGTTCATTCATGAACTTAATTATAACTTACTGCATAGAAATATCATGTCTTCTATTGCACAAGTACCTTGCTTGTTTGCTTTGACATATATCTGTTCTTCATCACTGCAGTCCTAAAGTTTGAGGAAAGCTTTAGTTGGAGTTGCACATATGTTTCATTCCTTCATTTCAAATCTATCTAGCAATTCTAGTGCATATATATGTTCAGTATTAACCCTTATTTAGTATCCACAAAACCAAGGAAATGATAAGCAAATGATAAGCATGTTTGATTCATTTGAATTCATCACATACACACTATACTCACTGTGCATTTCTTTAATCCAAGTTGAATCAGTGCTAAAATGTAGTTGTTTTGTATATATGTTTTGTGGCACTTATCTGTTCTTTTGTTGATATTCGTTGAATAACCCCATTTTTTGTTGTAAATATGTTTTATTGCGTTTTGTGTACATATTGTACCATTCGATTAGTTTTGTATATATTTTGTTGGTATTTGTCGCATTATTGGAGCATTGAGAATAAAGTTCAAATGGAGCTCCAAGATGCAAGTTAATCAATAAAGGAATCAGGCTAAAAGAAGAGGCCATTCCAAATTATACAGGAAAAACAACAAAAGTTGTTAAACTGTCTTGGATCGCGGGGCGATGGTGGAGCGAAAAAAAATGATCAATTTTTGGATAGGTCTCTGACTTGCTTCGCTTTTGGGTCACTGTGCGAGAAGATGTCGTGTCGTCGGGCGAAGCTTACCGTCGTCGGGCGACGGAAGATATTTTGGTCAGATGAGGATGTGGCATAACGTGAGCCAAGTGTAAAAGAAGGATCGTCGGGCGATGCTTGCGGAACAAATTTTCCTTTATATTTCCTTTTCACTTCATTTTTGTGTTTTATGGTTTTGGGGTGAGGTTTTTGTCTCCCAATTCCATCAACCATATAGTTTTTGATAGATTAACTTAGAAAAAAATACTAGGGCTTGCTTATGGATGATTGGAGGTGGATTGCTCTTTGATTGGCGTTGACAAACCAGTGTATATTTGTGTTTTATCTCTTCTTCTCTCTATTTGTTTCTCTATTTGTTGGGTTTGTATGTATATCTACTCTTTACTCGTGTATATTTTTCGCCCTTTGCGTTGTATAAAGTTTGCTTTACGAATCTGTGTTGGTGATTGTCTTAGGTTTTTACTCTGTGTCAGGGATTTGAGCTTTGCTAGACATAGATTGCTTAGATTCTTACCTAGGATGATTATCTGTAAGTTTCTGAATTCTAGAAATGGGTTTATAGCTGACATTCACTTAGGGTATCTGATCTTAATGCCTCTGTATCAGGAGTGTCGGGCTAGACATAGTCGATGCGAATGACGCGGTTGAATTCTCAATTTGGGTTAGAAATAGTTTGGGTTGTGAGAGGTATGTGGTGATACAGACGAGTATCATATATAGAGTATAACTGGACGGTAGATTTAAGTCTGTGACAGATAGTGTGCATTCGTTTCGAACAAGCTGTCTATCCTTTATAGTTTTTGTTCATTTACTTTTTATTTTGTCTTTTCTTTACAACCAATTTATTCCCAAACTCATTAACGATAGAATTTTTAAACAACGAATTAATAACCAATCTCTGTGAATATGATACGATATAACCTAACTGGTATATATCACCCGGTAAAAATAATACTTTACTTTTTACTTGCCTGTTATACATGCACTTGAACAAAATGGCGTTGTTGTCGGGGATTGATTTTATTGTTCTTGTATTGTGATAATTCTATTGTTTTTGAGTTTTGTAATTAATATATATGTTGTGTAGACTTTGTATATGGACTTGTATATTGTTACTTGTACATGTTGTGTGTTTACTTTCCATACATGTGCATATTTGTGTTTTTCCTAGTTTTCACGTATGGTTGTGAATTGTCTCGTTTTTGTAACATTTGTTGTGTGGTTGATAGGACACTTACTTTAGGTTTGCGTGGTGTGGCAATATCATGGCATGACGAGAGGAGGTTACTAGAGCTCGCACAATAAAGGCATCGAACTTACGACGTAAAACAAGCATGTTTATTTGTGTTTGTTTATGTGTGTGGTGACTTGTGTTTTAACAAGTTGAAATATGACTTGTTCTTAATTTCAAATATTCACTTTTCAACTTGTAAATTCATTTTCACCATGTTTTTGTATTGTTATTTGTATTCTTTTTGTTTTGTCAAATTGTGTTATCCGTAAGCTTGTCGTGTTTAGTTTGAGGAGTTTTGTTGGATGTAAATTTTGTACATTTTGTTTTTCTAATTCTTTGGTTGTTGTTTGAACTTGAATTTTGGTCCGGTAACTTGAGGTTGCATTTGGTGATTTTCCGACTTTGAGTGTTTCAATTCGCGGATGTATGGTAATGATAGTTTTCAAAGTTGGTACACACCAGGTACTCGTTTGTCGCTTTCTATGGCATAACATGTTTAGGAAATTTGTCATTCGTATAACTACCATGTCATTCATTCTTTTTGCATTACTTGCTCATGACTTGAATCACTCTAGTTCTCTTTTTACCCATAAATGTGAGGAATCTTTCAATTGTTCACATATGCTGGAAGCGACATTCTTGTTTTAACTAGATTTTATCATGCTTAATCTTTTGTTTTGTGTTGACTGTATGAATGCAAGAAAATGATTAAGGCTATTTTGTTTGATTTTTATCACAACTACCTTAGCCAAATTTTCAATTCACCTTGTGAGTGTGTGGTCATTTGTTAACTCCTTTGAGCTTTTATCAATATTCATGTTTATTTGAACTTGATGTTTGTCTATGAGTGTTGAATTCACTTTTTTGTATGGATGTTGATTTCTTTGTTTCTTGAACCCTCAACTATATGTTGTATTAATTTTTACCTTGCCTTAGAAAGTAGGGAGTATTCACATAATGATGTTGGTTGAATTCAAGTTGGGGAGAGGAATGTTTATGTGCTTATGTTGTGATTGATATGAGGTTAAGAAAAAGAAAAGAAAAAAAAGAAAGAAAAAAATATGAGAAAAAGAAAGAAAAAAAAAAGAGAAAAGCTTTGAAAAATAATAACAAAAATATGAATAATGTTGTGTTAATAAGTGAGGTGTTTTGGTTTGACAATTTGTGATGAAGAAGAAGTTTGATTGGAATTGTACTGTTTGAAACTTTGGAATTAATTTCTCCCTTAGGTTTATGCAAGTTTTTATTTCGATTAGCTTTAGGACTTATCACTTGTTTGTTAATCAAGCCACATTACAACCTTGAAAAGCCCTTGTGATTCTTTCTTTTGTATTTTTAATATTAGTTTTTGGATGAATGCATAATTTAGTGTTTTGTTTTCAAGATTATTGGATAAGTGTCAAAAAGTATGTCACCTTTGTGTGTTTTTCATCTACCAATAAATTTTTTCTAGGTGTGATCCATCAGTGAGCTTATTTTGTTTTAGAATGTTTAGCATGATTTTTGTACTTAGGATTCGTTTCTTTTTTATGTTGTCGTTGTGGGATAGTGATAAGTATGTACTTTGCTTGAGTACATTTTTATTTGAACCATACATTTGTTTTCTGTTTTAAAAACTTATTGATTCATGATTCTTGGTAATTACTTTTATTTCTTTAGGTTTACTTGACTTTGTTTGAGGACAAACTATGTGTCAAGTTGGGGAGAGTCGATAAGTGCTAAAATGTAGTTGTTTTGTATATATGTTTTGTGGCACTTGTGCGTTCTTTTGTTGATATTCGTTGAACAACCCCACTTTTTTTTGTAAATACGTTTTATTGCGTTTTATATTCATATTGTAACGTTTGATTAATTTTGTATATATTATGTAGGTATCTATCGCATTATTGGAGTATTGAGAATAAAGTCCAAATGGAGCTTCAACATGCAAGTTGATCAATAAAGGAATAAGGATAAAAGAAGAGGCTATTCCAAGTTACGCAGGAAAAGCAACAAAAGTTGTTGAACTGTCTTGGATCGTCGAGCGATGGCCAGGCGAGGGCCATCACGTCTGCGTCGTCGGGCGACGGTGGAGCGAGAAGAAATGATCAATTTTTGGATAGGTCTCTGACTTGCTTCTCTTTTGGGTTGCCGATCGAGAAGATGTCATTTTTTTGTTTTATGGTTTTGGGGTGAGGTTTTTGTCTCCCAATTCCATGAAGCATATAGTTTTTGATAGATTAGCTTAGAAAACAACACTAGGGATTGCTTATGGATGATTTGAGGTGGATTGATCTTCGATTGGTGTTGACAAAACAGTGTAGATTTGTGGTTTATCTCTTCTCCTCTCTTTGTATTTCTCTATTTGTTGGGTTTGTATGTATATCTTCTCTTTACTCTTGTAGATTTTTCTCCCTTGGCGTTGTATAAAGTTTGCTTTACGAATCTGTGTTGGTGATTGTCTTAGGTTTTTACTATGTTTTAAGGATTTGAGCTTTGCTAGACATAGATTGCTTAGATTCTAAATGCTAGAAATAGGTTTAGAGCTGACATTCACTTAGGGTATCTGATCTTAATGCCTTTGTGTCAGGAGTGTCGGGCTAGGCATAGTCGATGCGAGTGATGCGGTTGAATTCTCAATTTGGATTAGAAATAGCTTGGGTTGTGAGAGGTATGTGATGACACCGACGAGTATCATGGATAAATTATAACTGGACGGTAGATTTAAGTCTGTGATAGGTAGTGTGCATTCGTCCTGGACAAGCTATCTATCCTTTATAGTTTTTGTTCATTTATTTTTTATTGTCTTTTCTTTACAGCCAATTTATTCCTAAACTCATTAACGATAGAATTGTCGAACGACGAATCAATAACCAATCTCTATGGACACGATACGATATAACTTAACCAGTATATATCACCCGATAAAAATAATACTTTACTTTTTACTTGCCTGTTATACGAGCACTCGAACAATATTTCAAACTCTAGGTGCTTTCTTAAGCTCATACAATGTTTTATGCAACCTATAGAATTGCTCCTCCTTTCACCCCCTCTCCAAACTAGGTGGTTGAGTGACAAATACGGTTTCTTCAAAATCCATGGTGACTCAAGCTAGTAACATAAATTGTCCTTTGACATCTAGATGGTACAAAGGACAACTTATGTTACTAAATAGAGGCACCACTTGCTTAATTATTTCAAGTCTTCAAGTCTAGCCACAATAGCAAATACTTCAGGATAATCAAATCCATACCTTTGAACAAACCTTCTAGCCAGCGATATTTCTTTGTGTTTTAATACAATATTATTTGGATTCAAGTAGACCTTGAAAATCCTCTTGACATCAATTACTCTTACGTTTTTTGATAGTTATTTCAAATCCTATGTCTTTTTCTTCTCAATTAATCTTAATTCTTATATCCATATCCTTTTTCCACACTCCATTCTCCATGGCTTTCTTGTAGTTCAAAGGCTCCACATCAACTAGTAAGGAAAAGTGAATAAAATCACATTCATTAGAAACTCCCCTATTAGGGAGAAATTCACAATATGCGTGTCTAATAGGTAAGTTCATTTGTCTTTGACACCTTACTTATTGCAAATCATCTATACCAACTTATAGTTCCTTCACTTCTTCTATATGTTCATATGATAATTTACTTTGAGTTTAATCTACTATAACTTGACTTGGTGGTATTTATTTTCTATGAAGAATTTGGGCGAAGTAGCTTGTATATTTGGGTGAAGTAGCCATAAAAACACATTTTGATAACCTCTCAGAAGCTAATCTGGTAAGGCTGCAATTGTTATGTGTTTTAAGGGTTTTGAGGAGAAGGATGGAGGGCCACCATTGTTGGTGACCTCCATGGTTCCATTTCTTTCTGTGTTATTCATTATTTACTCAAATCTAGGAGAAGGATTGAGGACAAGATGATCTTGTAATCCCGATATTGAAATCTAGTGTTGTGATCAACAAAGTGAGGAACCTGCAGAACACAACTTACATATTCATGTAAGCAGATCACTTTAGTGGAAGTTGTTGCATCCCCAAATTTGCCCTCTTCATTTCACTTTATATGGCTTATGTTTCGATCATAAACATGCATGCATTGTGATGAAATGAAGGTATTTATTTCGTAAGAATCGTGGAAGACTATTGTTTGGCAACTGATACAATGAAGATTCCCTTTTGAGTCAAGATTTATACAAGGCGCTCTTTCACTAATCATGGTGTTCATCACTTTTGAGAGAATCAAGATCATCATGGTCTTCTCTACGACCTCATTGCCTTTCCTTTCAAGATTGTTTTGAAATAAGGTTTGGTCGTTCATTAATTGCACGTCCTTTGTGTGTAATTGTTCCATCAATTAAGAGATTGTTTTGAAATAAGGTTTGGTCGTTCATTAATTGCACGTCCTTTGTGTGTAATTGTTCCATCAATTAAGACTCAGTGAATTAGGGTAGAGCTTCATCAAAGGATCTTCTCAAATCCGTGTCCCTTTCCTCTAAAAGGTTCTGTTTGGTTGAGATACAAAGTGTGGGCTATGGTAGAAAGGCGATTTGGTGAGTTCACTCTGATTAAGACAATTTTTTCCATCTCAACAGAGGTATTTTTTATCTTAATATTGTGAAGTTAGAAGTGCAAAGGTAGATCACAAGTTATAATTTCAAGGCATACTAGTGTTTGACTCAAGGTAATGTTGGAAATCTATTCATATGGTGCACAAGATACAAATTTAACAAAATTGGACTCATTCTAAATTTGGAATATTTGTTCATTGCAAGGCAAATGCATTCAAATTTCATTCAATATCCAACATTCAAGTTCATCATTATTCTTGTTTTACAAACACTTTGGTAAAAGTTTGTATTACAAATTACATCTTTAAATTGCAAGTTTACAAGATGTTGTAAGGAATCACATTTTTCAAAATACATCATTCCTCTGAAAGTTTGTTGCAAGCATTCTAATCGCAAGTCCTAGTTCTTTTTACAACACAAATTAACTTGAAATTCCTAAACTAATGAATATCTTCATATTTCTCTTCTAAGCTCCTTCCAATAACTCCTTCATGCCAAGCTTCATTATTTTGTTATAGGAGAAAGCCATGGCTGTTTCCTTTGTCTTCAAGTATCCTCCAAGCCTTTGCCAATTCTCATTTGCTCATGAAAAAGAAAGAAAAACAATTGTCAAGAACAAGTTCATTCAAGCATAAACATGAACAAAAAAATGTAAAGAGATATCATTTCAAATCATCATTAAGGTCGTAGTTCAGGAATCATGATTTAAGGAGGGTCTTCAATCATTTTCAAGTATACAAAGGCCTCATACACACAATGGTCAATCATTGGCCAAAAAACTCCATTTGCAAATCACAAATCTTTGTGGGGTTTGGTTCACAAAGGGGGTCAAACTCAAAAAAATCATCACAGTTCAACAAACAATAACAGTACATAAATAACAAGTTTCAGCGCAACAGGTCAAACTCAGAAAATATCACAAGTCAGAATCAGCAAGCCAAGCCCAAATTCTCCACACAAAGTACAGTTCAGAAAGTATCACAAAACAAAATGCAAAGGCCCAATTTCGAAAACACACAAGGCCTGTTTATCAAAAATAAGAGTCCAAACAAACAGAGAAATCAAAACAAGCTCACAGTATAAAGCTAATCATTGGCACTAAAATCAAGGTCATGGTTCAACACAGATCCCTAGCCACAGCAGAAAACAAAGAAACTTGTTCATCATTTTCCAGAACATCAACCCTTCAGAGACAACCGAAACACAGAAAAAGAGATATTGTTCATACAAACCAGAAAAAACGAAAGCACATAAAAAACAATACAAAACCCTAAACATTTCTCATCACTTTCCTAAAACCACAATCCCTTCAGAATTGAAAAAATATAGAGAAAAAGAAGTTTCAAAGGCTACATGGTTCGTGAATCAGAAAAAAGAAAAGGAAGGATCTCACCGAAGGGGTTGCGGCCATAGACCGCCCTCCGCCGTCGTCAAGTTTTCTACCTTGCCTCGGAGAGTCCGATTTCATCGTCTTGGAGCCCAAATCGCTGATTTTGCCATCGAAACATTTAGGGTTTCCGAAAGCCCTTTCAAGATCTATTCAGATCCATGCAACATTTGCAAAAATCAACACTGGAATCATGATCGGAAGAAATAGACGATTCATAAAATCAAATAAAATCAGAGATCGGGCCATGGCCGCCTCCGGGTGGCGATTTCCGGCACAACGAAGTCATTAATTTTCCGGCGCGGCAGAGTCATTAATTTTCCAGCGAGTTCCTACAAATCAAGGCCATATTAAGATAAAGGAAGAAGATGCGAATCAAAAAATCAAAGAAAATCAGTGATCGGAACAAGTCTCCTCCGCAGACAGCTGTAGGCCGCCCCACGCCACCGCCGTGGCGATTTCCGGCAAGGAAGCTTCATCGAGGAAGGTTTAGAGAAGACAGAGAAACTAAATTTTTGCGTTTTAAAAAAATTGATTTGTTTTATTAAGTTATGTTAATAATTAAGTTATGTTAATAATTAATTTGTGTGGTTAATCCAGATGGTGACACTTGTCACCGCCCTGTTGGTTGCTTGTGGTTTCCATGCAGCTCCTTCATGCGATCAACCATGTGCCCTCGTCCTCTCAGCCATTCAATCTTCATCAAGACCATATCAACTTTATCCAACGCTTCAGATGCAAGATCCTCACCGTGAACCCCCTGAAGCTTCCCTCACTAGACCCAGTGAATCCTTTTTTGGGCTTGGGCCACTTTTGCTGATAACACCCCCATTGAATTGCTTATTTTTGGCCCATATACTTGTTTTTTATTTTGTTCATGAATCTCATTTTCTTTTGATTTCTATCGAATAATAAAATTGTAAAATATTATTTTTGTTAAATATTTAATTAGATTGAAAGATAACATTTAGTTTAGTTAATTATTTTGTTAATTAATTTTATTAAATAAAATAATTCGATTTAATTAGTTATTTAATCATTTCAATTGGTTTGTTTATTTGTCTATCAAGACATTTTAATCGTATTGTCTATTCTATACATATCCCATTGTAAAATTTGTCCATTCTTGTGTGAATTGCAATAGTTTAGAATTTCATTTCTTTGTAGCTTAGAATCTTATTTCTTCGCATGTTTTTAATCGTCGTTTAATTTTGCATGTGCTATCCGTTTGAATACCCGGCCGCCTCTTGGGCTTCCCATCAATGAGAAGTCTTGCGATCGATTGTTGATGCAACATGGAGAGGCTTGATTATTCGACGATTAAGTTAAGACCAAAGAGTGCACTTCTCATCGAGGGAATTCAAGGTTGCTTTATGAAGAATTTTCTTATCTTGTGCGCAGTGAAGAGGAAACGGACCTACTCCGTTAGGTATCATCGTCGCTTTCTTTACCTCTTTCTCGCACCATTTGTATATATGCTTTACGTTGCTTTATCTTTCTTATACGATGTTTCATCATCCATGTATGTTTTCCCTGATTTTCTTTGATTTTGATTTTTGGGTTTTGTAAATATTTTTCCTAGGGTTCTTGTAAATGTCATTTAATTGTTGATCATTTGAAACTTGTAAATGTCATTTAAATTTTTATTTGAATCCTTGAATGTCTTGAGTTCATTAAAATAAATTTTGTTTAAATTTATCACTTGAGTTTCTATTTTTGCCAAAATACTTTACAAAACTTATCCAGTTTGAGCTTCATCTCAACAAGTTTCGAAAGACGAATTTTATTTTCAACCTCTTCCAAACATTCAAGGATCTAAATTGAGGTTTTCTGACTTTTATGGGTCTTAAGTGTCTAAAACATTTTTGTTCAGATTTTATAGGTCATTTTCCTATTTTTGTTTGATTAACAAAAGTTTAGTTAATTTGGGTTGCTTAGGTTAGAAGTTACAATTACTTGACTAACCTCTCTTAACTTTTGAGACCATTACTGTTTAGAATGTGTTGATATGGTACCCTAGGGTCTTAGCACTATTTTTGTTGAATTTTTATGATTAGGTTTGATATTTTTCCCTTTAGGTCAAATTAGGGTTTCTAATTGTTGATTTCCTAGGTTAGACTAACTTCTTTGATTTTATTTCAACATAAAAGATGTTAATGTTTGCCCAATGCTTTTGTTGCTGACTTTTTGATGTTCTAAGAGGCTTTTATTATTTTTGTTTCAATTTTATGACTCATGATTCTATTATTTGTCAAAGCTTTCTCTTATGCATGCATTGGTGTTTTGTGTAACTTATGAATATGAGGAATGCACTTGTGCAATCCATGAGGAATAGGTATTTTCTTTTCTTAATCCTCATGGACTATTATAGACTTGAGTTCATCCTTGAACCATTCAAGCTCTCACAATTTGCACATATGTTGTCCCTATTATGTAGTAGTTTACTCATGATAATGATTTAGGAGATAACTTTCATGTACCATCATTAGTACCTTATGTGAGGCAACTTGGTTTATAATTCATCTTGATTCTGATTTTGTATGGTTTATTTTTCATAATTTGACGCTTCTATGAACCCATGGGTGACCATTCATTTTCATTCCATCTTGGTCTCTTTTGGAAGCTAAATTGGTCAACATTGTAAGCCTAGACTTTCTTTCTCTTTAAGATTTCAAGGATACTTTTTATTATCTTTGTCTCATTGTGGTACCTTGATGTTGGTTATGTACCAATAACATCTAAGAACCTTAATTCTCAATGTCATTTGATAACTTTTGTTTCGTGCATAAGGGACTAAATTTGCACATTGTCATGACACTTTAGCATGTTAAATTGATAGCATTGTTCAAAGTTCTTATAAGTTCATGATAGATACTTGTAATAGGGATATACCACTACCCTAGGACCTATAAGTATCAAATTTTCTTTCCACACTTGGCTTATATCATCCACCATTGATTTTAGACGAGTACTTTCCATCTCTTGTGATGTTGACTATCAATTAGGTGACTTGTTTTGTGTATTGAAGTTTTTTCTTCTAGATTTGGTGCTCATGAATATCACCTTGATTTATCTTATTAAACAATTCACACATGTCTTAATTATCTAATTAAGACCATTTTGATTTATCTTTATCAATTGTTTTGAACTTGATTAATGTTGGTGTTTTTAAACCCTAATTTGGTGTGCATTGGTGAATGATCCTTCTCTTGTGTTGGAGACACCCTTGAATATGATTTATTTATATGTTAAGCTACTGACTTTGGATGTCCCATGGGTCTCTAATCTTTCATCTTGCTCATCTTTTGTTTTGTTTGTTATATTTACCTCTTAGGGTTAGAATTAGGGTAGAATTTTGTTTTCTCTCTCTTTTGTTGACTTGTAATTAAGTTGTCGATGTTTATTGATTGATTATAATTTGTGTGAGTACCTTATCCATTCCATACTTCCGACCTCACTATCATGAGACACTTAGCACAAGTATGCTCAAGCACACACATTCACACACACCTTTGCACACACTTATATGGATTGGTTTTGTTCTTCTTAAGTGATTTGTTTGTGAATCTTTCTCGTACATGTTTGTACGTTTTGATTGATGTATTGGTGAATTAACTATTGTTTTTCATGTATCTTGACCTTTCATGGTTCATTTTCTTCCATCTATGCCTTTCTTTGGCTTCTTTCGACTTGTAAACGTTTTGTAGGTCAAAGTTTCGACTAGTTTTTGTACTAGTGTTGTAATTGCGTCTTTGTGATGTTTTCTTTGTGATTTGTTTGTGAATAATTTTATGTGATGTTGATATTATAATCACATCATATTGACACTCTCTTTTCATGTTATGTATGTTACACACATGTATTCGCTTCACCACACACAATTGTTGCATGTTTACACACTCTTGTAGAATTTTGTTCGTGAATTTTCGTGGTTTTGTTTGCATGATGTACATAAGATGCTAATATGTTAGTTACTGAATTTTGTGTCATTTTATCTTCTAATTCTTCATTCATCTCATCAATGCTTAAAATCTCATGCAATTTGCTTTCTGTATGCTTTTAGGACTAGTTTTGGTCTAGTTTGTGTACTAACTTCGCATGTATGTCTTCATAGTGATGTTTGATGTTTATTTATGGTTTTTATAAACCTTGTATATGTATGTTGTGTCTACTGAACTCACTTCACATGACACCTTTCATGATTGCTCACTCATTTGTTTCCACTTCATTTTCTTCACTATTTTCTTCGTATTTATTTGTGCTATCGTTTTATGATGTGTTGCCATCATCCATTATCTTCTTCATGTATCATCATTTGTAGTTTAGTGTTTTATTAATCTACCTTGTTATTGTTAACTCGTTTGTTGAGTGTGCAAGAGATTTCATCCGGCGTTCATTTGATGCGCGAAGCTTTATCCAACGTCTTGAAGTGCACTTGAGGCAATTTCTTGCACCATGCGACGAAGTTCTTTATTTTTAGTTAGTTATTGATTTATTTTGATTGGGTTGTATTATTTAGACTTTTTATTCGGACTTTTGATTCGATACATCCTCATTCATGAACTTGTATCCCATTCCCATATGATTTGTAATCGTTTAGGATTTTATTTCCTTGTGTGTTTCAATTATTGCTTACTTACGCAATTGTCATACAATTAGAACACATAGCCTCCTCTTGGGCTCCTCATCAATGAACAGGTATACATACATAGTGCACACTTTCACACATTCATAG
Source organism: Vicia sativa (assembly GCA_021764765.1). Classification (NCBI taxonomy): domain Eukaryota; kingdom Viridiplantae; phylum Streptophyta; class Magnoliopsida; order Fabales; family Fabaceae; genus Vicia; species Vicia sativa. The sequence continues at coordinate 203,517,247 of CM038793.1, forward strand.
TTTGGTCTTGGGCTTTTCTATGGCGACGACTATTTGATCAATTGTTCCAATTGGTCGTTTAAAATACTAGTGTCACGCTAATCCCACTTTTTAGGAGCATACATATGACCACCTTGTATGGGCTCATTTGATTTCCATCTCTTGACCTCTTGGTTCTTATACCAAGTTCCAAAAGGGTTTCATAGTTGAGTTTGGGCATGGCCATTCTCATAAGGTTAATCAAAGTTTTGACTTTGGTTAATCATAACCTGAACCGATTACCTTGGTCCTTATACCAAGTGTTCCATTCCAAAGGGTCTCATGGTTGGGGGTAGAAGCACCTACTCTCACAAGGTTAATCAAGTATTTTCATTGGTTAATCATAACCCGATTAAATCCTCCATCCATACACCAAGCATCTCAAGTATTCTTTTCACGATACTAATCATTTTGTTGATATTGTTGTCAGAAGTTCGTGATCATTTGTTGACACAACTTAGGCACATTTGAATGGTCGATGGTGAGATTCGTAAGCTTTTGGGAATGGAGCTTTAAAGACGCTTTCAGCAAAGTTCGCTTATCTCGTGCTCGTTGAAGAGGTAATGGACTTTCTCCGTTAGGTATCATCGTCGCCTTCTTTATACATGATGTTTCGCCATCATTCGCATGCTTGTTCTATCTTTCTTTATATGATTTTTTGCCATCCATGTCTATTATCTTGATGTTTTTCCATCCATGCCTAATATTTCGTCATCCATGCATATTTTATCTTTCTTACATGATATTCTGCAATCCATGTTCATTACTTAATGTTTTGTCATTTGTACTTGTTCTCTCTTGTTTAAGTGTGATTGCTTGCTTTATCTCTTTTATGAGATTGCCATGTTCCCCTTAGGATCACTCGATTAGGTTAGTTATCGAGTTTAGACATTAGGTTAGGTATCCATGCATGTCAACATTAGGTAGAAAATCTAAGTAGTCTCCATTGTTCATACTCATAACCTAGGAACAACTTTGCATGATAATAATTAGGATTAGAAATAAGTTAGTTTCCCCTAGCAATTTTACCTTTATCTTTTTGCATACTTAAAATTAAAGTTTTGTTTTGTCCAGTGCATTAAGACATCCTAATAATATTGAAACGTTTTTCAAAGTAAAAGATACAAACCAATATTCTTAGTTTTAGGACGTCCCGTCGTCCCTGCTGTTGCTAACGTCCCGTCGTCCCTTCTGTTGCTGACGTCCCATCGTCCCCTTCTATTGTTGACATCTTGTCGTCCCTTCTGTTGCTGAAGTCTCGTCGTCCCTTTTGTTAATGACGTCCCATCGTCCCTTCTGTTGCTGACGTTCCATCATCCCTTCTGTTGTTGACGTTCTGTCGTCCCCGTCTGTTGACGTTCCATCATCCCGTTTGTAGCTGATGTTTCGTCTTCATGGAATTGTTTCGTCATCGTTGTTTGTTGTCTCGTCTTCTAATAAAAAAACACAAACCAACTAAAATAAGTGAGTCGAACTACGACGCTCTGACTTTCCCATTGCACGAGGGAATACGTATGCAAGCTGTCGCGGGACTTGATCGGGCAACCTTTGTAAATATTTTCTTCTTTTTCCCGTGTTTTCTTTTATTTCCTTTCTTTTATTTCTTTATTATTTTTCTCTTTTTGGATACATTATACCTCATATAAAGATATAGTTAGACCTTTACACCCATAAGATAGAAAGTAAAAGTGGATACCGTAGAGTACTACGGACGTGTGGGGTGCTAATACCTTCCTCTCGCGTAACAGACTTCCTTACCCGATCTATTGGTCGCAAGACCGTGATTTCTCTGTTTCAGGTTTTCTCGATGTTTACCTTTCCCTCTCAGTGGGATAAAAAGCGTTTGATGACGACTTCATTGATTTATTTCTTTGAATTTTCGGCCGATTTTTCGGCCGGTTCTATCAGAAAGATTTAGAAGCATACAAATTTAATTTCAAGTAAGCTTATATGGAATTAAGTTCCAACAAATTCTTACCATTTTAGATCCAGAAGCATCCAAGAGTAATTTCATTCCGCGAGATCCTTCTCCTACGTTTTGAAGAATGTAAGGAAGTTTCAATTCCCATATGCCTCGCGAACAAGCATTCAACAATAATGAAGTTTGAAATGTATAAAGTTAGACAAAGACATAACAAGTATGGCAAATCTTATGATCCTAAATGTTACACCAAGGTTGAGCAGATAATAAAGTTCTCTACATGTTTGCATGTCCTCCCACAAATTGGAGATAGAAAAGCATTATCTTACCGTGTTAAATTCAGTCTTATGAGGGTAATACTCTTAACCAAACTATAGACATATATTAAAGAAAGAAGCATAATGGAAGTTGATTAGAGATGTTATCAAGTGGGATTGCATATAATGTTACACAGCCAAGTATACTTGGTTGTACAGTAAAACTTTATTCAAAGTTACTGTCAATTACATTAAATATCAAGACGACACATACAAATACAAGACAAATTCATCCACAATTTGATCAAATCAAATAGAGATACTATATGGAACACCTTTTCCTGTTACACCAGGCTCTGAAGTTGGCTTCAAAAGCTCATAAGGCAAAATCCCAGCACCGTTTCTATTCCTCAGACTCTTATCAGCGTTCCTCTCATCAACTATACCTTCAAGCTCCATCAACCTCCCTCTAAACTTTTCAAAAGCGGCTTTAATCATTGGCTCCTCTTCCCACGCTGGCTCAACTGTTTCTCCAAGATATTCCTCGTCTGGCGAATGGCTAGACAAAATATCCAACACGGTCATCACAGTCATAGCTTGAATTTGCGAAGGGAAACACTTCAACAATGTCACTTCTGGTCTATCATAGAAAAGTTCCAATTCTTGATCAGAAGGATCTTCTGTTGGCATGTTGTTTCTTGCAATAGCCGGTCTATTTGGAAAATATCCCGCGTAAGTGTACTGACCAAAGTTCACCGCTGCGTGATGCCCGGATGTTATCCAAACAATGGTTGTCACTATTTCAATAAGATCTTCATTTGTTTTCAAATTAGGCCACCAAGGTTCATCTTTCTTGTCACCATGACCAACAGTTCTAATCTCTTCCCACCATGCTTGTAATTCTTTATCTAGCACAACAGTTCTTGAATCACCGTTGTAATAGTGGTTGACATAATCAGTGACCCAAGATTTCATAGCATCCCAAAGAACAAGACCATCATTTGCATAAGGGTAATCTTCTATGGCCAGTTTCAATCCATGAGGAGCATTTGGATCTTTTTCTGCCAATCCTCTATGGATTAGATCATTTGGAAGGGCTTGTAAGTCGAATTGCCAGTGTTTATCATAGGCTATTGAACTTACTAAGATGGAAAGTTGTTTGGGAGTGAAACTACTCTCTATTACTCCATCTGCATTTATCAGTGCCTCACGCGCAAGTGCGTTGATTTCCATTGTGTACCTAAAATGTGGAAGCAATAATCTGTAGATTGGATGCACTGCACTCAGTTGTCTGTTTGTTGCAATGATGTATGGTTCTGTACAACAATGAGTTCTCAACCAGTGACTAACAAGTTGGTGGTAGCCAGCATCATGAGCAAGGACATGAGCTTTGGCAAGCCTCCAAAGCCAAACCTCAGTTGAGTGCCAAGAAGGTGTAAACACTTGTCTCCACATTGGCTTTTTACCTATAGGCGGTCGAGCTAGCTCGATCGCCAATGGCCTCAATGTGCTGTCTTCATTCAGGAAGAACAGTGTCCTTGATCCATACAATGTTGTTCCTTCGAGTTTTCTAACTTCCTCTACTAATGGCAACAAAAAATCGTAGTAGTCCAAGACAAACAACTTCTTCTCTTTGATAGCCTGTATTGAATTATTCAAATTTCAATTTCAATAGTCTCAGCATCATAAAATAACACTTATATCATTAGTACATTTTAGTAGTGGTAAACAAAAACCTACATTTTCCACAGTAGTGAATCCTCTGATTTGTTTCTCAACTATATCAGTGGTTATCGCCGATTCTGCAGGACCATAAACATTAGGGTCAAGCTTGCTTTTCAATGGCCATTCCTGCATGAGTTTTTTATAGCAAATTATCAATGAGTTTCGATTTTAAAAATAAAATAGAAAAAGTAACATTGGCTAGTAGTATACCGTAACCAATTGTATGCAACAAGGATTAAGACCAGCTATAGTCTGTCTTCCAAATTCTTCATCTCTAAACCAAAAGAATCTGTCCTCTGCATATATATAATTCGTAAGTTCAAATACTCGCAATCTCATTAAACATAAGCAAAGAAGTACATAATATCTTACTGTCCATGGTAGCCGGAGTTTCAAAACGAAGAATGTCATTTCTGGTATCGTGAACCAACTTGACCAACCTTGGCAAAATAGTCTTAAAATCCATTTGTTGTTGAGGAGGCAAGTCAAACCCTTCATTGAAAAGATTATCTATGGCTGAGAAAATAGGGAATCCAAGATTCTTGTCAATTACAGATGTTCTTAGAACAGGCACAAGCGCGTGGAGAGCCGACTTTAACGTATTTGCAGAAAATGTAGCTTGCTTTACTTCCTTGAAGCTTTCGTCTCGTGGAACATAGACTTTGTTACTTGGTTGCTCAGACAACGGATCTGTAGCACATCGAGGCCTTCCAGTTCTACAACGTCTCGGGTACGGATGCTCTTTGCCACCAAGAACAGGTCTCTTGAGATCAGGATCCTTGTCAGGATTCCCGAGGTCATTATACACATCATAATCATATATACGTTCGAAAATCTTGCGTTCGCCTTGTCCTTTGCCTCGTAAACTTACCAGTTCGCCTTCTCTTAACCTTTTCAATCCTTCTGGAGTCTCAGATGGCAAATATGACTATTCAGAAAAAGTTAGTTATGTTAGTTAAGTTTGTTACAAGTTAGTTACTTCGCAACTTTGTTTACACAAAAAAAAATTACCTTGTTGGAGAAAAACACTCTCAGTTCAGGGTTATCAGACTTGGAATGAACCCAAGAATCACAAAAAAATTTAATAGGACCAGTGAGAAAGCCATCAAGAACAATTTCCTTCATAAATGCTTCTCTTTTATGCTCATTTTCCACAAGAACAGCACCAATCTCACCAAAATTTGCTGGTACATTAAAATTAGCTTCATACTTAATCTCTTTTGTTGATCTATGCGTCAAGTGGACGTAACCTTTGATTCTTTCCTTCTCCAAGTTTGTCTCTTTTTAATGTGAAACAAAATTACAAGTAACTAATTAGTAACTCTTTTGGCAAAAACTTAAACTAATTGATAACTTTTTATTTTTACTACAAACTAAGTGATAAATTTTGAGCTTATTTTAACGGAAACTATCATCATTTTTGTCTTCATAATTCATAATCATAATACAGCCAAATTAGATTAGATTAGGTGCAAGATAAGACATATTAGATTGTGTTCATATTTAATATTAACACGTACTCACCTGGATCTAGCTCTATGCTAACAAGCTCCAAGAGAATTGATTTACCAACCAAATCTATGAAGTCATCATACCCTCTTGCACTCAGTTCTTGGAAAAGTCCTCCAACTGTTGGTTGAACAGTTACTGTAGCTTTTACTTTTATTGTTTTCTGTTCTATTGCTTCTTCTTCACTCACAGCCACAGCTTTGATTTTGTTGCACTGGTTTTTTTTAAACTTACTTTGGTTCTTTTGTTTTGTCAACAATGGTCTTGAAGACCCAACCTTAAAACATGTTTGGTTACTGCCAATGCCATGAAGACATGGCTTGTGCAAGATGAGACAGTTTGGTCTTAAATTTGATACATAACTTTGTTGCATAAACATATTTGCTTTGCTTTGTTTCTCCCTTTACTCTTGTTTGTGTTTTGAAAGAGTAGAGGAAGAGTTTAGGTTGGGAGGGAAAGAAGCTATGGAAATGGGATGGAAGATACGTTCTACAATCACATATATTTATATTACGAAAATAGGCAAAATCAAAATATTTTTTATTTATAAATATTAGATAATATAACAACATTGTTCACATGTATAATCAACAATGCATGTACTGTACATGATTTGATGTTTTATGTATTGTGCTGAGAAATCTTAATTAGTGACCCTCTTTATAACCTTCTCTAACTTTCTTTTTTTTTTTTAAATTTGATTTCAGCATATTTGAATCATAAAAAAAATTTAGAATAACTAAAATTTGCACATATTTATAAGGATTGATTCTGTTATATTTTGTTATTCCAATTATTTATATAGAAATAGAAAGCAAACAAATCATAAGTTGTGGTGGTAATTTTTTAATGATAAAACTAATTCCTTTTTTAAAGTTTCTCTAGGATTTATTCTTATTGATGCAACACGTATGAATCTTAATTAGTGGTATTTTTAACTTCATTACGTCCGTACAAGACAATAGACAGTGTTTTTTTGCTTTAGACGACGTTTAAAATGGTCCTTAAGCAGCATTTTTTTAGGCAAAAAAATTGCATATTATTTACTTTAGGCAGCGCTTTCTTAATCAAAAGTGCTGTCTAAAGTGGCCCTTAGGTAACACTTTTTTTAGTCAAGAAAAACTGCATATTGATTTTTAAAAATGCTGACTAAAGTCAATGAATTTTTTTTATATATTTGATATATTTTTTCATAAACATGTAATTCCATAAACTTGCAATTCCATTACAAATATTATATTATCATTATTGGTCTTTAATTTATTTCAACAAACAAGTCTTTATAAACATAGGTATTACAATAAAAAATATATACATCATTATAAACAAACAATCAAAAATATATACACCATTAATCAAAAATATATACATCATTATATTATAGTTCAATATACACATAAACCATTTGTTACAACATAATCAAAATCAACCCTAACATAACCTAATTTTTCTTAACATTTTTCAACTACGAATACCTTATATGATTCTTTGCTCAATAAAATATTCACACAATTTCTCCTTGATTTCTTCCAACTGATTTTTCGTGTAATAAGCACACTTGTATTCATCAAAGTACTACATAACAAAAACATAATATGCATGATTTAGTTAAAAGTAATAAATTATAAGAAAAATCCGATAAATAATAAAACAAATCCTAAATTATAAATCCATACCTTGATTGGAATCTCTATTCGATTCAACTGAATAATTTCTCTCATAAACCTCAAAACAAAGTATCTACAATCTATATCGTTTCGCTGTTGAGCACACTACATAGAAAAACAAATAAGAATATATAGTTGTCTTGTTTTATCAAGTAGCATAACTATTATAAGCAAAATTGTGGAAATTAATATACCTGCACTTTGATCCAAGTAATGTTGTTTGATTTAGACCGTGGTACCCGAGCTTCTCTTTGACATCGGAATACGTGTATTGCTCTAACAAAATAAAAACATATATTTAGAACAATGTCACAGAAATAATTAAATATATAAATACACACGAATATTTAGAACAATCTCACTTACGTATCAATCATTAACTTCATATCCGAATAATTTGTCCAATCACCGTTAACCGAATTCAGATAATAGACAATTTCTTTTATAGGATCCATAGCAACCAACAACTAGTGACGTCTATAAATTAAAACAAAAGTTTAGATGAAAATTTTCTACGCAAAAAATACAAAGATTAAAATGAACTTAGAATGAAAATCTAACCCTATAGGAATAGTATTATACTCCCAAAGATACAAGCTTTTTGTACGGCTGGCCATGAATCTCTCGACTAAGTGCTCTCTTACTGAATCCGGATCGTTAACAATTGTCTGTATGTTGACATGGGAGGAAGACACAAAATGGAATCTGTTTGACAATTGATTTTCGCGCATCAATTTGTCATACAAGAACCTTAAATAAAAACATTAGACTATTTTCATTGAAATGTGTAAATAAATTGTCCAGCTAATTAAATAATAGATTGATCGCATTATCGGATGTATATATGTACAACACCGACGCCTAATTCTGTATGCTGCAAAATCTCTTCCACGTCCTCTTTTGCAATTGTTTCGGTGCTAGAAAAACCAAAGATACCTTCCTCCATATCCAATTGACGAATATAACCATTCATCAAATCTGATGTTCCCACTAGTGTTTCAAGACACATCTGGAATCGAAGTACTATTTTTCTTGGCACGGTTCTTGGAAGATCTCTTTCCTTGCTGGGTACACTACTAATTTTTTGGCTCACTTGTTGTGACTCTTGAGAAGGTACCTAAAAATCATATAACTTAGGTAAATTATAAAATCATGCAGTTTTTGAATTCGGATCATAGAATTAACACTTTAAATGTACCTCTTTTTGCGATGCAACAGACTCGTTTTGCCGCAAAATACCTTTATCCTTATGTGCGGGTTTTGTAGGAGTCTAAAACTACCATGTAAAAAAATTAACGTAACGGTTCAGAATTGACATTTGAATACTTAAAGATTCATAATGGTTTTCAACATACCTGGTCATCTATGATAATGAGGTCTGAGGGCCATGCAACAAACGATCCTATTGCATCTCGCAGCAAGGTTCTCTCTGAGACAATGTCAGGTATCGGTAGCAAGGCATCCAGACCTAATGCAATATCAACCAATACTTTCAGATGTCCATCAGGGAGCGGTCTATGGTGAAGTAAATCTCCCATAGTATTATGCATATTTCCCTTGCCGACTATGCGATAAGTCAGCGACGACAAATATAGCTGACAAGATGAAATGTCCTAAAATAATAAATATGACATTGTTACTGTGTGTGTGTGTCTATATATATATATATATATATATATATATATATATATATATATATATATATATATATATATAAATTACACAAATTTAATTTCATAATTATATATATTACCTCAGGAAATTTCATTTGAAAATCACAATTGATACTATTTTTCTCACTAGTATCCTTGATCCCTGAACCTTGTCCTTCTGCATGGTGTCTTTCTTTATCCTTTTCCTTCTCATAAATTTTAGCCTTTAACTTTTCCAGCTCCTCCATCACTTCTTTGTTGCTATGAACTTTCCCCTTTTTCTTAATACCCAAAGATGTTGGAGTCACCCCAAATCCCTTACCCCTCATACAACTGGAGTACTCAGGAACATTTAACACTCGACTAAGTAAGTTCATGGAATCATGGTCTTCGCCTAGAGTTAAAGATTGAGATAGACTCTCCTGAAATTCATATTCATATCAAAATTAGTGTTGATTAAGAAGCATGAATTATTTGTATTAATTCAAGGAATAGCAATATAATTACACATTTATGATAAACTTCTTGCACATCTTCCTTAACAACTCCATTCTTGCCAACACGGGAAGCCCGCCACAAAACATGTTCCGGAAGAGATGTTTCTTGACCTTTTTTCCTCATCCAACTACACGTCAAGAGAAATAAAGTAGTATTAAGATCAAGAATATAAAACATGAGAAATAATAACATCAATTATATCATAGCATTTAACAAGTACTTATTGTTCTTTGTTGTAAGTGTGCATATCCCGTACGCCCCTTTTGTATGGATACGACGGACTTGATGCTCTTTCGGTATTTACAGCACTCACAACCTGAAAAAATTTGTCTCTTCTTTTGGATTTAAAACTATTCCATTCTTCAAGTGAGACAAAGTCGGCATACATTTTTGGATATTCTCCTTCAACATAATTTCCATCGGCATCCTTAAGGTACTTTCTTGTTAAAAAAGTTTGAAATCTCCTATGTCTTTTTCCGGCCAGTTGAAGATAATAGGTCTCTCGATTATTCTCAATGTTAAAAGACCGCTACAAAAAAAAACATACATTGAGTGCGTTAGTAATTTAAAGACATATTCGTAAAAAAAAATCACTTATGGTACCTTTATCTCACTCTAAGTTTTTTCCTTAGCGGGTTTCACCGCTTTATCACTCCATCAATCAAGAGTGATTGGAACCTCTCTCCATGCAAGGGAACCAATATAACTTGTCAACTTTGAACCGTTGGGCTCAATTAGTTGGTTATCTTGATTACAATGTACGTCATACTTAACTCCTATATCTGTGTCACGAATGGTTGACTTCATGATGGTTATTCCTCGTCTAATATCCTTCTATGCATCTTTAACTGTTTCATTTCCATCATTATGTTGAATTGTGGCATTTAGAAAATACAATGTAAAAACATAAACATATTTAGAAAATTCAAATAGTATTGAATGAATAAACACAATATAATAACATAAATACAAGTACCATCATCATTATTAGAAGCTTCATGTGGTGGGTTGTCCTCGTTACTAGCCATGTGCACTGTAATAAAGTGACTGTTAGAAAATTAATGTATAAAAACAATATAAAAACATAAACACAATATAAGTACATAAACACAATATAAAAACATACAAAAAATTACCCACAATTACCTTTTCACTAACGTCTCTTTCTTTTCTTGGTTTCAGTATGAATTACTTGCCTCTTAACAACGTGGAATAATGGATTGATCCAAATTCCCTCATTATGATCCTTCCTAATATATGATTCATCCGCTATAATATTCTTATATTGATCACTTCTTCTATATGACTCATTCTCAACATCAATATCACTTTGATCTACACTTTTATCGTCAATCACTTTCTTAGATAAAAGTACTATAGACCATTTCGTACTTTTCGGATCAGTGACATAGAAAACTTGTTTAGCTTGAGAGGCTAGAATAAAGGGCTCATCTTTTTATCCCACCCTATTAAGATCCACTTGTAAAAATCCTGATTTATCCATTCGTATGCCACCATTGCGTACCCAATTGCAACCAAAGATAAGAATCTGAAACGTCTCATAATCAAACATCCAAATGTGTCAGATAACCCCAAAATATGACAAATTTGCATATTCGGGGTTTAAGTCTTTCATACTGGAAATATGCATTGCTTCAGCTACCAGGGTAACACCACTATTTTGCATAGTACTTTTATCATCCTATTCTTTGGTATAAAATTTGTATCTGTTAATTGCATATGCACTATAAGAAAAAATAAGTGAACTCGGACCATATGTTAAACATCTCAACCTTTCTGTCATAGAAGCAGGATCTGAATCAATACTTGAATAAATATGATCCTTGAACCATTGTATAAAACTATGATTGTGCTCTAGTACTATCCAACTTTCATTTTTATTCAGATTAAAACCCCAAAGTTCATGCTTGTGCATTTCAACATATGGCTCAACCTCATTGTCATTGTGCAAAACATACAAATGTACTTGATCCCGTTTAGCCCTTGACACCGTGACAATTTTATTTCCAATTAACTTTTTTCCTTCCCTTCTTTCGAAAATATGAGATTTGGGTAGTCCAACGAATTGAACATTGGACAAATATTCAGTATAAAACTCAACTGCTTCTTCAACAATGTATCGTTCAACAATAAAACCATTTGGCCTACTTCGATGTTTCACGTACCCTTTTAATATTTTCATATAACGCTCAACAGGATACATCCATCTCATATAAGCTGGTCCACACAGTTGTGTCTCTTTCACAAGATGAATAACAAGATGTACCATTATATCAAAAAATGAGGGAATGAAATACATTTCAAGCTCACACAAAGTAATAACTATTTCTTTTTGCAATACTGGTAAGATCTCAAGATCGATCACCTTACTACAAATTGACTTGAAGAAAAAACACAATTTAGTTATGGCGCTTCTTACTTTATCTGGCAAAATAGAACGTATACCTATTGGTAGAAAATTCTCTATTATGACATGGCAATCATGTGTCTTTAAACTCTTTAACTTCAGGTCTTTCATAGACACAAGTCTTCTAATGTCTGAGGAGTAACCTTTTGGAACTTTAACTTCACTCAGAAACTTACACAATATTTTTTTCTCCTTTCTAGATAGAGTATAAGCAGCAGGTGGTAAATATGTCCGTCTTCCTTTCTTCACGGGTCCTAATTCAGTTCTTATTCTCATCTCTACCATGTCCTCCCTTGCTTTAAGGTCATCCTTAGACTTTCCTTTTATATTGAGTAACGTACCAATAACACTTTCAAATACATTTTTTTCAATATGCATAACATCAAGAAAATGTCTTACGTACAAAGATTTCCAATATGGAAATTAAAAAAATCGACCTCTTCTTCCACCGATCTGTGACAACTTTATGTTCAAAAGGCTTGCCAAACTAAATACTCACGTCTTTCATCTTTTCAAAAATTTGATCACTTGTCAATCTAGGTGGAGCTCTACGTTGTTCGGTATCTCCCTTAAACACTTTTCTCCATCCAAAATATTGATGTTTAGAATTTAAGAATCTACGATGACCGAGAAAGACATTCTTTTGACAAAATCTCAATCGCGTCATATCGGTTCCATCTTCACAGACAGGACATGCTTTTTCACCTTTAATGTTGTACCCGGATAGATTTCCATATGCTGGAAAATCATTAATTGTGCCAAACAACATTTCCCTCAAATTGAAACTTTCTTTCCTATATCCATCATAAACCTCCACACCGTTCTCCCACAAAATCTTCAAATCTTCGATTAAAGGTTTCAAGTATACGTCTATGTCATTCCCTGGTTGTTTAGGCTCAGAAATTAACATAGATAACATCATGTACTTACGCTTCATACATAGCCATGGAGGTAGGTTATAAATCATAAGAATCACAGGACATGTGGAAGTGAGATACCTTGAAGACCATGCGGGTTCATCCCATCAGTAGATAACGCCAAGCGAAGGTTTCTTGTTTCTCCTCCAAAAACAGAATAATCATTATCAATTTTCTTCCACTGCGGTGCATCTATCGGATGTCAAAACTTTCCATCGATAATTCTTTCATCTGCATGCCAAGTCAAGTGTCTTGCATCGGTTTCACTACGAAACATGCGTCAAAATCCCAGAATAATAGGAACATACCATAAGACTTTTGCTGGAGATAATTTTTCTTATATCGAGATAAACCGCACTTAGGGCACTCATTTAACGATGCATATTTGTTTCGAAACAAAATGCAATCATTTAGACAAGCATGTATCTTATCATAGCTCATGCCAATAGAGAACAACATTCTTTTGGCCTCATAGGTTCAATTAGGAAGAACATTATCCTCGGGAAGCATATCTCTCAAAAGGGCTAATAACTCTATAAAACTTTTATCAGACCATCCATTGCGCGCCTTTAAGTTGTACAACTTTAATACCGAAGACAGACTTGTGAATTTGGTGCAATCTTTATACAATGGTTTCTCTGCATCGCTTACCAACCTCTCAAACATTTTGGAAAATCTTGAAGATCTTCTTCAAGTGCTTCTGCAACCTCTTCGACTCGATCACAATTGTATGTATCTGTGACATTATCGTATAAAGCATAGATCGCATTACTTTTCACCCTCAGTTCAACATTCTCGCTGCTTTTCTCACCATGAAATATCCAACACATATAACTTCGATCAATTCCACGCATCAGTAAATGCGATTTCAATCCATGTGCATCAACCCGACCACATAACAACAACCCAAGCAAGGACATTTCATTCTAATGGGGTCTTCAGCATGTCCAACAACAAACTTAATGAACTTTATTATTCCATTCTCGTACTCTTTTGACAATAAATCGGCAGACATCCATTTTTTATCCATGGTTTTACTAATAAGTTAGCTAAACAAAAACACTAATTAGGGCATAAACGATATAATGTGTTTATGTCGAAACGCAAAGTATACACGAAATGGATCTGGAGCTAGCAAGCACAAACATATTCATGCAATTTCAGATAAATTCATCACAATACTAGTAATTTGAGGAAGAAATTTACCTCGAATTTACCAAACAGCAACGTCGAGAAGTTGAAACGAGAAGGTCGGACTCATGGAAACACATGGAATGAGCGTTGTACATATAAAACAACATCCGGGATAAGTCATAACATATAAAACAACATCCAGGATAAGTCATAACCTCTAAAACAATATTCGGGTAGTCACTTATCTTACATGAGAGATCTTAATAATTTTGACTAAAAAAAACTTAAAGCAAATGGAAACCGAAACAAAATGTCACGATTCTGAATGTCACGAATTCTAAACCTCAATCGATATACAAGCAACATAACAGGTTATTACAAGCATTTTCTTTCACAGAAATTCACCAAAGATTCAAATGGCATAACAGTTCAAACTCAACAAGCTTCTAAAAATGAAAGAACATCTTATAACAAGCTTTCTAGTTATAATTGTTACCACTTACGAGTTATAATTATATTCTAGTCATTATAGATGAAACATAAAATAAATTTATAGGAAGTACATTGTTCATATAGAATAGGGACCTATAAGTCTTGAATATTCTATCTCTTTAGGGATGGCAACGGGGCGGGTCGGGGGCGGGTTTAAGCACACCCAGACCCGCACCCACCTCTTCAGATCCAGACCCGCACCCGCACCCGCACCCGTTCGGGGCTAAAATTTGTTCACCCGCCCCCACCCCCAACAAGAAACGGGTTCACCCGCACCCGCCCCGCACCCGCCCGAATAAATTTTTTATTTTATTTTTAAATTTATATTTTTTTCAATAAAGTTAAAAATAAATAATTAAACTAAATACTTAATTATTTTAAAAGTATTTTTCAAGTTTGATAGTTTTATTTAAATTTTATTTTCAAAAAAATAAATAATAATTCTAATAAACATAATATTATAACATTAAATAGTATAAAAAAGTGTAAATAAGTAATAAAAATATTAAAAACAAATAAAATAAAATAAATTTAGTTGGCGGGTGCGGGGCGGGTATTACCATCACCCGCCCCCGCACCCGTAAATTAAAAACGGGTTTTACCCGCACCCGCACCCGCCCCCGGTTAAACCGGGTTTTCCCCGCTAATTTCGGGGCGGGGCGGGCGGGCCCCAGCGGGGCCGGGTTTATTTGCCATGCCTATATCTCTTTCTATATCGAAATCATAAAAATGTATTTCTAAAATCTAAAGATCCACTACCAACTAAATTCTATATAATATTACAAATAAAAGCCCTATAATAGGTTGAGTAAACTTGACCTTATCACTTTCTCAACTAGTTATTACATATAAAATTTTGGTTATTAGTAGCAAACAAAAAAATTTCACATAATGGGATGGACTACAAGCAACAAAACTCGGGCAGCCACCCCATAAATTTGATTATGCTCAATAAAAACGTCTTGAACACGTTCAACATCAATGACAACCACAAAACGTCATAACCGATTTTAGACTTTCAAATTCAAGCACAAATAAAGCGAACATATCATCAAAGCCTCTTTCGAATTGATTCAAACGTCATAATATAAGCATAAGCTTCACTCAAGATTAAAAACCAATAATGGTATTGCCATCACAAATTAATCATTCAGAATCAAAACAATTAACAACATTGACATCAAGAATTAACATCAAGAATCTTACCAACTTATCACAAATCAAACACATGACATCAACAAAAAATTTCCCTATTCGGTTAACACAACATGAACAAATGATAACTTTTTATATTCACAAATGAAACCAATAAAAGGGTAATGCTAGCAAAACTCAACGACACTAAATCCACACAACTTTGATACGATTTAAGTACGAACAGCCACATTACGACACAACTAAATCATTTTTTCAGAAATTGTCAAGTTTGATACGATTTACCGTGGCTGTCAACCACTCTATGCATGTAACACTAGTACAGTGATTTCAGGAAAAATGTGTATGGGATCTGTTGAATGAGAACTTGATTAAAAAAACATTATGACAGAACCTCAAGACGACTTTCTGATATAATACGGGGTGTTAGAGAGAATTTTGAACTTCATGGTATCTGTCCGAACTGGATAGGCGTAGAGGTTATTGATGAACTTCTAAAATATTGGGAGTCGCCAAAATTCAAGGCTAAATCTGAAAAAGGAGGTTGTGTTAATACTGTTGGAAGTATAAGTAATGCATAACATGTTTGACGCATGGTAAATAATACCACTTTTAAGTTATATTTTTATTCATAATATATTTTATTAATTAATTTCAATTTTATTATTTAGACTAAGGAGTTGGGTAGACCAGCACTGATAATTGAATTGATTATAAAGACTCGGGCAAAGAAATCGGGGAATTTTGTTGACGAACGCACGCTGAAAGCTTATGTAAGTTATTGAATTTATGTTGTTTATATATATTTTTAACTTAATGAAAAATTTATGACGTGAATTTCACGTGGCAACCGATAAATTGTGGCGTGAAAATCACGTGGCAATTGATTTTTTAAAGTTAATGACAATTTTGTGGCGTGATTTTCACGTGGTAACTGATAAATTGTGGCGTGAAAATCACGTGGCAATTGATAAGTTGTGGCGTAAAAATCATGTGGCAACTTTTTAATATAATATAATTTAATGGGTTAAGAGATATTTACCCCTCTACCCCCCTTTAAAAATATTTTTGATTACCCCCTATAATTTTTGGGGACCCCCTTAAACATGTAAAAATCAGGGTGGTAAATCAAAAATATATATTTTACAAGGGGATAATTTTTACAACTAGGAGACAAAAGACTTAGAATTTTAACATTTTAAGGGGGTGATCAAACATTTTTTTTAAGAGGGGGGTAAATCAAAATTCGCCTATATTGCATAGGATAAATAGCTATTAACCCTAACTTAGTTTAGTATATATATATATATATATATATATATATATATATATATATATATATATATATATATATATATATATATATATATATATATATATATATATATATATTTAATTTAAATTTTTTTATTGTATGTATGTGTAGGAGGATTATCAAACATTGTTCGCAATTTTTCTCATTGCTAATCCTCAATATACTCCGGCAGAGGGGGAGTCGCTTCATCCAGATGTTGATTTTTATATTTGGGATCAAGTCATTGAGGGAAAAGGGTATAATGGTTGTTTGTCTGGTGGTGGAAATTTGGCGGGCAGCTTGAGAATTGGTGATAGAAATCTATTTCAAAGAGTTAGAGATGGAGAAGGAGGGTCGCGTCAACCAAATCTTACACGAGAACAACTTGAAACAGTAAGATAATTGGTGTTAAATGAGGCGAGACGCGAGTCAGCGCAACGTGAGGCGACAAGGGAGGCCCAAATGATGGCAATCAGGCAAGAGCAAGAGCAGCAAATGAAGATCATGGCGAAGAGGCAATCTGATATTGAGGAGAAAATGAGACGATTTATGCAAGGATTTGGTAGAAATCAAAATGTTTGTGGTCAAGAGCCAGAGGATGACGGAAATGAAGATGATTTTGACATTGACAATTATCCCGGCTAAGATGACCCGTTAAAAAACTTTTTAGATATTTTGTTTTTAAATTTGAAGTTGTGTAAGATATTAATTAATTAAAATTTTTTAATTTTTAGTTTATTGAATTATGAAATTTTAAATTTGAAATTTAATTATTAGTTTTAGTATATTAACTTTTATTATATAATATTAGTTTATTAATTTTAGTTTATTAATTTTATTATATTAAATTTATTATATTGAAATTTAAATTTATTATATAAATTTTAATATATGAAATTATAATTTTGTTTTTTAATTAATTTTATTAATTATAAAAGAAAAAGGTTTTGTAACTATTTTTTTAAATAAAAAAAATTAACAATAGCGACGTGAAACACATATCACAAAGTTGTGACATGGATTTCACGTCGCAACAAGTAACATAAATATTTTTAAAAAAAAATAACTGAGCACGTTAGAATTAAAATGTGAATAATTAATTAAAATGTGTTGCGACGTGATATTCACTTTAGAACTTAGTGATGTGAAAATTATGTGGCAACTAAAGTTGCTGCATTTATTCCTACCCCTACCATCTCTGTTCCCACTACAGAGTTTGAATTTCTGTGCAAGTATGTAGCGACGTGAACTACACGTCACAACAGGTTTTCCACCTGCTCCCCAGTTACGTGATTGACCATATCGCTAGTTTTTGATTATGATGTGTTTTTTCAAGTTGTGACGTATTTTCTTAAATTGTGACGTGAAATTCACGTCGCAACTGAGTTTTTTTTTTGTAATGATTGTGTGATAATTTAAAATTTTATGATATTTTCAAATATTGCAAGAGATAAATTTATAAATATAAAAAATTAGTTATAATTATATTGTTCGCCACATTTATAACAGATGATTATAATTTATAACAATTATTAATTATAACTATTTAATGTTATTTATTAATCAAAATTATTATTTTAAAGTGAAATTTAAATTTTATTTGTAACATGTTGATAAACATTAAATCTCATTTTTTAAGTGGGAGTTGTCATTGGAAACATACTGCGCATCATTGTTCCTCGATATCACATGCATTAAATATTTATAATTCTAAGGGTTTTGATCATTAGAAATTAAAAATTATTCAGTAATCTATCCTCTAAAAATCAGACAGAACTGAAAGGTTAGAAACAATGAAGAACTCACGGGTTGGATTTCATCTGACGATGATAGAGACATGAGGTATGATTATTTTTTCTAATCAATTGCTATCGTCTACTAAAATCACAGTCTGCTATAACATATGTATTTTAAAACGAAGATTCATATTTATTTTATTTAATAAAAAAGTAAGTGTTATATAAAAGTTTAAAATAGTTTTTTCTACCAATTTTTTTTTTGAATAACAATGTATTGAAAAAAATCTAAATAATTACCTTTTGAAAAATATTGCACAAATAATCATATTTTGAATTTGGTTTACATGGTTCAACCAAGTGGAATGGCGCCTCCACTTAAAAATGTATGTAGAAGTCATTTGACATAGCTTATGCAGTACCATCAAACCACATGGGATGACACATGTACTCTAATTGTAGGAGGAGACGTCATCTCATGTGGCTTCTACATGTATCTGCATTTTCTATAAATAAAACCTCCATATCTTCACCATTCTTCACACTTTCTCACTCTCTCTTCTCATTTTCTCTCTAACTTTCTCTCTATTTTTTTCGTCGTGACATCTCCCATGATTTTCACAAGAGGTGGATATGTTACTTTCTCGGCAACCAAACCTATGATGAAAATGAATTGGCCCATTCATTCCGCGGAGCTTCTGAATAGAGAGTTGATGCGATGGTTAGAAGGGGTCATCCAAGTTAGGGAACAAATTAGAAGAATCCAGAGAAGAAGAACGATCACCTCATTTGTAACTAGAAGACCTCAAAGTTGGTTGGAGGAAGTCAAAATAGACAGAGACGTAATGGTGATGATGCACTTACATGATAAAATTATTTTGACGGTTTTAATTTCTTAGATATTTTGTCGTGTTATTAGTGTTATTTTTATATGGCATATGTGTTGTTATTTTATCTGGTGTATGTGTATCTTGTTTGCGTTTGGTATGTTGTAACAAATGTTCTTAATGAAAAAAATTATGTTTAGATCTAAAAAGTGCATATATGGTGAATACATTTTTTATGTTGTTGAGCTAGTAGCCCGATTGGGACAATTTTTTCGGTTGTGTCTGACCTGAAGATATAACCACATTTCCTTTCTAGCTTGTCAAGCACGTTCATTTTAGTTGTGATACACTTGCTTTTAGGATGACCTTTTTTATTCCTTTGCATTTGATTGTTGTGCCAAACTATTTCATCTTCGTACGCAGGCCAATAATCCTTTTTTGCTACCATTGGGAAGCCATTGTTATACAAGTTGAGCAAGGTCTTGGCCTTGTAAGCAGAAGATATAAGTAGTAATGCATATTTATGAGCATACACACATGCTTCAATGACATGGGATCAAGGAATACGAAAGGCTTGAAACTTTCCACAATCACACCAACGAGACGATAGTGAAACCTTATACTTTTGTCTTGGTAGCCCCTGGTTGTGGCTGATTGTCTCTTTGATAATGAAATTGCGGTTATGTCGGTCAAATCTTATAACATGATGAGTGTTGACTTTGGCATTTTCTGCCTTAATAAATTTCATGCAGCTTTCACTCCATAGTTAACTTGATTATAACACTTTGTTCCATTTTTCATCTCTTTTTGCAAATAATGAAACCATCCTAAAATATATTGATTTCACCAAAGAGGTTACGAGGAGGTTTCGTATTCCTATGAAGATACCGCAAAAATTGCAATCATACGGTTCAACGTTGTGGAGATTCACCATATCGACCGTGTCAAAATGTAGTTCAGCATGCATCAAGATATATCGTCCCCCTACTTGTTTAAAACTTTGGCATCTCCATAGGATAAATGCCCAATGGGGTGTTGAGAATTAGAAAGACTTCGCTAAGGATTGGTGTAAGATGTGGAAAAGACACGACTGACATGTGTTAAATTTTCAAGTTTATCCCGTGAACCATGTTATACAACACACAGATTAATATATCAATTGGTATAGATCAGTTATTAACCCTAAAATGTTTGTGGATGACCCGCGGTATTTGATCAACCCATACATACGATGGGCATCATCCTCAATTCCCCGGAAAAACTACTAATAATCATACACCACTCAACCACAATCCCAACACACATCAACCTCCCACTAAACACAACGATGATACAGATCCGCAAGCACCCAACCCCAAACCCAAGACCAATACAAATACGCATAATACACACAAGTGTAACACGTAATCACAATATCAAGACCAAAGACCATATATCTGACATCCCGATGTAGGCCCCTCATCATCTCACTTTAGTCCAAATATGGTCATACTTGGAAAAATAATCCCCAACCGACCCAACATACCATTAACCATCACATCACTATAGAACACAACAAAATTACGAGTAACAAACTCCACATAACTTATTTATTTTTAATCTCACTTATTCAAACGAATAGTGCTATAAACCACCGATGGAACCCCACCTGTAACGCCCCTATTAATTAAACAATTATTTAATTAAGTAGTTTAGAATTATCTGATAATTGGTGTGTTGAATGGTGTGTTTTGACATTGCTTGGTGTGAGGTAGTGTCAGACTAAATGTTGTCGAGAGAATTTTAGATTTATTAATTTGTGGTGAATTATTAAATTTAGAATTAATAGAAATTAGAAGGTTGTTACTAATTATTTGGTTATTATTTAAATAATTAAAATAAAATAGTTAGTAGAGATATGACAAGGGTAAAGTAGTAAAAATAAGTAACATAAGTAAGGTTAGAAATAGAATAACATTATTAAGGGTCCTAAGGTCAAAAGAGGCTTAAGAGAAATATTGAGGTTTTGGGGATTCATTGGTTACGATCGTAAAAACAAGGAGAAAGCAAAAGAGAAGGAGAAGAGGAAGAGGCTTTAGGACAAGAAGAAGAAGAACACCATTATTGGGAACCTAGAGTAATCATCAATTCTAAGGTAAGAGTGGGGTTACAACTTTCTAAAGGGTAGTATAATCCTAGGTATGTGGGGTTTAATGTATTCTTGTTTGTGTGAATGTATTGATTCACGAATTGGTTGATGTATGAAAGTATTGATTTATAAATTTGTCATTGTTCATGATGAATTGATGTGAAAATTATTAGTTTTGATATTGTGGAATGATTATCATCAGTAGCTATGATTTAAGCATGTTTGGTAGCATTGTTGTTGTTCATTTGTGTGTAAAATTCTGGTTTTTGGGGTTTTCAAATTTGGAAAATCGCAACTAATAAGTTGCAAAATTTTTGAAAAACAAACAGTGGGAACCGGTGCCCATTATATGGTAACCGGTTACCACGTAAAAAAATGCTTTTGGGAGAAAAAATGTGAGTGGGTAACCGATTTCCACTGGGAGGGTAATCGAGTTCCCACGCGCGAACCAGAAAAGGAAGAGTTACTGTTTAGAAGTAACCGGTGCCCATTATATGGTAACCAATTACCACTGTAGCCTTTTGAAAAAAATTCCAAACTTTGAAAAATCATAACTTTGTGCTCGGGTGTCCGTTTGACGCACCGTTCGAACCTACGGGAAGGTAAAAATACAATCTTTACTATTAAAATGTTTTTAAAACCAGTAATTCAAATATTTTGGGATTTGTATTTATTTTGGTGTCGTATGTTGTATGTTGTGATGTTGTAGAAATCAATGTTGTACTAATATGTATTGTTGTTGTTGGTTTGCAGCAGGTGGATGGAAACAGTAACGTGTTGGTTATGTTAAAACCAATAATTCTTGTTGTTGATTATATGACTGAGTCTCAAGCATTTATGTTGCATATGTTGTTGTTGTTGTTGGCTCAAAATCCTAGATGGAGTGGATACGAGCGAGGTGAAAACATTTATTCCCTATTATTGATGACCCTAATCTAAATGGAGTGGATTAGTGGTTAGGTGAACCAATTTGTAAGTGTTTTTATGTTGGCCTTAATTTTTGGTAAAACTAAATGTCTTGACTGATGTCATGACATTTTGAGTAGAAGATAAATTCTGCAGAAGAAGAATTATACAGGTACAACTCAGATTGGTTGTGAACTGTTATGCTGGAAATCTGCAAGAAGAATGACTGATGTCATGACCAATGTTATGACATTCTGTGCAACATTTGCTGCTATGCAGATTTACTTTTCCTGAGAGTTTTCAGGATTCTGCTGAGCTGTTTTATTATGGATTATTATGTTGGATCACATGCTCACGTGGATTGATGGTTAACTTTGTTTTAACCCTAATTGTTATGTTGAAAAGACCAAGTCTTTAGGTTAACTTTGTTTAACCCTAGCTATAATTATGGAAGCCCAAGTTGAAGACTTTACTGCTTCTATAATATGAAACAAACCCTTATTCTGTGAGCTGCGCCTTTACTGTGTAAAGATTAAGCAGACTGTTGTTATTGTGTTCTAGTTATTCTTGTGAGCCAAGCAATTATCATTGGATAAGTGTCTTGGAGTAGGATTTGGTTGTAAGGGTTGTTTATCACTCAAAGCTTTGAAGCACGAGTGTTGTGTCTCTTGATTAAAGCTTTGAAGCAAAATCAAGTATGTTTATTGAAGAGTGTCTTCACAATTCTATTAAACAATAGGTTTATATCACTGCTGTGATTGAGGGGGAGTGAGTAGGAACTCAGGTCTAAGTAGGACTTAGATTGAAGTTACATTGGGTAGGTCTTAAGTGAAGGATTTTCTCACTGGCTTGGTAGCCCCCAGATGTAGGTGTAGTTACACACTGAACTAGGTAAACAATTGATTGTGTTCTTTACTGCTGTTTAAATTACTGTGTGAATTGTTAACAATGTGTCAGATACAGTGTCATAACATTCTTTGTGACATCATGTATCTGCTTCCAAGAATTTCAATTGGCATCAGAGCAGGCACCCTGCCTGTTATTTCTGGGTGAGATTTAGGGATATTATTTTATGGCGTTATGGACAAGGAAGGAGGATTTGGGAGCAGACCACCTATTCTGGATGGATCAAACTATGATTACTGGAAACCTCGTATGGTTGCCTTTTTGAAGTCACTGGACAATAAAGCTTGGAGAGCTGCTGATAGAGGATGGAAACATCCCACCAAACTTGAGAAAGATGGGACTACTAACCTGAAACTTGAGGAAGAATGGAGCAAAGAAGAAGAAGAGCTAGCACTGGGCAACTCTAAAGCATTGAATGCCTTATTCAATGGAATTGACAGAAATATTTTCAAACTAGTACATCAGTGTGAATTGGCCAAGGATGTTTGGGACACTCTCAAAACCACTCATGAGGGTACATCCAAGGTGAAAATGTCAAGACTTCAGATGCTCATTACCAAATTTGAGAATCTGAAGATGAAGGAAGATGAGACCATTCATAAGTTTCACATGAACATCTTGGAGATTGCCAACACCTCAGGAGCATTGGGAGAAAAGATGTCAGAAGAAAAGCTGGTAAGAAAGATTCTCAGATCCTTGCCTAAAAGGTTTGCAATGAAAGTGAATGCTATAGAGGAAGCTCAGGATATCTGCAACTTGAAGGTTGATGAACTCATTGGATCACTTCAGACATTTGAGATGGAGATCATTGACAATGTTGACAAGAAAAACAAGAGCATAGCCCTTGTATCCAATACTGTAAAGGAAAGCAAGGAGGGTGATGAAGAGAAGATATCAGAAGCAATAGCTATGTTTGGAAGACAGTTCAACAAACTCATCAAGAGAATTGACCCAAAGTCAAGGTCCAATGTCAAGAACATCCCCTCTGACATTAGTAGAACCTATGACTCCAGCAGAAGAACTAAGTCTGAAGAAAAGGGAAATCAAAGCAGAGGAATCCAATGCCATGGATGTGAACGATATGGGCACATTCGAGCTGAATGTCCTACCTTTCTAAAGAAACAAAAGAAAGGAATGTCTGTCACTTGGTCTGATGGTGACTCAGAAAGTGATTCTAAAGAAGAATCTGCCAAACTAGTTACTGGACTATCTGGTGTTTGTAACTTTGATAATGATTCTAGTGATGAGGAAGTGACATTTGAAGAACTTGCTGACACTTACAAGAAGTCGTATCGGCGTCAAGTCGTCAAGAAATGAGAAAGAAAAGCTAATTTTGAAGTTGTAGGCTGAGAAGAAGGCAGACACTACTACTATAAGTCATCTCAAAAGTGAAGTTCTAGTGTTGAACTCCAAACTTGATCATATGACTAAGTCTGTCAAGATGCTAACAACTGGAACTGACAAGTTGGAAGAAATCCTTCAGACTGGACAAAATGCAAGAAATATGTCTGGTCTAGGATATGTGGCTGCAAAGAAATCTGCTGGTGACAAGAAGAAGAACAGGCCTGATAAACCAATGTCAAAGCAGATGTCACAACATAGGGCTCAACATCAAGATCAGAGAAACATGAAGAAAAAGTTTCAAAGATGGATATGTCATTATTGTGGAAGATTTGGGCACATAAAGCCATTTTGCTTCAGATTATATGGATATCCTAATCAGACCCCACATGTCAAGCCTAAGACCAACAAGGTACCATATACTCAATAGTGGAAGAAATAAACTGCAGCCCTGATAGCTCACACCTCCCTTAGAGTTTTTGCCAAGGAAGACTGGTACTTTGACAGTGGTTGCTCTAAGCACATGACTGGAATCAAGAATCTGCTAAATGATGTCAAACCTTATACTACTAGTTATGTCACTTTTGGAGATGGAGCTAAAGGAGAAATCAAAGGTGTTGGAAACTTGGACTGCCCTGGAGTTCCAAACCTAAATGAAGTGTTGCTGGTAAATGGTTTGACTGCCAATCTCATAAGTATCAGTCAACTGTGTGATCTGGGATTCAAGGTCAACTTCACCAAGTCTGAATGTCTTGTAACCAATGAAAAATAAGAAGTTGTAATGAGAGGAGTCAGATCAAAAGACAACCGTTACTTGTGGGAGTCTAAGAACACTAACCTCTCTTCTGTGTGCTCTACAGTCAAAGAAGAAAAGGAAGTGAAACTGTGGCACCAAAAACTTGGTCATTTACATCTTAGAGGTATGAAAAAGATCATATCCATGGAGGCTGTCAGAGGGATTCCAAGACTTCATATTGATGAAGGGAGAGTCTGTGGTGAATGTCAGGTTGGAAAGCAAACCAGAATGTCACATCCAAAGTCAAAACATCTAACCACCTCTAAGGTGCTAGAACTTTTACACATGAATCTGGTGGGTCCCATGCAGGTGGAAAGAGATATGCTTATGTTGTTGTGGATGATTTTTCCAAATTCACCTGGATAAACTTCATTAGGGAAAAATATGATGTATTTGATGTCTTTAAGGAATTATGCAAAAGACTTCAAAGAGAAAAAGAAGGATGCATTGTCAGAATCAGAAGTGATCATGGAAAGGAATTTGAGAATAGTAAGTTTGATGAGTTCTGTTCCTCAGAAGGAATCAATCATGAGTTCTCCTCACCTATAACTCCTCAACAAAATGGAGTTGTGGAAAGGAAAAACAGAACTATACAAGAATCTTCCAGAGCAATGATACATGCCAAGAAGCTTCCTATTCATTTTTGGGCTGTAGCTATGAATACAGCCTGTTATGTCCACAACAGGGTCACGTTGAGAAAAGGAACATCTTCCACCCTTTATGAAATATGGAAAGGAAGAAAGCCTACTGTGAAGTATTTTCATGTCTTTGGGAGCAAATGCTATATTCTGACAGATCGTGAGCAAAGGAGAAAGATGGACTCTAAAAGTGATAAAGGAATATTCCTGAGATACTCTACCAACAGCAGAGCATATAGGGTGTTCAATTCCAGGACCAAAGTTATGATGGAATCTATAAATGTCATAGTTGATGATCACCATGAGGAAACAAATGTCTCATATGATGTTGAGACATTCTTTGAGACATCAACACAAATGTCTAAAAAGGATGATGTGCCTGATCCTACTTCATCAGAATCTGAATCAAAAGAAGCTAACAAGGATCCTTCCATCAGAATTCAGAAAGATCATCCTAAGGAACTCATCATAGGAGATCCTAATAGTGGAGTCACTACAAGATCAAGAGAAATCATCTCAAACTCTTGTTTTGTGTCTAAGATTGAACCTAAGAATGCTAAAGAGGCTCTGACTGATGAATACTGGATTGGAGCAATGCAAGATGAATTGAACCAGTTCAAACAACATGAAATGTGGGAGTTAGTTCCTAGACCAGAAGGAACAAACATCATTGGCACAAAGTGGATCTACAAGAACAAGTCAGATGCTGATGGAGTTGTAACCAGGAATAAGGCAAAGCTTGTTGCTCAAGGATACACTCAAGTTGATGGGGTTGATTTTGATGAGACTTTTGCTCCTGTGGCCAGGCTGGAATCAATCAGATTACTACTAAGAGTTGCTTGCATTCTTAAATTCAAGATGTTTCAGATGGATGTGAAAAGTGTCTTCCTAAGTGGATACTTAAATGAGGAAGTGTATGTGGAACCGCCTAAAGGATTTGTGGATCCAAACTGTCCTGATCATGTTTACAAATTGAGGAAAGCACTATATGGTCTGAAACAAGCTCCTAGAGCTTGGTATGAAAGGTTGACAAAGTTCATCACTGACAAAGGATACAGAAAAAGAGGTTTGGATAAAACTCTTTTTGTCAAGGATGAAGGAGGAAAGATAATAGTAGCTCAAGTTTATGTTGATGACATAGTGTTTGGAGGAATGTTAGATAAAATGGTTAGAAATTTTGCCAACCAAATGCAAGCTGAATTTGAAATGAGCCTCATAGGAGAATTGACCTACTTTCTTGGACTACAAGTCACACAAATGGAAGACTCAACTTTCCTTTCTCAAAGTAAGTATGCAAAGAATATTGTCAAGAAGTTTGGGATGGAGAATGCCAGTCATAAAAGGACTCCTGCACCTACTCATCTAAAGTTGTCCAAAGACACAAGTGGGACAAATATGGATCAAAGCTTGTACAGAAGCATGATAGGAAGTCTGCTATACTTAACAGCCAACAGACCTGACATTTCCTTTGTTGTTGGTGTATGTGCAAGATACCAGGCTGAACCCAAAGTAAGTCACATCAATCAGGTGAAAAGAATTCTGAAGTATGTGAGTGGAACTTACAATTATGGCATGCTATACTCTCATGGATGTAAACCAATTCATTATTGTGATGTTGATTGGGGTAGTCGATGATAGAAAAACACCCGAGGATGCTTCTTTTGGGAAACAACCTTGTTTCTTGGTTCAAAGAAGCAAAACGTGTGTCTTTATCTATCAAGTTGAATACATATAGCCGGTAGCATTGTTCTCAAAGGATCGGATGAAGCAGATCTTGATCGAGTACAATGTCACACAGATGTCATGACATTGTACTGTGACAACCTGAGTGCTATTAATATTTCTAAGAATCCTATACAGCACAACAGGACTAAGCATATTGACATTAGACATCATTTCATCAGAGATCTTATGGAGGAGAAAGTGATTAAGTTGGAACATGTTGCCACTAAACTACAACTTACTGACATTTTCACCAAAGCTCTTGATGCAAGTCAGTTTGAAAACTTAAGGGGCAAGCTGGGTATTTGTCAATATGAAGAGATGTAGCAATTAATTTTGCTCAATACAAGGACTGAGAGAGATTTTTTATTCAAGTTAATTCTGATTGGGCTATTTAATTTTTTCCCTCTCTCTTCTCAAAAGTTTAAGAAGTGGAATAGTCATATTTATATCTCACTCTTTTCATTTGGCTGTATCACTCTCCATTCCCTCAGAAGAAAATTTCAAATTTACTATCAATTGTATTCTCAATCTCTCAAGATGTCTCAACAATCTGAATCATCATCTTCTTCAAAGGCAACCGTGTCTCCCTCTCCCACTGACTCTGGACTTAGGGCAAACGCAAACACCATGGATACTGATGTTCTGGAGGTTACTCCTCTTCATACCATGGCAACTGATCCTGGCAAGGTCAAGAAGCTACGTACCAGACATGCAAGAAGATCACAAGCCTCTCCATCTGGTAAGACTGCTAAACCATCTTCCTCTGTTCCTCCTGAGATAGCTAATAAGGAGGGTTCTGCATATGTTCATCAAGCCATAGCTAGATTAGTAACTAGGATTTTTAATGAGAATCTCTCAGTTCCTGATGTATTTGTGCCTTTAAACCAAGAAACTGCTAGCCCTAATTTAGCAAGTGATATAAATGTCACTCAGAATGTCAAGACATTTGATGACAATATTAGGAAATCTCCATAGAAACCTACTGATGGCAGCATTGAAAATTCTCCAGAGAAAGCTGATGATCCCTAAACCCCCACTGATAAGGCTGTTGAACCCCCTGTTATTGATGTGGATGAAGAATTTTCTGACAATGACTTACTTGCTAGTGTCAATCCTAGCATAGTAAGAAGGATGAAGTCAAGAAAAGAAAAGCAGAGTGCTGCTCAAAGCCCCTCCAAAGAGAAGGCTACTGAAGATGTGCATGAGAATTCTAGGTCTGAGAGCAAGATTGGAGAAGAAACTAGACAGGACAAAAAGGCTGGAACTTCCAAAGGGAAGGGTAGGGTGAAATCTGTTGGGAGTATCTCAAGACCAAGGAGAACTCCAATTTCCAAGAAGAGAAAGGCTCCTGAACCCTCTAAATCTGATGAGGAATCAGATTTTGATTTTGATGTTGAAGGCAATGTCCCAGACATTCCCCTGAAGAAGAAACCCTCTTCTGGAAAACTGCCTAATGTTCCTGAGGTTGCTATAGACTACATCTCCTTTCACCATCCAGAAAATGCAAGCAGGTGGAAGTATGTGTTTCTAAAAAGGATTTCCTTAGAGAGGGAGCTGAACAGAAGTGCCCTTGAGTTCAAGGAAGTCATGGATCTTATCAAGGCTGCTGGCCTGATGAAGACAGTGGTTAAGTTCTCCAACTGCTATGATATTCTGGTCAAGGAATTTATAGTAAATCTGTCTGGTGGGTGTGCTAATGGAAAGTCAGCTGACTTTAAAAGTGTGTATGTGAGAGGAAGGAAGGTGAAGTTCTCTCTACTGTGATCAACAAATTTCGAAGGTCTCGATGATGCTCACCGAGCTTCAGTGTGCCAAACCATCACTCCCAAGCAAGTCAAACACTGCCCTTGAAAAGAATCCATTCGCACAAGATTGGTGCAGCTAACTAGGTTCCCACAAATCACAAATCCACCATCTCCACTGGTCTAGGGAGATTCATTTATGTTGTTGGAACCAAGACAAATGATGACTATAGCAGCTATATTTTTGAGCAGACTTTGAAGCATGCAAACAACTATGCAATCAAAGGTCCCATAGTCTTTCCCTCCCTCCTGTGTGGTATCATCATTGACCAATATCCTGATATCCTGGTAGAAAAGGATTCCATTTGTAAAAGAGGTCCTGCTCTTGGTTTCCACTACAAGCTGTTTCAGGGGAAACATGTCCCTGACATTGTCATGACATCTGCTGAGACATCAAATGTCAAAGATAATTCTCAGAAGGCTAATGTCATTGCTGTGATGAGAGAGACCTGCAGGGAGCTTGAAGCAAGAAAGAAAACTCTTGAAGAGTTTATCACTACCTTGGAGCAGGAGAAAGAAGACACTGAGGTTGAGGATGAAAGGCTAGATGAGGATGGTGCAGAGGGCTTGCATAAGGATGTTGAAGAAGAGCAAGAGGCTGGTGCTGAAAGCAGTTCTTCAGAGGAAGCTACTTACCACAGTGCTTCTTCAGGAGAGGAAAGTGCCTGAATGTTGATTACTTGTTGCTGCTGCTTTTGATTGTTGACTTGTTGATTTTGCTTTTTGGCTGTTTGTATTTTGTTAACTTGGTTGTATGATTAACTCTTCTACTACTTATTTTTCATGAATTATGGGTTTATGTTATGGCTCCTTTGGCCCCTTTGTGGCTAAAAAGGGGGAGATGGAATTATGGGAATTATGGGTTGAATTTATCTTTGGTAGATTCTGCTTATTTAGCTTAGTTAGCTTAGACTGGTTATTTTTTTCTACTGCATTGATTCTCTGATAGCTTAGGTTGTTTTAGCCAAAAATTTGCCAAAGGGGGAGTTTGTAAGTGTTTTTTATGTTGGCCTTAATTTTTGGTAAAACTAAATGTCTAGACTGATGTCATGACATTCTGAGTAGAAGATAAATTCTGCAGAAGAAGAATTATACAGGTACAACTCAGATTGGTTGTGTACTATTATGCTGGAAATCTGCAAGAAGAATGACTGATGTCATGACCAATGTTATGACATTCTGTGCAACATTTGCTGTTATGCAGATTTACTTTTCCTGAGAGTTTTCGTGATTCCGAAATGCTTTATTATGGATTATTATGTTGGATCACATGCTCACGTGGATTGATGGTTAACTTTGTTTTAACCCTAATTGTTATGTTGAAAAGACCAAGTCTTTAGGTTAACTTTGTTTAACCCTAGCTATAATTATGGAAGCCCAAGTTGAAGACTTTATTGCTTCTATAATATGGAACAAACCCTTATTCTGTGAGCTGCGCCTTTACTGTGTAAAATATTAAGCAGACTGTTGTTATTGTGTTCTAATTATTCTTGTGAGCCAAGCAATTATCATTGGAGAAGTGTCTTGGAGTAGGATTTGGTTGTAAGGGTTGTTTATCACTCAAAGCTTTGAAGCACGAGTGTTGTGTCTCTTGATTAAAGCTTTGAAGCAAAATCAAGTATGTTTATTGAAGAGTGTCTTCACAATTCTATTAAATAATAGGTTTATATAACTGCTGTGATTGAGGGGGAGTGAGTAGGAACTCAGGTCTAAGTAGGACTTAGATTGAAGTTACATTGGGTAGGTCTTAAGTGAAGGAGATAAACTGGTTAGTTTATTCCTAAGTTAATACTGCTAATAATGGACTTCCTCCCTGGCTTGGTAGCCCCCAGATGTAGGTGTAGTTACACACTGAACTGGGTAAACAATTGATTGTGTTCTTTACTGCTATTTAAATTACTGTGTGAATTGTTAATAGTGTGTCAGATACAGTGTCATAACATTCTCTGTGACATCACGTATCTGCTGCCAAGAATTTCACAATTGTTCACGAAAATGGTGACCCCAATCCTAGATGGAATGGATTCGGTGGAAAACTCGCTACCGCATGCATAGTGTCGATGTTGAATTGCACTTCATAATTCTATGTTGATGTTGAATGTGAATTTCAATTGTTTGGTTTATGACAGTTGTGTTGTGGTGATGACATATTTGAACACTGATAATTATGCATGATAATTTCGTATACCTTTGATTATACTGTTCTTTATATTGTTGTGATATCTCACTCCTTCTGTTGTTATGTTGCCTTTACATGGGTAACGTGCAGATACTCAAGAGTAGCTTGAGTGGCAGGAGTCGAAGAGGTTGCTCTTCTTTTTAGTTCGAGTCAACGTTATGCTCTGATACGTAACACTCGGGTTGGGGATAAACGTTTGAAATGCTTTAATTTGTCTTGGTTTTCTGTTGTTGATTCCAATAGGAGAACTTAAACTCCAGAATAATTATTTGAAGTTATTTTGTTGGATTTGATATATTTCCGCTATTTCAATAAAGTTTTTGATTCAGACTATGTTATATTTACTCTAATTATGTGTTATGTATCATATTGATTGAGCTACTGTGGTTTTTGAAGCATGTGACATCCTGATTTATGTTGTTTGATTTTAAATTTACTCTGAAAATTATATAAATATGCTATGGGGAAGTCAGGGTGTTACACCAACCCCCACCAATATGAGCAAACTTTGAGGGCATGAGTAATCGACTATTTGAACACGGGACTTATGGGTATGATGATCTTGCGGATTTCATAGATCCTGTACGCGTAGAATTTGCACGGAATTCGACCTAACTGCAATAGGAAAATCATAGAAACGAACCACGAGTAAGGCGACGATGTTGGTGCGGAACCACATGTCGTTATCGAGTCCCCGAAGACAACTAAATAATGCGTAATTTTTATTTTCATTATGTAATCAGTTCATTATTCTTAAAAATTGAATTTTCGTTTTCAATGACATTGCGTTTTATTTGTTTAACAAAAAAATGGAAAAAAATGAATTACACCTAGGCGCCATCCGAGATGACTTAGGGAAAATCAGATGCACCTAGTCGTCATCTCATTTTGCGCCTCTATTGAAATTTTGAATGTATGTGCCATCCTACTTAGCTGAATCATGTAAACCAATTTTGAAACATTGTTATTTGTGCAATATTTTCCAAAAGATGGTTATTTGGGTATATTTTTTTCAATAACTTGTTATCAGTCAACTACTAGTGTTATCAGTCAAATTGTAGTTTATAAAATTTAGCTTTGTTTAGTTTATCATGTGGATAGTTTGTGATTCTTCTCATTGTTGATTGCTTGGATAGATTTTTTTTCTTTCATGTAATTTTATTTTTCCTATTTCCCGCTTGCACTCCCACATTATAATGTCTTTGTATTTATAAGGCATTGGGATAATTTTATTATGCTTAAGGGAATGTAATCTAATTAGAAGAATGGAAATTCCGACATATTGGCGCTGGGAGAGCACAAGGGTAACATCGCAGACCATCCGAAGATGTGTGTCTGGTCACTCACTAGTCGTAATAACTTGCTCGTATTGGGCTTAAGTCAGTTTGTCTCACACTTGTTTATAAAGCACGAGAGGTGACGTGTCTTGGAAAACTAAAGAAATAGGAAGATCAGTTAATAAGGTAAACCAAGTTCTCCATGATTGTAGGAGAAATAACATCCCCCATATATCCCATGCTCCAGGGAGTAAAGGGAGTATAACCACTCCTTGGGAATAAAGATCTAGATCCAATAGGTCTCTCTATAAATGCCTTATTCTTAGGGTTGAAAGAGATTGAATCATTTTCACCCAAAATCACATATATAAAACTTCTCATCACTCTGCATAAGCTAGCTCTAAGCACTATCAACAATCCTAAACATCACAGGAAGTCCTCTAACAATATGGTAACCCTCATTGTATTATTTTTAACAAGTACAATTGACACCCTTCTAGGACCTAGTAAAACTAACATGGACCACATTCATTACCCTTTTCTAACCACCTCCGTCACCTTCTTCGACAAGATGGGTGAACAAGGTGTACAATTTTTCATCAACAACATCACATGAGAATTCTTTGGCGGTGGAGAATCCATCTCTTTTCATCGAAAATATGCAAGGCATATTATGACGGTTAGTGTCATTACTTCACCCTTAAGGCATGTTTGGAGAGGGAGCCAGGATCTGAAATCACCTTTTCCAATAACTATTTTGTTGGCATCCTTCCTCATAACAACAATCACATGGTCATTACGATGTAATATGATGATTGAGACATAAAAAGAGTGTTGATCGACCTTAGAAGCTCAACATAAGTCATATTTTGGGACAATTTTGAGTGACTTCGAATCGATCCATAAGACATATATATGTTTCAAGGTTCTCTAGTCAGTCTCTTTGACATCAATTTATAGGTGAAAGGCCACATAACGCTCGAGTTGAAGTTTGGGTTGGACGCGAGCACGATGACAGACAAGGTCAAGTATCTCATAGTAGACTTTTTATCACCAAAAAATTCATTATAGGGTGTCTCATCCTTAACCCATTAGGTGTCATCATATCCACTCTACATTTAAGTATGAAGTATCTAC
Organism: Vicia sativa; assembly: GCA_021764765.1. Lineage (NCBI taxonomy): Eukaryota > Viridiplantae > Streptophyta > Magnoliopsida > Fabales > Fabaceae > Vicia > Vicia sativa. Next base: position 203,551,312 of record CM038793.1, read on the forward strand.
TATCGATTGGGCAAGTTGAATGGTCAAAGGGAACCAAGTGACCTCCCAAGAATATTATCAAAGAATTCTCAGAGAAGAGAAAAGATGGTTGTGATCTCCATCCCATAACCAGGCTCACAAGAAATAGATACCACAAGTTTGGATCCCAATATAGAGGTAGATAATGATAGGTTCATTTCCAAAAAGGATCTAAAAGAGGTCCATGTTAGGTCATCATATTTCTCTGTCACCAAACTAGACAACTCTCTATCTTAAAAAGAGTGTTGTGAAACCAGACGACCTCGTGATATAACTGACTTTGAAGTTTAAGCTTAAAGCAAGAACAACCAGAGTGAGTGTGAAGCTCTCATAATCGTCATGGTCTTCTCACTGAAGATGGACGCTTCAAGCCTCAAGGCCATGAGCAAACCACACTCGGTGGGAAATAAGTCATCAGAACCAAATAATCAATTAATTTTTAAATTTGTAATAATAAACATCAAATTTTACAATTTTTAACTATTTAATTTGTAGTTTTTTTATTTAAATTTTATCGAAAATTATATTTGACGAGCATAAATAATAAAACTAATTAAATTTATTGAAGGCTAAAATATAATTATTGACTTAATTTTGAAATATTAAATAAGTTTAATGAAAAATTTCATTTTCAATTGAAGGATATAATTTTTAATATACATATATTTTCTCTATTAATAAAGGATGTTAACAATATTTTGGGACACTATATATATATATATATATATATATATATATATATATATATATATATATATATATATATATATATATATATATATATATATATATATATATATATATATATATATATATATATATATATATATATATATATATTAGAAAATTAAAATAATTAATTTTTTTAAAATATAATATTTTATTTTAGATAATTAAGTTGTATTTTCATAAGAGTCGTTAACGAGACTCATATTTCTTTTCAATGATTTAATATATAATTTTTTTGATTTTTGTATTTTTTTATTATTATCATTCTTCTTTATTTCTCTCTTCATATCATAGTCACTTAAATTAAGAGTGATAAAACGGGTCATCCATCAAAGGTCACTCCGTTCAAGATCGACACCCGTCAAAGTCCGTCCAGTCAAAACCCGTCGCTCGTTAAAATCTGTCGCACTTATTCGTTTAACTTGTTCCACCTTAATCCACCTTTTTTTAATTAATTCTAATAATTATAATTCTTTATGATTTTATTTTATATATTAATTTGTGAATATATGAAACATTTTTTGAATAAAACTTTTTCAAGGAAACTTTATAAAAATTTCTCTAAAATATAAGTGGAAAATATAATTGAAATGTAAAAAACAAGTCTATTCATTTATTAAAAAAATTGAAAACAATAAATAAATAAGTAAACAGGTAACCCTGCCGCTCGTCAACCCTCCACTTTAGTGGGACAAATTAAATTTTCATGTGCATTTCTACGCTTGTCCGTCCCACTCTTTTTTAGCAGGTTTAAGGTAAGGTGGAACATGGTGAGGCAGACAGTCTCTTTTGCCACCTCTAACTTAAATCCAAGACATCTTTAAAGAAGGAGAATCAATGAAAGTATACACGTGACAACATTGTTTAATTAGATAAATTTTATACTCTTCGTGATAATTTTAGATTGTTACACATAAATTTTAAAAAAATGATTGAATAAATAAAAATAACATTTTTATAGAATTATATTTAATTATTATTAATTGTTATACATTATCATAATTATATAGTGTGATTTCTAAACTTAAAAAAAAATACACTATTTATTAAAGATAAAGTTAATTAATATTAGATTGGAAAAATAAAAAGTTTATTATTTTGATACAGTTTTTTTCTAACATTTATTTTTTTGAGAAGGAGGGACAAGATTTAAGGCCAATATAAATGCAATTTTGTACTAATTGTAGATCTTAACATTTGATTATTTATTAGTTCGTGTACACGTGTCAACATTATAGAACTAGATAATTTTAAGATTTAAGGCCAATATAAATGCAAATTATTTACTGATGTAACGTTTGATTATAGATATTGACAGAGACCATATACATTCCTGACTTTTGTTAGTGAGAGTACACACGTGTCAACATTATTGAACTAAATAAATTTTAAGATTTAAATGATTAATATCAAATATGATTAATAAATTTTAAGATTTAAATGATTAATATCAAATATATAATATCTCATAAATAATTTTTTATTAAAATGATTAATATCAAATATGATTATATGTATTTTTTTAGTTTTAAAATATGAACAGTAAAACAAAGATAAATATAAAAGACTAGATTTATTCATATGTAAAAGTGAATTCAAATTAAACGAATAATAATTCAAATTCATACATACATAGATATTGGAATAATACATCAAATGAATCATATTAACCTATTATATTATAGCTCTGAGTGTCACATTCCTAACACTTTGAACGATGCTTCAATTAGAATCCTGAAACTCAAGTTACGGTTTTTTGAAAGTTACAGCTAGACTGCTCGCTTGATGCTCGTCTGACGACGCTTAGGGCGCTCTCCTCACTCTCCGTTCACATGCCGCTCGCCCGACGAAACCCACTTTTTTCAGAAACCCCCCAAATTCTCTTGCTAGATACTCGCCCCATGCTCGCCTCTGACTCGCCCAACGAGACTCACAATTCTGCAACTTCTTAGTTGAGATTCGCTATTATTTTAGCCCCATTCCAATTTTGATTTCAAGCATCAATCCATCCAAAAACATATTTTAATCATCGTATTTCACAAATTGACATCAATGCATCATTATACACATATTACATTTGAATCATGGTATATCAACATCATCATTACACGACACATCATGGTATTCATCATACTTTTCATTAAAATCATCATACAAGACAACACCTACATCTACCTTAACCCCATATTAATCATAATAAACTTGATTACCTTGAATTTCCAGCGATTCAATTCTTCCTTCAAGTTCTATCAAAATCTCCTCTTGATTTTCCGTACCCTAACTCTCTCTTCACGATTTCCCCCAACTTTTCACGATTGTACCAAATGACCGTTCTCTCTAATTTTCTTTATTAAAATAGTCTCTTTCTATAGTTTTACAATTCTACCCTCACTTACTCCCACACATTTATCATTACGCCATCATTCTCCTTTTCACCTTAACTTACCATTTAATTATGGGTTAAATATACAACACCTCCCTATAATGTTAGCGAGATTCGCTTTAGCCCTTTATTAAAGTTTTTTTTTGCAAACCCCCTCGTATTATCCAGATTCCCTTAGATAAACCCCTGACTGCCACATTGCAGCAAAAATTCTCATTAATTGCCTAGGTGGCAGTACAGTTGGATTTTTAAAAATATAAAAATGCAATTGAACCACCATTTTGAAAAACCGCTGATTTTCCCGGGTTTTCTGGTTTACACCGATTTTGACCGGTTCACACTGGTTCGAAGACACATCCGATCTTACTATTGAACCAGACCGGTTACCTGGCCGGTTCCCAGTTCGACTGGTCCGGTCTGGTTTTTTAAACATTGAATATAACAACAAAAATTATATTTGAACAAATTGATTAAGCCCCCCAAAATCCTCCAAAGCCCTCCTCTAATATAAATTTTGAGTTCCCTCAAATGAGGTGGTTTTTGGTGTTTTGAAGAAAAACAAACCCTACAAAAGCCTCATAAGCAAAATCTTTCTACTCTTTTCACTCAATCCTTCTTATTTTTGAAAGCCCTCCCCCCTTCCCATCCAAACTCCCAAACATAGCCTAAAGAATTATGGACAACCTGTAGTGCCCTGTTACCCCCATAATCCCCCTAGATTATTGGTGTCTTTTGGTCTTCTTTCGTTTTAATTTCGAAGCCCTTTCATTTCCTTTAGTTAGACTTTGTTAATTAGTGCCTTCTAATGATAATTAGTTCCTTATTAGTCTATAAATAAGATGTAAACATAGAACATTCACACCAAGCTTTGTACTATTTTATTTTCTCTACAATTTTAAGAATTTTCTACATTCTTCACTTTTCTATTGCTGATTGTAAAGATCTTCATGGAATAAGTTTGTAACATTGAGATTCTCTGTAAAACAAGTTATGAATCTTTGTTATTTACCTTATGATGCGTATGTCATTACTTATTTTGATGTATACTTTAGATTTAGTTATGCGTGAGTAGTCGTTTAAGGATGCAGGACAGTGGGGACTGTCTTGTGACATATCTCATGTAGATTCTTGGTCCAATTCTCATGAGAAATTCTATATACCTTATATAATTACTCTATTTTAAAAATTCAAAGCTTTTATGAAATTAGATGAAAATTAGATGTCATTCACATGTTGTGTGGTATGATATCTTATCAAGAATTATCAGACTATCAAGTAGAGGCAAAAAAAGTGTCTCAACTCGATAAAAGAAATTATATTTATTTTAAAATTTCTTCTGAAAAATATACTAAGCCGAAAAAATGGGTAAGTAAGTAGGTCAGATCAGAGCAATATGCCAACAAAAGTAGGTAATGTACACTATTTTCAGTTTTCTACAAATTACGTTTTATTTCACGTAACAATCGGAGGTCTGGCGAGACTTGATAAGATATAGTCATTGGCCATAAGTCATGATTTTAAGAATATCTTTTCAAAAATAAAAATAACTTTTAAAATCGCTTCATTGATTATCTTAGATAAACAATGAGTGAACAAAACTTATACTCATATTTGGTCTTTATGGAATGATAATTTTTTACTACTTTGATATGGTCGTGCCCTTGCGGCGTATCAGTTATACACTCAAAGTTACTTGTAGAGTAATTTGATACCTCTAACATAGCTCAAGTCGTGGATTGTTATTTTCCAGAAATTCAGAATTGCAAATGATAAACTATGTTGATGTAGATTAGAAAGGGTGTTTGGATTCTATGAGGTTCATCTCAGGTTTTTGCTTCTTCCTTGAATCTTATATTGTTCCATAGAATACAACGAAGAAATTGAGCTTGTCAATACCCTCTTTTAAAATTTTGTATAGAGCTCTCTCCACAACCACATGATAGATAAAGTGAACCTCACAAAAAAATCAAATTTGGCATTCCATGAAAAAGCCAAATACTTAGAAATATATCGCCTCTTGGTCAGAGAGAAAGGTCAAAAAAGAATCTCCATATTGTTGGCAATATCTACTCGAGAACAATTGAGAGATTTTCTCACCAAAGCTCAATCTCTTCTAAAGTTCAACGCTTTTGTTTCCAAGCTCGATTAATATATATCAAGCACTAGTTTGTGGGAGACTAATGAATGAAAAAGGATCAAGTGAAGGATTTTTTGTTACAAATTTAGCTATCAAAGAGTAGAAGAACCCAATACACTAAATTGTTTGCAAGCCAAGTAATTGTTTGAAGTAATTCATTTTCAGAAGTTGTTGTTAAATTTAGAAGCTTGTATAGCCTTTACTCAAAAGCAGTGTTGCTCAGAAGCAGTAGAGAGATTCTGAGCTTCTGTGGTTGTAATAGGTTTGGCCAGTTTGCTAAAGATTGTTGGTCAAACAAGGAAGAAGCAAAAATAGCAAGAGGAGATTCTGATGATGAACATGTGTTATTGATGACTTATGAATCTGATGAGGAACATGTGTGATTGTCATTTTCTGATTCTTATGGTGAAGAAGAATATGAGTTAGAATCAGAAGATCACTCTGAAGATGCTGAAGATAAGTCTGAGTATGAGGTTTTTGAAGATGAGTCAGAGTCAGAAGATGACTCTGAAGTTGAAGACAAGCCAAAATCTGATTTGAAGGAGAAACAGAAGATGAGTCATAATTTGAAAGAGATTTTGATTTTGAAGATAAATCAGAACCTGAAGGTTCTGAAGATGAGTCAATTAGAATTTGAAGGTGATTATGAAGGTCAATCTGACTCTGATACCAATATTGATGATATAGAATTTGGGGTTGACCATGCTTTTGGAGGGGAAAACTCTAAAGACGTGGGTTCTAGAGGACAAGATTTTGGAGGTGATCTTGTTTTTGAAGGAATTACTTCTTAATGTAGTGGCTCTGTACGAGGTCCAGAAGCTAACAAAGGAGGAGCTTCTGGTGGTAGTAAAATTTTCGAAGAAAATCCAGAAGGAGATTTGGTTCCAGAATCAGAGGGAGATTCTGAACAAGTCTAGAGGCCTCGAAGAATCAGAAAAATGCCAAGGAGAATGAAGGCTTGGAAAAACACTTAGAAGGGGGGTTGAATAAGTGTATCTTACTTTTTGACTCTTTAACCCAAACAATAAATAAAATTACTCAATTATTTTTATCCTGGTTCGTTTGACACTTAAACTACTCCAGTCCACCTGCCAAGGTGATTTCGCCTCTCTCAACGAGGACTTAATCCACTATAATCAACGATTACAGATTGCACTACCCATCCGGTGTGACTAAATGCAAACTTCACAATCAACCATTGTGACTAACTCCTCTAAGACTCAACTAGTCCTAACCCTCTCAAGAATCTTGACCCAAATTAGTCTTCTCAAGGAACAACTATCAGAATGTTAACTTCTGATTGATTCTGTACGAAAGTGCTTCTAGAAAAAGCTATTCTTCACTAAGTGAAGTTTACACAAAAATTAAGCTCAATGAAATAGTAAACTATTTTACAAAAATAATTCTTTGTACTTTGGAGCTGGTTTACTTTTGGAATGGATTTTGCAAGTTGCTAGAAGATGTTGTTGAAAAATACTTTTTGAAAAATAATTGTTTTCTTCAGATAGTGTGAGTTGTTGTGTAGTTCTTGTGTATTGTTTTTTTATTTTCCTTCTTTGAAAAAGTTCCTTAAATAACGCTTCCAGAATGTAACCATTGCTAGAGCACGCCTTAAATTAAGGAAAAGTGTAATAGTTACTTCAGTGTAGCCTTTCACGCGTTTCTACTCAACTTCCATCTTCACGTGATTTTGCTTTGAATAACTCTTGGAAGTTGGAATTAATCAAGTATTTTCGTCTTCTTCTTCGCTCATGTTAACGTTACTGGCAGTTTTTGTCCTTTAGATAAAAATGTTCAAATTTAAAGGATCTTCTAGATATTTTCTCACCAGAACTTCTGTTGGTGCTTCCATCAGAAGTTCACTTTGCCTGCCTCTGTCAGAGTTTACTTCTATCAGAAGTTTGTTGTTCTTGCTTCCATCAAAAGTTGTGCTTTTCTTGCTTCTATCAGAAGTTTGCTGATCTTGCTTCTATCAGAAGTTTGCAAATCTTGCTTCTGTCAAAAGTTGCGCTATGCTTGCTTCTGCGTTGTGCTTGCTTCTGTCAGAAGCTGTGTTATGCTAGCTTCTGCTTCTGTGCTTTCTTTTGTCAGAAGCTGCGCTATGCTAGCTTCTGCTTCTGTGCTTGCTTCTGTCAGAAGCTGCACTAAGCTTGCTTCTGCTTCTGTGCTTGCTTTTGTCAGAAGTTGCGCTATGCTTGCTTCTGCTTCTGTGTTGTGCTTGACCAGAAGTTCTTCTAATACTTCATCTTCTGTAAGCCTAGTTATATATCTTCTATTCATAACATATTATTGGTGCCTTTCATCAGAGGTTGTGCTTTGCTAGCTTCCATTAGAAGTTGTATTTAATTCTTTTACTTCAAAAGCTTTCTAGGTAGCGTGTCTTCCAAAAGTTCTCGCCCAGAACTTCTAAAGCGTGCTTCTGTTAGCAGCGTGTTTTATCTTATTCAAACTTCTAGGACTTGTTTCTTTCAGCAATTCCTTTTAGCGTGCTTTTGTCCAGAATTTCTTTTCTCATTAGAACTTCTGACGCCATCTTCTGCTCAGCATGATATTTTCCATTTTTGCACTAGAGTCAGAACACCTTCTGAAATAAAACATTGTACACATCAGAGTATCCTATTCAATTATGCAAAAATTCATTTTGCTTGTTCTTATTAAAACTTTTAATATATTTTTAGGAATAAATTTTTTTCTAACTAATATCATATTTATTCATACAAAATTTATTTCATTCATACAAAATTAATTATGCTTGTTATCATCAAAACATTTAATATATTATTAGAAACAAACTTTGTTCTAACAATCTCCCCCATTTTGATGATGACAAAACTATCTAGATTTTGATTTGATAAATTTTGTATTTGTAAAGAAAATATCTCCCCCTGAACTAAATATTGAAAATAAAAAAATGCAAGGTAGAACTTCCCTGAGTTTTTCTTTTCTTCCAGAGTTTACTTCTCAGAGTTTGAGCTTCCAGAGTTTGCTTCTCAGTGTTTGAGCTTCCAGAGTTTGCTTCTCAGAGTTTGAACTTCTAGAGTTTGCTTCTCAGAGTTTGAACTTCTGTATCACTTAAAAGCAAAAAATGTATACTTGTACATTTTGTTAGAAATGTTTGATATTCTGTTCCAGCAACATGTTATAGTGAATTATTTTCAAAATCTCAGTTTTCTCCCCCTTTTTGTCATAATCAAAAATTCAAAAAAATTTTTTAAATTGAAATGAAGTTCTGATGACTTTTTAAAAAAAATTGATTCTGAAGGTTTGTCTCAAACCAAAATTTAAAAAAATTTAAGTTCAAAGTAGTCATCACACATAAGTAGCTTCTGATACTTGGAGGAATTTCTTGAGATTTTAAAAAAATCAACAGTTACTAAGAATTTCTTGTCAATAACTAACACGCATGTTAAGTAACCCATCAGAAGCTTTTGAACACGTGTTCAACTTCTGGGTTACAACGTTATAGCTATTTTGCTATAATGAACTTCTGACCATAATCAGAGCTTGAAACATTTGAAGGTTTCAGAACTTGATATGGCTTCTAATTTAATTTCTCTTCTCACTTCTGAAGAGTTAATTAATTAGATGTTCATTTAAGACAGAACTTCTGACTAAAATTGATATTGAACAAAATTTCATTCAGGGCAATTTTCCATACTTAAATTTTTCAAAATAAATTTAAATCTATCTTCAGAAAGTGGTTTTGTAAAAATGTCATCCCATTGATGGTCTGTATCAACAAAGTTTAAATTTAAAATTCCTTTTTGAATATAGTCCCTAATGAAATGATGTTTAATTTCAATGTTTTTTGGCTTTGAATGTAAAATAGGATTTTTAGAAAGGCAAATAGCAGAAGTGCTGTCACAGAAGATAGGAATCTTACTTTCATAAAGATGGTAATCTTCTAATTGACTCTTCATCCAGAGCATCTGGGTACTGCAGCCAGCAGCAACGTATTCTGCTTCTGCTGTGGATAGTGCTATAGTGGCTTGCTTCTTGATGTACCATGATATCAAGTTGTTGCCCAGAAATTGACAATTTTCAGAAGTTCTTTTACTTTCCACTCTATCTCTAGCGAAGTCAGCATCACAAAATCCTACTAAATTGAAATCTTTGGGTTTTTTTGTAAAATAGACCAACATTAGTAGTACCTTTCAGATACCTTAGAATTCTCTTAACAGTAGTTAAGTGAGATTCTCTAGGATCTGACTGGAATCTAGCACATAAACATACACTGAATAGAATATCTGGCCTAGATGCAGTTAGATATAGAAGAGATCCAATCATACCTCTGTAGAGCTTCTGATCTACCTTTTTACTTACCTCATCTTTTCCTAAGATGCCTGTGGGGTGCTTGGAGTCTTAGCTTCCTTACTTTCTGACAACTGGAATTTTTTCAGAAGTTCCTTCACATACTTTGTTTGATCTATGTAGGTACCTTCTGAGCATTGATTGATTTGAATTCCCAGAATTTTTTTTTAACTCACCCATCATGCTCATTTCAAATTTTGCCTGCATGGACTTAGCAAATTCTCTTCCAAGAGAGACATTAGAAGTTCCAAAAATAATATCATCAACATATATCTGGCAAATTAAAATATCATTTTTAAAAGATTTTCTGAATAAGGTTGTGTCCACTTTCCCTCTAGTAAAACCTTTTTCTAGAAGAAAACTACTAAGGCGTTCATACCAAGTTCTGGGAGCTTGTTTTAAACCATAAAGAGATTTTTTTAAATTTAAATACAGGTTTTGGAAATTTTGAATTTTCAAATCCAGGAGGTTGACGGACATAAACTTCTTCTTCTATATATCTATTTAAAAATGCACTTTTAACATCCATTTGATATAGAGTAATATTGTTTTGTACATCAAAATAAATTAATAATCTAATGGATTCTAACCTGGCAACTAGAGCAAAGGTTTCATTATAATCAATACCTTCTTGCTGACTATACCCTTGTGCAACCAGTCGTGCTTTGTTTCTGACAACTTCTCCTTGGTCATTTAGCTTGTTTCTGAACACCCACTTAGTTCCAATAATATTAAATCCTTTTGGTTTTAGAACTAAATCCCATACGTCATTTCTGGAGAATTGGTTGAGTTATTCTTCCATAGCTATAATCCAGTCATTATCTTCTAGAGCTTCATCTATAGAAGTTGGTTCAATCATGGAAACTAGTCCAAATAGTGATTCTTCATTTATTTTAAGGGTGGATCTAGTTTTGATAGGGTCATTTTTCTTTCCAATAATGACATCTTCTGGATGAGCAGAATTGATTCTTGGATATTTTCTGTGGAGAGTTTTTTCAGAAGTTCTGATGTTATTCAAATTTTCTCCTGAAGTTAGAACTTCTGTGTGACGTTTTTGTTCAGAGTCAGAAGTTGATGAATGAACTTCTGTGTTACGTTTCTGTTCAGAATAGGTCTAATAGAAACTCTATTTTGAATGTAACATGCTGTGTTCACAGCTTCTGCCCAAAAATGTTTTGCCATATTAGTTTCATTAATCATGGTTCTGGCCATTTCTTGTAAAGTCCTATTTTTTCTTTCTACAACTCCATTTTGTTGAGGAGTTCTAGGACAAGAAAAATCATGTGAAATGCCATTTTCTTTAAAATAATTTTCAACAAATTGGTTTTCAAATTCACCACCATGATCATTTCTAACTTTTATGATTTTAAATTCTTTTTCATTTTGAATTTGATTGCAGAAGTCAAAGAACATAGAATGCGACTCATCCTTGTGTTTCAAAATTTTTACCCATGTCCATCTACTGTAGTCATCTACAATAACCAATCCATACTTCTTGCCTCTGATGGATGCAGTTTTAACTGGTCCAAATAAATCAATGTGCAGAAGTTCTAATGGCCTAGAGGAAGAAACAACATTTTTTGGTTTAAAAGATGGTTTTGAAAATTTTCCCTTCTGACAGGCTTCACACAGAACTTCTGACTTGAACTTCAAATTTGGAAGTCCTTTGACTAGATTAAGTTTGTTAATTTGAGAAACTTTTCTCATTCTAACATGTCCCAATCTTCTGTGCCAGACCCATTGTTCATCATGAACGGTTAGAAGACATTTTACATTCTGAAATTTTAAATCTAGAAGTTTAATTTTATAAATGTTGTTCTTTCTCTTTCCAAAAAATAGAATTGATCCATCCTTCTGACTAACAGCTTTACAAGACTTTTGATTAAAAATTATGTCATAACCATTGTCACTTAATTGACTTATAGACAATAAATTATGAGCTAATCCTTCTACTAATAAAATATTAAATATGGAAGGAAGGTTACCATTACCAATGGTTCAAGAACCAATTATTTTTCCTTTTTGGTTGCCTCCAAACTTTACGTCTCCTCCAGATTTAAGTTCCAGGTTTTGGAACATAGACTTTCTTCTCCATGTCTCATAAGGATATCCGACTCGGTCCATTTAGTTGCCAAGTTTGCACATTCATCTTATTTCATCTTCGGATCAATCAATTCTTGAATTCCTTTGCATTCAATGGATGTTCAACCTTTTATGTCCAGATCTTCTCGGTTCTTGAATTTCTTTTGCCTATATTTCCACATCTTCGGAGATCATGGCTTCTAATGAATCTTCTTTACTTGAAAAGTATTAACGTTAGAATTTTTGTACATTTTAATGCAATTGACTTACCATTTTCTAGGGTTCAAATTCAACACTCTAGACCAACAATGAGTTTGGAACCTTGAGAACATTTGTTCAATAGATTCTCCTTATTCCATCTTTAAATGCCTTTGTAGATTCTTTCCATCATGCCTTGTACTTGCCTTAGTTTCTTTAACTTGAGCGTTCCCTTCATGTGACATTCTGAGTGACTCAAAAATGTCATGTGCTGTGTCTTTGTTTGTTATTTTCTCATATTCTATTTTTGATATAGCACCTAACAGAATGCTTCTGGCCTTGTGGTGATTTTTGTAATCAATCTTTTGTTGTTTCTCCATAGATTTTCTATCTATTTTATTTCCTTTTGCATCCACTGGATGTTTGTAACCATCCAACACCATATCCCATAGATCGGGATCATAGCCTGAAATAAAACTTTCCAGTTTATCCTTCCAATATGCAAAATATTCTCCATCAAACATGGGAGCTTTTGCATTGTTGTTTTCTGTTGCCATCTTGTGTTCTTCCCTTCTGGATCTTTATCTGACACGATTAAGTGTTTGCACCCAGAACCAAGAGCTCTGATGCCAATTGAAGGCTTGGAAAAACACTTAGAAGGGGGGTTGAATAAGTGTATCTTACTTTTTGACTCTTTAACCCAAATAATAAATCAAATTACTCAAGTATTTTTATCCTGGTTCGTTTGACAATCAAACTACTCCAGTCCACCCGCCATGGTGATTTTGCCTCTCTCAACGAGGACTTAATCCACTATAATCAACGATTACATATTGCACTACCCAACCGGTGTGACTAACTACTGTCATACCCCAAAATTTGCCCTCTTACTTCTCAAGATATTTCATACATCCATACTCAAGGATTCCTCAAGGGTTGATCAAGACAAACCCTCTCCTATGCAATCAACCCAAACAAGGGTTTGGTAATTCTCAGATCCAGATGGACTTCCAACATCTCCAATGGTAATCATGCCTCATCATATGCTTCAAAGATTCTCCATGACAAATTTCAAGCCTCATGAGTCAAGTTTCCTCAAACAATTGCTCAGATGGTTGAAAATCAGTTGTATTGGACAAAACGTCAACTGTGGTCAACATACAGTCAAACTTCATGATTTTTGGTCAACATTATCATTTTGAAGTCACATTCATCATTTGATCAAGGGTTGATCATGATTCATCAAGAAAACTCAAGATTTGCACAAAAGTCAAACTTTCCAAATTAGGGTTTTTTAGTGAAAAGTCAATTGAACTTTGACTGAGCATAACTTCTTCATACTTTCTCATAAATTTTTCCACCACCTCTCATTTTGAAGGAAATCCAATTCTCTACAACTTCATGTCTCACAAGAATGTTCAAAAAATGCTTCATTTTGAAGATATGGATCAAAACATTACAGGTCCTTTTCAAAGTCAACAAAAAGTCAACTTTTGTTTTGAAGATTTATTGAGCATGGAAACTCCAATTGAGATGAAACCAAAGAGGTTGTTTAGAGGACACTTAGAGCTTTCTAAAAGGTCCAAGAATACTCAAAAATGTAGAAAATTGAGCAAACTACACCTTGCACAAGTTGGGCATTTTTGAGGAAGTGCACAAAGAGAAATACTTGTAAAAATCCAAAATTTTGCAAATGGGCCTAGTTTTTCTTGGTTTAAACTTGTTCCTTATCTTATTTGGAACCTTCAAGCCCAATGCCACGAATTTTGTCTTTATTTTTCTATTTAATTTGGATTTTATTCATTTAAAAACAAATTAAATTAAAAAATAAGGTATAAAATCAAAATTAAATGCAAAATTGATTTTTTCTCTCATACTTGAGATCCAAGTAACTCACACAAGCTGGCAAATTTCGAAATTTGCATTGATTTGGCAAGAAATTGAAGAAATTGGATCAAATAAGGAAGATTTGATTTTGTACAAAATCAAATATTTTTTGCATTGATTGACCATTATTTGTTCCTCAAATCAGCCCAAAATCCATCTACTATAAATGTACAATGCATACCACATGAACAACAACAGAAAAATTGCTTCAAGGAACCCTAACCCAAGTCAAAAAATCTGTGCTTCACAAGCAACTTGCAGCCTTGGTTCTAGTTTGTTTCAGTCGATTTTGAGCATTCTATCACATTCCTTGGAGTCTTTAGAATCGATCCAGACCCTTACATCTCTCAAAAACATCAAGAATTGAGAAAACACGATTTGGTTTGTTCATACTTTTTCAAAAATCGATTTCTATCATTCATGCATTTTTAACGTGTTTTGATGTTTGCTTTGTGTTTAGTTTGAAGTTTGCAAGCTTTCTGGACAATCCAATTGCATTTTCATGGCCTGAATCGAAATGTACCATGACTAGGGTTTTCTGAACCAATTTAGGGCTTCCTTAAAACGGAAAAATTGGACCAAATGAATGCCACCAGTGTGTTTAGAATTCAATTTGCAATCGATTCATGTACTCACAATCCATTTATATTGCTTGTATGGAGTTTTTGAATTATGCAGGGGCCATAGCGTCGAACTTAGCCGACGCTAAGTTTCCAGAAATTCAAATGAAGAAAGTGATGTTCTTCGCGCGTGATTTGAATGGCCAGGATTCAATTTCGTTTAAAACGGTTCCGTTTCAATTCCATGACACCAAGTGCGCGTTGGTCCAGTGGTTAAGGCAGGGAAGCGTGACGTGTTGCCAGGAGGTCACCGGTTCGAGCCTGACCAGGACCATGTATTTTTTACAAGTTTGCAAAGTTCTCATATTTTTTTATATTTTCTTCAATATTTTCATGTTATTTTAATTTATCTTCAAATATTTTTATCATGCATCTAAAAAACACCAAAAATATTTATTTTTTGCATAATCATCAGAAAATGTTTATTTAATTTTTAATATAAAAGTTATTATTTTTGCATGCATATTTAATTTAATTACTAATTAATCGTTTAAATGACTTTTAATTGTTTTTAAATGATCAAATCAATTCCAAAAATTACCAAGAATTTATCTTATCATATTAATGTCATTACTAATCAAAAACCTTTTTCTCCATTTAAAATTCTTATTTTTACTAACATTTTCCTCTTATGCAATTTTCTTCCGTTTTCCGATTATGTATCTTTCACAGGTTATACCGTTTCAGACGATTTTTCTTGCTTTTCTTTTTCAATTATGTAATTGCCTATGGGATGTAATAGTTTAATTAGGACTTTTATTTTCCGCACTCATATTATGTATCTGCCCCAAAGCCATGTAATAGCGTAGGATTTTATCTTTCCACACTTTACATTTCCGCAATTTACTTTCTGCACCCTATAAACTGCTAGTAATTAGGCGTGTATGGCAAGATAAAATTGGACATAGATCACTCATAATTCCAAGATAAAATACCTGAAATCAACACACTTTTTTCACACGTGCACCCCTTAGGGTAATTCTCTCTCGTTGCCTTTACGAATACAAATGGTCAAGTCCCTCGAACGTAGAGGTATTCTAGCACCGTTGCCTTCAAAACAAATCATCATAGTCCCTTTGATACAAAGATCATAGACCCACGATGTCGCCTACGAATACATGATCTTGACCCTCGATTGTCGCCTACGAAAAGTGATGATAGTCCCTTCGAATGTGCTAGGATACTCCCTACAAGTTGCCTTCTATGACCATACGATGTCCCTTCGAATGTCCCGCTTACATCCAACGAATAGGGTTACCTACCAACTAATGGTATGGATAGCACTATCCTAAAGGAACGTAAAACAACACGAAAACGACCATTATGAGTAGGTAATAAGACTTTTAGTTGCTTGCTCAAACAAAATACTTTTCACACCACACACTTTTGTCAAAGTTCAAACTCTTTTCAAAACAAAACATTTCTGAACACTTTGTATACATTGCTACATGAATCATTACAAAGTCAAAGCGAAATGCCTTTTCAAAACATTTTTGTCAAACACACAGAAATCATTTTTTAAAAGTGAGCTAAAAGCAACTAAGAGCCCGTAGATAACTACGGATGGAAAGGGGTGCTAATACCTTCCCTTTTCATAACCTTCTCCCTTACTCAGAATCTAACGAAGGTCTTTTCCTGTTCTTTTCACCATCCCTTAATTGGATAAAAGAAAAGTCGGTGGCGACTCTTGTTATCCGCACATTTGCGATACAAAAATCTCAAAGTCAGTTCACCGTATTACAACTACAAACCGCACAACCAACCGTTGTGACTAACTCATCTAAGACTCAACTAGTCCTAGCCCTATCAAGAATCTTGATCCAAATTGGTCTTCTCAAGGAACAACTATCAGAATGTTAACTTCTGACTGACTGTGTACAAAAGTGCTTCTAGAAAAAGTTATTCTTCACTAAGTGAAGTTTACACAAAAATTAAGCTCAATGAAATAGTAAACTATTTTACAAAAATAATTCTTTGTACTTTGGAGCAGGTTTACTTTTGGAATGGATTTTGCAAGTTGCTAGAAGATGTTGTTGAAAAATACTTTTTGAAAAATAATTGTTTTCTTCAGATAGAATGAGTTGTTGTGTAGTTCTTGTGTATTATTTTGTTATTTTCCTTCTTTGAAAATGGTTCCTTAAATAAGGCTTCCAGAATGTAACCGTTGCTAGAGCATGCCTTGAATTAAGGAAAAGTGTAATAATTACTTCAGTGTAGCCTTTCACGCGTTTCTACTCAACTTCCATCTTCACGTGATTTTGCTTTGAATAACTCTTGGAAGTTGGACTTAATCAAGTATTTTTGTCTTCTTCTTCGCCCATGTTAACGTTACTGGCAGTTTTTGTCATTTAGTTAATAACGTTCAAATTTAAAGGATCTTCTAGATATTTGCTCATCAGAACTTTTGTTGGTGCTTCCATCAGAAGATTACTTTGCTCGCTTCTGTCAGAGTTTACTTCTATTAGAAGTTTGTTGTTCTTGCTTCCATCAGAAGTTGCGCTTTTCTTGCTTCTATCAAAAGTTTGCTGATCTTGCTTCTATCAGAAGTTTGCTGATCTAGCTTCTATCAGAAGCTTGCTGATCTTGCTTCTGTCAGAAGCTGCACTATGCTTGCTTCTGCGTTGTGCTTGCTTCTGTCAGAAGCTGCGCTATGCTAGCTTCTGTCAGAAGCTGCTCTATGCTAGTTTCTTCTTCTTCTTCTGTGCTTGCTTTTGTCAGAAGTTGCGCTATGCTAGCTTCTACTTCTGTGCTTGGTTCTGTCAGAAGTTGCGCTAAGCTTGGTTCTGTCAGAAGTTACGCTATGCTAGCTTCTGCTTTTGTGTTGTGCTTGACCAGAAGTTCTTCTAACACTTCATCTTCTGTAAGCCTAGTTATATATCTTCTATTTAGAACATTTTATTGGTGCTTTTCATCAGAGGTTGCGCTTTGCTAGCTTCCATCAGAAGTTGTATTTAATTCTTTTACTTCAGAAGCTTTCTAGGTAGTGTGTCTTCCAGAAGTTCTCGCCCAGAACTTCTAAAGCGTGCTTCTGTTAGCAACGCGTTTTATCTTATTCAAACTTCTAGGACTTGTTTCTTTCTGCAATTCCTTTTAGCGTGCTTTTGTCCAGAATTTCTTTTCTCATTAGAACTTCTGACGTCATCTTTTGCTCAGCATGATATTTTCCATTTTTCCACTATAGTTAGAACACCTTCTGAAATAAAACATTGCACACATCAGAGTATCATATTCAATTATACAAAAATTTATTTTGCTTGTTCTTATTAAAAATTTTAATATATTTTTAGGAATAAATTTTGTTCTAACAAATATCATATTTATTCATAAAAAATTTATTTCATTCATACAAAATTAGTTATGCTTGTTATCATCAAAACATTTAATATATTATTAGAAAAAAAACTTTGTTCTAATAGAGAATTGCAAAATTTGACATGCTACAAGATATCGAAGGGACTATGAGGTATGGAGATTTGTTCCCTTTTGATGTTAAATCAGATGCATAGCTGATATGTTATTCAGACTCTGATTGGTGTGGAGACAGAGTTGACAGAAGTAATTTAGGGTATTTCTTTAAGTATTTGGGAAGTCCTATTTCTTGGTACTCCAAGAAGCAATCGGTGGTTACGTTGTCAACCTAAGAAGCTCTCAAGAATAAAGTGTGGCTAAACGCCATTGTCGTACCCCAATATTTTCCCTACCATTTCAATTTGAATTGTTCATTCAAGTTTGGTTGCTTTTGGTCTATTATACAAGTATCAGGGTTTGTATCCGAATTCAAAGACACTTATCCAATCATTTGTGATTGAGGAGTTAAAGCATTGAGAATGCTCTCTTGTAGCAAGTGGTGCTTTTGAATTTTTACTCAAGAGGTGGAGTTCAAGTTTGGAACATAAGATTCATTCGGATTATTAAAACCAAGAAATTCCTAAAATCCTATAAGCTTTAAATGCCAAAATCTTCTTGCCCTATGATGTCCCTCCAAGAGCTATTCCATGGTAGCCACGGTTTTCTTCAAGCCTTTGCACACTTCGCTCCATGACATGAAAAAAGAAGAAAAAGAATGGTTAGCAATCAAGAACATGAACAAGAATAAGATTTTCACAAGGTTTCTTTGCAAATTCATCATTAGAGTTTGTACTCGGAATCAGATTTAAGGGTTTTCAATCATGTTTAAGAACAGCAACACAAAAGCCTCATAAAATCATAATTTTCAAGTGCACTCATGGGCTAGTCCTCTACTACAAATCACAAAAAATAGATTTCTGGTTCACAATAGAGGTACAAAAAGAAGCAAGTACAAACTTAGAAAAAAAGGCCATAAGACAACATCTCAGCAGCCAAATCATAATCAGAATTTGCAAAGGCCCAAAAGACAAAATTTGTACAAACTTGTCAAGCAGAACCACAAAGTCCAACAACATGAAAACCCTAAATTGCATCAGTATAAAAGAATTAAGGCATAGATACCAAGGGGGGTCATTGTTCACGGAATCACAGAAAAAACATAGTAACAAGCAAAAATGGCCGCACCCCGAAACCCTAGATCTAAATCATTGTCATCTTCCAAAACATTTCAGAAACCAAAAACGATACACAAAAATCAAAATGAACCATTGTTCATACCCAGAAAAATACAACAACCATAATATTCACAAACCCTTGAATCCGAAAAACAATCACAAACAGAAAAACCACAAACCTAAATCGATTCATTATTTTCCAAAAAAAACTTAAACCCTTCAGAAATAAGAAAGATGAAGAGAAAAGGCCATAAGTATCGCGAAATAGAGAAAAGAAAACTAGAAATAGCTCACCGGAGGGGTTGCAATCTCGGATCGCCCTCCACCTCTGTCAAACCCTCGGGCACACACCAGGAAGGTCACTTTTGGCATCACAAAGCCCAGATTGGACATCATCATCGCCGAAAAAAGCTAGATCAGAGTGGTAGGGTTTTCGACACACTTGATACAATCAATTCCATTTTTTAGCTTGGCTCATATGTCAAATTCTTTAAGGGTCTCATAGTTGAGAATAGGCATGACCATCTTCACAAGGTTAATCGAAGCCCTAGTTTGCATTGATTAACCATAACCCGCACAAATATTGGTCCATATACCAATTATCCATGCACAAGGGTTTCATAGTTGGGGATAGGAGCACCTATTCTCGCGAGATTAATTAAGTCCATATACTTGATTAATCATGACCCGGTTCAATCTCTCTTGGTACATACACCAAAGCATTATAAAACACTTTCAAAATTAAGCTAATAAAATTGAATTTTTTTCAAAGTCAATTTTCTCAAAATTTGGATGATGTTTGTTTAAATCGTTAGATGATAGCCCAACGGTTTAAACAAACTTGAAGTTTTTAGGTTGTTGGATGATAGCCTAATAAGCCAAAAACTTCTATTTGCGCCAAAAAAATAATAGAGTGGTATTCAGTTAAGTTATTGGATGATAGCCCGAAGGTTTAATCAAATTTAAGGTATTTAGCTTATTGGATGATAGACCAATAAGCTAAATACATTTATTCACTCGAAACGCATAATAACGTGAACCTTGTTTTACTTCACCATTTTCATAATAAATGTTTTGGGATGATAGACGATTGGATGAGCTCACTCATTCAGTTTCTAGTATTTTAATCATTAGATGATAGCCTAATGTTTCGGTACTTTTCACCCACTTAAAATCAAATCAACTAACTCAAGTCTTTTTTTGCTCATATGCGATCATCAAACTCTTTTCTTAAAAAGAGTGTGCAATAGCCATTTCAAAATACGAACAAAGACTTAGCTTTTCAAACAAACTAAACAAGTCAAATTTCAAGCATTTGAAATATCTAATGCACGATTTTTCTTATAAAATAAAACACAACCAACCAAGACACTTTTAAGAGGAACTATGAAACTCTGACTTTCCTGTTGTACGAGGGCGTACATAGGCACAAGATGCAATGTCTTTGGCGAGTTCAAAAACCCATAAATAAAGACCCTGCTTATTTCTCCTTTATTAACTTAGAAGTTAGAAAATTAAATAAACACACGTAAACACACACGAACTAAATGGTTCCCATCGAGTACGATGGATGTGAGGGGTGCCAATACATTCCCCTTGCATAACCGACTCCCGAATCCACATCTTTTGGTCATGTAGACCGTCTTATCCTTCTTCGCGGGTTTTATCTATATTTTTCCGTTCCTTTGGAACAATTAAAATTAGGTGGCGGCTTCATTGTTTTAAAATAACCAATTTTAAAAAACCAGTTATCACAGCCATGAAAGAAGAGCTTAATGCTATAAAAAGAAACAAGACTTGGGAATTGACCAATCTTTCAAAGGAGAAGAAAACCATCAACTTCATATGGATTATCAAGTTGAAATATTTATTTCTGAATGAAGTATTAGAAGTTGCACACTGTATTACACATAAGCAACTTGGAGATGTTCAGACGAAAGATGTCAAGATTGGACACTTTATCCATTTGATGGATGAAATTAGTGTTGTAGAGTTTAGTTAGTTGAATATGAATTAAGGGATGATGTTAGAAAGTTGTTGTTAGAGTCGGAAGCTTGTGTGGTATTTATTGAGAAGCATTGTTGCTCAGAAGCAGTAGAGCTTTTGAGATTGTTAGCCAAAAGTTGTAAGCTTCTAAGACTGCTTAGTTAGAAACAATAATTTGATATATTTAAATGCATATGTATTAGTCAGAAGCATAAGCTTATAAGGTGACTATCCAAGAAGTGTGTTTAGCTTCTGGAGTTTTACTTGTTTTGTTAGCTTAACTATTAAGTAAACTTAGCTATTAAGTTTACCATTTGTTAGGGTCTATGTGACAATTTACTTTGTGTATATAAAAATCTTTGTAACTCGGGTTTTAGTAAGAGATTTTAAAATACAATTTCTTCCTCAACAAATTGTTATAGTAGCCGTCCCTGTAACGCCCCGTTTTAATTAATATTATATTATATTAATATTTCCGAGTTATCGTTAGACGATTATTTTACGACGAAAATATTTATATTAATCGATATATCTATTAATATATTCGGCGATGTTTCGTTTGGTTCGGTTTTTATTCCGTTCGATTCGGTAAAATATTATTCGAACCGATATTTAATTTCTCGAAGTTATTTTAATTAATTGGGTTAATAATATTATTAGATATTATTAATGTTATAATTAATAGTAAGATAAGTTGGAGGATGTGAGTAATAATTAGTGAGAATTGGGTGTACACCCTATGGCTTGTAGTAGAACCAACAAAACCACCATTTTCCTCTTTTTCTTTCATTACAACACCAAACATACTTAGAAAGGAAACTAGGGAGAGTTTTGGAGGAAGAAGAAGAGAAAGAGCACAAGCTAGGAGTTGGAGTTGGTTGGAGAATCTAGGATCATCCAAGCATTTAAGGTAAGGGGTTTGATCTTCCACTTCCTATAGTTAGAGTTTGGTTGATATATTTTGAATTTAGGATAAAATTGATAGTATGGTTTATGAGTTGTGTGTGGGATTGGTGGAATAACATAGGAAAGTTGAGTTAGGAGTATTGATGTAGGTGTTTTATTACCATGGCTAGTAGGAATAAGTTGCAAGAATGGAAAAAACTGTAAAACCTTAAAAATAACACTGCCTGTAATGGAAGGAAACATGGAAGAAGATGTTTGGACGAAGAAGGAGAAGGGAGGCGCCCACCTCTCATGGAGGGCGACCGTCCTCCTCCCCTAGGTGCCCGCCTCGTTCCATTTATAGCCCATGGGACGTTCGTCCCTTCATGCTGGAGGAGGTTTTAAGAAAATGTCATTTTTCTGTATTCTGTTGTTTCTGTAACCTGCATAATTTTTTAGCTGCAGAATTTATATTTAGCTTCTGTTTCTTTTGTTTTTCCTAATTCCTTATACTACTAGTTTGTATTAATAAAATATAATTATGACATAAGTTAGCCGATTAAATTTTGAACCCGATTATGTTCTGATTTCCCGATTTCGGTAATTTCGGCGACGGAGCAAGTTGATCTGAATTCAACGAAAATTGACGTACTAGCTAAGTTCGACGTGTAGAACGTAGTGGTGAGGTTAATTTTTCGAAATTTTGAGTTTTTATGAAACGACTCGAAATAGGCCAAATTACGGTTAAATTGAATCATATTGCATTTTAGTCGATTTAAGTCACGTATGGACAATCTGATTGCGATGTTGATGAATATGATTAATGCCGGTTATTAGGAATGACTTTCGTGACGATTATTGGTGTTTGAATATTTTTTCGTATTTGGAATTTAATGAATTAATTGATAATGATGTGGTGTGATTAAACATGATGTTTGCAACGGTTTATTTATAATGAATACTTGATGATATGCGATGCGATGATATGTTTATCTTGACGTGGATAAATATGGCGACATGGACTTTATGTCAATTTTGATGAGCGATGATGATGTTTTTGTTGTGTCGTGTTTGTGATGTTGTATTGTCGAGTCACATACATTGCATAGGCGACGAGGGCTTTTATGCCTAGCGACGATGGGCTTTATGCCAATGTCCCTAATTATGGACAAAGTGACGGGTACCACATGCATAACATAGTCGTGTCTCATGGAGTCCTTTATGTTTATGTTTGAGTCGTTTGTCGTTGGGCTTTAATTGATGGCTTATGTTGAATTGCGATGTTATATGATACTTTAATTTGATACGAGTATAATGATTATGTGACGAAATTAAAGTGTTAATTTTATACACTAAATGCTAATTTAAAGTATGTAAGATTTTGATATATGTTGATATACTCTTATTAACTTATACCATTTATAATTCCAAAACTATTTATATATTTTATCATGCCTTTAATTATATGTTTTGGAGTATCTCACCCTTTACTTGTTTCTCCGTTGCCTTTATATTGGTAACGTGCAGGTGATCCACGAGGATGATGAGGATTAGCTCGAGTCTCTTTATTTTGAGTCGCTCTTCTCTGATCGTAGTAACACTCGGGTTTTGGGCGACGTTATTATTTTGGATAGAATAGTTTATGTATACTATCTTATGATGTTATAACTTTATGTATCGATGATAACATGATGATATGTATATTTTGTGAACACATGCGCTGTGCTGTGAATAGTCATATGTTTATATGATGATTTATGATATGAATCGGTATATCCGACTTTTGATTTTTGTGATGTGCATTATAATGCAAAGTGATGAAAACACGAATATGTGATACCTCAATTTATGTTGAATGAAATTTTGGAACTCTGATTCTATTATTAATTATGAGGGGTAGAATTGGGGTGTTACATTAGTGGTATCAGAGCGATCGGTCTGTTCGGCCAAGTTGTTGAGTTTGTCGTAGTCTAACAATCAAGTATTGTTATTTGTTGATTCTAATCTTTGTTTTTTTGTGAACAGAAGTTGTTATGGCTGGAAGAAATGCTGGTAGGAACGATGAGGCTCTTGCTGCTTCTATGCAGGCAATAGCTCAGGCTTTCCAACACCCGTCGAATGCTGACGAGAACGCTGGGTCTCGTAGTTTGGCAACCTTCCAGAGAGAGAATCCTCATACTTTCCAAGGAAAGTATGATCCTGAAGGTGCTTTAGCGTGACTGAAGGAGATTGAAAGAATCTTCCGTGTGATGGATTGCACTGCTGTGCAAAAGATCTGTTATGGTATTCGTAAATTAAGTGATGAGGCTGATGATTGGTGGGTTAACACCCGTCAGAGGCTTGAGGTTTCTGGTGAGGAAGTGACGTGGGGAGTTTTCCTTAGAGAATTCATGAGGAAGTATTACCCGGAGGATGTTCGGGAAAAGAAGGAGATAGAGTTCCTTGAGTTGAAACAAGGGAATATGTCTATCACTGATTATGCTGCAAAGTTTACCGAGCTGGCTAAGTTCTATCCTCGCTATGATGGAGAGAATGCCGAGTTTTCTAAGTGCATTAAATTTGAGAATGGCTTGCATCCTGAGATAAAGAAAGCGATTGGATATCAAAAAATTCGTGTCTTTGCGGATTTGATTGATATTTATGGAATCTTCGAGGAAGATAGTAATGCACACTATAAGATTATGTCTGATAAGAGAAACAAGGGTCAACAGAGCCGTGGGAAACCATATGATACTCTGGCTGGTAAAGGGAAACAAAAAGCATTTCAAGGGGGAAGGACTAGTGGGGGAGATGCTCCTGCTAGTATTGTTTGTTACAAGTGTGGGAAACTTGGCCACAAAAGTAATGTTTGTCGAAGCGATGTGAGAGCTAAGGAGAATGAGGTAAGATGTTTCCGATGTGGAGAAGTGGATCATGTGACTCGTTATTGCAAGCATAAGGATGTGGTTTGTTTTAATTGTGGCGAGGGAGGTTGTAATACGGTGGGAGAACTGACTTTGAGATTTTGTTTTTATCGCAAATATTGCGGATAGCAAGAGTCACCACCGACTTTTCTTTTATCCAATTAAGGGAAGGTGAAAAGAACAGAAAAAGACCTTCGTTAGATTCTGAGTAAGGGAGAAGGTTATGAAAAGGGAAGGTATTAGCACCCCTTTCCATCCGTAGTTTTTTACGGGCTCTTAGTTGCTTTTAGCTCACTTTAAAAATTGTTTTCTGTGTGTTTGACAAAAATGTTTTGAAAAGGCATTTCGCTTTGACTTTGTAATGATTCATGTAGGAATGTATACAAAGTGTTCAGAAATGTTTTATTTTGAAAAGTATTTGAACTTTGACAAAAGTGTGAGGTGTGAAAAGTATTTGATTGAGCAAGCAACTAAAAGTCTTATTACCTACTCAGAATGGTTATTTTCGTGTTGTTTTACTTTCCTTTTAGAATAGCGCTATCCATACCATTAGTTGGTAGGTAACCCTATTCGTTGGATGTAGAAGGGACATTCGAAGGGACATCGGATGGTCATAGAAGGCAACTTGTAGGAATATCCTAGCACATTCGAAGGGACGATCATCACTTTTTCGTAGGCAACAATCGAGGGACGAGATCATGTTTTCGTAGGCCACGTCGAGGGACTCATGATCTTTGATTCGAAGGGACTATGATGATATGTTTGTAGGCAACGGTGCTAGGATACCTCTACGTTCGAGGGACTTGACCATTTGTTTCGAAAGGCAACGAGAGAGAATTACCCTAAGGGGTGCATATGTGAAAAGAGTGTGTCAGATTCAGATATATTATCTTGGAATTAGAAGTGATCTACGTTCGTTTTTATCTTGCCATACACGCCTAGTTACTAGCAGTTTATAGGGTGCATAAAATAAATTGCGGAAAGTAAAGTGCGGAAAAGTAAATGTCCTACGCTATTACATGGCTTTGGGGCAGTTACATAATAGGAGTGCGGAAAGTAAAAGTCCTATTAAACTATTACATCCCATGAGCAGTTACATAATATTGGAAAAGAATGCGAGAAAATAAATCCTAACTATTACAACCTGTAAGCAGATACATAATAATCGGAAAATATAAGAAATTCGCATAAGAGAAAAAATACGTTAGTAAACGAAAATTTTGAATGAAGAAAAATGTTTTTGGGTTAGTAATGGTAATTAGATGATAGACTAATTTTTTTGGATCGTTTTTGATAAGGAAAAGCAATTAAAAGTCAATTTAATGGTTAATTAACAATTAATTAAAATATGCATGCAAAAGTATTAATTTTTATGTCAAAAATTAAATAAGTATTTTTCTAATTAAAAAGCAAAAAGAAAATATTTTTGGTGATTTTTTAATGCATGAGAAAATTATTTAAAGAGAAAATAAATTAAATAGAAAAATATGAAAAGAAATAAGAAAATATGTTAGTTGTAAAAGTGGTAAAAAAGAAGTGAGGATGCCAGGATTCGAACTCAGGACACCCCTTTCACATGCATGCGCCACTTGCCACTGGACCAACCTGCGTTTGGTGTAAGTTAAATGAAACAAAAACAATATGAACGAAATTGAGTTCTGAGAACCCAGAAACCGCACGAAGAACTTCATCTTCTTCGTTTGAATTTTTGAATTCATAGCGACGGCCTGGTTCGACGCTACAGCCCCTGCAAAATTCCAAAATCAAACACAAGCAATATAAATTCATTATGAGTACATGGTTCGATCTGGTTTTGTCTCCTGAACACGATGGAGGTCTTAGATTTGTCCAATTTTTCCTATTTTAGAAAACCCCAATTAGAGCAGATGAACCCTAACCATGGTGAATTCCGATTCAGGTGTCTAAACTCCAATTAACCTATGCAGAAAGTTTCGAAACTCCATTCTAAACACAAACAAAGCATTAAAACATGTTAAATATGCATGAAAATCAAAAATCGAAATTGAGTTAGAAAGCGCAAACCGAAATCTGGAATTCGTGATTCTGGATGTTTGAGTGGCTTGAGAGTATCTGGATCGATTCAAGGGACCTCCAGGAATGTATTGGAATGCTTAGAATTGGCTGAATCGATCTGAAACTAGGGCTGCAAGTTGCTTGTACCACACGTTTTTTTTAGTTTTGTTAGGGTTCTTAGAGGCAGAATTTTCGTCCTTCGTTCATGTGAATGCATTGTGTACTTATAGTGGATGGATTTAGGTCAAGAATCATGAGGAAATAATGTACCAGTCAATGAGAAAATATTTAATTTGGTATAAAACCAAATATTGCCTTTTTGATCAAATTTCAATCAATTCTCTTGCCAATCAATGCCAATTTCGAATTTGCCAGCTTGTGTGGATTGCTTGGACCTCAAGAATGAGAGAAAAATCCAATTTACACTTATATTTGATTTTCTACCTTTTATTTTAATTTAATTGGCTTTTAAATGATTAAAATCCAAAATAAATAGAAAATAAAAGATAAAATTCGTGGCCTTGGGCTTGGAGGTTCCAAATTAGCTGAGGAACAAGTTTGAACCAAGAAAAGTTAGGCCCATTTGCAAAATTTTGGATTTTGACAAGTATTTCTCTTTGTGCACCTCTTCAAAAATGCCCAACTTGTGCAAGGTGTATCTTGTTCAAATTTTAACATTTTTGGGTGTTCTTGGACTTTTTAGATAGCTATAGATGTCCTCTAAACAACCTCTTTGGTTTCATCTCATTTGGAGTTTCCATGCTCAATAACACTTCTTTACAAAAAGTTGACTTTTTGTTGACTTTGAAAAGGACCTGTAATGTTTTGATCCATATCTTCCAAATGAAGCATTTTTTGACCAAGCTTGTGAGACATGAAGTTGTAGAGAATTGAATTCTCTTCAAAATGAGAGGTGGTGGAAAAATTTCTGATAACGTATGAGAAAGTTATGCCTGGTCAAAGTTCTGTTGACTTTTGTCTGAGAAAGCCCAATTAGAAACTTTGACTTTTGATCAATTCTTGATTTTTCTTGATGAATCATGATCAACCCTTGATCAAATGATGAATGTTACTTCAAAATATGGATTTTGACCGAAAATTATGAAGTTTGACTGTATGTTGACCACAGTTGACGTTTTGTCCAATACAACTGATTTTTAACCATTTGAGCAAATGTTTGAAGAAAGTTGACTTGTAAGGCTTGAAACTTGGCATGGAGATTCTTTGAAGCATATGATGAGGCATGATGACCACTGGAGGTGTTGGGAACCACCTTGATCTGAGAATAGCCAAACCCTAGTTTGGCTTGATTGCCTAGGAGAGGGTTTGTCTGGTCAACCCTTGTGAAATCCTTGAGTATGGATATGAGAAATGTTTTGAGAAATAAGAGGGAAAATGTTGGGGTATGACAGAGTTCACATTAGTGCTCAATGTAAGAATCCTAAGAGAACTCAAGGAGCGGGAAAGGTGTTTGCTTTGTCGGGTGTTCCGATGGCAAACGAAGACGGTCTTGTTCGAGGTACTAGTTTCAGTAATAGCATTCCTCTTATTACTATTATTGATACTGGTGCTACTCATCATTTTATTGCTGCTGATTGTGTAAAGAGATTGGGTCTCACTTTGTCATCTCTAGATAGAGATATGGTGGTAGAAGTTCCGGCTAAGGGAATGGTTACTATTTCTTTTGTGTGTGCAAGTTGCCCTTTATCAATCTTTGATAGAGACTTTGTGGTGGATCTTATTTGTTTACCGCTTGTCGGGTTGGACGTGGTTCTGGGTATGGCTTGGTTGAGAGCTAATTATATCCATATTAATTGCTATGACAACACTGTGAGGTTTTCTTCCTTAGTAGAAGAAGATCAAGCTATGTTGATGTCGACGAAACAATTGAATGAATTCATGAAAGATGAAGCATTGGTTTTCTTGTTGATGGTGACTCTTTCCATGGAGAGTTAAACTGTGATTGCAAACTTTCTGGTGGTGTGCGACTTTCCCGAAGTATTCCCTGATGAGATTCCTAGTGCACCTCCAGAAAGAGAAGTTGAATTTTCTGTGGATCTTGTCCCTGGTACCAGACCTATCTCTATGGCACCATAAAGGATGTCCGCATCTGAGTTAGCATAATTGAAGAGCCAATTAGAAGATTTGCTCGAGAAGAAGTTTGTTAGACCAAGTGTGTCACCGTGGGGAGCTCATGTGTTATTGGTGAAAAAGAAAGACGGTAGCATGAGACTTTGTATTGATTATCGTCAGTTGAATAAAGTAACTATCAAGAATAGGTATCCACTTCCTAGAATTGATGATTTGATGGACCGATTGGTTGGTGCTCGCATGTTTAGCAAGATTGATTTGAGATCGGGTTACCATCAAATAAGGGTGAAAGAAGAAGATGTTCAGAAAACTGCTTTCAGAACGAGGTATGGACATTACGAGTATTCGGTGATGCCTTTCGGTGTCACTAATGCACCGGGAGTATTCATGGAGTACATGAATCGTATTTTCCATCCTTACTTGGATCGTTTCGTGGTTGTTTTCATTGATCATATTCTGGTTTATTCTAAATCAGAAGAAGAGCACGCAAAACATTTGCGTATTGTGTTAGAGGTTCTGAAAGAGAAGAAGCTTTATGCTAAGTTATCAAAGTGCGAGTTCTGGTTAAGTGAAGTGAGCTTTTTGGGGCATGTCATTTCTGGTGATGGCATTGCGGTTGATCCTTCTAAGGTTGATGTCGTGTTAAGATGGGAAACTCCTAAGTATGTTACTGAGATTAGAAGTTTCTTAGGTTTAGCTAGTTACTACAGAAGGTTCATAGAAGGTTTTTCTAAGTTGGAACTTCCTTTAACAAAGTTGACTTGTAAAGGAGTTGCTTTTGTGTGGGATGTCAAGTGTGAAGAAAGTTTTGTTGAATTGAAGAAAAGGTTAACAACGGCTCCAATCTTGATTCTACCTAATCCTGAAGAACCGTTTGTTGTTTATTGTGATGCTTCTAAGATGGGTTTAGGTGGTGTACTTATGCAAAATGGCAAGGTGGTTGCTTATGTTTCTAGGCAGTTGAAGATTCACGAGAAGAACTTGCAGCGGTTGTTTTTGTGCTTAAGATTTGGAGGCATTATCTTTATGGTTCTAGATTTGAAGTATTTAGTGATCATAAAAGTTTGAAGTACTTGTTCGATCAGAAAGAGCTTAATATGAGGCAAAGGCGGTGGCTCAAATTGTTGAAAGATTATGATTTTGGATTGAATTACCATCCTGGTAAATCTAATGTAGTGGCTGATGCTTTATGTAACACCCCAATTCTACCCCGCGTAATTATATAATAAAATCAGAGTTTCAAAATTTCGTTTAACAAAATTGAGGCATCACATCTTCGCTTTTCCAATAATTAGCATTATAATGCACATCAAAAGTCGGATATACCGAACCATACATAATTCATCATACGTACATATGGATATTCACAGCACGGCGGATATGTTTACAAAATATACATAACATCATGTTGTCATCAATACATAAGGTTATAACATAATAAGATAGTATATACAAACTATCCTATCAAAATAATGACGTCGCCCAAACCCCGAGTGTTACTACGATCAGAGCAGAACGACACAAAATAAAGTGACTCGAGCTAATCCTCCTCATCCTCGGGGATCACCTGCACGTTACCAATATATAGGCAACGACGAAACAAGTAAAGGGGTGAGATACTTCCAAAACATATAATTAAAAACAATGATGGAATGTATAGATACTTTGGAATTATAATTGATATATAAGTTAAATAAAGTATGTCAACATGTATTTAAGCTTACATACTTTAAATTAACATTTAGTGTATAAATTAACACATTAACTTCATCACATAATCATTGTACTCGCATCAACACAAAACATCATGTACCGTCGCAATTCAATTATCATTCATCAATTAAGGACTCAATGATAAACAACTCGAACATAAACATAACCGACTCCAAAATAAACATAATGGACTCCATGAGACACGACTATGTTATGCATGTGGTACCCATCGCTTTGTCCGTAATTAGGGACACTTGGCATAAAGCCCATCTTCGCTCGGCATAAAAGCCATCATCGCTTGGCATGAAAGCCCTCTTCGCTTATGAAATGTATGTGACTCAATAAATAAAGACCACACAACAACATATCATCATCGCTCATCACAATTGACATAAAGTCCACATTGCCATATTTATTCATACCAAATAAACATGTCATCGCATCGCCTAAACAACAACAAGTATTCATAATTAAATACACCGTCGCAAAACATCATTATCAATTAATCCACTAATTCCAAAAACGGAAAAATAAATAAAAACACCAATAACCGTCGCGGAAGCCATTCTTGATTACCGGCATAATTTATAAACATCAACTTCAAAATCGGATAGTTCATATATGCCTTAAATTGACTAAAACACAATCCGGGTCAATTTACCGTAAATTAGCCTATTTCGGGTCGTTCCGTAAAAACTCACAATTTCGAAAAAATAACTTCACCACTACGTTCTACACGTCAAACTTAGCTAGCACGTCAATTTTCATTGAATTCGGAGCAACTTGCTCCGTCGTCGAATTTACCGAAATCGAAAAATCGGAACCTAATCGGGTTCTAAATTTAATCGGCTATCTTATCCCGTAATTATATTTTATGGTTACCAAATATTACTAGGTAGAATTAAGGATTTAGAAAGAAACAGAGGCTATTTGCAAAGGAATTATGCAGCAGGTAGCAGTTTACAGAAAACAAAAATGCAAGTTACAGAAAAACTGGAAAACAGACAAATTTCCGTTTCTCCTTCCTCATGACAGGGATGCACGTCCCCTTTCTCCTAATCAATTGGAGGCGGCTGCCTCATGGGGGGGACGGTCGCCACACTTAGGGAGGTGGGCGCCTCCCCCTCCTAACTCCTTCCATTCTCTTCGTTTCCAAATTCCCTGCATTTTTGTATATGTTACAGTTTCTTTTCTTTTTTTTTTGTTTTTCTAATTTACTGATAAGTTTTCCATTCCATTTCCATTCCTATTTTCATTTCTATTTTTATTACATAGTATACCATCCTACTAACAACAACACTCATATTTTCTACACCAAATTCAAATCTTCTAAACCCTTCAACAATCACCCAACACAACTCTATAAACTATCTATCAATTCTTCTCCCAATTCAAACTAAATCCATCAAACCCTAACTAAATGAAATGGAAATCAAACCCCTTACCTAGCAAGCTTTGAGTGTTCTTGATGATTCGTCAACCAAGCAACCAAGCCTTGCTCTTCTTCTTGCTCTCTTCTTCTTCTTCAACCAAAACCCTAGCTTTTTCTCCAAACTTCTCAACTTTGTGTTTTTGGTGTTGTGTTTGGAAATGGTGGAGGAAATGATTTTATATAACATATGTCTTACTAGCCAACTTAAGGAAATTTCTCACATACCACTCATCTATTCTTAATACACTAAATATAACATCTAATTATATTATTAACTTAATTTGTTAAATAAAATTCTGGGGAATTAAATATCGGTCCGAATAATATTTTACCGAACCGAACAAAACTTCGCTAAATATATTAATAGATATACCGATTAATATAATTATTTTCGTCGCCAAAACAATCGTCAAACGATAATTCAAAAATATTAATATAATATTTAAATAAAACGGGCGTTACACTTTAAGTCGAAAAACTTTGCATATGTCACTTTTGGTGATGAAAGAGTTGGAAATGATTGAGCAATTTAGAGATATGAGTCTTGTGATAGAAGTGACACCGAAGAGTGTTATCTTGGGAATGTTGAAGATCAATAATGATTTCCTTGATAGCATTAGAGAAGCTCAGAAGCTTGATGTGAAACTTGTTGATTTGTTGGTTGGTATTGGACAAACTGAAAATGAAAATTTCAAGTTAGATGCTCAGGGTGTTTTGAGGTTCCGAGATAGGATTTGTATCCCCGATGATGTGGATTTAAAGAGAATGATCTTGGAGGAAAGTCATAGAAGCAATTTGAGTATTCATTCCGGAGCGACCAAAATGTATCAAGATTTAAGGAAACTATTTTGGTGGTCGGGCATGAAAAGAGAGGTGGCTCAGTTTGTTTATGCTTGTTTGACTTGTCAGAAGTCTAAAGTGGAGCATCAGAAACCTGCAGGGTTGATGCAACAGTTAGAGATCCCGGAATGGAAATGGGATATCATTTCTATGGATTTCGTAACGGGGTTACCAAATACACCAAGAGGACACGATGTGATTTGGGTGATTGTTGATAGGCTTACGAAGTCGACACACTTTATTCCTATTAACATCACTTATCCCGTATCGAAGTTGGCAGAAATTTATACACATGTGATTGTTAGATTACATGGTATTCCTTTGTGTATAGTTTTGGATAGAGATCCGAGGTTCACTTCTGAATTTCGGAAAAGCTTGCAAGAGGCTTTGGGTTCAAAGTTTAGGTTGAGTTCGGCTTATCATCCTCAAATTGATGGTCAGACGAAAATGACGATTCAATCGTTGGAAGACTTGTTACGAGCATGTATTCTTGAACATGCTGGTTCATGGGATACATACCTTTCTTTGATTGAGTTTACTTATAATAACAGTTTTCATGCTAGTATTGGAATGGCGCTGTTTGAGGCTTTGTATGGTCGAAGGTGTAGAACTCCTTTGTGTTGGCATGAGTCGGGTGAAAGTGTGGTGCTTGGACCCGAATTGGTTAGAGAGACTACTGAGACGATGAAGATGATTAGATAAAAGATGAGAACTTCTCAAAGTCGGCAAAAGAGTTATCATGATAAAAGGAGAAAAGACTTGGAATTTCAAGATGGTGATCATGTGTTTTTGCGAGTTTAGAGTCTAACTCCTCGCGTTGGGCGAGCATTGAAGTCGAAGAAGCTAACTCCTCGCTTTATTGGTCCTTACCAAATTACTAGTAAAGTGGCAAAAGTGGCTTATAGAGTGGCGTTACCGCCAGATCTTTCGAATTTACACGATGTTTTCCATGTGTCGCAACTTCGGAAGTATGTTCCGGATCCTTCACATGTGATTGAGATGGATGATATTAAAGTTCGAGACAATCTTACGGTGGAAACGATGCCTTTAAGGATTGAAGATCGTGAGATAAAGTCTCTTCTTGGTAAAGAGATTTCCTTGGTCAAAGTTGTTTGGATAGGAGCAGCTGGTGAAAGCGCGACGTGGGAGTTGGAAAGCAAGATGCGGGATTCATATCCCGAGCTTTTCGAGTCAGGTAACTTTGAGGACGAAACTTTTTAAGGGAAGGAGAGTTGTAATGCCCCGTTTTAATTAATATTATATTATATTAATATTTTTGAGTTACCGTTAGACGATTATTTTGCAACGAGAATATTTATATTAATCGATATATCTGTTAATATATTCGGCGATGTTTCGTTCGGTCCGGTTTTTATTCCGTTCGATTCGATAGAATATTATTCGGACCAATATTTAATTTCTCAGAGTTATTTTAATTAATTGGGTTAATAATATTATTAGATATTATTAATGTTATAATTAATAGTAAGATAACTTGGAGGGTGTGAGTACTAATTAGTGAGAATTGGGTGTACACCCTATGGCTTGTAGTAGAACCAACAAAACCACCATTTTCCTCTTTTTCTTTCATTACAACACCAAACATACTTAGAAAGGAAACTAGGGAGAGTTTCGGAGGAAGAAGAAGAAGAGAAAGAGCATAATCTAGGAGTTGGAGTTGGTTGGAGCATCTAGGATCATCCAAGCATTTAAGGTAAGGGGTTCGATCTTCCACTTCCTATAGTTAGGGTTTGGTTGATATATTTTGGATTTAGGATAAAATTGATAGTTTGGTTTATGAGTTGTGTGTGGGATTGGTGGAATAACTTAGGAAAGTTGAGTTAGGAGTATTGATGTAGGTGTTTTATTACCATGGCTAGTAGGAATAAGTTGCAAGAATGGAAAAAACTGTAAAACCTTAAAAATAACACTGCCTGTAATGGAAGGAAACATGGAAGAAGATGTTTGGACGAAGAAGGAGAAGGGAGGCGCCGACCTCTCATGGAGGGCGACCATCCCCCTTCCCTAGGCGCCCACCTCCTTCCATTTATAGCCCATGGGACGTTCGTCCCTTCATGCTGGGCTTTAATTGATGGCTTATTTTGAATTGCGATGTTATATGATACTTTGTTTTGATACGAGTATAATGATTATGTGACGAAATTAAAGTGTTAATTTTATACACTAAATGCTAATTTAAAGTATGTAAGATTTTGATATATGTTGACATACTCTTATTAACTTATATCATTTATAATTCCAAAACTATTTATATATTTTATCATGCCTTTAATTATATGTTTTGGAGTATCTCACCCTTTACTTGTTTCTCCGTTGCCTTTATATTGGTAACGTGCAGGTGATCCACGAGGATGATGAGGATTAGCTCGAGTCTCTTTATTTTGAGTCGCTCTTCTCTGATCGTAGTAACACTCGGGTTTTGGGCGACGTTATTATTTTGGATAGAATAGTTTATGTATACTATCTTATGATGTTATAACTTTATGTATCGATGATAACATGATGATATGTATATTTTGTGAACACATCCGCTGTGCTGTGAATAGTCATATGTTTATATGATGATTTATGATATGAATCGGTATATCCGACTTTTGATTTTTGTGATGTGCATTATAATGCAAAGTGATGAAAACACGAATATGTGATACCTCAATTTATGTTGGATGAAATTTTGGAACTCTGATTTTTATTATTAATTACGAGGGATAGAATTGGGGTGTTACAGTCCTCTCTCTCTCTCTCTCTCTCTCTCTATTTATCTTCATCTTAAAACTTTGTGCACCAACAATAATAACATACTTTTAAATCAAAATTAGTTATAATTCTTTACATGTTTCTACGAAAGTTTTAGCTACAATTCGATATACATACAAGTTTACTTTAAGGTATTTTGTACCTTCTTCTTCTAGTACTAGTATAAGTAAATTCTCATCACTACCTTCTTCTTCTTCTTCTTCTTCTTCTTCTTCTTCTTCTTCTTCTTCTAGTATTAGTATAAGTAAACTCTCATCATTGTACATGATCATTATGTAAATGCTCATCTAGATCATTGAGATTTTTCTTTATTTTCACACTATCAATAACAAAAGTAAAAATAAACAAAATATCACAGGCCAAAATCGCATTCCAAAATATTAAAATCAAACAATTTCTATTTTATTTAATGCCACCTTTATTCCTAAGTATAATCTCTTTCAAGAAAAAATTGTCCTTCAAAATAGGTCCATTCCATCGGGCCGACCCATAAGCCCATTAATTTAGCGTGAGTCAGGCTATAACATGCCTTAAAAAAATATGATCCTATCTTTTTGGCTCAGACCATCAAGGCCTATATTTTTCATGGATCGGGCTAGGCCAAGCGAACTTCAGGTTGACCTATATATATATATATATATATATATATATATATATATATATATATATATATATATATATATATATATATATATATATAAGATGTATCAAGCAAGAGGTTTTTTTATATTTTTAAATAAGAGATGTATTGAAGAGTAATTTAGTATTTTCTATTTATGTATCTTTTATCTTGGTCACTAAGTTTACCTTTATTAGGGCCTATGTGGAAATTTTATCCTTATATAAATAGACTAGTAGTAGATGCCATTTATAACAACAATCCTTATTTTTTCACTCTTTTGGTAGTCGTCATTCTCTCATTATTCTCCCATTATTCCAATCATCTTTGATTCTTGTGCACCAACAAATTGGTATCAGAGCCTGGTTCCATTCATAGGGAAACACGAGTGAAACGTGAGGCGTTGTGTGATTATTTTTTGGTTCTTGAATTCGTGTTGAATCTTGAACAAGAATCACATTTTTTCTAATTTTGTGGGTTGGGAAACACTGTGTGAGTGAAGATCTGAGTGTACTATACAAGATTGAAGATGAACGGAAACGACAATATGAGTACCAAAGTTGTAGTTTTTGATGGCAAGAACTGGAACAAATGGATGATTCAGATGCGCGTGTTATTTGGGGCTCAAGATGTTCTGGAGCTTGTTGCTGATGGGTATATTCCGGTTGCAGAAGATGCAATGGAAGAAGAGAGAGATGCGCAGAGAAACAAGAGGAAGAAAGATTAGAAGGCGTTGTTCTTCATCCATCAGTGTGTGGATGTGAACGTGTTTGAGAAGATTGCTGATTCGACGACGTCAAAGGAGGCGTGAGACACACTGGTCATATGTTACAGTGGTGACGCATCAGTGAAGAAGGCAAAGCTTTAGTCCCTAAGAAAGAAATACAAGAATATCAACATGAAGAACAATGAAAAGGTTTTAGAGTATATCTCTAGAGTGATTCTAATCACTAATGAGGTGAAGGCATGTGGACAAACTCTTTCTGAACAGGTAATCATAGAGAAGGTATTGAGGTCACTTACTCCTCAATTTAATTACATTGTTGTAACAATAGAACATTCTAAAGATCTGGAAACCATGAGAATAGAATAATTGCAAAGTATACTAGAAACACATGAGTTGCGTCTGACTGAAAGAACTTTTGGGAGGGAAATTGAGAAGGCTCTGAAAGCTTCTTTTGTCAAGAAGGACCAGAAGCATTCTTGGTCAGAGGCCAAGAATAGACGTGGTGATAGATTCCAGAAGTCAGAAAGTTTTGATGAGAAGAAACATTAGAAGGGAAAAGAAAAATCTGACAAGAAGAAAGTTC
Source organism: Vicia sativa (assembly GCA_021764765.1). Classification (NCBI taxonomy): domain Eukaryota; kingdom Viridiplantae; phylum Streptophyta; class Magnoliopsida; order Fabales; family Fabaceae; genus Vicia; species Vicia sativa. The sequence continues at coordinate 203,588,791 of CM038793.1, forward strand.
AATGTTACTGTTGTAAGCAGTTTGACCATTTTGATAGAGATTGTTGATAAAACAAAGGAAGGAAATCAAAAGAAGAAAACATAGCCAGAGGAGATTGAGATGATGAACCTGTGTTATTGATGCTTCTGAGTCTGATGGAAGATGTTTGGCAGATTGGTGGTATATGGACACTAGCTGTTCAAATAACTTGACTGGAAACAAACAATGGTTGATATATTTTGACTCTAGAAGGAGGACAAAGATCAAATGTGCTGATGATAAGTACCTTAATGCAGAAGGTATGGGAAATGTCAAAGTCAAAGTGAAGAATGGGAAGAATGTTCTGATCAAGGATGTTTGGTATATTCTTGGAATCAAAAGCAATCTGATGAGTGTGGGTCAGCTCATTGAGAAAGGTTTCTCAGTTGTTATGAAGAACAATCTCTTAAAGTTGTATGATTCCAATCAGAAGTTGATTATGCAATCCGAATAGGGAAGCAACAGAACATTCAAGGCAAATGTAGAAATAGCTGAAACAGAGTGTCTTAGTGCATAAGGCTCTGAAGGAGATAGTAAGATGTGACACAAGAGATTGGGGCATCTGAACTATAGAAGCTTAGGGAATCTAAGTTCTAAGAAGCTCGTACGTGGCATTCCGAAGATTGTGAAGCCTGAGAAGTCTTGTGAGGTATGCATGAAAGGCAAGCAACCAAGATTACCATTTGTATCAGAAGTAGATCCAAGAGCAAAACAAGCTATGAGAGTAGTATATTCTGATGTGTGTGGACCATTTCCAGAACCTTCACTTGGAGGAAATAGGTATTTTGTGTCTTTTATGGATGAGTTCACAAGAATGACTTGGGTAACACTCATCAAAGTGGTAAGAAGTTAAAGATTCTTAGAACGGATGATGGAGGTGAGTATAACTCTACTGAGTTCCAGAAGTTTTGTGATGATAATGGAATTGAGAATGATGTTACTGCTTCTTATACTCCTCAACACAATGGTCTTGCTGAACGAAGAAATTGTACTTTGCTTGATATGACGAGAAGTATGCTAAAAGAGAAGAAACTTCCTCACAACTTATGGGGAGAAGCTGTTGCTACTGTTGCATATGTGCTCAATAGGTGTCCAACGCAGAAGCTGGAGGATATTGTTCCTTTAGAGAGGTGGACCGGAGAGAAGCAAAGTGTTAGTCATCTGAATTTTTTTGGTTTTGTGTGTTACAAACACGTTTAAGAAGCTAGAAGGAAGAAGGTGAATGATATAAGCAAAGTGATGTTACTAGTGGGGTACCACAGTACATGTGCATACAAAATCTATTGTCTAGAAACTAACAAAGTTGAAGTCAGTAGAGACGTTATTGTAAAGGAGTCAGAAGTTTGGGATTGGACAAAAGTCTCAACCAACTTGTGGTGTAGAGATAATTTCTAAAGAAGAGTCAAAAGTTGAAACTTCTAAAGAAGCGTCAAAAGTTGAAAGTGCTGAAGAAGAGTCACAGTCAGAAGATGATTCTGAAAACTCTGAAGATGATGATGATCCAGAATCTGGTGGTGATCATGCTTCTGGAAGGGAAAACTCTAAAGACATAGGTTTTTGGAGGACAAGCTTCTGGAGATGATTATATTTTTGAAGGTATTCTGAAGATAGGGTTTCTAGACAAGGTCCAGAAGCTAATGTTGTTACATGTTTTGGAGAACATTTAGAACAAGTTCAGAGGCCACAAAGAATTAGAACTATACCTAGAAGGTTTGCATATTTTGACATTTTGTAAGACACCGAAGTTGATTTAGAGGTAGAAGTCATTCAGTGTGCCATGTTAGTAGACTCTAAACCATCGGGTATATAAGAAGCACTCAAGAAGAAAGTATGGTTGAATGCCATGAAAGAAGAACGGGAGGCTATAGAAAGAAACAAAACTTGGGAGTTGACTAAGCTTTCGAAGAAGAAGAAATCCATCAGTATCAGATGGGTTTTCAAGGTGAAGCTTAAGCTAGATGGATCAGTTGGTAAGCACAAAGCAAGGCTAGTGGCCAGAGGTTTTCTTCAGAAACCTGGGCTAGATTACTTTGAGGTGTTTTCCTATAGCTAGACATGAAACAATCAGACTGGTGATTGCTTTAGCTGCAAATAGAAATTGGCCTCTGATGCATTTGGATGTGAAGTCAGCATTTATGAATGGTCCATTACAAGTAGAGGTATACGTGTCACAACCTCTTGGCTTCGTGAAAAACAATCAGGAAGGGATGGTGTACAAGTTACATAAAGATCTGTATGGATTGAAGCAAGCACCCAGAGTTTGGAATCAGAAGATTGATTCATTTTTCAAGAAGCAAGGGTTTTAGAAGTGTGAGATGGAATATGGAGTTTACGTGCAATATTCTGGAAGCAATATGATTCTAGTGTGTCTTTATGTTGATGGCATATTGCTCACAGGGAGATGTCTAGAAGATATAATCAAGTTCAAGAAAGTGCTGATGAATGAATTTGAGATGACGAATTTGGGAAATATGGTATATTTTCTAGGGATGGAAATTTTGTACTCAAAAGAGGGTACCATTTTGCATCAGCTGAAGAATGAACTAGAAATTCTGAAGAAGTTTAAGTTGGAGAATTGTTAGGATATTGTTACACCATCAGAAACTAATCATAAATTGGATTCTAACTCTGAGGGTGAAGATGTGGATGCTACGATCTTCAAACAATTGGTTGGTTCTCTGAGGTATTTGTGTAATACCAGACCTAATATTTTCTATGCAGTTGGATTGGTTAGTAGGTTTATGAGTAAACCTAAGTGGTCCCATTATCAAGCCGCTGTCAGAATTTTGAGGTTTATCAAGGGAACTCTAAAGTTTGGAGTATTATTTCCTTCTGGAAGAAAGGAAGAACCAGAGTTAATGAGTTACTCTGACTTTGATTGATGTGGAAATAGAGTTGATAGAAGAAGTACTTCTGGATACTTATTCAAGTTTTTGGGAGGTCCTATTTCTTGGAGTTCCAAGAAGCAAGTTGTTGTTGCTCTATCAACGTGTGAAGCTGAGTATATTTCAGGTGCTGCAGCTGCATGTCAAGCTGTGTGGCTGCTAAACTTATTAGAAGATCTGAAGATTAAAGTAAAGAAGCCTCTGAAGTTGATGATTCATAACAAGTGTGCAATCAATCTTGCCAGAAATCCTGTGTTGAACGGAAAAAGTAAATATATTGAGACTAAGTATCATTTCTTGAGAAGCCAAGTCCAGAACGGAACATTAGAAGTTGTGCACTGTAGCACCCAGAAGCAGTTGGCAGATGTTCTGACGAAGGTAATCAAGACAAATCAATTTCTCCTCTTAAGGGATGTAATTGGTGTTGTTAGTTTTGTATAGAGATATATATTAAGGGATGGTATTAAAGGGTAAATTAGTATTTTCTATTTATGTACCTTTTATCTTGGTCACTAAGTTTATCTTTATTAGGGCCTATGTGGCAATTTTATCCTTGTATAAATAGACTAGTAGTAGATGTCATTTATAACAACAATCCTTATTTCTTTCACTCTTTTGGTAGTCGTCATTCTCTCATTATTCTAATCATCTTTGATTCTTGTGCACCAACAAGATGGGTGGGTGGGGTAGTTCAGTTGACAATTGCTAGCTGACAACGACATTTGTTTGTATTTTCTTTCAAAATGTAATCAGGTTGTTGATATTTATAAATCAACAACTTTTTGTAATTAAAAAAATAAATATGAGATAGGAGGATTGAATGCTAAGCATTCAATTTGATAAATGATCTTGATAAACATTTATTGTGTGTGTGTGTGTGTGAGAGAGAGAGAGATAGATAGATAGATCATATGTGAATGGGTAAGTTATATGAGAATGAATAACAACCATCAAATTTAAAAACGAAAGCTTGAGATTAAATTGTGTTCTTTACTAAATTATGTGTCATTAATAGGAAAAAGAAATTATTAATCAAATTTTAAAAATATATTTTAATCTCAATCTTAAATATAAATCCAACGATTGGTTATATGTACAACACACACACACACACACATATATATATATATATATATATATATATATATATATATATATATATATATATATATATATATATATATATATATATATATATATATATATATATAATTGTTATTGATATTTTCACTTGAAAACTAACACATGAGTTTTGTTAAAGGATTTATGTCAGCCTTTGAATAAATAATATAAAGGGGTAGGATTTAGTGTCAAAGTTAATTTTTGCCATCAATGTTAAATGATCTCCATCGGACTTCACAGATCTTTGAAAATGAACCATGCTCATTTTATGTAGTCCATTAAATAATTGAGTCAGACCAATTTATTTTAACATTTTGATCCACCGAATTGAAGTTGATTGGATCGGACGATCCTTTTGACAGCTCAACTAAAATATAAATAATATTTTAAATAATAATTTATTATTTTAGTAAAGACAATTCATTGAACAAGAAAGAGAATTAAAAGTATATAACTTATCTTTTAATTTTTTTAAAAAACAATCTCATTAATAATAATAATAATAATAATAATAATAATAATAATAATAATAATAATAATAATAATTATTATTATTATTATTATTATTATTATTATTATTATTATTGTTTTTTTTGGGAGATTGAAATGGTACTATAATAACATCTCCTCCCTCTTTTATATTCCTTCACAAATATTTAAAATGTAATTTTTATTATATAAAAAAACTATGAAAGTTTTTACAAAATTATTCTTTATTTATGATAAAAAATAGATAGAAAAAGAAAATAATAAATATTCAAATATAGTAATATATACACATAACATTATTAATTCATCCATATGATAACATGATTTATAATATATTATAATTTTTTCAAAGTAATATATAATTAAAAAAATTGAATGAGTATATCGTTAGACACTCCAATCCAGAAAATCCAATTTCATCGATCAAAGTTAAATAAATTAGTTATACACAGATGATGGAACAATACGAAGCTATACTTTATTAATATTAGTTAATTAAAAATATAATAAAGGATGGTGATAATTTCTGTAAAACGTATTTTGGTTCAGTTAAATTTATGTATTTTTATTTTTGTTATATTTTTTAAGTGATTTTTCAATGTTAAATTTATTTCTTATTTTAGTTCTAAAATAAAATCTATCAGAAAAAACTACAAATTTTAATTTTAAAGATTAAAGAAAACATTCTAACATTTAAAGATTATATTTAAAAAATAAAGGATAAAAATAAAAATATAAAATGCCAATTTGCATAAATCAATAGACTATTTAAACCTAAAAAGATTTATAAATCACAGAGTGGCTGGGGTTTCTAGAGCAACTAATGTTTAAGTTTGGATGTACATTCAATCTTTCATTTTTGCTAAGTTTGGTAATAATTTAAGGATCATTTTTATAGAGACACACGTAAATCATATATGCATGGCTACTGCATGGACCACCTTATCATTTTAGAAGGACCACACTTTTGCGTTTTTGTGTTTTGTTTTTAGTTAGATCTAAGAAATCAGATTACAGAATCTGCCATATGACAATTGACAAGTCATAAACTTTACTCGAAAATTTCATATTAGTTTCACTTATTTGATACTATTTATTTCAAATATTCGTTAGTATGATAAATTTTCATACAAGATTAAATAAAGGAAAATGACAATATGGATATCAACATAATTATTTTTAGAGATTAATTAGTATGCATGTGAATGTGAAATTTTTTACACAGCCAGTACATCATAACCATCCACAAATACTATTTAATAAATAATTAAAATAAAAATAAAAATATAATTTATAATTTAATAGTCATGATTTACCGAGAATATAAAACTTCTTTACACTGTTAGTGTACTTCAATTAAATTTTTATTTTTATTATATCGAATAAATTAATCAAAATTAATCACTGTTTTAATTATGTGTGTAGTTTATTAGTTTTGTTTATAATGTTTGAAATTATATGGTATATGTATTATATACCATATATTTTAGTATAAAATATAATAAACAAATATAAAAATGTATATAGTTTTACAATCTAGGACATGTTAGTACATGAAAGATGAGATTTTATGAATACTTGAATTTATATAGTGTCGGTCCAATGGGGATGGGGAAGTCTAAGGCAAATATTATTATAAATGTTTTTAAATTATTAATATAAAAAATTCTAAATGTAACAGTTTTTATTTTAAAAATAATATTTTGAGTTTTTCTAAGATAAAAAATTAGTTATTAATTTATTTTGTTTAACTTTTTCTGCAATAAGTAATAAAATTAATTTATATAATTTTATTGAGATATTATTGATCTAAAATAAGATTTTATTATCATTGCAAAATCAAGTTTAAAAAATTATTTTTATGATGTAATGAAATATATTTATGATGTATCCTTTTGTATTTTTATTATTCACATAAACATTTTATTTTCTTAAATAGATGTGATCCATCAATATTTAGTTAATTTCATTATATTTTAATTATTATTCAATGTAAAACAATTTTATTTTAAATTTTCAATGTTAATCACTTTCAATATTTTAATACTAAGTAAAAAATAAAATAATATTATACTTTAAATTTGTTCAAGCCAATTATATAATGAAATGATTGTTTAATCAATTATATTTTGTAAATAATTTAGTTTACATGATTCGTGAGACAATTTATAACTTTGTGGTTAATAACTCTTTAAATTAATTATATTTATAAATAATAAGTTTATATAAATTAATGGGTGAAATATTTAAATAAACTATTGACAATCGATGGGTTTACGATTTAAGAATAATACACTTATATAAATTAATGGGTGAAATTAAGGATTATATATAAAGTCATTTCCTAAGTGGACTTGAGTATTGTATGTATTTTGAAATGGATCATTCCACATCCACTCATCTTTAATTTTATATTTAATTAATTAATTAATTAATTATTAAATAAAAATTTAATTAATTTTTTAAATTTTATTTGACTATTTAATCAATTAAGACTCTTAATGTGATAAATAACTAATATAGATAAATAAATATATTTATTTCTATAATAATTATCGGAATATAATAATTAAATAATATTTAAATATAAAATATTCCATAATCATTCACTTGGACAATATATCTTAATAATTATATCATAGTCTTTAGGCGCAGATGCTATTTATCCTTAGATTTCAATTTTATGAGAGTAATGCGACCGCAGTCACTAAGTATAATGTGACGGAACTCCGACGACCGCCACATAAATGTATTTGATGACATAAATCGATATAGATGAGTGACATGAAAATTTCATGCAATGTGATCTCTAAATAATTTATATTTCCAACTGATTCAACTAAAGTCTTTATTGAGATCAAAATAAAATTTGCAAAATTAATTTTACACAAATGATATTGAAAAGGTTATAACAATAATAACCTTATAAACATTATTTTTGCAGATAAACTTAACATAAAGTATGTATCGATATCAAAACAATATTATAAAATATAAAGAAGGAGTGACTCCACTAATCTAAGACATCCTTAGTAACAAATATCATATGAAAGACCTTATATGTCAAGTCTTTGAATAGTGAGTCTTTAGCTTAAATTTCATATGCATATATTCAAGTTTCAAAAATAATAACTTATAAGTCAGTTGACTTTTAAAACCTATTGTTGAAACACTATATGACTATCTTACAACAAAATATAACTTAGTAGTCTTTTAAAACCTTATATTGAATTCTAACTTAATGACAAAAACACTTACCTTCGTTGATTTTGTATTAGGATGTCTATTCGACATCTAAAATATCAGAGTCGAACATACTAATGATCTCTTCATTGTCAGAGCTCCGATTTGTGAGTATCTACTTAATAATTTTATGTATGTCTTTCTATACTTGTATAAAATCATATATGAGATTCTCACAATCAAAGTATAAAAATTTAATTTTTAAAATTTTTAGATTCTTTAATTTTGGACAATGATTGAGACTTAATAGTCTCCCTTGATAATTGAGACATAACCTAGTTTATTGTCTTTCATGTCAATTTTATAATCAGATGATACCTTGAGAATAGTCTCTAAGTATCTAATTACCTAATATAAAAGAGACGTGCTTAATATCTTTCATCACTAAATTTTTGTTAGAGATTTCTTGATCTTACACAACAATCTTATATCATTGCTGACTAAATAAAATAAAATTGATACACTAAACTAACAACACTGAACTTGTAAAATCCAATAATTTTTCATAATAGATATCTCAAAATCAAACGAGACAATGTGGTATCACTATTGAGACAATTTCATTATCTCATAAATGGATTTAATCTATTCACAAACCATAAACATTATATCTATTGACACAAAATTTTATCTCGTTGCACCATATAGTATTTTTTTTTAGGGTTAAATATATTAGAGCTTCCTATAAATACGTGACCCCGCAATTTTAGTCATTCTAAAATTTTCCTTCAATGAACGGTCCTCGCAAAATTTATTGACATGTATGATAACGTTTAGATTAATATTTTTTTTTTTATATTTAGGTGAAATTGGGGGTTTTTAACCTCCTTTAAATAAACCTAGAAAAAGCAAGATATTGCAGGTTTTGAAGGGAGAAAATGCATACCAATTTATCTGATGGTAAGGTTGTTGTTTCTAATTTTAATTTTTAATTCGAGTGTTACACTATAAAACCACCCGGCTGAACTTCCGACTGATAGAGGTGTATCAATGGAGTCGCCATCGAACGTCTTTTATCTCACGACGGAGAAAGGGAAACATCGAATAAACCTGAAGGGGAGAAATCGCGGTCTTATGACCGAGAGATCAAGAGAATCTAGGTAAGGGAGTTAGTTACGCGAGGGGAAGGGATTAGCACCCCACACGCCCGTAGTACTCTACAGTATCCACTTTCTACTTCTAGCTAAAGGGTGTGTAATATCTATCTATGCTTAATCGCTACAATGCATGCAAAAGAAAAGGGGAAATAAAGAAACCACGGGGAAAAGAAGGAAGTACTTACGAAGTTTTCTCGATCGAGCCCCGTGACAAGATGCCTACGTATTTCCGCGTGCAATGGGAAATTCAGAGCACCGTAGTTTGGCTCACTTGTGTTTGGTAGGTTTTTTGTTTTTTACTTGTGGAAAAGGTTTTAAACACAAAAGAAAAGCGCGCAAAGACGAAAAGAGTTTGTGTTGGTTGATTGTTTTTACCTTGAGAAAGGAGTTCAAACCATTATTAAGTGTTTTGCTTTCAAAGGGAAAAGAAAAGCAAGTTTTAGTTTTATTAGATGCAACGATGCAAAAAGGAAACTAAAAAAACAAAAGGGTGACTAGCTAAGCACTAACCCTAATGTTGACATGCAAAGGTTAGACCTATGGTTGAGGAATTAAGAGAATCTCTACCTATGTTGACATGCAAAGGATGTGGATCATAATGTCTAGGCTAGAGAACCTATCCTAACCGAGCACCTGAAAAAGAACAATCAAGCATGCACAATCCACAAGTAGAATCTCCCTAAACGGGTCTTTGAACTCGCATCATTTGCTCTTCACACTTGATAATTCATGTCATGCGGTAATACCACTCACGGGAATCAGAATATGTTGGTTCCTGGTTGCTTCTAGCCCTTGGTTTGCTGTTGTAGGCTATGGGACATCCTCCTTGTCATGCGTTTCTATGACATTTGTTTGTGAATTGCATGGCTTGTGTGCTTCTGCCAAAGTACTTGATTGCTTCATCCCTTTGCATCCCTTAGTTTTACAACCAAGACGGATACACGATAGCTTTCCCTTAGGACCGCTCGGCTAGGATAGCTCTCGTGCCTAGACATTAGGATATAAATCCTTTGCATGTCAATATAGGTAGATATTTCCTCATCCTCAAACATAGGTCCAATCTCTACGCGACAACATTAGGGTTCGTACTAGTTAGTCTCCCTTTTGTTTTGCTTGTTTCTTTTTGCATCCTTGCATGTAATTAAAACTAAAACTTTCTTTCTTTTTCTTTTGAAAACAAAAACACTAAATAATGGTTTGAGTTCCTTTCACAAAGGTAAAAGCAACCAACCAAGACAAACTCTTTTTCGCCTACGGACGCATTTTATTTTGTGTTTAAAACTTTTTTCATAAGTAAAAAAACACAAAACCCACCAAAACAAGTGAGTTGAACTATGGCGCTCTGACTTTCCCATTGCACAGGGGAATACATAGGCATCTTGTCACGAGGCTCGATCGAGCACAACTTGTAAAAACTTCCTTCTTTTTCCCGTGGTTTCTTTATTTTCCTTTTCTTTTGCATGCATTGTAGCGATTAAGTGATATATAGATATAACACACCCCTTAGATAGAAAATAGAAGTGGATATCGTAGATTACTATGGGCGTGTGGGGTGCTAATACCTTCCCCTCGCGTAATAGCTCCCTTACCCTATCTCTCGGTCGCAAGACCGTGTGTTATCCCTTTAAGGTTTTTCTCGATATGTTTACCTTTCTCCTTTTGTGAGATAAAAAACGTTCGATGGTGACTTCAATGATATAGTTATTCGATGATGTTCGATCGATTGTTTTAGTACCATTGGGGAACTTTGATACCCTACAAATATTCGCAAATTTTTTTTTCTTTTTTACCTAGAGTGTGACATGTTGAGGGAAAATAGGTTATATTTCCTATTTCTTTTGGGGCTAACTCTTTTCGTACACCCATCACAATCATATATTCACAGGATATATTAGTATCTTTTATCTTGCCTTTAATGTTGAGAAGTGTTCCAATCAAACTATAACACACATTTTTCTCCATATGTGTTACATTAAGACAATGTCTTACATCTAGACTAGACTAGTATGGAAGATCAAAGAACATCGACCTCTTTTTGCAAATATTTTTCTCAACATGCTTTTATGTTTCTTTCCAAATACAACATTAATGTGTATATGGAAAGCCTTCTATAATCTACGTTATGGATGATTAAGTCTTAAAAAAATTTGATGCCCAAGATAAACTATCTTTTCCTTTTTATAATTGGTGGTGACATGTATCAAATTCACATATATGACACGCTTTATACTCTTTGACGTTGTACCCCAGATAAATCACCATATGCACAAAAGTCATTGATTAATGTGCAAAATAACATAGCACACAACTTAAAGTTATCACATGTATATGCATCATCAACATTTTCCTCCTACAAACGTCTTAAATCTCCAATCAATGGCGTTAAATAAATATCTTTATCGTTCTCATATTGTCTTGGATCCGAAATAATCATTGATAGCATCATATACTTGGGCTTCATGCACAACCATGGAGATAGATTGTAAATTATGAGAAGAAAAATCCATAATGTATGATTAGTACTCAAATTATCAAAATGGTTAATTTCGTCGGTGGAAATTCCAAGCCTAAGATTCCTCGGTCCAAGGGCAAAATTTAGAAACAAGGAATCAATTTTCTTCTATTGCAATGAATTAACTATATGGAGAATTATTGGTAGGTACCACATCACCTTGGAAGGAACACTCTTTCTAGTTACACCATCACCGTCATCAACATCATTATCATTTTACTTGTAGCGTGACTCCACACACGTCGGACACACCTTCAAGTTTTCAAACTCTTTCATATATAAGATGCAATCATTACATGCATGCATATATATATATATATATATATATATATATATATATATATATATATATATATATATATATATATATATATATATATATAACAATGCTATGTGTACACTAGCATGATACACTACAGTATATGGATTTTACAAATAGTGCCTTTTTCACTATAGCATGTGGGCCATAGTTAACTCTTAACCATATTTAGTTGTACAATCCACATCACTTTACCATTTCTTCTTCTTCTCTTCTGGTTTGATAACTTCCCACCATTTTTCATGAAACTTACGAGTTGCAACTTGACTCCTTTGAAGTTGCAACTTGACTCTTCAAAGTTTCAACTTGACTGTCTTGAAGTTTCATGAAAAATGGTGGGAAAAAATGAAGAGAAAGAAGAAGAAATGGTAAAGTGTTGTGGATTGTACAGCTAGAATATGTGGTTAAGAGTTAACTATAACCCACATGCTATAGTGAAAAGACAGTATTTATAAAATCCATATACGGTGTAGTGTATCATGCCTGTGTACACATAGCATTGCTATATATATATATATAATCTGAAGTGACGTTTTTAAGCGAGTGTAACATGTATTTGGAAAAGATATTACTATTGTTTTCAAAAATTTAAACTTGTATTTTATTTATTAGACGAAATTAATTTATGTTTTTTGATTATATATTATAGAAAAATCAATCTTTTTTATAAATAATAGTAATAATAATATTTTAGAAAATGAGTTAAATACATATAAACTGCTAATTTAGATTTAATCTAATTTCTCACCCCCACATTTATTTAAATTATGGATATTTATGAAGGATGAAATTTAAATACAATTTTTTAGATATAGATATAGTTTTTATTATTTTTTCATAAATATATAATATATGTATAATTTTATTTTATACATATGTGATTTTCTTATATTTTAATTTTTTAAATTATATTCAAGTATATTTATCATATTTTTGTTAGAACATGTATGAATCACAGTTAAAAAATTATATCTAATTTCTATTTATTTATAAATTAATAACATTTAAAAAAAAAATTTAGAAATAAATAATTTTTAAAGAGAGAAAAGTAAATTATAATTTTTAGTTGTAACTTAAAAAGGTAAATTACATCAAAGTATTTAAATAAATTATCAAAAAACGTACTTAAAACGTTTTAGAACCATGTGATCCGGTTGGTGTGTATCTATCTTTTCATGGTCCGACCTCGCGTGTTCTAATTTTGGAGCTACTGCCGTTGGCCATGCGAGGAAGGAAAGTAGGACCGGCAAAAAAAATTAAAAAATGATGAGAACGTGTAGATTGTTTTCTTGTGTTAGGAGAGATGATCAAGAATAATAGTAGAATTCAACCAAAAAATAAGAACAAGACAATAAGTAATTCAATAATTTTGAAATTATATTAATAAGACATTTCAGGTCATTATCTATAATAATTATGGGTAGTTTGTTTGATGGATTTACGTAGGATTTCCAAGAATGTGAGTTTGGAAATCTCACATTCTTATCTATATTTGGAGTTTTAAAATTATTTCTAGATATTATTTATTCTTTAAAATATATATTACTCATTAAATTTTAAGATTTTATTCTAATGTTAATATGTGAGAATCTTTAATTCGAAAATAAAAAATAATTAATTATCACTAACCACTTATAGTTTCTTTTAACACTTATTTATTTATTTTTGTAATTTTAAAGTTATAAATAAAATATAATTTTAAAATACTCCTAAAAACCTAAATCACTTGTCAAACAAATTAATTTCCATTTTTCTTTTTTAGTTTTACGAAATAAATAGTAAAATAATTATTAAATATGTTATTTAATAGTTATATTAATAATATTGTATCTTACTTATTATTGCTGTAAAACGTATATTACATATTATTTAGAAAACATGATACTAATAATAAATTATAATAAAAATGATATTATTATAATATAACTTGAAATTTATAAATAATGGTGAAAAATAACTAATGTCGCCTTAATTTTTTATTTTTTTTTGGGTTACTTTTCATCTTGATTTAGAGTGGTGAATGGTGTGATGGCGAAGTTTTAGATGTGGAGCTTTTGTTGTTGGAAATTTATTAAAATAATAGTTATTTTCAAGAGATTTTGATTATTTATGGTACGATTATATATATCAAAGATATTGTTGTCATTATTTCAACAAATATCAAAGATATGTGTTTTTAAAATTAAACTCAGTTGTGAACTCATTTATATTTGTGTTATGGAGAGGGCTGAAAATAGATTAGGTCAAGACAAAGTTTAGAAGCCATGAATTTGACTTATAATAAATTTTTAAGGCCTGAACCTATTGTATCGTTTATTATATGTTTTTTACCTGACTTGTTTTTTTTTTATAAATTTTGTTGGAATTTAAAAGTCTATTCAAAAGTTTAGTTCACATTAAAGGATTGATTAAATTGTATCGAAAATCCTCTCCATATGATAGTGGGTAGGAGATATGTCCCGTTAAAAAGTGTCAATGATGGTACAAGCTTATGTGAATGAAAAAGCTTTTGTTTGAGTGGTGGTTATTGTGGATATTGAGCACTTTATAAGTGAGAATTCACACTTTATCACAAGTTTTCGTTCGCTTAATGGATTAAATTCGTAAAAATCATATGGTCGATTTGTGTATAATGTTTAATAAAATATGTGTTTGCTTGAACGTTTGATATTTGTGTGGACAAGTGAAAAGATGGTTCAAAATAATGTGCATAATTGCATATAATGATTAAATAAATGAAGAAAACAGTAAACAACAATTGAGTAAAATGTTGGAATTAAAGGTGGAACACATATTCATACATTTCTCATAATAGAGAATACCTATGAAAATTGTGAACCTTTATTACATGAATGAAAGCGACTTATATACTAAATACATCAACAACAATCGATAACGATCAATTCTCAAGCGTTTGACATGTACACTGTTACGTGGAGTTATATTATCTGCTTTGTTTCCACTTGTCTTCAATTCTTAAACTGATGTAAACTTCTACACATGTCGACAACTACCCTTAAATCTCCTGGCCAATTATGTCGAAGACATCTTTAAGTCTTCTAACTGTCTCTGTCAAATATGCTAAATTACTGCTAATCTTTTTGAGATTGTTAACATATTTTAAAGAGAGAGTGATCATAATCTTGAAGAGCTATTCCAGAGATTCCTCTAAACCAGACATTGTGGATTTCTAGGTCTTTTGATTCTTGAAATCAAGAATATTCTAAGTCCCGAAACATCTGATAGGCGAGTCAAATTCACCCCCAACATGTCGAAACTATAAGTGAATATTTCAATACTGTTTAATTTATCTAGAGTGTGCATGCTAATTGATAATGAGGTTTTGAATTGTAAGGCATTATTAATAGGAATTTAGAAGATTATTTGCATATGTTCGAAAGTAGGAGGTAAGTTGTGTGGAAATATTAGATTAGATTTAATATTTAAATATAATTCAAGTTGTGTTTGCTCAAGCCCAATTAGGGTTGTATATAAATAGTAATAGTGTGTATCCTTGTTTTTTACAATACAATTCTAGTGAATAATAGAATCGTCATTTCATTATTATTCTCTCTTTGTCTCCTAACTAAAAGTGACTCACGCACTAACAAATTGGTATCCAGAGCTTCTGGTTATTGTTCTTGATCGACTTTTCAAGAATTTAACATCAAAGATCGTGTTTCTAAGGCAACTGAATCGCTACGAAGATGGCTAGTGATAAGGGCATCATGAATTCTGTTCCAATGCTTGACGGAAAAAATTGGATCCGATGAAAAAAATATATGCAATCCTTATTTGGCTTCCATGAAATACTAGAAGTGGTTACCAATGACATTTTTGTGTCTGTAACTAACAAACAGAAAAAGCCCACAACGAAGTCAAGAAGAAAGATTGCAAAGACTTATTGCATTCAGACGGCGGTCAATGGTGTTAACTTTGACAGAATTTCTCATGCTGAAACGGTGAAGCAAGCATGGGATATTCTGGTGAAGTATTACGAAGGAGGTGAAAAAGTCAAGTTTGTCAAATTACAAACCTTGTGTTGACAATATGAGTTATTGTCGATAGGAGAAGACAAAAAGTTGCATAATATGTGTTAAAGGTTCAGAAACTCATCCATCTCATGAAGGGTTGTGATGAAACCATAACTGATAAGATGATAGTTGAGAAGGTAATGAGAATATTGACCTCTCACTTTGATCAAGTTATCATAGTTATTCAAGAATCCAATAATCTTAAAACTCAAAAAGTGGAAGATTTGGTTAATTCGCCGGAGGTGCATGAGATGAGAATTGTCAATAGGAAAGAAGTTCAGGACTCAATACAGGCACTGCAAGCTCTGTCATGGAAAAATAATGGTGGTTCTAACAAATTCAAGATAAATTTCAACCACAAGGATAGTTGTTTGTCACATTTGAGGTTTGGACATTTGAATTTTTGATCACTCAATCAACTGATTACTGAAGATATGGTTACTCGTATTCTAAGTCTTGAGAAGCCTGGTGTAACACCCCAATTTTTATTTATTAGTTAGTTTTTTTATTAATTATTATTTAATATACTAATTAATTAATTATTTAATTTTTGGTGAATATGTGATTAATGGTATTAAATAATCATTATGTGTGATATGTGCTTTATTAATATATGCATTATAAGATTATTGGGTTAGTAAGAGTGAGAATGTGATTACTATGTAATTGGGATTTTGGTATATAGGATTAGTGTGAGAATGAGACACTAAGTCCATTAAGGCATAAAACACTAGTTAGTAAGAAAGTTGTAAAACAAAAGAAAAAAAAATTCTTAAATTAATAGTACTATTTTTGTTGAATACATTTACGAAAACATGGAAAACGCTCTGCTAGGGAACACATATGACTTTCATGAGAGAAATGCTGAAGAGGATGATCTGAAGGAAAGGAATACTAAAAAAGTCAAAAACAACGCAGATGAGTCGCCTGATAATGTTATCTCACCAGCTGATTATCAACAAGGAGACTTTGAGGTAGGTTTCGAAGCACCAGGGGGCATAACATACAAAGATATGGTTATGGGCAGAAACATGGAGGGAATGGTGGAAGGGGAGGATTGTGAACACGATAGTGATGATGATCAGGAGATGAATATTATGGATCGGGAGAACATGAAGGTAGAAGAACAACTCGATGGGAAGTATGCATGTCCGAGGTTCATATTCTCAAGCTATGAAGAAAGTTGGATGCACAGACCATGGAGGAAGGGAGTTATCGTTAAACTGTTGGGAAGAAGGATATGATTCAAAGCCTTGGAGACAAGATTGAAACAAATGTGGATCAAGAAGGGTGTAATTAACATAATAGACTTGAGCAATGATTACTTCCTTGTTGTATTCACAAATCATGATGATCGAAATGGAGCTTTGGAAAATGGTCATTGGTTCATATATGACCATTATCTAACAGTCAAGGAGTGGAGTCCTGACTTTCATCCAGGAAGTGACACGATAGAGAAAGTTGCGGTTTGGGTGCGGATTGCTGGATTACCTATTGAATACTATAATCCCAAAGCTTTAAAGTTCATGGGCAACCGGATAGGTAAAACTATCAAGGTTGACAAAAACACTTTGATGCAAGAGAGGGGGGAAGTATGCATGGTTATGTGTTGAGGTGGACCTATCAAGCCCGCTTCTGGCTCAGTTCAAGATTGAAGACAGGAAATATAAGATTGAATATGAAGGTCTTCATCTACTTTGCACTAATTGTGGCAGATTTGGCCACTACAAAGAAGGATGCCAGGAGACACATGATCATATTGCAACTGCTCAAAACTTGATTCCTAGAGAAAGTCAGAATGTCGAAGGGAATGTGAATGAGAGTCCCTGGACTGTCGTGCAAAAAACCAGACGAAATAGGAAGATTGGTGGGCAAGCTGGTGGCGGCGTTAGGGCCCCAACTGGAGGAGATCAAAACGGAGGCAGAATTGGGAAACAAATCTCGAAAGTTATTGTGGGTACCGCGGATTATGGATCTCGTTTTAATGCCTTAAATGCATTAATGAATGGTTAGAACCAAGAGATAGTGATGAGTAATGCCAAAACAGACAGCAATACAAGAGTAATTGCTAATGAAAATAATAATAATAAAGAAAAACCTCAGGGGGGTATTATGTCCAGTCAGATGGAAAGTGCAATAAATGGTAGGGACAAAACTATTCAAACTGAAACTATTAATAAAAAGGATGCTGGGCCAGGAGAAGTGCAGGAAAGTAGCATATTTCGTAGGAACAATAATAATATTTAAAAAAAGTCAGCCAATCGGGAAGCAAAGGAAAAAAAACGTGGAAGTGAATAAAGGGATAGCTTTCAAAGGAAAAACACAAGGGAATAACAGGAAATGACAGGTCAATTTGTTGAGATCATGGGTAGCAATGGTACAGAAGAGCTAATTAATTCGGTTACAAATGTCACCATATAAGGGAGAAGGCACATGAGTAAAAAGAATAGTTTATTTGCAGCTGAACAAGAGGATAAGGGACAGACATGTCATGATGTACAGGGCCATATCCTTGAGCAATTTATCTCAAACAACAATCGACCTCTGGATTACAATGCAGGGTTGACTCATAACTCAAACAAGCAAGTCCATGAGCAAGATGAGAAATTTGAATGAAAACTTACTTCTATGAGTTCAAGACAGGATTATGAGACATGCATGGAGGATGTGGAGGAGACTCAACAGCAGTCTTCGTCCTGATGTTTGGGGAATTTGTTTCATCTTCTGCTTACTT
Source organism: Vicia sativa (assembly GCA_021764765.1). Classification (NCBI taxonomy): domain Eukaryota; kingdom Viridiplantae; phylum Streptophyta; class Magnoliopsida; order Fabales; family Fabaceae; genus Vicia; species Vicia sativa. The sequence continues at coordinate 203,607,244 of CM038793.1, forward strand.
TATGATGATTAATCAGAGGAATATTTTGTGTGGAACTGTCGAGGAGCAGCCAATACAAGCTTCTACAGGTATTGCAAATAGTACATTACTGACTATAAACCCAGTGTTATTGTTATTGTTGAAACTAGAAGTGATCCAGAAAATCTTAGAAGAACCATGAAAAATCTTGGGTTTGATGGATTTGCAAATCAAGGTTTTTCTGGTGGCATTTGTGTGGCTTGGAAAGAGGCTGACCTGAGTGTTAATGTTGTAAAAAAAAAAATTCAGTTCATGCACCTACAGTGCAAAACAGAAAATGAACCAACTTGGTGCTTTACCCCGATTTATGCCACTCCGAATATGGAGTTGAGGAGGAAAATGTGGGAAGAGCTTATTAAGGATGGGAGGAATATGAGAGATCCCTGGCTTGTTGCAGGAGACTTCAATGATATCGCGTATCCTCATGAGAAGAAAGGTGGTGGTCATATTCTTCAAAGTAGATGCGACACTTTCAGGAAAAATATTGACAAATGTGGCCTAATTGACATGGGTGTTACAGGTCCAAAATTTACCTGGCGAGGACCTATATTAGAGGCGGACATCACATTTATGAAAGATTAGATCGTGCCCTTTGCAATGAACTTTGGAGAGTTGGCTTCCCCGAAGGTTTTGTGAAAGTCCTTTCGATATTGGAATTCTCTGATCAGCATCCCATTCTCATCTGTATGTTTGGTGATATGAAGAGAAATGCTAGACCTTGTTTCAGATTTGAGAGTGACTGGTGTCATACCCCAAAATTTGCCCTCCATCTACTCAAGAGATTTCATACATCTATGCTCAAGGATTCCTCAAGAGTTGATCAAACAAACTCTCTCCTAGACAATCAACCCAAACTAGGGTTTGGTATCTCTCAAGTCAAGATGAGTTTCCAACACCTCCAATGGTCTTCATGCCTCCTCATATGCTTCAGAGATTCTCCATGTCAAATTTCAAGCTTCACAAGTCAAGTTTCCTCAGACAATTGCTCAGATGGTTGAAAATCGGGTGTATTGGACAAAAAGTCAATTGTGGTCAACATACAGTCAAAACTTCTGATTTTTGGTCAACATCTTCATTTTGAAGTTACATTCATCATTTGATCAAGGGTTGATCATGATTCATCAAGAAAACTCAAGATTTGCCCAAAAGTCAAACTTTCTAAATTAGGGTTTCTAGGTGAAAAGTCAACCTGAACTTTGACTGATCATAACTTTCTCATACTTTCTCAGAAATTTTTCCACCACCTCTTTTTTTGAAGGAAATTCAATTCTCTACAATTTCATGTCTCACAAGAATGTCCAAAAAATGCTTCATTTGAGAGGTATAGCTCAAAACATTACAGGTCATTTTCAAAGTCAACAAAAAGTCAACTTTTTGTTTTGAAGATATATTGAGCATGGTAACTCCAAATGAGATGAGACCAAAGACATTGGTTAGAGGACTCTTATAGATTTCCAAAAAGTCCAAGAACACTCAAAAATGTGGAAAATTGAGCAAATTACACCATTCACAAGTTGGGCAATTTTGGAAGAATGCACAAAGAGAGATACTTCAAAAAATCAAATCTTTTGCAAATGGGCCTACTTTTTCTTCATCCTAACTTGTTCCTCATGCAATTAGGAATGTCCAAGCCCAATGCCACGAATTTTTTATTTATTTTTCTATTTAATTTGTAATTTATTCATTTAAATGCAAATTAAATCTTAAAATAAATTATAAAATCAAAATTAATTGGAAGATTGATTTTTATTGCTTTCTTGTGATCCAATCAAGCCATAAATGCCAGCAATTTCAAAATTTGATCAAATTTGGCAAGATTGGATTGAAATTGGACAAAATTTGAAAATTTGATTTCATGAGAATATCAAATTTGATTTCCATTGAATGTTGATCAATTCTTTCCAAATTCAATCCCAAATCCATCCAGTATAAATACATGATGCATACCTATCAAGAGGGAACGAAAAAATTGGCTCAGAAACCCTAATCCAAACTCAAAAAAATCGTGTTCTTGAAGCAATTGGCAACCCTAGTTCCAGCCGTTTTCAATCGATTCTAAGGTGTCCATTGCATTCCTTGATACCTCCAGAGTGAATCCAGACCTTCACATTGCTCGAATCCATCCAGAATCAGAAAATCCGAGTTTGGTTTGTTCTTGAAAAATCCAAAATCGTATTTTAATTTTCATGCATCATTAACATGTTTCATTGTTGTTTTTGTGATTAGAATGAAGTTTGCAAGCGATCTGGGTTACTTGATTGCATTTCCATGGCTTGAATCGTGATATACCATAACTAGGGTTTCCTGTGCCGTTTTAGGGTTTCACGAAATAGGAAAAATTGGACAACAAGACCTATACCATCGTGTTCGGAATGAGTCCAACAATCGAACCATGGCCTTAGAACTAATTTATATTATGTGTGCTTGATTTTTGAATTAGCCAGGGTTGTAGCGTCGAACAATGGCCGACCCTGAGTTTTTAAAAATTCAAATTGGAGAAGATGAAGTCTGGCGCGAGTTCGTGGCAATAGGAGGACGACGCGTGCTTGTATTTCACTCGTTCTTTCAAACACGGACGCACACAGCGGTCGGTGAAGGATCTCAAGGTTTGAAGGCGGGACGAGTTCGAACCATGCCAAGGCTAACTCGGTTTCTTTTTACAAAACTCAATTATTTTCATATTTTCATTATTTTCAATATTTTGCATTATTTTAATTTCTTTTCATATTTTTATTTTGCATTAAAAATTACCAAAACATTTTTCTTTTACATTATTTTCATAAAACCTTTATTTAATTTAATAAATTAAAAATATAATTTTTGCATGCATATTTATTTTATTTTTATTTTAGCATTTAAATCACTTTTAATTGCATTTTAATTATTAAATCTTTTCTAAAAAATCCCAAAAAATTATTTTAACTTATTTATCTTATTTCCAGCATGTATTAATTTTTCCATATCAAAACTTGCATTTTTCTAACATTTTTTCTCTTGTTCGATTCATATTGCATTTTCCGATTTTCTTATCCTTTCACAGGTTGATCCGATTCAGACGATTCTTCCGTTTTTATTTTACTTTTCAATAATGTAATTGCTCATGGGTTGTAATAGTTTAATTTAGGACTTTTACTTTCCGCACTCCTAATTATGTATCTGCCCCAAAGCCATGTAATAGCGTAGGTTTACCTTTCCGCATTTTAATTTCCGCATCCTATAAACTGTTAGTAACTAGGTGTGTATGGCAAGATAATAATTGGACATAGCTCACACTAATCTTCAAGATAAAATATCTGAATTTGACACACTTCTCTCACACACGCACCCCTTAGGGTAATTCTCTCTCGATGCCTTTCGATTCAAAATGGTCATGTCCCTCGAACGTAGAGGTATTCTAGCACCGTTGCTTTCCAAACAAATCATCATAGTCCCTTCGATACAAAGATCATAGACCCACGATGTCGCCTCCGAATACATGATCTTGACCCTCGATTGTCGCCTACGAAAAATGATGATAGTCCCTTCGAATGTGCTAGGATACTTCCTACAAGTTGCCTTCGATGACCATCCGATGTCCCTTCGAATGTCCCGCTTACATCCAACGAATGGAGCTACCTACTAACTAATGGTATGGCTAGCGCTATTCTAAAGGAATGTAGAAGTACAACAAAACGACCAATTCTGAGTGGGTAAATAAGTCTTTTAGTTGCTTGCTCTATCAAATGCTTTTCACACCACACACTTTTTCAAAGTTCAAATTCTTTTCAAAACGAAACATTTCCGAACACTTTGTATACACTCCTACATGAGTCATTACAAAGTCAAAGCGAAATGCCTATTTCAAAACATCTTTTGTCAAACACACAGAAAGCAATTTTAAAAGTGATCTAGAGCAACTAAGAGCCCGTAGAATAAACTGCGGATGGAAAGGGGTGCTAATACCTTCCCTTTTCATAACCATTCTCCCGAACTCAGAATCTAACGAAGGTCTTTTTCTGTTACTTTTACCTTCCTTAATTGGATAAAAATAAAAGTCGGTGGCGACTCTTGCTATCCGCACATTTGGATACAAAATCCTACAAAGTCGGTTCACCGTATTCTGAGCTGGCGACTCTGCTGGGACTACACCTAAGAGAGAATTGCCTTAGGGATTTCTAGATCATTTTATTGCTTTTTGTTTGACTTGTATGCTTTATCTTTAAGGGTTGCTTGGGTATTATATTGTTGGGGGATCCTACACCCGGATCCGGGTTTCCTTTTAGGTAAGTAGCATTAGATCATCGCGACCGCTAGACGTATAACTAAGCGGTCAACATGATGGCTACGTTAGCGTGACACTTTGGTTGTCCGATACTCTTCATTCCCAAGTTGAAGATAGTATTTGGCTTCTGCGTGGTGTCATCAGCGCTAACTAAACTTTTAGAACCTTAATTGACCCATCTTGGCCATTAGAAGGTAGTGAGATGGTGGCTTTGGTGAGACTAAGGTTGGTTGATACTCGATGCTACGCTTATTGAGATTAGACTTTTGGGACATTTTCGATCGACCACTTGGCGTCGTATTGAAATAAGCGCCTCTGAGAAAGATCTATGATATGAGATTCCTAGAACCGGTTACTATTATAGGACGGGATGAACCAACTCAAACTTTTGGTGGGGTAATCACCTATACCTCATGCAAGCCTTAAACCTAGGCTCATTGTGTGAATTGCTTGTGTGTGCTAAACATGACATCATGACATCATTCGCATTGCATATCATTTCTAACTATTTCAAGGACCTAGGGATTTATCTTTGCTGTTTTGTAGGTGTTATGGCTTCTAGAAAGACTATCCGAATCAACTTCATGGGTATCCTTCTCAACTCAAAGAATTGGTTTGAAATTCCGACCATGCTCGGTTCATCAAAAGATATGGTTATCTACTTGATTTGGTTATCTCGGTTTGAAGAAGATATGATGCATGTCCTATTCAGTTCTTTGATCCAAACACCATTGCTTTACATTTCAGATTATCGGTTGGTTCCTACCTTGGAGGAGTTCTCTAAGCTACTTGGGGTACCTATTCTTGACCAAATGCCATTCACCGGCCTAGAAAAGGTTCCTAAGTACGAAGACATTGCATCAGCCTTACACCTTAAGCGCTCAGATATCGAAGCCAATTGGGAAACTAGAAGTGGAGTTAAGGGTTTACTTTCCAAGTTCTTAATTAAGAAAGCCCGAGAATTCCTCAAAGTTATGAGTTTCCATGCATTTGAAAACATTGTGGCCTTGCTAATTTATGGTTTGGTTCTATTTCCTAACTCGGATCAGTTCATCGATATCAATGCCATCAAGTTGTTCCTTACCCGCAATCCAGTGCCTACTTTGCTTGGAGATATTCTACATTCTCTCCACACTCGTACTACTAAGCGACAAGGAACTCTCATGAGTTGTATACCGTTACTTTCAAGGTGGTTTATTTCGCACCTTCCTCCATCAGTTTTGAAGAACGAACAAAGGTTGAGATGGTCTCAAAGATTAATGTCACTCTCTCATTCAGATATCCGTTGAGTCTTTTCTCTCAAAAGGACTTCACATTCATTGAGCGTTGTGGAGAATTCCCTAATGTACCACTACTTGGTATAAGGGGAGGTATTACTTACAACCCTTCTTTAGCTCTACGTCAGTTTGGTTTTGCCCGAAGAGATGGTCCACATGATATGCTTCTCCAAGATGTTGTGTTCGACTACAATCACGATCTCGAATTAAGCGAAGGTTTATACATGCTTGGGGCATGGTAAAGAAGGCGATACCAAGACTTTGGGGCACCGAACTCCATTCCTTGGGAACCTTACCTCAAATGGGTGAGAGCTCGAGCTCAAAACCTCATGATGCCATTCACGCTGTTTTACCGGTAATTATGGAACTGTTGCTATAGGTGGCGTACCTATCTGTTCTCCATCCCGACATGCCTACGATTTTGAAGACTTGAAGAGATCACGGATTGATTAAAGAAGAGAGGGATACCTTTGAAGCTCAATGCTATGCAAGCGAGAAGAAAGTTCTAGAGTTGACCAAGCTACTTCACGAGGAGCGAAATATCAACGCCTACATCGGCACCAAGAGGAAGCGCCCATGGGAGACTTAGAGCTTTAGGATGTTTATGTTTTCTTTTATTGCTTTGAACTATCTCTTGTACTTAAAAAGAAAAATAATAAAAAGAAGTACTAATAAATGTTTGCTCATTGCTTGTTTAACAAATTTAAATCTCTTAGGTCCTTGAAAACATTGCATTGCATTCGCATAAACATTGCATATCATAGCATAAACATTGCATCACAGGTACATTGGAGATTGGTTTTCTCATTTGCTCGCTATTTATTTTAGCGAAATGGCTCTTGAGCAGATGTCAAAGATCTCAAGCTCGAATGCTCGGTTCAGATGTTCACCAACTTGGTCCAAGGCCAAGAAGATCTGAAGAAGCTCATCAACAAGAAGAAGAAGGTTGTTGGTCTCCTCAACATGGGTAGACGTTTCAAAGGGGGTCCAAAGGTGGTCAGCCGTATCGAGCTCTCTGAAGGAAGTGTCCATACCGAGGGGAGTACCAAGGGTGATGAAGGTGAGCAGCGTGAACCAAAGAAAGGAGGAGAGGATCATTCTGATTATAGCCAACACTCTGATGAAGATGACAAGTACAAACAACTCGAAGACCGTCTGAATGCTGTGGAAAACTTGAAAATGTCCGGGCTAAATTTTGATGATCTAAGTCTTGTTCCTGGTGTTGTGATTCCTCCCAAGTTCAAAGTTCCTACTTTTGCTAAGTATGATGGCATATCTTGCCCTAAGCTGCATTTGAAGTCCTATGTCCAGAAGATCAACCCCCACACTGATGACAGAAAGTTGTGGATGCACTATTTTCAAGAAAGTTTGTCCGGAACCCAGTTGGAGTGGTACTATCAGCTAGAGAATGACTGTATCCGTACTTGGGTGACTTAGTGATGCTTTCTGAACATATGAGTACAATCTTGAATTGACACCCACTCGCATGCAACTACAAAGCATGTCTATGGGTCGTGACGAGAAGTTCAAGGAGTATGCTCAAAATGAGAGATCTAGCGGTGAGTCACCACCCTTGTCCAATAGGGAGTTGGTTGATATGTTTATGGGAACACTGACAGGCCCGTTCTTCAATCATCTGATTGGAAATTCTTCATCTGGATTCACCGAGTTGATATTGACAGGCGAGCGCATTGAAGCTGGTATCAAGAGTGGGAAGATTCATGTAGAGACATCTTCGAATGCTGCGAAGAGATCTTTTGGTGCTAAGAAGCTAATGCTGTGTATGGTCAGAAAAGCCGAGCCAAGACCGACCGTGCTCAATCTGTGGGGGCAGTTGTGATCTCCAATCCTACATCAGCACAACCTCCACGAGACAACGCGTGTAACCAGAACGCGCCCCGAAGACAGTTTACGAAGATCAACATGCCTTTGTCGCAAGCCTTGCAACACATGTTGAAAGCAGAGCTGATTACTTTAAGGGATCCTCCTCAGAATGTCAATACCTCCTCTCCAAAATACAATCCTAATGCTAAGTGTGCTTACCACTCCAATAGCCCAGGACATAATCGATGATTGTTGGGCTCGAAGAACAAGATTCAAGATATGATTGAAGCTAAGCAGATTGAGTTTGATCCTCCTGTTGAGACTCCAAATGTGATCAACGCGCCTATGTCTAACCATGACAAGAGTTCCAATGCTGTTTGTGACGATACTTATGTTTTCAACATAGATGACTTGACCATTCCTCGATGGTGTTAAGAAGAATTTGTTGCAAGCGGTGTCAACCAGGATGCCGAGAATGTCGTTGGTGCCCATCCGCGCGATGGTTGTGCTTGGTTGAGAAGACGTGTTCAGTGTATGATGGACAACCGTGAGATACTATTTCTGAAACCACCTGTGCAGAAGCTGTGTGAAGAAATGTCTAAGTTGAAGATCGACAATGCGAACGAAACTGTACCATCTGTGTGGGATACCTTGGGGCAGCCAAGTGGAAAGTATGATTACATGGTGAAGTACACTGTCCCTGATAGTTACAAGATTCCTATTGAAGATGTTAAGGCGACCGGATGGGGTGACGATTTCCCTGAAGACTATGCTGATGTTAACACAATAAGAATTTCCTCTGCTGATCCTGTGCCTAGAGTGGCACCTCTCATTATCACTTCTCCAAGACCAGTTCCATATTCCTCTGACAAAGCTATCCCTTGGAATTATGGGTGATGTTTACTATCATGGCGTCAAGCAAGACCCTCGACTATTGAAGATCTTCTGCGGAAGTTTCTATTCACGACGTTGACAACATCACCGGATCCGATGGGTGACGAACCGGAAGGGTATTCTCTCGAGATCTCTCCTCCAAAAGACACTGCGACTTTCGCATTCCACTACTCAATCAATATCCCGCTAGAGGAAAGAACCGTGACTCATCCTGCTCAACGAAAAGGAAGTTTGAAGACACCTCAAACAAGAAATGGAGGAAATTACGAAGATTATCAAGAAGAGTGACTACAATGTTGTGGAACAATTAGGACAGACTCGTCCAAGATCTCCATGCTTGCTGCTCTTGTGCTCGGAGGCTCATGCTAATGCCTTGGTGAAGTTTCGAAAAATGCTCATGTGCCGCAAGACACTACCACGATCATTCGAAGTTTGTATTGCTAGCACAGGCTGCCAACAACGGCCTAGGCTTCTCGATCTTGATTTGACTCCTTAGGAAAGAAACATAACAAGGCCTTGCACATCTACGTTGAATGCAAGGTTATCTCATGTTTTGGTTGACACGGTTACGCTCTGAATATCCTACCAAGCGCTTTTGATCGACTTGATGTCGAAGGGTTGGTTCGAGACCGGTGACATTATCGTGAGAGCTTTTGATGGTTCTAAGCGACGGTGCTTGGAGAGCTCATTACACTGTTAAAGTCGGTTCCCAGACTTTTGACTCTACTTTCTTTGTCATGGACATTCCGTCCAGCTTACTCTTGCCTACTTGGACGCCCTTGGATACATGGGGCAGGCGCTATTACCTCTACCTTACATCAGAAGCTGAAATACCCGGTGAAAGGGAAGGTTGTCACAGTATGTGGTGAAGAAGAATATATGGTCAGTCATCTACAGTCATTCCGCTATCTCGAGATGGAGGGTGAATTCTTCGAGACTCCCTGTCAAGCTTTTGAAACAATACCCAGAGTCATGCCTGTTGACTCTCCTGTCACTCCTGAGATTACACAAGCTCCGCCGAGGATGGCCTCGCTGAAAGATGCTCAAGCTACTGTTGAACAAGGAGGTAGTGCTATTTGGGGACAGCTCCCTGATCTTCCCTTCAAATCCGACAAGACTGGTTTAGGCTTCACCATCAAAGGTCAGAAGATGATACACATGAACGTGCGGCCAACTTCCTTCCGCATCGGTCAGTGGAATCCATGCTATAGAAGGCGGCGACAGCGGCTTGACATCGACAAGTGGATCTTTCCAACTCGGATCATGGGCTCGACAATTGGAAGGCGAAGGCGTCATACCAATCTCCTTTAGCCAGGAGTAATTGCTCTTGTTTTGTTTTGCTTTTCGTATTTCTTTATGTTTTGAACAATAAACTTTGAAAGCCTAGTGCCTTGCCCGGGGCATCATGGCTCGTTCGAGGTTATTATCATCGTTTGCGTATTTTCATTCAATAAATCGTTGGACTTTTGCATTCAATTGTTTGTTTTCTTTCTTTTACTTTATCACCCTTCAAAAGCTATGTGTTCTTACACACACCCACGTGATACACTGCAGAATCACTCGAATCTAGTTAATAACACTATGCTAGTGCTAAATATGACTTCGATAATCCGATCTACCAAGCGAAGGCGAAATGAGGAAGATTGTGAAGTGCCGGAGAACTTGCGACTGCTACTGCAAGAAGAGCGAGTTATCTGCCACACGAAGAGCAAGTTGAGGTTGTGAATTTGGGTCTTGACGAAGACAGAAAAGAGATCAAGATAGGAGCGGGTCTTGAGCAGTGTTAAAGAAAGGTTGGTTCGGATGCTACGAGACTATGTTGAGGTTTTTGCTTGGTCATACGAAGACATGCCTGGTTTGGACATTGATATCGTGGTACACCGATTGCCGACAAAAGAAGGTTTTCTCCCAGTGAAACAGAAGGTTCGTCGCATGCGTCCTGAGATGTCAGAGAAAATCAAAGCCGAAGTTATGAAGCAGTTCAACGCTGGTTTCCTAGCCGTTACTTCCTATCCCCAGTGGGTTGCTAATGTGGTACCCGTGCCCAAGAAAGATGGTAAGGTACGAATGTGAGTGGATTACAGAGATCTGAACAAAGCGAGTCCGAAAGACGATTTCCCACTTCCTCACATTGATGTTCTGGTTGACAACACCGCTCAGCACAAGGTTTTCTCCTTCATGGATGGTTTCTCCGGTTACAATCAGATCAAAATGGCTCCGAAGACATGGAAAGACTACTTTTGTTACGGTGGGGCATTACTGCTACAAGGTTATGCCGTTCGGATTGAAGAACGCGGCGCCACTTATCGGTGCTATGGTGACATTATTTCATGACATGATTCATCACGAGATAGAGGTCTACGTCGACGACATGATAGCTCGATCCCAGACTGAAGAAGAACATCTAGATCATTTGCAGAAACTGTTCGACAGGTTGAAGAAGTACAGATTGAGATTGAATCCTAACAAGTGCACTTTTGGAGTCAGATCCGGAAAACTCCTAGGGTTTGTAGTCAGTGGAAGAGGTATTGAAGTTGATCCCGCCAAGGTTAAAGCTATTCAAGAGATGCCAGCTCCCCGCACCGAGAAAGAAGTCAGAGGTTTCTTGGGCCGATTGAACTACATTGCCAGGTTCATTGCACACCTAACTGCTACTTGTGAGCCAATCTTCAAGTTACTTAAGAAAGATCAAGTAGTGGAATGGAGCAGCGATTGCGGATCGCTTTTGACAAAATCAAGGAGTACCTACAGAATCCTCCTATTCTGATGCCGCCCGCCGAAGGAAGACCTCTTATCATGTACTTGACAGTGTTAGAGAACTCAATGGGGTGTGTGTTGGGGCAACATGACGAGTCTGGTCGAAAAGAGCATGCAATATACTACCTTAGCAAAAGTTTACCGGTGAAACAAGATACTCATGACTCGAGAAAATTTGCAACACTACGGCTTGGCTGCTCGCCGACTAAGGCAGTATATGTTGACTCACACTACCTTGTTGATTTCTAAGATGGATCCGATAAAATACATCTTTGAGAAACCACTCTCTCGGAAGAATAGCAAGATGGCAAATGATCTTGACCGAATATGACATCCGGTACACTTCTCGAAAGCGATCAAAGGAAGTGTAGTAGCCGATCATTTGGCTCATCAAGCCGTAGATGACTATCGGTCTATGCGGTTCAATTTCCGACGAAGATGTTCTACTAGTCACGATTGCGAAGAACCGGGCCGAATGAAGGACTGAACAAGGATCCCGATGGACCATGGTCTTTGATGGAGCCTCAAACGCACTTGGCAATGGCATTGGCGCCATCATTACATCCCTACAGGTGGACATCGCCTTTCACCGCAGATTATGTTTCGATTGCACTAACAACATGGCCGAATCTGAGCGTGCATCATGGGTATCAAAGCGCTATTGACTTAAGAATCAAATTCTTACAAGTGTATGGAGACTCGACTTTAGTGATCGGTCAGATTAAGGGCGAGTGGGATACGAAGCATCGAATCTCATTCCATATCGAGAGCATGTTACGAGTTTGATTCCTTACTTGAAGAGATTACTTTTGATCACATTCCACGAGAAGAGAATCGGTTGGCGGACGCATTGGCTACTATGTCGTCTATGTTCAAGGTTAGATGGGACAACGAGGCTCCCGGATCATCATTGAGAAGTTTGACGAACAGTATTGTTATGAGCTTGATCGAAGAGAAACCTTGGTACTATGGCGTGAAGAGGTATCTTGAGACTCGGGAATATCCGCAGGGCATCATTAATGACAAAGTTCATGAGAAGACTTGCCAAATTCTTTCTCGACGACATCTTATACAAGCGCAACCACGACTTGTGCTTACTCCGTGTAGACGAAAACAGCGATGCGTATCATGGAAGAGTTACACGGCGAATTTGGTACCCTCCGGTGGACACACTATGGCTAAGAAGATTTTGAGAACAGGTTACTATTGGTCCACCATGGAAGCTGATTGTCACCGCTATGCTCGATCTTGTCACAAATGCCAGATTTATGCCGACAGAGTGCACGTACCTCCAGTACCTCTGAATGTTTTAACTTCTCCATGGCCTTTCGCAATGTGGGGCATTGACATTATTGGAGAGATTAAGCCCACAACTTCCAATGGACATCGTTTCATCCTTGTGGCAATCGATTACTTTACCAAATGGGTAGAAGCAGCCTCGTATGCATCTGTTACCAAGAATGTTGTGGCTCGATTCATCAAACACAATCTTATCTGTCGGTATGGCACTCCCGAAAGGATTATCACAGATAACGGTTCTAATCTCAACAACAAGATGATCACCGAACTCTGCACGCAGTTCAAGATCAAGCATCACAATTCATCTCCTTATCGGCCTAAGATGAATGGCGCAGTGGAAGCCGCCAACAAGAATATCAAGAAGATTATACAAAAAATGAAAGTAACTTACAAGGATTGGCATGAGATGTTACCATTCGCTCTTCATGGTTATCGCACTACAGTACGAACATCAACAGGGGCAACCCCCTTCTCTCTTGTATACGGTATGGAAGCCGTCTTACCCATCGAGGTTCGGATACCCTCAACGAGTCCTCCGGGAGGCGAGTTAGCGAAGCGATTGGGTCCAGACTCGCCTTGACCAGATTAATTTGATTGATGAGAAACGACTCGCATCCATCTGCCATGGACAGATTTATCAGAAACGAATGATCAGAGCATTTAACAAGAAGGTCAAGCACCAAGTATACCAAGTCGGTGATCTAGTGGTCAAGCGCATCATTCTTCCACAAGGTGATCCCAGGGGCAAATGGACTCCCACCTATGAGGGACCATTTGTAGTCAAGACAGTATTTTCCGGCGGAGCTATGATACTTAGCACCATGGATGGTGAAGACTTCCCACACCCTGTGAACGCAGACATAGTCAAAAAATACTACGCATAAAAGAGACCCGCTAGGTCGACGAACTTAGGCAAAAATAAGGGCATCCTGGCGAACCAAAAAGGTTCGGGCAAAAATTAAGGATATATACAAAACATGTACACCCGGCAAGTCGAAAACCTGAAAAGGCGGCTTGGGCAAAAAGGGTATCGGTGGTGAAAACCGAAAGGCGGTCTAGGCAAAAGTTAGGGATTTAAGCGTACGACTATGTCTCTTCCAGATCACCTGCTTCCAGACTACTATCAGCATTCAAGATTCAAATGGCGAAGATCAGTCTACTCACTTTCTCTATGCAAGGAGATGAGATAGTTGAAATATATGAGTACTAGCATAGTTGGGACTTAACGAGATTGTTTCCGCATAGCTTTTTACCTTTCTTGTGTACAAACTACTTGGCCATACGCCACCTTTCAAAAAAATATATACAGCTTCTTTCTCTTTACAATTTCTGTTGTTGTTATTTGCAATAAGTCCAACGTTTGCTTTGAATGACTATACGCATTTGACAATAAGAATCTAATCACAAACATACGAAAAGTGAACATACAAAAGTACTTACTACAGGTTCCGGGAATTGGGATGACGACGAAAGTCAACAAATAGTTCCCCACAGAGCATAAAGGTGTCACTCACAACACACCTTCCCCAGCGGAGTATAAGGAAATCCACGAGCAGCAATTCCACTCAATCGAGCAACGTTACATCAGTCTCTAAGCAGTAACACTTCATCCCCGGCGGATATTTCTCAATTCTCCCCCCTTCTCCCCGGCAGCAGTATCCAGACTCGAAACTTGGTCAGATAGTGCATCGGAGGAAACATACACCTTCTATTCCCCAGCCAGAGATTACAACGGACTCTAGACTCTTCAAGCCCGGTCTCTCAGCAACCATCAAATGTTCTCCAGCGAGATCTACACTCGGAATCCCCAGTAGAGAATCTCTTAAATTTCCTCAGCAGGATCTACATACAAGGTCCTCAACAGATCGCCTCCCAGGCTCTCCTCAGCAGGGTCTATGTATGAGATCTCCGACAACGAGCCTCTCAAATCTCTACCTTCCTCAACAACGTCTAGGCCCAAGACTTGGTCAGATAGTGCATCGGAGGAATCCAAGATATCTTTCTTCTCCTTCAAAAGCAGGGTTCTCACCTACTCAATTCCCAGCGGAAGTCAGAAATCTTCAAACAGGATATCCGCATCTTCTTCAAGATGGATATGTTTTGAAATATCACAACATTTATCATTCATACATTTCTCATAAAGTCACAATTCATGCATATGTCATTCATATACACTGTCATGCATCATACTTTGCATAAAACTAACAAATATTCTATCAAAGTTTCTCTTGTTTTCTCCAAACAGGTAACAGTCACTTCTGACGCAAACAGGTCCAAGATTAAGCCCCGAGCCGACGGGAAAACTATCGGAAAGACCGCCTTCGCAAACAGGTTCAGGATTAAGCCCCGAGCCGACGGGAAAACTATCTGAAAGACCGCCTTCGCAAACAGGTCCAGGATTAAGCCCCGAGCCGACGGGAAAACTATCCGAAAGACCACCTCTGGTTATCCTCCGATAACAGGCAATGGATCAAACACCCGATGCACAACAGGGAAGCTATCCACCTTTTTGCCAACTACAACCTCCCTCAGAGTAATCGACACGAAGATTTATTCTGACAGCGACTACAGAGTCTAGCATACGACTCAGTTGCCTTGGATGGCATCTTAAGCCCATCTCCGACTATTTGTCAACATTTCTTCACTTTCAGAATGCTGCATATATGGTTAAAAATCAATACAGACCAATAACCTCATTTAAAGTGAACACGAAGTCTAACGTACGACTCCCTCCGGATGGCATCTTAAGCCCATCTCCGTGCTCCTTCCAGAAACGTCTACTGAGTCTAGCGTACGACTCGCTCCCCAACAGTGACCTTTCCAGATGGCATCTTAAGCCCATCTCCGTCAGCTCTCCTATTTAACAACCTCGAGTCTAGCGTACGACTCGTTCCCCAGCGAAGTCTCCAACTTCTCCAAGCGGCATCTGTAAGCCCATTCCCGCATCATCCACCAACCGCGAGTGCAAATTTTCAGGTGTACTCGGTGTTCAATCATCTTCTACCTCCAGGTCGCGAAAGACAAGCATGTCAATCTAACCTTCCAGTACAAGAAGATTGAACAGGGGCAGCTGTCATACCCCAAAATTTGCCCTCCATCTTCTCAAAAGATTTCATACATCTATGCTCAAGGATTCCTCAAGAGTTGATCAGACAAACTCTCTCCTAGACAATCAACCCAAACTAGGGTTTGGTATCTCTCAAGTCAAGATGGATTTCCAACATCTCCAAAGGCCTCCATGCCTCCTCATATGCTTCAAAGATTCTCCATGTCAAGTTTCAAGCCTCACAAGTCAAGTTTCCTCAGACAATTGCTCAGATGGTTGAAAATCGGGTGTATTGGACAAAAAGTCAACTGTGGTCAACATACAGTCAAAACTTGATTTTTGGTCAACATCCTCATTTTGAAGTTACATTCATCATTTGATCAAGGGTTGATCATGATTCATCAAGAAAACTCAAGATTTGCCCAAAGTCAAACTTTCTAAATTAGGGTTTCTAGATGAAAAGTCAATGAACTTTGGTGTCATAACTTTCTCATACTTTCTCGAAATTTTCCACCACCTCTTGTTTTGAAGGAAATTCAATTCTCTACAACTTCATGTCTCACAAGAATGTCCAAAAATGCTTCATTTGAGAGGTATAGCTCAAAACATTCTGGTCATTTTCAAAGTCAACAAAAGTCAACTTTTGTTTTGAAGATATTTTGAGCATGGTAACTCCAATTGAGATGAGACCAAAGACATTGGTTAGAGGACTCTTAGAGCTTCCAAAAGTCCAAGAACACTCAAAATGTGGAAAATTGAGCAAGATACACTATTCAAGTTGGGAATTTTGGACAATTGCACAAAGGACATATTGGTCAAATGCAAAATTTTCCAAATGGGCCTATAATCTTTTGATCCAAACTTGTTCATGATGCTATTCTTGACCCATAAATGCTTGACCTTGGTTATTTTCTATTTTTATGATTTATATTTGAATTTTATAACATTTAATTCAAAAATAAATTATATAAAATATGAAAATTAAACATTTTTCTCAAAAGGAATGATTTTATATCTTTCTAAATGTCCAAGAAGGCCCATGACCCTTACCAAATTCGTGATAGCCTTGCATTCATGAAAAAATCATATATTTTTCAATATTTGATTTTATTTTAAATGGAAATATTTGCACATTCAAGAAGCAATCTTTTTTCACTCCTTTTGCCATCCAAATTTCTTCTATAAATTGCCAGCAATACACACAGTACAGAGGACGAAACCCTAGCTCAAGCCAAACCCTTATTTTGTCAAAATTTTCCAAGAATCTTTGAAATTCGAATTTCAAACTCCAGCCGTTTTCAGCCCTCAAAAACCACTCCATTGTCTTCAGGAGGTAAGTATGAGTAAGAATACACTCTTGCCATGGATCAAAGCAAGCTGAATCGCACCATATACATGCATACATAACTGATTTTTTCTTGAATTCGTATTTTTATTATCAGCATGTTTTAATTGATTCTAACGTTTGCTATGTGTTCATGAGGTTCCAATGGACTGATCTGGGCCATCGTTTTAATGCTTGCACGTTAGAAACATGATTTGCCATTTTTAGGGTTTTCTGAACTGGAAGCTTCGAACCGGCTTATCCAGGACGATTTAGGGCAAGAGAACTATGCCATTGAACTCGCAGCCATCCAATTAGGGGGGTAGGGTATCCTTTTTCTATTTATTTGCGTGATTTTGCAGATCCCAGAATCGGAGCTACCGGAGAAGACGACCGGAGCCCTAACTCCGGCGTCGTTGACTCTCTCTCGTGAGGGATGGCGTGGCACAGGCGTCTCGATTCGCTCATTCATAAACAATGGGGTCCACTTTTTGTGTTTCAAACACTCCGGGACACGTATCGCTTATAAACATATGCTTCCAATCCCATGACACGGATGCACGCTCGGATGGCAAAGGCATTGGTTTTCAAGGTTTGAAAGGATGTCTCGATTCGATTCTGGTTGGACAATCCTTTTACACTTTTCAAAACTCTATTTTCATATTTTCTTTAATTTCTAATATTTTCCATTATTTTAATTAACACATATTTTATTCTGCATTAAAAATTACCAAAAACATTTTTTCTTTTTATTATTTTTTCTAAAACCTTTATTTTATTTAATAAATTAAAAAGTATAATTTTTGCATGCATATTTATTTTATTTTTATTTTTGCATTTAAATCATTATAAATTGCATTTTAATTACTAAATCTTTTCCAAAAAATCCCAAAAAATTATTCTAACTTATTTATCTTATTTCTAGCATGCATAAATTTTCTCATATTTAAAATTGCATTTTTTCTAATATTTTCTCTTATTTCAATTTCATCATATTTCCCGATTTTCTTATTCTTTCACAGGTTGCTCCGATTCGGACGTTTTTTCTCTTATCATTCTATTTTTCCAATAATGTAATTGTTCATGGGTTGTAATAGTTAATTAGGCTTTTATTTTCCGCATTTTCTGATTATGTATCTGCCCCAAAGCCATGTAATAGCGTAGGTTTATCTTTCCGCATCTTTACATTTCGCATTTTATTTTCCGCACCCTTATCAATTGCTAGTAATTAGGCGTGTATGGCAAGATAATAATTGGACGTAGCTCACGCTAACTTTCAAGATAAAATATCTGAATTTAACACACTTCTCTCACACACGCACCCCTTAGGGTAATTCTCTCTCGATGCCTTTCGATTCAAAATGGTCATGTCCCTCGAACGTAGAGGTATTCTAGCACCGTTGCCTTGCAAACAAATCATCATAGTCCCTTCGATACAAAGATCATAAGACCCACGATGTCGCCTCCGAATACATGATCTTGGCCCTCGATTGTCGCCTACGAAAAAATGATGATAGTCCCTTCAAATGTGCTAGGATACTTCCTACAAGTTGCTTTCTATGACCATCCGATGTCCCTTCGAATGTCCCGCTTACATCCAACGAATGGAGCTACCTACTAACTAATGGTATGGCTAGCGCTATTCTAAAGGAATGTAGAAGTACAACAAAATGACCAATTCTGAGTGGGTAAATAAGTCTCTTAGTTGCTTGCTCTAAATCAAATGCTTTTCACACCACACACTTTTTTCAAAGTTCAAATACTCTTTTCAAAACAAAAACATTTCCGAACACTTTGTATACACTCCTACATGAGTCATTACAAAGTCAAAGCGAAATGCCTTTCAAAACATTTTTGTCAAACACACAGAAAGCAATTTAAAAAGTGATCTAGAGCAACTAAGAGCCCGTAGATAACTACGGATGGAAAGGGGTGCTAATACCTTCCCTTTTCATAACCATTCTCCCGAACTCAGAATCTAACGAAGGTCTTTTTCTGTTACTTTTACCTTCCCTTAATTGGATAAAAATAAAAGTCGGTGGCGACTCTTGCTATCCGCACATTTGGATACAAAAATCCTACAAAGTCAGTTCACCGTATCACACCCTACTTTGAAGAGATCACTTTCAATCATATTCCACGAGAAGAGAATCAGTTGGCAGACGCATTGGCTACTATGTCGTCTATGTTCAAGGTTAGATGGGACAACGAGGCTCCCCAGATCATCATTGAGAAATTCGACGAACCAGCGTATTGTTGTGAGCTTGACGCAGAAGAGAAACCTTGGTACTATGACGTGAAGAGGTATCTTGAGACTCAGGAATATCCCGCAGGGGCATCTGTTAATGATAAGAAGTTCATGAGAAGATTCGCTTCCAAATTCTTCCTCAGCAACGACATATTATACAAGCGCAACCACGACTTGTGCTTACTCCGCTGTGTAGACCAGAAAACAGCAATGCGTATCATGGAAGAGTTACACGAAGGAGAATTTGGTACCCACTCCAGTGGACACACTATGGCTAAGAAGATTTTGAGAACAGGTTACTATTGGTCTACCATGGAAGCTGATTGTCACCACTATGCTCGATCTTGTCACAAATGCCAGATTTATGCCGATAAAGTACACGTACCTCCAGTACCTCTGAATGTTTTAACTTCTCCTTGGCCTTTTGCAATGTGGGGCATTGACATGATCGGAGAAATCAAGCCCACAGCCTCCAATGGACATCGTTTCATCCTTGTGGCAATAGATTACTTTACCTAGTGGGTAGAAGCAGCCTCGTATGCATCTGTTACCAAGAATGTTGTGGCTCGATTCATCAAACACAATCTTATCTGTCGGTATGGCACTCCCGAAAGGATTATCACAGATAACGGTTCTAATCTCAACAACAAGATGATCACCGAACTCTGCACGCAGTTCAAGATCAAGCATCACAATTCATCTCCTTATCGGCCTAAGATGAATGGCGCAGTGGAAGCCGCCAACAAGAATATCAAGAAGATTATACAAAAAATGAAAGTAACTTACAAGGATTGGCATGAGATGTTACCATTCGCTCTTCATGGTTATCGCACTACAGTACGAACATCAACAGGGGCAACCCCCTTCTCTCTTGTATACGGTATGGAAGCCGTCTTACCCATCGAGGTTCAGATACCCTCAACCAGAGTCCTCCAGGAGGCAGAGTTAGGTGAAGACGATTGGGTTCAGACACGGCTTGACCAGATCAACTTGATCGATGAGAAACGACTCGCGTCCATACGCCATGGATGGTTATCGGCGAATGATCAGAGCATTTAACAAGAAGGTCAAGCACCGAGTCTACCAAGTTGGTGACCTAGTAGTCAAGCGCATCATTCTTCCACAAGGTGATCCAGGGCAAATGGACTCCCATTTATGAGGACCATTTGTAGTCAAGACAGATTTTCCGTGGAGCTATGATACTTAGCACCATGGATGGTGAAGACTTCCACACCGTGAACGCGACATAGTCAAAAATACTACGCATAAAGAGACCCGCTAGGTCGGCGAACCTAGGCAAAAATAAGGGCATCTGGCGAACCAAAAGGTTCGGGCAAAAATAAAGGATATATACAAAACATGTACACCCGGCTGTGATACGGTGAACTGACTTTGTTGGATTTTTGTATCCAAATGTGCGGATAGCAAGAGTCGCCACCGACTTTTATTTTATCCAATTAAGGGAAGGTAAAAGTGAGAAAAAGACCTTCGTTAGATTCTGAGTTCGGGAGAATGGTTATGAAAAGGGAAGGTATTAGCACCCCTTTCCATCCGTAGTTATCTACGGGCTCTTAGTTGCTCTAGATCACTTTTTAAATTGCTTTCTGTGTGTTTGACAAAAATGTTTTGAAAGGCATTTCGCTTTGACTTTGTAATGACTCATGTAGGAGTGTATACAAAGTGTTCGGAAATGTTTTTGTTTTGAAAAGAGTATTTGAACTTTGAAAAAAGTGTGTGGTGTGAAAAGCATTTGATTTAGAGCAAGCAACTAAGAGACTTATTTACCCACTCAGAATTGGTCATTTTGTTGTACTTCTACATTCCTTTAGAATAGCGCTAGCCATACCATTAGTTAGTAGGTAGCTCCATTCGTTGGATGTAAGCGGGACATTCGAAGGGACATCGGATGGTCATCGAAGGCAACTTGTAGGAAGTATCCTAGCACATTCGAAGGACTATCATCATTTTCGTGGCGACAATCGAGGTCAAGATCATGTATTCGGAGGCGACATCGTGGGTCTTATGATCTTTGTAAGGGACTATGATGATTTATTTGGAAGGCAACGGTGCTAGAATACCTCGTTCGAGGACATGACCATTTTGAATCGAAGGCATCGAGAGAATTACCTAAGGGTGCGTGTGTGAAAAAGTGTGTCAAATTCAGATATTTTATCTTGAAGATTAGTGTGAGCTACGTCCAATTATTATCTTGCCATACGCCTAATTACTAGCAATTGATAAGGGTGCGGAAAGTAAAATGCGGAATGTAAAGTGCGGAAAGGTAAATGTCCCACGCTATTACATGGCTTTGGGGAGATACATAATTTAAACTTCGGAAAATAAAACCTAGATTAAACTATTACAACCCATGAGCAATTACATTATTGGAAAAATAGAATGATAAAAGAAAGCGTCGAATCGAGCAACTTTGTGAAAGAATGAGAAATCGAAATACTGAGATGAATTGAATAAGAGGAAAAGTTAGAAAAATGCAAGTTTTAATATGAGAAAATTAATGCATGCTGGAAATAAGATAAATAAATTAAAATAATTTTTTGGGATTTTTTAGAAAAGATTTAATAATTAAAATGCAATTAATAATGATTTAAATGCAAAAATAAAAATAAAATAAATATGCATGCAAAAATTATATTTTTTAATTTATTAAATTAAATAAAGGTTTTTGTGAAAATAATGCAAAAAGAAAAAATGTTTTTGTAATTTTAATGCGAACAAAATCATGAAAACAATTAAAATAGCATGAAAATATTAAGAATAATTGGAAAATAGAAAAATATGAAAAATATGCAAGTTTTGAAAAAGAAAAAGGGATTGTCTGAACCAGGAATCGAACTGGAGACATCCCCTTCAAACCTTAAAAACCAACATGCTGACCACTACGCCATGATGCACTTGGTGTTTGAAAAGCTGGAAACAAATCAATATAAGTGATGACGCGTCAGGGATATTTTGAAAAATCAAACACAGTCAGCGCGCGGGCCCCAGTTGATTTTGAATGGACGAATCAGAGCAAGCTAAACTGCCACGCGAGCTACGCCGGTTTCAACATCGGTCAACGACGCCGGAGCCCTAGCTCCGGTCGTCTTCTCCGATCAAGCAAAATCAAAACACGCAAAACACGAAAGATAAATGGCAAAGGAATACCCTACCCCCCTAAATCGACCCTTGCGATTCCAATGGTGGCCTCAGTTTTCCCTAAAAGTGCCTGTATAGGCCGGTTCGATAGATACAGTTCAAAAAGCCCTAGCCATGGCAAATCGTGATTCCCACGTATAAGCTTTGAAACGATGGCCCAGATCCATCATATGCAACCTCATGAACACAACCAAATCGTTAAAATCAATTGAAAGCAACAGATAATAAAAATGCAAAAATCAGAAAGTTTTGAATATGTATGTATGTATATGCATCGATTCAGCTTGCTTTGATCAATGATAAGAGTGTATACTTACTCAAACCTACCTCCTGAAGACAATGAGATGGTTTTTGATGGCTGAAAGTGGCTGTTGTATGGAATTCGATTTTCAAAAGTTTTGAGAAAAATTTTGCAAGAATAAGGGTTTGGCTTGAGCTAGGGTTTCGTCCTTTGTACTGGCTGTGTTGCTTGGTATTTATAGGAGTTTTTGGAAGGGAAAAAAGGAATGGAAAGATTTGATTTGGAGCATTCAATATTTTCAAATAAAATCAATTTTCTTGAAAAATTTGATTTCTTCTTCAATGCAAGATCAAACACGAATTTGGCAAGTATTTTGGGCTATCTTGGACTTCAAGGAACATATAAAATCACCCCTTTTTGGAAAAAAATTGATTTTCATATTTTATATGATTTAATTTTGAATTAAATGTTCTAAAATTCAAAATAAAATCAATAAAATAGAAAATTGCCATATTAACATTTATGGGTCAAGAATATTGTCATGAACAAGTTTGATCAAAAGATTATAAGCCCATTTGGAAAATTTTGCATTTTGACCAAAATGTCCTTTTGTGCAATTGTCCAAAATTGCCCAACTTCGAATGGTGTATCTTGCTCAATTTTCCACATTTTGAGTGTTCTTGGACTTTGGAAAGCTCTAAGAGTCCTCTAACCAATGTCTTTGGTCTCATCTCAATTGAGTTACCATGCTCAAAATATCTTCAAAACAAAAGTTGACTTTTGTTGACTTTGAAAATGACTGTAATGTTTTGAGCTATACCTCTCAAATGAAGCATTTTTGGACATTCTTGTGAGACATGAAGTTGTAGAGAATTGAATTTCCTTCAAAACAAGAGGTGGTGGAAAATTTGAGAAAGTATGAGAAAGTTATGATCAGTCAAAGTTGATTGACTTTCATCTAGAAACCCTAATTTAGAAAGTTTGACTTTGGGCAAATCTTGAGTTTTCTTGATGAATCATGATCAACCCTTGATCAAATGATGAATGTAACTTCAAAATGAGGATGTTGACCAAAATCGAAGTTTTGGCTGTATGATGACCACAGTTGACTTTTGTCCAATACACTGATTTTCAACCATCGAGCAATTGTCGAGGAAACTTGACTTGGAAGCTTGAAACTTGACATGGAGAATCTTTGAAGCATATGAGGAGGCATGAAGACCATTGAGATGTTGGAAGCCCATCTTGACTTGAGAGATACCAAACCCTAGTTTGGGTTGATTGTCTAGGAGAGAGTTTGTTCGATCGACTCTTGAGGAGTCCTTGGGCATAGATGTATGAAATCTTTTGAGAAGATGGAGGGCAAATTTTGGGGTATGACATGCCTGTTCAATCTTCTTGTACTGGAAGGTTAGATTGACATGCTTGTCTTCGTGACTGGAGGTAGAAGATGATTGAACAAATACACACAATTTGCACTCGCGGTTGGTGGATGATGCGGAACGGGCACAGATGCCGTTTAGAAATTGAGATTTATTGGGGAGCGAGTGTCGCTAGACTCGAGGTTGTCGATGGGAGGCCGACGGAGATGGGCAAGATGCCATCTGGAAAGGTCTTGTTGGGGAATGAGCCGTGCGCTAGGCTCAGATGTTCCTGGAATGAGAGGAGATGGGCTTAAGATGCCATCCGAAGGAGTCGTCACGTTAGAATTCGTGTTCACTTTGAATGAGGTTATTGGTTTGTATTGATTTTTAACCATATATGCAGCGTGAAAGTGAAGAGATGTTGACAAGTAGTCGGAGATGGGCGAGATGCCATCAAAACAGCTGAGTCGTACGAACTCTGTAGTTCTGTATTGATAATAGGAGGAGGTCAGAATAAATCTTCGTGTCGATTACTCTGAGAGAGATTGTAGTTGGCCAGGATGTGGATAGCTTCCCTGTTGTGCATCGGGTGTTGATCCATTGCCTGTTATCGGAGGATAACCAGAGGTGGTTTTTCGGACAGTTTTCCCGTCGGTTCGGGGCTTAATCCTGGACCTGTCGTCGGAGGCGGTCTTTCAGATAGTTTTCCCGTCGGCTCGGGGCTTAATCCTGGACCTGTCGTCGGAGGCGGTCTTTCAGATAGTTTTCCCGTCGGCTCGGGGCTTAATCCTGGACCTGTCGTCGGAGGCGGTCTTTCAGATAGTTTTCCCGTCGGCTCGGGGCTTAATCCTGGACCTGTTCGCGTCGAAATGATGTACACTGTTTTGGAAAACAAGAAAAACTTTGATAGAATATTTGTTAGTCTTATGCAAAGTATGATGCATGACAGTGTATGTGAATGACATATGCATGAATTATGACTTTATGAGTAATGTATGAATGATAAATGTTGTGATATTTCAAAACATATCCATCTTGAAGAAGATGCGGATGTTCTGTTTGAAGATTTCGACTCCTGCTTGGGGAATTGAGTAGGTGAGAACCCTGCTTTTGAAGGAGAAGAAAGATATCCTGGATTCCTCCGATGCACTATCTGACCAAGTCTTGGGCCTAGATACTGTGGAGGAAGGTAGAGACTTGAGAGGCTCGTTGTCGGAGATCTCATATATAGACCTCAGGAGAGTGGGAGGCGATGTGAGGACATTTAGGAGGTGCTCTATTGGGGTTTCAGTGTAGATCTCTTGGAGAGCATTTGATGGTTGCTGAGAGACTGGGCTAGAAGAGTCTGGAGTCCGTTGTAATCTCTGGCTGGGGAATAAAAGGTGTATGCTTCCTCCGATGCACTATCTGACCAAGTCTTGGGTCTGGATACCGCTGCTGGGAGAAGGGGGAGGATTGAGAAATATCCACTGGGGATGAAATGTTACTGCTTGGAGACTGATGTAACGTTGCTCGGTTGAGTGGAATCACTGCTTGTGGACTAACATATACTCCGTTGGGGAAGGTGTGTTGTGAGTGACACCTTTATGCTCTATGGGGAACTATTTGTTGACTTTCGTCGTCATCCCGATTCCCGGAACCTGTAGTAAGTACTTTTGTATGTTCACTTTTCGTATGTTTGTGATTAGATTCTTATTGTCAAATGCGTATAGTCATTCAAAGCAAACGTTGGACTTATTGCAAATAACAACAACAGAAATTGTAAAGAGAAAGAAGCTGTATTTTTTTTGAAAGGTGGCGTATGGCCAAGTAGTTTGTACACAAGAAAGGTAAAAAGCTATGCGGAAACAATCTCGTTAAGTCCCAACTATGCTAGTACTCATATATTTCAACTATCTCATCTCCTTGCTGTCGGTAGAAAGTGAGTAGACTGATCTTCGCCATTTGAATCTTGAATGCTGATAGTAGTCTGGAAGCAGATGATCTGGAAGAGACATAGTCGTACGCTTAAATCTAACTTTTCCTAGACCGCCCTTTCGGTTTTCTACCGATACCTTTTTGCCCAAGCCGCCTTTTCGGTTTTCGACTTGGTGTACATGTTTTGTATATATCCTTAATTTTGCCCGAACCCTTTTGGTTAGCAGATGCCCTTATTTTTGCCTAGGTTCGTCGACCTAGCGGGTCTATTTCATGCGTAGTATGACTATGTCTGCGTTCACGAGGGTGTGGAAGTCTTCACCATCCATGGTGCTAAGTATCATAGCTCCGGAAAATCTGTCTTGACTACAAACGGTCCCTCATAAGTGGGAGTCCATTTGCCCAGGATCACCTTGTGGAAGAATGATGCGCTTGACTACTAGATCACCGACTTGGTAGACTTGCTGACCTTCTTGTTAAATGCTCGATCATTCGTTTCGATAAATCTGTCCATGGCGATGGACCGCGAGTCGTTTCTCATCGATCAAGTTAATCGGTCAAGGCGAGTCGGACCCAATCGTCTTCGCCTAACTCGCCTCCTGAGGACTCGGTTGAGGGTATCGAACCTCGATGGGTAAGGCGGCTTCCATACCGTACAAGAGAGAAGGGGTTGCCCTGTTGAGGTTCGTCTTTGGCGATAACCATGAAGAGCAAATGGTAACATCTCATGCCAATCCTTGTAAGTCATCATCTTCATATAATCTTCTTAATGTTCTTGTTGGCGGCTTCCTTACATTCTCTTAGCCGTAAGGAGATGAATTGTGATGCTTGATCTTGAACTATGCAAGAGTTCGGTGATCATCTTGTTGTTGAGATTGAGCCGTTATCGTGATAATCCTTTCGGAGTGCCATACCGACGGATAAGATTATGTTTGATGAATCGAGCCACAACATTCTTGGTAACAGATGCATACGAGGCTGCTTCTACCCACTAGGTAAAGTAATCTATTGCCACAAGGATGAAACGATGTCCATTGGAGGCTGTGGGCTTGATTTCTCCGATCATGTCAATGCCCCACATTGCAAAAGGCCAAGGAGAAGTTAAAACATTCAGAGGTACTGGAGGTACGTGTACTTTATCGGCATAAATCTGGCATTTGTGACAAGATCGAGCATAGTGGTGACAATCAGCTTCCATGGTAGACCAATAGTAACCTGTTCTCAAAATCTTCTTAGCCATAGTGTGTCCACTGGAGTGGGTACCAAATTCTCCTTCGTGTAACTCTTCCATGATACGCATTGCTGTTTTCTGTCTACACAATGAGTAAGCACAAGTTGCGCTTGTATAAGATGTCGTTGTTGAGGAAGAATTTGAGCGAATCTTCTCATGAACTTCTTATCACGATGCCCTCGGATATTCACGAGTCTCAAGATACCTCTTCACATAGTACCAAGGTTTTCTGTATCAAGCTCATAACAATACGCTGGTTCGTCAAACCTCAATGATGATCCGGGAGCCTCGTTGTCCCATCGACCTTGAACATAGACGACATAGTAGCCAATGCGCCTGCCAACCGATTCTCTTCTCGGAATATGACAAAAGTAATCTCTTCAAGTAGGGATCAAACTCAACATGCCTCGATATGGAATGAGATTCGATGCTCGTATCCCACTCACCCTTAATCCGACCGATCACCAAAGTCGAGTCTCCATACACTTGCAAGAACTTGATTCTTAAGTCAATAGCGTTTTGATACCCATAATGCACGCTTCGTATTCGCCATGTTGTTCGTGCAACTCAAACATAATCTGGCGGTGAAAGGCGCGATGTCCGCCTGTGGGGATGTAATGATGGCGCCAATGCCATTGCAAGTGCGTTTGAGGCTCCATCAAAGACCATGGTCCATCGATCCTTGTTCAGTCCTTCGTCTGGGCCCGGTTCTAAT
Organism: Vicia sativa; assembly: GCA_021764765.1. NCBI lineage: Eukaryota > Viridiplantae > Streptophyta > Magnoliopsida > Fabales > Fabaceae > Vicia > Vicia sativa. The sequence continues at coordinate 203,634,816 of CM038793.1, forward strand.
CAGAATTAGTAAAACATCTTCGCTTGGAAATTCAACCGCATAGACGATAGTCATCTACGGCTTGATGAGCCAAATGATCGGCTACTACACTTCCTTTGATCGCTTTCGAGAAGTGTACCGATGTCGATTCGGTCAAGATCATTTGCCATCTTGCTATTCTTCCGAGAGAGTGGTTTCTCAAAGATGTATTTTATCGGATCCATCTTGAAATCAACAAGGTAGTGTGAGTCAACATACTGTCTTAGCTCGAGCAGCCCAGCTAAAGCGCTGCAAGTTTTCTCGAGCTGTGAGTATCTTGTTTCAAATCGGTAAACTTTTGCTAAGGTAGTATATTGCATGCTCTTTTCGACCGCACTGCCATGTTGCCCCAACACACACCCCATTGAGTTCTCTAACACCGCCAAGTACATGATAAGAGGTCTTCCTTCGGGCGGCATCGTGGATGGGAGGATTCTGTAGGTACTCCTTGATTTTGTCAAAAGCGATCTGGCAATCGTCATTCCATTCTACCACTTGATCTTTCTTTAATAACTTGAAGATTGGCTCACAAGTAGCAGTTAGGTGTGCAATGAATCTGGCAATGTAGTTTAATCGGCCCAAGAAACCTCTGACTTTCTCGGTAAGGGATCGGCATCTCTGAATAGCTTTAACCTTGGCGGGTCAACCTCAATACCTTTACCATCGACAAACCCTAGGAGTTTTCCGGATCTGACTCCAAAGGTGCACTTGTTAGGATTAAGTCTCAGTCTGTTCTTCAACCTATCAATGATCAAACCGTGACCGAGCTATCATGTCGCCGACGACCTCTATCTCGTGATGAATCATGTCATGAAATAATGTAACCATAGCACGCTGATAAGTGGCGCCCGCGTTCTTCAGTCCGAACGGCATAACCTTGTAGCAAAAGTGCCCCACTGTGTAACAAAAGTAGTCTTCTCCATGTCTTCGGGAGCCATCTTAATCTGATTGTAACCGAGAAACCATCCATGAAGGAGAAAACCTTTGCGAGCGGTATTGTCAACCGAACATCAATATGAGGAAGTGGAAATCGTCTTCGACTCGCTTTGTTCGATCTCTGTAATCCACACATTCTTACCTTACCATCCTTCTTAGGCACGGGTACCACATTTGCAACCCATCGGGATAGAGGAGAGTGAGCTAAGAAACCGCATTGAACCGCTTCATAACTTCGGCTTTGATTTTCTCTGACATCTCAGGACGCATGCGACGAACCTTCTGTTTCACTGGGAGGAAACCTTCTTTTGTCGGCAATCGGTGTACCACAATATCAATGTCTAAACCAGGCATGTCTTCGTATGACCAAGCAAAACCTCAATATAGTCTCGTAGCATCCGAACCAACCTTTCTTTAACATCGCTCTCAAGACCCGCCCTATCTTGATCTCTTTCTGTCTTCGCAAGACCCAAATTCACAACCTCAACTTGCTCTTCGTGGTGGTCAGATAACTCGCCTTCTTGCTGTAGCAGTCTGCGTTCTCCTGGCACTTCACAATCTTCTCACTTTCGCCTTCGGCTTGGTAGATCGGATTATCAAGTCATATTTAGCACTAGCATAGCTGTTATTAACGAGATTCGGAGTGATTCTGCAGTGTATCACGTGGGTGTGTAAGAACACATAGCTTTTTGAAGGGGTGATAAAGTAAAGAAAGAAAACAAACAATTGAATGCAAAAGTCCAACGAATTTATTGAATGAAAATACGAACGATGATAATAACCCTCGCAAACGAGCCATGATGCCCCGGGCAAGGCACTAGGCTTTCAAAGTTTATTGTTCAAAACATAAAGAAATACGAAAAGCAAAACAAAACAAAAGCAATTACTCCTGGCTAAAGGAGATTGGTATGACGTCTTCAGTCTTCCAATTGTTGAGCCCATGATCTGGAGTTGGGAAGATCCACTTGTTGATGTCGAAGCCGTTGTCGTCGTCTTCTATAGCATGGATTCCACTCTGGCTGATGCGGAAAGGAAGTTGGCCGGCACGTTCGCGGCGTATCATCTTCTGACCCTTGATGGTGAAGCCTAAACCAGTCTTGTCAAATTTGAAAGGAAGATCAGGGAGCTGTCCCCAAATAGAACTACCTTCTTCAACAGCAGCTTGAGCATCTTTCAATGAGGCCATCCTAGGCGGAACTTTAGCACTTAGAGGATGGAGAGTCAACAGGCATGACTCTGGGTATTGTTTCAAAAGCTTGACAGGGAGTCTCGAAGAATTCACCCTCCATCTCGAGATAGCGGAATGACCGTAGATGACTGACCATATACTCTTCTTCACCACATACTGTGACAACCTTCCCTTTCACTGGGTATTTCATTTCGATGGGTAGAGGTAATAGCGCCTGCCCCATGTATCCAAGGGCGTCCAAGTAGGCAAGAGTAAGCTGGACGGATGTCCATGACAAAGAAAGTGGAATCAAAAGTCTGGGAACCGACTTTAATAGGCAGAGTGAGCTCTCCAAGCACGGTGCGCTTAGAACCATCAAAAGCTCTCACAATAATGTCACTGGGTCTCAGAACCAACCCTTCGACATCAAGTCGATCAAAAGCAGTCTTCGGTAAGATATTCAGAGCAGAACCGGTGTCAACCAAAACATGAGACAGGGTAACGCCCTTGCATTCAACGGAGATGTGCAAGGCTTTGTTATGTTTCTTTCCGACAGGAGTCAAATCAGCATCAGAGAAGCCTAGGCCGTTGTTGGCAGCCAGACTAGCAATACAAACTTCAAATTGATCAGTAGTAGTGTCTTGCGGCACATGAGCATTCTTCAGAAACTTCACCAAGGCATTAGCATGAGCCTCGGAGCACAAGAGCAGAGCAAGCATGGAGATCTTGGACGGAGTCTGTCCTAACTGTTCCACAACATTATAATCACTCTTCTTGATGATCTTCAGAATTTCCTCCATTTCTCGTTTGGAGGTGTCTTCAGCAACTTCCTTTGGCACTTCTGGTTGAGCAGATGAGTCACCGTTCTTTTCCTCTAGGGATATTGATTGAGTAGCTGGAATGCGAGCTGGAGTCGCAGTGTCTTTTGGAGGAGAGATCTCTGGAGAGAATACCCTTCCGGTTCTGGTCACCTTACTGGATCCGGTGATGTTGTCGATGTCAGGAATAGAAACTTCAAAGAGAAGATCTTCAATGGTCGAGGATCTTGCTTGACGCCATGATAGTAAACATCACCCATAATTCAAGGGATAGCCTTGTCGAGGAATATGGAACAAGTCTTGAGAAGTGATAATGAGAGGTGCCACCTAGGCACGGATCACAGAGGAAACCTTATTGTGTTAACATCAAGATAGTCTTCGTGGAAATCTTCACCCCATCCGTCGCTTAACATCTTCAATAGGAATCTTGAAGCTCAGGAACAGTGTACTTCACCATGTAATCATACTTTCCACTTGGTTGCCCTAAGGTATCCCACGATGGTACAGTTTCTGCTCGCATTGTCAATCTTCAACTTAGACATTTCTTCACAGCTCGCATGTGTGACTTGTAAATAGTATCTCATTGCATCCATCATGCACTGAACACGTCTTCTCAACCAAGCACAACCATCAGGCGCGGATGGGCACCAACGACAATTCTCTGGGCATCCTGGATTGACACCGGCTTGCAACAAATTCTTCTTAACAGTCATCAGAGGGATGGTCAAGTCATCTATGTTGAAAACATAAGTATCGTCACCAACAGCATTGGAACTCTTGTCATGGTTAGGCATAGGAGCGTTGATCACATTCGGAGTCTCAACAGGAGGGTCAAACTCAATCTGCTTAGCTTCAATCATATCTTGAATCTTGTTCTTCAGAGCCCAACAATTGTCAGTGTCGTGCCCTGGGCTATTGGAATGGTAAGCACACTTAGCATTAGGATTGTACTTCGGAGAGGAAGTGTTGACATTCTGAGGAGGATCCTCAAGGTAATCATTCTGCTTTCAACATGTGTTGCAAGGCTTGCGACAAAGGCATGTTGATTCTTTAAACTGTCTTTGGGCGCGTCTGGTTACGCTCTGTCTCGCTGAGGTTGTGCCGATGTAGGATTGAGATCACAACCGCCCCACAGATTGAGCACGTCGGTCTTGGCTCGGCTTTTTCGACCATACACAGATTAGCTTCTTTCTTAGCACCAAAGATCTCTTCGCATTTGAAGATGTTCTACATGAATCTTCCCACTTTGATACCACTTCACGTCAGTCTAATATCAGCTCGGTGAATCCGGATGAAGAATTTCCAATCAGATGATTGAAGAACGGGCCTGTCAGTGTTCCCATAAACATATCAACCAACTCCCTATTGGACAAGGGTGGTTGAACTCTGCCTGCTAGATCTCTCCACTTCTGAGCATACTCCTTGAACTTCTCGTCACGACCCATAGACATGCTTTGTAGTTGCATGCGAGTGGGTGTCAATTCAGCATTGTACTCATATTGTCTGTAGAAAGCATCAGCCAAATCACTCCAAGTACGGATACGGTCATTCTCTAGCTGATAGTACCATTCCAACTGGGTTCCGGACAAACTCTCTTGAAAATAGTGCATCCACAACTTTCTGTCATCAGTGTGGGGATTGATCTTCTGGACATAGGACTTCAAATGCAGCTTAGGGCAAGACATCCCATCATACTTGGCAAAAGTAGGAACTTTGAACTTGGGAGGAATCACAACACCAGGAACAAGACTCAGATCATCAAAGTTCAGCCCGGACATTTTCAAGTTTTCCACAGCATTCAGACGATCTTCAAGTTGCTTGTACTTGTCATCTTCCTCAGAGTACTGGCCATAATCAGAATGATCCTCTCCTCCTTTCTTTGGTTCACACTGCTCACCTTCATCACCCTTGGTACTCCCCTCGGCATGGACACTTCCTTCAGAGAGCTCAATACGGCTGACCACTTTAGGACCTCCTTTGAAACGTCTACCCATGTTGAGGAGACCAACAACCTTCTTCTTCTTGTTGATGAGCTTCTTCAGATCATCTTGGCCTTGGACCAAGTTGGTGAACATCTGCTGAAACTGAGCATTCTGAGCTTGAAGATCTTTGACAGACTGTTCAAGAGCCATTTCTGCTAAAATAAATAGCGAGCAAATGAGAAAACCAATCTCCAATGTACCTGTGATGCAATGTTATGCTATGCTATGTGATGTTTATGCGAATGCAATGCAATGTTTTCAAGGACCTAAGAGATTTAAATTTGTTAAACAAGCAATGAACAAACATTTATTATTAGTATTTTCATTCTTTTTCTTTTAAGTACAAGAGATAGTTCAAAGCAAATAAAAGAAAACATAAACATCCTAAAGCTCTAAGTCTCCCATGCTTCTCTGGTGCCGATGTGCGTTGATGTTTCGCTCCTCGTGAAGTAGCTTGGTCAACTCTAGAACTTTCTTCTCACTTGCATAGCATTGAGCTTCAAAGGTATCCTCTTCCTTAAGTGAATCCAGATCTCTTCAAGTCTTCAAAATCAGTGAGGCATGTCAGATGGAGAACAGCATATAGGTACGCACCTATAGCAATGGTTCCATAATTACGGGTAAAACAAAGCGTGAATGGCATCATGAGGTTTTGAGCCTCGAGCTTTCCATCTGAGGTAAGGTTCCCAAGGAATGGAGTTCGTGCCCCAAAGTCTTGGTATCAGTCTTCTTTACCATGCCCCAAGCAGTATGAACCTTCGCCGGTAATTATGGAGATCGTGATTGTAGTCGAACACAACATCTTGGAGAAGCATATCATGGACCATCTCTCTTCGAGCAAAACCAAACTGACGTAGAGCTAGGAAGGGTTGTAAGTAATACCTCCCTTATACCAAGTAGTGGTACATTAGGAATTCTCCACAACGCTCGATGAAGGTGAAGTCCTTTGAGAAAAGATTCCAACGGATATCGGAATGAGAGAGTGACATCAATCTTTGAGACCATCTCAACCTTT